>OX465278.1:85289123-86668123 GCA_949987645.1 Tachina grossa
AATAAAATCTGTAAATTTAATGGTGTGAAAAAAAGAAGACCAGTTTTGAATAGGCGAAAAAGCCTTCTAAGCGTCTATAGGAATGTCATTCCTGGCATTTTAGCCATTTAGAGGGTATACCACCCTTAAGTAAAATTTCATACTAGGCCAAAATCAAAAGTGCGCCATTGAATAAAATCTGTAAATTTAATGGTGTGAAAAAAAAGACCAGTTTTGAATAGGTGAAAGAACCCTCTAAACGGCTATAGGAATGTCATTCCTGGTATTTTAGCCATTTAGAGGGTATACCACCCTTAAGTAAAATTTCATACTAGGCCAAAATCAAAAGTGCGCCATTGAATAAAATCTGTAAATTTAATGGTGTGAAAAAAAGAAGACCAGTTTTGAATAGGTAAAAGAGCCCTCTAAACGGCTATAGGAATGTCATTCCTGGCATTTCAGCCATTTAGAGGGTATACCACCCCTAAGTAAAATTTCATACTAGGCCAAAATCAAAAGTGCGCCATTGAATAAAATCTGTAAATTTAATGGTGTGGAAAACAGAAGACCAGTTTTGAATAGGTGAAAGAGCCCTCTAAACGGCTATAGAAATGTCATTCCTGGCATTTTAGCTATTTAGAGGGTATACCACCCTTAAGTAAAATTTCATACTAGGCCAAAATCAAAAGTGCGCCATTGAATAAAATCTGTAAATTTAATGATGTGAAAAAAAGAAGACCAGTTTTGAATAGGTGAAAGAGCTCTCTAAGCGCCTATAGGAATGTCAGTACTGGCATTTTAGCCATTTAGAGGGTATACCACCCTTAAGTAAAATTTCATACTAGGCCAAAAACAAAAGTGCGCCATTGAATCAAATCTGTAAATTTAATGGTGTGAAAAAAAGAAGACCAGTTTTGAATAGGTGAAAAAGCCTTCTAAACGAAAATAGGAATGTGATTCCTGGCATTTTAGCCATTTAGAGGGCATACCACCCTTAAATAAAATTTCATACTAGTCCAAAATCAAAAGTGCGCCATTGAATTAAATCTGTAAATTTAATGGTGTGAAAAAAAGAAGACCAGTTTTGAATAGGTAAAAGAGCCCTCTAAACGGCTATAGGAATATCATTCCTGGCATTTTAGCCATTTAGAGGGTATACCACCCTTAAGTAAAATTTCATACTAGGCCAAAATCAAAAGTGCGCCATTGAATAAAATCTGTAAATTTAATGGTGTGAAAAAAAGAAGACCAGTTTTGAATAGGTGAAAGCGCCTTTAAAACGGGTATAGGAATATCATTCCTGGCATTTAAGCCATTTAGAGGGTATACCACCCTTAAATAAAATTTTATACTAGGCCAAAATCAAAAGTGCGGCATTGAATAAAATCTGTAAATTTAATGGTGTGAAAAAAAGAAGACCAGTTTTGAATAGGTGCAAGAGCCCTCTAAACGGCTTTAGGAACGTCATTCCTGGCATTTTAGCCATTTAGAGGGTATACCACCCTTAAGTAAAATTTCATACTAGGCCAAAATCAAAAGTGCGCCATTGAATAAAATCTGTAAATTTAATGGTGTGAAAAAAAGAAGACCAGTTTTTAATAAGTGAAAGAGCTCTCTAAACGGCTATAGAAATGTCATTCCTGGCATTTTAGCCATTTAGAGGGTATACCACCCTTAAGTAAAATTTCATACTAAGCCAAAATCAAAAGTGCGCCATTGAATAAAATCTGTAAATTTAATGGTGTGAAAAAAAGAAGACCAGTTTTGAATAGGTGAAAGAGCCTTTTAAACGGCTATAGGAATCTCATTCCTGGCATTTTAGCCATTTAGAGGGTATACCACCCTTAAGTAAAATTTCATACTAAGCCAAAATCAAAAGTGCGCCATTGAATAAAATCTGTAAATTTAATGGTGTGAAAAAAAGAAAAAGAATAGGTGAAAGAGCTTTCTAAACGGCTATAGGAATGTCATTCCTGGCATTTTAGCCATTTAGAGGGTATACCACCCTTAAGTAAAATTTCATACTAGGCCAAAATCAAAAGTGCGCCATTGAATAAAATCTGTAAATTTAATGGTGTGAAAAAAAACAAGACCAGTTTTGAATAGGTGGAAGAGCCCTCTAAACGGCTATAGGAATATCATTGCTGGCATTTTAGCCATTTAGAGGGTATACCACCCTTAAGTAAAATTTCATACTAGGCCAAAATCAAAAGTGCGCCATTGAATAAAATCTGTAAATTTAATGGTGTGAAAAAAAAGACCAGTTTTGAATAGGTGAAAGAGCCCTCTAAACGGCTATAGGAATGTTATTCCTGGCATTTTAGCCATTTAGAGGGTATACCACCCTTAAGTAAAATTTCATACTAGGCCAAAAACAAAAGTGCGCCATTGAATAAAATCTGTAAATTTAATGGAGTGAAAAAAAGAAGACCAGTTTTGAATAGGTGAAAAAGCCTTCTAAACGGAAATGGGAATGTGATTCCTGACATTTTAGCCATTTAGAGGGTATACCACCCTTAAATAAAATTTCATACTAGGCCAAAATCAAAAGTGCGCCATTAAATAAAATCTGTAAATTTAATGGTGTGAAAAAAAGAAGACCAGTTTTGAATAGGTGAAAAAGCCTTCTAAGCGTCTATAGGAATGTCATTCCTGGCATTTTAGCCATTTAGAGGGTATACCACCCTTAAGTAAAATTTCATACTAGGCCAAAATCAAAAGTGCGCCATTGAATAAAATCTGTAAATTTAATGGTGTGAAAAAAAAGACCAGTTTTGAATAGGTGAAAGAACCCTCTAAACGGCTATAGGAATGTCATTCCTGGTATTTTAGCCATTTAGAGGGTATACCACCCTTAAGTAAAATTTCATACTAGGCCAAAATCAAAAGTGCGCCATTGAATAAAATCTGTAAATTTAATGGTGTGAAAAAAAGAAGATCAGTTTTGAATAGGTAAAAGAGCCCTCAAAACGGCTATAGGAATGTCATTCCTGGCATTTTAGCCATTTAGAGGGTATACCACCCTTAAGTAAAATTTCATACTAGGCCAAAATCAAAAGTGCGCCATTGAATAAAATCTGTAAATTTAATGGTGTGAAAAAAAGAAGACCAGTTTTGAATAGGCAAAAGAGCCCTCTAAACGGCTATAGGAATGTCATTCCTGGCATTTTAGCCATTTAGAGGGTATACCACCCTTAAGTAAAATTTCATACTAAGCCAAAATCAAAAGTGCGCCATTGAATAAAATCTGTAAATTTAATGGTGTGAAAAAAAGACCAGTTTTGAATAGGTGGAAAAGCCCTCTAAACGGCTATAGGAATGTCATTCCTGGCATTTCAGCCATTTAGAGGGTATACCACCCCTAAGTAAAATTTCATACTAGGCCAAAATCAAAAGTGCGCCATTGAATAAAATCTGTAAATTTAATGGTGTGAAAAACAGAAGACCAGTTTTGAATAGGTGAAAGAGCCCTCTAAACGGCTATAGAAATGTCATTCCTGGCATTTTAGCGATTTAGAGGGTATACCACCCTTAAGTAAAATTTCATACTAGGCCAAAATCAAAAGTGCGCCATTGAATAAAATCTGTAAATTTAATGGTGTGAAAAAAAGAAGACAAGTTTTGAATAGGTGAAAGAGCCTTCTAAACGGGTATAGGAATATCATTCCTGGCATTTAAGCCATTTAGAGGGTATACCACCCTTAAATAAAATTTTATACTAGGCCAAAATCAAAAGTGCGGCATTGAATAAAATCTGTAAATTTAATGGTGTGAAAAAAAGAAGACCAGTTTTGAATAGGTGAAAGAGCCCTCTAAACGGCTATAGGAATATCATTCCTGGCATTTTAGCCATTTAGAGGGTATACCACCCTTAAGTAAAATTTCATACTAAGCCAAAATCAAAAGTGCGCCATTGAATAAAATCTGTAAATTTAATGGTGTGAAAAAAAGAAGACCAGTTTTGAATAGGCGAAAGAGCCTTTTAAACGGCTATAGGAATGTCATTCCTGGCATTTTAGCCATTTAGAGGGTATACCACCCTTAAGTAAAATTTCATACTAAGCCAAAATCCAAAGTGCGCCATTGAATAAAATCTGTAAATTTAATGGTGTGAAAAAAAGAAAAAGAATAGGTGAAAGAGCTTTCTAAACGGCTATAGGAATGTCATTCCTGGCATTTTAGCCATTTAGAGGGTATACCACCCTTAAGTAAAATTTCATACTAGGCCAAAATCAAAAGTGCGCCATTGAATAAAATCTGTAAATTTAATGGTGTGAAAAAAAGAAGACCAGTTTTGAATAGGTGAAAGAGCCCTCTAAACGGCTATAGGAATGTCATTCCTGACATTTTAGCCATTTAGTGGGTATACCACCCTTAAATAAAGTTTCATACTAGGCCAAAATCAAAAGTGCGCCATTGAATAAAATCTGTAAATTTAATGGTGTGAAAAAAAGAAGACCAGTTTTGAATAGGTGAAAGAGCCCTCTAAACGGCTATAGGAATGTCATTCCTGGCATTTTAGCCATTTAGAGGGTATACCACCCTTAAGTAAAATTTCATACTAGGCCAAAATCAAAAGTGCGCCATTGAATAAAATCTGTAAATTTAATGGTGTGAAAAAAAGACCAGTTTTGAATAGGTGAAAGAGCCCTCTAAACGGCTATAGGAATGTCATTCCTGGCATTTTAGCCATTTAGAGGGTATACCACACTTAAGTAAAATTTCATACTAGGCCAAAATCAAAAGTGCGCCATTGAATAAAATCTGTAAATTTAATGGTGTGAAAAAAACAAGACCAGTTTTGAATAGGTGAAAGAGCCCTCTAAACGGAAATGGAAATGTGATTCCTGACATTTTAGCCATTTAGAGGGTATACCACCCTTAAATAAAATTTCATACTAGGCCAAAATCAAAAGTGCGCCATTAAATAAAATCTGTAAATTTAATGGTGTGAAAAAAAGAAGACCAGTTTTGAATAGGCGAAAAAGCCTTCTAAGCGTCTATAGGAATGTCATTCCTGGCATTTTAGCTATTTAGAGGGTATACCACCCTTAAGTAAAATTTCATACTAGGCCAAAATCAAAAGTGCGCCATTGAATAAAATCTGTAAATTTAATGGTGTGAAAAAAAAGACCAGTTTTGAATAGGTGAAAGAACCCTCTAAACGGCTATAGGAATGTCATTCCTGGTATTTTAGCCATTTAGAGGGTATACCACCCTTAAGTAAAATTTCATACTAGGCCAAAATCAAAAGTGCGCCATTGAATAAAATCTGTAAATTTAATGGTGTGAAAAAAAAGACCAGTTTTGAATAGTTAAAAGAGCCCTCTAAACGGCTATAGGAATGTCATTCCTGGCATGTTAGCCATTTAGAGGGTATACCACCCTTAAGTAAAATTTCATACTAGGCCAAAATCAAAAGTGCGCCATTGAATAAAATCTGTAAATTTAATGGTGTGAAAAAAAGAAGACCAGTTTTGAATAGGCGAAAGAGCCTTTTAAACGGCTATAGGAATGTCATTCCTGGCATTTTAGCCATTTAGAGGGTATACCACCCTTAAGTAAAATTTCATACTAAGCCAAAATCCAAAGTGCGCCATTGAATAAAATCTGTAAATTTAATGGTGTGAAAAAAAGAAAAAGAATAGGTGAAAGAGCTTTCTAAACGGCTATAGGAATGTCATTCCTGGCATTTTAGCCATTTAGAGGGTATACCACCCTTAAGTAAAATTTCATACTACGCCAAAATCAAAAGTGCGCCATTGAATAAAATCTGTAAATTTAATGGTGTGAAAAAAAGAAGACCAGTTTTGAATAGGTGAAAGAGCCCTCTAAACGGCTATAGGAATGTCATTCCTGACATTTTAGCCATTTAGTGGGTATACCACCCTTAAGTAAAGTTTCATACTAGGCCAAAATCAAAAGTGCGCCATTGAATAAAATCTGTAAATTTAATGGTGTGAAAAAAAGAAGACCAGTTTTGAATAGGTGAAAGAGCCCTCTAAACGGCTATAGGAATGTCATTCCTGGCATTTTAGCCATTTAGAGGGTATACCACCCTTAACTAAAATTTCATACTAGGCCAAAATCAAAAGTGCGCCATTGAATAAAATCTGTAAATTTAATGGTGTGAAAAAAAGAAGACCAGTTTTGAATAGGTAAAAGAGCCTTCTAAACGGCTATAGGAATGTGATTCCTGGCATTTTAGCCATTTAGAGGGTATACCACCCTTAACTAAAATTTCATACTAGGCCAAAATCAAAAGTGCGCCATTGAATAAAATCTGTAAATTTAATGGTGTGAAAAAAACAAGACCAGTTTTGAATAGGTGAAAGAGCCCTCTAAACGGAAATGGAAATGTGATTCCTGACATTTTAGCCATTTAGAGGGTATACCACCCTTAAATAAAATTTCATACTAGGCCAAAATCAAAAGTGCGCCATTAAATAAAATCTGTAAATTTAATGGTGTGAAAAAAAGAAGACCAGTTTTGAATAGGCGAAAAAGCCTTCTAAGCGTCTATAGGAATGTCATTCCTGGCATTTTAGCTATTTAGAGGGTATACCACCCTTAAGTAAAATTTCATACTAGGCCAAAATCAAAAGTGCGCCATTGAATAAAATCTGTAAATTTAATGGTGTGAAAAAAAAAGACCAGTTTTGAATAGGTGAAAGAACCCTCTAAACGGCTATAGGAATGTCATTCCTGGTATTTTAGCCATTTAGAGGGTATACCACCCTTAAGTAAAATTTCATACTAGGCCAAAATCAAAAGTGCGCCATTGAATAAAATCTGTAAATTTAATGGTGTGAAAAAAAAGACCAGTTTTGAATAGTTAAAAGAGCCCTCTAAACGGCTATAGGAATGTCATTCCTGGCATTTTAGCCATTTAGAGGGTATACCACCCTTAAGTAAAATTTCATACTAGGCCAAAATCAAAAGTGCGCCATTGAATAAAATCTGTAAATTTAATGGTGTGAAAAAAAGAAGACCAGTTTTGAATAGGCAAAAGAGCCCTCTAAACGGCTATAGAAATGTCATTCCTGGCATTTTAGCCATTTAGAGGGTATACCACCCTTAAGTAAAATTTCATACTAAGCCAAAATCAAAAGTGCGCCATTGAATAAAATCTGTAAATTTAATGGTGTGAAAAAAAAGACCAGTTTTGAATAGGTGGAAGAGCCCTCTAAACGGCTATAGGAATGTCATTCCTGGCATTTCAGCCATTTAGAGGGTATACCACCCCTAAGTAAAATTTCATACTAGGCCAAAATCAAAAGTGCGCTATTGAATAAAATCTGTAAATTTAATGGTGTGAAAAACAGAAGACCAGTTTTGAATAGGTGAAAGAGCCCTCTAAACGGCTATAGAAATGTCATTCCTGGCATTTTAGCGATTTAGAGGGTATACCACCCTTAAGTAAAATTTCATACTAGGCCAAAATCAAAAGTGCGCCATTGAATAAAATCTGTAAATTTAATGGTGTGAAAAAAACAAGACCAGTTTTGAATAGGTGAAAGAGCTCTCTAAGCGCGTATAGGAATGTCATTCCTGGCATTTTAGCCATTTAGAGGGTATACCACCCTTAAGTAAAATTTCATACTAGGCCAAAAACAAAAGTGCGCCATTGAATCAAATCTGTAAATTTAATGGTGTGAAAAAAAGAAGACCAGTTTTGAATAGGTGAAAAAGCCTTCTAAACGGAAATAGGAATGTGATTCCTGGCATTTTAGCCATTTAGAGGGTATACCACCCTTAAATAAAATTTCATACTAGTCCAAAATCAAAAGTGCGCCATTGAATAAAATCTGTAAATTTAATGGTGTGAAAAAAAGAAGACCAGTTTTGAATAGGCAAAAGAGCCCTCTAAGCGCCTATAGGAATGTCATTCCTGGCATTTTAGCCATTTAGAGGATATACCACCCTTAAGTAAAATTTCATACTAGGCCAAAATCAAAAGTGCGCCATTGAATAAAATCTGTAAATTTAATGGTGTGAAAGAAAGAAGACCAGTTTTGAATAGGTGAAAGAGCTTTCTAAACGGGTATAGGAATATCATTCCTGGCATTTAAGCCATTTAGAGGGTATACCACCCTTAAATAAAATTTTATACTAGGCCAAAATCAAAAGTGCGGCATTGAATAAAATCTGTAAATTTAATGGTGTGAAAAAAAGAAGACCAGTTTTTAATAAGTGAAAGAGCCCTCTAAACGGCTATAGAAATGTCATTCCTGGCATTTTAGCCATTTAGAGGGTATACCACCCTTAAGTAAAATTTCATACTAGGCCAAAATCAAAAGTGCGCCATTGAATAAAATCTGTAAATTTAATGGTGTGAAAAAAAGAAGACCAGTTTTGAATAGGTGAAAGAGCCCTCTGAACGGCTATAGGAATGTCATTCCTGACATTTTAGCCATTTAGAGGGTATACCACCCTTAAGTAAAGTTTCATACTAGGCCAAAATCAAAAGTGCGCCATTGAATAAAATCTGTAAATTTAATGGTGTCAAAAAAAGAAGACCAGTTTTGAATAGATGAAAGAGCCCTCTAAACAACTGTAGGAATCTGATTCCTGGCATTTTAGCCATTTAGAGGGTATACCACCCTTAAGTAAAATTTCATACTAGGTTAAAATCAAAAGTGCGCCATTGGATAAAATCTGTAAATTTAATGGTGTGAAAAAAATAAGACCAGTTTTAAATAGGTGAGAGAGCCCTTTAAACGGCTATAGGAATGTCATTCCTGGCATTTTAGCCATTTAGAGCGTATACCACCCTTAAATAAAATTTCATACTAGGCCAAAATCAAAAGTGCGCCATTGAATAAAATCTGTAAATTTAATGGTGTGAAAAAAAGAAGACCAGTTTTGAATAGGTGAAAGATCCTTTTAAACGGCTATAGGAATGTCATTCCTGGCATTTTAGCCATTTAGAGGGTATACCACCCTTAATAAAATTTCATACTAGGCCAAAATCAAAAAGTGCGACATTGAATAAAATCTGTAAATTTAATGGTGTGAAAAAAAGAAGACCAGTTTTGAATAGGTGAAAGAGCCTTCTAAACGGCTTTAGGAATGTCATTCCTGGCATTTTAGCCATTTAGAGGGTATACAACCCTTAAGAAAAATTTCATACTATGCCAAAATCAAAAGTGCGCCATTGAATAAAATCTGTAAATTTAAAGGTGTGAAAAAAAGAAGACCAGTTTTGAATAGGTGAAAGAGCCCTCACACCATTAAATTTACAGATTTTATTCAATGCGCACTTTTGATTTTGGCCTAGTATGAAATTTTACTTAAGGGTGGTATACCCTCTAAATGGGTAAAATGCCAGATATGGCATTCCTATAGGCGCTTAGAGGGCTCTTTTGCCTATTCAAAACTGGTCTCTTTTTTTCACACCATTAAATTTACAGATTTTATTCAATGGCGCACTTTTGATTTTGGCCTAGTATGAAATTTTACTTAAGGGTAATATACCCTCTAAATGGCTAAAATGCCAGGAATGACATTCCTATAGCCGTTTAAAAGGCTCTTTCACCTATTCAAAACTGGTCTTCTTTTTTTCACACCATTAAATTTACAGATTTTATTCAATGGCGCACTTTTGATTTTGGCCTAGTATGAAATTTTACTTAAGGGTGGTATATCCTCTAAATGGCTAAAATGCCAGGAATGACATTCCTATAGCCGTTTAGAAGGCTCTTTCACCTATTCAAAACTGGTCTTCTTTTTTCACACTGTTAAATTTACAGATTTTATTCAATGGCGCACTTTTGATTTTGGCCTAGTATGAAATTTTACTTAAGGGTGGTATACCCTCTAAATGGCTAAAATGCCAGGAATGACATTCCTAAAGCCGTTTAGAGGGCTCTTTCACCTATTCAAAACTGGTATTCTTTTTTCACACTATTAAATTTACAGATTTTATTCAATGGCGCACTTTTGATTTTGGCCTAGTATGAAATTTTACTTAAGGGTGGTATATCCTCTAAATGGCTAAAATGCCAGGAATGACATTCCTATAGCCGTTTAGAAGGCTCTTTCACCTATTCAAAACTGGTCTTCTTTTTTTCACGCCATTAAATTTACAGATTTTATTCAATGGCGCACTTTTGATTTTGGCCTAGTATGAAATTTTACTTAAGTGTGGTATACCCTCTAAATGGCTAAAATGCCAGGAATGACATTCCTAAAGCCGTTTAGAGGGCTCTTTCACCTATTCAAAACTGGTCTTCTTTTTTTCACGCCATTAAATTTACAGATTTTATTCAATGGCGCACTTTTGATTTTGGCCTAGTATGAAATTTTACTTAAGTGTGGTATACCCTCTAAATGGCTAAAATGCCAGGAATGACATTCCTATAGCCGTTTAGAGGGCTCTTTCACTTATTAAAAACTGGTCATTTTTCTTCACACCATTAAATTTACAGATTTTATTCAATGGCGCACTTTTGATTTTGGCCTAGTATGAAATTTTACTTAAGGGTGGTATACCCTCTAAATGGCTAAAATGCCAGGAATGACGGTCCTATAGCCGTTTAGAGGGCTCTTTCACCTATTCAAAACTGGTCTTCTTTTTTTACACCATTAAATTTACAGATTTTATTCAATGGCGCACTTTTGATTTTGGCCTAGTATGAAATTTTACTTAAGGGTGGTATACCCTCTAAATGGCTAAAATGCCAGGAATGACATTCCTATCGCCGTTTAGAGGGCTCTTACACCTATTCAAAACTGGTATTCTTTTTTCACACTATTAAATTTACAGATTTTATTCAATGGCGCACTTTTGATTTTGGCCTAGTATGAAATTTTACTTAAGGGTGGTATACCCTCTAAATGGCTAAAATGCCAGGAATGTTATTCCTATAGCCGTTTAGAGGGCTCTTTTGCCTATTCAAAACTGGTCTTTTTTTCACACCATTAAATTTACAGATTTTATTCAATGGCGCACGTTTGATTTTGGCCTAGTATGAAATTTTACTTAAGGGTGGTATATCCTCTAAATGGCTAAAATGCCAGGAATCACATTCCTATAGCCGTTTAGAAGGCTCTTTTACCTCTAAAATGCCAGGAATGTGATTCCTGGCATTTTAGCCATTTAGAGGATATACCACCCTAAAGTAAAATTTCATACTAGGCCAAAATCAAAAGTGCGCATTGAATAAAATCTGTAAATTTAATGGTGTGAAAAAAGAAGACCAGTTTTGAATAGGTGAAAGAGCCCTCTAAACGGCTATAGGAATGTCATTCCTGGCATTTTAGCCATTTAGAGGGTATACCACCCTTAAGTAAAATTTCATACTAGGCCAAAATCAAAAGTGCGCCATTGAATAAAATCTGTAAATTTAATGGTGTGAAAAAAAAGACCAGTTTTGAATAGGTAAAAAAACCCTCTAAGCGCTTATAGGAATGTCATTCCTGGCATTTTAGCCATTTAGAGGGTATACCACCCTTAAGTAAAATTTCATACTAGGCCAAAATCAAAAGTGCGCCATTGAATAAAATCTGTAAATTTAATGGTGTGAAAAAAAGAAGACCAGTTTAAAATAGGTAAAAGAGCCCTCTAAACGGCTATAGGAATGTGATTCCTGGCATATTAGCCATTTAGAGGATATACCACCCTTAAGTAAAATTTCATACTAGGCCAAAATCAAAAGTGCGCCATTGAATAAAATCTGTAAATTTAATGGTGTGGAAAAAAAGACCAGTTTTGAATAGGCAAAAGAGCCCTCTAAACGGCTATAGGAATGTCATTCCTGGCATTTTAGCCATTTAGAGGGTATACCACCCTTAAGTAAAATTTCATACTAGGCCAAAATCAAAAGTGCGCCATTGAATAAAATCTGTAAATTTAATAGTGTGAAAAAAGAAGACCAGTTTTGAATAGGTAAAAGAGCCCTCTAAACGGCTATAGGAATGTCATTCCTGGCATTTTAGCCATTTAGAGGATATACCACCCTTAAGTAAAATTTCATACTAGGCCAAAATCAAAAGTGCGCCATTGAATAAAATCTGTAAATTTAATGGTGTGAAAAAAAGAAGACCAGTTTTGAATAGGTGCAAGAGCCCTTTAAACGGCTATAGGAATGTCATTCCTGGCATTTTAGCCATTTAGAGGGTATATTACCCTTAAGTAAAATTTCATACTAGGCCAAAATCAAAAGTGCGCCATTGAATAAAATCTGTAAATTTAATGGTGTGAAAAAAAAGACCAGTTTTGAATAGGTGAAAGAGCCCTCTAAACGGCTATAGGAATGTCATATCTGGCATTTTAGCCAAATTAGAGGGTATACCACCCTTAAGTAAAATTTCATACTAGGCCAAAATCAAAAGTGCGCCATTGAATAAAATCTGTAAATTTAATGGTGTGAAAAAAAGAAGACCAGTTTTGAATAGGTGAAAGAGCCCTCTAAACGGATATAGGAATGTCATTCCTGGCATTTTAGCCATTTAGAGGGTATACCACCCTTAAGTAAAATTTCATACTAGGCCAAAATCAAAAGTGCGCCATTGAATAAAATCTGTAAATTTAATGGTGTGAAAAAAAGAAGACCAGTTTAAAATAGGTAAAAGAGCCCTCTAAACGGCTATAGGAATGTGATTCCTGGCATTTTAGCCATTTAGAGGATATACCACCAGTAGTAGGGAACTATCGCTTCTGGCGCCGATTAAAATTGTTAAATTGTGGCTGAAATTGTTAAATTGTTGCTGAAATTGTTAAATTTGGGTAATTAAAATTTGAAAATTTTAAAATTCTTGAAATTTGATACCTACGAGGGTGGTTCGATAAGTCCTTTAAATATTTTTCGAGGGTGGTTCAATAAGTCTGTCTTTTTCCTAATGCCTACGGCATGCATGATAATTTTTCCTAATGCCTACGGCAATACATAATTATTTTCAAATGCCGACGGGAAAATCATGAAAATTATTTTTTCTAATACCAATGGTGAAATAGTGATTATTAATTTTTCCTAATGTCTACGGCAAAACATGATTATTAATTTAATTTTTCCTAATGTCTACGGCAAAACATGATTATTATTTTTTTCAAATGCCGACGGCAAAACATGATTATTATTATTCGTAATGCCTACGGCATGCATGATAATTTTTCCTAATGCTGACGGAAAATCATCTAATGATTTTTCCTAATGCCGAAGGCAAAAAATGATAATTTTTCCTAATGCCGACGGCAATGCATGATAATTTTTCCTAATGCCGAAGGCAAAACATGATAATTATTTTTTTCAAATGCCGACGGCAAAACATGATTATTATTTTTTTCCTAATGCCGACGGCAAAACGTGAAAGTTATTTTTTCTAATGCTAATGTAGGTGTTGCTAGACTGTGGGAATTTAAGGCTGACCGTGATTTGAGTGGGCGGCGTTGTTGCCGTAATATGTAACCATAGGAATTTGTGGATGTGTCTGTCTGTCTGTGAGAATTTAGGTGAAGGTTTGATTGGAAGGGGGGGCGGGGTGTAGTAGAGCTAGATCGATTGCATGTATATATATGTGTGTGTGTGTGTGTGTATGTGTGTGTGTGTGTGTGTACGTTTGTAGGAATTTCTATAGGAGCTTAAGGCTGATTGCGATTTATGAGGGGCGAGGTGTACTAGTAATATGTAACCGAGGGAGTCTGTCTGTTTGTATTTCTGTAGGAGTTTAAGGCTGACCATGATTTGGGTGGGCATGGTTGTTGACGTAATATGTAGCCATGGAGATTTGTGGGTGTGTCTGTCTGTAGGAGTTTAAGACTGATCGTGATTTGAGGTGGGTGAGGATGTTATTGAGGTAAATTGGTTATGTGTATGTATGTATGTATGGCCAGGGGAATTTGTGTATGCATATCTGGGGGAGAATTTAAGGCTAGTCGTGATTTGTGAAAGGTGGGGTGTTGTTGAAATTTTCTTGGATATTTCTTATATGAATTCTGCTATGTGTGTGTATTTGCGCTGGTATTTATATGTAGGTGGAAATAAATTGTTTTCAGTATCGATATTTGGTACTATAAAATAATATCATATGTCTGGACTTCCCTAATCCTAGTATGCTTTTATACTTACTATTGCTTTATATTTTCTCATGCTTAAATTTGTCTCGCGTTGAAGTCGGTCTGTGTGAAATTTGTTTATATTACAGATTTTGTTTATTTAACTACATTCGTCTTCTTTGACTGAAAGAGTTTTCTACACACAGAGAAAACCCAACTTGAAATCAGTAAGAACCATGCTGAATTAATAAGAACCATTAGCAAAGGTTTAGTCATATTGAAATTTCTTATTTCAATATGGACAAAATATTAATTTACAGTATCCATTTAACTCATTAACTCATTAGTTTGTGGATATCTCAATAGACATTTTCTATTATACTAAAAATTATTGAATTAATGTCAAGCATGCTTATTTTTTAAGCTGCAAATTTTTTCTAGTGTATAGATCATTTATATTTGCATTGTGCTTTAACTAAACGACGCTTCATATACATATGTACATATTTTCATTAGGTAGATCTGATAAATACTTCAACATTGATAAAAAATTTGATATGTATACATACATATCTACAAATTGATTTTATGTATGTATGTATGTATGTACATACAAATAAGTGTTTATTTCAATCTTTGAATACATTTTTTTTTTGTCATTGATGTCTCTTGTTCTTCTTGTTGTTGGTGTTGTTGTTGTAAATATTCGTCTGTGTATAGATGCGATATATTCAGTTTTTTTTTTCTGCGTTTACTTAAAAGTTTGTGAGGATTTTCTGTTTTTAAGTAAAACTGAATTCCTGAAGATACATACTCTATAGTAATAGCAACTATAATAGAAATATTTCTTATACTTAATTTAAATTTTTTTAAAGTTGATGCAACGTTAGTAAGTTAACGTTAGAAATTTTTGGGGTACATAATTTTTTCTAACTATAGACTTTTTTCTTCACTTTCTACATTTGTTTTAGAAATCTTGCTTTGCTTTATGAAAATGTATAAACATTTTTAAATGAAACTGATCCGGCACTCCAGCTTATATACTGATATTTTTTTTTTCTTTGGTAGTCAACTTACTTCTTTTTTTATTTTTATTGATAAACATTTAAAATCAAAAGGGAGCTTTATATTGAAATTATTATTTTCATAATTGTTGAAAACAATCACTAGTTTTTTTTTTTTTTTTTTTTTTTTTTTTTTTTTTTTTTTTTTGTGATAAAATCATTTGAAGTTGAAGCTGATATCTTTGCTTACTGTTTTAAATTAAAATTTTATTCAATAGAATAAAAGGAGCTTTTTTCTTAAAGTCTGATGTACGTAGTCATAGAATTTTAGATGCATATAATATAGAATTGGATAATATTTATTTTTAATTTTTATGTTAAAAAGTACGGATATGAGTCTGAATTTAAATATACTTTTAAATTAGTTAAATCATAATGAACAATCATATTTTCTTCTTGGATAGCGATCAACAGAAAACGAACTCGTTTTCATATAATTTAGGTATACCCTCTCGACGGCTCCTCTAGGATACAAATTGACTCTGTGACGAAATATCTGTTGCTTTATACTGATAATATGTTTACATTAATAAGATACATATACAGATGTTTATTTTATGAAGGGTGATTACCTATGGCTTTTATTTGATGTTCTATATGACTTTTACTCATTTTATTAAAGTTCAGTGTATTGTGTATATATTTCTGAAATGTTTAAGTGTGCTTTGTGTGCCTATCGGACAGAGTGTACATATTAGTTGGTCAGTCAGGCTCTATTTTTATTTATTTTCTTCTTCTAATGTACCACTCCTTTTTTCAGATTTTACTACTTGAAATAGAGAATTTTATCTAATTTTTTGTTGGGTATATACATTAGGTAAATGTGTGTGATGTATGTAGAAATTGGTTTACATACAAAGAAATGGATGCTTAATAAACAACTATTGTAACAAATCGTTCTCAAATAACTCAGTTACCTCTACAAGCAATTCAAGTCGGTGTTTTCATAAAGTGTTAGAAACATTGTAATATATATGTTTGGGAGAATTTTTCCCTCAAGTATTTCTACATGAGATTTGCTGATTGATCCCTATCGCATTCATATATAATGATTTCTCACTTAAAAAAGGTCATCACCACCATCATTCATACCCGTATATAACACAGTCATGAGTTGGGTTGATCTAGATACAATTGCTCTCTCATCACCTTCTAACAGATTTATATATTTTACTAGTATGCATGCCTTAGCATGCTTCTATCGATAGTGACGTAAGAGTGCAATTTCCGTAGTTTATCTATATTTTCTAAAGATCTGATAGCTATAGAAATAAACAGAGTGAAGATCTATTATAATAGTCATTACCATATTTTAAAATTTGGCGTACTAGACCTTTCGAAATGGAAAAATATTCAGCTTTCACTATTAAAGTTATAATATGATGATGTTGCTGAATATTGCAGTTGGTCATTTATTGTTATTGGTCATTTCGAACGCTTCAGTTTTTACAATATTTCATACTTACATACCATCAAGTTTAGAGAATACAATACATTAAGGTAATTCTTTTCCAAGACTTAACATTCCCATTCAATCCTTCAGAAAAATAAATAAATAATAAAAACAAAACAAAGCAGACTTTTTTCCTTTTTTAATTTTATATTTTATTTTAGTATTTTTACATTTTTTTATAATAAATAGCTATTACACCTTCTACAATTGCTTTCCGCAAATAGTAGACTTTACAACGGCACACTTCTTCTTCTTCTTCTACTTCTTTATAAGTTGTAATGGACTGAAGACAACATGCAAAATGTCCATCACTTGCATCCTCGCCTTCTACTGTACCAAACAGCTCGTTCTCCTCGAGCATGTTTATGAAGAACGTAATGAGTTCTTTGTGCTCCCACATCATCTTTTTACCAAAATCCTCAATGAATTTAGCAACTTTGATCCTTATTGCAGTCATGGCTGTTTGAATACCGATATGTGAGTGAATAAACTTCGTTCTTTTAAAGAGCTTACTAGCATTTTTGAAAATATATCTTAGGGGTGCTGACTGTGAAACAGTAAGCTCAATATTCCAAGCTTTGTGAAAACAGTATTATGCGGCTGATAGTTTGATATATCAATATTTTTGTTTATACTCATCATCGATTTTTTGTTTAGAATTATTTTTGTTATTTGCTAAGACCCATTTTTAGCTGTGTGGGAAAAATATGAATTATATTTATATGATCATGTTGACAGCGATATAAATTTTCTGAAATTTTAAGAAATTTGTGGATTGATCGATTTTCGATTTTCTCATTAGTTTTATTTTTGTTATTTACTTATGTTTATTATTACAAAGTCAATGGAACTTTAGCTAAAGCAGTTTTAAAACCCAAAGAATATTTAAGTAAGACCAATTTTTAGCAGTGTGGGAAAAATATGAATTATATTTATATAATCATGTTGAAAGCGATATAAATTTTGTGAAATTTTAAGAAATTTATGGATTGTTCGAAGGTTAAATATGATTTTGTTAATGATAAACAAAAGTTTGTTGTATTATTATTATTTCTGTTTATACTAATTTTCGATTTTTGGCTTAGATTTATTTTTTGTTCTTTGCTAAAGCAGTTGTAAAACGAATACATATTTAAGTAAGACTCATTTTTAGCAGCGTGAGAAAAATTTGAATTATGTTTATAGTGATCATGTTGTCAGTGATATAAATTTCGAAAAATGTCAAGCAATTTGTAGGATGTTGGAATTGACTCCTAGCTCTAATTTTATTTCACGTTGTAGTTCCTCAATTTGCATTTAAATGAATATTAATACTTTAAGCTACATTATTAATTTGTCTTGTATTTTATCTTCATTCAGTTTGAGGTAACTATCAACAATAGTTTGTATATATTTAATTTCTTCCTTCCAATACTGGTAAGTTATAGGAATTGGAAGTCTTTGAGTACAAATCATCGTCATCATCATTCTCAGTATTAGCATCATTAAATAAGATGATATTATCAAATATTGTTCCTTCTGCTAGTTTCTTTGGTGTACTTGTCTCTATCTTGACTGATGGTTTCTCATGCTTTAAACTTGTATATTTTCAACTTCGGTCTTGATTTTACTTTTTTCTTTCATAAGAATTCTTTTAATATTTTTAGAACTATTTATGAATTCTTCTGTTATAGGTTTAAATGCATCTCTTAGTTGTTCATTTGTATCTATTTCACTAGTTTTTATACTACGAAGCTTTTTCTTAATCACATTTGTTGTCAACACCAAATGCTTTAAAACTTTCTCATCCATGTTTGCTAACAGCAAATTCAGGTATCGGCTACTAGATCAGCTTATTAGGAGCTGATCTGGTTTTCAGATCAGCTTTTCAGGACCTGGTCTGGTTTTTAGATCAGCTTGTCAGGACCTGGTCTGGTTTTCAGATCAGCTTTTCAGGACCTGGTCTGGTTTTCAGATCAGCTTATCAGGACCTGGTCTGGTTTTTAGATCAGGTTATCAGGAGCTGGTCTGGTTTTCAGGTAGCTGGTATAGTTTGGAGATCAGCTTATCAGGAGCTGGTCTGGTTATCAGATCAGCTTATCAGGATCTGGTCTGGTTATCAGACCAGCTTATCAGGACCTGATCTGTTTATCAGATCAGCTTATCAGGAGCTGATCTGATTTTCAGATCAGCTTATCAGGAGCTGGTCTGGTTTTCAGATCAGCTTATCAGGTAACAGATCAGGCTATCAGATCAGCTTATCAGGAGCTGATCTGATTTTCAGATCAGCTTATCAGGAGCTGGTCTGGTTTTCAGATCAGCTTATCAGGTAACAGATCAGGCTATCAGGAGCTGTTCAGATTTTCATTTCAAGATATCTAAGTCAGATTTAGTTATCAGTGTACAAGTAGCTAGCCATTTAGAACATTTATATACATGAAGTTTAAGGTCAAATGAAATACGAAAAAGTAAAGTTTTATGTAGTAAAATTATTTTCTATAACGATCATCGTTTAATTCAATATCTTTGCTTATAATCAAAAATTCATATTTAGCCTTTTAACATGCTTTATATTTTTCTCACCTTACTTAAACATTAAAATTACATTATGATGATCTCTTATTAAATGTTTGGTGATTCTGATGTAAGTTTTACAGAAGTAGAATGAATCAACATTCTTATCTCTCCCCATACAAAAATATGCTTCCCATACGCATCATCGTTAAATATCATATTGGAATTACTTTGGACTGAAATAACAGATTCACTATCGGTAAACTTTGTAATATATTATTATTTTAATTGATGTAATTAATTTCTTCAGATATTTATATCTGGGGTGATATAAAGATTTTGAGTATAAATAAATGTTAGTAGTAGGGAACTGGGCATTCGGGGACAATTAAAATTGTGAAATTGTTGCTGAAATTGTTAAATTTGGGTAATTAAAATTTGAAAATTGTTAAATTCTTGGAAATTTGTGTTTTTTTGTTTACATAAGGAGTTTTTTGTTTATATAAGGAGTTTTTTTGTTTACATTAGAAGTTTTTTGTTTACATTAGGAGTTTTTGTTTACATTAAGTGTATGTCTGTCTGTCGGTCTGTCTGTCTGCCTGCCTGACCGTGGGAAGTTTGTGTGTGGAATATTTTGTGTGAATGTATTAAGGCGGTTCATAGTTTGGCGGTTTTTATGTGTGTATGTGACGACGGGGAAAATCATGAAAATGGTTTTTCCTAATGCTGACGGAAAATCATCTAATGATTTTTCGTAATACCGAAGGCAAAACATTATAATTTTTCCTAATGCCTACTGCAATACATGATAATTTTTCCTAATGCCTACTGCAATACATGATAATTTTTCCTAATGCCTACTGCAATACATGATTATTATTTTTTTCAAATGCCGACGGCAAAAAATGAATATAATTTTTTCAAATGCCGACGGGAAAATGATTTTTCCTAATGCCGACGGCAAAACGTGAAAGTTATTTTTTCTAATGCTAATGTAGGTGTTGCTAGACTGTGGGAATTTAAGGCTGACCGTGATTTGAGTGGGCGGCGTTGTTGCCGTAATATGTAACCATAGGAATTTGTGGATGTGTCTGTCTGTCTGTAAGAATTTAGGTGATGGTTTGATTGGCAGGGGGCGGGGTGTAGTAGAGCTAGATCAATTGCATGTATATATGTGTGTGTGTGTGTGTGTGTGTGTGTGTGTGTGTGTATATGTCAGTGTGTGTACGTTTGTAGGAATTTCTATAGGAGCTTAAGGCTGATTGCGATTTATGAGGGGCGAGGTGTACTAGTAATATGTAACCGAGGGAGTCTGTCTGTTTGTATTTCTGTAGGAGTTTAAGGCTGACCATGATTTGGGTGGGCAGGGTTGTTGACGTAATATGTATCCATGGGGATTTGTGGATGTGTCTGTCTATAGTAGTTTAAGGCTGATCGTGATTTGAGGTGGGTGAGGATGTTGTTGAGGTAAATTGGTTATGTGTATGTATGTATATATGTATTTTTGTAAGAATTTAAGATGATTGTGATTTATTAGGGCCGAGGTGTTCTTGTAATATGTAGCCGTGAGAATCTATGTGTATAGACGTCTGTAGAATTTTAAGACTATCTGTAATTTCAGGTAGGTGAGAGTGTTGTGTTGTTGAGATTAATCTTGTATATTGTATATGTACCTATGTATGATCATGGGAATTTGTGTATGTATATCTGAGGGAGAATTTAAGGCTCGTCATGATTTGCAAAAGGTGGGGTGTTGTTGAAATTTTCTTGGATATTTCTTATATGAATTCTGCTATGTGTGTGTATTTGAGCTGGTATTTATGTGTAGGTAGAAATAAATTGTTTTCAATATCGACATATGGTACTATAAAATACTATCATATATCTGGACTCCCCTAATCCTAGTATGCTTTTATACTTACGATTGCTTTATATTTTCTCATGCTTAAATTTGTCTCGCGTTGAAGTCAGTCTGTGTGAAATTTGTTTATATTACAGATTTTGTTTATTTAACTACATTCGTCTTCTTTGACTGAAAGAGTTATCTACACACAGAGAAAAACCAACTTGAAATCAGTAAGAACCATGCTGAATTAATAAGAACCATTAGCGAAGCTTTAGTCATATTGAAATTTCTTATTTCAATATGGACAAAATATTAATTTACAGTATTCATTTATTAAACTCATTAGTTTGTAGATATCTCAATATACATTTTCTATTATATTAAAAATTATTGAATTAATGTGATGAATTCTTATTTTTAAGCTGCAGATTTTCCCTGAGTGTATGGATTGTTTATATTTGCATTGTGCTTTAACTAAACGACGCTTCATATATTTTCATGATGTAGGTCTAATAAATACTTAAGCATTGATAAGAAATTTGATATGTATACATACATATCTACAAATTGATTTTATGTATGTATGTATGTATGTATGTACATATATATGTACATACAAATAAGTGTTCAACTCAATCTTTGAATACATTTTTTATTTTATTTTTTGTCATGTGATGTCTGTTGTTGGTGAAATTAAAAACATTTTAATTTTTATCTGCGTTTACTTAAAAGTTTGTGAGGATTTTCTGTTGTAAGTAAAACTGAATTCTTGAAGATATGTACTTACATACTCTATAGTAATAGTAACTATAATAGAAATATTTCTTATACTTAATTTACAGTTTTTTAAAGTATAGGGTATAAAATTTTTTCTAGCTATAGCCTTCTACATTTATTTTGGAAAACTTGCTTTGCTTTTTAAAAATGTATAAACATTTTTAAATGAAACTGATCCGGCACTCCAGCTTAGGTACTGATAGTTTTTTTTTTTTTTGTTGTTAGTTAACTTACTTATTTTTTATTTTTTATTGATAAACATTGGAAATCAAAAGGGAGTTTTATATTGTAATTATTATTTTCATAATTGTTGAAAACAATCGCTGCTTTTTGTTTGTTTTTTGCGATGAAATCATTTGAATTACTTTTGCAACTTTACGCGTTTATAAAAATTATGTTATTTTCTATATTTCTTAATTTATAAGACTTTTAGACTTTGTCCTTTAGGGGTTATATATTCTATTATACGATTATGAATAAGAATGCAGTAAGCTGATGTATTTGCTTACTGCTTCAAATTAAAATTTTATTAAATTGAATAAAAGGAGTTTTTTTTTCTTAAACTCTGATGCAGTTAGAAGCGCTGGAGATTCTTTCATATAACAGCTTTTTTGAAATTTTTGATACATAGTATAATATAGAATTGGATAACATTTATTTTTAATTTTTATGTTAAGAAGTACGGGTATGAGACTGAATTTAAATGTACTTTTAAATTAGTTAAATCATAATGAACAAACATATTTTCTTCTTTAATAGCGATCAACAGAAAACGAACTCGTTTTCATATAATTTAGGTATACCCTATTGACGGCTCCTCTAGGATACAAGATGACTTTGTATGACGAAATTTCTGTTGCTTTATACTGATAATATGTTTACATTAATAAGATACATATACATATGTTTATTTTATGAACGGTGAGCACCTATGGCTTTTATTTAATGTTCTATATGACTTTTTTTTTCATTTTATTAAAGTTCAGCGTATTGTATATATATATTTCTGAAATGTTTAAGTGTGTTTTGTGTGCCCATCGGGCAGAGTGTACGTATTAGTTGGTCAGTCAGTCTCTATTTTTATTTATTTTTTTTTTCTTCTAATGTGCCACTCCTTTTTCAGATTTTACTACTTGGAATAGAGAATTTTTGTCTAATTTTTTGGTGGGTATATACATTAGGTATGTAGAAATTAGTTTAGATACAAAGAAATGCATGTTTAATATATAACTATTGTATCAAATCGATCTCAAATAACTCAGTTACCTCTACCAGCAATTCACCGTTGGTGTATTCATAAAGTGTTAGAAACAATGAAATATCTATGTTTTGAGAGAATTTTTCCCCTCAAGTATTTCTACATGAGGTTTGAGGGGTCAATCACTGTCGCATTCATATGTAATGATTATTCACTTAAAAAACGTCATCATCACCATCAATCATCTCCGTATACAATACATTCATGAGTTGGGTTGATCCAGATACAATTGCTGTCTCATCACCTTCTAACAGCTTTATATATTTTGCTAGTATGCATGCCTTAGCATGCTTCTATCGATAGTGACGTAAGAGTCCGAGATGTAGTAGTGTTACAATTAAAAGTCTTTACTATTAGAATTTACCAGTTCGCTCTTTTGAATTTTTGCAAAGTAGATACATATGTATGTATTTCATTGACCACAAAATCATAAAATTTCTTTGCTTACAAAATTGTATGACGTGACGATTTTTTTTTTTTAATTATACATGCTTCGGCATGCTTTCATTTTTTTTCTATAAATTTATGTAATACTCATACAGATACAGATATAAAGTAAGATCTGTTTACTGTACATTTTAAAATTTATGCATGCTTCAGCATGATTCTAGTTGAAGCGTATATTCATTCACTAAGTTTGTTTGATACTTATTCATACACATGTACATTCTTAAAGATTGGATATCAAAGTCCAATTTCCGTAGTTTATCTATATTTTCTAAAGATCTGATAGCTAAAGAAATAAATAGAGTGAAGATCTTCTATAATAATCCCATTTTCATATTGTAAAATTTTGCGTGCTAGCGCTTTCGATGGGAAAATATACATACAACTTTATAAAAAGTGATAATATGATGTGCTGCTGAATATTGCACTATGTTATAGTTCATTTTAAACACTGAAGTTTTAGCAATATTTCATTCAGACCAACAAGTTTAGAGAATTCCACTACATTTAGTTAATTATCTTTCTTAAGACTCATCATTACTAATCAATCCTACAAAAAACAACACAAACTAGATTTTTCGTTTTAATTTTATTTTTATTAAATTCAACATTCATTCTTCAAATTACTTTATACTATATTAAGTAGCTTTTCCTCATTTGTTGAGTTGACTTTAATAGGAGACATTTTAATGGTACGATGAACTTTTCTATTGCATGCATTGAGTAAATCTTTATACATACCAATCCACTTATATGAACCATTAAAGCTAATTCTTTTCACATCATACCTTTCAATGATCTATTAAATCATTCTAATATTGATGCTTTCATATTAAGTAATTTTTAATCTTCTATTTATGTATGAGTTTTCCCAAGTATTTATTAAAAAATTCTTTAGAATCATCTGTTTGTAAGTTTTTTGGTACCCGTACCACTTCAAAAATATTTTCCATTGCCTTGGTTTTTAGAGTGCAGCTTTTATTTTCAGCTGTACTTTGAGAATGTGTCAATTACAGTCTTCAAAAATCAACAATTTCTATTTTCTGTAGAATAGTTCTACATTTCACCTAACTTAGCTCCATAAAACATCATATATTCCTCTCATTACATCTCTACAAGCACAAACAGTTGTTGAAATTTAATATGGACTTCGTTAACTAAATTCCTTTTTAAAGACATTGAATTGTTTCACAGATTTTTTCGAAAGTGTTGTGATCTACATCTTGCACTTTCAGCTATTTATACTAACATGTAGTTAATTTTCTAATCTATATATTTAACCGTAAACTCTTCAATTTGTTTTTAATTATTTACTTTTTAGAATTGCTTTTTCAATTTTATAACTGTCTTCTTTCTCTAATTTTATTTCACGTTGTTGTTCCTCAATTTGCATTTAAATATATTCTTGAATATTAATGCTTTAAGCTATATTATTAATATGTCTTGTATTTTATCTTCATTCAGTTTAATGTAACTATCAACAATAGTTTGTATCTAATTCATTTATGCCTTCCAATACTGATAAGTCAGTATAAATGTCTTCAGAATTGGAAGTCTATGAGTAAAATCATCGTCATCATCATTCTCAGTATTAGCATCATTAAATATGATGGTATTATCAAATATTGTTCCTTCTACTAGTTTCTTTTGGGGTACTTGTCTATATCTAGAGTGAAGGTTTCTCAGGCTTTAAACTTGTATATTTTCAACTTCTGTCTTGATTTTACTTTCTTCTTTCATAAGAATTCTTTTAATATTTTTAGAACTATTTATGAATTCTTCTGCTATAGGTTTAAATGTATCTTTTAGTTGTTCACTTGTATCTATTTCACCAGTTTTTATACTACGAAGCTTTTTCTTCAACACATTTCTTGTCAACACCAACTGTTTTAAAATTTTCTCATGCAGGGCAAATAACAGGTATCAGCAATCATATCAGCTTTTCAGGAGCTGGTCTGGTTTTCAGATCAGCTTTTCAGGACCTGGTCTGGTTTTCAGATCAGCTTATCAGGACCTGGTCTGGTTTTCAGATCAGCTTTTCAGGACCTGGTCTGGTTTTCAGATCAGCTTATCAGGACCTGGTCTGGTTTTCAGATCAGCTTATCAGGAGCTGGTCTGGTTTTCAGATCAGCTTATCAGGACCTGGTCTGGTTTTCAGATCAGCTTATCAGGAGCTGGTCTGGTTTTCAGATCAGCTTATCAGGAGCTGGTCTGGTTATCAGATCAGCTTATCAGGAGCTGGTCTGGTTTTCAGATCAGCTTATCAGGAGCTGATCTGATTTTTAGATCAGCTTATCAGGTAACAGATCAGGCTATCAGGAGCTATTCAGATTTTCATTTCAAGATATCTGAGTTAGATTTAGTTATCAGTGTACAAGTAGCTAGCCATTTATAACATTTATATACATGAAGTTTAAAGTCAGATGAAATACGAAAAAGTAAAGTTTTATCTAGTAAAATTATTTTCTATAACGATCATCGTTTAATTCACTATCTTTGCTTATAATCAAAAATCCATATTTATCCTTTCAACATGCTTTTTATTTTTCTCACCTAACTTAAACATTAAATATACATTTTGATGATCTCTTATTAAATGTTTGGTGATTCTGGTGTAAGTTTTACATAAGTAGAATGAATCAACATTCTTATCTCTCCCCATACAAAAATATGCTTCCCACACGCATCATCGTTAAATATCATATTGGAATTACTTTGGACTGAAATAACAGATTCACTATCGGTAAATTTTGTAATATATTATTATTTTAATTGATGTAATTAATTTCTTCAGATATTTATATCTGGGGTGATATAAAGATTTTGAGTATAAATAAATGTTCTCAAAATTTAAGTCCATTAGGACTTTCTAGCAAGCCAATCATAGCGTTTTTTTTTCCTAATTTGACAGGTCAACTATTGTTGCACGAATAGAATTTGATATAAAGGAACTATGATTTATTTTTGAACTATCGTTCGATGAATCATCAATATTTCGTACCAAGGTATTTTAGGTTGTTTTACTAACCGCATTTATGTAGCTAAATACATTTTATAAATATTATCTCTTATTATAAAAAAATAAACTAATACAGCTATACCATATCAGAAAATATTTTCTGAAATCGTATAGCTGCATTAGTTTATTTTTTCTATAATAAGAGATAATGATCCACACTCATAATCAAAACAGCATAAAAATATCCTTTTTTTGACTATGAGTATGCATCAATATTTATGAAATGCGTTTAGTTACAAAAATGTGGTTAGTAAAACAAAGTATATTTTAACAGCCTTATTTATAACACTTATTAGGGCTTTATAAAGACTTTTTAAGAAAAAATTTTTATAAAAAATTTGTTTTAAAAAGCCTTTCCAAAGCCTTAATAAGTATTATAAATAAGGCTGTAAGAGTTTAAAATCAGTATTTTTTATGATAATACTGATTTGAAACTCTTAAAATATTCTTTGTTTTGACTATGAGTAGGGGCCATTATCTCTTATTATAGGACAAATAAAATAATATAGCTATACGATTTCAGAAAATATTTTCTGATATCGTATAGCTACATTTTTAATTTTTCTATAATAAGAGATAATATTTATGAAATACATTTCATAAATATTGGCGCATACTCATAGTAAAAACAACCTAAAAATACCTTGGTACGAAATATTGATGAATCATCAAAATTTCATACCATCCTATATTTATGTTGTTTTACTAATCGCATTTTGTAAATAAATGCATTTCATAAATATTATCTATTATTATAGAAAGAATCAAATAGTATGGTTATATGATATTAGAAAACATGATTTCTGATATCATATAATCATACTATTTTATTTTTCTATAATAAGAGATAATGACTCATACTCATAGTCAAAACAAAGGATATTTATATGCTGTTTTGATTATGAGTATGCGTCAATATTTATGAAATGCATTTAGTTATAAAATGCGGTTAGTAAAACAAAGTATATTTTAAGTGTTTAAGACCACCATTTTATGGTAATACCGGTTTTAAACACTTAAAGCATACTTTGTTTTGACTATGAGCATGAGCTGATATTTATGAAATGGATTTTATAAATATTGACTCATACCCTTAGTCAAAACAACATAAATAATTCTTGGTACGAAATATTGATGATTCATTGAACGATAGTTCAAAAATAAATCATAGTTCCTTTATATCAAATTCTATTCGTGTAACAATAGTTGACCTGTCAAATTACGAAAAAAAAACGCTATGATTGGCTTGCTAGAAAGTCCTAATGGACTTAAATTTTGAGAACATTTATTTATACTCAAAATCTTTATATCACCCCAGATATAAATATCTGAAGAAATTAATTACATCAATTAAAATAATAATATATTACAAAATTTACCGATAGTGAATCTGTTATTTCAGTCCAAAGTAATTCCAATATGATATTTAACGATGATCCGTGTGGGAAGCATATTTTTGTATGGGGAGAGATAAGAATGTTGATTCATTCTACTTATGTAAAACTTACACCAGAATCACCAAACATTTAATAAGAGATCATCATAATGTATATTTAATGTTTAAGTTAGGTGAGAAAAATATAAAGCATGTTGAAAGGATAAATATGGATTTTTGATTATAAGCAAAGATAGTGAATTAAACGATGATCGTTATAGAAAATAATTTTACTAGATAAAACTTTACTTTTTCGTATTTCATCTGACTTTAAACTTCATGTATATAAATGTTATAAATGGCTAGCTACTTGTACACTGATAACTAAATCTAACTCAGATATCTTGAAATGAAAATCTGAATAGCTCCTGACAGCCTGATCTGTTACCTGATAAGCTGATCTAAAAATCAGATCAGCTCCTGATAAGCTGATCTGAAAACCAGACCAGCTCCTGATAAGCTGATCTGATAACCAGACCAGCTCCTGATAAGCTGATCTGAAAACCAGACCAGCTCCTGATAAGCTGATCTGAAAACCAGACCAGGTCCTGATAAGCTGATCTGAAAACCAGACCAGGTCCTGAAAAGCTGATCTGAAAACCAGACCAGCTCCTGATAAGCTGATCTGAAAACCAGACCAGGTCCTGATAAGCTGATCTGAAAACCAGACCAGCTCCTGATAAGCTGATCTGAAAACCAGACCAGCTCCTGATAAGCTGATCTGAAAACCAGACCAGGTCCTGAAAAGCTGATCTGAAAACCAGACCAGGTCCTGATAAGCTGATCTGAAAACCAGACCAGCTCCTGATAAGCTGATCTGATAACCAGACCAGCTCCTGATAAGCTGATCTGAAAACCAGACCAGCTCCTGAAAGCTGATCTGAAAACCAGACCAGGTCCTGATAAGCTGATCTGAAAACCAGACCAGGTCCTGAAAAGCTGATCTGAAAACCAGACCAGCTCCTGAAAAGCTGATATGATTGCTGATACCTGTTATTTGCCCTGGATGAGAAAATTTTAAAACAGTTGGTGTTGACAAGAAATGTGTTGAAGAAAAAGCTTCGTAGTATAAAAACTGGTGAAATAGATACAAGTGAACAACTAAAAGATACATTTAAACCTATAGCAGAAGAATTCATAAATAGTTCTAAAAATATTAAAAGAATTCTTATGAAAGAAGAAAGTAAAATCAAGACAGAAGTTGAAAATATACAAGTTTAAAGCCTGAGAAACCTTCACTCTAGATATAGACAAGTACCCCAAAAGAAACTAGTAGAAGGAACAATATTTGATAATACCATCATATTTAATGATGCTAATACTGAGAATGATGATGACGATGATTTTACTCATAGACTTCCAATTCTGAAGACATTTATACTGACTTATCAGTATTGGAAGGCATAAATGAATTAGATACAAACTATTGTTGATAGTTACATTAAACTGAATGAAGATAAAATACAAGACATATTAATAATATAGCTTAAAGCATTAATATTCAAGAATATATTTAAATGCAAATTGAGGAACAACAACGTGAAATAAAATTAGAGAAAGAAGACAGTTATAAAATTGAAAAAGCAATTCTAAAAAGTAAATAATTAAAAACAAATTGAAGAGTTTACGGTTAAATATATAGATTAGAAAATTAACTACATGTTAGTATAAATAGCTGAAAGTGCAAGATGTAGATCACAACACTTTCGAAAAAATCTGTGAAACAATTCAATGTCTTTAAAAAGGAATTTAGTTAACGAAGTCCATATTAAATTTCAACAACTGTTTGTGCTTGTAGAGATGTAATGAGAGGAATATATGATGTTTTATGGAGCTAAGTTAGGTGAAATGTAGAACTATTCTACAGAAAATAGAAATTGTTGATTTTTGAAGACTGTAATTGACACATTCTCAAAGTACAGCTGAAAATAAAAGCTGCACTCTAAAAACCAAGGCAATGGAAAATATTTTTGAAGTGGTACGGGTACCAAAAAACTTACAAACAGATGATTCTAAAGAATTTTTTAATAAATACTTGGGAAAACTCATACATAAATAGAAGATTAAAAATTACTTAATATGAAAGCATCAATATTAGAATGATTTAATAGATCATTGAAAGGTATGATGTGAAAAGAATTAGCTTTAATGGTTCATATAAGTGGATTGGTATGTATAAAGATTTACTCAATGCATGCAATAGAAAAGTTCATCGTACCATTAAAATGTCTCCTATTAAAGTCAACTCAACAAATGAGGAAAAGCTACTTAATATAGTATAAAGTAATTTGAAGAATGAATGTTGAATTTAATAAAAATAAAATTAAAACGAAAAATCTAGTTTGTGTTGTTTTTTGTAGGATTGATTAGTAATGATGAGTCTTAAGAAAGATAATTAACTAAATGTAGTGGAATTCTCTAAACTTGTTGGTCTGAATGAAATATTGCTAAAACTTCAGTGTTTAAAATGAACTATAACATAGTGCAATATTCAGCAGCACATCATATTATCACTTTTTATAAAGTTGTATGTATATTTTCCCATCGAAAGCGCTAGCACGCAAAATTTTACAATATGAAAATGGGATTATTATAGAAGATCTTCACTCTATTTATTTCTTTAGCTATCAGATCTTTAGAAAATATAGATAAACTACGGAAATTGGACTTTGATATCCAATCTTTAAGAATGTACATGTGTATGAATAAGTATCAAACAAACTTAGTGAATGAATATACGCTTCAACTAGAATCATGCTGAAGCATGCATAAATTTTAAAATGTACAGTAAACAGATCTTACTTTATATCTGTATCTGTATGAGTATTACATAAATTTATAGAAAAAAAATGAAAGCATGCCGAAGCATGTATAATTAAAAAAAAAAAAATCGTCACGTCATACAATTTTGTAAGCAAAGAAATTTTATGATTTTGTGGTCAATGAAATACATACATATGTATCTACTTTGCAAAAATTCAAAAGAGCGAACTGGTAAATTCTAATAGTAAAGACTTTTAATTGTAACACTACTACATCTCGGACTCTTACGTCACTATCGATAGAAGCATGCTAAGGCATGCATACTAGCAAAATATATAAAGCTGTTAGAAGGTGATGAGACAGCAATTGTATCTGGATCAACCCAACTCATGAATGTATTGTATACGGAGATGATTGATGGTGATGATGACGTTTTTTAAGTGAATAATCATTACATATGAATGCGACAGTGATTGACCCCTCAAACCTCATGTAGAAATACTTGAGGGGAAAAATTCTCTCAAAACATAGATATTTCATTGTTTCTAACACTTTATGAATACACCAACGGTGAATTGCTGGTAGAGGTAACTGAGTTATTTGAGATCGATTTGATACAATAGTTATATATTAAACATGCATTTCTTTGTATCTAAACTAATTTCTACATACCTAATGTATATACCCACCAAAAAATTAGACAAAAATTCTCTATTCCAAGTAGTAAAATCTGAAAAAGGAGTGGCACATTAGAAGAAAAAAAAAATAAATAAAAATAGAGACTGACTGACCAACTAATACGTACACTCTGCCCGATGGGCACACAAAACACACTTAAACATTTCAGAAATATATATATACAATACGCTGAGCTTTAATAAAATGAAAAAAAAAGTCATATAGAACATTAAATAAAAGCCATAGGTGCTCACCGTTCATAAAATAAACATATGTATATGTATCTTATTAATGTAAACATATTATCAGTATAAAGCAACAGAAATTTCGTCATACAAAGTCATCTTGTATCCTAGAGGAGCCGTCGATAGGGTATACCTAAATTATATGAAAACGAGTTCGTTTTCTGTTGATCGCTATTAAAGAAGAAAATATGTTTGTTCATTATGATTTAACTAATTTAAAAGTACATTTAAATTCAGTCTCATACCCGTACTTCTTAACATAAAAATTAAAAATAAATGTTATCCAATTCTATATTATACTATGTATCAAAAATTTCAAAAAAGCTGTTATATGAAAGAATCTCCAGCGCTTCTAACTGCATCAGAGTTTAAGAAAAAAAAACTCCTTTTATTCAATTTAATAAAATTTTAATTTGAAGCAGTAAGCAAATACATCAGCTTACTGCATTCTTATTCATAATCGTATAATAGAATATATAACCCCTAAAGGACAAAGTCTAAAAGTCTTATAAATTAAGAAATATAGAAAATAACATAATTTTTATAAACGCGTAAAGTTGCAAAAGTAATTCAAATGATTTCATCGCAAAAAACAAACAAAAAGCAGCGATTGTTTTCAACAATTATGAAAATAATAATTACAATATAAAACTCCCTTTTGATTTCCAATGTTTATCAATAAAAAATAAGTAAGTTAACTAACAACAAAAAAAAACTATCAGTACCTAAGCTGGAGTGCCGGATCAGTTTCATTTAAAAATGTTTATACATAGAAAAAATTTTATACCCTATACTTTAAAAAACTGTAAATTAAGTATAAGAAATATTTCTATTATAGTTACTATTACTATAGAGTATGTAAGTACATATCTTCAAGAATTCAGTTTTACTTACAACAGAAAATCCTCACAAACTTTTAAGTAAACGCAGATAAAAATTAAAATGTTTTTAATTTCACCAACAACAGACATCACATGACAAAAAATAAAATAAAAAATGTATTCAAAGATTGAGTTGAACACTTATTTGTATGTACATATATATGTACATACATACATACATACATACATAAAATCAATTTGTAGATATGTATGTATACATATCAAATTTCTTATCAATGCTTAAGTATTTATTAGACCTACATCATGAAAATATATGAAGCGTCGTTTAGTTAAAGCACAATGCAAATATAAACAATCCATACACTCAGGGAAAATCTGCAGCTTAAAAATAAGAATTCATCACATTAATTCAATAATTTTTAATATAATAGAAAATGTATATTGAGATATCTACAAACTAATGAGTTTAATAAATGAATACTGTAAATTAATATTTTGTCCATATTGAAATAAGAAATTTCAATATGACTAAACCTTCGCTAATGGTTCTTATTAATTCAGCATGGTTCTTACTGATTTCAAGTTGGTTTTTCTCTGTGTGTAGATAACTCTTTCAGTCAAAGAAGACGAATGTAGTTAAATAAACAAAATCTGTAATATAAACAAATTTCACACAGACTGACTTCAACGCGAGACAAATTTAAGCATGAGAAAATATAAAGCAATCGTAAGTATAAAAGCATACTAGGATTAGGGGAGTCCAGATATATGATAGTATTTTATAGTACCATATGTCGATATTGAAAACAATTTATTTCTACCTACACATAAATACCAGCTCAAATACACACACATAGCAGAATTCATATAAGAAATATCCAAGAAAATTTCAACAACACCCCACCTTTTGCAAATCATGACGAGCCTTAAATTCTCCCTCAGATATACATACACAAATTCCCATGATCATACATAGGTACATATACAATATACAAGATTAATCTCAACAACACAACACTCTCACCTACCTGAAATTACAGATAGTCTTAAAATTCTACAGACGTCTATACACATAGATTCTCACGGCTACATATTACAAGAACACCTCGGCCCTAATAAATCACAATCATCTTAAATTCTTACAAAAATACATATATACATACATACACATAACCAATTTACCTCAACAACATCCTCACCCACCTCAAATCACGATCAGCCTTAAACTACTATAGACAGACACATCCACAAATCCCCATGGATACATATTACGTCAACAACCCTGCCCACCCAAATCATGGTCAGCCTTAAACTCCTACAGAAATACAAACAGACAGACTCCCTCGGTTACATATTACTAGTACACCTCGCCCCTCATAAATCGCAATCAGCCTTAAGCTCCTATAGAAATTCCTACAAACGTACACACACTGACATATACACACACACACACACACACACACACACACACATATATACATGCAATTGATCTAGCTCTACTACACCCCGCCCCCTGCCAATCAAACCATCACCTAAATTCTTACAGACAGACAGACACATCCACAAATTCCTATGGTTACATATTACGGCAACAACGCCGCCCACTCAAATCACGGTCAGCCTTAAATTCCCACAGTCTAGCAACACCTACATTAGCATTAGAAAAAATAACTTTCACGTTTTGCCGTCGGCATTAGGAAAAATCATTTTCCCGTCGGCATTTGAAAAAATTATATTCATTTTTTGCCGTCGGCATTTGAAAAAAATAATAATCATGTATTGCAGTAGGCATTAGGAAAAATTATCATGTATTGCAGTAGGCATTAGGAAAAATTATCATGTATTGCAGTAGGCATTAGGAAAAATTATAATGTTTTGCCTTCGGTATTACGAAAAATCATTAGATGATTTTCCGTCAGCATTAGGAAAAACCATTTTCATGATTTTCCCCGTCGTCACATACACACATAAAAACCGCCAAACTATGAACCGCCTTAATACATTCACACAAAATATTCCACACACAAACTTCCCACGGTCAGGCAGGCAGACAGACAGACCGACAGACAGACATACACTTAATGTAAACAAAAACTCCTAATGTAAACAAAAAACTTCTAATGTAAACAAAAAAACTCCTTATATAAACAAAAAACTCCTTATGTAAACAAAAAAACACAAATTTCCAAGAATTTAACAATTTTCAAATTTTAATTACCCAAATTTAACAATTTCAGCAACAATTTCACAATTTTAATTGTCCCCGAATGCCCAGTTCCCTACTACTAATGTTCTCAAAGTTTAAGTCCATTAGGACTTTCTAGCAAGCCAATCATAACGTTTTTTTTTCGTAATTTGACAGGTCAACTATTGTTCCACGAATAGAATTTGATATAGGGGAACTATGATTTATTTTTGAACTATCGTTCGATGATTCATCAATATTTCGTACCAAGGTATTTTAGGTTGTTTTACTAACCGCATTTATGTAGCTAAATACATTTTATAAATATTATCTCTTATGATAAAAAAATAAACTAATACAGCTATACCATCTCAGAAAATATTTTCTGAAATCGTATAGCTGCATTTGTTTATTTTTTCTATAATAACAGATAAAGATCCACACTCATAATCAAAACAGCATAAAAATATCCTTTGTTTTGACTATGAGTATGCATCAATATTTATGAAATGCGTTTATTTACAAAAATGTGGTTAGAAAACAAAGTATATTTTAACAGCCTTATTTATAACACTTATTAGGGCTTTATAAAGACTTTTTAAGAAAAATTTTGTATCAAAATTTGATTTAAAAAGCCTTTACAAAGACTTAATATGTTTTATAAATAAGGCTGTAAGAGTTTAAAATCAGTATTTTGTATGATAATACTGATTTGAAACTCTTAAAATATTCTTTGTTTTGACTATGAGTAGGGGCCATTATATCTTATTGTAGGACAAATAAAATAATATAGCTATACGATTTCAGAAAATATTTTCTGATATCGTATAGCTACATTATTTGATTTTTCTATAATAAGAGATAATATTTATGAAATACATTTCATAAATATTGGCGCATACTCATAGTAAAAACAACCTAAAATACCTTGGTACGAAATATTGATGAATCATCAAAATTTCATACCATGCTATATTTATGTTGTTTTCTAATCGCATTTTGTAAATAAATGCATTTCATAAATATTATCTATTATTATTGAAAGAATAAAATAGTATGGTTATATGATATTAGAAAACATGATTTCTGATATCATATAATCATACTATTTTATTTTTCTATAATAAGAGATAATGACTCATACTCATAGTCAAAACAAAGGATATTCATATGATGTTTTGATTATGAGTATGCGTCAATATTTATGAAATGCATTTAGTTATAAAATGCGGTTAGTAAAACAAAGTATATTTTAAGTGTTTAAAACCACCATTTTTATGGTAATACCGGTTTTAAACAGTTAAAGCATACTTTGTTTTGACTATGAGTATGAGCTGATATTTCTGAAATGGATTTTATAAATATTGACTCATACCCTTAGTCAAAACAAAATAAATAATTCTTGGTACGAAATATTGATGAATCATCGAACGATAGTTCAAAAATAAATCATAGTTCCCCTATATCAAATTCTATTCGTGGAACAATAGTTGACCTGTCAAATTACGAAAAAAAAAAACGTTATGATTGGCTTGCTAGAAAGTCCTAATGGACTTAAATTTTGAGAACATTTATTTATACTCAAAATCTTTATATCACCCCAGATATAAATATCTGAAGAAATTAATTACATCAATTAAAATAATAATATATTACAAAGTTTACCGATAGTGAATCTGTTATTTCAGTCCAAAGTAATTCCAATATGATATTTAACGATGATGCGTATGGGAAGCATATTTTTGTATGGGGAGAGATAAGAATGTTGATTCATTCTACTTCTGTAAAACTTACATCAGAATCACCAAACATTTAATAAGAGATCATCATAATGTAATTTTAATGTTTAAGTAAGGTGAGAAAAATATAAAGCATGTTAAAAGGCTAAATATGAATTTTTGATTATAAGCAAAGATATTGAATTAAACGATGATCGTTATAGAAAATAATTTTACTACATAAAACTTTACTTTTTCGTATTTCATTTGACCTTAAACTTCATGTATATAAATGTTCTAAATGGCTAGCTACTTGTACACTGATAACTAAATCTGACTTAGATATCTTGAAATGAAAATCTGAACAGCTCCTGATAGCCTGATCTGTTACCTGATAAGCTGATCTGAAAACCAGACCAGCTCCTGATAAGCTGATCTGAAAATCAGATCAGCTCCTGATAAGCTGATCTGATAGCCTGATCTGTTACCTGATAAGCTGATCTGAAAACCAGACCAGCTCCTGATAAGCTGATCTGAAAATCAGATCAGCTCCTGATAAGCTGATCTGATAAACAGATCAGGTCCTGATAAGCTGGTCTGATAACCAGACCAGATCCTGATAAGCTGATCTGATAACCAGACCAGCTCCTGATAAGCTGATCTCCAAACTATACCAGCTACCTGAAAACCAGACCAGCTCCTGATAACCTGATCTAAAAACCAGACCAGGTCCTGATAAGCTGATCTGAAAACCAGACCAGGTCCTGAAAAGCTGATCTGAAAACCAGACCAGGTCCTGACAAGCTGATCTAAAAACCAGACCAGGTCCTGAAAAGCTGATCTGAAAACCAGATCAGCTCCTAATAAGCTGATCTAGTAGCCGATACCTGAATTTGCTGTTAGCAAACATGGATGAGAAAGTTTTAAAGCATTTGGTGTTGACAACAAATGTGATTAAGAAAAAGCTTCGTAGTATAAAAACTAGTGAAATAGATACAAATGAACAACTAAGAGATGCATTTAAACCTATAACAGAAGAATTCATAAATAGTTCTAAAAATATTAAAAGAATTCTTATGAAAGAAAAAAGTAAAATCAAGACCGAAGTTGAAAATATACAAGTTTAAAGCATGAGAAACCATCAGTCAAGATAGAGACAAGTACACCAAAGAAACTAGCAGAAGGAACAATATTTGATAATATCATCTTATTTAATGATGCTAATACTGAGAATGATGATGACGATGATTTGTACTCAAAGACTTCCAATTCCTATAACTTACCAGTATTGGAAGGAAGAAATTAAATATATACAAACTATTGTTGATAGTTACCTCAAACTGAATGAAGATAAAATACAAGACAAATTAATAATGTAGCTTAAAGTATTAATATTCATTTAAATGCAAATTGAGGAACTACAACGTGAAATAAAATTAGAGCTAGGAGTCAATTCCAACATCCTACAAATTGCTTGACATTTTTCGAAATTTATATCACTGACAACATGATCACTATAAACATAATTCAAATTTTTCTCACGCTGCTAAAAATGAGTCTTACTTAAATATGTATTCGTTTTACAACTGCTTTAGCAAAGAACAAAAAATAAATCTAAGCCAAAAATCGAAAATTAGTATAAACAGAAATAATAATAATACAACAAACTTTTGTTTATCATTAACAAAATCATATTTAACCTTCGAACAATCCATAAATTTCTTAAAATTTCACAAAATTTATATCGCTTTCAACATGATTATATAAATATAATTCATATTTTTCCCACACTGCTAAAAATTGGTCTTACTTAAATATTCTTTGGGTTTTAAAACTGCTTTAGCTAAAGTTCCATTGACTTTGTAATAATAAACATAAGTAAATAACAAAAATAAAACTAATGAGAAAATCGAAAATCGATCAATCCACAAATTTCTTAAAATTTCAGAAAATTTATATCGCTGTCAACATGATCATATAAATATAATTCATATTTTTCCCACACAGCTAAAAATGGGTCTTAGCAAATAACAAAAATAATTCTAAACAAAAAATCGATGATGAGTATAAACAAAAATATTGATATATCAAACTATCAGCCGCATAATACTGTTTTCACAAAGCTTGGAATATTGAGCTTACTGTTTCACAGTCAGCACCCCTAAGATATATTTTCAAAAATGCTAGTAAGCTCTTTAAAAGAACGAAGTTTATTCACTCACATATCGGTATTCAAACAGCCATGACTGCAATAAGGATCAAAGTTGCTAAATTCATTGAGGATTTTGGTAAAAAGATGATGTGGGAGCACAAAGAACTCATTACGTTCTTCATAAACATGCTCGAGGAGAACGAGCTGTTTGGTACAGTAGAAGGCGAGGATGCAAGTGATGGACATTTTGCATGTTGTCTTCAGTCCATTACAACTTATAAAGAAGTAGAAGAAGAAGAAGAAGTGTGCCGTTGTAAAGTCTACTATTTGCGGAAAGCAATTGTAGAAGGTGTAATAGCTATTTATTATAAAAAAATGTAAAAATACTAAAATAAAATATAAAATTAAAAAAGGAAAAAAGTCTGCTTTGTTTTGTTTTTATTATTTATTTATTTTTCTGAAGGATTGAATGGGAATGTTAAGTCTTGGAAAAGAATTACCTTAATGTATTGTATTCTCTAAACTTGATGGTATGTAAGTATGAAATATTGTAAAAACTGAAGCGTTCGAAATGACCAATAACAATAAATGACCAACTGCAATATTCAGCAACATCATCATATTATAACTTTAATAGTGAAAGCTGAATATTTTTCCATTTCGAAAGGTCTAGTACGCCAAATTTTAAAATATGGTAATGACTATTATAATAGATCTTCACTCTGTTTATTTCTATAGCTATCAGATCTTTAGAAAATATAGATAAACTACGGAAATTGCACTCTTACGTCACTATCGATAGAAGCATGCTAAGGCATGCATACTAGTAAAATATATAAATCTGTTAGAAGGTGATGAGAGAGCAATTGTATCTAGATCAACCCAACTCATGACTGTGTTATATACGGGTATGAATGATGGTGGTGATGACCTTTTTTAAGTGAGAAATCATTATATATGAATGCGATAGGGATCAATCAGCAAATCTCATGTAGAAATACTTGAGGGAAAAATTCTCCCAAACATATATATTACAATGTTTCTAACACTTTATGAAAACACCGACTTGAATTGCTTGTAGAGGTAACTGAGTTATTTGAGAACGATTTGTTACAATAGTTGTTTATTAAGCATCCATTTCTTTGTATGTAAACCAATTTCTACATACATCACACACATTTACCTAATGTATATACCCAACAAAAAATTAGATAAAATTCTCTATTTCAAGTAGTAAAATCTGAAAAAAGGAGTGGTACATTAGAAGAAGAAAATAAATAAAAATAGAGCCTGACTGACCAACTAATACGTACACTCTGTCCGATAGGCACACAAAGCACACTTAAACATTTCAGAAATATATACACAATACACTGAACTTTAATAAAATGAGTAAAAGTCATATAGAACATCAAATAAAAGCCATAGGTAATCACCCTTCATAAAATAAACATCTGTATATGTATCTTATTAATGTAAACATATTATCAGTATAAAGCAACAGATATTTCGTCACAGAGTCAATTTGTATCCTAGAGGAGCCGTCGAGAGGGTATACCTAAATTATATGAAAACGAGTTCGTTTTCTGTTGATCGCTATCCAAGAAGAAAATATGATTGTTCATTATGATTTAACTAATTTAAAAGTATATTTAAATTCAGACTCATATCCGTACTTTTTAACATAAAAATTAAAAATAAATATTATCCAATTCTATATTATATGCATCTAAAATTCTATGACTACGTACATCAGACTTTAAGAAAAAAGCTCCTTTTATTCTATTGAATAAAATTTTAATTTAAAACAGTAAGCAAAGATATCAGCTTCAACTTCAAATGATTTTATCACAAAAAAAAAAAAAAAAAAAAAAAAAAAAAAAAAAAAAAAAAACTAGTGATTGTTTTCAACAATTATGAAAATAATAATTTCAATATAAAGCTCCCTTTTGATTTTAAATGTTTATCAATAAAAATAAAAAAAGAAGTAAGTTGACTACCAAAGAAAAAAAAACTATCAGTATATAAGCTGGAGTGCCGGATCAGTTTCATTTAAAAATGTTTATACATTTTCATAAAGCAAAGCAAGATTTCTAAAATAAATGTAGAAAGTGAAGAAAAAAGTCTATAGTTAGAAAAAATTATGTACCCCAAAAATTTCTAACGTTAACTTACTAACGTTGCATCAACTTTAAAAAAATTTAAATTAAGTATAAGAAATATTTCTATTATAGTTGCTATTACTATAGAGTATGTATCTTCAGGAATTCAGTTTTACTTAAAAACAGAAAATCCTCACAAACTTTTAAGTAAACGCAGAAAAAAAAAACTGAATATATCGCATCTATACACAGACGAATATTTACAACAACAACACCAACAACAAGAACAAAAGACATCAATGACAAAAAAAATGTATTCAAAGATTGAAATAAACACTTATTTGTATGTACATACATACATACATACATAAAATCAATTTGTAGATATGTATGTATACATATCAAATTTTTTATCAATGTTGAAGTATTTATCAGATCTACCTAATGAAAATATGTACATATGTATATGAAGCGTCGTTTAGTTAAAGCACAATGCAAATATAAATGATCTATACACTAGAAAAAATTTGCAGCTTAAAAAATAAGCATGCTTGACATTAATTCAATAATTTTTAGTATAATAGAAAATGTCTATTGAGATATCCACAAACTAATGAGTTAATGAGTTAAATGGATACTGTAAATTAATATTTTGTCCATATTGAAATAAGAAATTTCAATATGACTAAACCTTCGCTAATGGTTCTTATTAATTCAGCATGGTTCTTACTGATTTCAAGTTGGGTTTTCTCTGTGTGTAGAAAACTCTTTCAGTCAAAGAAGACGAATGTAGTTAAATAAACAAAATCTGTAATATAAACAAATTTCACACAGACCGACTTCAACGCGAGACAAATTTAAGCATGAGAAAATATAAAGCAATAGTAAGTATAAAAGCATACTAGGATTAGGGAAGTCCAGACATATGATATTATTTTATAGTACCAAATATCGATACTGAAAACAATTTATTTCCACCTACATATAAATACCAGCGCAAATACACACACATAGCAGAATTCATATAAGAAATATCCAAGAAAATTTCAACAACACCCCACCTTTCACAAATCACGACTAGCCTTAAATTCTCCCCCAGATATGCATACACAAATTCCCCTGGCCATACATACATACATACACATAACCAATTTACCTCAATAACATCCTCACCCACCTCAAATCACGATCAGTCTTAAACTCCTACAGACAGACACACCCACAAATCTCCATGGCTACATATTACGTCAACAACCATGCCCACCCAAATCATGGTCAGCCTTAAACTCCTACAGAAATACAAACAGACAGACTCCCTCGGTTACATATTACTAGTACACCTCGCCCCTCATAAATCGCAATCAGCCTTAAGCTCCTATAGAAATTCCTACAAACGTACACACACACACACACACATACACACACACACACACACATATATATACATGCAATCGATCTAGCTCTACTACACCCCGCCCCCCCTTCCAATCAAACCTTCACCTAAATTCTCACAGACAGACAGACACATCCACAAATTCCTATGGTTACATATTACGGCAACAACGCCGCCCACTCAAATCACGGTCAGCCTTAAATTCCCACAGTCTAGCAACACCTTCATTAGCATTAGAAAAAATAACTTTCACGTTTTGCCGTCGGCATTAGGAAAAAAATAATAATCATGTTTTGCCGTCGGCATTTGAAAAAAATAATTATCATGTTTTGCCTTCGGCATTAGGAAAAATTATCATGCATTGCCGTCGGCATTAGGAAAAATTATCATTTTTTGCCTTCGGCATTAGGAAAAATCATTAGATGATTTTCCGTCAGCATTAGGAAAAATTATCATGCATGCCGTAGGCATTACGAAAAATAATAATCATGTTTTGCCGTCGGCATTTGAGAAAAATAATAATCATGTTTTGCCGTAGACATTAGGAAAAATTAAATTAATAATCATGTTTTGCCGTAGACATTAGGAAAAATTAATAATCACTATTTCACCATTGGTATTAGAAAAAATAATTTTCATGATTTTCCCGTCGGCATTTGAAAATAATTATGTATTGCCGTAGGCATTAGGAAAAATTATCATGCATGCCGTAGGCATTAGGAAAAAGACAGACTTATTGAACCACCCTCGAAAAATATTTAAAGGACTTATCGAACCACCCTCGTAGGTATCAAATTTCAAGAATTTTAAAATTTTCAAATTTTAATTACCCAAATTTAACAATTTCAGCAACAATTTAACAATTTCAGCCACAATTTAACAATTTTAATCGGCGCCAGAAGCGATAGTTCCCTACTACTACCACCCTTAAGTAAAATTTCATACTAGGCCAAAATCAAACGTGCGCCATTGAATAAAATCTGTAAATTTAATGGTGTGAAAAAAAAGACCAGTTTTGAATAGGCAAAAGAGCCCTCTAAACGGCTATAGGAATGTCATTCCTGGCATTTTAGCCATTTAGAGGGTATACCACCCTTAAGTAAAATTTCATTCTAGGCCAAAATCAAAAGTGCGCCATTGAATAAAATCTGTAAATTTAATAGTGTGAAAAAAGAAGACCAGTTTTGAATAGGTGAAAGAGCTCTCTAAACGGCGATAGGAATGTCATTCCTGGCATTTTAGCCATTTAGAGGGTATACCACCCTTAAGTAAAATTTCATACTAGGCCAAAATCAAAAGTGCGCCATTGAATAAAATCTGTAAATTTAATGGTGTGAAAAAAAGAAGACCAGTTTTGAATAGGTGAAAGAGCCCTCTAAACGGCTATAGGACCGTCATTCCTGGCATTTTAGCCATTTAGAGGGTATACCACCCTTAAGTAAAATTTCATACTAGGCCAAAATCAAAAGTGCGCCATTGAATAAAATCTGTAAATTTAATGGTGTGAAGAAAAATTACCAGTTTTTAATAAGTGAAAGAGCCCTCTAAACGGCTATAGGAATGTCATTCCTGGCATTTGAGCCATTTAGAGGGTATACCACCCTTAAGTAAAATTTCATACTAGGCCAAAATCAAAAGTGCGCCATTAAATAAAATCTGTAAATTTAATGGTGTGAAAAAAAAGAAGACCAGTTTTGAATAGGTGAAAGAGCCCTCTAAACGGCTATAGGAATGTCATTCCTGGCATTTTAGCCATTTAGAGGGTATACCACCCTTAAGTAAAATTTCATACTAGGCCGAAATCAAAAGTGCGCCATTGAATAAAATCTGTAAATTTAATGGTGTGAAAAAAGAAGACCAGTTTTGAATAGGCGAAAGAGCCCTCTAAACGGCTATAGGAATGTCATTCCTGGCATTTTAGCCATTTAGAGGGTATACCACCCTTAAGTAAAATTTCATACTAAGCCAAAATCAAAAGTTCGCCATTGAATAAAATCTGTAAATTTAATGGTGTGAAAAAAAGACCAGTTTTGAATAGGTGGAAGAGCCCTCTAAACGGCTATAGGAATGTCATTCCTGGCATTTCAGCCATTTAGAGGGTATACCACCCCTAAGTAAAATTTCATACTAGGCCAAAATCAAAAGTGCGCCATTGAATAAAATCTGTAAATTTAATGGTGTGAAAAACAGAAGACCAGTTTTGAATAGGCGAAAGAGCCCTCTAAACGGCTATAGGAATGTCATTCCTGGCATTTTAGCCATTTAGAGGGTATACCACCCTTAAGTAAAATTTCATACTAGGCCAAAATCAAAAGTGCGCCATTGAATAAAATCTGTAAATTTAATGGTGTGAAAAAAAGAAGACCAGTTTTGAATAGGCGAAAAAGCCCTCTAAACGGCTATAGGAATGTGATTCCTGACATTTTAGCCATTTAGAGGATATACCACCCTTAAGTAAAATTTCATACTAGGCCAAAATCAAACGTGCGCCATTGAATAAAATCTGTAAATTTAATGGTGTAAAAAAAAAGACCAGTTTTGGATAGGCAAAAGAGCCCTCTAAACGGCTATAGGAATGTCATTCCTGGCATTTTAGCCATTTAGAGGGAATACCACCCTTAAGTAAAATTTCATACTAGGCCAAAATCAAAAGTGCGCCATTGAATAAAATCTGTAAATTTAATAGTGTGAAAAAAGAAGACCAGTTTTGAATACGTGAAAGAGCCCTCTAAACGGCGATAGGAATGTCATTCCTAAAATTTTAGCCATTTCGAGGGTATACCACCCTTAAGTAAAATTTCATACTAGGCCAAAATCAAAAGTGCGCCATTGAATAAAATCTGTAAATTTAATGGTGTGAAAAAAAGAAGACCAGTTTTGAATAGGTGAAAGAGCCCTCTAAACGGCTATAGGGCCGTCATTCCTGGCATTTTAGCCATTTAGAGGGTATACCACCCTTAAGTAAAATTTCATACTAGGCCAAAATCAAAAGTGCGCCATTGAATAAAATCTGTAAATTTAATGGTGTGAAGAAAAATGACCAGTTTTTAATAAGTGAAAGAGCCCTCTAAACGGCTATAGGAATGTCATTCCTGGCATTTTAGCCATTTAGAGGGTATACCACCCTTAAGTAAAATTTCATACTAGGCCAAAATCAAAAGTGCGCCATTGAATAAAATCTGTAAATTTAATGGTGTGAAAAAAAGAAGACCAGTTTTGAATAGGTGAAAGAGCCCTCTAAACGGCTATAGGAATGTCATTCCTGGCATTTTAGCCATTTAGAGGGTATACCACCCTTAAGTAAAATTTCATACTAGGCCGAAATCAAAAGTGCGCCATTGAATAAAATCTGTAAATTTAATGGTGTGAAAAAAAGAAGACCAGTTTTGAATAGGCGAAAAAGCCCTCTAAGCGTCTATAGGCATGTCATTCCTGGCATTTTAGCCATTTAGAGGGTATACCACCCTTAAGTAAAATTTCATACTAGGCCAAAATCAAAAGTGCGCCATTGAATAAAATCTGTAAATTTAATGGTGTGAAAAAAAGAAGACCAGTTTTGAATAGGTAAAAGAGCCCTCTAAGCGGCTATAGGAATGTCATTCCTGGCATTTTAGCCATTTATAGGGTATACCACCCTTAAGTAAAATTTCATACTAGGCCAAAATCAAAAGTGCGCCATTGAATAAAATCTGTAAATTTAATGGTGTGAAAAAAAGAAGACCAGTTTTGAATAGGCGAAAGAGCCCTCTAAACGGCTATGGGAATGTCATTCCTGGCATTTTAGCCATTTAGAGGGTATACCACCCTTAAGTAAAATTTCATACTAAGCCAAAATCAAAAGTGCGCCATTGAATAAAATCTGTAAATTTAATGGTGTGAAAAAAAGACCAGTTTTGAATAGGCAAAAGAGCCCTCTAAACGGCTATAGGAATGTCATTCCTGGCATTTTAGCCATTTAGAGGGTATACCACCCTTAAGTAAAATTTCATACTAGGCCAAAATCAAAAGTGCGCCATTGAATAAAATCTGTAAATTTAATAGTGTGAAAAAAGAAGACCAGTTTGAATAGGTGAAAGAGCCCTCTAAACGGCTATAGGAATGTCATTCCTGGCATTTTAGCCATTTAGAGGATATACCACCCTTAAGTAAAATTTCATACTAGGCCAAAATCAAAAGTGCGCCATTGAATAAAATCTGTAAATTTAATGGTGTGAAAAAAAGAAGACCAGTTTTGAATAGGTGAAAGAGCCCTTTAAACGGCTATAGGAATGTCATTCCTGGCATTTTAGCCATTTAGAGGGTATATTACCCTTAAGTAAAATTTCATACTAGGCCAAAATCAAAAGTGCGCCATTGAATAAAATCTGTAAATTTAATGGTGTGAAAAAACAGACCAGTTTTGAATAGGTGAAAGAGCCCTCTAAACGGCTATAGGAATGTCATATCTGGCATTTTAGCCAAATTAGAGGGTATACCACCCTTAAGTAAAATTTCATACTAGGCCAAAATCAAAAGTGCGCCATTGAATAAAATCTGTAAATTTAATGGTGTGAAAAAAAGAAGACCAGTTTTGAATAGGTGAAAGAGCCCTCTAAACGGATATAGGAATGTCATTCCTGGCATTTTAGCCATTTAGAGGGTATACCACCCTTAAGTAAAATTTCATACTAGGCCAAAATCAAAAGTGCGCCATTGAATAAAATCTGTAAATTTAATGGTGTGAAAAAAAGAAGACCAGTTTAAAATAGGTAAAAGAGCCCTCTAAACGGCTTTGGAAATGTGATTCCTGGCATTTTAGCCATTTAGAGGATATACCACCCTTAAGTAAAATTTCATACTAGGCCAAAATCAAACGTGCGCCATTGAATAAAATCTGTAAATTTAATGGTGTGAAAAAAAAGACCAGTTTTGAATAGGCAAAAGAGCCCTCTAAACGGCTATAGGAATATCATTCCTGGCATTTTAGCCATTTAGAGGGTATACCTCCCTTAAGTAAAATTTCATACTAGGCCAAAATCAAAAGTGCGCCATTGAATAAAATCTGTAAATTTAATAGTGTGAAAAAAGAAGACCAGTTTTGAATAGGTGAAAGAGCCCTCTAAACGGCTATAGGAATGTCATTCCTGGCATTTCAGCCATTTAGAGGGTATACCACCCCTAAGTAAAATTTCATACTAGGCCAAAATCAAAAGTGCGCCATTGAATAAAATCTGTAAATTTAATGGTGTGAAAAACAGAAGACCAATTTTGAATAGGCGAAAGAGCCCTCTAAACGGCTATAGGAATGTCATTCCTGGCATTTTAGCCATTTAGAGGGTATACCACCCTTAAGTAAAATTTCATACTAGGTCAAAATCAAAAGTGCGCCATTGAATAAAATCTGTAAATTTAATGGTGTGAAAAAAAGAAGACCAGTTTTGAATAGGCGAAAAAGCCCTCTAAACGGCTATAGGAATGTGATTCCTGACATTTTAGCCATTTAGAGGATATACCACCCTTAAGTAAAATTTCATACTAGGCCAAAATCAAACGTGCGCCATTGAATAAAATCTGTAAATTTAATGGTGTAAAAAAAAAAGACCAGTTTTGGATAGGCAAAAGAGCCCTCTAAACGGCTATAGGAATGTCATTCCTGGCATTTTAGCCATTTAGAGGGTATACCACCCTTAAGTAAAATTTCATACTAGGCCAAAATCAAAAGTGCGCCATTGAATAAAATCTGTAAATTTAATAGTGTGAAAAAAGAAGACCAGTTTTGAATACGTGAAAGAGCCCTCTAAACGGCGATAGGAATGTCATTCCTAAAATTTTAGCCATTTCGAGGGTATACCACCCTTAAGTAAAATTTCATACTAGGCCAAAATCAAAAGTGCGCCATTGAATAAAATCTGTAAATTTAATGGTGTGAAAAAAAGAAGACCAGTTTTGAATAGGTGAAAGAGCCCTCTAAACGGCTATAGGACCGTCATTCCCGGCATTTTAGCCATTTAGAGGGTATACCACCCTTAAGTAAAATTTCATACTAGGCCAAAATCAAAAGTGCGCCATTGAATAAAATCTGTAAATTTAATGGTGTGAAGAAAAATGACCAGTTTTTAATAAGTGAAAGAGCCCTCTAAACGGCTATAGGAATGTCATTCCTGGCATTTTAGCCATTTAGAGGGTATACCACCCTTAAGTAAAATTTCATACTAGGCCAAAATCAAAAGTGCGCCATTGAATAAAATCTGTAAATTTAATGGTGTGAAAAAAAAGAAGACCAGTTTTGAATAGGTGAAAGAGCCCTCTAAACGGCTATAGGAATGTCATTCCTGGCATTTTAGCCATTTAGAGGGTATACCACCCTTAAGTAAAATTTCATACTAGGCCGAAATCAAAAGTGCGCCATTGAATAAAATCTGTAAATTTAATGGTGTGAAAAAAAGAAGACCAGTTTTGAATAGGCGAAAAAGCCCTCTAAGCGTCTATAGGCATGTCATTCCTGGCATTTTAGCCATTTAGAGGGTATACCACCCTTAAGTAAAATTTCATACTAGGCCAAAATCAAAAGTGCGCCATTGAATAAAATCTGTAAATTTAATGGTGTGAAAAAAAGAAGACCAGTTTTGAATAGGTAAAAGAGCCCTCTAAGCGGCTATAGGAATGTCATTCCTGGCATTTTAGCCATTTAGAGGGTATACCACCCTTAAGTAAAATTTCATACTAGGCCAAAATCAAAAGTGCGCCATTGAATAAAATCTGTAAATTTAATGGTGTGAAAAAAAGAAGACCAGTTTTGAATAGGCAAAAGAGCCCTCTAAACGGCTATGGGAATGTCATTCCTGGCATTTTAGCCATTTAGAGGGTATACCACCCTTAAGTAAAATTTCATACTAAGCCAAAATCAAAAGTGCGCCATTGAATAAAATCTGTAAATTTAATGGTGTGAAAAAAAGACCAGTTTTGAATAGGCAAAAGAGCCCTCTAAACGGCTATAGGAATGTCATTCCTGGCATTTTAGCCATTTAGAGGGTATACCACCCTTAAGTAAAATTTCATACTAGGCCAAAATCAAAAGTGCGCCATTGAATAAAATCTGTAAATTTAATAGTGTGAAAAAAGAAGACCAGTTTGAATAGGTGAAAGAGCCCTCTAAACGGCTATAGGAATGTCATTCCTGGCATTTTAGCCATTTAGAGGATATACCACCCTTAAGTAAAATTTCATACTAGGCCAAAATCAAAAGTGCGCCATTGAATAAAATCTGTAAATTTAATGGTGTGAAAAAAAGAAGACCAGTTTTGAATAGGTGAAAGAGCCCTTTAAACGGCTATAGGAATGTCATTCCTGGCATTTTAGCCATTTAGAGGGTATATTACCCTTAAGTAAAATTTCATACTAGGCCAAAATCAAAAGTGCGCCATTGAATAAAATCTGTAAATTTAATGGTGTGAAAAAACAGACCAGTTTTGAATAGGTGAAAGAGCCCTCTAAACGGCTATAGGAATGTCATATCTGGCATTTTAGCCAAATTAGAGGGTATACCACCCTTAAGTAAAATTTCATACTAGGCCAAAATCAAAAGTGCGCCATTGAATAAAATCTGTAAATTTAATGGTGTGAAAAAAAGAAGACCAGTTTTGAATAGGTGAAAGAGCCCTCTAAACGGATATAGGAATGTCATTCCTGGCATTTTAGCCATTTAGAGGGTATACCACCCTTAAGTAAAATTTCATACTAGGCCAAAATCAAAAGTGCGCCATTGAATAAAATCTGTAAATTTAATGGTGTGAAAAAAAGAAGACCAGTTTAAAATAGGTAAAAGAGCCCTCTAAACGGCTTTGGAAATGTGATTCCTGGCATTTTAGCCATTTAGAGGATATACCACCCTTAAGTAAAATTTCATACTAGGCCAAAATCAAACGTGCGCCATTGAATAAAATCTGTAAATTTAATGGTGTGAAAAAAAAGACCAGTTTTGAATAGGCAAAAGAGCCCTCTAAACGGCTATAGGAATATCATTCCTGGCATTTTAGCCATTTAGAGGGTATACCTCCCTTAAGTAAAATTTCATACTAGGCCAAAATCAAAAGTGCGCCATTGAATAAAATCTGTAAATTTAATAGTGTGAAAAAAGAAGACCAGTTCTGAATAGGTGAAAGAGCCCTCTAAACGGCGATAGGAATGTCATTCCTGGCATTTTAGCCATTTAGAGGGTATACCACCCTTAAGTAAAATTTCATACTAGGCCAAAATCAAAAGTGCGCCATTGAATAAAATCTGTAAATTTAATGGTGTGAAAAAAAGAAGACCAGTTTTGAATAGGTGAAAGAGCCTTCTAAACGTCTATAGGACCGCCATTCCTGGCATTTTAGCCATTTAGAGGGTATACCACCCTTAAGTAAAATTTCATACTAGGCCAAAATCAAAAGTGCGCCATTGAATAAAATCTGTAAATTTAATGGTGTGAAGAAAAATGACCAGTTTTTAATAAGTGAAAGAGCCCTCTAAACGGCTATAGGAATGTCATTCCTGGCATTTGAGCCATTTAGAGGGTATACCACCCTTAAGTAAAATTTCATACTAGGCCAAAATCAAAAGTGCGCCATTGAATAAAATCTGTAAATTTAATGGTGTGAAAAAAAAAGAAGACCAGTTTTGAATAGGTGAAAGAGCCTTCTAAACGGCTATAGGAATGTCATTCCTGGCATTTTAGCCATTTAGAGGGTATACCACCCTTAAGTAAAATTTCATACTAGGCCGAAATCAAAAGTGCGCCATTGAATAAAATCTGTAAATTTAATGGTGTGAAAAAAAGAAGACCAGTTTTGAATAGGCGAAAAAGCCCTCTAAGCGTCTATAGGAATGTTATTCCTGGCATTTTAGCCATTTAGAGGGTATACCACCCTTAAATAAAATTTCATACTAGGCCAAAATCAAAAGTGCGCCATTGAATAAAATCTGTAAATTTAATGGTGTGAAAAAAAGAAGACCAGTTTTGAATAGGTAAAACAGCCCTCTAAGCGGCTATAGGAATGTCATTCCTGGCATTTTAGCCATTTAGAGGGTATACCACCCTTAAGTAAAATTTCATACTAGGCCAAAATCAAAAGTGCGCCATTGAATAAAATCTGTAAATTTAATGGTGTGAAAAAAGAAGACCAGTTTTGAATAGGCGAAAGAGCCCTCTAAACGGCTATAGGAATGTCATTCCTGGCATTTTAGCCATTTAGAGGGTATACCACCCTTAAGTAAAATTTCATACTAGGCCAAAATCAAAAGTGCGCCATTGAATAAAATCTGTAAATTTAATAGTGTGAAAAAAGAAGACCAGTTTGAAAAGGTGAAAGAGCCCTCTAAACGGCTATAGGAATGTCATTCCTGGCATTTTAGCCATTTAGAGGATATACCACCCTTAAGTAAAATTTCATACTAGGCCAAAATCAAAAGTGCGCCATTGAATAAAATCTGTAAATTTAATGGTGTGAAAAAAAGAAGACCAGTTTTGAATAGGTGAAAGAGCCCTTTAAACGGCTATAGGAATGTCATTCCTGGCATTTTAGCCATTTAGAGGGTATATTACCCTTAAGTAAAATTTCATACTAGGCCAAAATCAAAAGTGCGCCATTGAATAAAATCTGTAAATTTAATGGTGTGAAAAAAAAGACAAGTTTTGAATAGGTGAAAGAGCCCTCTAAACGGCTATAGGAATGTCATATCTGGCATTTTAGCCAAATTAGAGGGTATACCACCCTTAAGTAAAATTTCATACTAGGCCAAAATCAAAAGTGCGCCATTGAATAAAATCTGTAAATTTAATGGTGTGAAAAAAAGAAGACCAGTTTTGAATAGGTGAAAGAGCCCTCTAAACGGATATAGGAATGTCATTCCTGGCATTTTAGCCATTTAGAGGGTATACCACCCTTAAGTAAAATTTCATACTAGGCCAAAATCAAAAGTGCGCCATTGAATAAAATCTGTAAATTTAATGGTGTGAAAAAAAGAAGACCAGTTTAAAATAGGTAAAAGAGCCCTCTAAACGGCTTTGGAAATGTGATTCCTGGCATTTTAGCCATTTAGAGGATATACCACCCTTAAGTAAAATTTCATACTAGGCCAAAATCAAACGTGCGCCATTGAATAAAATCTGTAAATTTAATGGTGTGAAAAAAAAGACCAGTTTTGAATAGGGAAAAGAGCCCTCTAAACGGCTATAGGAATATCATTCCTGGCATTTTAGCCATTTAGAGGGTATACCTCCCTTAAGTAAAATTTCATACTAGGCCAAAATCAAAAGTGCGCCATTGAATAAAATCTGTAAATTTAATAGTGTGAAAAAAGAAGACCAGTTTTGAATAGGTGAAAGAGCCCTCTAAACGGCGATAGGAATGTCATTCCTGGCATTTTAGCCATTTAGAGGGTATACCACCCTTAAGTAAAATTTCATACTAGGCCAAAATCAAAAGTGCGCCATTGAATAAAATCTGTAAATTTAATGGTGTGAAAAAAGAAGACCAGTTTTGAATAGGTGAAAGAGCCCTCTAAACGGCTATAGGACCGCCATTCCTGGCATTTTAGCCATTTAGAGGGTATACCACCCTTAAGTAAAATTTCATACTAGGCCAAAATCAAAAGTGCGCCATTGAATAAAATCTGTAAATTTAATGGTGTGAAGAAAAATGACCAGTTTTTAATAAGTGAAAGAGCCCTCTAAACGGCTATAGGAATGTCATTCCTGGCATTTGAGCCATTTAGAGGGTATACCACCCTTAAGTAAAATTTCATACTAGGCCAAAATCAAAAGTGCGCCATTGAATAAAATCTGTAAATTTAATGGTGTGAAAAAAAAGAAGACCAGTTTTGAATAGGTGAAAGAGCCTTCTAAACGGCTATAGGAATGTCATTCCTGGCATTTTAGCCATTTAGAGGGTATACCACCCTTAAGTAAAATTTCATACTAGGCCGAAATCAAAAGTGCGCCATTGAATAAAATCTGTAAATTTAATGGTGTGAAAAAAAGAAGACCAGTTTTGAATAGGCGAAAAAGCCCTCTAAGCGTCTATAGGAATGTCATTCCTGGCATTTTAGCCATTTAGAGGGTATACCACCCTTAAGTAAAATTTCATACTAGGCCAAAATCAAAAGTGCGCCATTGAATAAAATCTGTAAATTTAATGGTGTGAAAAAAAGAAGACCAGTTTTGAATAGGTGAAAGAGCCCTTTAAACGGCTATAGGAATGTCATTCCTGGCATTTTAGCCATTTAGAGGGTATATTACCCTTAAGTAAAATTTCATACTAGGCCAAAATCAAAAGTGCGCCATTGAATAAAATCTGTAAATTTAATGGTGTGAAAAAACAGACAAGTTTTGAATAGGTGAAAGAGCCCTCTAAGCGCCTATAGGAATGTCATTCCTGGCATTTTAGCCAAATTAGAGGGTATACCACCATTAAGTAAAATTTCATACTAGGCCAAAATCAAAAGTGCGCCATTGAATAAAATCTGTAAATTTAATGGTGTGAAAAAAAGAAGACCAGTTTTGAATAGGTGAAAGAGCCCTCTAAACGGATATAGGAATGTCATTCCTGGCATTTTAGCCATTTAGAGGGTATACCACCCTTAAGTAAAATTTCATACTAGGCCAAAATCAAAAGTGCGCCATTGAATAAAATCTGTAAATTTAATGGTGTGAAAAAAAGAAGACCAGTTTAAAATAGGTAAAAGAGCCCTCTAAACGGCTTTGGAAATGTGATTCCTGGCATTTTAGCCATTTAGAGGATATACCACCCTTAAGTAAAATTTCATACTAGGCCAAAATCAAACGTGCGCCATTGAATAAAATCTGTAAATTTAATGGTGTGAAAAAAAAGACCAGTTTTGAATAGGCAAAAGAGCCCTCTAAACGGCTATAGGAATATCATTCCTGGCATTTTAGCCATTTAGAGGGTATACCTCCCTTAAGTAAAATTTCATACTAGGCCAAAATCAAAAGTGCGCCATTGAATAAAATCTGTAAATTTAATAGTGTGAAAAAAGAAGACCAGTTTTGAATAGGTGAAAGAGCCCTCTAAACGGCGATAGGAATGTCATTCCTGGCATTTTAGCCATTTAGAGGGTATACCACCCTTAAGTAAAATTTCATACTAGGCCAAAATCAAAAGTGCGCCATTGAATAAAATCTGTAAATTTAATGGTGTGAAAAAAAGAAGACCAGTTTTGAATAGGTGAAAGAGCCTTCTAAACGTCTATAGGACCGCCATTCCTGGCATTTTAGCCATTTAGAGGGTATACCACCCTTAAGTAAAATTTCATACTAGGCCAAAATCAAAAGTGCGCCATTGAATAAAATCTGTAAATTTAATGGTGTGAAGAAAAATGACCAGTTTTTAATAAGTGAAAGAGCCCTCTAAACGGCTATAGGAATGTCATTCCTGGCATTTGAGCCATTTAGAGGGTATACCACCCTTAAGTAAAATTTCATACTAGGCCAAAATCAAAAGTGCGCCATTGAATAAAATCTGTAAATTTAATGGTGTGAAAAAAAAGAAGACCAGTTTTGAATAGGTGAAAGAGCCTTCTAAACGGCTATAGGAATGTCATTCCTGGCATTTTAGCCATTTAGAGGGTATACCACCCTTAAGTAAAATTTCATACTAGGCCGAAATCAAAAGTGCGCCATTGAATAAAATCTGTAAATTTAATGGTGTGAAAAAAAGAAGACCAGTTTTGAATAGGCGAAAAAGCCCTCTAAGCGTCTATAGGAATGTCATTCCTGGCATTTTAGCCATTTAGAGGGTATACCACCCTTAAGTAAAATTTCATACTAGGCCAAAATCAAAAGTGCGCCATTGAATAAAATCTGTAAATTTAATGGTGTGAAAAAAAGAAGACCAGTTTTGAATAGGTAAAAGAGCCCTCTAAGCGGCTATAGGAATGTCATTCCTGGCATTTTAGCCATTTAGAGGGTATACCACCCTTAAGTAAAATTTCATACTAGGCCAAAATCAAAAGTGCGCCATTGAATAAAATCTGTAAATTTAATGGTGTGAAAAAAAGAAGACCAGTTTTGAATAGGCGAAAGAGCCCTCTAAACGGCTATAGGAATGTCATTCCTGGCATTTTAGCCATTTAGAGGGTATACCACCCTTAAGTAAAATTTCATACTAGGCCAAAATCAAAAGTGCGCCATTGAATAAAATCTGTAAATTTAATAGTGTGAAAAAAGAAGACCAGTTTGAATAGGTGAAAGAGCCCTCTAAACGGCTATAGGAATGTCATTCCTGGCATTTTAGCCATTTAGAGGATATACCACCCTTAAGTAAAATTTCATACTAGGCCAAAATCAAAAGTGCGCCATTGAATAAAATCTGTAAATTTAATGGTGTGAAAAAAAGAAGACCAGTTTTGAATAGGTGAAAGAGCCCTTTAAACGGCTATAGGAATGTCATTCCAGGCATTTTAGCCATTTAGAGGGTATATTACCCTTAAGTAAAATTTCATACTAGGCCAAAATCAAAAGTGCGCCATTGAATAAAATCTGTAAATTTAATGGTGTGAAAAAAAAGACCAGTTTTGAATAGGTGAAAGAGCCCTCTAAACGGCTATAGGAATGTCATATCTGGCATTTTAGCCAAATTAGAGGGTATACCACCCTTAAGTAAAATTTCATACTAGGCCAAAATCAAAAGTGCGCCATTGAATAAAATCTGTAAATTTAATGGTGTGAAAAAAAGAAGACCAGTTTTGAATAGGTGAAAGAGCCCTCTAAACGGATATAGGAATGTCATTCCTGGCATTTTAGCCATTTAGAGGGTATACCACCCTTAAGTAAAATTTCATACTAGGCCAAAATCAAAAGTGCGCCATTGAATAAAATCTGTAAATTTAATGGTGTGAAAAAAAGAAGACCAGTTTAAAATAGGTAAAAGAGCCCTCTAAACGGCTTTGGAAATGTGATTCCTGGCATTTTAGCCATTTAGAGGATATACCACCCTTAAGTAAAATTTCATACTAGGCCAAAATCAAACGTGCGCCATTGAATAAAATCTGTAAATTTAATGGTGTGAAAAAAAAGACCAGTTTTGAATAGGCAAAAGAGCCCTCTAAACGGCTATAGGAATATCATTCCTGGCATTTTAGCCATTTAGAGGGTATACCTCCCTTAAGTAAAATTTCATACTAGGCCAAAATCAAAAGTGCGCCATTGAATAAAATCTGTAAATTTAATAGTGTGAAAAAAGAAGACCAGTTTTGAATAGGTGAAAGAGCCCTCTAAACGGCGATAGGAATGTCATTCCTGGCATTTTAGCCATTTAGAGGGTATACCACCCTTAAGTAAAATTTCATACTAGGCCAAAATCAAAAGTGCGCCATTGAATAAAATCTGTAAATTTAATGGTGTGAAAAAAGAAGACCAGTTTGGAATAGGTGAAAGAGCCCTCTAAACGGCTATAGGACCGCCATTCCTGGCATTTTAGCCATTTAGAGGGTATACCACCCTTAAGTAAAATTTCATACTAGGCCAAAATCAAAAGTGCGCCATTGAATAAAATCTGTAAATTTAATGGTGTGAAGAAAAATGACCAGTTTTTGATAAGTGAAAGAGCCCTCTAAACGGCTATAGGAATGTCATTCCTGGCATTTGAGCCATTTAGAGGGTATACCACCCTTAAGTAAAATTTCATACTAGGCCAAAATCAAAAGTGCGCCATTGAATAAAATCTGTAAATTTAATGGTGTGAAAAAAAAGAAGACCAGTTTTGAATAGGTGAAAGAGCCTTCTAAACGGCTATAGGAATGTCATTCCTGGCATTTTAGCCATTTAGAGGGTATACCACCCTTAAGTAAAATTTCATACTAGGCCGAAATCAAAAGTGCGCCATTGAATAAAATCTGTAAATTTAATGGTGTGAAAAAAAGAAGACCAGTTTTGAATAGGCGAAAAAGCCCTCTAAGCGTCTATAGGAATGTCATTCCTGGCATTTTAGCCATTTAGAGGGTATACCACCCTTAAGTAAAATTTCATACTAGGCCAAAATCAAAAGTGCGCCATTGAATAAAATCTGTAAATTTAATGGTGTGAAAAAAAGAAGACCAGTTTTGAATAGGTAAAAGAGCCCTCTAAGCGGCTATAGGAATGTCATTCCTGGCATTTTAGCCATTTAGAGGGTATACCACCCTTAAGTAAAATTTCATACTAGGCCAAAATCAAAAGTGCGCCATTGAATAAAATCTGTAAATTTAATGGTGTGAAAAAAAGAAGACCAGTTTTGAATAGGTGAAAAAGCCTTCTAAACGGAAATGGGAATGTGATTCCTGACATTTTAGCCATTTAGAGGGTATACCACCCTTAAATAAAATTTCATACTAGGCCAAAATCAAAAGTGCGCCATTAAATAAAATCTGTAAATTTAATGGTGTGAAAAAAAGAAGACCAGTTTTGAATAGGCGAAAAAGCCTTCTAAGCGTCTATAGGAATGTCATTCCTGGCATTTTAGCCATTTAGAGGGTATACCACCCTTAAGTAAAATTTCATACTAGGCCAAAATCAAAATTGCGCCATTGAATAAAATCTGTAAATTTAATGGTGTGAAAAAAAAGACCAGTTTTTAATAGGTGAAAGAACCCTCTAAACGGCTATAGGAATGTCATTCCTGGTATTTTAGCCATTTAGAGGGTATACCACCCTTAAGTAAAATTTCATACTAGGCCAAAATCAAAAGTGCGCCATTGAATAAAATCTGTAAATTTAATGGTGTGAAAAAAGAAGACCAGTTTTGAATAGGTAAAAGAGCCCTCTAAACGGCTATAGGAATGTCATTCCTGGCATTTTAGCCATTTAGAGGGTATACCACCCTTAAGTAAAATTTCATACTAGGCCAAAATCAAAAGTGCGCCATTGAATAAAATCTGTAAATTTAATGGTGTGAAAAAAAGAAGACCAGTTTTGAATAGGCGAAAGAGCCCTCTAAACGGCTATAGGAATGTCATTCCTGGCATTTTAGCCATTTAGAGGGTATACCACCCTTAAGTAAAATTTCATACTAGGCCAAAATCAAAAGTGCGCCATTGAATAAAACCTGTAAATTTAACGGTGTGAAAAAAAAGACCAGTTTTGAATAGGTGGAAGAGCCCTCTAAACGGCTATAGGAATGTCATTCCTGGCATTTTAGCCATTTAGAGGGTATACCACCCTTAAGTAAAATTTCATACTAGGCCAAAATCAAAAGTGCCCCATTGAATAAAATCTGTAAATTTAATAGTGTGAAAAAAGAAGACCAGTTTTGAATAGGTAAAAGAGCCCTCTAAACGGCGATAGGAATGTCAATCCTGGCATTTTAGCCATTTAGAGGGTATACCACCCTTAAGTAAAATTTCATACTAGGCCAAAAACAAAAGTGCGCCATTGAATAAAATCTGTAAATTTAATGGTGTGAAAAAAAGAAGACCAGTTTTGAATAGGTGAAAGAGCCCTCTGAACGGCTATAGGACCGTCATTCCTGGCATTTTAGCCATTTAGAGGGTATACCACCCTTAAGTAAAATTTCATACTAGGCCAAAATCAAAAGTGCGCCATTGAATAAAATCTGTAAATTTAATGGTTTGAAGAAAAATGACCAGTTTTTAATAAGTGAAAGAGCCCTCTAAACGGCTATAGGAATGTCATTCCTGGTATTTGAGCCATTTAGAGGGTATACCACCCTTAAGTAAAATTTCATACTAGGCCAAAATCAAAAGTGCGCCATTGAATAAAATCTGTAAATTTAATGGTGTGAAAAAAAGAAGACCAGTTTTGAATAGGTGAAAGAGCCCTCTAAACGGCTATAAATATGTTATTCCTGGCATTTTAGCCATTTAGAGGGTATACCACCCTTAAGTAAAATTTCATACTAGGCCGAAATCAAAAGTGCGCCATTGAATAAAATCTGTAAATTTAATGGTGTGAAAAAAAGAAGACCAGTTTTGAATAGGCGAAAAAGCCCTCTAAGCGTCTATAGGAATGTCATTCCTGGCATTTTAGCTATTTAGAGGGTATACCACCCTTAAGTAAAATTTCATACTAGGCCAAAATCAAAAGTGCGCCATTGAATAAAATCTGTAAATTTAATGGTGTGAAAAAAAAGACCAGTTTTGAATAGGTGAAAGAGCCCTCTAAACGGCTATAGGAATGTCATTCCTGGCATTTTAGCCATTTAGAGGGTATACCACCCTTAAGTAAAATTTCACACTAGGCCAAAATCAAAAGTGCGCCATTGAATAAAATCTGTAAATTTAATGGTGTGAAAAAAAAACAAGTTTTGAATAGGTAAAAGAGCCCTCTAAACGGCTATAGGAATGTCATTCCTGGCATTTTAGCCATTTAGAGGGTATACCACCCTTAAGTAAAATTTCATACTAGGCCAAAATCAAAAGTGCGCCATTGAATAAAATCTGTAAATTTAATGGTGTGAAAAAAAGAAGACCAGTTTTGAATAGGCAAAAGAGCCCTCTAAACGGCCATAGGAATGTCATTCCTGGTATTTTAGCCATTTAAAGGGTATACCACCCTTAAGTAAAATTTCATACTAAGCCAAAATCAAAAGTTCGCCATTGAATAAAATCTGTAAATTTAATGGTGTGAAAAAAAGACCAGTTTTGAATAGGTGGAAGAGCCCTCTAAACGGCATTAGGAATGTCATTCCTGGCATTTCAGCCATTTAGAGGGTATACCACCCCTAAGTAAAATTTCATACTAGGCCAAAATCAAAAGTGCGCCATTGAATAAAATCTGTAAATTTAATGGTGTGAAAAACAGAAGACCAGTTTTGAATAGGTAAAAGAGCCCTCTAAACGGCCAAAGGAATGTCATTCCTGGTATTTTAGCCATTTAAAGGGTATACCACCCTTAAGTAAAATTTCATACTAAGCCAAAATCAAAAGTTCGCCATTGAATAAAATCTGTAAATTTAATGGTGTGAAAAAAAGACCAGTTTTGAATAGGTGGAAGAGCCCTCTAAACGGCATTAGGAATGTCATTCCTGGCATTTCAGCCATTTAGAGGGTATACCACCCCTAAGTAAAATTTCATACTAGGCCAAAATCAAAAGTGCGCCATTGAATAAAATCTGTAAATTTAATGGTGTGAAAAACAGAAGACCAGTTTTGAATAGGTGAAAGAGCCCTCTAAATGGCTATAGAAATGTCATTCCTGGCATTTTAGCCATTTAGAGGGTATACCACCCGTAAGTAAAATTTCATACTAGGCCAAAATCAAAAGTGCGCCATTGAATAAAATATGTAAATTTAATGGTGTGGAAAAAAGAAGACCAGTTTTGAATAGGTGAAAGAGCCCTCTAAGCGCCTATAGGAATGTCATTCCTGGCATTTTAGCCATTTAGAGGGTATACCAGTCTTAAGTAAAATTTCATACTAGGCCAAAAACAAAAGTGCGCCATTGAATAAAATCTGTAAATTTAATGGTGTGAAAAAAAGAAGACCAGTTTTGAATAGGTGAAAAAGCCTTCTAAACGGAAATAGGAATGTGATTCCTGGCATTTTAGCCATTTAGAGGGTATACCACCCTTAAATAAAATTTCATACTAGGTTAAAATCAAAAGTGCGCCATTGAATAAAATCTGTAAATTTAATGGTGTGAAAAAAAGAAGACCAGTTTTGAATAGGCAAAAGAGTCCTCTAAACGGCTATAGGAATGTCATTCCTAAAATTTTAGCCATTTAGAGGGTATACCACCCTTAAGTAAAATTTCATACTAGGCCAAAATCAAAAGTGCGCCATTGAATAAAATCTGTAAATTTAATGGTGTGAAAAAAAGACCAGTTTTGAATAGGTGAAAGAACTCTCTAAACGGCTATAGGAATGTCATTCCTGGTATTTTAGCCATTTAGAGGGTATACCACCCTTAAGTAAAATTTCATACTAGGCCAAAATCAAAAGTGCGCCATTGAATAAAATCTGTAAATTTAATGGTGTGAAAAAAAGACCAGTTTTGAATAGGTGGAAGAGCCCTCTAAACGGCTATAGGAATGTCATTCCTGGCATTTTAGCCATTTAGAGGGTATACCACCCTTAAGTAAAATTTCATACTAGGCCAAAAACAAAAGTGCGCCATTGAATAAAATCTGTAAATTTAATGGTGTGAAAAAAAGAAGACCAGTTTTGAATAGGTGAAAAAGCCTTCTAAACGGAAATGGGAATGTGATTCCTGACATTTTAGCCATTTAGAGGGTATACCACCCTTAAATAAAATTTCATACTAGGCCAAAATCAAAAGTGCGCCATTAAATAAAATCTGTAAATTTAATGGTGTGAAAAAAAGAAGACCAGTTTTGAATAGGCGAAAAAGCCTTCTAAGCGTCTATAGGAATGTCATTCCTGGCATTTTAGCCATTTAGAGGGTATACCACCCTTAAGTAAAATTTCATACTAGGCCAAAATCAAAAGTGCGCCATTGAATAAAATCTGTAAATTTAATGGTGTGAAAAAAAAGACCAGTTTTGAATAGGTCAAAGAGCCCTCTAAACGGCTATAGGAATGTCATTCCTGGTATTTTAGCCATTTAGAGGGTATACCACCCTTAAGTAAAATTTCATACTAGGCCCAAATCAAAAGTGCGCCATTGAATAAAATCTGTAAATTTAATGGTGTGAAAAAAAAGACCAGTTTAAAATAGGTAAGAGAGCCCTCTAAACGGCTATAGGAATGTGATTCCTGGCATTTTAGCCATTTAGAGGATATACCACCCTTAAGTAAAATTTCATACTAGGCCAAAATCAAACGTGCGCCATTGAATAAAATCTGTAAATTTAATGGTGTGAAAAAAAGACCAGTTTTGAATAGGCAAAAGAGCCCTCTAAACGGCTATAGGAATGTCATTCCTGGCATTTTAGCCATTTAGAGGGTATACCACCCTTAAATAAAATTTTATACTAGGCCAAAATCAAAAGTGCGCCATTGAATAAAATCTGTAAATTTAATAGTGTGAAAAAAGAAGACCAGTTTTGAATAGGTGAAAGAGCCCTCTAAACGGCGATTGGAATGTCATTCCTGGCATTTTAGCCATTTAGAGGGTATACCACCCTTAAGTAAAATTTCATACTAGGCCAAAATCAAAAGTGCGCCATTGAATAAAATCTGTAAATTTAATGGTGTGAAAAAAAGAAGACTAGTTTTGAATAGGTGAAAAAGCCCTCTAAACGGCTATAGAAATGTCATTCCTGGCATTTTAGCCATTTAGAGGGTATACCACCCTTAAGTAAAATTTCATACTAGGCCAAAATCAAAAGTGCGCCATTGAATAAAATCTGTAAATTTAATGGTGTGAAGAAAAATGACCAGTTTTTAATAAGTGAAAGAGCCCTCTAAACGGCTATAGGAATGTCATTCCTGGCATTTGAGCCATTTAGAGGGTATACCACCCTTAAGTAAAATTTCATACTAGGCCAAAATCAAAAGTGCGCCATTGAATAAAATCTGTAAGTTTAATGGTGTGAAAAAAAAGAAGACCAGTCTTGAATAGGTGAAAGAGCCCTCTAAACGGCTATAGGAATGTCATTCCTGGCATTTTAGCCATTTAGAGGGTATACCACCCTTAAGTAAAATTTCATACTAGGCCGAAATCAAAGGTGCGCCATTGAATAAAATCTGTAAATTTAATGGTGTGAAAAAAAGAAGACCAGTTTTGAATAGGCGAAAAAGCCCTCTAAGCGTCTATAGGAATGCCATTCCTGGCATTTTAGCGATTTAGAGGGTATACCACCCTTAAGTAAAATTTCATACTAGGCCAAAATCAAAAGTGCGCCATTGATTAAAATCTGTAAATTTAATGGTGTGAAAAAAAGAAGACCAGTTTTGAATAGGTAAAAGAGCCCTCTAAGCGGCTATAGGAATGTCATTCCTGGCATTTTAGCCATTTAGAGGGTATACCACCCTTAAGTAAAATTTCATACTAGGCCAAAATCAAAAGTGCGCCATTGAATAAAATCTGTAAATTTAATGGTGTGAAAAAAAGAAGACCAGTTTTGAATAGGCGAAAGAGCCCTCTAAACGGCTATAGGAATGTCATTCCTGGCATTTTAGCCATTTAGAGGGTATACCACCCTTAAGTAAAATTTCATACTAAGCCAAAATCAAAAGTTCGCCATTGAATAAAATCTGTAAATTTAATGGTGTGAAAAAAAGACCAGTTTTGAATAGGTGGAAGAGCCCTCTAAACGGCTATAGGAATGTCATTCCTGGCATTTCAGCCATTTAGAGGGTATACCACCCCTATAAGCGCCTATAGGAATGTCATTCCTGGCATTTTAGCCATTTAGAGGGTATACCACCCTTAAGTAAAATTTCATACTAGGCCAAAAACAAAAGTGCGCCATTGAATAAAATCTGTAAATTTAATGGTGTGAAAAAAGGAAGACCAGTTTTGAATAGGTGAAAAAGCCTTCTAAACGGAAATAGGAATGTGATTCCTGGCATTTTAGCCATTTAGAGGGTATACCACCCTTAAATAAAATTTCATACTAGGTTAAAATCAAAAGTGCGCCATTGAATAAAATCTGTAAATTTAATGGTGTGAAAAAAAGAAGACCAGTTTTGAATAGGCAAAAGAGCCCTCTAAACGGCTATAGGAATGTCATTCCTAAAATTTTAGCCATTTAGAGGGTATACCACCCTTAAATAAAATTTCATACTAGGCCAAAATCAAAAGTGCGCCATTGAATAAAATCTGTAAATTTAATGGTGTGGAAAAAGAAGACCAGTTTTGAATAGGTGGAAGAGCCCTCTAAACGGCTATAGGAATGTCATTCCTGGCATTTTAGCCATTTAGAGGGTATACCACCCTTAAGTAAAATTTCATACTAGGCCAAAATCAAAAGTGCGCCATTGAATAAAATCTGTAAATTTAATGGTGTGAAAAAAAGAAGACCAGTTTTGAATAGGTGAAAGAGCCCTCTAAGCGCCTATAGGAATGTCATTCCTGGCATTTTAGCCATTTAGAGGGTATACCACCCTTAAATAAAATTTCATACTAGGCCAAAATCAAAAGTGCGCCATTGAATAAAATCTGTAAATTTAATGGTGTGGAAAAAGAAGACCAGTTTTGAATAGGTGAAAGAGCCCTTTAAACGGCTATAGGAATGTCATTCCTGGCATTTTAGCCATTTAGAGGGTATATTACCCTTAAGTAAAATTTCATACTAGGCCAAAATCAAAAGTGCGCCATTGAATAAAATCTGTAAATTTAATGGTGTGAAAAAAAGACCAGTTTTGAATAGGTGAAAGAGCCCTCTAAACGGCTATAGGAATGTCATATCTGGCATTTTAGCCAAATTAGAGGGTATACCACCCTTAAGTAAAATTTCATACTAGGCCAAAATCAAAAGTGCGCCATTGAATAAAATCTGTAAATTTAATGGTGTGAAAAAAAGAAGACCAGTTTTGAATAGGTGAAAGAGCCCTCTAAACGGATATAGGAATGTTATTCCTGGCATTTTAGCCATTTAGAAGGTATACCACCCTTAAGTAAAATTTCATACTAGGCCAAAATCAAAAGTGCGCCATTGAATAAAATCTGTAAATTTAATGGTGTGAAAAAAAGAAGACCAGTTTAAAATAGGTAAAAGAGCCCTCTAAACGGCTATAGGAATGTGATTCCTGGCATTTTAGCCATTTAGAGGATATACCACCCTTAAGTAAAATTTCATACTAGGCCAAAAACAAAAGTGCGCCATTGAATAAAATCTGTAAATTTAATGGTGTGAAAAAAAGAAGACCAGTTTAAAATAGGTAAAAGAGCCCTCTAAACGGCTATAGGAATGTGATTCCTGGCATTTTAGCCATTTAGAGGATATACCACCCTTAAGTAAAATTTCATACTAGGCCAAAATCAAACGTGCGCCATTGAATAAAATCTGTAAATTTAATGGTGTGAAAAAAAGAAGACCAGTTTTGAATAGGTGAAAAAGCCTTCTAAACGGAAATGGGAATGTAATTCCTGACATTTTAGCCATTTAGAGGGTATACCACCCTTAAATAAAATTTCATACTAGGCCAAAATCAAAAGTGCGCTATTAAATAAAATCTGTAAATTTAATGGTGTGAAAAAAAGAAGACCAGTTTTGAATAGACGAAAAAGCATTCTAAGCGTCTATAGGAATGTCATTCCTGGCATTTTAGCCATTTAGAGGGTATACCACCCTTAAATAAAATTTCATACTAGGCCAAAATCAAAAGTGCGCCATTAAATAAAATCTGTAAATTTAATGGTGTGAAAAAAAAGACCAGTTTTGAATAGGTGAAAGAACCCTCTAAACGGCTATAGGAATGTCATTCCTGGTATTTTAGCCATTTAGAGGGTATACCACCCTTAAGTAAAATTTCATACTAGGCCAAAATCAAAAGTGCGCCATTGAATAAAATCTGTAAATTTAATGGTGTGAAAAAAAGAAGACCAGTTTTGAATAGGTAAAAGAGCCCTCTAAACGGCTATAGGAATGTCATATCTGGCATTTTAGCCAAATTAGAGGGTATACCACCCTTAAGTAAAATTTCATACTAGGCCAAAATCAAAAGTGCGCCATTGAATAAAATCTGTAAATTTAATGGTGTGAAAAAAAGAAGACCAGTTTTGAATAGGTGAAAGAGCCCTCTAAACGGATATAGGAATGTCATTCCTGGCATTTTAGCCATTTAGAGGGTATACCACCCTTAAGTAAAATTTCATACTAGGCCAAAATCAAAAGTGCGCCATTGAATAAAATCTGTAAATTTAATGGTGTGAAAAAAAGAAGACCAGTTTAAAATAGGTAAAAGAGCCCTCTAAACGGCTATAGGAATGTGATTCCTGGCATTTTAGCCATTTAGAGGATATACCACCCTTAAGTAAAATTTCATACTAGGCCAAAATCAAACGTGCGCCATTGAATAAAATCTGTAAATTTAATGGTGTGAAAAAAAAGACCAGTTTTGAATAGGCAAAAGAGCCCTCTAAACGGCTATAGGAATATCATTCCTGGCATTTTAGCCATTTAGAGGGTATACCACCCTTAAGTAAAATTTCATACTAGCCCAAAATCAAAAGTGCGCCATTGAATAAAATCTGTAAATTTAATAGTGTGAAAAAAGAAGACCAGTTTTGAATAGGTGAAAGAGCCCTCTAAACGGCTATAGGAATATCATTCCTGGCATTTTAGCCATTTAGAGGGTATACCACCCTTAAGTAAAATTTCATACTAGCCCAAAATCAAAAGTGCGCCATTGAATAAAATCTGTAAATTTAATAGTGTGAAAAAAGAAGACCAGTTTTGAATAGGTGAAAAAGCCTTCTAAACGGAAATGGGAATGTAATTCCTGACATTTTAGCCATTTAGAGGGTATACCACCCTTAAATAAAATTTCATACTAGGCCAAAATCAAAAGTGCGCTATTAAATAAAATCTGTAAATTTAATGGTGTGAAAAAAAGAAGACCAGTTTTGAATAGGCGAAAAAGCCTTCTAAGCGTCTATAGGAATGTCATTCCTGGCATTTTAGCCATTTAGAGGGTATACCACCCTTAAATAAAATTTCATACTAGGCCAAAATCAAAAGTGCGCCATTAAATAAAATCTGTAAATTTAATGGTGTGAAAAAAAGACCAGTTTTGAATAGGTGAAAGAACCCTCTAAACGGCTATAGGAATGTCATTCCTGGTATTTTAGCCATTTAGAGGGTATACCACCCTTAAGTAAAATTTCATACTAGGCCAAAATCAAAAGTGCGCCATTGAATAAAATCTGTAAATTTAATGGTGTGAAAAAAAGAAGACCAGTTTTGAATAGGTAAAAGAGCCCTCTAAACGGCTATAGGAATGTCATATCTGGCATTTTAGCCAAATTAGAGGGTATACCACCCTTAAGTAAAATTTCATACTAGGCCAAAATCAAAAGTGCGCCATTGAATAAAATCTGTAAATTTAATGGTGTGAAAAAAAGAAGACCAGTTTTGAATAGGTGAAAGAGCCCTCTAAACGGATATAGGAATGTCATTCCTGGCATTTTAGCCATTTAGAGGGTATACCACCCTTAAGTAAAATTTCATACTAGGCCAAAATCAAAAGTGCGCCATTGAATAAAATCTGTAAATTTAATGGTGTGAAAAAAAGAAGACCAGTTTAAAATAGGTAAAAGAGCCCTCTAAACGGCTATAGGAATGTGATTCCTGGCATTTTAGCCATTTAGAGGATATACCACCCTTAAGTAAAATTTCATACTAGGCCAAAATCAAACGTGCGCCATTGAATAAAATCTGTAAATTTAATGGTGTGAAAAAAAAGACCAGTTTTGAATAGGCAAAAGAGCCCTCTAAACGGCTATAGGAATATCATTCCTGGCATTTTAGCCATTTAGAGGGTATACCACCCTTAAGTAAAATTTCATACTAGCCCAAAATCAAAAGTGCGCCATTGAATAAAATCTGTAAATTTAATAGTGTGAAAAAAGAAGACCAGTTTTGAATAGGTGAAAGAGCCCTCTAAACGGCGATAGGAATGTCATTCCTGGCATTTTAGCCATTTAGAGGGTATACCACCCTTAAGTAAAATTTCATACTAGGCCAAAATCAAAAGTGCGCCATTGAATAAAATCTGTAAATTTAATGGTGTGAAAAAAAGAAGACCAGTTTTGAATAGGTGAAAGAGCCCTTTAAACGGCTATAGGAATGTCATTCCTGGCATTTTAGCCATTTAGAGGGTATATTACCCTTAAGTAAAATTTCATACTAGGCCAAAATCAAAAGTGCGCCATTGAATAAAATCTGTAAATTTAATGGTGTGAAAAAAAGACCAGTTTTGAATAGGTGAAAGGGCCCTCTAAACGGCTATAGGAATGTCATATCTGGCATTTTAGCCAAATTAGAGGGTATACCACCCTTAAGTAAAATTTCATACTAGGCCAAAATCAAAAGTGCGCCATTGAATAAAATCTGTAAATTTAATGGTGTGAAAAAAAGAAGACCAGTTTTGAATATGTGAAAGAGCCCTCTAAACGGATATAGGAATGTTATTCCTGGCATTTTAGCCATTTAGAAGGTATACCACCCTTAAGTAAAATTTCATACTAGGCCAAAATCAAAAGTGCGCCATTGAATAAAATCTGTAAATTTAATGGTGTGAAAAAAAGAAGACCAGTTTAAAATAGGTAAAAGAGCCCTCTAAACGGCTATAGGAATGTGATTCCTGGCATTTTAGCCATTTAGAGGATATACCACCCTTAAGTAAAATTTCATACTAGGCCAAAATCAAACGTGCGCCATTGAATAAAATCTGTAAATTTAATGGTGTGAAAAAAAAGACCAGTTTTGAATAGGTGGAAGAGCCCTCTAAACGGCTATAGAAATGTCATTCCTGGCATTTTAGCCATTTAGAGGGTATACCACCCTTAAGTAAAATTTCATACTAGGCCAAAATCAAAAGTGCGCCATTGAATAAAATCTGTAAATTTAATAGTGTGAAAAAAGAAGACCAGTTTTGAATAGGTGAAAGAGCCCTCTAAACGGCGATAGGAATGTCATTCCTGGCATTTTAGCCATTTAGAGGGTATACCACCCTTAAGTAAAATTTCATACTAGGCCAAAATCAAAAGTGCGCCATTGAATAAAATCTGTAAATTTAATGGTGTGAAAAAAAGAAGACCAGTTTTGAATAGGTGAAAGAGCCCTCTAAACGGCTATAGGACCGTCATTCCTGGCATTTTAGCCATTTAGAGGGTATACCACCCTTAAGTAAAATTTCATACTAGGCCAAAATCAAAAGTGCGCCATTGAATAAAATCTGTAAATTTAATGGTGTGAAGAAAAATGACCAGTTTTTAATAAGTGAAAGAGCCCTCTAAACGGCTATAGGAATGTCATTCCTGGCATTTGAGCCATTTAGAGGGTATACCACCCTTAAGTAAAATTTCATACTAGGCCAAAATCAAAAGTGCGCCATTGAATAAAATCTGTAAATTTAATGGTGTGAAAAAAAGAAGACCAGTTTTGAATAGGCGAAAAAGCCCTCTAAGCGTCTATAGGAATGTCATTCCTGGCATTTTAGCCATTTAGAGGGTATACCACCCTTAAGTAAAATTTCATACTAGGCCAAAATCAAAAGTGCGCCATTGAATAAAATCTGTAAATTTAATGGTGTGAAAAAAAGAAGACCAGTTTTGAATAGGTAAAAGAGCCCTCTAAGCGGCTATAGGAATGTCATTCCTGGCGTTTTAGCCATTTAGAGGGTATACCACCCTTAAGTAAAATTTCATACTAGGCCAAAATCAAAAGTGCGCCATTGAATAAAATCTGTAAATTTAATGGTGTGAAAAAAAGAAGACCAGTTTTGAATAGGCAAAAGAGCCCTCTAAACGGCTATAGGAATGTCATTCCTGGCATTTTAGCCATTTAGAGGGTATATCACCCTTAAGTAAAATTTCATACTAAGCCAAAATCAAAAGTTCGCCATTGAATAAAATCTGTAAATTTAATGGTGTGAAAAAAAGACCCGTTTTGAATAGGTAAAAGAGCCCTCTAAACGGCTATAGGAATGTCATTCCTGGCATTTCAGCCATTTAGAGGGTATACCACCCCTAAGTAAAATTTCATACTAGGCCAAAATCAAAAGTGCGCCATTGAATAAAATCTGTAAATTTAATGGTGTGAAAAACAGAAGACCAGTTTTGAATAGGCGAAAGAGCCCTCTAAACGGCTATAGAAATGTCATTCCTGGCATTTTAGCCATTTAGAGGGTATACCACCCTTAAGTAAAATTTCATACTAGGCCAAAATCAAAAGTTGGCCATTGAATAAAATCTGTAAATTTAATGGTGTGAAAAAAAGAAGACCAGTTTTTAATAGGTGAAAGAGCCCTCTAAGCGCCTATAGGAATGTCATTCCTGGCATTTTAGCCATTTAGAGGGTATACCACCCTTAAGTAAAATTTCATACTAGGCCAAAAACAAAAGTACGCCATTGAATAAAATCTGTAAATTTAATGGTGTGAAAAAAAGAAGACCAGTTTTGAATAGGTGAAAAAGCCTTCTAAACGGAAATAGGAATATGATTTCTGGCATTTTAGCCATTTAGAGGGTATACCACCCTTAAATAAAATTTCATACTAGGTTAAAATCAAAAGTGCGCCATTGAATAAAATCTGTAAATTTAATGGTGTGAAAAAAAGAAGACCAGTTTTGAACAGGCAAAAGAGCCCTCTAAACGGCTATAGGAATGTCATTCCTAAAATGTTAGCCATTTAGAGGGTATACCACCCTTAAGTAAAATTTCATACTAGGCCAAAATCAAAAGTGCGCCATTGAATAAAATCTGTAAATTTAATGGTGTGAAAAAAAGAAGACCAGTTTTGAATAGGTAAAAGAGCCTTCTAAACGGGTATAGGAATATCATTCCTGGCATTTAAGATATTTAGAGGGTATACCACCCTTAAGTAAAATTTTATACTAGGCCAAAATCAAAAGTGCGCCATTGAATAAAATCTGTAAATTTAATGGTGTGAAAAAAAAGACCAGTTTTGAATAGGTGGAAGAGCCCTCTAAACGGCCATAGGAATGTCATTCCTGGCATTTTAGCCATTTAGAGGGTATACCACCCTTAAGTAAAATTTCATACTAGGCCAAAATCAAAAGTGCGCCATTGAATAAAATCTGTAAATTTAATGGTGTGAAAAAAAGAAGACCAGTTTTGAATAGGTGAAAGAGCCCTCTAAGCGCCTATAGGAATGTGATTCCTGGCATTTTAGCCATTTAGAGGGTATACCACCCTTAAATAAAATTTCATACTAGGTTAAAATCAAAAGTGCGCCATTGAATAAAATCTGTAAATTTAATGGTGTGAAAAAAAGAAGACCAGTTTTGAATAGGCAAAAGAGCCCTCTAAACGGCTATAGGAATGTCATTCCTAAAATTTTAGCCATTTAGAGGGTATACCACCCTTAAGTAAAATTTCATACTAGGCCAAAATCAAAAGTGCGCCATTGAATAAAATCTGTAAATTTAATGGTGTGAAAAAAGAAGACCAGTTTTGAATAGGTGAAAGAGCCTTCTAAATGGGTATAGGAATATCATTCCTGGCATTTAAGCCATTTAGAGGGTATACCACCCTTAAGTAAAATTTTATACTAGGCCAAAATCAAAAGTGCGCCATTGAATAAAATCTGTAAATTTAATGGTGTGAAAAAAAAGACCAGTTTTGAATAGGTGGAAGAGCCCTCTAAACGGCTATAGGAATGTCATTCCTGGCATTTTAGCCATTTAGAGGGTATACCACCCTTAAGTAAAATTTCATACTAGGCCAAAATCAAAAGTGCGCCATTGAATAAAATCTGTAAATTTAATGGTGTGAAAAAAAGAAGACCAGTTTTGAATATGTGAAAGAGCCCTCTAAGCGCCTATAGGAATGTCATTCCTGGCATTTTAGCCATTTAGAGGGTATACCACCCTTAAGTAAAATTTCATACTAGGCCAAAAACAAAAGTGCGCCATTGAATAAAATCTGTAAATTTAATGGTGTGAAAAAAAGAAGACCAGTTTTGAATAGGTGAAAAAGCGTTCTAAACGGAAATGGGAATGTGATTCCTGACATTTTAGCCATTTAGAGGGTATACCACGCTTAAATAAAATTTCATACTAGGCCAAAATCAAAAGTGCGCCATTAAATAAAATCTGTAAATTTAATGGTGTGAAAAAAAGAAGACCAGTTTTGAATAGGTGAAAGAACCCTCTAAACGGCTATAGGAATGTCATTCCTGGTATTTTAGCCATTTAGAGGGTATACCACCCTTAAGTAAAATTTCATACTAGGCCAAAATCAAAAGTGCGCCATTGAATAAAATCTGTAAATTTAATGGTGTGAAAAAAAGACCAGTTTTGAATAGGTAAAAGAGCCCTCTAAACGGCTATAGGAATGCCATTCCTGGCATTTGAGCCATTTAGAGGGTATACCACCCTTAAGTAAAATTTCATACTAGGCCAAAATCAAAAGTGCGCCATTGAATAAAATCTGTAAATTTAATGGTGTGAAAAAAAGAAGACCAGTTTTGAATAGGCGAAAGAGCCCTCTAAACGGCTATAGGAATGTCATTCCTGGCATTTTAGCCATTTAGAGGGTATACCACCCTTAAGTAAAATTTCATACTAAGCCAAAATCAAAAGTGCGCCATTGAATAAAATCTGTGAATTTAATGGTGTGAAAAAAAAGACCAGTTTTGAATAGGTGGAAGAGCCCTCTAAACGGCTATAGGAATGTCATTCCTGGCATTTTAGCCATTTAGAGGGTATATCACCCTTAAGTAAAATTTCATACTAAGCCAAAATCAAAAGTTCGCCATTGAATAAAATCTGTAAATTTAATGGTGTGAAAAAAAGACCCGTTTTGAATAGGTAAAAGAGCCCTCTAAACGGCTATAGGAATGTCATTCCTGGCATTTCAGCCATTTAGAGGGTATACCACCCCTAAGTAAAATTTCATACTAGGCCAAAATCAAAAGTGCGCCATTGAATAAAATCTGTAAATTTAATGGTGTGAAAAACAGAAGACCAGTTTTGAATAGGCGAAAGAGCCCTCTAAACGGCTATAGAAATGTCATTCCTGGCATTTTAGCCATTTAGAGGGTATACCACCCTTAAGTAAAATTTCATACTAGGCCAAAATCAAAAGTTGGCCATTGAATAAAATCTGTAAATTTAATGGTGTGAAAAAAAGAAGACCAGTTTTTAATAGGTGAAAGAGCCCTCTAAGCGCCTATAGGAATGTCATTCCTGGCATTTTAGCCATTTAGAGGGTATACCACCCTTAAGTAAAATTTCATACTAGGCCAAAAACAAAAGTACGCCATTGAATAAAATCTGTAAATTTAATGGTGTGAAAAAAAGAAGACCAGTTTTGAATAGGTGAAAAAGCCTTCTAAACGGAAATAGGAATGTGATTTCTGGCATTTTAGCCATTTAGAGGGTATACCACCCTTAAATAAAATTTCATACTAGGTTAAAATCAAAAGTGCGCCATTGAATAAAATCTGTAAATTTAATGGTGTGAAAAAAAGAAGACCAGTTTTGAATAGGCAAAAGAGCCCTCTAAACGGCTATAGGAATGTCATTCCTAAAATTTTAGCTATTTAGAGGGTATACCACCCTTAAGTAAAATTTCATACTAGGCCAAAATCAAAAGTGCGCCATTGAATAAAATCTGTAAATTTAATGGTGTGAAAAAAAGAAGACCAGTTTTGAATAGGTGAAAGAGCCTTCTAAACGGGTATAGGAATATCATTCCTGGCATTTAAGCCATTTAGAGGGTATACCACCCTTAAGTAAAATTTTATACTAGGCCAAAATCAAAAGTGCGCCATTGAATAAAATCTGTAAATTTAATGGTGTGAAAAAAAAGACCAGTTTTGAATAGGTGGAAGAGCCCTCTAAACGGCTATAGGAATGTCATTCCTGGCATTTTAGCCATTTAGAGGGTATACCACCCTTAAGTAAAATTTCATACTAGGCCAAAATCAAAAGTGCGCCATTGAATAAAATCTGTAAATTTAATGGTGTGAAAATAAGAAGACCAGTTTTGAATAGGCAAAAGAGCCCTCTAAACGGCTATAGGAATGTCATTCCTAAAATTTTAGCTATTTAGAGGGTATACCACCCTTAAGTAAAATTTCATACTAGGCCAAAATCAAAAGTGCGCCATTGAATAAAATCTGTAAATTTAATGGTGTGAAAAAAAGAAGACCAGTTTTGAATAGGTGAAAGAGCCTTCTAAACGGGTATAGGAATATCATTCCTGGCATTTAAGCCATTTAGAGGGTATACCACCCTTAAGTAAAATTTTATACTAGGCCAAAATCAAAAGTGCGCCATTGAATAAAATCTGTAAATTTAATGGTGTGAAAAAAAAGACCAGTTTTGAATAGGTGGAAGAGCCCTCTAAACGGCTATAGGAATGTCATTCCTGGCATTTTAGCCATTTAGAGGGTATACCACCCTTAAGTAAAATTTCATACTAGGCCAAAATCAAAAGTGCGCCATTGAATAAAATCTGTAAATTTAATGGTGTGAAAAAAAGAAGACCAGTTTTGAATAGGTGAAAGAGCCCTCTAAGCGACTATAGGAATGTGATTCCTGGCATTTTAGCCATTTAGAGGGTATACCACCCTTAAATAAAATTTCATACTAGGTTAAAATCAAAAGTGCGCCATTGAATAAAATCTGTAAATTTAATGGTGTGAAAAAAAGAAGACCAGTTTTGAATAAGCAAAAGAGCCCTCTAAACGGCTATAGGAATGTCATTCCTAAAATTTTAGCCATTTAGAGGGTATACCACCCTTAAGTAAAATTTCATACTAGGCCAAAATCAAAAGTGCGCCATTGAATAAAATCTGTAAATTTAATGGTGTGAAAAAAGAAGACCAGTTTTGAATAGGTGAAAGAGCCTTCTAAACGGGTATAGGAATATCATTCCTGGCATTTAAGCCATTAAGAGGGTATACCACCCTTAAGTAAAATTTTATACTAGGCCAAAATCAAAAGTGCGCCATTGAATAAAATCTGTAAATTTAATGGTGTGAAAAAAAAGACCAGTTTTGAATAGGTGGAAGAGCCCTCTAAACGGCTATAGGAATGTCATTCCTGGCATTTTAGCCATTTAGAGGGTATACCACCCTTAAGTAAAATTTCATACTAGGCCAAAATCAAAAGTGCGCCATTGAATAAAATCTGTAAATTTAATGGTGTGAAAAAAAGAAGACCAGTTTTGAATATGTGAAAGAGCCCTCTAAGCGCCTATAGGAATGTCATTCCTGGCATTTTAGCCATTTAGAGGGTATACCACCCTTAAGTAAAATTTCATACTAGGCCAAAAACAAAAGTGCGCCATTGAATAAAATCTGTAAATTTAATGGTGTGAAAAAAAGAAGACCAGTTTTGAATAGGTGAAAAAGCGTTCTAAACGGAAATGGGAATGTGATTCCTGACATTTTAGCCATTTAGAGGGTATACCACGCTTAAATAAAATTTCATACTAGGCCAAAATCAAAAGTGCGCCATTAAATAAAATCTGTAAATTTAATGGTGTGAAAAAAAGAAGACCAGTTTTGAATAGGTGAAAGAGCCTTCTAAACGGGTATAGGAATATCATTCCTGGCATTTAAGCCATTTAGAGGGTATACCATCCTTAAGTAAAATTTTATACTAGGCCAAAATCAAAAGTGCGCCATTGAATAAAATCTGTAAATTTAATGGTGTGAAAAAAAGAAGACCAGTTTTGAATAGGCAAAAGAGCCCTCTAAACGGCTATAGGAATGTCATTCCTAAAATTTTAGCTATTTAGAGGGTATACCACCCTTAAGTAAAATTTCATACTAGGCCAAAATCAAAAGTGCGCCATTGAATAAAATCTGTAAATTTAATGGTGTGAAAAAAAGAAGACCAGTTTTGAATAGGTGAAAGAGCCTTCTAAACGGGTATAGGAATATCATTCCTGGCATTTAAGCCATTTAGAGGGTATACCACCCTTAAGTAAAATTTTATACTAGGCCAAAATCAAAAGTGCGCCATTGAATAAAATCTGTAAATTTAATGGTGTGAAAAAAAAGACCAGTTTTGAATAGGTGGAAGAGCCCTCTAAACGGCTATAGGAATGTCATTCCTGGCATTTTAGCCATTTAGAGGGTATACCACCCTTAAGTAAAATTTCATACTAGGCCAAAATCAAAAGTGCGCCATTGAATAAAATCTGTAATTTAATGGTGTGAAAAAAAGAAGACCAGTTTTGAATAGGCAAAAGAGCCCTCTAAACGGCTATAGGAATGTCATTCCTAAAATTTTAGCTATTTAGAGGGTATACCACCCTTAAGTAAAATTTCATACTAGGCCAAAATCAAAAGTGCGCCATTGAATAAAATCTGTAAATTTATTGGTGTGAAAAAAAGAAGACCAGTTTTGAATAGGTGAAAGAGCCTTCTAAACGGGTATAGGAATATCATTCCTGGCATTTAAGCCATTTAGAGGGTATACCACCCTTAAGTAAAATTTTATACTAGGCCAAAATCAAAAGTGCGCCATTGAATAAAATCTGTAAATTTAATGGTGTGAAAAAAAGACCAGTTTTGAATAGGTGGAAGAGCCCTCTAAACGGCTATAGGAATGTCATTCCTGGCATTTTAGCCATTTAGAGGGTATACCACCCTTAAGTAAAATTTCATACTAGGCCAAAATCAAAAGTGCGCCATTGAATAAAATCTGTAAATTTAATGGTGTGAAAAAAAGAAGACCAGTTTTGAATAGGTGAAAGAGCCCTCTAAGCGCCTATAGGAATGTGATTCCTTTCATTTTAGCCATTTAGAGGGTATACCACCCTTAAATAAAATTTCATACTAGGTTAAAATCAAAAGTGCGCCATTGAATAAAATCTGTAAATTTAATGGTGTGAAAAAAAGAAGACCAGTTTTGAATAGGCAAAAGAGCCCTCTAAACGGCTATAGGAATGTCATTCCTAAAATTTTAGCCATTTAGAGGGTATACCACCCTTAAGTAAAATTTCATACTAGGCCAAAATCAAAAGTGCGCCATTGAATAAAATCTGTAAATTTAATGGTGTGAAAAAAGAAGACCAGTTTTGAATAGGTGAAAGAGCCTTCTAAACGGGTATAGGAATATCATTCCTGGCATTTAAGCCATTAAGAGGGTATACCACCCTTAAGTAAAATTTTATACTAGGCCAAAATCAAAAGTGCGCCATTGAATAAAATCTGTAAATTTAATGGTGTGAAAAAAAGACCAGTTTTGAATAGGTGGAAGAGCCCTCTAAACGGCTATAGGAATGTCATTCCTGGCATTTTAGCCATTTAGAGGGTATACCACCCTTAAGTAAAATTTCATACTAGGCCAAAATCAAAAGTGCGCCATTGAATAAAATCTGTAAATTTAATGGTGTGAAAAAAAGAAGACCAGTTTTGAATATGTGAAAGAGCCCTCTAAGCGCCTATAGGAATGTCATTCCTGGCATTTTAGCCATTTAGAGGGTATACCACCCTTAAGTAAAATTTCATACTAGGCCAAAAACAAAAGTGCGCCATTGAATAAAATCTGTAAATTTAATGGTGTGAAAAAAAGAAGACCAGTTTTGAATAGGTGAAAAAGCGTTCTAAACGGAAATGGGAATGTGATTCCTGACATTTTAGCCATTTAGAGGGTATACCACGCTTAAATAAAATTTCATACTAGGCCAAAATCAAAAGTGCGCCATTAAATAAAATCTGTAAATTTAATGGTGTGAAAAAAAGAAGACCAGTTTTGAATAGGTGAAAGAACCCTCTAAACGGCTATAGGAATGTCATTCCTGGTATTTTAGCCATTTAGAGGGTATACCACCCTTAAGTAAAATTTCATACTAGGCCAAAATCAAAAGTGCGCCATTGAATAAAATCTGTAAATTTAATGGTGTGAAAAAAAAGACCAGTTTTGAATAGGTAAAAGAGCCCTCTAAACGGCTATAGGAATGTCATTTATGGCATTTTAGCCATTTAGAGGGTATACCACCCTTAAGTAAAATTTCATACTAGGCCAAAATCAAAAGTGCGCCATTGAATAAAATCTGTAAATTTAATGGTGTGAAAAAAAGAAGACCAGTTTTGAATAGGCGAAAGAGCCCTCTAAACGGCTATAGAAATGTCATTCCTGGCATTTTAGCCATTTAGAGGGTATACCACCCTTAAGTAAAATTTCATACTAAGCCAAAATCAAAAGTGCGCCATTGAATAAAATCTGTAAATTTAATGGTGTGAAAAAAAAGACCAGTTTTGAATAGGTGGAAGAGCCCTCTAAACGGCTATAGAAATGTCATTCCTGGCATTTTAGCCATTTAGAGGGTATACCACCCTTAAGTAAAATTTCATACTAGGCCAAAATCAAAAGTGCGCCATTGAATAAAATCTGTAAATTTAATGGTGTGAAAAAAGAAGACCAGTTTTGAATAGGTGAAAGAGCCCTCTAAACGGCGATAGGAATGTCATTCCTGGCATTTTAGCCATTTAGAGGGTATACCACCCTTAAGTAAAATTTCATACTAGGCCAAAATCAAAAGTGCGCCATTGAATAAAATCTGTAAATTTAATGGTGTGAAAAAAAGAAGACCAGTTTTGAATAGGTGAAAGAGCCCTCTAAACGGCTATAGGACCGTCATTCCTGGCATTTTAGCCATTTAGAGGATATACCACCCTTAAGTAAAATTTCATACTAGGCCAAAATCAAAAGTGCGCCATTGAATAAAATCTGTAAATTCAATGGTGTGAAGAAAAATGACCAGTTTTTAATAAGTGAAAGAGCCCTCTAAACGGCTATAGGAAGTTCATTCCTGGCATTTGAGCCATTTAGAGGGTATACCACCCTTAAGTAAAATTTCATACTAGGCCAAAATCAAAAGTGCGCCATTGAATAAAATCTGTAAATTTAATGGTGTGAAAAAAAGAAGACCAGTTTTGAATAGGTGAAAGAGCCCTCTAAACGGCTATAGGAATGTCATTCCTGGCATTTTAGCCATTTAGAGGGTATACCACCCTTAAGTAAAATTTCATACTAGGCCGAAATCAAAAGTGCGCCATTGAATAAAATCTGTAAATTTAATGGTGTGAAAAAAAGAAGACCAGTTTTGAATAGGCAAAAAATCCCTCTAAGCGTCTATAGGAATGTCATTCCTGGCATTTTAGCCATTTAGAGGGTATACCACCCTTAAATAAAATTTCATACTAGGCCAAAATCAAAAGTGCGCCATTGAATAAAATCTGTAAATTTAATGGTGTGAAAAAAAGACCAGTTTTGAATAGGTGAAAGAGCCCTCTAAACGGCTATAGGAATGTCATTCCTGGCATTTTAGCCATTTAGAGGGTATACCACCCTTAAGTAAAATTTTATACTAGGCCAAAATCAAAAGTGCGCCATTGAATAAAATCTGTAAATTTAATGGTGTGAAAAAAAAGACCAGTTTTGAATAGGTAAAAGAGCCCTCTAAACGGCTATAGGAATGTCATTCCTGGCATTTTAGCCATTTAGAGGGTATACCACCCTTAAGTAAAATTTCATACTAGGCCAAAATCAAAAGTGCGCCATTGAATAAAATCTGTAAATTTAATGGTGTGAAAAAAAGAAGACCAGTTTTGAATAGGCGAAGGAGCCCTCTAAACGGCTATAGGAATGCCATTCCTGGCATTTTAGCCATTTAGAGGATATACCACCCTTAAGTAAAATTTCATACTAAGCCAAAATCAAAAGTTCGCCATTGAATAAAATCTGTAAATTTAATGGTGTGAAAAAAAGACCAGTTTTGAATAGGTGGAAGAGCCCTCTAAACGGCTATAGGAATGTCATTCCTGGCATTTCAGCCATTTAGAGGGTATACCACCCCTAAGTAAAATTTCATACTAGGCCAAAATCAAAAGTGCGCCATTGAATAAAATCTGTAAATTTAATGGTGTGAAAAACAGAAGACCAGTTTTGAATAGGTGAAAGAGCCCTCTAAATGGCTATAGAAATGTCATTCCTGGCATTTTAGCCATTTAGAGGGTATACCACCCTTAAGTAAAATTTCATACTAGGCCAAAATCAAAAGTGCGCCATTGAATAAAATCTGTAAATTTAATGGTGTGAAAAAAAGAAGACCAGTTTTGAATAGGTGAAAGAGCCCTCTAAGCGCCTATAGGAATGTCATTCCTGGCATTTTAGCCATTTAGAGGGTATACCACCCTTAAGTAAAATTTCATACTAGGCCAAAAACAAAAGTGCGCCATTGAATAAAATCTGTAAATTTAATGGTGTGAAAAAAAGAAGACCAGTTTTGAATAGGTGAAAAAGCCTTCTAAACGCAAATAGGAATGTGATTCCTGGCATTTTAGCCATTTAGAGGGTATACCACCCTTAAATAAAATTTCATACTAGGTTAAAATCAAAAGTGCGCCATTGAATAAAATCTGTAAATTGTAAGGTTTATAAAAGTCTGCCTACCCGGTTATGCCAGCGCTAATGAACGCCACTGGCTCTATTAAAAAAAAAAGACATAGGCAGATTTTATGCCTGAGCAGATGTATGCTCTTAGATTTAATTCAAGCAGTTGAATGCTTTTAAATAAAACAGCCGATTTAAAGGCTAAGCAAAGATTGATTTTTATTCCAAAAATTTCTTTCTTTTATACTTAACTAACGGTATCCTTAAAACTAGAATAATACAATAACATTTAATAATTGTTGCTTTACAAAACGGATAGTTATTTGTTGTAACAAGTATTGATTATTATTATTATTGTTTTGAGTTAAAATTGAGTGACATTCCTATGGGAAAGTGCACATACTAAATTGTGATATTAGGGGTGACTATAGGGGTACACTACACCCTACCCCTTAAGAAAAATTTTACAATTTTATGTTTCTTAAAATTCAAAATTTTTTTTTTTTTTTTTTTTTTTTTTTTTTTTTATATGTATATAATTTTACAATTATAACATATTACTAATATTTTTTTAAATTATTATTATGTATTTCTTTTAACTTACTTCCTAGATCTATGACAGAGTTTACTCCTTTAGTTTGTACTATTCTATATGGACCATGGTATGGTGGTTGATTCTTTTTCCTATTAAAGGTTTTTACTAAGACCATATCTCCTACATTCAAATTTAACGGATTAAATTTTACAAATTGTTCAATGCGTTTCTTTTTTGATATCTCCAGTAACTCTTTTGCTTTTTGCAACGAAAATTTTAATCTAGCTTTCAATTCTTTCGAATAATTATCTATATTATAGATTGGTTCAAAATTCAATAAGTTTTCATTAGGCAAGTTTGGTAATCTACCGAATATTAACTCGTATGGAGTGTAGTTTGTGTCTATATGCGGTGTTGTGTTATACGCAAAACAGAAATAAGGTATCCAATGGTCCCATTCATTATCTTTACAGAAGCCTAAGAGAAATTCATTCAGTACTCTATGACTTCTTTCAACTGATCCAAGAGTTTCATGGTGGTATGGAGTGCTGAAAATCTGTTTTATTTCCAGTAGCTTACATACTTCCGCCATTAACTCGTTTACGAACTCGGTACCTCTATCTGACTTAAGAACTTTGAAGTGCCCGTATCTTAAAATCAAGTTTTCTACAAGAGCCTTTGCAACGGTCTTAGCATCCTTCGTCTCAATGGGGCATGCAATAATATACTTTGTTAAATCGCACTGTATTGTTAGTATGTATCTAAAATTATTTGAGAATCTAAGGGGACCCACCGTGTCTATTGACACTGTTTCGAAACTAGTCCCTGGCGTATCGGTTAGTGTTAGCTTTTCTTTGGTGTGTTTCGTTTGCTTGTTAATTTTGCATTCTTTACAATTTAATATATGCTGCTTAATCATCCTACCCATATTCTTCCATATGTATTTTTGTTTAAGTTTTAGCGTCGTTTTCCTGACACCTAAGTGTCCTCCTATAGTTGAACTATGGTACTCATTAATGAGAGTATCCTGTACTTTCCTATCATATACCCTTACTGGTTCTTTATATATTAGTATTCTTAAATTTGCTTTATTTTTACCTCTTAATGCGTTGAACGTGTCTTTAAACTGTTCCTTTGTTACTAATTTGAAAATTTCATCATGAGCATTTAATGCTAGCTCTTTTACATTTATTGATAGTAATTTCAATAGTAGCTTCTCCAAATACAGCTTTGTGTTTATTGGATTATCACCACATCTCACTACAACTTCTAAATCACTTGCTACAATTTGAGGTGTTTTAATTTTACTCATTATTTCAAACCTAAGTTTTTTCATCGATTTAATGTCTGAGATTGAAGTACATTCCCAAATAAAAAGTTGATCAGGCTCTTTACTGGAGATGCCACCTCTATGCTCGACATCTTTTTGTGCATCATGTTTATTTTTCATGTTTCTAGTCATCACTAATATATCATTACGCTTTTGTAAATTTTCGGTAGGGGTTAACGTTTTTAATGCTTCGCTGTCCAATACTATCCTTGACAACGCATCTGCATTGCTATTCATCTTACCTTTCTTATACGATATTTCGAAATCGTAGTCACATAAATCCAACCTAATTCTAGTCATTTTTGATGATGGATTTTTGTGAGAAAATAACGATACCAAGGGTCTATGGTCTGTCACTACGTAGAATTTTCTACCATAAAGGTACGGACGGAAAAAGTTTATAGCCCAATGTATAGCTAACAGCTCTTTTTCTATAACTGGCTTGTTTATATCATGCTTACTCAACGATTTGCTCGCATACGATATGGGCATATCTGACCCAATTTCACCTTGTGATAGGACTGCTCCAAGTGCATAATTAGATGCATCGGTAGTTAATATAAACGGTTTCCTAAAATCAGGATATTGGAGTATTGGTGGATTGATTAATTTTGATTTTAATGTTTCAAAAGACTTTTGACAACTTTCGTCCCACCTAAAAACAGTATTTTTTTTTAACAGTTTATTTAAATTTCTAGCTATTTCAGCAAAGTTTTTAACGAAACGCCTGTAGTAATTACAGAACGCTACGAAACGTCTGACTTCATCTACATTTTTGGGAACTGGATAGTTTTCTATTACTTCGTGTTTAGCAGGGTCGGTACGTATACCCTTATCAGTTATAAGGTGACCTAGATAAACTACTTCTGTTTTCAAAAAACGACATTTACACGTATTCAGTTTTAAATTATACTGCCTCAATTTTTCAAAGACTTTTATCAAGTTCTCGTGATGGTGTTGAATACTACAACCAAAAACAATAATGTCATCGACATACAAAAACGCTTCTGCATCTAAGCCGCTCAATGCAATTGTAAGCATCCTTTGAAAACTATTTGACGATATCTTCAGTCCAAAGGGTAACCGAGTAAATTGAAAATGACCATTCCTGGTAGAAAACGATGTAATCGGTCTTGATTCTTTATCCAAACCGATTTGATGAAATGAACTGGTCATATCCAGTGTAGAAAAATATTTTGCCCTACCTAATTTGTCTAGGACGTCTTCGATTCTTGTTAGAGGAAACTTGTCGCTTACTATTTTTTCATTTACTTTCCGGAAATCAACTACTAATCTCCATTTCTTCGTGTCATTTGCTGATTTTTTCGGTATTACCAATAATGGAGAATTGTAAGGACTCACAGATGGTTCAATGATACCATCTTCTAACAATTTATTTACCTGTTTGTTTATTTCGCTCATTTGTGACTCAGGTAGTCTATAAGGTTTTATGTAAACAGGTGAAGAATCTGTCATCTGAATGTTTTGACTATAAAAATTATTTGTTGTTAATTTGTCACCATCAAGGTGGAATACATCATTATATTCTGTAACTATGTTTTTTAGGGACTGCCTAGCTAATGGATCTATAGATTCGATATTTAAATCTTCTAAAACTTTTTGTACTCTGCCTTTACTTGTATTGATATTGTTGCCGCAATTATATATATTGTAATTTGATAATGGCTTCGTTTCTAACTTCAAATCTTTCAAAACTACATCTTTGTCAGTTGTATTCAACAATTTTATGTGTTGTAGTCCTATTGATGGTATAATGCTATTCCCTACAAAAATTCCCGGACATAATTCTTTGTTCAAAACAATGCTTTCCTGACTTATACATATGTTGACTGGTGTTATCAGTTCTGAGCGTGCTGGTATACATATTTCAGTTTTATAAACGCGTTTTGGGGTAATCGGTAAAATAACTTCTTCATCAGCTATATTGAAGGTTAACGTGTATGTTTCAAAATCAATTTTGCATTTATATCTTTCTAAAAAGTCTCTACCAATGATTCCATTAGTATTGATTGGAAAATTATCTTCAACTATGTGAAATTTGTGTGTTATCGGCTTATTATCGAATTCTAAAGTTAGATATGCGGTGCCAAGACTTTCAATCGTATCTAAAGTAATACCACTTAGTGATGATATGTTACGTTCATTTATGTTTTCTATATTACCTCGCTTGCAAATAGAAATATCTGCTCCAGTGTCTACCAAAAACTTAAGCTCTTTATTTATGGTACTGCAAGTTATTGTTATCGAATTATCAGTGTTATTTGAAATTTTGAAACATTTTTGCCCTCCTGGATAACAATCTTTGCTATCCGGCGCTATTAGTTTCCCTGGTTATGTCTGCCATTACTGGGTCTATACGACGAATTGTTCCTGTTATTATTATTTCTATATGAGGAATTCATATTATTATCATTACTTCTTGTTGCAAAGTTTCTATTCGCATTATTACCACTATTTCTGTACCTATTATTGCTATTGTTACTATTGCTGTCGCCATATCTATTGCGATTGTAATTAGCATTATTATTATACAATCCATTATTATAATTGTTGCTATTTCTGTTACTATTTTGGTTTGGGTATCCCTGACCTCTGTACCCTGTATAATCCCCATACACTCTTTGCGAATTGTACATACGTTCATTATCACGCCTATTAATTCTAAAAATACTATTATCATTTGTTTGCATATTTCTTTCCACTGTAATACATTTCTCTACAGCTTCACTGAGAGTTTTTGGACTACTTGCTACCAATATATTTTTATATTCCACATTAACACCTTTTATAAACACATTTAAGGCCATATTTTCACTCATTTTAGATATTGCGTTTTTTGTTTCCTGCGATGGATTTGCTATTGCCTTAAGTTCAAAATTGCTCAATTGTTCTGACAACAATGCAACTTTCTCTCTAAAGGCTGATATACTCAAATTTCCTTGCCTTATTGATCCTAATTCACTTAAGACTTGTTGCAGAGTTCTTGGGTTCGGGTACGCATCAACCAACAACTTCTTCAATTCATTAAACGTAGTAGGTATGTTGGAACGTCCCAAAACACTCCTGACATTTGCAGCTAATTTAAAGTTATAGACATACTTTATGAATATCTCTCGGTCTTCTGTTCTTAAAATATCATGCAATAACTCTGTTTGCACTATAAAGTCTTCTAACACCTCATATGAACCTTTAAAAATGTTAAGGTTTTTGCCCACAACTCCAATATCGAATTGTGCCATATTAATAATTTCCCTTGCAACACTTGCGTCCGAATTATCTGTTAAATCTGTACTTTCTTTAGTACTTATATTTTTCACTAAGTTCAACACTATTGTGTATAATTCATTAAATTTGATTATAAACGATTTGGTCTCTTCTTCCTGCAAACGACTACAAATATTGTCAATTTCTAATTTAATTTCAATTAAGCGCGATAATTTTTCAATTTTATAGTTAGAGGAGTAAATTCTGTCTTTGCTCTTTTTTATGTTCTTTTCTAATTTTTCTAATTCAATATAATATTGTTTTAATTCTTCCATCTAAAATTATATTAATTTATGTCTATTAAAAGTTAAGCAGTTGTGCGATTTCAAATCATAACTTATGTTATAACATATATTATGGCAAAAATATGTGAATCAAATAGGTAACACTGAACTTTTTTTTTTGGGTAAACTTTACAACACTACCAATTCTTCCAATTTGGTAGCACTTATTTCTCAACATCTGTGATTGACATTTGTGTTCTTATTAATGCTTCTTCGCGTTATCTTTTATTACATTAGTAATTTTGTTATTGTTTTCTTCAAATGTGTAATTTTGTTATATTATTTTTAATTAAAATAGATGTAATATAAATTAAGCTGTGTGTTTATTTATAAGAAAATTTATATATTCATTTTATAATAAAATGAAATTAAATATAAAAATGAAAAAATAATAGTGTTTTATTATTTTGGTTTGCGGTGTTCCTCTATCGTCAGTGGCTTTGGGCCTGCCTTCAACGGTGTGGCCGTATATGAGGGAGCTTGTTGGTCCTTGCCTGCAGGTTTGTATTCCTCTACAGGGACATCTTTGTTATTATTTGGCAGGATCGCCATGTAAGGTTTATAAAAGTCTGCCTACCCGGTTATGCCGGCGCTAATGAACGCCACTGGCTCTATTAAAAAAAAAGACATAGGCAGATTTTATGCCTGAGCAGATGTATGCTCTTAGATTTAATTCAAGCAGTTGAATGCTTTTAAATAAAACAGCCGATTTAAAGGCTAAGCAAAGATTGATTTTTATTCCAAAAATTTCTTTCTTTTATACTTAACTAACGGTATCCTTAAAACTAGAATAATACAATAATATTTAATAATTGTTGCTTTACAAAACGGATAGTTATTTGTTGTAACAAGTATTGATTATTATTATTATTGTTTTGAGTTAAAATTGAGTGACATTCCTATGGGAAAGTGCACATACTAAATTGTGATATTAGGGGTGACTATAGGGGTACACTACAAAATTTAATGGTGTGAAAAAAAGAAGACCAGTTTTGAATAGGCAAAAGAGCCCTCTAAACGGCTATAGGAATGTCATTCCTAAAATTTTAGCCATTTAGAGGGTATACCACCCTTAAGTAAAATTTCATACTAGGCCAAAATCAAAAGTGCGCCATTGAATAAAATCTGTAAATTTAATGGTGTGAAAAAAAGAAGACCAGTTTTGAATAGGTGAAAGAGCCCTCTAAACGGGTATAGGAATATCATTCCTGGCATTTAAGCCATTTAGAGGGTATACCACCCTTAAGTAAAATTTTATACTAGGCCAAAATCAAAAGTGCGCCATTGAATAAAATCTGTAAATTTAATGGTGTGAAAAAAAAGACCAGTTTTGAATAGGTGGAAGAGCCCTCTAAACGGCTATAGGAATGTCATTCCTGGCATTTTAGCCATTTAGAGGGTATACCACCCTTAAGTAAAATTTCATACTAGGCCAAAATCAAAAGTGCGCCATTGAATAAAATCTGTAAATTTAATGGTATGAAAAAAAGAAGACCAGTTTTGAATAGGCAAAAGAGCCCTCTAAACGGCTATAGGAATGTCATTCCTAAAATTTTAGCCATTTAGAGGGTATACCACCCTTAAGTAAAATTTCATACTAGGCCAAAAACAAAAGTGCGCCATTGAATAAAATCTGTAAATTTAATGGTGTGAAAAAAAGAAGACCAGTTTTGAATAGGTGAAAAAGCCTTCTAAACGGAAATGGGAATGTGATTCCTGACATTTTAGCCATTTAGAGGGTATACCACCCTTAAATAAAATTTCATACTAGGCCAAAATCAAAAGTGCGCCATTAAATAAAATCTGTAAATTTAATGGTGTGAAAAAAAGAAGACCAGTTTTGAATAGGCGAAAAAGCCTTCTAAGCGTCTATAGGAATGTCATTCCTGGAATTTTAGCCATTTAGAGGGTATACCACCCTTAAGTAAAATTTCATACTAGGCCAAAATCAAAAGTGCGCCATTGAATAAAATCTGTAAATTTAATGGTGTGAAAAAAAAGACCAGTTTTGAATAGGTGAAAGAACCCTCTAAACGGCTATAGGAATGTCATTCCTGGTATTTTAGCCATTTAGAGGGTATAGCACCCTTAAGTAAAATTTCATACTAAGCCAAAATCAAAAGTGCGCCATTGAATAAAATCTGTAAATTTAATGGTGTGAAAAAAAAGACCACTTTTGAATAGGTGAAAGAGCCCTCTAAACGGCTATAGGAATGTCATTCCTGGCATTTCAGCCATTTAGAGGGTATACCACCCCTAAGTAAAATTTCATACTAGGCCAAAATCAAAAGTGCGCCATTGAATAAAATCTGTAAATTTAATGGTGTGGAAAACAGAAGACCAGTTTTGAATAATTGAAAGAGCCCTCTAAACGGCTATAGAAATGTCATTCCTGGCATTTTAGCTATTTAGAGGGTATACCACCCTTAAGTAAAATTTCATACTAGGCCAAAATCAAAAGTGAGCCATTGAATAAAATCTGTAAATTTAATGGTGTGAAAAAAAAGAAGACCAGTTTTGAATAGGTGAAAGAGCCCTCTAAACGGCTATAGGAATGTCAGTACTGGCATTTTAGCCATTTAGAGGGTATACCACCCTTAAGTAAAATTTCATACTAAGCCAAAAACAAAAGTGCGCCATTGAATCAAATCTGTAAATTTAATGATGTGAAAAAAAGAAGACCAGTTTTGAATAGGTGAAAAAGCCTTCTAAACGGAAATAGGAATGTGATTGCTGGCATTTTAGCCATTTAGAGGGTATACCACCCTTAAATAAAATTTCATACTAGTCCAAAATCAAAAGTGCGCCATTGAACAAAATCTGTAAATTTAATGGTGTGAAAAAAAGAAGACCAGTTTTGAATAGGTAAAAGAGCCCTCTAAACGGCTATAGGAATGTCATTCCTGGCATTTTAGCCATTTAGAGGGTATACCACCCTTAAGTAAAATTTCATACTAGGCCAAAATCAAAAGTGCGCCATTGAATAAAATCTGTAAATTTAATGGTGTGAAAAAAAGAAGACCAGTTTTGAATAGGCGAAGGAGCCCTTTAAACGGGTATAGGAATATCATTCCTGGCATTTAAGCCATTTAGAGGGTATACCACCCTTAAATAAAATTTTATACTAGGCCAAAATCAAAAGTGCGGCATTGAATAAAATCTGTAAATTTAATGGTGTGAAAAAAAGAAGACCAGTTTTGAATAGGTGCAAGAGCCCTCTAAACGGCTTTAGGAACGTCATTCCTGGCATTTTAGCCATTTAGAGGGTATACCACCCTTAAGTAAAATTTCATACTAGGCCAAAATCAAAAGTGCGCCATTGAATAAAATCTGTAAATTTAATGGTGTGAAAAAAAGACCAGTTTTTAATAAGTGAAAGAGCCCTCTAAACGGCTATAGAAATGTCATTCCTGGCATTTTAGCCATTTAGAGGGTATACCACCCTTAAGTAAAATTTCATACTAAGCCAAAATCAAAAGTGCGCCATTGAATAAAATCTGTAAATTTAATGGTGTGAAAAAAAGAAGACCAGTTTTGAATAGGTGAAAGAGCCTTTTAAACGGCTATAGGAATGTCATTCCTGGCATTTTAGCCATTTAGAGGGTATACCACCCTTAAGTAAAATTTCATACTAAGCCAAAATCAAAAGTGCGCCATTGAATAAAATCTGTAAATTTAATGGTGTGAAAAAAAGAAAAAGAATAGGTGAAAGAGCTTTCTAAACGGCTATAGGAATGTCATTCCTGGCATTTTAGCCATTTAGAGGGTATACCACCCTTAAGTAAAATTTCATACTAGGCCAAAATCAAAAGTGCGCCATTTAATAAAATCTGTAAATTTAATGGTGTGAAAAAAACAAGACCAGTTTTGAATAGGCAAAGAAGCTCTCTAAACGGCTATAGGAATATCATTCCTGGCATTTTAGCCATTTAGAGGGTATACCACCCTTAAGTAAAATTTCATACTAGGCCAAAATCAAAAGTGCGCCATTGAATAAAATCTGTAAATTTAATGGTGTGAAAAAAAAGACCAGTTTTGAATAGGTGAAAGAGCCCTCTAAACGGCTATAGGAATGTTATTCCTGGCATTTTAGCCATTTAGAGGGTATACCACCCTTAAGTAAAATTTCATACTAAGCCAAAATCAAAAGTGCGCCATTGAATAAAATCTGTAAATTTAATGGTGTCAAAAAAAGAAGACCAGTTTTGAATAGATGAAAGAGCCCTCTAAACAACTATAGGAATATCATTCCTGGCATTTAAGCCATTTAGAGGGTATACCACCCTTAAGTAAAATTTTATACTAGGCCAAAATCAAAAGTGCGCCATTGAATAAAATCTGTAAATTTAATGGTGTGAAAAAAAGACCAGTTTTGAATAGGTGGAAGAGCCCTCTAAACGGCTATAGGAATGTCATTCCTGGCATTTTAGCCATTTAGAGGGTATACCACCCTTAAGTAAAATTTCATACTAGGCCAAAATAAAAAGTGCGCCATTGAATAAAATCTGTAAATTTAATGGTGTGAAAAAAAGAAGACCAGTTTTGAATAGGTGAAAGAGCCCTCTACGCGCCTATAGGAATGTCATTCCTGGCATTTTAGCCATTTAGAGGGTATACCACCCTTAAGTAAAATTTCATACTAGGCCAAAAACAAAAGTGCGCCATTGAATAAAATCTGTAAATTTAATGGTGTGAAAAAAAGAAGACCAGTTTTGACTAGGTGAAAAAGCCTTCTAAACGGAAATGGGAATGTGATTCCTGACATTTTAGCCATTTAGAGGGTATACCACCCTTAAATAAAATTTCATACTAGGCCAAAATCAAAAGTGCGCCATTAAATAAAATCTGTAAATTTAATGGTGTGAAAAAAAGAAGACCAGTTTTGAATAGGTAAAAGAGCCCTCTAAACGGCTATAGGAATGTCATTCCTGGCGTTTTAGCCATTTAGAGGGTATACCACCCTTAAGTAAAATTTCATACTAGGCCAAAATCAAAAGTGCGCCATTGAATAAAATCTGTAAATTTAATGGTGTGAAAAAAAGAAGACCAGTTTTGAATAGGCGAAAGAGCCCTCTAAACGGCTATAGGAATGTCATTCCTCGCATTTTAGCCATTTAGAGGGTATACCACCCTTAAGTAAAATTTCATACTAAGCCAAAATCAAAAGTGCGCCATTGAATAAAATCTGTAAATTTAATGGTGTGAAAAAAAGACCAGTTTTGAATAGGTGGAAGAGCCCTCTAAACGGCTATAGGAATGTCATTCCTGGTATTTCAGCCATTTAGAGGGTATACCACCCCTAAGTAAAATTTCATACTAGGCCAAAATCAAAAGTGCGCCATTGAATAAAATCTGTAAATTTAATGGTGTGAAAAACAGAAGACCAGTTTTGAATAGGTGAAAGAGCCCTCTAAACGGCTATAGAAATGTCATTCCTGGCATTTTAGCGATTTAGAGGGTATACCACCCTTAAGTAAAATTTCATACTAGGCCAAAATCAAAAGTGCGCCATTGAATAAAATCTGTAAATTTAATGGTGTGAAAAAAAGAAGACCAGTTTTGAATAGGTGAAAGAGCTCTCTAAGCGCCTATAGGAATGTCATTCCTGGCATTTTAGCCATTTAGAGGGTATACCACCCTTAAGTAAAATTTCATACTAGGCCAAAAACAAAAGTGCGCCATTGAATCAAATCTGTAAATTTAATGGTGTGAAAAAAAGAAGACCAGTTTTGAATAGGTGAAAAAGCCTTCTAAACGGAAATAGGAATGTGATTCCTGGCATTTTAGCCATTTAGAGGGTATACCACCCTTAAATAAAATTTCATACTAGTCCAAAATCAAAAGTGCGCCATTGAATAAAATCTGTAAATTTAATGGTGTGAAAAAAAAGACCAGTTTTGAATAGGCAAAAGAGCCCTCTAAGCGCCTATAGGAATGTCATTCCTGGCATTTTAGCCATTTAGAGGGTATACCACCCTTAAGTAAAATTTCATACTAGGCCAAAATCAAAAGTGCGCCATTGAATAAAATCTGTAAATTTAATGGTGTGAAAAAAAGAAGACCAGTTTTGAATAGGTGAAAGAGCCTTCTAAACGGGTATAGGAATATCATTCCTGGCATTTAAGCCATTTAGAGGGTATACCACCCTTAAGTAAAATTTCATACTAGGCCAAAATCAAAAGTGCGCCATTGAATAAAATCTGTAAATTTAATGGTGTGAAAAAAAGAAGACCAGTTTTGAATAGGTGAAAGAGCCTTCTAAACGGGTATAGGAATATCATTCCTGGCATTTAAGCCATTTAGAGGGTATACCACCCTTAAATAAAATTTTATACTAGGCCAAAATCAAAAGTGCGGCATTGAATAAAATCTGTAAATTTAATGGTGTGAAAAAAAGAAGACCAGTTTTGAATAGGTGCAAGAGCCTAAACGGCTATAGGAACGTCATTCCTGGCATTTTAGCCATTTAGAGGGTATACCACCCTTAAGTAAAATTTCATACTAGGCCAAAATCAAAAGTGCGCCATTGAATAAAATCTGTAAATTTAATGGTGTGAAAAAAAGAAGACCAGTTTTTAATAAGTGAAAGAGCTCTCTAAACGGCTATAGAAATATAATTCCTGGCATTTTAGCCATTTAGAGGGTATACCACCCTTAAGTAAAATTTCATACTAAGCCAAAATCAAAAGTGCGCCATTGAATAAAATCTGTAAATTTAATGGTGTGAAAAAAAGAAGACCAGTTTTGAATAGGTGAAAGAGCCTTTTAAAGGGCTATAGGAATGTCATTCCTGGCATTTTAGCCATTTAGAGGGTATACCACCCTTAAATAAAATTTCATACTAAGCCAAAATCAAAAGTGCGCCATTGAATAAAATCTGTAAATTTAATGGTGTGAAAAAAAGAAAAAGAATAGGTGAAAGAGCTTTCTAAACGGCTATAGGAATGTCATTCCTGGCATTTTAGCCATTTAGAGGGTATACCACCCTTAAGTAAAATTTCATACTAGGCCAAAATCAAAAGTTCGCCATTGAATAAAATCTGTAAATTTAATGGTGTGAAAAAAATACCAGTTTTGAATAGGTGGAAGAGCCCTCTAAACGGCTATAGGAATGTCATTCCTGGCATTTTAGCCATTTAGAGGGTATACCACCCTTAAGTAAAATTTCATACTAAGCCAAAATCAAAAGTTCGCCATTGAATAAAATCTGTAAATTTAATGGTGTGAAAAAAAGAAGACCAGTTTTGAATAGGTGAAAGAGCCCTCTAAACGGGTATAGGAATATCATTCCTGGCATTTAAGCCATTTAGAGGGTATACCACCCTTAAGTAAAATTTTATACTAGGCCAAAATCAAAAGTGCGCCATTGAATAAAATCTGTAAATTTAATGGTGTGAAAAAAAGACCAGTTTTGAATAGGTGGAAGAGCCCTCTAAACGGCTATAGGAATGTCATTCCTGGCATTTTAGCCATTTAGAGGGTATACCACCCTTAAGTAAAATTTCATACTAGGCCAAAATCAAAAGTGCGCCATTGAATAAAATCTGTAAATTTAATGGTGTGAAAAAAAGAAGACCAGTTTTGAATAGGTGAAAGAGCCCTCTAAGCGCCTATAGGAATGTCATTCCTGGCATTTTAGCCATTTAGAGGGTATACCACCCTTAAGTAAAATTTCATACTAGGCCAAAAACAAAAGTGCGCCATTGAATAAAATCTGTAAATTTAATGGTGTGAAAAAAAGAAGACCAGTTTTGAATAGGTGAAAAAGCCTTCTAAACGGAAATGGGAATGTGATTCCTGACATTTTAGCCATTTAGAGGGTATACCACCCTTAAATAAAATTTCATACTAGGCCAAAATCAAAAGTGCGCCATTAAATAAAATCTGTTAATTTAATGGTGTGAAAAAAAGAAGACCAGTTTTGAATAGGCGAAAAAGCCTTCTAAGCGTCTATAGGAATGTCATTCCTGGCATTTTAGCCATTTAGAGGGTATACCACCCTTAAGTAAAATTTCATACTAGGCCAAAATCAAAAGTGCGCCATTGAATAAAATCTGTAAATTTAATGGTGTGAAAAAAAAGACCAGTTTTGAATAGGTGAAAGAACCCTCTAAACGGCTATAGGAATGTCATTCCTGGTATTGTAGCCATTTAGAGGGTATAGCACCCTTAAGTAAAATTTCATACTAAGCCAAAATCAAAAGTGCGCCATTGAATAAAATCTGTAAATTTAATGGTGTGAAAAAAAAGACCACTTTTGAATAGGTGAAAGAGCCCTCTAAACGGCTATAGGAATGTCATTCCTGGCATTTCAGCCATTTAGAGGGTATACCACCCCTAAGTAAAATTTCATACTAGGCCAAAATCAAAAGTGCGCCATTGAATAAAATCTGTAAATTTAATGGTGTGGAAAACAGAAGACCAGTTTTGAATAGGTGAAAGAGCCCTCTAAACGGCTATAGAAATGTCATTCCTGGCATTTTAGCTATTTAGAGGGTATACCACCCTTAAGTAAAATTTCATACTAGGCCAAAATCAAAAGTGCGCCATTGAATAAAATCTGTAAATTTAATGGTGTGAAAAAAAGAGGACCAGTTTTGAATAGGTGAAAGAGCTCTCTAAGCGCCTATAGGAATGTCAGTACTGGCATTTTAGCCATTTAGAGGGTATACCACCCTTAAGTAAAATTTCATACTAAGCCAAAAACAAAAGTGCGCCATTGAATCAAATCTGTAAATTTAATGATGTGAAAAAAAGAAGACCAGTTTTGAATAGGTGAAAAAGCCTTCTAAACGGAAATAGGAATGTGATTCCTGGCATTTTAGCCATTTAGAGGGTATACCACCCTTAAATAAAATTTCATACTAGTCCAAAATCAAAAGTGCGCCATTGAACAAAATCTGTAAATTTAATGGTGTGAAAAAAAGAAGACCAGTTTTGAATAGGTAAAAGAGTCCTCTAAACGGCTATAGGAATGTCATTCCTGGCATTTTAGCCATTTAGAGGGTATACCACCCTTAAGTAAAATTTCATACTAGGCCAAAATCAAAAGTGCGCCATTGAATAAAATCTGTAAATTTAATGGTGTGAAAAAAAGAAGACCAGTTTTAAATAGGTGAAAGAGCCCTTTAAACGGGTATAGGAATATCATTCCTGGCATTTAAGCCATTTAGAGGGTATACCGCCCTTAAATAAAATTTTATACTAGGCCAAAATCAAAAGTGCGGCATTAAATAAAATCTGTAAATTTAATGGTGTGAAAAAAAGAAGACCAGTTTTGAATAGGTGCAAGAGCCCTTTAAACGGGTATAGGAATATCATTCCTGGCATTTAAGCCATTTAGAGGGTATACCACCCTTAAATAAAATTTCATACTAAGCCAAAATCAAAAGTGCGCCATTGAATAAAATCTGTAAATTTAATGGTGTGAAAAAAAGAAAAAGAATAGGTGAAAGAGCTTTCTAAACGGCTATAGGAATGTCATTCCTGGCATTTTAGCCATTTAGAGGGTATACCACCCTTAAGTAAAATTTCATACTAGGCCAAAATCAAAAGTGCGCCATTGAATAAAATCTGTAAATTTAATGGTGTGAAAAAAACAAGACCAGTTTTGAATAGGCAAAGAAGCTCTCTAAACGGCTATAGGAATATCATTCCTGGCATTTTAGCCATTTAGAGGGTATACCACCCTTAAGTAAAATTTCATACTAGGCCAAAATCAAAAGTGCGCCATTGAATAAAATCTGTAAATTTAATGGTGTGAAAAAAAGACCAGTTTTGAATAGGTGAAAGAGCCCTCTAAACGGCTATAGGAATGTTATTCCTGGCATTTTAGCCATTTAGAGGGTATACCACCCTTAAGTAAAATTTCATACTAAGCCAAAATCAAAAGTGCGCCATTGAATAAAATCTGTAAATTTAATGGTGTCAAAAAAAGAAGACCAGTTTTGAATAGATGAAAGAGCCCTCTAAACAACTATAGGAATATCATTCCTGGCATTTAAGCCATTTAGAGGGTATACCACCCTTAAGTAAAATTTTATACTAGGCCAAAATCAAAAGTGCGCCATTGAATAAAATCTGTAAATTTAATGGTGTGAAAAAAAAGACCAGTTTTGAATAGGTGGAAGAGCCCTCTAAACGGCTATAGGAATGTAATTCCTGGCATTTTAGCCATTTAGAGGGTATACCACCCTTAAGTAAAATTTCATACTAGGCCAAAATCAAAAGTGCGCCATTGAATAAAATCTGTAAATTTAATGGTGTGAAAAAAAGAAGACCAGTTTTGAATAGGTGAAAGAGCCCTCTAAGCGCCTATAGGAATGTCATTCCTGGCATTTTAGCCATTTAGAGGGTATACCACCCTTAAGTAAAATTTCATACTAGGCCAAAAACAAAACTGCGCCATTGAATAAAATCTGTAAATTTAATGGTGTGAAAAAAGAAGACCAGTTTTGACTAGGTGAAAAAGCCTTCTAAACGGCTATAGGAATGTGATTCCTGACATTTTAGCCATTTAGAGGGTATACCACCCTTAAATAAAATTTCATACTAGGCCAAAATCAAAAGTGCGCCATTAAATAAAATCTGTAAATTTAATGGTGTGAAAAAAGAAGACCAGTTTTGAATAGGCGAAAAAGCCTTCTAAGCGTCTATAGGAATGTCATTCCTGGCATTTTAGCCATTTAGAGGGTATACCACCCTTAAGTAAAATTTCATACTAGGCCAAAATCAAAAGTGCGCCATTGAATAAAATCTGTAAATTTAATGGTGTGAAAAAAAAGACCAGTTTTGAATAGGTGAAAGAACCCTCTAAACGGCTATAGGAATGCCATTCCTGGTATTTTAGCCATTTAGAGGGTATACCACCCTTAAGTAAAATTTCATACTAGGCCAAAATCAAAAGTGCGCCATTGAATAAAATCTGTAAATTTAATGGTGTGAAAAAAAGAAGACCAGTTTTGAATAGGCGAAAGAGCCCTCTAAACGGCTATAGGAATGTCATTCCTGGCATTTTAGCCATTTAGAGGGTATACCACCCTTAAGTAAAATTTCATACTAAGCCAAAATCAAAAGTGCGCCATTGAATAAAATCTGTAAATTTAATGGTGTGAAAAAAAAGACCAGTTTTGAATAGGTGGAAGAGCCCTCTAAACGGCTATAGGAATGTCATTCCTGGTATTTCAGCCATTTAGAGGGTATACCACCCCTAAGTAAAATTTCATACTAGGCCAAAATCAAAAGTGCGCCATTGAATAAAATCTGTAAATTTAATGGTGTGAAAAACAGAAGACCAGTTTTGAATAGGTGAAAGAGCCCTCTAAACGGCTATAGAAATGTCATTCCTGGCATTTTAGCGATTTAGAGGGTATACCACCCTTAAGTAAAATTTCATACTAGGCCAAAATCAAATGTGCGCCATTGAATAAAATCTGTAAATTTAATGGTGTGAAAAAAAGAAGACCAGTTTTGAATAGGTGAAAGAGCTTTCTAAGCGCCTATAGGAATGTCATTACTGGTATTTTAGCCATTTAGAGGGTATACCACCCTTAAGTAAAATTTCATACTAGGCCAAAAACAAAAGTGCGCCATTGAATCAAATCTGTAAATTTAATGGTGTGAAAAAAAGAAGACCAGTTTTGAATAGGTGAAAAAGCCTTCTAAACGGAAATAGGAATGTGATTCCTGGCATTTTAGCCATTTAGAGGGTATACCACCCTTAAATAAAATTTCATACTAGTCCAAAATCAAAAGTGCGCCATTGAATAAAATCTGTAAATTTAATGGTGTGAAAAAAAAGACCAGTTTTAAATAGGCAAAAGAGCCCTCTAAGCGCCTATAGGAATGTCATTCCTGGCATTTTAGCCATTTAGAGGGTATACCACCCTTAAGTAAAATTTCATACTAGGCCAAAATCAAAAGTGCGCCATTGAATAAAATCTGTAAATTTAATGGTGTGAAAAAAAGAAGACCAGTTTTGAATAGGTGAAAGAGCCTTCTAAACGAGTATAGGACTATCATTCCTGGCATTTAAGCCATTTAGAGGGTATACCACCCTTAAATAAAATTTTATACTAGGCCAAAATCAAAAGTGCGGCATTGAATAAAATCTGTAAATTTAATGGTGTGAAAAAAAGAAGACCAGTTTTGAATAGGTGCAAGAGCCCTCTAAACGGCTATATGAATATCATTCCTGGCATTTTAGCCATTTAGAGGGTATACCACCCTTAAGTAAAATTTCATACTAAGCCAAAATCAAAAGTGCGCCATTGAATAAAATCTGTAAATTTAATGGTGTGAAAAAAAGAAGACCAGTTTTGAATAGGTGAAAGAGCCTTTTAAACGGCTATAGGAATGCCATTCCTGGCATTTTAGCCATTTAGAGGGTATACCACCCTTAAGTAAAATTTCATACTAAGCCAAAATCAAAAGTGCGCCATTGAATAAAATCTGTAAATTTAATGGTGTGAAAAAAAGAAAAAGAATAGGTGAAAGAGCTTTCTAAACGGCTATAGGAATGTCATTCCTGGTATTTTAGCCATTTAGAGGGTATACCACCCTTAAGTAAAATTTCATACTAGGCCAAAATCAAAAGTGCGCCATTGAATAAAATCTGTAAATTTAATGGTGTGAAAAAAAGAAGACCAGTTTTGAATAGGTAAAAGAGCCCTCTAAACGGCTATAGGAATGTCATTCCTGGCATTTTAGCCATTTAGAGGGTATACCACCCTTAAGTAAAATTTCATACTAGGCCAAAATCAAAAGTGCGCCATTGAATAAAATCTGTAAATTTAATGGTGTGAAAAAAAGAAGACCAGTTTTGAATAGGCGAAAGAGCCCTCTAAACGGCTATAGAAATGTCATTCCTGGCATTTTAGCCATTTAGAGGGTATACCACCCTTAAGTAAAATTTCATACTAAGCCAAAATCAAAAGTGCGCCATTGAATAAAATCTGTAAATTTAATGGTGTGAAAAAAAAGACCAGTTTTGAATAGGTGGAAGAGCCCTCTAAACGGCTATAGGAATGTCATTCCTGGTATTTCAGCCATTTAGAGGGTATACCACCCCTAAGTAAAATTTCATACTAGGCCAAAATCAAAAGTGCGCCATTGAATAAAATCTGTAAATTTAATGGTGTGAAAAACAGAAGACCAGTTTTGAATAGGTGAAAGAGCCCTCTAAACGGCTATAGAAATGTCATTCCTGGCATTTTAGCGATTTAGAGGGTATACCACCCTTAAGTAAAATTTCATACTAGGCCAAAATCAAAAGTGCGCCATTGAATAAAATCTGTAAATTTAATGGTGTGAAAAAGAAGACCAGTTTTGAATAGGTGGAAGAGCCCTCTAAACGGCTATAGGAATGTCATTCCTGGCATTTTAGCCATTTAGAGGGTATACCACCCTTAAGTAAAATTTCATACTAGGCCAAAATCAAAAGTGCGCCATTGAATAAAATCTGTAAATTTAATGGTGTGAAAAAAAAGACCAGTTTTGAATAGGTGAAAGAGCCCTCTAAACGGCTATAGGAATGTCATTCTTGGCATTTTAGGCATTTAGAGGGTATACCACACTTAAGTAAAATTTCATACTAGGCCAAAATCAAAAGTGCGCCATTGAATAAAATCTGTAAATTTAATGGTGTGAAAAAAAGAAGACCAGTTTTGAATAGGTGAAAGAGCCCTCTAAACGGCTATAGGAATGTCATTCCTGACATTTTAGCCATTTAGAGGGTATACCACCCTTAAGTAAAGTTTCATACTAGGCCAAAATCAAAAGTGCGCCATTGAATAAAATCTGTAAATTTAATGGTGTGAAAAAAAGAAGACCAGTTTTGAATAGGTGAAAGAGCCCTCTAAACGGCTATAGGAATGTCATTCCTAGCATTTTAGCCATTTGGAGGGTATACCACCCTTAAGTAAAATTTCATACTAGACCAAAATCAAAAGTGCGCCATTGAATAAAATCTGTAAATTTAATGGTGTGAAAAAAAAGACCAGTTTTGAATAGGTGAAAGAGCCCTCTAAACGGCTATAGGAATGTCATTCCTGGCATTTTAGCCATTTAGAGGGTATACCACACTTAAGTAAAATTTCATACTAGGCCAAAATCAAAAGTGCGCCATTGAATAAAATCTGTAAATTTAATGGTGTGAAAAAGAAGACCAGTTTTGAATAGGTGAAAGAGCCCTCTAAACGGCTATAGGAATGTCATTCCTGACATTTTAGCCATTTAGAGGGTATACCACCCTTAAGTAAAGTTTCATACTAGGCCAAAATCAAAAGTGCGCCATTGAATAAAATCTGTAAATTTAATGGTGTGAAAAAAAGAAGACCAGTTTTGAATAGGTGAAAGAGCCCTCTAAACGGCTATAGGAATGTCATTCCTGGCATTTTAGCCATTTAGAGGGTATACCACCCTTAAGTAAAATTTCATACTAGACCAAAATCAAAAGTGCGCCATTGAATAAAATCTGTAAATTTAATGGTGTGAAAAAAAAGACCAGTTTTGAATAGGTGAAAGAGCCCTCTAAACGGCTATAGGAATGTCATTCCTGGCATTTTAGCCATTTAGAGGGTATACCACACTTAAGTAAAATTTCATACTAGGCCAAAATCAAAAGTGCGCCATTGAATAAAATCTGTAAATTTAATGGTGTGAAAAAACAAGACCAGTTTTGAATAGGTGAAAGAGCCCTCTAAACGGAAATGGGAATGTGATTCCTGACATTTTAGCCATTTAGAGGGTATACCACCCTTAAATAAAATTTCATACTAGGCCAAAATCAAAAGTGCGCCATTAAATAAAATCTGTATATTTAATGGTGTGAAAAAAAGAAGACCAGTTTTGAATAGGCGAAAAAGCCTTCTAAGCGTCTATAGGAATGTCATTCCTGGCATTTTAGCCATTTAGAGGGTATACCACCCTTAAGTAAAATTTCATACTAGGCCAAAATCAAAAGTGCGCCATTGAATAAAATCTGTAAATTTAATGGTTTGAAAAAAAAGACCAGTTTTGAATAGGTGAAAGAACTCTCTAAACGGCTATAGGAATGTCATTCCTGGTATTTTAGCCATTTAGAGGGTATACCACCCTTAAGTAAAATTTCATACTAGGCCAAAATCAAAAGTGCGCCATTGAATAAAATCTGTAAATTTAATGGTGTGAAAAAAAGACCAGTTTTGAATAGGTAAAAGAGCCCTCTAAACGGCTATAGGAATGTCATTCCTGGCATTTTAGCCATTTAGAAGGTATACCACCCTTAAGTAAAATTTCATACTAGGCCAAAATCAAAAGTGCGCCATTGAATAAAATCTGTAAATTTAATGGTGTGAAAAAAAGAAGACCAGTTTTGAATAGGCAAAAGAGCCCTCTAAACGGCTATAGAAATGTCATTCCTGGCATTTTAGCCATTTAGAGGGTATACCACCCTTAAGTAAAATTTCATACTAAGCCAAAATCAAAAGTGCGCCATTGAATAAAATCTGTAAATTTAATGGTGTGAAAAAGAAGACCAGTTTTGAATAGGTGGAAGAGCCCTCTAAACGGCTATAGGAATGTCATTCCTGGCATTTTAGCCATTTAGAGGGTATACCACCCTTAAGTAAAATTTCATACTAGGCCAAAATCAAAAGTGCGCCATTGAATAAAATCTGTAAATTTAATGGTGTGAAAAAAAAGACCAGTTTTGAATAGGTGAAAGAGCCCTCTAAACGGCTATAGGAATGTCATTCCTGGCATTTTAGCCATTTAGAGGGTATACCACACTTAAGTAAAATTTCATACTAGGCCAAAATCAAAAGTGCGCCATTGAATAAAATCTGTAAATTTAATGGTGTGAAAAAAACAAGACCAGTTTTGAATAGGTGAAAGAGCCCTCTAAACGGAAATGGGAATGTGATTCCTGACATTTTAGCCATTTAGAGGGTATACCACCCTTAAATAAAATTTCATACTAGGCCAAAATCAAAAGTGCGCCATTAAATAAAATCTGTAAATTTAATGGTGTGAAAAAAAGAAGACCAGTTTTGAATAGGCGAAAAAGCCTTCTAAGCGCCTATAGGAATGTCATTCCTGGCATTTTAGCCATTTAGAGGGTATACCACCCTTAAGTAAAATTTCATAGTAGGCCAAAATCAAAAGTGTGCCATTGAATAAAATCTGTAAATTTAATGGTGTGAAAAAAAAGACCAGTTTTGAATAGGTGAAAGAGCCTTCTAAACGGGTATAGGAATATCATTCCTGGCATTTAAGCCATTTAGAGGGTATACCACCCTTAAATAAAATTTTATACTAGGCCAAAATCAAAAGTGCGGCATTGAATAAAATCTGTAAATTTAATGGTGTGAAAAAAGAAGACCAGTTTTGAATAGGTGCAAGAGCCCTCTAAACGGCTATAGGAACGTCATTCCTGGCATTTTAGCCATTTAGAGGGTATACCACCCTTAAGTAAAATTTCATACTAGGCCAAAATCAAAAGTGCGCCATTGAATAAAATCTGTAAATTTAATGGTGTAAAAAAAGAAGACCAGTTTTAAATAGGTGAAAGAGCCCTCTAAACGGCTATAGGAATATCATTCCTGGCATTTTAGCCATTTAGAGGGTATACCACCCTTAAGTAAAATTTCATACTAAGCCAAAATCAAAAGTGCGCCATTGAATAAAATCTGTAAATTTAATGGTGTGAAAAAAAGAAGACCAGTTTTGAATAGGTGAAAGAGCCTTTTAAACGGCTATAGGAATGTCATTCCTGGCATTTTAGCCATTTAGAGGGTATACCACCCTTAAGTAAAATTTCATACTAAGCCAAAATCAAAAGTGCGCCATTGAATAAAATCTGTAAATTTAATGGTGTGAAAAAAAAAAAAAAGAATAGGTGAAAGAGCTTTCTAAACGGCTATAGGAATGTCATTCCTGGCATTTTAGCCATTTAGAGGGTATACCACCCTTAAGTAAAATTTCATACTAGGCCAAAATCAAAAGTGCGCCATTGAATAAAATCTGTAAATTTAATGGTGTGAAAAAAAGAAGACCAGTTTTGAATAGGTGAAAGAGCCCTCTAAACGGCTATAGGAATGTCATTCCTGACATTTTAGCCATTTAGAGGGTATACCACCCTTAAGTAAAGTTTCATACTAGGCCAAAATCAAAAGTGCGCCATTGAATAAAATCTGTAAATTTAATGGTGTGAAAAAAAGAAGACCAGTTTTGAATAGGTGAAAGAGCCCTCTAAACGGCTATAGGAATGTCATTCCTGGCATTTTAGCCATTTAGAGGGTATACCACCCTTAAGTAAAATTTCATACTAGACCAAAATCAAAAGTGCGCCATTGAATAAAATCTGTAAATTTAATTGTGTGAAAAAAAAGACCAGTTTTGAATAGGTGAAAGAGCCCTCTAAACGGCTATAGGAATGTCATTCCTGGCATTTTAGCCATTTAGAGGGTATACCATACTTAAGTAAAATTTCATACTAGGCCAAAATCAAAAGTGCGCCATTGAATAAAATCTGTAAATTTAATGGTGTGAAAAAAACAAGACCAGTTTTGAATAGGTGAAAGAGCCCTCTAAACGGAAATGGGAATGTGATTCCTGACATTTTAGCCATTTAGAGGGTATACCACCCTTAAATAAAATTTCATACTAGGCCAAAATCAAAAGTGCGCCATTAAATAAAATCTGTATATTTAATGGTGTGAAAAAAAGAAGACCAGTTTTGAATAGGCGAAAAAGCCTTCTAAGCGTCTATAGGAATGTCATTCCTGGCATTTGAGCCATTTAGAGGGTATACCACCCTTAAGTAAAATTTCATACAAGGCCAAAATCAAAAGTGCGCCATTGAATAAAATCTGTAAATTTAATGGTGTGAAAAAAAAAGACCAGTTTTGAATAGGTGAAAGAACTCTCTAAACGGCTATAGGAATGTCATTCCTGGTATTTTAGCCATTTAGAGGGTATACCACCCTTAAGTAAAATTTCATACTAGGCCAAAATCAAAAGTGCGCCATTGAATAAAATCTGTAAATTTAATGGTGTGAAAAAAAAGACCAGTTTTGAATAGGTGAAAGAGCCTTTTAAACGGCTATAGGAATGTCATTCCTGGCATTTTTGCCATTTAGAGGGTATACCACCCTTAAGTAAAATTTCATACTAGGCCAAAATCAAAAGTGCGCCATTGAATAAAATCTGTAAATTAAATGGTGTGAAAAAAAGAAGACCAGTTTTGAATAGGCAAAAGAGCCCTCTAAACGGCTATAGAAATGTCATTTCTGGCATTTTAGCCATTTAGAGGGTATACCACCCTTAAGTAAAATTTCATACTAAGCCAAAATCAAAAGTGCGCCATTGAATAAAATCTGTAAATTTAATGGTGTGAAAAAGAAGACCAGTTTTGAATAGGTGGAAGAGCCCTCTAAACGGCTATAGGAATGTCATTCCTGGCATTTTAGCCATTTAGAGGGTATACCACCCTTAAGTAAAATTTCATACTAGGCCAAAATCAAAAGTGCGCCATTGAATAAAATCTGTAAATTTAATGGTGTGAAAAAAAGACCAGTTTTGAATAGGTGAAAGAGCCCTCTAAACGGCTATAGGAATGTCATTCCTGGCATTTTAGCCATTTAGAGGGTATACCACACTTAAGTAAAATTTCATACTAGGCCAAAATCAAAAGTGCGCCATTGAATAAAATCTGTAAATTTAATGGTGTGAAAAAAAGAAGACCAGTTTTGAATAGGTGAAAGAGCCCTCTAAACGGCTATAGGAATGTCATTCCTGACGTTTTAGCCATTTAGAGGGTATACCACCCTTAAGTAAAGTTTCATACTAGGCCAAAATCAAAAGTGCGCCATTGAATAAAATCTGTAAATTTAATGGTGTGAAAAAAAGAAGACCAGTTTTGAATAGGTGAAAGAGCCCTCTAAACGGCTATAGGAATGTCATTCCTGGCATTTTAGCCATTTAGAGGGTATACCACCCTTAAGTAAAATTTCATACTAGACCAAAATCAAAAGTGCGCCATTGAATAAAATCTGTAAATTTAATTGTGTGAAAAAAAAGACCAGTTTTGAATAGGTGAAAGAGCCCTCTAAACGGCTATAGGAATGTCATTCCTGGCATTTTAGCCATTTAGAGGGTATACCACACTTAAGTAAAATTTCATACTAGGCCAAAATCAAAAGTGCGCCATTGAATAAAATCTGTAAATTTAATGGTGTGAAAAAAACAAGACCAGTTTTGAATAGGTGAAAGAGCCCTCTAAACGGAAATGGGAATGTGATTCCTGACATTTTAGCCATTTAGAGGGTATACCACCCTTAAATAAAATTTCATACTAGGCCAAAATCAAAAGTGCGCCATTAAATAAAATCTGTATATTTAATGGTGTGAAAAAAAGAAGACCAGTTTTGAATAGGCGAAAAAGCCTTCTAAGCGTCTATAGGAATGTCATTCCTGGCATTTGAGCCATTTAGAGGGTATACCACCCTTAAGTAAAATTTCATACAAGGCCAAAATCAAAAGTGCGCCATTGAATAAAATCTGTAAATTTAATGGTGTGAAAAAAAAAGACCAGTTTTGAATAGGTGAAAGAACTCTCTAAACGGCTATAGGAATGTCATTCCTGGTATTTTAGCCATTTAGAGGGTATACCACCCTTAAGTAAAATTTCATACTAGGCCAAAATCAAAAGTGCGCCATTGAATAAAATCTGTAAATTTAATGGTGTGAAAAAAAAGACCAGTTTTGAATAGGTGAAAGAGCCTTTTAAACGGCTATAGGAATGTCATTCCTGGCATTTTTGCCATTTAGAGGGTATACCACCCTTAAGTAAAATTTCATACTAGGCCAAAATCAAAAGTGCGCCATTGAATAAAATCTGTAAATTTAATGGTGTGAAAAAAAGAAGACCAGTTTTGAATAGGCAAAAGAGCCCTCTAAACGGCTATAGAAATGTCATTTCTGGCATTTTAGCCATTTAGAGGGTATACCACCCTTAAGTAAAATTTCATACTAAGCCAAAATCAAAAGTGCGCCATTGAATAAAATCTGTAAATTTAATGGTGTGAAAAAGAAGACCAGTTTTGAATAGGTGGAAGAGCCCTCTAAACGGCTATAGGAATGTCATTCCTGGCATTTTAGCCATTTAGAGGGTATACCACCCTTAAGTAAAATTTCATACTAGGCCAAAATCAAAAGTGCGCCATTGAATAAAATCTGTAAATTTAATGGTGTGAAAAAAAAGACCAGTTTTGAATAGGTGAAAGAGCCCTCTAAACGGCTATAGGAATGTCATTCCTGGCATTTTAGCTATTTAGAGGGTATACCACACTTAAGTAAAATTTCATACTAGGCCAAAATCAAAAGTGCGCCATTGAATAAAATCTGTAAATTTAATGGTGTGAAAAAAACAAGACCAGTTTTGAATAGGTGAAAGAGCCCTCTAAACGGAAATGGGAATGTGATTCCTGACATTTTAGCCATTTAGAGGGTATACCACCCTTAAATAAAATTTCATACTAGGCCAAAATCAAAAGTGCGCCATTAAATAAAATCTGTAAATTTAATGGTGTGAAAAAAAGAAGACCAGTTTTGAATAGGCGAAAAAGCCTTCTAAGCGCCTATAGGAATGTCATTCCTGGCATTTTAGCCATTTAGAGGGTATACCACCCTTAAGTAAAATTTCATAGTAGGCCAAAATCAAAAGTGCGCCATTGAATAAAATCTGTAAATTTAATGGTGTGAAAAAAAAGACCAGTTTTGAATAGGTGAAAGAGCCTTCTAAACGGGTATAGGAATATCATTCCTGGCATTTAAGCCATTTAGAGGGTATACCACCCTTAAATAAAATTTTATACTAGGCCAAAATCAAAAGTGCGGCATTGAATAAAATCTGTAAATTTAATGGTGTGAAAAAAAGAAGACCAGTTATGAATAGGTGCAAGAGCCCTCTAAACGGCTATAGGAATGTCATTCCTGGCATTTTAGCCATTTAGAGGGTATACCACCCTTAAGTAAAATTTCATACTAGGCCAAAATCAAAAGTGCGCCATTGAATAAAATCTGTAAATTTAATGGTGTAAAAAAAGCAGACCAGTTTTGAATAGGTGAAAGAGCCCTCTAAACGGCTATAGGAATATCATTCCTGGCATTTTAGCCATTTAGAGGGTATACCACCCTTAAGTAAAATTTCATACTAAGCCAAAATCAAAAGTGCGCCATTGAATAAAATCTGTAAATTTAATGGTGTGAAAAAAAGAAGACCAGTTTTGAATAGGTGAAAGAGCCTTTTAAACGGCTATAGGAATGTCATTCCTGGCATTTTAGCCATTTAGAGGGTATACCACCCTTAAGTAAAATTTCATACTAAGCCAAAATCAAAAGTGCGCCATTGAATAAAATCTGTAAATTTAATGGTGTGAAAAAAAGAAAAAGAATAGGTGAAAGAGCTTTCTAAAAGGCTATAGGAATATCATTCCTGGCATTTTAGCCATTTAGAGGGTATACCACCCTTAAGTAAAATTTCATACTAGGCCAAAATCAAAAGTGCGCCATTGAATAAAATCTGTAAATTTAATGGTGTGAAAAAAAGAAGACCAGTTTTGAATAGGTGAAAGAGCCCTCTAAACGGCTATAGGAATGTCATTCCTGACATTTTAGCCATTTAGAGGGTATACCACCCTTAAGTAAAGTTTCATACTAGGCCAAAATCAAAAGTGCGCCATTGAATAAAATCTGTAAATTTAATGGTGTGAAAAAAAGAAGACCAGTTTTGAATAGGTGAAAGAGCCCTCTAAACGGCTATAGGAATGTCATTCCTGGCATTTTAGCCATTTAGAGGGTATGCCACACTTAAATAAAATTTCATACTAGGCCAAAATCAAAAGTGCGCCATTGAATAAAATCTGTAAATTTAATGGTGTGAAAAAAACAAGACCAGTTTTGAATAGGTGAAAGAGCCCTCTAAACGGAAATGGGAATGTGATTCCTGACATTTAAGCCATTTAGAGGGTATACCACCCTTAAATAAAATTTCATACTAGGCCAAAATCAAAAGTGCGCCATTAAATAAAATCTGTATATTTAATGGTGTGAAAAAAAGAAGACCAGTTTTGAATAGGCGAAAAAGCCTTCTAAGCGTCTATAGGAATGTCATTCCTGGCATTTTAGCCATTTAGAGGGTATACCACCCTTAAGTAAAATTTCATACTAGGCCAAAATCAAAAGTGCGCCATTGAATAAAATCTGTAAATTTAATGGTGTGAAAAAAAAGACCAGTTTTGAATAGGTGAAAGAACTCTCTAAACGGCTATAGGAATGTCATTCCTGGTATTTTAGCCATTTAGAGGGTATACCACCCTTAAGTAAAATTTCATACTAGGCCAAAATCAAAAGTGCGCCATTGAATAAAATCTGTAAATTTAATGGTGTGAAAAAAAGACCAGTTTTGAATAGGTAAAAGAGCCCTCTAAACGGCTATAGGAATGTCATTCCTGGCATTTTAGCCATTTAGAGGGTATACCACCCTTAAGTAAAATTTCATACTAGGCCAAAATCAAAAGTGCGCCATTGAATAAAATCTGTAAATTTAATGGTGTGAAAAAAAGAAGACCAGTTTTGAATAGGCAAAAGAGCCCTCTAAACGGCTATAGAAATGTTATTCCTGGCATTTTAGCCATTTAGAGGGTATACCACCCTTAAGTAAAATTTCATACTAAGCCAAAATCAAAAGTGCGCCATTGAATAAAATCTGTAAATTTAATGGTGTGAAAAAGAAGACCAGTTTTGAATAGGTGGAAGAGCCCTCTAAACGGCTATAGGAATGTCATTCCTGGCATTTTAGCCATTTAGAGGGTATACCACCCTTAAGTAAAATTTCATACTAGGCCAAAATCAAAAGTGCGCCATTGAATAAAATCTGTAAATTTAATGGTGTGAAAAAAAAGACCAGTTTTGAATAGGTGAAAGAGCCCTCTAAACGGCTATAGGAATGTCATTCCTGGCATTTTAGCCATTTAGAGGGTATACCACACTTAAATAAAATTTCATACTAGGCCAAAATCAAAAGTGCGCCATTGAATAAAATCTGTAAATTTAATGGTGTGAAAAAAACAAGACCAGTTTTGAATAGGTGAAAGAGCCCTCTAAACGGAAATGGGAATGTGATTCCTGACATTTTAGCCATTTAGAGGGTATACCACCCTTAAATAAAATTTCATACTAGGCCAAAATCAAAAGTGCGCCATTAAATAAAATCTGTAAATTTAATGGTGTGAAAAAAAGAAGACCAGTTTTGAATAGGCGAAAAAGCCTTCTAAGCGCCTATAGGAATGTCATTCCTAACATTTTAGCCATTTAGAGGGTATACCACCCTTAAGTAAAATTTCATAGTAGGCCAAAATCAAAAGTGCGCCATTGAATAAAATCTGTAAATTTAATGGTGTGAAAAAAAAGACCAGTTTTGAATAGGTGAAAGAACCCTCTAAACGGCTATAGGAATGTCATTCCTGGCATTTTAGCCATTTAGAGGGTATACCACCCTTAAGTAAAATTTCATACTAGGCCAAAAACAAAAGTGCGCCATTGAATCAAATCTGTAAATTTAATGGTGTGAAAAAAAGAAGACCAGTTTTGAATAGGTGAAAAAGCCTTCTAAACGGAAATAGGAATGTGATTCCTGGCATTTCAGCCATTTAGAGGGTATACCACCCTTAAATAAAATTTAATACTAGGCCAAAATCAAAAGTGCGCCATTAAATAAAATCTGTAAATTTAATGGTGTGAAAAAAAGAAGACCAGTTTTGAATAGGCAAAAGAGCCCTCTAAGCGCCTATAGGAATGTCATTCCTGACATTTTAGCCATTTAGAGGGTATACCACCCTTAAGTAAAATTTCATACTAGGCCAAAATCAAAAGTGCGCCATTGAATAAAATCTGTAAATTTAATGGTGTGAAAAAAAGAAGACCAGTTTTGAATAGGTGAAAGAGCCTTCTAAACGGGTATAGGATTATCATTCCTGGCATTTTAGCCATTTATAGGGTATACCACCCTTAAATAAAATTTTATACTAGGCCAAAATCAAAAGTGCGGCATTGAATAAAATCTGTAAATTTAATGGTGTGAAAAAAAGAAGACCAGTTTTGAATAGGTGCAAGAGCCCTCTAAACGGCTATAGGAACGTCATTCCTGGCATTTTAGCCATTTAGAGGGTATACCACCCTTAAGTAAAATTTCATACTAGGCCAAAATCAAAAGTGCGCCATTGAATAAAATCTGTAAATTTAATGGTGTAAAAAAAAGAAGACCAGTTTTGAATAGGTGAAAGGGCCCTCTAAACGGCTATAGGAATATCATTCCTGGCATTTTAGCCATTTAGAGGGTATACCACCCTTAAGTAAAATTTCATACTAAGCCAAAATCAAAAGTGCGCCATTGAATAAAATCTGTAAATTTAATGGTGTGAAAAAAAGAAGACCAGTTTTGAATAGGTGAAAGAGCCTTTTAAACGGCTATAGGAATGTTATTCCTTGCATTTTAGCCATTTAGAGGGTATACCACCCTTAAGTAAAATTTCATACTAAGCCAAAATCAAAAGTGCGCCATTGAATAAAATCTGTAAATTTAATGGTGTGAAAAAAAGAAAAAGAATAGGTGAAAGAGCTTTCTAAACGGCTATAGGAATGTCATTCCTGGCATTTTAGCCATTTAGAGGGTATACCACCCTTAAGTAAAATTTCATACTAGGCCAAAATCAAAAGTGCGCCATTGAATAAAATCTGTAAATTTAATGGTGTGAAAAAAAGAAGACCAGTTTTGAATAGGTGAAAGAGCCCTCTAAACGGCTATAGGAATGTCATTCCTGACATTTTAGCCATTTAGAGGGTATACCACCCTTAAGTAAAGTTTCATACTAGGCCAAAATCAAAAGTGCGCCATTGAATAAAATCTGTAAATTTAAAGGTGTGAAAAAAAGAAGACCAGTTTTGAATAGGTGAAAGAGCCCTCTAAACGGCTATAGGAATGTCATTCCTGGCATTTTAGCCATTTAGAGGGTATACCACCCTTAAGTAAAATTTCATACTAGGCCAAAATCAAAAGTGCGCCATTGAATAAAATCTGTAAATTTAATGGTGTGAAAAAAAGACCAGTTTTGAATAGGTGAAAGAGCCCTCTAAACGGCTATAGGAATGTCATTCCTGGCATTTTAGCCATTTAGAGGGTATACCACACTTAAGTAAAATTTCATACTAGGCCAAAATCAAAAGTGCGCCATTGAATAAAATCTGTAAATTTAATGGTGTGAAAAAAACAAGACCAGTTTTGAATAGGTGAAAGAGCCCTCTAAACGGAAATGGGAATGTGATTCCTGACATTTTAGCCATTTAGAGGGTATACCACCCTTAAGTAAAATTTCATACTAGGCCAAAATCAAAAGTGCGCCATTGAATAAAATCTGTAAATTTAATGGTGTGAAAAAAAAGACCAGTTTGAATAGGTAAAAGAGCCCTCTAAACGGCTATAGGAATGTCATTCCTGGCATTTTAGCCATTTAGAGGGTATACCACCCTTAAGTAAAATTTCATACTAGGCCAAAATCAAAAGTGCGCCATTGAATAAAATCTGTAAATTTAATGGTGTGAAAAAAAGAAGACCAGTTTTGAATAGGCAAAAGAGCCCTCTAAACGGCTATAGGAATGTCATTCCTGGCATTTTAGCCATTTAGAGGGTATACCACCCTTAAGTAAAATTTCATACTAAGCCAAAATCAAAAGTGCGCCATTGAATAAAATCTGTAAATTTAATGGTGTGAAAAAGAAGACCAGTTTTGAATAGGTGGAAGAGCCCTCTAAACGGCTATAGGAATGTCATTCCTGGCATTTTAGCCATTTAGAGGGTATACCACCCTTAAGTAAAATTTCATACTAGGCCAAAATCAAAAGTGCGCCATTGAATAAAATCTGTAAATTTAATGGTGTGAAAAAAAAGACCAGTTTTGAATAGGTGAAAGAGCCCTCTAAACGGCTATAGGAATGTCATTCCTGGCATTTTAGCCATTTAGAGGGTATACCACACTTAAGTAAAATTTCATACTAGGCCAAAACCAAAAGTGCGCCATTGAATAAAATCTGTAAATTTAATAGTGTGAAAAAAACAAAACCAGTTTTGAATAGGTGAAAGAGCCCTCTAAACGGAAATGGGAATGTGATTCCTGACATTTTAGCCATTTAGAGGGTATACCACCCTTAAATAAAATTTCATACTAGGCCAAAATCAAAAGTGCGCCATTAAATAAAATCTGTAAATTTAATGGTGTGAAAAAAAGAAGACCAGTTTTGAATAGGCGCAAAAGCCTTCTAAGCGCCTATAGGAATGTCATTCCTGGCATTTTAGCCATTTAGAGGGTATACCACCCTTAAGTAAAATTTCATACTAGGCCAAAATCAAAAGTGCGCCATTGAATAAAATCTGTAAATTTAATGGTGTGAAAAAAAAGACCAGTTTTGAATAGGTGAAAGAACCCTCTAAACGGCTATAGGAATGTCATTCCTGGCATTTTAGCCATTTAGAGGGTATACCACCCTTAAGTAAAATTTCATACTAGGCCAAAAACAAAAGTGCGCCATTGAATCAAATCTGTAAATTTAATGGTGTGAAAAAAGAAGACCAGTTTTGAATAGGTAAAAAAGCCTTCTAAACGGAAATAGGAATGTGATTCCTGGCATTTTAGCCATTTAGAGGGTATACCACCCTTAAATAAAATTTCATACTAGTCCAAAATCAAAAGTGCGCCATTGAATAAAATCTGTAAATTTAATGGTGTGAAAAAAAGAAGACCAGTTTTGAATAGGTGCAAGAGCCCTCTAAACGGCTATAGGAACGTCATTCCTGGCATTTTAGCCATTTAGAGGGTATACCACCCTTAAGTAAAATTTCATACTAGGCCAAAATCAAAAGTGCGCCATTGAATAAAATCTGTAAATTTAATGGTGTAAAAAAAAGAAGACCAGTTTTGAATAGGTGAAAGGGCCCTCTAAACGGCTATAGGAATATCATTCCTGGCACTTTAGCCATTTAGAGGGTATACCACCCTTAAGTAAAATTTCATACTAAGCCAAAATCAAAAGTGCGCCATTGAATAAAATCTGTAAATTTAATGGTGTGAAAAAAAAGAAGACCAGTTTTGAATAGGTGAAAGAGCCTTTTAAACGGCTATAGGAATGTTATTCCTGGCATTTTAGCCATTTAGAGGGTATACCACCCTTAAGTAAAATTTCATACTAAGCCAAAATCAAAAGTGCGCCATTGAATAAAATCTGTAAATTTAATGGTGTGAAAAAAAGAAAAAGAATAGGTGAAAGAGCTTTCTAAACGGCTATAGGAATGTCATTCCTGGCATTTTAGCCATTTAGAGGGTATACCACCCTTAAGTAAAATTTCATACTAGGCCAAAATCAAAAGTGCGCCATTGAATAAAATCTGTAAATTTAATGGTGTGAAAAAAAGAAGACCAGTTTTGAATAGGTGAAAGAGCCCTCTAAACGGCTATAGGAATGTCATTCCTGACATTTTAGCCATTTAGAGGGTATACCACCCTTAAGTAAAGTTTCATACTAGGCCAAAATCAAAAGTGCGCCATTGAATAAAATCTGTAAATTTAAAGGTGTGAAAAAAAGAAGACCAGTTTTGAATAGGTGAAAGAGCCCTCTAAACGGCTATAGGAATGTCATTCCTGGCATTTTAGCCATTTAGAGGGTATACCACCCTTAAGTAAAATTTCATACTAGGCCAAAATCAAAAGTGCGCCATTGAATAAAATCTGTAAATTTAATGGTGTGAAAAAAAAGACCAGTTTTGAATAGGTGAAAGAGCCCTCTAAACGGCTATAGGAATGTCATTCCTGGCATTTTAGCCATTTAGAGGGTATACCACACTTAAGTAAAATTTCATACTAGGCCAAAATCAAAAGTGCGCCATTGAATAAAATCTGTAAATTTAATGGTGTGAAAAAAACAAGACCAGTTTTGAATAGGTGAAAGAGCCCTCTAAACGGAAATGGGAATGTGATTCCTGACATTTTAGCCATTTAGAGGGTATACCACCCTTAAGTAAAATTTCATACTAGGCCAAAATCAAAAGTGCGCCATTGAATAAAATCTGTAAATTTAATGGTGTGAAAAAAAAGACCAGTTTTGAATAGGTAAAAGAGCCCTCTAAACGGCTATAGGAATGTCATTCCTGGCATTTTAGCCATTTAGAGGGTATACCACCCTTAAGTAAAATTTCATACTAGGCCAAAATCAAAAGTGCGCCATTGAATAAAATCTGTAAATTTAATGGTGTGAAAAAAAGAAGACCAGTTTTGAATAGGCAAAAGAGCCCTCTAAACGGCTATAGGAATGTCATTCCTGGCATTTTAGCCATTTAGAGGGTATACCACCCTTAAGTAAAATTTCATACTAAGCCAAAATCAAAAGTGCGCCATTGAATAAAATCTGTAAATTTAATGGTGTGAAAAAGAAGACCAGTTTTGAATAGGTGGAAGAGCCCTCTAAACGGCTATAGGAATGTCATTCCTGGCATTTTAGCCATTTAGAGGGTATACCACCCTTAAGTAAAATTTCATACTAGGCCAAAATCAAAAGTGCGCCATTGAATAAAATCTGTAAATTTAATGGTGTGAAAAAAAAGACCAGTTTTGAATAGGTGAAAGAGCCCTCTAAACGACTATAGGAATGTCATTCCTGGCATTTTAGCCATTTAGAGGGTATACCACACTTAAGTAAAATTTCATACTAGGCCAAAACCAAAAGTGCGCCATTGAATAAAATATGTAAATTTAATGGTGTGAAAAAAACAAGACCAGTTTTGAATAGGTGAAAGAGCCCTCTAAACGGAAATGGGAATGTGATTCCTGACATCTTAGCCATTTAGAGGGTATACCACCCTTAAATAAAATTTCATACTAGACCAAAATCAAAAGTGCGCCATTAAATAAAATCTGTAAATTTAATGGTGTGAAAAAAAGAAGACCAGTTTTGAATAGGCGAAAAAGCCTTCTAAGCGCCTATAGGAATGTCATTCCTGGCATTTTAGCCATTTAGAGGGTATACCACCCTTAAGTAAAATTTCATACTAGGCCAAAATCAAAAGTGCGCCATTGAATAAAATCTGTAAATTTAATGGTGTGAAAAAAAAGACCAGTTTTGAATAGGTGAAAGAACCCTCTAAACGGCTATAGGAATGTCATTCCTGGCATTTTAGCCATTTAGAGGGTATACCACCCTTAAGTAAAATTTCATACTAGGCCAAAAACAAAAGTGCGCCATTGAATCAAATCTGTAAATTTAATGGTGTGAAAAAAGAAGACCAGTTTTGAATAGGTAAAAAAGCCTTCTAAACGGAAATAGGAATGTGATTCCTGGCATTTTAGCCATTTAGAGGGTATACCACCCTTAAATAAAATTTCATACTAGTCCAAAATCAAAAGTGCGCCATTGAATAAAATCTGTAAATTTAATGGTGTGAAAAAAAGAAGACCAGTTTTGAATAGGCAAAAGAGCCTTCTAAACGGATATAGGAATATCATTCCTGGCATTTAAGCCATTTAGAGGGTATACCACCCTTAAATAAAATTTTATAATAGGCCAAAATCAAAAGTGCGGCATTGAATAAAATCTGTAAATTTAATGGTGTGAAAAAAAGAAGACCAGTTTTGAATAGGTGTAAGAGCCCTCTAAACGGCTAAAGGAACGTCATTCCTGGCATTTTAGCCATTTAGAGGGTATACCACCCTTAAGTAAAATTTCATACTACGCCAAAATCAAAAGTGCGCCATTGAATAAAATCTGTAAATTTAATGGTGTGAAAAAAAGAAGACCAGTTTTGAATAGGTGAAAGAGCCTTTTAAACGGCTATAGGAATGTTATTCCTGGCATTTTAGCCATTTAGAGGGTATACCACCCTTAAGTAAAATTTCATACTAAGCCAAAATCAAAAGTGCGCCATTGAATAAAATCTGTAAATTTAATGGTGTGAAAAAAAGAAAAAGAATAGGTGAAAGAGCTTTCTAAACGGCTATAGGAATGTCATTCCTGGCATTTTAGCCATTTAGAGGGTATACCACCCTTAAGTAAAATTTCATACTAGGCCAAAATCAAAAGTGCGCCATTGAATAAAATCTGTAAATTTAATGGTGTGAAAAAAAGAAGACCAGTTTTGAATAGGTGAAAGAGCCCTCTAAACGGCTATAGGAATGTCATTCCTGACATTTTAGCCATTTAGAGGGTATACCACCCTTAAGTAAAGTTTCATACTAGGCCAAAATCAAAAGTGCGCCATTGAATAAAATCTGTAAATTTAAAGGTGTGAAAAAAAGAAGACCAGTTTTGAATAGGTGAAAGAGCCCTCTAAACGGCTATAGGAATGTGATTCCTGGCATTTTAGTTATTTAGAGGGTATACCACCCTTAAGTAAAATTTCATACTAGGCCAAAATCAAAAGTGCGCCATTGAATAAAATCTGTAAATTTAATGGTGTGAAAAAAAAGACCAGTTTTGAATAGGTGAAAGAGCCCTCTAAACGGCTATAGGAATGTCATTCCTGGCATTTTAGCCATTTAGAGGGTATACCACACTTAAGTAAAATTTCATACTAGGCCAAAATCAAAAGTGCGCCATTGAATAAAATCTGTAAATTTAATGGTGTGAAAAAAACAAGACCAGTTTTGAATAGGTGAAAGAGCCCTCTAAACGGAAATGGGAATGTGATTCCTGACATTTTAGCCATTTAGAGGGTATACCACCCTTAAGTAAAATTTCATACTAGGCCAAAATCAAAAGTGCGCCATTGAATAAAATCTGTAAATTTAATGGTGTGAAAAAAAAGACCAGTTTTGAATAGGTAAAAGAGCCCTCTAAACGGCTATAGGAATGTCATTCCTGGCATTTTAGCCATTTAGAGGGTATACCACCCTTAAGTAAAATTTCATACTAGGCCAAAATCAAAAGTGCGCCATTGAATAAAATCTGTAAATTTAATGGTGTGAAAAAAAGAAAACCAGTTTTGAATAGGCAAAAGAGCCCTCTAAACGGCTATAGGAATGTCATTCCTGGCATTTTAGCCATTTAGAGGGTATACCACCCTTAAGTAAAATTTCATACTAAGCCAAAATCAAAAGTGCGCCATTGAATAAAATCTGTAAATTTAATGGTGTGAAAAAGAAGACCAGTTTTGAATAGGTGGAAGAGCCCTCTAAACGGCTATAGGAATGTCATTCCTGGCATTTTAGCCATTTAGAGGGTATACCACCCTTAAGTAAAATTTCATACTAGGCCAAAATCAAAAGTGCGCCATTGAATAAAATCTGTAAATTTAATGGTGTGAAAAAAAAGACCAGTTTTGAATAGGTGAAAGAGCCCTCTAAACGACTATAGGAATGTCATTCCTGGCATTTTAGCCATTTAGAGGGTATACCACACTTAAGTAAAATTTCATACTAGGCCAAAACCAAAAGTGCGCCATTGAATAAAATCTGTAAATTTAATGGTGTGAAAAAAACAAGACCAGTTTTGAATAGGTGAAAGAGCCCTCTAAACGGAAATGGGAATGTGATTCCTGACATTTTAGCCATTTAGAGGGTATACCACCCTTAAATAAAATTTCATACTAGGCCAAAATCAAAAGTGCGCCATTAAATAAAATCTGTAAATTTAATGGTGTGAAAAAAAGAAGACCAGTTTTGAATAGGCGAAAAAGCCTTCTAAGCGCCTATAGGAATGTCATTCCTGGCATTTTAGCTATTTAGAGGGTATACCACCCTTAAGTAAAATTTCATACTAGGCCAAAATCAAAAATGCGCCATTGAATAAAATCTGTAAATTTAATGGTGTGAAAAAAAGACCAGTTTTGAATAGGTGAAAGAACCCTCTAAACGGCTATAGGAATGTCATTCCTGGCATTTTAGCCATTTAGAGGGTATACCACCCTTAAGTAAAATTTCATACTAGGCCAAAAACAAAAGTGCGCCATTGAATCAAATCTGTAAATTTAATGGTGTGAAAAAAGAAGACCAGTTTTGAATAGGTAAAAAAGCCTTCTAAACGGAAATAGGAATGTGATTCCTGGCATTTTAGCCATTTAGAGGGTATACCACCCTTAAATAAAATTTCATACTAGTCCAAAATCAAAAGTGCGCCATTGAATAAAATCTGTAAATTTAATGGTGTGAAAAAAAAAGACCAGTTTTGAATAGGCAAAAGAGCCTTCTAAACGGATATAGGAATATCATTCCTGGCATTTAAGCCATTTAGAAGGTATACCACCCTTAAATAAAATTTTATAATAGGCCAAAATCAAAAGTGCGGCATTGAATAAAATCTGTAAATTTAATGGTGTGAAAAAAAGAAGACCAGTTTTGAATAGGTGTAAGAGCCCTCTAAACGGCTAAAGGAACGTCATTCCTGGCATTTTAGCCATTTAGAGGGTATACCACCCTTAAGTAAAATTTCATACTACGCCAAAATCAAAAGTGCGCCATTGAATAAAATCTGTAAATTTAATGGTGTGAAAAAAAGAAGACCAGTTTTGAATAGGTGAAAGAGCCCTCTAAACGGCTATAGGAATATCATTCCTGGCATTTTAGCCATTTAGAGGGTATACCACCCTTAAGTAAAATTTCATACTAAGCCAAAATCAAAAGTGCGCCATTGAATAAAATCTGTAAATTTAATGGTGTGAAAAAAAGAAGACCAGTTTTGAATAGGTGAAAGAGCCTTTTAAACGGCTATAGGAATGTCATTCCTGGCATTTTAGCCATTTAGAGGGTATACCACCCTTAAGTAAAATTTCATACTAAGCCAAAATCAAAAGTGCGCCATTGAATAAAATCTGTAAATTTAATGGTGTGAAAAAAAGAAAAAGAATAGGTGAAAGAGCTTTCTAAACAGCTATAGGAATGTCATTCCTGGCATTTTAGCCATTTAGAGGGTATACCACCCTTAAGTAAAATTTCATACTAGGCCAAAATCAAAAGTGCGCCATTGAATAAAATCTGTAAATTTAATGGTGTGAAAAAAAGAAGACCAGTTTTGAATAGGTGAAAGAGCCCTCTAAACGGCTATAGGAATGTCATTCCTGACATTTTAGCCATTTAGAGGGTATACCACCCTTAAGTAAAGTTTCATACTAGGCCAAAATCAAAAGTGCGCCATTGAATAAAATCTGTAAATTTAATGGTGTGAAAAAAAGAAGACCAGTTTTGAATAGGTGAAAGAGCCCTCTAAACGGCTATAGGAATGTCATTCCTGGCATTTTAGCCATTTAGAGGGTATACCACCCTTAAGTAAAATTTCATACTAGGCCAAAATCAAAAGTGCGCCATTGAATAAAATCTGTAAATTTAATGGTGTGAAAAAAAAGACCAGTTTTGAATAGGTGAAAGAGCCCTCTAAACGGCTATAGGAATGTCATTCCTGGCATTTTAGCCATTTAGAGGGTATACCACCCTTAAGTAAAATTTCATACTAGGCCAAAATCAAAAGTGCGCCATTGAATAAAATCTGTAAATTTAATGGTGTGAAAAAAAAGACCAGTTTTGAATAGGTGAAAGGACCCTCTAAACGGCTATAGGAATGTCATTCCTGGTATTTTAGCCATTTAGAGGGTATACCACCCTTAAGTAAAATTTCATACTAGGCCAAAATCAAAAGTGCGCCATTGAATAAAATCTGTAAATTTAATGGTGTGAAAAAAAAGACCAGTTTTGAATAGGTAAAAGAGCCCTCTAAACGGCTATAGGAATGTCATTCCTGGCATTTTAGCCATTTAGAGGGTATACCACCCTTAAGTAAAATTTCATACTAGGCCAAAATCAAAAGTGCGCCATTGAATAAAATCTGTAAATTTAATAGTGTGAAAAAAAAGACCAGTTTTGAATAGGTGAAAGAACCCTCTAAACGGCTATAGGAACGTCATTCCTGGCATTTTAGCCATTTAGAGGGTATACCACCCTTAAATAAAATTTTATAATAGGCCAAAATCAAAAGTGCGGCATTGAATAAAATCTGTAAATTTAATGGTGTGAAAAAAAGAAGACCAGTTTTGAATAGGTGCAAGAGCCCTCTAAACGGTTATAGGAACGTCATTCCTGGCATTTTAGCCATTTAGAGGGTATACCACCCTTAAATAAAATTTCATACTAGGCCAAAATCAAAAGTGCGCCATTGAATAAAATCTGTAAATTTAATGGTGTAAAAAAAAGAAGACCAGTTTTGAATAGGTGAAAGAGCCCTCTAAACGGCTATAGGAATATCATTCCTGGCATTTTAGCCATTTAGAGGGTATACCACCCTTAAGTAAAATTTCATACTAAGCCAAAATCAAAAGTGCGCCATTGAATAAAATCTGTAAATTTAATGGTGTGAAAAAAAGAAGACCAGTTTTGAATAGGTGAAAGAGCCTTTTAAACGGCTATAGGAATGTCATTCCTGGCATTTTAGCTATTTAGAGGGTATACCACCCTTAAGTAAAATTTCATACTAAGCCAAAATCAAAAGTGCGCCATTGAATAAAATCTGTAAATTTAATGGTGTGAAAAAAAGAAAAAGAATAGGTGAAAGAGCTTTCTAAACGGCTATAGGAATGTCATTCCTGGCATTTTAGCCATTTAGAGGGTATACCACCCTTAAATAAAATTTCATACTAGGCCAAAATCAAAAGTGCGCCATTGAATAAAATCTGTAAATTTAATGGTGTGAAAAAAAGAAGACCAGTTTTGAATAGGTGAAAGAGCCCTCTAAACGGCTATAGGAATGTCATTCCTGACATTTTAGCCATTTAGAGGGTATACCACCCTTAAGTAAAGTTTCATACTAGGCCAAAATCAAAAGTGCGCCATTGAATAAAATCTGTAAATTTAATGGTGTGAAAAAAAGAAGACCAGTTTTGAATAGGTGAAAGAGCCCTCTAAACGGTTATAGGAATGTCATTCCTGGCATTTTAGCCATTTAGAGGGTATACCACCCTTAAATTAAATTTCATACTAGGCCAAAATCAAAAGTGCGCCATTAAATAAAATCTGTAAATTTAATGGTGTGAAAAAAAGAAGACCAGTTTTGAATAGGCGAAAAAGCCTTCTAAGCGTCTATAGGAATGTCATTCCTGGCATTTTAGCCATTTAGAGGGTATACCACCCTTAAGTAAAATTTCATACTAGGCCAAAATCAAAAGTGCGCCATTGAATAAAATCTGTAAATTTAATGGTGTGAAAAAAAGACCAGTTTTTAATAGGTGAAAGAACCCTCTAAACGGCTATAGGAATGTCATTCCTGGTATTTTAGCCATTTAGAGGGTATACCACCCTTAAGTAAAATTTCATACTAGGCCAAAATCAAAAGTGCGCCATTGAATAAAATCTGTAAATTAAATGGTGTGAAAAAAAAAGACCAGTTTTGAATAGGTAAAAGAGCCCTCTAAACGGCTATAGGAATGCCATTCCTGGCATTTGAGCCATTTAGAGGGTATACCACCCTTAAGTAAAATTTCATACTAGGCCAAAATCAAAAGTGCGCCATTGAATAAAATCTGTAAATTTAATGGTGTGAAAAAAAGAAGACCAGTTTTGAATAGGCGAAAGAGCCCTCTAAACGGCTATAGGAATGTCATTCCTGGCATTTTAGCCATTTAGAGGGTATACCACCCTTAAGTAAAATTTCATACTAAGCCAAAATCAAAAGTGCGCCATTGAATAAAATCTGTAAATTTAATGGTGTGAAAAAAAAGACCAGTTTTGAATAGGTGGAAGAGCCCTCTAAACAGCTATAGAAATGTCATTCCTGGCATTTTAGCCATTTAGAGGGTACCACCCTTAAGTAAAATTTCATACTAGGCCAAAATCAAAAGTGCGCCATTGAATAAAATCTGTAAATTTAATAGTGTGAAAAAAGAAGACCAGTTTTGAATAGGTGAAAGAGCCCTCTAAACGGCGATAGGAATGTCATTCCTGGCATTTTAGCCATTTAGAGGGTATACCACCCTTAAGTAAAATTTCATACTAGGCCAAAATCAAAAGTGCGCCATTGAATAAAATCTGTAAATTTAATGGTGTGAAAAAAAGAAGACCAGTTTTGAATAGGTGAAAGAGCCCTCTAAACGGCTATAGGACCGTCATTCCTGGCATTTTAGCCATTTAGAGGATATACCACCCTTAAGTAAAATTTCATACTAGGCCAAAATCAAAAGTGCGCCATTGAATAAAATCTGTAAATTTAATGGTGTGAAGAAAAATGACCAGTTTTTAATAAGTGAAAGAGCCCTCTAAACGGCTATAGGAATTTCATTCCTGGCATTTTAGCCATTTAGAGGGTATACCACCCTTAAGTAAAATTTCATACTAGGCCAAAATCAAAAGTGCGCCATTGAATAAAATCTGTAAATTTAATGGTGTGAAAAAAAGAAGATCAGTTTTGAATAGGTGAAAGAGCCCTCTAAACGGCTATAGGAATGTCATTCCTGGCATTTTAGCCATTTAGAGGGTATACCACCCTTAAGTAAAATTTCATACTAGGCCGAAATCAAAAGTGCGCCATTGAATAAAATCTGTAAATTTAATGGTGTGAAAAAAAGAAGACCAGTTTTGAATAGGCGAAAAAGCCCTCTAAGCGTCTATAGGAATGTCATTCCTGGCATTTTAGCCATTTAGAGGGTATACCACCCTTAAGTAAAATTTCATACTAGGCCAAAATCAAAAGTGCGCCATTGAATAAAATCTGTAAATTTAATGGTGTGAAAAAAAAGACCAGTTTTGAATAGGTAAAAGAGCCCTCTAAACGGCTATAGGAATGTCATTCCTGGCATTTTAGCCATTTAGAGGGTATACCACCCTTAAGTAAAATTTCATACTAGGCCAAAATCAAAAGTGCGCCATTGAATAAAATCTGTAAATTTAATGGTGTGAAAAAAAGAAGACCAGTTTTGAATAGGCGAAAGAGCCCTCTAAACGGCTATAGGAATGTCATTCCTGGCATTTTAGCCATTTAGAGGGTATACCACCCTTAAGTAAAATTTCATACTAAGCCAAAATCAAAAGTTCGCCATTGAATAAAATCTGTAAATTTAATGGTGTGAAAAAAAGACCAGTTTTGAATAGGTGGAAGAGCCCTCTAAACGGCTATAGGAATGTCATTCCTGGCATTTCAGCCATTTAGAGGGTATACCACCCCTAAGTAAAATTTCATACTAGGCCAAAATCAAAAGTGCGCCATTGAATAAAATCTGTAAATTTAATGGTGTGAAAAACAGAAGACCAGTTTTGAATAGGTGAAAGAGCCCTCTAAATGGCTATAGAAATGTCATTCCTGGCATTTTAGCCATTTAGAGGGTATACCACCCTTAAGTAAAATTTCATACTAGGCCAAAAACAAAAGTGCGCCATTGAATCAAATCTGTAAATTTAATGGTGTGAAAAAAAGAAGACCAGTTTTAAATAGGTAAAAAAGCCTTCTAAACGGAAATAGGAATGTGATTCCTGGCATTTTAGCCATTTAGAGGGTATACCACCCTTAAATAAAATTTCATACTAGTCCAAAATCAAAAGTGCGCCATTGAATAAAATCTGTAAATTTAATGGTGTGAAAAAAAAAAGACCAGTTTTGAATAGGCAAAAGAGCCCTCTAAGCGCCTATAGGAATGTCATTCCTGGCATTTTAGCCATTTAGAGGGTATACCACCCTTAAGTAAAATTTCATACTAGGCCAAAATCAAAAGTGCGCCATTGAATAAAATCTGTAAATTTAATGGTGTGAAAAAAAGAAGACCAGTTTTGAATAGGTGTAAGAGCCCTCTAAACGACTATAGGAACGTCATTCCTGGCATTTTAGCCATTTAGAGGGTATACCACCCTTAAGTAAAATTTAATACTACGCCAAAATCAAAAGTGCGCCATTGAATAAAATCTGTAAATTTAATGGTGTAAAAAAAAGAAGACCAGTTTTGAATTGTTGAAAAAGCCCTCTAAACGGCTATAGGAATATCATTCCTGGCATTTTAGCCATTTAGAGGGTATACCACCCTTAAGTAAAATTTCATACTAAGCCAAAATCAAAAGTGCGCCATTGAATAAAATCTGTAAATTTAATGGTGTGAAAAAAAAGACCAGTTTTGAATAGGTGGAAGAGCCCTCTAAACGGCTATAGAAATGTCATTCCTGGCATTTTAGCCATTTAGAGGGTATACCACCCTTAAGTAAAATTTCATACTAGGCCAAAATCAAAAGTGCGCCATTGAATAAAATCTGTAAATTTAATAGTGTGAAAAAAGAAGACCAGTTTTGAATAGGTGAAAGAGCCCTCTAAACGGCGATAGGAATGTCATTGCTGGCATTTTAGACATTTAGAGGGTATACCACCCTTAAGTAAAATTTCATACTAGGCCAAAATCAAAAGTGCGCCATTGAATAAAATCTGTAAATTTAATGGTGTGAAAAAAAGAAGACCAGTTTTGAATAGGTGAAAGAGCCCTCTAAACGGCTATAGGACCGTCATTCCTGGCATTTTAGCCATTTAGAGGATATAGCACCCTTAAATAAAATTTCATACTAGGCCAAAATCAAAAGTGCGCCATTGAATAAAATCTGTAAATTTAATGGTGTGAAGAAAAATGACCAGTTTTTAATAAGTGAAAGAGCCCTCTAAACGGCTATAGGAATTTCATTCCTGGCATTTTAGCCATTTAGAGGGTATACCACCCTTAAGTAAAATTTCATACTAAGCCAAAATCAAAAGTTCGCCATTGAATAAAATCTGTAAATTTAATGGTGTGAAAAAAAGACCAGTTTTGAATAGGTGAAAGAGCCCTCTAAACGGCTATAGGAATGTCATTCCTGGCATTTTAGCCATTTAGAGGGTATACCACCCTTAAGTAAAATTTCATACTAGGCCGAAATCAAAAGTGCGCCATTGAATAAAATCTGTAAATTTAATGGTGTGAAAAAAAGAAGACCAGTTTTGAATAGGCGAAAAAGCCCTCTAAGCGTCTATAGGAATGTCATTCCTGGCATTTTAGCCATTTAGAGGGTATACCACCCTTAAGTAAAATTTCATACTAGGCCAAAATCAAAAGTGCGCCATTGAATAAAATCTGTAAATTTAATGGTGTGAAAAAAAAGACCAGTTTTGAATAGGTAAAAGAGCCCTCTAAACGGCTATAGGAATGTCATTCCTGGCATTTTAGCCATTTAGAGGGTATACCACCCCTAAGTAAAATTTCATACTAGGCCAAAATCAAAAGTGCGCCATTGAATAAAATCTGTAAATTTAATGGTGTGAAAAACAGAAGACCAGTTTTGAATAGGTGAAAGAGCCCTCTAAATGGCTATAGAAATGTCATTCCTGGCATTTTAGCCATTTAGAGGGTATACCACCCTTAAGTAAAATTTCATACTAGGCCAAAAACAAAAGTGCGCCATTGAATCAAATCTGTAAATTTAATGGTGTGAAAAAAAGAAGACCAGTTTTGAATAGGTGAAAAAGCCTTCTAAACGGAAATAGGAATGTGATTCCTGGCATTTTAGCCATTTAGAGGGTATACCACCCTTAAATAAAATTTCATACTAGTCCAAAATCAAAAGTGCGCCATTGAATAAAATCTGTAAATTTAATGGTGTGAAAAAAAGAAGACCAGTTTTGAATAGGCAAAAGAGCCCTCTAAGCGCCTATAGGAATGTCATTCCTGGCATTTTAGCCATTTAGAGGGTATACCACCCTTAAATAAAATTTTATAATAGGCCAAAATCAAAAGTGCGGCATTGAATAAAATCTGTATATATTAATGGTGTGAAAAAAAGAAGACCAGTTTTGAATAGGTGTAAGAGCCCTCTAAACGGCTATAGGAACGTCATTCCTGGCATTTTAGCCATTTAGAGGGTATACCACCCTTAAGTAAAATTTCATACTACGCCAAAATCAAAAGTGCGCCATTGAATAAAATCTGTAAATTTAATGGTGTAAAAAAAAGAAGACCAGTTTTGAATAGGTGAAAAAGCCCTCTAAACGGCTATAGGAATATCATTCCTGGCATTTTAGCCATTTAGAGGGTATACCACCCTTAAGTAAAATTTCATACTAAGCCAAAATCAAAAGTGCGCCATTGAATAAAATCTGTAAATTTAATGGTGTGAAAAAAAGAAGACCAGTTTTGAATAGGTGAAAGAGCCTTTTAAACGGCTATAGGAATGTCATTCCTGGCATTTTAGCCATTTAGAGGGTATACCACCCTTAAGTAAAATTTCATACTAAGCCAAAATCAAAAGTGCGCCATTGAATAAAATCTGTAAATTTAATGGTGTGAAAAAAAGAAAAAGAATAGGTGAAAGAGCTTTCTAAACGGCTATAGGAATGTCATTCCTGGCATTTTAGCCATTTAGAGGGTATACCACCCTTAAGTAAAATTTCATACTAGGCCAAAATCAAAAGTGCGCCATTGAATAAAATCTGTAAATTAAATGGTGTGAAAAAAAAGACCAGTTTTGAATAGGTAAAAGAGCCCTCTAAACGGCTATAGGAATGCCATTCCTGGCATTTGAGCCATTTAGAGGGTATACCACCCTTAAGTAAAATTTCATACTAGGCCAAAATCAAAAGTGCGCCATTGAATAAAATCTGTAAATTTAATGGTGTGAAAAAAAGAAGACCAGTTTTGAATAGGCGAAAGAGCCCTCTAAACGGCTATAGGAATGTCATTCCTGGCATTTTAGCCATTTAGAGGGTATACCACCCTTAATTAAAATTTCATACTAAGCCAAAATCAAAAGTGCGCCATTGAATAAAATCTGTAAATTTAATGGTGTGAAAAAAAAGACCAGTTTTGAATAGGTGGAAGAGCCCTCTAAACGGCTATAGAAATGTCATTCCTGGCATTTTAGCCATTTAGAGGGTATACCACCCTTAAGTAAAATTTCATACTAGGCCAAAATCAAAAGTGCGCCATTGAATAAAATCTGTAAATTTAATAGTGTGAAAAAAGAAGACCAGTTTTGAATAGGTGAAAGAGCCCTCTAAACGGCGATAGGAATGTCATTGCTGGCATTTTAGACATTTAGAGGGTATACCACCCTTAAGTAAAATTTCATACTAGGCCAAAATCAAAAGTGCGCCATTGAATAAAATCTGTAAATTTAATGGTGTGAAAAAAAGAAGACCAGTTTTGAATAGGTGAAAGAGCCCTCTAAACGGCTATAGGACCGTCATTCCTGGCATTTTAGCCATTTAGAGGATATAGCACCCTTAAATAAAATTTCATACTAGGCCAAAATCAAAAGTGCGCCATTGAATAAAATCTGTAAATTTAATGGTGTGAAGAAAAATGACCAGTTTTTAATAAGTGAAAGAGCCCTCTAAACGGCTATAGGAATTTCATTCCTGGCATTTTAGCCATTTAGAGGGTATACCACCCTTAAGTAAAATTTCATACTAAGCCAAAATCAAAAGTTCGCCATTGAATAAAATCTGTAAATTTAATGGTGTGAAAAAAAGACCAGTTTTGAATAGGTGAAAGAGCCCTCTAAACGGCTATAGGAATGTCATTCCTGGCATTTTAGCCATTTAGAGGGTATACCACCCTTAAGTAAAATTTCATACTAGGCCGAAATCAAAAGTGCGCCATTGAATAAAATCTGTAAATTTAATGGTGTGAAAAAAAGAAGACCAGTTTTGAATAGGCGAAAAAGCCCTCTAAGCGTCTATAGGAATGTCATTCCTGGCATTTTAGCCATTTAGAGGGTATACCACCCTTAAGTAAAATTTCATACTAGGCCAAAATCAAAAGTGCGCCATTGAATAAAATCTGTAAATTTAATGGTGTGAAAAAAAAGACCAGTTTTGAATAGGTAAAAGAGCCCTCTAAACGGCTATAGGAATGTCATTCCTGGCATTTTAGCCATTTAGAGGGTATACCACCCTTAAGTAAAATTTCATACTAGGCCAAAATCAAAAGTGCGCCATTGAATAAAATCTGTAAATTTAATGGTGTGAAAAAAAGAAGACCAGTTTTGAATAGGCGAAAGAGCCCTCTAAACGGCTATAGGAATGTCATTCCTGGCATTTTAGCCATTTAGAGGGTATACCACCCTTAAGTAAAATTTCATACTAAGCCAAAATCAAAAGTTCGCCATTGAATAAAATCTGTAAATTTAATGGTGTGAAAAAAAGACCAGTTTTGAATAGGTGGAAGAGCCCTCTAAACGGCTATAGGAATGTCATTCCTGGCATTTCAGCCATTTAGAGGGTATACCACCCCTAAGTAAAATTTCATACTAGGCCAAAATCAAAAGTGCGCCATTGAATAAAATCTGTAAATTTAATGGTGTGAAAAACAGAAGACCAGTTTTGAATAGGTGAAAGAGCCCTCTAAATGGCTATAGAAATGTCATTCCTGGCATTTTAGCCATTTAGAGGGTATACCACCCTTAAGTAAAATTTCATACTAGGCCAAAAACAAAAGTGCGCCATTGAATCAAATCTGTAAATTTAATGGTGTGAAAAAAAGAAGACCAGTTTTGAATAGGTGAAAAAGCCTTCTAAACGGAAATAGGAATGTGATTCCTGGCATTTTAGCCATTTAGAGGGTATACCACCCTTAAATAAAATTTCATACTAGTCCAAAATCAAAAGTGCGCCATTGAATAAAATCTGTAAATTTAATGGTGTGAAAAAAAGAAGACCAGTTTTGAATAGGCCAAAGAGCCCTCTAAGCGCCTATAGGAATGTCATTCCTGGCATTTTAGCCATTTAGAGGGTATACCACCCTTAAGTAAAATTTCATACTAGGCCAAAATCAAAAGTGCGCCATTGAATAAAATCTGTAAATTTAATGGTGTGAAAAAAAGAAGACCAGTTTTGAATAGGTGAAAGAGCCTTCTAAACGGCTATAGGAATATCATTCCTGGCATTTAAGCCATTTAGAGGGTATACCACCCTTAAATAAAATTTTATAATAGGCCAAAATCAAAAGTGCGGCATTGAATAAAATCTGTATATATTAATGGTGTGAAAAAAAGAAGACCAGTTTTGAATAGGTGTAAGAGCCCTCTAAACGGCTATAGGAACGTCATTCCTGGCATTTTAGCCATTTAGAGGGTATACCACCCTTAAGTAAAATTTCATACTACGCCAAAATCAAAAGTGCGCCATTGAATAAAATCTGTAAATTTAATGGTGTAAAAAAAAGAAGACCAGTTTTGAATAGGTGAAAAAGCCCTCTAAACGGCTATAGGAATATCATTCCTGGCATTTTAGCCATTTAGAGGGTATACCACCCTTAAGTAAAATTTCATACTAAGCCAAAATCAAAAGTGCGCCATTGAATAAAATCTGTAAATTTAATGGTGTGAAAAAAAGAAGACCAGTTTTGAATAGGTGAAAGAGCCTTTTAAACGGCTATAGGAATGTCATTCCTGGCATTTTAGCCATTTAGAGGGTATACCACCCTTAAGTAAAATTTCATACTAAGCCAAAATCAAAAGTGCGCCATTGAATAAAATCTGTAAATTTAATGGTGTGAAAAAAAGAAAAAGAATAGGTGAAAGAGCTTTCTAAACGGCTATAGGAATGTCATTCCTGGCATTTTAGCCATTTAGAGGGTATACCACCCTTAAGTAAAATTTCATACTAGGCCAAAATCAAAAGTGCGCCATTGAATAAAATCTGTAAATTAAATGGTGTGAAAAAAAAGACCAGTTTTGAATAGGTAAAAGAGCCCTCTAAACGGCTATAGGAATGCCATTCCTGGCATTTGAGCCATTTAGAGGGTATACCACCCTTAAGTAAAATTTCATACTAGGCCAAAATCAAAAGTGCGCCATTGAATAAAATCTGTAAATTTAATGGTGTGAAAAAAAGAAGACCAGTTTTGAATAGGCGAAAGAGCCCTCTAAACGGCTATAGGAATGTCATTCCTGGCATTTTAGCCATTTAGAGGGTATACCACCCTTAATTAAAATTTCATACTAAGCCAAAATCAAAAGTGCGCCATTGAATAAAATCTGTAAATTTAATGGTGTGAAAAAAAAGACCAGTTTTGAATAGGTGGAAGAGCCCTCTAAACGGCTATAGAAATGTCATTCCTGGCATTTTAGCCATTTAGAGGGTATACCACCCTTAAGTAAAATTTCATACTAGGCCAAAATCAAAAGTGCGCCATTGAATAAAATCTGTAAATTTAATGGTGTGAAAAAAAGAAGACCAGTTTTGAATAGGTAAAAGAGCCCTCTAAACGGCGATAGGAATGTCATTCCTGGCATTTTAGCCATTTAGAGGGTATACCACCCTTAAGTAAAATTTCATACTAGGCCAAAATCAAAAGTGCGCCATTGAATAAAATCTGTAAATTTAATGGTGTGAAAAAAAGAAGACCAGTTTTGAATAGGTGAAAGAGCCCTCTAAACGGCTATAGGACCGTCATTCCTGGCATTTTAGCCATTTAGAGGATATACCACCCTTAAGTAAAATTTCATACTAGGCCAAAATCAAAAGTGCGCCATTGAATAAAATCTGTAAATTTAATGGTGTGAAGAAAAATGACCAGTTTTTAATAAGTGAAAGAGCCCTCTAAACGGCTATAGGAATTTCATTCCTGGCATTTTAGCCATTTAGAGGGTATACCACCCTTAAGTAAAATTTCATACTAGGCCAAAATCAAAAGTGCGCCATTGAATAAAATCTGTAAATTTAATGGTGTGAAAAAAAGAAGACCAGTTTTGAATAGGTGAAAGAGCCCTCTAAACGGCTATAGGAATGTCATTCCTGGCATTTTAGCCATTTAGAGGGTATACCACCCTTAAGTAAAATTTCATACTAGGCCGAAATCAAAAGTGCGCCATTGAATAAAATCTGTAAATTTAATGGTGTGAAAAAAAGAAGACCAGTTTTGAATAGGCGAAAAAGCCCTCTAAGCGTCTATAGGAATGTCATTCCTGGCATTTTAGCCATTTAGAGGGTATACCACCCTTAAGTAAAATTTCATACTAGGCCAAAATCAAAAGTGCGCCATTGAATAAAATCTGTAAATTTAATGGTGTGAAAAAAAAGACCAGTTTTGAATAGGTAAAAGAGCCCTCTAAACGGCTATAGGAATGTCATTCCTGGCATTTTAGCCATTTAGAGGGTATACCACCCTTAAGTAAAATTTCATACTAGGCCAAAATCAAAAGTGCGCCATTGAATAAAATCTGTAAATTTAATGGTGTGAAAAAAAGAAGACCAGTTTTGAATAGGCGAAAGAGCCCTCTAAACGGCTATAGGAATGTCATTCCTGGCATTTTAGCCATTTAGAGGGTATACCACCCTTAAGTAAAATTTCATACTAAGCCAAAATCACAAGTTCGCCATTGAATAAAATCTGTAAATTTAATGGTGTGAAAAAAAGACCAGTTTTGAATAGGTGGAAGAGCCCTCTAAACGGCTATAGGAATGTCATTCCTGGCATTTCAGCCATTTAGAGGGTATACCACCCCTAAGTAAAATTTCATACTAGGCCAAAATCAAAAGTGCGCCATTGAATAAAATCTGTAAATTTAATGGTGTGAAAAACAGAAGACCAGTTTTGAATAGGTGAAAAAGCCTTCTAAACGGAAATAGGAATGTGATTCCTGGCATTTTAGCCATTTAGAGGGTATACCACCCTTAAGTAAAATTTCATACTAGGCCAAAAACAAAAGTGCGCCATTGAATCAAATCTGTAAATTTAATGGTGTGAAAAAAAGAAGACCAGTTTTGAATAGGTAAAAAAGCCTTCTAAACGGAAATAGGAATGTGATTCCTGGCATTTTAGCCATTTAGAGGGTATACCACCCTTAAATAAAATTTCATACTAGTCCAAAATAAAAAGTGCGCCATTGAATAAAATCTGTAAATTTAATGGTGTGAAAAAAAGAAGACCAGTTTTGAATAGGCAAAAGAGCCCTCTAAGCGCCTATAGGAATGTCATTCCTGGCATTTTAGCCATTTAGAGGGTATACCACCCTTAAGTAAAATTTAATACTAGGCCAAAATCAAAAGTGCGCCTTTGAATAAAATCTGTAAATTTAATGGTGTGAAAAAAAGAAGACCAGTTTTGAATAGGTGAAAGAGCCTTCTAAACGGCTATAGGAATATCATTCCTGGCATTTAAGCCATTTAGAGGGTATACCACCCTTAAGTAAAATTTCATACTAAGCCAAAATCAAAAGTGCGCCATTGAATAAAATCTGTAAATTTAATGGTGTGAAAAAAAGAAAAAGAATAGGTGAAAGAGCTTTCTAAACGGCTATAGGAATGTCATTCCTGGCATTTTAGCCATTTAGAGGGTATACCACCCTTAAATAAAATTTTATAATAGGCCAAAATCAAAAGTGCGGCATTGAATAAAATCTGTAAATTTAATGGTGTGAAAAAAAGAAGACCAGTTTTGAATAGGTGTAAGAGCCCTCTAAACGGCTATAGGAACGTCATTCCTGGCATTTTAGCCATTTAGAGGGTATACCACCCTTAAGTAAAATTTCATACTACGCCAAAATAAAAAGTGCGCCATTGAATAAAATCTGTAAATTTAATGGTGTAAAAAAAAGAAGACCAGTTTTGAATAGGTGAAAAAGCCCTCTAAACGGCTATAGGAATATCATTCCTGGCATTTTAGCCATTTAGAGGGTATACCACCCTTAAGTAAAATTTCATACTAAGCCAAAATCAAAAGTGCGCCATTGAATAAAATCTGTAAATTTAATGGTGTGAAAAAAAGAAGACCAGTTTTGAATAGGTGAAAGAGCCTTTTAAACGGCTATAGGAATGTCATTCCTGGCATTTTAGCCATTTAGAGGGTATACCACCCTTAAGTAAAATTTCATACTAAGCCAAAATCAAAAGTGCGCCATTGAATAAAATCTGTAAATTTAATGGTGTGAAAAAAACGACCAGTTTTGAATAGGTGAAAGAGCCCTCTAAACGGCTATAGGAATGTCATTCCTGGCATTTTAGCCATTTAGAGGGTATACCACCCTTAAGTAAAATTTCATACTAGGCCAAAATCAAAAGTGCGCCATTGAATAAAATCTGTAAATTTAATGGTGTGAAAAAAAAGACCAGTTTTGAATAGGCGAAAGGACCCTCTAAACGGCTATAGGAATGTCATTCCTGGTATTTTAGCCATTTAGAGGGTATACCACCCTTAAGTAAAATTTCATACTAGGCCAAAATCAAAAGTGCGCCATTGAATAAAATCTGTAAATTTAATGGTGTGAAAAAAAGACCAGTTTTGAATAGGTAAAAGAGCCCTCTAAACGGCTATAGGAATGTCATTCCTGGCATTTTAGCCATTTAGAGGGTATACCACCCTTAAGTAAAATTTCATACTAGGCCAAAATCAAAAGTGCGCCATTGAATAAAATCTGTAAATTTAATAGTGTGAAAAAAAAAGACCAGTTTTGAATAGGTGAAAGAACCCTCTAAACGGCTATAGGAACGTCATTCCTGGCATTTTAGCCATTTAGAGGGTATACCACCCTTAAATAAAATTTTATAATAGGCCAAAATCAAAAGTGCGGCATTGAATAAAATCTGTAAATTTAATGGTGTGAAAAAAAGAAGACCAGTTTTGAATAGGTGCAAGAGCCCTCTAAACGGTTATAGGAACGTCATTCCTGGCATTTTAGCCATTTAGAGGGTATACCACCCTTAAGTAAAATTTCATACTAGGCCAAAATCAAAAGTGCGCCATTGAATAAAATCTGTAAATTTAATGGTGTAAAAAAAAGAAGACCTGTTTTGAATAGGTGAAAGAGCCCTCTAAACGGCTATAGGAATATCATTCCTGGCGTTTTAGCCATTTAGAGGGTATACCACCCTTAAGTAAAATTTCATACTAAGCCAAAATCAAAAGTGCGCCATTGAATAAAATCTGTAAATTTAATGGTGTGAAAAAAAGAAGACCAGTTTTGAATAGGTAAAAGAGCCTTTTAAACGGCTATAGGAATGTCATTCCTGGCATTTTAGCCATTTAGAGGGTATACCACCCTTAAGTAAAATTTCATACTAAGCCAAAATCAAAAGTGCGCCATTGAATAAAATCTGTAAATTTAATGGTGTGAAAAAAAGAAAAAGAATAGGTGAAAGAGCTTTCTAAACGGCTATAGGAATGTCATTCCTGGCATTTTAGGCATTTAGAGGGTATACCACCCTTAAGTAAAATTTCATACTAGGCCAAAATCAAAAGTGCGCCATTGAATAAAATCTGTAAATTTAATGGTGTGAAAAAAAGAAGACCAGTTTCGAATAGGTGAAAGAGCCCTCTAAACGGCTATAGGAATGTCATTCCTGACATTTTAGCCATTTAGAGGGTATACCACCCTTAAGTAAAGTTTCATACTAGGCCAAAATCAAAAGTGCGCCATTGAATAAAATCTGTAAATTTAATGGTGTGAAAAAAAGAAGACCAGTTTTGAATAGGTAAAAGAGCCCTCTAAACGGTTATAGGAATGTCATTCCTGGCATTTTAGCCATTTAGAGGCTATACCACCCTTAAATAAAATTTCATACTAGGCCAAAATCAAAAGTGCGCCATTAAATAAAATCTGTAAATTTAATGGTGTGAAAAAAAGAAGACCAGTTTTGAATAGGCGAAAAAGCCTTCTAAGCGTCTATAGGAATGTCATTCCTGGCATTTTAGCCATTTAGAGGGTATACCACCCTTAAGTAAAATTTCATACTAGGCCAAAATCAAAAGTGCGCCATTGAATAAAATCTGTAAATTTAATGGTGTGAAAAAAAGACCAGTTTTTAATAGGTGAAAGAACCCTCTAAACGGCTATATGAATGTCATTCCTGGTATTTTAGCCATTTAGAGGGTATACCACCCTTAAGTAAAATTTCATACTAGGCCAAAATCAAAAGTGCGCCATTGAATAAAATCTGTAAATTTAATGGTGTGAAAAAAAAAGACCAGTTTTGAATAGGTAAAAGAGCCCTCTAAACGGCTATAGGAATGCCATTCCTGGCATTTGAGCCATTTAGAGGGTATACCACCCTTAAGTAAAATTTCATACTAGGCCAAAATCAAAAGTGCGCCATTGAATAAAATCTGTAAATTTAATGGTGTGAAAAAAAGAAGACCAGTTTTGAATAGGCGAAAGAGCCCTCTAAACGGCTATAGGAATGTCATTCCTGGCATTTTAGCCATTTAGAGGGTATACCACCCTTAAGTAAAATTTCATACTAAGCCAAAATCAAAAGTGCGCCATTGAATAAAATCTGTAAATTTAATGGTGTGAAAAAAAAGACCAGTTTTGAATAGGTGGAAGAACCCTCTAAACGGCTATAGAAATGTCATTCCTGGCATTTTAGCCATTTAGAGGGTATACCACCCTTAAGTAAAATTTCGTACTAGGCCAAAATCAAAAGTGCGCCATTGAATAAAATCTCTAAATTTAATAGTGTGAAAAAAGAAGACCAGTTTTGAATAGGTGAAAGAGCCCTCTAAACGGCGATAGGAATGTCATTCCTGGCATTTTAGCCATTTAGAGGATATACCACCCTTAAGTAAAATTTCATACTAGGCCAAAATCAAAAGTGCGCCATTGAATAAAATCTGTAAATTTAATGGTGTGAAGAAAAATTACCAGTTTTTAATAACTGAAAGAGCCCTCTAAACGGCTATAGGAATTTCATTCCTGGCATTTTAGCCATTTAGAGGGTATACCACCCTTAAGTAAAATTTCATACTAGGCCAAAATCAAAAGTGCGCCATTGAATAAAATCTGTAAATTTAATGGTGTGAAAAAAAAGAAGACCAGTTTTGAATAGGTGGAAGAGCCCTCTAAACGGCTATAGGAATGTCATTCCTGGCATTTTAGCCATTTAGAGGGTATACCACCCTTAAGTAAAATTTCATACTAGGCCGAAATCAAAAGTGCGCCATTGAATAAAATCTGTAAATTTAATGGTGTGAAAAAAAGAAGACCAGTTTTGAATAGGCGAAAAAGCCCTCTAAGCGTCTATAGGAATGTCATTCCTGGCATTTTAGCCATTTAGAGGGTATACCACCCTTAAGTAAAATTTCATACTAGGCCAAAATCAAAAGTGCGCCATTGAATAAAATCTGTAAATTTAATGGTGTGAAAAAAAGACCAGTTTTGAATAGGTGAAAGAGCCCTCTAAACGGCTATAGGAATGTCATTCCTGGCATTTTAGCCATTTAGAGGGTATACCACCCTTAAGTAAAATTTCATACTAGGCCAAAATCAAAAGTGCGCCATTGAATAAAATCTGTAAATTTAATGGTGTGAAAAAAAAGACCAGTTTTGAATAGGTAAAAGAGCCCTCTAAACGGCTATAGGAATGTCATTCCTGGCATTTTAGCCATTTAGAGGGTATACCACCCTTAAGTAAAATTTCATACTAGGCCAAAATCAAAAGTGCGCCATTGAATAAAATCTGTAAATTTAATGGTGTGAAAAAAAGAAGACCAGTTTTGAATAGGCGAAAGAGCCCTCTAAACGGCTATAGGAATGTCATTCCTGGCATTTTAGCCATTTAGAGGGTATACCACCCTTAAGTAAAATTTCATACTAAGCCAAAATCAAAAGTTCGCCATTGAATAAAATCTGTAAATTTAATGGTGTGAAAAAAGATGACCAGTTTTGAATAGGTGGAAGAGCCCTCTAAACGGCTATAGGAATGTCATTCCTGGCATTTCAGCCATTTAGAGGGTATACCACCCCTAAGTAAAATTTCATACTAGGCCAAAATCAAAAGTGCGCCATTGAATAAAATCTGTAAATTTAATGGTGTGAAAAACAGAAGACCAGTTTTGAATAGGTGAAAGAGCCCTCTAAATGGCTATAGAAATGTCATTCCTGGCATTTTAGCCATTTAGAGGGTATACCACCCTTAAGTAAAATTTCATACTAGGCCAAAATCAAAAGTGCGCCATTGAATAAAATCTGTAAATTTAATGGTGTGAAAAAAAGAAGACCAGTTTTGAATAGGTGAAAGAGCCCTCTAAGCGCCTATAGGAATGTCATTCCTGGCATTTTAGCCATTTAGAGGGTATACCACCCTTAAGTAAAATTTCATACTAGGCCAAAAACAAAAGTGCGCCATTGAATAAAATCTGTAAATTTAATGGTGTGAAAAAAAGAAGACCAGTTTTGAATAGGTGAAAAAGCCTTCTAAACGGAAATAGGAATGTGATTCCTGGCATTTTAGCCATTTAGAGGGTATACCACCCTTAAATAAAATTTTATACTAGGTTAAAATCAAAAGTGCGCCATTGAATAAAATCTGTAAATTTAATGGTGTGAAAAAAAGAAGACCAGTTTTGAATAGGCAAAAGAGCCCTCTAAACGGCTATAAGAATGTCATTCCTAAAATTTTAGCCATTTAGAGGGTATACCACCCTTAAGTAAAATTTCATACTAGGCCAAAATCAAAAGTGCGCCATTGAATAAAATCTGTAAATTTAATGGTGTGAAAAAAAGAAGACCAGTTTTGAATAGGTGAAAGAGCCCTCTAAACGGGTATAGGAATATCATTCCTGGCATTTAAGCCATTTAGAGGGTATACCACCCTTAAGTAAAATTTTATACTAGGCCAAAATCAAAAGTGCGCCATTGAATAAAATCTGTAAATTTAATGGTGTGAAAAAAAAGACCAGTTTTGAATAGGTGGAAGAGCCCTCTAAACGGCTATAGGAATGTGATTCCTGACATTTTAGCCATTTAGAGGGTATACCACCCTTAAATAAAATTTCACACTAGGCCAAAATCAAAAGTGCGCCATTAAATAAAAATCTGTAAATTTAATGGTGTGAAAAAAAAGACCAGTTTTGAATAGGTGAAAGAGCCCTCTAAACGGCTATAGGAATGTCATTCCTGGCATTTCAGCCATTTAGAGGGTATACCACCCCTAAGTAAAATTTCATACTAGGCCAAAATCAAAAGTGCGCCATTGAATAAAATCTGTAAATTTAATGGTGTGGAAAACAGAAGACCAGTTTTGAATAGGTGAAAGAGCCCTCTAAACGGCTATAGAAATGTCATTCCTGGCATTTTAGCCATTTAGAGGGTATACCACCCTTAAGTAAAATTTCATACTAGGCCAAAATCAAAAGTGCGCCATTGAATAAAATCTGTAAATTTAATGGTGTGAAAAAAAAGAAAAAGAATAGGTGAAAGAGCTTTCTAAACGGCTATAGGAATGTCATTCCTGGCATTTTAGCCATTTAGAGGGTATACCACCCTTAAGTAAAATTTCATACTAGGCCAAAATCAAAAGTGCGCCATTGAATAAAATCTGTAAATTTAATGGTGTGAAAAAAACAAGACCAGTTTTGAATAGGCAAAGAAGCTCTCTAAACGGCTATAGGAATATCATTCCTGGCATTTTAGCCATTTAGAGGGTATACCACCCTTAAGTAAAATTTCATACTAGGCCAAAATCAAAAGTGCGCCATTGAATAAAATCTGTAAATTTAATGGTGTGAAAAAAAAGACCAGTTTTGAATAGGTGAAAGAGCCCTCTAAACGGCTATAGGAATGTTATTCCTGGCATTTTAGCCATTTAGAGGGTATACCACCCTTAAGTAAAATTTCATACTAAGCCAAAATCAAAAGTGCGCCATTGAATAAAATCTGTAAATTTAATGGTGTCAAAAAAAGAAGACCAGTTTTGAATAGACGAAAGAGCCCTCTAAACAACTATAGGAATATCATTCCTGGCATTTAAGCCATTTAGAGGGTATACCACCCTTAAGTAAAATTTTATACTAGGCCAACATCAGAAGTGCGCCATTGAATAAAATCTGTAAATTTAATGGTGTGAAAAAAAAGACCAGTTTTGAATAGGTGGAAGAGCCCTCTAAACGGCTATAGGAATGTCATTCCTGGCATTTTAGCCATTTAGAGGGTATACCACCCTTAAGTAAAATTTCATACTAGGCCAAAATCAAAAGTGCGCCATTGAATAAAATCTGTAAATTTAATGGTGTGAAAAAAAGAAGACCAGTTTTGAATAGGTGAAAGAGCCCTCTAAGCGCCTATAGGAATGTCATTCCTGGCATTTTAGCCATTTAGAGGGTATACCACCCTTAAGTAAAATTTCATACTAGGCCAAAAACAAAAGTGCGCCATTGAATAAAATCTGTAAATTTAATGGTGTGAAAAAAAGAAGACCAGTTTTGACTAGGTGAAAAAGCCTTCTAAACGGAAATGGGAATGTGATTCCTGACATTTTAGCCATTTAGAGGGTATACCACCCTTAAATAAAATTTCATACTAGGCCAAAATCAAAAGTGCGCCATTAAATAAAATCTGTAAATTTAATGGTGTGAAAAAAAGAAGACCAGTTTTGAATAGGCGAAAAAGCCTTCTAAGCGTCTATAGGAATGTCATTCCTGGCATTTTAGCCATTTAGAGGGTATACCACCCTTAAGTAAAATTTCATACTAGGCCAAAATCAAAAGTGCGCCATTGAATAAAATCTGTAAATTTAATGGTGTGAAAAAAAAGACCAGTTTTGAATAGGTGAAAGAACCCTCTAAACGGCTATAGGAATGTCATTCCTGGTATTTTAGCCATTTAGAGGGTATACCACCCTTAAGTAAAATTTCATACTAGGCCAAAATCAAAAGTGCGCCATTGAATAAAATCTGTAAATTTAATGGTGTGAAAAAAAGAAGACCAGTTTTGAATAGGTAAAAGAGCCCTCTAAACGGCTATAGGAATGCCATTCCTGGCATTTTAGCCATTTAGAGGGTATACCACCCTTAAGTAAAATTTCATACTAGGCCAAAATCAAAAGTGCGCCATTGAATAAAATCTGTAAATTTAATGGTGTGAAAAAAAGAAGACCAGTTTTGAATAGGCGAAAGAGCCCTCTAAACGGCTATAGGAATGTCATTCCTGGCATTTTAGCCATTTAGAGGGTATACCACCCTTAAGTAAAATTTCATACTAAGCCAAAATCAAAAGTGCGCCATTGAATAAAATCTGTAAATTTAATGGTGTGAAAAAAAGACCAGTTTTGAATAGGTGGAAGAGCCCTCTAAACGGCTATAGGAATGTCATTCCTGGTATTTCAGCCATTTAGAGGGTATACCACCCCTAAGTAAAATTTCATACTAGGCCAAAATCAAAAGTGCGCCATTGAATAAAATCTGTAAATTTAATGGTGTGAAAAACAGAAGACCAGTTTTGAATAGGTGAAAGAGCCCTCTAAACGGCTATAGAAATGTCATTCCTGGCATTTTAGCGATTTAGAGGGTATACCACCCTTAAGTAAAATTTCATACTAGGCCAAAATCAAAAGTGCGCCATTGAATAAAATCTGTAAATTTAATGGTGTGAAAAAAAGAAGACCAGTTTTGAATAGGTGAAAGAGCTCTCTAAGCGCCTATAGGAATGTCGTTCCTGGCATTTTAGCCATTTAGAGGGTATACCACCCTTAAGTAAAATTTCATACTAGGCCAAAAACAAAAGTGCGCCATTGAATCAAATCTGTAAATTTAATGGTGTGAAAAAAAGAAGACCAGTTTTGAATAGGTGAAAATGCCTTCTAAACGGAAATAGGAATGTGATTCCTGGCATTTTAGCCATTTAGAGGGTATACCACCCTTAAATAAAATTTCATACTAGTCCAAAATCAAAAGTGCGCCATTGAATAAAATCTGTAAATTTAATGGTGTGAAAAAAAAGACCAGTTTTGAATAGGCAAAAGAGCCCTCTAAGCGCCTATAGGAATGTCATTCCTGGCATTTTAGCCATTTAGAGGGTATACCACCCTTAAGTAAAATTTCATACTAGGCCAAAATCAAAAGTGCGCCATTGAATAAAATCTGTAAATTTAATGGTGTGAAAAAAAGACCAGTTTTGAATAGGTGAAAGAGCCCTCTAAACGGCTATAGGAATGTCATTCCTGGCATTTTAGCCATTTAGAGGGTATACCACCCTTAAGTAAAATTTCATACTAGGCCAAAATCAAAAGTGCGCCATTGAATAAAATCTGTAAATTTAATGGTGTGAAAAAAAAGACCAGTTTTGAATAGGTAAAAGAGCCCTCTAAACGGCTATAGGAATGTCATTCCTGGCATTTTAGCCATTTAGAGGGTATACCACCCTTAAGTAAAATTTCATACTAGGCCAAAATCAAAAGTGCGCCATTGAATAAAATCTGTAAATTTAATGGTGTGAAAAAAAGAAGACCAGTTTTGAATAGGCGAAAGAGCCCTCTAAACGGCTATAGGAATGTCATTCCTGGCATTTTAGCCATTTAGAGGGTATACCACCCTTAAGTAAAATTTCATACTAAGCCAAAATCAAAAGTTCGCCATTGAATAAAATCTGTAAATTTAATGGTGTGAAAAAAAGACCAGTTTTGAATAGGTGGAAGAGCCCTCTAAACGGCTATAGGAATGTCATTCCTGGCATTTCAGCCATTTAGAGGGTATACCACCCCTAAGTAAAATTTCATACTAGGCCAAAATCAAAAGTGCGCCATTGAATAAAATCTGTAAATTTAATGGTGTGAAAAACAGAAGACCAGTTTTGAATAGGTGAAAGAGCCCTCTAAATGGCTATAGAAATGTCATTCCTGGCATTTTAGCCATTTAGAGGGTATACCACCCTTAAGTAAAATTTCATACTAGGCCAAAATCAAAAGTGCGCCATTGAATAAAATCTGTAAATTTAATGGTGTGAAAAAAAGAAGACCAGTTTTGAATAGGTGAAAGAGCCCTCTAAGCGCCTATAGGAATGTCATTCCTGGCATTTTAGCCATTTAGAGGGTATACCACCCTTAAGTAAAATTTCATACTAGGCCAAAAACAAAAGTGCGCCATTGAATAAAATCTGTAAATTTAATGGTGTGAAAAAAAGAAGACCAGTTTTGAATAGGTGAAAAAGCCTTCTAAACGGAAATAGGAATGTGATTCCTGGCATTTTAGCCATTTAGAGGGTATACCACCCTTAAATAAAATTTCATACTAGGTTAAAATCAAAAGTGCGCCATTGAATAAAATCTGTAAATTTAATGGTGTGAAAAAAAAAGACCAGTTTTGAATAGGCAAAAGAGCCCTCTAAACGGCTATAGGAATGTCATTCCTAAAATTTTAGCCATTTAGAGGGTATACCACCCTTAAGTAAAATTTCATACTAGGCCAAAATCAAAAGTGCGCCATTGAATAAAATCTGTAAATTTAATGGTGTGAAAAAAAGAAGACCAGTTTTGAATAGGTGAAAGAGCCCTCTAAACGGGTATAGGAATATCATTCCTGGCATTTAAGCCATTTAGAGGGTATACCACCCCTAAGTAAAATTTCATACTAGGCCAAAATCAAAAGTGCGCCATTGAATAAAATCTGTAAATTTAATGGTGTGAAAAACAGAAGACCAGTTTTGAATAGGTGAAAAAGCCTTCTAAACGAAAATAGGAATGTGATTCCTGGCATTTTAGCCATTTAGAGGGTATACCACCCTTAAGTAAAATTTCATACTAGGCCAAAATCAAAAGTGCGCCATTGAATAAAATCTGTAAATTTAATGGTGTGAAAAAAAGACCAGTTTTGAATAGGTGAAAGAACCCTCTAAACGGCTATAGGAATGTCATTCCTGGTATTTTAGCCATTTAGAGGGTATAGCACCCTTAAGTAAAATTTCATACTAAGCCAAAATCAAAAGTGCGCCATTGAATAAAATCTGTAAATTTAATGGTGTGAAAAAAAGACCAGTTTTGAATAGGTGAAAGAGCCCTCTAAACGGCTATAGGAATGTCATTCCTGGCATTTCAGCCATTTAGAGGGTATACCACCCCTAAGTAAAATTTCATACTAGGCCAAAATCAAAAGTGCGCCATTGAATAAAATCTGTAAATTTAATGGTGTGGAAAACAGAAGACCAGTTTTGAATAGGTGAAAGAGCCCTCTAAGCGCCTATAGGAATGTCATTCCTGGCATTTTAGCCATTTAGAGGGTATACCACCCTTAAGTAAAATTTCATACTAGGCCAAAATCAAAAGTGCGCCATTGAATAAAATCTGTAAATTTAATGGTGTGAAAAAAAGACCAGTTTTGAATAGGTGAAAGAGCCCTCTAAACGGCTATAGGAATGTCATTCCTGGCATTTTAGCCATTTAGAGGGTATACCACCCTTAAATAAAATTTCATACTAGGCCAAAATCAAAAGTGCGCCATTGAATAAAATCTGTAAATTTAATGGTGTGAAAAAAAAGACCAGTTTTGAATAGGTAAAAGAGCCCTCTAAACGGCTATAGGAATGTCATTCCTGGCATTTTAGCCATTTAGAGGGTATACCACCCTTAAGTAAAATTTCATACTAGGCCAAAATCAAAAGTGCGCCATTGAATAAAATCTGTAAATTTAATGGTGTGAAAAAAAGAAGACCAGTTTTGAATAGGCGAAAGAGCCCTCTAAACGGCTATAGGAATGTCATTCCTGGCATTTTAGCCATTTAGAGGGTATACCACCCTTAAGTAAAATTTCATACTAAGCCAAAATCAAAAGTTCGCCATTGAATAAAATCTGTAAATTTAATGGTGTGAAAAAAAGACCAGTTTTGAATAGGTGGAAGAGCCCTCTAAACGGCTATAGGAATGTCATTCCTGGCATTTCAGCCATTTAGAGGGTATACCACCCCTAAGTAAAATTTCATACTAGGCCAAAATCAAAAGTGCGCCATTGAATAAAATCTGTAAATTTAATGGTGTGAAAAACAGAAGACCAGTTTTGAATAGGTGAAAGAGCCCTCTAAATGGCTATAGAAATGTCATTCCTGGCATTTTAGCCATTTAGAGGGTATACCACCCTTAAGTAAAATTTCATACTAGGCCAAAATCAAAAGTGCGCCATTGAATAAAATCTGTAAATTTAATGGTGTGAAAAAAAGAAGACCAGTTTTGAATAGGTGAAAGAGCCCTCTAAGCGCCTATAGGAATGTCATTCCTGGCATTTTAGCCATTTAGAGGGTATACCACCCTTAAGTAAAATTTCATACTAGGCCAAAAACAAAAGTGCGCCATTGAATAAAATCTGTAAATTTAATGGTGTGAAAAAAAAAGACCAGTTTTGAATAGGTGAAAGAGCCCTCTAAACGGGTATAGGAATATCATTCCTGGCATTTAAGCCATTTAGAGGGTATACCACCCCTAAGTAAAATTTCATACTAGGCCAAAATCAAAAGTGCGCCATTGAATAAAATCTGTAAATTTAATGGTGTGAAAAACAGAAGACCAGTTTTGAATAGGTGAAAAAGCCTTCTAAACGAAAATAGGAATGTGATTCCTGGCATTTTAGCCATTTAGAGGGTATACCACCCTTAAGTAAAATTTCATACTAGGCCAAAAACAAAAGTGCGCCATTGAATCAAATCTGTAAATTTAATGGTGTGAAAAAAAGAAGACCAGTTTTGAATAGGCGAAAAAGCCTTCTAAGCGTCTATAGGAATGTCATTCCTGGCATTTTAGCCATTTAGAGGGTATACCACCCTTAAGTAAAATTTCATACTAAGCCAAAATCAAAAGTGCGCCATTGAATAAAATCTGTAAATTTAATGGTGTGAAAAAAAGACCAGTTTTGAATAGGTGAAAGAACCCTCTAAACGGCTATAGGAATGTCATTCCTGGTATTTTAGCCATTTAGAGGGTATAGCACCCTTAAGTAAAATTTCATACTAAGCCAAAATCAAAAGTGCGCCATTGAATAAAATCTGTAAATTTAATGGTGTGAAAAAAAAGACCAGTTTTGAATAGGTGAAAGAGCCCTCTAAACGGCTATAGGAATGTCATTCCTGGCATTTCAGCCATTTAGAGGGTATACCACCCCTAAGTAAAATTTCATACTAGGCCAAAATCAAAAGTGCGCCATTGAATAAAATCTGTAAATTTAATGGTGTGGAAAACAGAAGACCAGTTTTGAATAGGTGAAAGAGCCCTCTAAACGGCTATAGAAATGTCATTCCTGGCATTTTAGCCATTTAGAGGGTATACCACCCTTAAGTAAAATTTCATACTAAGCCAAAATCAAAAGTGCGCCATTGAATAAAATCTGTAAATTTAATGGTGTGAAAAAAAGAAAAAGAATAGATGAAAGAGCTTTCTAAACGGCTATAGGAATGTCATTCCTGGCATTTTAGCCATTTAGAGGGTATACCACCCTTAAGTAAAATTTCATACTAGGCCAAAATCAAAAGTGCGCCATTGAATAAAATCTGTAAATTTAATGGTGTGAAAAAAAGAAGACCAGTTTTGAATAGGCGAAAGAGCCCTCTAAACGGCTATAGGAATGTCATTCCTGGCATTTTAGCCATTTAGAGGGTATACCACCCTTAAGTAAAATTTCATACTAAGCCAAAATCAAAAGTTCGCCATTGAATAAAATCTGTAAATTTAATGGTGTGAAAAAAAGACCAGTTTTGAATAGGTGGAAGAGCCCTCTAAACGGCTATAGGAATGTCATTCCTGGCATTTCAGCCATTTAGAGGGTATACCACCCCTAAGTAAAATTTCATACTAGGCCAAAATCAAAAGTGCGCCATTGAATAAAATCTGTAAATTTAATGGTGTGAAAAACAGAAGACCAGTTTTGAATAGGTGAAAGAGCCCTCTAAATGGCTATAGAAATGTCATTCCTGGCATTTTAGCCATTTAGAGGGTATACCACCCTTAAGTAAAATTTCATACTAGGCCAAAATCAAAAGTGCGCCATTGAATAAAATCTGTAAATTTAATGGTGTGAAAAAAAGAAGACCAGTTTTGAATAGGTGAAAGAGCCCTCTAAGCGCCTATAGGAATGTCATTCCTGGCATTTTAGCCATTTAGAGGGTATACCACCCTTAAGTAAAATTTCATACTAGGCCAAAAACAAAAGTGCGCCATTGAATAAAATCTGTAAATTTAATGGTGTGAAAAAAAAGACCAGTTTTGAATAGGTGAAAGAGCCCTCTAAACGGGTATAGGAATATCATTCCTGGCATTTAAGCCATTTAGAGGGTATACCACCCCTAAGTAAAATTTCATACTAGGCCAAAATCAAAAGTGCGCCATTGAATAAAATCTGTAAATTTAATGGTGTGAAAAACAGAAGACCAGTTTTGAATAGGTGAAAAAGCCTTCTAAACGAAAATAGGAATGTGATTCCTGGCATTTTAGCCATTTAGAGGGTATACCACCCTTAAGTAAAATTTCATACTAGGCCAAAAACAAAAGTGCGCCATTGAATCAAATCTGTAAATTTAATGGTGTGAAAAAAAGAAGACCAGTTTTGAATAGGCGAAAAAGCCTTCTAAGCGTCTATAGGAATGTCATTCCTGGCATTTTAGCCATTTAGAGGGTATACCACCCTTAAGTAAAATTTCATACTAAGCCAAAATCAAAAGTGCGCCATTGAATAAAATCTGTAAATTTAATGGTGTGAAAAAAAGACCAGTTTTGAATAGGTGAAAGAACCCTCTAAACGGCTATAGGAATGTCATTCCTGGTATTTTAGCCATTTAGAGGGTATAGCACCCTTAAGTAAAATTTCATACTAAGCCAAAATCAAAAGTGCGCCATTGAATAAAATCTGTAAATTTAATGGTGTGAAAAAAAGACCAGTTTTGAATAGGTGAAAGAGCCCTCTAAACGGCTATAGGAATGTCATTCCTGGCATTTCAGCCATTTAGAGGGTATACCACCCCTAAGTAAAATTTCATACTAGGCCAAAATCAAAAGTGCGCCATTGAATAAAATCTGTAAATTTAATGGTGTGGAAAACAGAAGACCAGTTTTGAATAGGTGAAAGAGCCCTCTAAACGGCTATAGAAATGTCATTCCTGGCATTTTAGCCATTTAGAGGGTATACCACCCTTAAGTAAAATTTCATACTAAGCCAAAATCAAAAGTGCGCCATTGAATAAAATCTGTAAATTTAATGGTGTGAAAAAAAGAAAAAGAATAGATGAAAGAGCTTTCTAAACGGCTATAGGAATGTCATTCCTGGCATTTTAGCCATTTAGAGGGTATACCACCCTTAAATAAAATTTCATACTAGGCCAAAATCAAAAGTGCGCCATTAAATAAAATCTGTAAATTTAATGGTGTGAAAAAAAGAAGACCAGTTTTGAATAGGCGAAAAAGCCTTCTAAGCGTCTATAGGAATGTCATTCCTGGCATTTTAGCCATTTAGAGGGTATACCACCCTTAAGTAAAATTTCATACTAGGCCAAAATCAAAAGTGCGCCATTGAATAAAATCTGTAAATTTAATGGTGTGAAAAAAAAGACCAGTTTTGAATAGGTGAAAGAACCCTCTAAACGGCTATAGGAATGTCATTTTTGGTATTTTAGCCATTTAGAGGGTATACCACCCTTAAGTAAAATTTCATACTAGGCCAAAATCAAAAGTGCGCCATTGAATAAAATCTGTAAATTTAATGGTGTGAAAAAAAGAAGACCAGTTTTGAATAGGTGAAAGAGCCCTCTAAACGGCTATAGGAATGTCATTCCTGGCATTTTAGCCATTTAGAGGGTATACCACCCTTAAGTAAAATTTCATACTAGGCCAAAATCAAAAGTGCGCCATTGAATAAAATCTGTAAATTTAATGGTGTGAAAAAAAGAAGACCAGTTTTGAATAGGCGAAAGAGCCCTCTAAACGGCTATAGGAATGTCATTCCTGGCATTTTAGCCATTTAGAGGGTATACCACCCTTAAGTAAAATTTCATACTAAGCCAAAATCAAAAGTGCGCCATTGAATAAAATCTGTAAATTTAATGGTGTGAAAAAAAGACCAGTTTTGAATAGGTGGAAGAGCCCTCTAAACGGCTATAGGAATGTCATTCCTGGTATTTCAGCCATTTAGAGGGTATACCACCCCTAAGTAAAATTTCATACTAGGCCAAAATCAAAAGTGCGCCATTGAATAAAATCTGTAAATTTAATGGTGTGAAAAACAGAAGACCAGTTTTGAATAGGTGAAAGAGCCCTCTAAACGGCTATAGAAATGTCATTCCTGGCATTTTAGCGATTTAGAGGGTATACCACCCTTAAGTAAAATTTCATACTAGGCCAAAATCAAAAGTGCGCCATTGAATAAAATCTGTAAATTTAATGGTGTGAAAAAAAGAAGACCAGTTTTGATTAGGTGAAAGAGCTCTCTAAGCGCCTATAGGAATGTCATTCCTGGCATTTTAGCCATTTAGAGGGTATACCACCCTTAAGTAAAATTTCATACTAGGCCAAAAACAAAAGTGCGCCATTGAATCAAATCTGTAAATTTAATGGTGTGAAAAAAAGAAGACCAGTTTTGAATAGGTGAAAAAGCCTTCTAAACGGAAATAGGAATGTGATTCCTGGCATTTTAGCCATTTAGAGGGTATACCACCCTTAAATAAAATTTCATACTAGTCCAAAATCAAAAGTGCGCCATTGAATAAAATCTGTAAATTTAATGGTGTGAAAAAAAAGACCAGTTTTGAATAGGCAAAAGAGCCCTCTAAGCGCCTATAGGAATGTCATTCCTGGCATTTTAGCCATTTAGAGGGTATACCACCCTTAAGTAAAATTTCATACTAGGCCAAAATCAAAAGTGCGCCATTGAATAAAATCTGTAAATTTAATGGTGTGAAAAAAAGAAGACCAGTTTTGAATAGGTGAAAGAGCCTTCTAAACGGGTATAGGAATATCATTCCTGGCATTTAAGCCATTTAGACGGTATACCACCCTTAAATAAAATTTTATACTAGGCCAAAATCAAAAGTGCGGCATTGAATAAAATCTGTAAATTTAATGGTGTGAAAAAAAGAAGACCAGTTTTGAATAGGTGCAAGAGCCCTCTAAACGGCTATAGGAACGTCATTCCTGGCATTTTAGCCATTTAGAGGGTATACCACCCTTAAGTAAAATTTCATACTAGGCCAAAATCAAAAGTGCGCCATTGAATAAAATCTGTAAATTTAATGGTGTAAAAAAAAGAAGACCAGTTTTGAATAGGTGAAAGAGCCCTCTAAACGGCTATAGGAATATCATTCCTGGCATTTTAGCCATTTAGACGGTATACCACCCTTAAGTAAAATTTCATACTAAGCCAAAATCAAAAGTGCGCCATTGAATAAAATCTGTAAATTTAATGGTGTGAAAAAAAGAAGACCAGTTTTGAATAGGTGAAAGAGCCTTTTAAACGGCTATAGGAATGTCATTCCTGGCATTTTAGCCATTTAGAGGGTATACCACCCTTAAGTAAAATTTCATACTAAGCCAAAATCAAAAGTGCGCCATTGAATAAAATCTGTAAATTTAATGGTGTGAAAAAAAGAAAAAGAATAGGTGAAAGAGCTTTCTAAACGGCTATAGGAATGTCATTCCTGGCATTTTAGCCATTTAGAGGGTATACCACCCTTAAGTAAAATTTCATACTAGGCCAAAATCAAAAGTGCGCCATTGAATAAAATCTGTAAATTTAATGGTGTGAAAAAAACAAGACCAGTTTTGCATAGGCAAAGAAGCTCTCTAAACGGCTATAGGAATATCATTCCTGGCATTTTAGCCATTTAGAGGGTATACCACCCTTAAGTAAAATTTCATACTAGGCCAAAATCAAAAGTGCGCCATTGAATAAAATCTGTAAATTTAATGGTGTGAAAAAAAGACCAGTTTTGAATAGGTGAAAGAGCCCTCTAAACGGCTATAGGAATGTTATTCCTGGCATTTTAGCCATTTAGAGGGTATACCACCCTTAAGTAAAATTTCATACTAAGCCAAAATCAAAAGTGCGCCATTGAATAAAATCTGTAAATTTAATGGTGTCAAAAAAAGAAGACCAGTTTTGAATAGACGAAAGAGCCCTCTAAACAACTATAGGAATATCATTCCTGGCATTTAAGCCATTTAGAGGGTATACCACCCTTAAATAAAATTTTATACTAGCCCAAAATCAAAAGTGCGCCATTGAATAAAATCTGTAAATTTAATGGTGTGAAAAAAGAAGAAGAATAGGTGAAAGAGCCCTCTAAACGGCTATAGGAATGTCATTCCTGGCATTTTAGCCATTTAGAGGGTATACCACCCTTAAGTAAAATTTCATACTAGGCCAAAATCAAAAGTGCGCCATTGAATAAAATCTGTAAATTTAATGGTGTGAAAAAAAGAAGACCAGTTTTGAATAGGTGAAAGAGCCCTCTAAGCGCCTATAGGAATGTCATTCCTGGCATTTTAGCCATTTAGAGGGTATACCACCCTTAAGTAAAATTTCATACTAGGCCAAAAACAAAAGTGCGCCATTGAATCAAATCTGTAAATTTAATGGTGTGAAAAAAAGAAGACCAGTTTTGAATAGGTGAAAAAGCCTTCTAAACGGAAATAGGAATGTGATTCCTGGCATTTTAGCCATTTAGAGGGTATACCACCCTTAAATAAAATTTCATACTAGTCCAAAATCAAAAGTGCGCCATTGAATAAAATCTGTAAATTTAATGGTGTGAAAAAAAAGACCAGTTTTGAATAGGCAAAAGAGCCCTCTAAGCGCCTATAGGAATGTCATTCCTGGCATTTTAGCCATTTAGACGGTATACCACCCTTAAGTAAAATTTCATACTAAGCCAAAATCAAAAGTGCGCCATTGAATAAAATCTGTAAATTTAATGGTGTGAAAAAAAGAAGACCAGTTTTGAATAGGTGAAAGAGCCTTTTAAACGGCTATAGGAATGTCATTCCTGGCATTTTAGCCATTTAGAGGGTATACCACCCTTAAGTAAAATTTCATACTAAGCCAAAATCAAAAGTGCGCCATTGAATAAAATCTGTAAATTTAATGGTGTGAAAAAAAGAAAAAGAATAGGTGAAAGAGCTTTCTAAACGGCTATAGGAATGTCATTCCTGGCATTTTAGCCATTTAGAGGGTATACCACCCTTAAGTAAAATTTCATACTAGGCCAAAATCAAAAGTGCGCCATTGAATAAAATCTGTAAATTTAATGGTGTGAAAAAAACAAGACCAGTTTTGCATAGGCAAAGAAGCTCTCTAAACGGCTATAGGAATATCATTCCTGGCATTTTAGCCATTTAGAGGGTATACCACCCTTAAGTAAAATTTCATACTAGGCCAAAATCAAAAGTGCGCCATTGAATAAAATCTGTAAATTTAATGGTGTGAAAAAAAGACCAGTTTTGAATAGGTGAAAGAGCCCTCTAAACGGCTATAGGAATGTTATTCCTGGCATTTTAGCCATTTAGAGGGTATACCACCCTTAAGTAAAATTTCATACTAAGCCAAAATCAAAAGTGCGCCATTGAATAAAATCTGTAAATTTAATGGTGTCAAAAAAAGAAGACCAGTTTTGAATAGACGAAAGAGCCCTCTAAACAACTATAGGAATATCATTCCTGGCATTTAAGCCATTTAGAGGGTATACCACCCTTAAATAAAATTTTATACTAGCCCAAAATCAAAAGTGCGCCATTGAATAAAATCTGTAAATTTAATGGTGTGAAAAAAGAAGAAGAATAGGTGAAAGAGCCCTCTAAACGGCTATAGGAATGTCATTCCTGGCATTTTAGCCATTTAGAGGGTATACCACCCTTAAGTAAAATTTCATACTAGGCCAAAATCAAAAGTGCGCCATTGAATAAAATCTGTAAATTTAATGGTGTGAAAAAAAGAAGACCAGTTTTGAATAGGTGAAAGAGCCCTCTAAGCGCCTATAGGAATGTCATTCCTGGCATTTTAGCCATTTAGAGGGTATACCACCCTTAAGTAAAATTTCATACTAGGCCAAAAACAAAAGTGCGCCATTGAATCAAATCTGTAAATTTAATGGTGTGAAAAAAAGAAGACCAGTTTTGAATAGGTGAAAAAGCCTTCTAAACGGAAATAGGAATGTGATTCCTGGCATTTTAGCCATTTAGAGGGTATACCACCCTTAAATAAAATTTCATACTAGTCCAAAATCAAAAGTGCGCCATTGAATAAAATCTGTAAATTTAATGGTGTGAAAAAAAAGACCAGTTTTGAATAGGCAAAAGAGCCCTCTAAGCGCCTATAGGAATGTCATTCCTGGCATTTTAGCCATTTAGAGGGTATACCACCCTTAAATAAAATTTCATACTAGGCCAAAATCAAAAGTGCGCCATTGAATAAAATCTGTAAATTTAATGGTGTGAAAAAAAGAAGACCAGTTTTGAATAGGTGAAAGAGCCTTCTAAACGGGTATAGGAATATCATTCCTGGCATTTAAGCCATTTAGAGGGTATACCACCCTTAAATAAAATTTTATACTAGGCCAAAATCAAAAGTGCGGCATTGAATAAAATCTGTAAATTTAATGGTGTGAAAAAAAGAAGACCAGTTTTGAATAGGTGCAAGAGCCCTCTAAACGGCTATAGGAACGTCATTCCTGGCATTTTAGCCATTTAGAGGGTATACCACCCTTAAGTAAAATTTCATACTAGGCCAAAATCAAAAGTGCGCCATTGAATAAAATCTGTAAATTTAATGGTGTAAAAAAAAGAAGACCAGTTTTGAATAGGTGAAAGAGCCCTCTAAACGGCTATAGGAATATCATTCCTGGCATTTTAGCCATTTAGAGGGTATACCACCCTTAAGTAAAATTTCATACTAAGCCAAAATCAAAAGTGCGCCATTGAATAAAATCTGTAAATTTAATGGTGTGAAAAAAAGAAGACCAGTTTTGAATAGGTGAAAGAGCCTTTTAAACGGCTATAGGAATGTCATTCCTGGCATTTTAGCCATTTAGAGGGTATACCACCCTTAAGTAAAATTTCATACTAAGCCAAAATCAAAAGTGCGCCATTGAATAAAATCTGTAAATTTAATGGTGTGAAAAAAAGAAAAAGAATAGGTGAAAGAGCTTTCTAAACGGCTATAGGAATGTCATTCCTGGCATTTTAGCCATTTAGAGGGTATACCACCCTTAAGTAAAATTTCATACTAGGCCAAAATCAAAAGTGCGCCATTGAATAAAATCTGTAAATTTAATGGTGTGAAAAAAACAAGACCAGTTTTGCATAGGCAAAGAAGCTCTCTAAACGGCTATAGGAATATCATTCCTGGCATTTTAGCCATTTAGAGGGTACACCACCCTTAAGTAAAATTTCATACTAGGCCAAAATCAAAAGTGCGCCATTGAATAAAATCTGTAAATTTAATGGTGTGAAAAAAAAGACCAGTTTTGAATAGGTGAAAGAGCCCTCTAAACAACTATAGGAATATCATTCCTGGCATTTTAGCCATTTAGAGGGTATACCACCCTTAAGTAAAATTTCATACTAGGCCAAAATCAAAAGTGCGCCATTGAATAAAATCTGTAAATTTAATGGTGTGAAAAAAAGAAGAAGAATAGGTGAAAGAGCCCTCTAAACGGCTATAGGAATATCATTCCTGGCATTTTAGCCATTTAGAGGGTATACCACCCTTAAGTAAAATTTCATACTAGGCCAAAATCAAAAGTGCGCCATTGAATAAAATCTGTAAATTTAATGGTGTGAAAAAAAGAAGACCAGTTTTGAATAGGTGAAAGAGCCCTCTAAGCGCCTATAGGAATGTCATTCCTGGCATTTTAGCCATTTAGAGGGTATACCACCCTTAAGTAAAATTTCATACTAGGCCAAAAACAAAAGTGCGCCATTGAATAAAATCTGTAAATTTAATGGTGTAAAAAAAAGAAGACCAGTTTTGACTAGGTGAAAAAGCCTTCTAAACGGAAATCGGAATGTGATTCCTGACATTTTAGCCATTTAGAGGGTATACCACCCTTAAATAAAATTTCATACTAGGCCAAAATCAAAAGTGCGCCATTAAATAAAATCTGTAAATTTAATGGTGTGAAAAAAAGAAGACCAGTTTTGAATAGGCGAAAAAGCCTTCTAAGCGTCTATAGGAATGTCATTCCTGGCATTTTAGCCATTTAGAGGGTATACCACCCTTAAGTAAAATTTCATACTAGGCCAAAATCAAAAGTGCGCCATTGAATAAAATCTGTAAATTTAATGGTGTGAAAAAAAAGACCAGTTTTGAATAGGTGAAAGAACCCTCTAAACGGCTATAGGAATGTCATTCCTGGTATTTTAGCCATTTAGAGGGTATACCACCCTTAAGTAAAATTTCATACTAGGCCAAAATCAAAAGTGCGCCATTGAATAAAATCTGTAAATTTAATGGTGTGAAAAAAAGAAGACCAGTTTTGAATAGGCGAAAGAGCCCTCTAAACGGCTATAGGAATGTCATTCCTGGCATTTTAGCCATTTAGAGGGTATACCACCCTTAAGTAAAATTTCATACTAAGCCAAAATCAAAAGTGCGCCATTGAATAAAATCTGTAAATTTAATGGTGTGAAAAAAAGACCAGTTTTGAATAGGTGGAAGAGCCCTCTAAACGGCTATAGGAATGTCATTCCTGGTATTTCAGCCATTTAGAGGGTATACCACCCCTAAGTAAAATTTCATACTAGGCCAAAATCAAAAGTGCGCCATTGAATAAAATCTGTAAATTTAATGGTGTGAAAAAAAAGACCAGTTTTGAATAGGTGAAAGAGCCCTCTAAACAACTATAGGAATATCATTCCTGGCATTTTAGCCATTTAGAGGGTATACCACCCTTAAGTAAAATTTCATACTAGGCCAAAATCAAAAGTGCGCCATTGAATAAAATCTGTAAATTTAATGGTGTGAAAAAAAGAAGAAGAATAGGTGAAAGAGCCCTCTAAACGGCTATAGGAATATCATTCCTGGCATTTTAGCCATTTAGAGGGTATACCACCCTTAAGTAAAATTTCATACTAAGCCAAAATCAAAAGTGCGCCATTGAATAAAATCTGTAAATTTAATGGTGTGAAAAAAAGAAGACCAGTTTTGAATAGGTGAAAGAGCCTTTTAAACGGCTATAGGAATGTCATTCCTGGCATTTTAGCCATTTAGAGGGTATACCACCCTTAAGTAAAATTTCATACTAAGCCAAAATCAAAAGTGCGCCATTGAATAAAATCTGTAAATTTAATGGTGTGAAAAAAAGAAAAAGAATAGGTGAAAGAGCTTTCTAAACGGCTATAGGAATGTCATTCCTGGCATTTTAGCCATTTAGAGGGTATACCACCCTTAAGTAAAATTTCATACTAGGCCAAAATCAAAAGTGCGCCATTGAATAAAATCTGTAAATTTAATGGTGTGAAAAAAACAAGACCAGTTTTGCATAGGCAAAGAAGCTCTCTAAACGGCTATAGGAATATCATTCCTGGCATTTTAGCCATTTAGAGGGTATACCACCCTTAAGTAAAATTTCATACTAGGCCAAAATCAAAAGTGCGCCATTGAATAAAATCTGTAAATTTAATGGTGTGAAAAAAAGACCAGTTTTGAATAGGTGAAAGAGCCCTCTAAACGGCTATAGGAATGTTATTCCTGGCATTTTAGCCATTTAGAGGGTATACCACCCTTAAGTAAAATTTCATACTAAGCCAAAATCAAAAGTGCGCCATTGAATAAAATCTGTAAATTTAATGGTGTCAAAAAAAGAAGACCAGTTTTGAATAGACGAAAGAGCCCTCTAAACAACTATAGGAATATCATTCCTGGCATTTAAGCCATTTAGAGGGTATACCACCCTTAAATAAAATTTTATACTAGCCCAAAATCAAAAGTGCGCCATTGAATAAAATCTGTAAATTTAATGGTGTGAAAAAAGAAGAAGAATAGGTGAAAGAGCCCTCTAAACGGCTATAGGAATGTCATTCCTGGCATTTTAGCCATTTAGAGGGTATACCACCCTTAAGTAAAATTTCATACTAGGCCAAAATCAAAAGTGCGCCATTGAATAAAATCTGTAAATTTAATGGTGTGAAAAAAAGAAGACCAGTTTTGAATAGGTGAAAGAGCCCTCTAAGCGCCTATAGGAATGTCATTCCTGGCATTTTAGCCATTTAGAGGGTATACCACCCTTAAGTAAAATTTCATACTAGGCCAAAAACAAAAGTGCGCCATTGAATCAAATCTGTAAATTTAATGGTGTGAAAAAAAGAAGACCAGTTTTGAATAGGTGAAAAAGCCTTCTAAACGGAAATAGGAATGTGATTCCTGGCATTTTAGCCATTTAGAGGGTATACCACCCTTAAATAAAATTTCATACTAGTCCAAAATCAAAAGTGCGCCATTGAATAAAATCTGTAAATTTAATGGTGTGAAAAAAAAGACCAGTTTTGAATAGGCAAAAGAGCCCTCTAAGCGCCTATAGGAATGTCATTCCTGGCATTTTAGCCATTTAGAGGGTATACCACCCTTAAATAAAATTTCATACTAGGCCAAAATCAAAAGTGCGCCATTGAATAAAATCTGTAAATTTAATGGTGTGAAAAAAAGAAGACCAGTTTTGAATAGGTGAAAGAGCCTTCTAAACGGGTATAGGAATATCATTCCTGGCATTTAAGCCATTTAGAGGGTATACCACCCTTAAATAAAATTTTATACTAGGCCAAAATCAAAAGTGCGGCATTGAATAAAATCTGTAAATTTAATGGTGTGAAAAAAAGAAGACCAGTTTTGAATAGGTGCAAGAGCCCTCTAAACGGCTATAGGAACGTCATTCCTGGCATTTTAGCCATTTAGAGGGTATACCACCCTTAAGTAAAATTTCATACTAGGCCAAAATCAAAAGTGCGCCATTGAATAAAATCTGTAAATTTAATGGTGTAAAAAAAAGAAGACCAGTTTTGAATAGGTGAAAGAGCCCTCTAAACGGCTATAGGAATATCATTCCTGGCATTTTAGCCATTTAGAGGGTATACCACCCTTAAGTAAAATTTCATACTAAGCCAAAATCAAAAGTGCGCCATTGAATAAAATCTGTAAATTTAATGGTGTGAAAAAAAGAAGACCAGTTTTGAATAGGTGAAAGAGCCTTTTAAACGGCTATAGGAATGTCATTCCTGGCATTTTAGCCATTTAGAGGGTATACCACCCTTAAGTAAAATTTCATACTAAGCCAAAATCAAAAGTGCGCCATTGAATAAAATCTGTAAATTTAATGGTGTGAAAAAAAGAAAAAGAATAGGTGAAAGAGCTTTCTAAACGGCTATAGGAATGTCATTCCTGGCATTTTAGCCATTTAGAGGGTATACCACCCTTAAGTAAAATTTCATACTAGGCCAAAATCAAAAGTGCGCCATTGAATAAAATCTGTAAATTTAATGGTGTGAAAAAAACAAGACCAGTTTTGCATAGGCAAAGAAGCTCTCTAAACGGCTATAGGAATATCATTCCTGGCATTTTAGCCATTTAGAGGGTATACCACCCTTAAGTAAAATTTCATACTAGGCCAAAATCAAAAGTGCGCCATTGAATAAAATCTGTAAATTTAATGGTGTGAAAAAAAAGACCAGTTTTGAATAGGTGAAAGAGCCCTCTAAACAACTATAGGAATATCATTCCTGGCATTTTAGCCATTTAGAGGGTATACCACCCTTAAGTAAAATTTCATACTAGGCCAAAATCAAAAGTGCGCCATTGAATAAAATCTGTAAATTTAATGGTGTGAAAAAAAGAAGAAGAATAGGTGAAAGAGCCCTCTAAACGGCTATAGGAATATCATTCCTGGCATTTTAGCCATTTAGAGGGTATACCACCCTTAAGTAAAATTTCATACTAGGCCAAAATCAAAAGTGCGCCATTGAATAAAATCTGTAAATTTAATGGTGTGAAAAAAAGAAGACCAGTTTTGAATAGGTGAAAGAGCCCTCTAAGCGCCTATAGGAATGTCATTCCTGGCATTTTAGCCATTTAGAGGGTATACCACCCTTAAGTAAAATTTCATACTAGGCCAAAAACAAAAGTGCGCCATTGAATAAAATCTGTAAATTTAATGGTGTAAAAAAAAGAAGACCAGTTTTGACTAGGTGAAAAAGCCTTCTAAACGGAAATCGGAATGTGATTCCTGACATTTTAGCCATTTAGAGGGTATACCACCCTTAAATAAAATTTCATACTAGGCCAAAATCAAAAGTGCGCCATTAAATAAAATCTGTAAATTTAATGGTGTGAAAAAAAGAAGACCAGTTTTGAATAGGCGAAAAAGCCTTCTAAGCGTCTATAGGAATGTCATTCCTGGCATTTTAGCCATTTAGAGGGTATACCACCCTTAAGTAAAATTTCATACTAGGCCAAAATCAAAAGTGCGCCATTGAATAAAATCTGTAAATTTAATGGTGTGAAAAAAAAGACCAGTTTTGAATAGGTGAAAGAACCCTCTAAACGGCTATAGGAATGTCATTCCTGGTATTTTAGCCATTTAGAGGGTATACCACCCTTAAGTAAAATTTCATACTAGGCCAAAATCAAAAGTGCGCCATTGAATAAAATCTGTAAATTTAATGGTGTGAAAAAAAGAAGACCAGTTTTGAATAGGCGAAAGAGCCCTCTAAACGGCTATAGGAATGTCATTCCTGGCATTTTAGCCATTTAGAGGGTATACCACCCTTAAGTAAAATTTCATACTAAGCCAAAATCAAAAGTGCGCCATTGAATAAAATCTGTAAATTTAATGGTGTGAAAAAAAGACCAGTTTTGAATAGGTGGAAGAGCCCTCTAAACGGCTATAGGAATGTCATTCCTGGTATTTCAGCCATTTAGAGGGTATACCACCCCTAAGTAAAATTTCATACTAGGCCAAAATCAAAAGTGCGCCATTGAATAAAATCTGTAAATTTAATGGTGTGAAAAACAGAAGACCAGTTTTGAATAGGTGAAAGAGCCCTCTAAACGGCTATAGAAATGTCATTCCTGGCATTTTAGCGATTTAGAGGGTATACCACCCTTAAGTAAAATTTCATACTAGGCCAAAATCAAAAGTGCGCCATTGAATAAAATCTGTAAGTTTAATGGTGTGAAAAAAAGAAGACCAGTTTTGAATAGGTGAAAGAGCTCTCTAAGCGCCTATAGGAATGTCATTCCTGGCATTTTAGCCATTTAGAGGGTATACCACCCTTAAGTAAAATTTCATACTAGGCCAAAAACAAAAGTGCGCCATTGAATAAAATCTGTAAATTTAATGGTGTGAAAAAAAGAAGACCAGTTTTGAATAGGTGAAAAAGCCTTCTAAACGGAAATAGGAATGTGATTCCTGGCATTTTAGCCATTTAGAGGGTATACCACCCTTAAATAAAATTTCATACTAGTCCAAAATCAAAAGTGCGCCATTGAATAAAATCTGTAAATTTAATGGTGTGAAAAAAAAGGCCAGTTTTGAATAGGCAAAAGAGCCCTCTAAGCGCCTATAGGAATGTCATTCCTGGCATTTTAGCCATTTAGAGGGTATACCACCCTTAAGTAAAATTTCATACTAGGCCAAAATCAAAAGTGCGCCATTGAATAAAATCTGTAAATTTAATGGTGTCAAAAAAAGAAGACCAGTTTTGAATAGGTGAAAGAGCCTTCTAAACGGGTATAGGAATATCATTCCTGGCATTTAAGCCATTTAGAGGGTATACCACCCTTAAATAAAATTTTATACTAGGTCAAAATCAAAAGTGCGGCATTGAATAAAATCTGTAAATTTAATGGTGTGAAAAAAAGAAGACCAGTTTTGAATAGGTGCAAGAGCCCTCTAAACGGCTATAGGAACGTCATTCCTGGCATTTTAGCCATTTAGAGGGTATACCACCCTTAAGTAAAATTTCATACTAAGCCAAAATCAAAAGTGCGCCATTGAATAAAATCTGTAAATTTAATGGTGTGAAAAAAAGAAGACCAGTTTTGAATAGGTGAAAGAGCCTTTTAAACGGCTATAGGAATGTCATTCCTGGCATTTTAGCCATTTAGAGGGTATACTACCCTTAAGTAAAATTTCATACTAAGCCAAAATCAAAAGTGCGCCATTGAATAAAATCTGTAAATTTAATGGTGTGAAAAAAAGAAAAAGAATAGGTGAAAGAGCTTTCTAAACAGCTATAGGAATGTCATTCCTGGCATTTTAGCCATTTAGAGGGTATACCACCCTTAAGTAAAATTTCATACTAGGCCAAAATCAAAAGTGTAAATTTAATGGTGTGAAAAAAAGAAGACCAGTTTTGAATAGGTGAAAGAGCCCTCTAAACGGCTATAGGAATGTCATTCCTGACATTTTAGCCATTTAGAGGGTATACCACCCTTAAGTAAAGTTTCATACTAGGCCAAAATCAAAAGTGCGCCATTGAATAAAATCTGTAAATTTAATGGTGTGAAAAAAAGAAGACCAGTTTTGAATAGGTGAAAGAGCCCTCTAAACGGCTATAGGAATGTCATTCCTGGCATTTTAGCCATTTAGAGGGTATACCACCCTTAAGTAAAATTTCATACTAGGCCAAAATCAAAAGTGCGCCATTGAATAAAATCTGTAAATTTAATGGTGTGAAAAAAAAGACCAGTTTTGAATAGGTGAAAGAGCCCTCTAAACGGCTATAGGAATGTCATTCCTGGCATTTTAGCCATTTAGAGGGTATACCACACTTAAGTAAAATTTCATAATAGGCCAAAATCAAAAGTGCGCCATTGAATAAAATCTGTAAATTTAATGGTGTGAAAAAAACAAGACCAGTTTTGAATAGGTGAAAGAGCCCTCTAAACGGAAATGGGAATGTGATTCCTGACATTTTAGCCATTTAGAGGGTATACCACCCTTAAATAAAATTTCATACTAGGCCAAAATCAAAAGTGCGCCATTAAATAAAATCTGTATATTTAATGGTGTGAAAAAAAGAAGACCAGTTTTGAATAGGCAAAAAAGCCTTCTAAGCGTCTATAGGAATGTCATTCCTGGCATTTTAGCCATTTAGAGGGTATACCACCCTTAAGTAAAATTTCATACTAGGCCAAAATCAAAAGTGCGCCATTGAATAAAATCTGTAAATTTAATGGTGTGAAAAAAAAGACCAGTTTTGAATAGGTGAAAGAACTCTCTAAACGGCTATAGGAATGTCATTCCTGGTATTTTAGCCATTTAGAGGGTATACCACCCTTAAGTAAAATTTCATACTAGGCCAAAATCAAAAGTGCGCCATTGAATAAAATCTGTAAATTTAATGGTGTGAAAAAAAGACCAGTTTTGAATAGGTAAAAGAGCCCTCTAAACGGCTATAGGAATGTCATTCCTGGCATTTTAGCCATTTAGAGGGTATACCACCCTTAAGTAAAATTTCATACTAGGCCAAAATCAAAAGTGCGCCATTGAATAAAATCTGTAAATTTAATGGTGTGAAAAAAAGACCAGTTTTGCATAGGTGAAAGAGCCCTCTAAACGGCTATAGGAATGTCATTCCTGGCATTTTAGCCATTTAGAGGGTATACCACCCTTAAATAAAATTTCATACTAGGCCAAAATCAAAAGTGCGCCATTAAATAAAATCTGTAAATTTAATGGTGTGAAAAAAAGAAGACCAGTTTTGAATAGGCGAAAAAGCCTTCTAAGCGCCTATAGGAATGTCATTCCTGGCATTTTAGCCATTTAGAGGGTATACCACCCTTAAGTAAAATTTCATACTAGGCCAAAATCAAAAGTGCGCCATAGTAGTAGGGAACTGCCGGTTCTGGGACAATTAAAATTGTTAAATTGTTGCTGAAATTGTTAAATTGTGGGCTGAAATTGTTAAATTGTGGCTGAAATTGTTAAATTGTTGCTGAAATTTTAAAATTCTTGGAAATTTGTGTTTTCGGCGGCGCTTTGATGTTTTTTGTTTACATTAGGAGTTTTTTGTTTACATTAACTTTGTGTGAACGGGTGATTTTTTTTGGGTTACATTAATTGTGATAACGGGTGATTTTTTTTGAGGTTTCATATGAGTGTATATGCCGACGGCAATACATGATTATTATTTTTTTCAAATGCCGACGGCAATACATGATTATTATTTTTTTCAAATGCCGACGGCAAAACATGTTTATTAATTTTTCCTAATGCCGACGGCAAAAAATGAATATAATTTTTTCAAATGCCGACGGGAAAATGATTTTTCCTAATGACGACGGGAAAACGTGAAAGTTATTTTTTCTAATGCTAATGTAGGTGTTGCTAGACTGTGGGAATTTAAGGCTGACCGTGATTTGAGTGGGCGGCGTTGTTGCCGTAATATGTAACCATAGGAATTTGTGGATGTGTCTGTCTGTCTGTGAGAATTTAGGTGAAGGTTTGATTGGCAGGGGGCGGGGTGTAGTTGAGGTAGATCGATTGCGTGTGTAGTTGTGTGTGAATGTATGTGTATGTGTGTGTGTGTGTGTGTGTGTGTGTATGTGTATGTTTGTAGGAATTTCAATGTGTGTATTTCTGTAGGAGCTTAAGGCTGATTGTGATTTATGAGGGGTGAGGTGTTCTAGTAATATGCAACCGGGGGAATCTGTGTGTTTGTATGTCTGTAGGAGTTTAAGGCTGACCATGATTTGGGTGGGCAGGGTTGTTGACGTAATATGTATCCATGGGGATTTGTGGATGTGTCTGTCTATAGTAGTTTAAGGCTGATCGTGATTTGAGGTGGGTGAGAATGTTGTTGAGGTAAATTGGTTATGTGTATGTATGTATATATGTATTTTTGTAAGAATTTAAGATGATTGTGATTTATTAGGGCCGAGGTGTTCTTGTAATATGTAGCCGTGAGAATCTATGTGTATAGACGTCTGTAGAAGTTTAAGACTATCTGTAATTTCAGGTAGGTGAGAGTGTTGTGTTGTTGAGATTAATCTTATATATTGTATATGTATGTATGATCATGGGAATTTGTGTATGTATATCTGAGGGAGAATTTAAGGCTCGTCATGATTTGCAAAAGGTGGGGTGTTGTTGAAATTTTCTTGGATATTTCTTATATGAATTCTGCTATGTGTGTGTATTTGAGCTGGTATTTATGTGTAGGTAGAAATAAATTGTTTTTAATATCGACATATGGTACTATAAAATACTATCATATATCTGGACTTCCCTAATCCTAGTATGCTTTTATACTTACGATTGCTTTATATTTTGTCATGCTTAAATTTGTCTCGCGTTGAAGTCAGTCTGTGTGAAATTTGTTTATATTACAGATTTTGTTTATTTAACTACATTCGTCTTCTTTGACTGAAAGAGTTATCTACACACAGAGAAAAACCAACTTGAAATCAGTAAGAACCATGCTGAATTAATAAGAACCATTAGCGAAGGTTAGTCATATTGAAATTTCTTATTTCAATATGGACAAAATATTAATTTACAGTATTCATTTATTAAACTCATTAGTTTGTAGATATCTCAATATACATTTTCTATTATATTAAAAATTATTGAATTAATGTGATGAATTCTTATTTTTAAGCTGCAGATTTTCCCTGAGTGTATGGATTGTTTATATTTGCATTGTGCTTTAACTAAACGACGCTTCATATATTTTCATGATGTAGGTCTAATAAATACTTAAGCATTGATAAGAAATTTGATATGTATACATACATATCTACAAATTGATTTTATGTATGTATGTATGTATGTATGTATGTATGTACATATATATGTACATACAAATAAGTGTTCAATTCAATCTTTGTATACATTTTTTATTTTATTTTTTGTCATGTGATGTCTGTTGTTGGTGAAATTAAAAACATTTTAATTTTTATCTGCGTTTACTTAAAAGTTTGTGAGGATTTTCTGTTGTAAGTAAAACTGAATTCTTGAAGATATGTGCTTACATACTCTATAGTAATAGTAACTATAATAGAAATATTTCTTATACTTAATTTACAGTTTTTTAAAGTATAGGGTATAAAATTTTTTCTAGCTATAGCCTTCTACATTTATTTTGGAAAGCTTGCTTTGCTTTTTGAAAATGTATAAACATTTTTAAATGAAACTGATCCGGCACTCCAGCTTAGGTACTGATAGTTTTTTTTGTTGTTAGTTAACTTACTTATTTTTTATTTTTTATTGATAAACATTGGAAATCAAAAGGGAGTTTTATATTGTAATTATTATTTTCATAATTGTTGAAAACAATCGCTGCTTTTTGTTTGTTTTTTGCGATGAAATCATTTGAATTACTTTTGCAACTTTACGCGTTTATAAAAATTATGTTATTTTCTATATTTCTTAATTTATAAGACTTTTAGACTTTGTCCTTTAGGGGTTATATATTCTATTATACGATTATGAATAAGAATGCAGTAAGCTGATGTATTTGCTTACTGCTTCAAATTAAAATTTTATTAAATTGAATAAAAGGAGTTTTTTTTTCTTAAACTCTGATGCAGTTAGAAGCGCTGGAGATTCTTTCATATAACAGCTTTTTTGAAATTTTTGATACATAGTATAATATAGAATTGGATAACATTTATTTTTAATTTTTATGTTAAGAAGTACGGGTATGAGACTGAATTTAAATGTACTTTTAAATTAGTTAAATCATAATGAACAAACATATTTTCTTCTTTAATAGCGATCAACAGAAAACGAACTCGTTTTCATATAATTTAGGTATACCCTATCGACGGCTCCTCTAGGATACAAGATGACTTTGTATGACGAAATTTCTGTTGCTTTATACTGATATGTTTACATTAATAAGATACATATACATACGTTTATTTTATGAACGGTGAGCACCTATGGCTTTTATTTAATGTTCTATATGACTTTTTTTTTCATTTTATTAAAGTTCAACGTATTGTATATATATTTCTGAAATGTTTAAGTGTGTTTTGTGTGCCCATCGGGCAGAGTGTACGTATTAGTTGGTCAGTCAGTCTCTATTTTTATTTTTTTTTTCTTCTAATGTGCCACTCCTTTTTCAGATTTTACTACTTGGAATAGAGAATTTTTGTCTAATTTTTTGGTGGGTATATACATTAGGTATGTAGAAATTAGTTTAGATACAAAGAAATGCATGTTTAATATACAACTATTATATCAAATCGATCTCAAATAACTCAGTTACCTCTACCAGCAATTCACCGTTGGTGTATTCATAAAGTGTTAGAAACAATGAAATATCTATGTTTTGAGAGAATTTTTCCCCTCAAGTATTTCTACATGAGGTTTGAGGGGTCAATCACTGTCGCATTCATATGTAATGATTATTCACTTAAAAAACGTCATCATCACCATCAATCATCTCCGTATACAATACATTCATGAGTTGGGTTGATCCAGATACAATTGCTGTCTCATCACCTTCTAACAGCTTTATATATTTTGCTAGTATGCATGCCTTAGCATGCTTCTATCGATAGTGACGTAAGAGTCCGAGATGTAGTAGTGTTACAATTAAAAATCTTTACTATTAGAATTTACCAGTTCGCTCTTTTGAATTTTTGCAAAGTAGATACATATGTATGTATTTCATTGACCACAAAATCATAAAATTTCTTTGCTTACAAAATTGTATGGCGTGACGATTTTTTTTTTTTTTAATTATACATGCTTCGGCATGCTTTCATTTTTTTTCTATAAATTTATGTAATACTCATACAGATACAGATATAAAGTAAGATCTGTTTACTGTACATTTTAAAATTTATGCATGCCTCAGCATGATTCTAGTTGAAGCGTATATTCATTCACTAAGTTTGTTTGATACTTATTCATACACATGTACATTCTTAAAGATTGGATATCAAAGTCCAATTTCCGTAGTTTATCTATATTTTCTAAAGATCTGATAGCTAAAGAAATAAATAGAGTGAAGATCTTCTATAATAATCCCATTTTCATAAAATTTTGCGTGCTAGCGCTTTCGATGGGAAAATATACATACAACTTTATAAAAAGTGATAATATGATGTGCTGCTGAATATTGTACTATGTTATATATAGTTCATTTTAAACACTGAAGTTTTAGCAATATTTCATTCAGACCAACAAGTTTAGAGAATTCCACTACATTTAGTTAATTATCTTTCTTAAGACTCATCATTCCTAATCAATCCTACAAAAAACAACACAAACTAGATTTTTCGTTTTAATTTTATTTTTATTAAATTCAACATTCATTCTTCAAATTACTTTATACTATATTAAGTAGCTTTTCCTCATTTGTTGAGTTGACTTTAATAGGAGACATTTTAATGGTACGATGAACTTTTCTATTGCATGCATTGAGTAAATCTTTATACATACCAATCCACTTATATGAACCATTAAAGCTGATTCTTTTCACATCATACCTTTCAATGATCTATTAAATCATTCTAATATTGATGCTTTCATATTAAGTAATGTTTAGTCTTCTATTTATGTATGAGTTTTCCCAAGTATTTATTAAAAAATTCTTTAGAATCATCTGTTTGTAAGTTTTTTGGTACCCGTACCACTTCAAAAATATTTTCCATTGCCTTGGTTTTTAGAGTGCAGCTTTTATTTTCAGCTGTACTTTGAGAATGTGTCAATTACAGTCTTCAAAAATCAACACTTTCTATTTTCTCTAGAATAGTTCTACATTTCACCTAACTTACCTCCATAAAACATCATATATTCCTCTCATTACATCTCTACAAGCACAAACAGTTGTTGAAATTTAATATGGACTTCGTTAACTAAATTCCTTTTTAAAGACATTGAATTGTTTCACAGATTTTTTCGAAAGTGTTGTGATCTACATCTTGCACTTTCAGCTATTTATACTAACATGTAGTTAATTTTCTAATCTATATATTTAACCGTAAACTCTTCAATTTTTTTTTAATTATTTACTTTTTAGAATTGCTTTTTCAATTTTATAACTGTCTTCTTTCTCTAATTTTATTTCACGTTGTAGTTCCTCAATTTGCATTTAAATATATTCTTGAATATTAATGCTTTAAGCTATATTATTAATTTGTCTTGTATTTTATCTTCATTCAGTTTAATGTAACTATCAACAATAGTTTGTATCTAATTCATTTATGCCTTCCAATACTGATAAGTCAGTATAAATGTCTTCAGAATTGGAAGTCTATGAGTAAAATCATCGTCATCATCATTCTCAGTATTAGCATCATTAAATATGATGTTATTATCAAATATTGTTCCTTCTACTAGTTTCTTTTGGGGTACTTGTCTATATCTTGAGTGAAGGTTTCTCAGGCTTTAAACTTGTATATTTTCAACTTCTGTCTTGATTTTACTTTCTTCTTTCATAAGAATTCTTTTAATATTTTTAGAACTATTTATGAATTCTTCTGCTATAGGTTTAAATGTATCTTTTACTTGTTCACTTGTATCTTTTTCACCAGTTTTTATACTACGAAGCTTTTTCTTCAACACATTTCTTGTCAACACCAACTGTTTTAAAATTTTCTCATCCAGGGCAAATAACAGGTATCAGCAATCATATCAGCTTTTCAGGAGCTGGTCTGGTTTTCAGATCAGCTTTTCAGGACCTGGTCTGGTTTTCAGATCAGCTTTTCAGGACCTGGTCTGGTTTTCAGATCAGCTTATCAGGACCTGGTCTGGTTTTCAGATCAGCTTTTCAGGACCTGGTCTGGTTTTCAGATCAGCTTATCAGGACCTGGTCTGGTTTTCAGATCAGCTTATCAGGAGCTGGTCTGGTTTTCAGATCAGCTTATCAGGAGCTGGTCTGGTTTTCAGATCAGCTTATCAGGAGCTGGTCTGGTTTTCAGATCAGGAGCTGGTCTGGTTTTCAGATCAGCTTATCAGGAGCTGATCTGATTTTTAGATCAGCTTATCAGGTAACAGATCAGGCTATCAGGAGCTGTTCAGATTTTCATTTCAAGATATCTGAGTCAGATTTAGTTATCAGTGTACAAGTAGCTAGCCATTTATAACATTTATATACATGAAGTTTAAAGTCAGATGAAATACGAAAAAGTAAAGTTTTATCTAGTAAAATTATTTTCTATAACGATCATCGTTTAATTCACTATCTTTGCTTATAATCAAAAATCCATATTTATCCTTTCAACATGCTTTTTATTTTTCTCACCTAACTTAAACATTAAATATACATTATGATGATCTCTTATTAAATGTTTGGTGATCCTGGTGTAAGTTTTACATAAGTAGAATGAATCAACATTCGTATCTCTCCCCATACAAAAATATGCTTCCCACACGCATCATCGTTAAATATCATATTGGAATTACTTTGGACTGAAATAACAGATTCACTATCGGTAAATTTTGTAATATATTATTATTTTAATTGATGTAATTAATTTCTTCAGATATTTATATCTGGGGTGATATAAAGATTTTGAGTATAAATAAATGTTCTCAAAATTTAAGTCCATTAGGACTTTCTAGCAAGCCAATCATAGCGTTTTTTTTTTTTTTTTTTTCGTAATTTGACAGGTCAACTATTGTTGCACGAATAGAATTTGATATAAGGGAACTATGATTTATTTTTGAACTATCGTTCGATGATTCATCAATATTTCGTACCAAGAATTATTTATGTTGTTTTGACTAAGGGTATGAGTCAATATTTATAAAATCCATTTTATAAATATCAGCTCATACTCATAGTCAAAACAAAGTATGCTTTAAGTGTTTAAAACCGGTATTACCATAAAAATGGTGGTTTTAAACACTTAAAATATACTTTGTTTTACTAACCGCATTTTATAACTAAATGCATTTCATAAATATTGACGCATACTCATAATCAAAACAGCATATAAATATCCTTTGTTTTGACTATGAGTATGAGTCATTATCTCTTATTATAGAAAAATAAAATAGTATAATTATATGATATCAGAAATCATGTTTTCTAATATCATATAACCATACTATTTGATTCTTTCTATAATAATAGATAATATTTATGAAATGCATTTATTTACAAAATGCGATTAGTAAAACAACATAAATATAGGATGGTATGAAATTTTGATGATTCATCAATATTTCGTACCAAGGTATTTTTAGGTTGTTTTTACTATGAGTATGCGCCAATATTTATGAAATGTATTTCATAAATATTATCTCTTATTATAGAAAAATTAAAAATGTAGCTATACGATATCAGAAAATATTTTCTGAAATCGTATAGCTATATTATTTTATTTGTCCTATAATAAGAGATAATGGCCCCTACTCATAGTCAAAACAAAGAATATTTTAAGAGTTTCAAATCAGTATTATCATACAAAATACTGATTTTAAACTCTTACAGCATTATTTATAAAACTTATTAAGGCTTTGTAAAGGCTTTTTAAAACAAATTTTTTATAAAAATTTTTTCTTAAAAAGTCTTTATAAAGCCCTAATAAGTGTTATAAATAAGGCTGTTAAAATATACTTTGTTTTACTAACCACATTTTTGTAACTAAACGCATTTCATAAATATTGATCCATACTCATAGTCAAAACAAAGGATATTTTTATGCTGTTTTGATTATGAGTGTGGATCATTATCTCTTATTATAGAAAAAATAAACTAATGCAGCTATACGATTTCAGAAAATATTTTCTGATATGGTATAGCTGTATTAGTTTATTTTTTTATAATAAGAGATAATATTTATAAAATGTATTTAGCTACATAAATGCGGTTAGTAAAACAACCTAAAATACCTTGGTACGAAATATTGATGATTCATCGAACGATAGTTCAAAAATAAATCATAGTTCCCTTATATCAAATTCTATTCGTGCAACAATAGTTGACCTGTCAAATTACGAAAAAAAAAAAAAAAAAAAAACGCTATGATTGGCTTGCTAGAAAGTCCTAATGGACTTAAATTTTGAGAACATTTATTTATACTCAAAATCTTTATATCACCCCAGATATAAATATCTGAAGAAATTAATTACATCAATTAAAATAATAATATATTACAAAATTTACCGATAGTGAATCTGTTATTTCAGTCCAAAGTAATTCCAATATGATATTTAACGATGATGCGTGTGGGAAGCATATTTTTGTATGGGGAGAGATAAGAATGTTGATTCATTCTACTTATGTAAAACTTACACCAGAATCACCAAACATTTAATAAGAGATCATCATAATGTATATTTAATGTTTAAGTTAGGTGAGAAAAATAAAAAGCATGTTGAAAGGATAAATATGGATTTTTGATTATAAGCAAAGATAGTGAATTAAACGATGATCGTTATAGAAAATAATTTTACTAGATAAAACTTTACTTTTTCGTATTTCATCTGACTTTAAACTTCATGTATATAAATGTTATAAATGGCTAGCTACTTGTACACTGATAACTAAATCTGACTCAGATATCTTGAAATGAAAATCTGAACAGCTCCTGATAGCCTGATCTGTTACCTGATAAGCTGATCTAAAAATCAGATCAGCTCCTGATAAGCTGATCTGAAAACCAGACCAGCTCCTGATCTGAAAACCAGACCAGCTCCTGATAAGCTGATCTGAAAACCAGACCAGCTCCTGATAAGCTGATCTGAAAACCAGACCAGCTCCTGATAAGCTGATCTGAAAACCAGACCAGGTCCTGATAAGCTGATCTGAAAACCAGACCAGGTCCTGAAAAGCTGATCTGAAAACCAGACCAGGTCCTGATAAGCTGATCTGAAAACCAGACCAGGTCCTGAAAAGCTGATCTGAAAACCAGACCAGGTCCTGAAAAGCTGATCTGAAAACCAGACCAGCTCCTGAAAAGCTGATATGATTGCTGATACCTGTTATTTGCCCTGGATGAGAAAATTTTAAAACAGTTGGTGTTGACAAGAAATGTGTTGAAGAAAAAGCTTCGTAGTATAAAAACTGGTGAAAAAGATACAAGTGAACAAGTAAAAGATACATTTAAACCTATAGCAGAAGAATTCATAAATAGTTCTAAAAATATTAAAAGAATTCTTATGAAAGAAGAAAGTAAAATCAAGACAGAAGTTGAAAATATACAAGTTTAAAGCCTGAGAAACCTTCACTCAAGATATAGACAAGTACCCCAAAAGAAACTAGTAGAAGGAACAATATTTGATAATAACATCATATTTAATGATGCTAATACTGAGAATGATGATGACGATGATTTTACTCATAGACTTCCAATTCTGAAGACATTTATACTGACTTATCAGTATTGGAAGGCATAAATGAATTAGATACAAACTATTGTTGATAGTTACATTAAACTGAATGAAGATAAAATACAAGACAAATTAATAATATAGCTTAAAGCATTAATATTCAAGAATATATTTAAATGCAAATTGAGGAACTACAACGTGAAATAAAATTAGAGAAAGAAGACAGTTATAAAATTGAAAAAGCAATTCTAAAAAGTAAATAATTAAAAAAAAATTGAAGAGTTTACGGTTAAATATATAGATTAGAAAATTAACTACATGTTAGTATAAATAGCTGAAAGTGCAAGATGTAGATCACAACACTTTCGAAAAAATCTGTGAAACAATTCAATGTCTTTAAAAAGGAATTTAGTTAACGAAGTCCATATTAAATTTCAACAACTGTTTGTGCTTGTAGAGATGTAATGAGAGGAATATATGATGTTTTATGGAGGTAAGTTAGGTGAAATGTAGAACTATTCTAGAGAAAATAGAAAGTGTTGATTTTTGAAGACTGTAATTGACACATTCTCAAAGTACAGCTGAAAATAAAAGCTGCACTCTAAAAACCAAGGCAATGGAAAATATTTTTGAAGTGGTACGGGTACCAAAAAACTTACAAACAGATGATTCTAAAGAATTTTTTAATAAATACTTGGGAAAACTCATACATAAATAGAAGACTAAACATTACTTAATATGAAAGCATCAATATTAGAATGATTTAATAGATCATTGAAAGGTATGATGTGAAAAGAATCAGCTTTAATGGTTCATATAAGTGGATTGGTATGTATAAAGATTTACTCAATGCATGCAATAGAAAAGTTCATCGTACCATTAAAATGTCTCCTATTAAAGTCAACTCAACAAATGAGGAAAAGCTACTTAATATAGTATAAAGTAATTTGAAGAATGAATGTTGAATTTAATAAAAATAAAATTAAAACGAAAAATCTAGTTTGTGTTGTTTTTTGTAGGATTGATTAGGAATGATGAGTCTTAAGAAAGATAATTAACTAAATGTAGTGGAATTCTCTAAACTTGTTGGTCTGAATGAAATATTGCTAAAACTTCAGTGTTTAAAATGAACTATATATAACATAGTACAATATTCAGCAGCACATCATATTATCACTTTTTATAAAGTTGTATGTATATTTTCCCATCGAAAGCGCTAGCACGCAAAATTTTATGAAAATGGGATTATTATAGAAGATCTTCACTCTATTTATTTCTTTAGCTATCAGATCTTTAGAAAATATAGATAAACTACGGAAATTGGACTTTGATATCCAATCTTTAAGAATGTACATGTGTATGAATAAGTATCAAACAAACTTAGTGAATGAATATACGCTTCAACTAGAATCATGCTGAGGCATGCATAAATTTTAAAATGTACAGTAAACAGATCTTACTTTATATCTGTATCTGTATGAGTATTACATAAATTTATAGAAAAAAAATGAAAGCATGCCGAAGCATGTATAATTAAAAAAAAAAAAAATCGTCACGCCATACAATTTTGTAAGCAAAGAAATTTTATGATTTTGTGGTCAATGAAATACATACATATGTATCTACTTTGCAAAAATTCAAAAGAGCGAACTGGTAAATTCTAATAGTAAAGATTTTTAATTGTAACACTACTACATCTCGGACTCTTACGTCACTATCGATAGAAGCATGCTAAGGCATGCATACTAGCAAAATATATAAAGCTGTTAGAAGGTGATGAGACAGCAATTGTATCTGGATCAACCCAACTCATGAATGTATTGTATACGGAGATGATTGATGGTGATGATGACGTTTTTTAAGTGAATAATCATTACATATGAATGCGACAGTGATTGACCCCTCAAACCTCATGTAGAAATACTTGAGGGGAAAAATTCTCTCAAAACATAGATATTTCATTGTTTCTAACACTTTATGAATACACCAACGGTGAATTGCTGGTAGAGGTAACTGAGTTATTTGAGATCGATTTGATATAATAGTTGTATATTAAACATGCATTTCTTTGTATCTAAACTAATTTCTACATACCTAATGTATATACCCACCAAAAAATTAGACAAAAATTCTCTATTCCAAGTAGTAAAATCTGAAAAAGGAGTGGCACATTAGAAGAAAAAAAAAATAAAAATAGAGACTGACTGACCAACTAATACGTACACTCTGCCCGATGGGCACACAAAACACACTTAAACATTTCAGAAATATATATACAATACGTTGAACTTTAATAAAATGAAAAAAAAAGTCATATAGAACATTAAATAAAAGCCATAGGTGCTCACCGTTCATAAAATAAACGTATGTATATGTATCTTATTAATGTAAACATATCAGTATAAAGCAACAGAAATTTCGTCATACAAAGTCATCTTGTATCCTAGAGGAGCCGTCGATAGGGTATACCTAAATTATATGAAAACGAGTTCGTTTTCTGTTGATCGCTATTAAAGAAGAAAATATGTTTGTTCATTATGATTTAACTAATTTAAAAGTACATTTAAATTCAGTCTCATACCCGTACTTCTTAACATAAAAATTAAAAATAAATGTTATCCAATTCTATATTATACTATGTATCAAAAATTTCAAAAAAGCTGTTATATGAAAGAATCTCCAGCGCTTCTAACTGCATCAGAGTTTAAGAAAAAAAAACTCCTTTTATTCAATTTAATAAAATTTTAATTTGAAGCAGTAAGCAAATACATCAGCTTACTGCATTCTTATTCATAATCGTATAATAGAATATATAACCCCTAAAGGACAAAGTCTAAAAGTCTTATAAATTAAGAAATATAGAAAATAACATAATTTTTATAAACGCGTAAAGTTGCAAAAGTAATTCAAATGATTTCATCGCAAAAAACAAACAAAAAGCAGCGATTGTTTTCAACAATTATGAAAATAATAATTACAATATAAAACTCCCTTTTGATTTCCAATGTTTATCAATAAAAAATAAAAAATAAGTAAGTTAACTAACAACAAAAAAAACTATCAGTACCTAAGCTGGAGTGCCGGATCAGTTTCATTTAAAAATGTTTATACATTTTCAAAAAGCAAAGCAAGCTTTCCAAAATAAATGTAGAAGGCTATAGCTAGAAAAAATTTTATACCCTATACTTTAAAAAACTGTAAATTAAGTATAAGAAATATTTCTATTATAGTTACTATTACTATAGAGTATGTAAGCACATATCTTCAAGAATTCAGTTTTACTTACAACAGAAAATCCTCACAAACTTTTAAGTAAACGCAGATAAAAATTAAAATGTTTTTAATTTCACCAACAACAGACATCACATGACAAAAAATAAAATAAAAAATGTATACAAAGATTGAATTGAACACTTATTTGTATGTACATATATATGTACATACATACATACATACATACATACATACATAAAATCAATTTGTAGATATGTATGTATACATATCAAATTTCTTATCAATGCTTAAGTATTTATTAGACCTACATCATGAAAATATATGAAGCGTCGTTTAGTTAAAGCACAATGCAAATATAAACAATCCATACACTCAGGGAAAATCTGCAGCTTAAAAATAAGAATTCATCACATTAATTCAATAATTTTTAATATAATAGAAAATGTATATTGAGATATCTACAAACTAATGAGTTTAATAAATGAATACTGTAAATTAATATTTTGTCCATATTGAAATAAGAAATTTCAATATGACTAACCTTCGCTAATGGTTCTTATTAATTCAGCATGGTTCTTACTGATTTCAAGTTGGTTTTTCTCTGTGTGTAGATAACTCTTTCAGTCAAAGAAGACGAATGTAGTTAAATAAACAAAATCTGTAATATAAACAAATTTCACACAGACTGACTTCAACGCGAGACAAATTTAAGCATGACAAAATATAAAGCAATCGTAAGTATAAAAGCATACTAGGATTAGGGAAGTCCAGATATATGATAGTATTTTATAGTACCATATGTCGATATTAAAAACAATTTATTTCTACCTACACATAAATACCAGCTCAAATACACACACATAGCAGAATTCATATAAGAAATATCCAAGAAAATTTCAACAACACCCCACCTTTTGCAAATCATGACGAGCCTTAAATTCTCCCTCAGATATACATACACAAATTCCCATGATCATACATACATATACAATATATAAGATTAATCTCAACAACACAACACTCTCACCTACCTGAAATTACAGATAGTCTTAAACTTCTACAGACGTCTATACACATAGATTCTCACGGCTACATATTACAAGAACACCTCGGCCCTAATAAATCACAATCATCTTAAATTCTTACAAAAATACATATATACATACATACACATAACCAATTTACCTCAACAACATTCTCACCCACCTCAAATCACGATCAGCCTTAAACTACTATAGACAGACACATCCACAAATCGCCATGGATACATATTACGTCAACAACCCTGCCCACCCAAATCATGGTCAGCCTTAAACTCCTACAGACATACAAACACACAGATTCCCCCGGTTGCATATTACTAGAACACCTCACCCCTCATAAATCACAATCAGCCTTAAGCTCCTACAGAAATACACACATTGAAATTCCTACAAACATACACATACACACACACACACACACACACACACATACACATACATTCACACACAACTACACACGCAATCGATCTACCTCAACTACACCCCGCCCCCTGCCAATCAAACCTTCACCTAAATTCTCACAGACAGACAGACACATCCACAAATTCCTATGGTTACATATTACGGCAACAACGCCGCCCACTCAAATCACGGTCAGCCTTAAATTCCCACAGTCTAGCAACACCTACATTAGCATTAGAAAAAATAACTTTCACGTTTTCCCGTCGTCATTAGGAAAAATCATTTTCCCGTCGGCATTTGAAAAAATTATATTCATTTTTTGCCGTCGGCATTAGGAAAAATTAATAAACATGTTTTGCCGTCGGCATTTGAAAAAAATAATAATCATGTATTGCCGTCGGCATTTGAAAAAAATAATAATCATGTATTGCCGTCGGCATATACACTCATATGAAACCTCAAAAAAAATCACCCGTTATCACAATTAATGTAACCCAAAAAAAATCACCCGTTCACACAAAGTTAATGTAAACAAAAAACTCCTAATGTAAACAAAAAACATCAAAGCGCCGCCGAAAACACAAATTTCCAAGAATTTTAAAATTTCAGCAACAATTTAACAATTTCAGCCACAATTTAACAATTTCAGCCCACAATTTAACAATTTCAGCAACAATTTAACAATTTTAATTGTCCCAGAACCGGCAGTTCCCTACTACTCGCCATTGAATAAAATCTGTAAATTTAATGGTGTGAAAAAAAAAGACCAGTTTTGAATAGGTGAAAGAACCCTCTAAACGGCTATAGGAATGTCATTCCTGGCATTTTAGCCATTTAGAGGGTATACCACCCTTAAGTAAAATTTCATACTAGGCCAAAAACAAAAGTGCGCCATTGAATCAAATCTGTAAATTTAATGGTGTGAAAAAAAGAAGACCAGTTTTGAATAGGTGAAAAAGCCTTCTAAACGGAAATAGGAATGTGATTCCTGGCATTTTAGCCATTTAGAGGGTATACCACCCTTAAATAAAATTTAATACTAGTCCAAAATCAAAAGTGCGCCATTGAATAAAATCTGTAAATTTAATGGTGTGAAAAAAAGAAGACCAGTTTTGAATAGGCAAAAGAGCCCTCTAAGCGCCTATAGGAATGTCATTCCTGGCATTTTAGCCATTTAGAGGGTATACCACCCTTAAGTAAAATTTCATACTAGGCCAAAATCAAAAGTGCGCCATTGAATAAAATCTGTAAATTTAATGGTGTGAAAAAAAGAAGACCAGTTTTGAATAGGTGAAAGAGCCTTCTAAACGGGTATAGGAATATCATTCCTGGCATTTAAGCCATTTATAGGGTATACCACCCTTAAATAAAATTTTATACTAGGCCAAAATCAAAAGTGCGGCATTGAATAAAATCTGTAAATTTAATGGTGTGAAAAAAAGAAGACCAGTTTTGAATAGGTGCAAGAGCCTTCTAAACGGCTATAGGAACGTCATTCCTGGCATTTTAGCCATTTAGAGGGTATACCACCCTTAAGTAAAATTTCATACTAGGCCAAAATCAAAAGTGCGCCATTGAATAAAATCTGTAAATTTAATGGTGTAAAAAAAAGAAGACCAGTTTTGAATAGGTGAAAGGGCCCTCTAAACGGCTATAGGAATATCATTCCTGGCATTTTAGCCATTTAGAGGGTATACCACCCTTAAGTAAAATTTCATACTAAGCCAAAATCAAAAGTGCGCCATTGAATAAAATCTGTAAATTTAATGGTGTGAAAAAAAGAAGACCAGTTTTGAATAGGTGAAAGAGCCTTTTAAACGGCTATAGGAATGTCATTCCTGGCATTTTAGCCATTTAGAGGGTATACCACCCTTAAGTAAAATTTCATACTAAGCCAAAATCAAAAGTGCGCCATTGAATAAAATCTGTAAATTTAATGGTGTGAAAAAAAGAAAAAGAATAGGTGAAAGAGCTTTCTAAACGGCTATAGGAATGTCATTCCTGGCATTTTAGCCATTTAGAGGGTATACCACCAGTAGTAGGGAAATCCCACTTCTGGCGCCGATTAAAATTGTTAAATTGTGGCTGAAATTGTTAAATTGTGGGCTGAAATTGTTAAATTGTTGCTGAAATTGTTAAATTTGGGTAATTAAAATTTGAAAATTGTTAAATTCTTGGAAATTTGTGTTTTCGGCGGCGCTTTGATGTTTTTTGTTTACATTAGGAGTTTTTTGTTTACATTAGGAGTTTTTGTTTACATTAAGTGTATGTCTGTCTGTCGGTCTGTCTGTCTGCCTGCCTGACCGTGGGAAGTTTGTGTGTGGAATATTTTGTGTGAATGTATTAAGGCGGTTCATAGTTTGGCGGTTTTTATGTGTGTATGTGACGACGGGGAAAATCATGAAAATGGTTTTTCCTAATGCATACGGCATGCATGATAATTTTTCCTAATGCCTACGGCAATGCATGATAATTTTTCCTAATGCCGACGGCAAAACATGATTATTATTTTTTTCAAATGCCGACGGCAAAACGTGATTATTAATACATGATTATTATTTTTTTCAAATGCCGACGGCAAAAAATGAATATAATTTTTTCAAATGCCGACGGGAAAATGGTTTTTCCTATTGCCGACGGCAATACATACTTATTTTTCCTAATGCCTACGGCAATACATAATTATTTTCAAATGCCGACGGCAATACATGATAATTTTTCCTAATGCCTACTGCAATACATGATTATTATTTTTTTCAAATGCCGACGGCAAAAAATGAATATAATTTTTTCAAATGCCGACGGGAAAATGATTTTTCCTAATGACGACGGGAAAACGTGAAAGTTATTTTTTCTAATGCTAATGTAGGTGTTGCTAGACTGTGGGAATTTAAGGCTGACCGTGATTTGAGTGGGCGGCGTTGTTGCCGTAATATGTAACCATAGGAATTTGTGGATGTGTCTGTCTGTCTGTGAGAATTTAGGTGAAGGTTTGATTGGCAGGGGGCGGGGTGTAGTTGAGGTAGAACGATTGCGTGTGTAGTTGTGTGTGAATGTATGTGTATGTGTGTGTGTGTGTGTATGTGTATGTTTGTAGGAATTTCAATGTGTGTATTTCTGTAGGAGCTTAAGGCTGATTGTGATTTATGAGGGGTGAGGTGTTCTAGTAATATGCAACCGGGGGAATCTGTGTGTTTGTATGTCTGTAGGAGTTTAAGGCTGACCATGATTTGGGTGGGCAGGGTTGTTGACGTAATATGTAGCCATGGGGATTTGTGAATGTGTCTCTCTATAGTAGTTTAAGGTTGATCGTGATTTGAGGTGGGTGAGGATGTTGTTGAGGTAAATTGGTTATGCGTATGTATGTATGTATGTATTTTTGTAAGAATTTAAGATGATTGTGATTTATTAGGGGCGAGGTGTTCTTGTAATATGTAGCCGTGAGAATCTATGTGTATAGACGTCTGTAGAAGTTTAAGACTATCTGTAATTTCAGGTAGGTGAGAGTGTTGTGTTGTTGAGATTAATCTTATATATTGTATATGTATGTATGATCATGGGAATTTGTGTATGTATATCTGAGGGAGAATTTAAGGCTCGTCATGATTTGCAAAAGGTGGGGTGTTGTTGAAATTTTCTTGGATATTTCTTATATGAATTCTGCTATGTGTGTGTATTTGAGCTCTTATTTATATGTAGGTAGAAATAAATTGTTTTCAACATCGACATTTGGTACTATAAAATACTATCATATATCTGGACTTCCCTAATCCTAGTATGCTTTTGTACTTACGATTGCTTTATATTTTCTCATGCTTAAATTTGTCTCGCGTTGAAGTCGGTCTGTGTGAAATTTGTTTATATTACAGATTTTGTTTATTTAACTACATTCGTCTTCTTTGACTGAAAGAGTTATCTACACACAGAGAAAAACCAACTTGAAATCAGTAAGGACCATGCTGAATTAATAAGAACCATTAGCGAAGGTTTAGTCATATTGAAATTTCTTATTTCAATATGGACAAAATATTAATTTACAGTATTCATTTATTAAACTCATTAGTTTGTAGATATCTCAATATACATTTTCTATTATATTAAAAATTATTGAATTAATGTGATGAATTCTTATTTTTAAGCTGCAGATTTTCCCTAAGTGTATGGATTGTTTATATTTGCCTTGTGCTTTAACTAAACGACGCTTCATATATTTTCATGATGTAGATCTAATAAATACTTAAGCATTGATAAGAAATTTGATATGTATACATACAAATTGATTTTATGTGTGTATGTATGTATGTATGTATGTACGTACATACAAATAAGAGTACAACTCAATCTTTGAATTCATTTTTTTTTTGTCTTGTGATATCTTTTTGTTGTGTATTATCTGAAATTAAAAACGTTGTTTTATCTGCATTTACTTAAAAGTTTGTGAAGATTTTCTGTTTTAAGTAAAACTGAATTTCTGAAGATACATACTCTATAGTAATAGTAACTATAATAGAAATATTTCTTATACTTAATTTACATTTTTTTAAAGTTGACGCAACGTTAGTTAGTCAACGTTTGACATTTTTGGGGGTATGCAATTTTTTCTAACTATAGCCTTTTTTCTTCACTTTCTACATTTATTTTGGAAAACTTGCTTTGCTTTTTAAAAATGTATAAACATTTTTAAATGAAACTGATCCGGCACTCCAGCTTAGGTACTGATAGTTTTTTTTGTTGTTAGTTAACTTACTTATTTTTTATTTTTTATTGATAAACATTGGAAATCAAAAGGGAGTTTTATATTGTAATTATTATTTTCATAATTGTTGAAAACAATCGCTGCTTTTTGTTTGTTTTTTGCGATGAAATCATTTGAATTACTTTTGCAACTTTACGCGTTTATAAAAATTATGTTATTTTCTATATTTCTTAATTTATAAGACTTTTAGACTTTGTCCTTTAGGGGTTATATATTCTATTATACGATTATGAATAAGAATGCAGTAAGCTGATGTATTTGCTTACTGCTTCAAATTAAAATTTTATTAAATTGAATAAAAGGAGTTTTTTTTTCTTAAACTCTGATGCAGTTAGAAGCGCTGGAGATTCTTTCATATAACAGCTTTTTTGAAATTTTTGATACATAGTATAATATAGAATTGGATAACATTTATTTTTAATTTTTATGTTAAGAAGTACGGGTATGAGACTGAATTTAAATGTACTTTTAAATTAGTTAAATCATAATGAACAAACATATTTTCTTCTTTAATAGCGATCAACAGAAAACGAACTCGTTTTCATATAATTTAGGTATACCCTATCGACGGCTCCTCTAGGATACAAGATGACTTTGTATGACGAAATTTCTGTTGCTTTATACTGATAATATGTTTACATTAATAAGATACATATACATATGTTTATTTTATGAACGGTGAGCACCTATGGCTTTTATTTAATGTTCTATATGACTTTTTTTTTTCATTTTATTAAAGTTCAGCGTATTGTATATATATTTCTGAAATGTTTAAGTGTGTTTTGTGTGCCCATCGGGCAGAGTGTACGTATTAGTTGGTCAGTCAGTCTCTATTTTTATTTATTTTTTTTTTCTTCTAATGTGCCACTCCTTTTTCAGATTTTACTACTTGGAATAGAGAATTTTTGTCTAATTTTTTGGTGGGTATATACATTAGGTATGTAGAAATTAGTTTAGATACAAAGAAATGCATGTTTAATATACAACTATTGTATCAAATCGATCTCAAATAACTCAGTTACCTCTACCAGCAATTCACCGTTGGTGTATTCATAAAGTGTTAGAAACAATGAAATATCTATGTTTTGAGAGAATTTTTCCCCTCAAGTATTTCTACATGAGGTTTGAGGGGTCAAGCACTGTCGCATTCATATGTAATGATTATTCACTTAAAAAACGTCATCATCACCATCAATCATCTCCGTATACAATACATTCATGAGTTGGGTTGATCCAGATACAATTGCTGTCTCATCACCTTCTAACAGCTTTATATATTTTGCTAGTATGCATGCCTTAGCATGCTTCTATCGATAGTGACGTAAGAGTCCGAGATGTACAATTAAAAATCTTTACTATTAGAATTTACCAGTTCGCTCTTTTGAATAAGTAGATACATATGTATGTATTTCATTGACCACAAAATCATAAAATTTCTTTGCTTACAAAATTGTATGACGTGAGGATTTTTTTTTTTTTTTTTTTTTTTTTTTAATTATACATGCTTCGGCATGCTTTCATTTTTTTTCTATAAATTTATGTAATACTCATACAGATACAGATATAAAGTAAGATCTGTTTACTGTACATCTTAAAATTTATGCATGCTTCAGCATGATTCTAGTTGAAGCGTATATTCATTCACTAAGTTTGTTTGATACTTATTCATACACATGTACATTCTTAAAGATTGGATATCAAAGTCCAATTTCCGTAATTTATCTATATTTTCTAAAGATCTGATAGCTAAAGAAATAAATAGAGTGCAGATCTTCTATAATAATCCCATTTTCATATTGTAAAATTTTGCGTGCTAGCGCTTTCGATGGGAAAATATACATACAACTTTATAAAAAGTGATAATATGATGTGCTGCTGAATATTGCACTATGTTATAGTTCATTTTAAACACTGAAGTTTTAGCAATATTTCATTCAGACCAACAAGTTTAGAGAATTCCACTACATTTAGTTAATTATCTTTCTTAAGACTCATCATTCCTAATCAATCCTACAAAAAACAACACAAACTAGATTTTTCGTTTTAATTTTATTTTTATTAAATTCAACATTCATTCTTCAAATTACTTTATACTATATTAAGTAGCTTTTCCTCATTTGTTGAGTTGACTTTAATAGGAGACATTTTAATGGTACGATGAACTTTTCTATTGCATGCATTGAGTAAATCTTTATAAATACATACCAATCCACTTATATGAACCATTAAAGCTAATTCTTTTCACATCATACCTTTCAATGATCTATTAAATCATTCTAATATTGATGCTTTCATATTAAGTAATGTTTAATCTTCTATTTATGTATGAGTTTTCCCAAGTATTTATTAAAAAATTCTTTAGAATCATCTGTTTGTAAGTTTTTGGTACCCGTACCACTTCAAAAATATTTTCCATTGCCTTGGTTTTTAGAGTGCAGCTTTTATTTTCAGCTGTACTTTGAGAATGTGTCAATTAAAGTCTTCCAAATCAACAATTTCTATTTTCTGTAGAATAGTTCTACATTTCACCTAACTTAGCTCCATAAAACATCATATATTCCTGTCATTACATCTCTACAAGCACAAACAGTTGTTGAAATTTAATATGAACTTCGTTAACTAAATTCCTTTTTAAAGAAATTGAATTGTTTCACAGATTTTTTCGAAAGTGTTGTGATCTACATCTTGCACTTTCAGCTATTTATACTAACATGTAGTTAATTTTCTAATCTATATATTTAACCGTAAACTCTTCAATTTGTTTTTAATTATTTACTTTTTAGAATTGCTTTTTCAATTTTATAACTGTCTTCTTTCTCTAATTTTATTTCACGTTGTAGTTCCTCAATTTGCATTTAAATATATTCTTGAATATTAATGCTTTAAGCTATATTATTAATTTGTCTTGTATTTGATCTTCATTCAGTTTAATGTAACTATCAACAATAGTTTGTATCTAATTCATTTATGCCTTCCAATACTGATAAGTCAGTATAAATGTCTTCAGAATTGGAAGTCTATGAGTAAAATCATCGTCATCATCATTCTCAGTATTAGCATCATTAAATATGATGGTATTATCAAATATTGTTCCTTCTACTAGTTTCTTTTGGGGTACTTGTCTATATCTTGAGTGAAGGTTTCTCAGGCTTTAAACTTGTATATTTTCAACTTCTGTCTTGATTTTACTTTCTTCTTTCATAAGAATTCTTTTAATATTTTTAGAACTATTTATGAATTCTTCTGCTATAGGTTTAAATGTATCTTGTAGTTGTTCACTTGTATCTATTTCACCAGTTTTTATACTACGAAGCTTTTTCTTCAACACATTTCTTGTCAACACCAACTGTTTTAAAATTTTCTCATCCAGGGCAAATAACAGGTATCAGCAATCATATCAGCTTTTCAGGAGCTGGTCTGGTTTTCAGATCAGCTTTTCAGGACCTGGTCTGGTTTTCAGATCAGCTTTTCAGGACCTGGTCTGGTTTTCAGATCAGCTTATCAGGACCTGGTCTGGTTTTCAGATCAGCTTTTCAGGACCTGGTCTGGTTTTCAGATCAGCTTATCAGGACCTGGTCTGGTTTTCAGATTAGCTTATCAGGAGCTGGTCTGGTTTTCAGATCAGCTTATCAGGAGCTGGTCTGGTTTTCAGATCAGCTTATCAGGAGCTGGTCTGGTTATCAGATCAGCTTATCAGGAGCTGGTCTGGTTTTCAGATCAGCTTATCAGGAGCTGATCTGATTTTTAGATCAGCTTATCAGGTAACAGATCAGGCTATCAGGAGCTGTTCAGATTTTCATTTCAAGATATCTGAGTCAGATTTAGTTATCAGTGTACAAGTAGCTAGCCATTTATAACATTTATATACATGAAGTTTAAAGTCAGATGAAATACGAAAAAGTAAAGTTTTATCTAGTAAAATTATTTTCTATAACGATCATCGTTTAATTCACTATCTTTGCTTATAATCAAAAATCCATATTTATCCTTTCAACATGCTTTTTATTTTTCTCACCTAACTTAAACATTAAATATACATTATGATGATCTCTTATTAAATGTTTGGTGATTCTGGTGTAAGTTTTACATAAGTAGAATGAATCAACATTCTTATCTCTCCCCATACAAAAATATGCTTCCCATACGCATCATCGTTAAATATCATATTGGAATTACTTTGGACTGAAATAACAGATTCACTATCGGTAAATTTTGTAATATATTATTATTTTAATTGATGTAATTAATTTCTTCAGATATTTATATCTGGGGTGATATAAAGATTTTGAGTATAAATAAATGTTCTCAAAATTTAAGTCCATTAGGACTTTCTAGCAAGCCAATCATAGCGTTTTTTTTTTCGTAATTTGACAGGTCAACTATTGTTGCACGAATAGAATTTGATATAAAGGAACTATGATTTATTTTTGAACTATCATTCGATGAATCATCAATATTTCGTACCAAGAATTATTTATGTTGTTTTGACTAAGGGTATGAGTCAATATTTATAAAATCCATTTCATAAATATCAGCTCATGCTCATAGTCAAAACAAAGTATGCTTTAAGTGTTTAAAACCGCTATTACCATAAAAATGGTGGTTTTAAACTCTTAAAATATACTTTGTTTTACTAACCGCATTTTATAACTAAATGCATTTCATAAATATTGACGCATACTCATAATCAAAACAGCATATAAATATCCTTTGTTTTGACTATGAGTATGAGTTATTATCTCTTATTATAGAAAAATAAAATAGTATGATTATATGATATCAGAAATCATGTTTTCTAATATCATATAACCATACTATTTGATTCTTTCTATAATAATAGATAATATTTATGAAATGCATTTATTTACAAAATGCGATTAGTAAAACAAAGTATATTTTAAGAGTTTAAAACCACCATTTTTATGGTAATAGCGGTTTTAAACACTTAAAGCATACTTTGTTTTGACTATGAGCATGAGCTGATATTTATGAAATGGATTTTATAAATATTGACTCATACCCTTAGTCAAAACAACATAAATAATTCTTGGTACGAAATATTGATGATTCATCGAATGATAGTTCAAAAATAAATCATAGTTCCTTTATATCAAATTCTATTCGTGCAACAATAGTTGACCTGTCAAATTACGAAAAAAAAAACGCTATGATTGGCTTGCTAGAAAGTCCTAATGGACTTAAATTTTGAGAACATTTATTTATACTCAAAATCTTTATATCACCCCAGATATAAATATCTGAAGAAATTAATTACATCAATTAAAATAATAATATATTACAAAATTTACCGATAGTGAATCTGTTATTTCAGTCCAAAGTAATTCCAATATGATATTTAACGATGATGCGTATGGGAAGCATATTTTTGTATGGGGAGAGATAAGAATGTTGATTCATTCTACTTATGTAAAACTTACACCAGAATCACCAAACATTTAATAAGAGATCATCATAATGTATATTTAATGTTTAAGTTAGGTGAGAAAAATAAAAAGCATGTTGAAAGGATAAATATGGATTTTTGATTATAAGCAAAGATAGTGAATTAAACGATGATCGTTATAGAAAATAATTTTACTAGATAAAACTTTACTTTTTCGTATTTCATCTGACTTTAAACTTCATGTATATAAATGTTATAAATGGCTAGCTACTTGTACACTGATAACTAAATCTGACTCAGATATCTTGAAATGAAAATCTGAACAGCTCCTGATAGCCTGATCTGTTACCTGATAAGCTGATCTAAAAATCAGATCAGCTCCTGATAAGCTGATCTGAAAACCAGACCAGCTCCTGATAAGCTGATCTGATAACCAGACCAGCTCCTGATAAGCTGATCTGAAAACCAGACCAGCTCCTGATAAGCTGATCTGAAAACCAGACCAGCTCCTGATAAGCTAATCTGAAAACCAGACCAGGTCCTGATAAGCTGATCTGAAAACCAGACCAGGTCCTGAAAAGCTGATCTGAAAACCAGACCAGGTCCTGATAAGCTGATCTGAAAACCAGACCAGGTCCTGAAAAGCTGATCTGAAAACCAGACCAGGTCCTGAAAAGCTGATCTGAAAACCAGACCAGCTCCTGAAAAGCTGATATGATTGCTGATACCTGTTATTTGCCCTGGATGAGAAAATTTTAAAACAGTTGGTGTTGACAAGAAATGTGTTGAAGAAAAAGCTTCGTAGTATAAAAACTGGTGAAATAGATACAAGTGAACAACTACAAGATACATTTAAACCTATAGCAGAAGAATTCATAAATAGTTCTAAAAATATTAAAAGAATTCTTATGAAAGAAGAAAGTAAAATCAAGACAGAAGTTGAAAATATACAAGTTTAAAGCCTGAGAAACCTTCACTCAAGATATAGACAAGTACCCCAAAAGAAACTAGTAGAAGGAACAATATTTGATAATACCATCATATTTAATGATGCTAATACTGAGAATGATGATGACGATGATTTTACTCATAGACTTCCAATTCTGAAGACATTTATACTGACTTATCAGTATTGGAAGGCATAAATGAATTAGATACAAACTATTGTTGATAGTTACATTAAACTGAATGAAGATCAAATACAAGACAAATTAATAATATAGCTTAAAGCATTAATATTCAAGAATATATTTAAATGCAAATTGAGGAACTACAACGTGAAATAAAATTAGAGAAAGAAGACAGTTATAAAATTGAAAAAGCAATTCTAAAAAGTAAATAATTAAAAACAAATTGAAGAGTTTACGGTTAAATATATAGATTAGAAAATTAACTACATGTTAGTATAAATAGCTGAAAGTGCAAGATGTAGATCACAACACTTTCGAAAAAATCTGTGAAACAATTCAATTTCTTTAAAAAGGAATTTAGTTAACGAAGTTCATATTAAATTTCAACAACTGTTTGTGCTTGTAGAGATGTAATGACAGGAATATATGATGTTTTATGGAGCTAAGTTAGGTGAAATGTAGAACTATTCTACAGAAAATAGAAATTGTTGATTTGGAAGACTTTAATTGACACATTCTCAAAGTACAGCTGAAAATAAAAGCTGCACTCTAAAAACCAAGGCAATGGAAAATATTTTTGAAGTGGTACGGGTACCAAAAACTTACAAACAGATGATTCTAAAGAATTTTTTAATAAATACTTGGGAAAACTCATACATAAATAGAAGATTAAACATTACTTAATATGAAAGCATCAATATTAGAATGATTTAATAGATCATTGAAAGGTATGATGTGAAAAGAATTAGCTTTAATGGTTCATATAAGTGGATTGGTATGTATTTATAAAGATTTACTCAATGCATGCAATAGAAAAGTTCATCGTACCATTAAAATGTCTCCTATTAAAGTCAACTCAACAAATGAGGAAAAGCTACTTAATATAGTATAAAGTAATTTGAAGAATGAATGTTGAATTTAATAAAAATAAAATTAAAACGAAAAATCTAGTTTGTGTTGTTTTTTGTAGGATTGATTAGGAATGATGAGTCTTAAGAAAGATAATTAACTAAATGTAGTGGAATTCTCTAAACTTGTTGGTCTGAATGAAATATTGCTAAAACTTCAGTGTTTAAAATGAACTATAACATAGTGCAATATTCAGCAGCACATCATATTATCACTTTTTATAAAGTTGTATGTATATTTTCCCATCGAAAGCGCTAGCACGCAAAATTTTACAATATGAAAATGGGATTATTATAGAAGATCTGCACTCTATTTATTTCTTTAGCTATCAGATCTTTAGAAAATATAGATAAACTACGGAAATTGGACTTTGATATCCAATCTTTAAGAATGTACATGTGTATGAATAAGTATCAAACAAACTTAGTGAATGAATATACGCTTCAACTAGAATCATGCTGAAGCATGCATAAATTTTAAGATGTACAGTAAACAGATCTTACTTTATATCTGTATCTGTATGAGTATTACATAAATTTATAGAAAAAAAATGAAAGCATGCCGAAGCATGTATAATTAAAAAAAAAAAAAAAAAAAAAAAAAAAAAAATCCTCACGTCATACAATTTTGTAAGCAAAGAAATTTTATGATTTTGTGGTCAATGAAATACATACATATGTATCTACTTATTCAAAAGAGCGAACTGGTAAATTCTAATAGTAAAGATTTTTAATTGTACATCTCGGACTCTTACGTCACTATCGATAGAAGCATGCTAAGGCATGCATACTAGCAAAATATATAAAGCTGTTAGAAGGTGATGAGACAGCAATTGTATCTGGATCAACCCAACTCATGAATGTATTGTATACGGAGATGATTGATGGTGATGATGACGTTTTTTAAGTGAATAATCATTACATATGAATGCGACAGTGCTTGACCCCTCAAACCTCATGTAGAAATACTTGAGGGGAAAAATTCTCTCAAAACATAGATATTTCATTGTTTCTAACACTTTATGAATACACCAACGGTGAATTGCTGGTAGAGGTAACTGAGTTATTTGAGATCGATTTGATACAATAGTTGTATATTAAACATGCATTTCTTTGTATCTAAACTAATTTCTACATACCTAATGTATATACCCACCAAAAAATTAGACAAAAATTCTCTATTCCAAGTAGTAAAATCTGAAAAAGGAGTGGCACATTAGAAGAAAAAAAAAATAAATAAAAATAGAGACTGACTGACCAACTAATACGTACACTCTGCCCGATGGGCACACAAAACACACTTAAACATTTCAGAAATATATATATAATACGCTGAACTTTAATAAAATGAAAAAAAAAAGTCATATAGAACATTAAATAAAAGCCATAGGTGCTCACCGTTCATAAAATAAACATATGTATATGTATCTTATTAATGTAAACATATTATCAGTATAAAGCAACAGAAATTTCGTCATACAAAGTCATCTTGTATCCTAGAGGAGCCGTCGATAGGGTATACCTAAATTATATGAAAACGAGTTCGTTTTCTGTTGATCGCTATTAAAGAAGAAAATATGTTTGTTCATTATGATTTAACTAATTTAAAAGTACATTTAAATTCAGTCTCATACCCGTACTTCTTAACATAAAAATTAAAAATAAATGTTATCCAATTCTATATTATACTATGTATCAAAAATTTCAAAAAAGCTGTTATATGAAAGAATCTCCAGCGCTTCTAACTGCATCAGAGTTTAAGAAAAAAAAACTCCTTTTATTCAATTTAATAAAATTTTAATTTGAAGCAGTAAGCAAATACATCAGCTTACTGCATTCTTATTCATAATCGTATAATAGAATATATAACCCCTAAAGGACAAAGTCTAAAAGTCTTATAAATTAAGAAATATAGAAAATAACATAATTTTTATAAACGCGTAAAGTTGCAAAAGTAATTCAAATGATTTCATCGCAAAAAACAAACAAAAAGCAGCGATTGTTTTCAACAATTATGAAAATAATAATTACAATATAAAACTCCCTTTTGATTTCCAATGTTTATCAATAAAAAATAAAAAATAAGTAAGTTAACTAACAACAAAAAAAACTATCAGTACCTAAGCTGGAGTGCCGGATCAGTTTCATTTAAAAATGTTTATACATTTTTAAAAAGCAAAGCAAGTTTTCCAAAATAAATGTAGAAAGTGAAGAAAAAAGGCTATAGTTAGAAAAAATTGCATACCCCCAAAAATGTCAAACGTTGACTAACTAACGTTGCGTCAACTTTAAAAAAATGTAAATTAAGTATAAGAAATATTTCTATTATAGTTACTATTACTATAGAGTATGTATCTTCAGAAATTCAGTTTTACTTAAAACAGAAAATCTTCACAAACTTTTAAGTAAATGCAGATAAAACAACGTTTTTAATTTCAGATAATACACAACAAAAAGATATCACAAGACAAAAAAAAAATGAATTCAAAGATTGAGTTGTACTCTTATTTGTATGTATGTACATACATACATACATACATACACACATAAAATCAATTTGTATGTATACATATCAAATTTCTTATCAATGCTTAAGTATTTATTAGATCTACATCATGAAAATATATGAAGCGTCGTTTAGTTAAAGCACAAGGCAAATATAAACAATCCATACACTTAGGGAAAATCTGCAGCTTAAAAATAAGAATTCATCACATTAATTCAATAATTTTTAATATAATAGAAAATGTATATTGAGATATCTACAAACTAATGAGTTTAATAAATGAATACTGTAAATTAATATTTTGTCCATATTGAAATAAGAAATTTCAATATGACTAAACCTTCGCTAATGGTTCTTATTAATTCAGCATGGTCCTTACTGATTTCAAGTTGGTTTTTCTCTGTGTGTAGATAACTCTTTCAGTCAAAGAAGACGAATGTAGTTAAATAAACAAAATCTGTAATATAAACAAATTTCACACAGACCGACTTCAACGCGAGACAAATTTAAGCATGAGAAAATATAAAGCAATCGTAAGTACAAAAGCATACTAGGATTAGGGAAGTCCAGATATATGATAGTATTTTATAGTACCAAATGTCGATGTTGAAAACAATTTATTTCTACCTACATATAAATAAGAGCTCAAATACACACACATAGCAGAATTCATATAAGAAATATCCAAGAAAATTTCAACAACACCCCACCTTTTGCAAATCATGACGAGCCTTAAATTCTCCCTCAGATATACATACACAAATTCCCATGATCATACATACATATACAATATATAAGATTAATCTCAACAACACAACACTCTCACCTACCTGAAATTACAGATAGTCTTAAACTTCTACAGACGTCTATACACATAGATTCTCACGGCTACATATTACAAGAACACCTCGCCCCTAATAAATCACAATCATCTTAAATTCTTACAAAAATACATACATACATACATACGCATAACCAATTTACCTCAACAACATCCTCACCCACCTCAAATCACGATCAACCTTAAACTACTATAGAGAGACACATTCACAAATCCCCATGGCTACATATTACGTCAACAACCCTGCCCACCCAAATCATGGTCAGCCTTAAACTCCTACAGACATACAAACACACAGATTCCCCCGGTTGCATATTACTAGAACACCTCACCCCTCATAAATCACAATCAGCCTTAAGCTCCTACAGAAATACACACATTGAAATTCCTACAAACATACACATACACACACACACACACATACACATACATTCACACACAACTACACACGCAATCGTTCTACCTCAACTACACCCCGCCCCCTGCCAATCAAACCTTCACCTAAATTCTCACAGACAGACAGACACATCCACAAATTCCTATGGTTACATATTACGGCAACAACGCCGCCCACTCAAATCACGGTCAGCCTTAAATTCCCACAGTCTAGCAACACCTACATTAGCATTAGAAAAAATAACTTTCACGTTTTCCCGTCGTCATTAGGAAAAATCATTTTCCCGTCGGCATTTGAAAAAATTATATTCATTTTTTGCCGTCGGCATTTGAAAAAAATAATAATCATGTATTGCAGTAGGCATTAGGAAAAATTATCATGTATTGCCGTCGGCATTTGAAAATAATTATGTATTGCCGTAGGCATTAGGAAAAATAAGTATGTATTGCCGTCGGCAATAGGAAAAACCATTTTCCCGTCGGCATTTGAAAAAATTATATTCATTTTTTGCCGTCGGCATTTGAAAAAAATAATAATCATGTATTGCAGTAGGCATTAGGAAAAATTATCATGTATTGCAGTAGGCATTAGGAAAAATTATCATGTATTGCAGTAGGCATTAGGAAAAATTATAATGTTTTGCCTTCGGTATTAGGAAAAATTAATAATCACGTTTTGCCGTCGGCATTTGAAAAAATTAATAATCACGTTTTGCCGTCGGCATTTGAAAAAAATAATAATCATGTTTTGCCGTCGGCATTAGGAAAAATTATCATGCATTGCCGTAGGCATTAGGAAAAATTATCATGCATGCCGTATGCATTAGGAAAAACCATTTTCATGATTTTCCCCGTCGTCACATACACACATAAAAACCGCCAAACTATGAACCGCCTTAATACATTCACACAAAATATTCCACACACAAACTTCCCACGGTCAGGCAGGCAGACAGACAGACCGACAGACAGACATACACTTAATGTAAACAAAAACTCCTAATGTAAACAAAAAACTCCTAATGTAAACAAAAAACATCAAAGCGCCGCCGAAAACACAAATTTCCAAGAATTTAACAATTTTCAAATTTTAATTACCCAAATTTAACAATTTCAGCAACAATTTAACAATTTCAGCCCACAATTTAACAATTTCAGCCACAATTTAACAATTTTAATCGGCGCCAGAAGTGGGATTTCCCTACTACTACCACCCTTAAGTAAAATTTCATACTAGGCCAAAATCAAAAGTGCGCCATTGAATAAAATCTGTAAATTTAATGGTGTGAAAAAAAGAAGACCAGTTTTGAATAGGTGAAAGAGCCCTCTAAACGGCTATAGGAATGTCATTCCTGACATTTTAGCCATTTAGAGGGTATACCACCCTTAAGTAAAGTTTCATACTAGGCCAAAATCAAAAGTGCGCCATTGAATAAAATCTGTAAATTTAAAGGTGTGAAAAAAAGAATACCAGTTTTGAATAGGTGAAAGAGCCCTCTAAACGGCTATAGGAATGTCATTCCTGGCATTTTAGCCATTTAGAGGGTATACCACCCTTAAGTAAAATTTCATACTAGGCCAAAATCAAAAGTGCGCCATTGAATAAAATCTGTAAATTTAATGGTGTGAAAAAAAAGACCAGTTTTGAATAGGTGAAAGAGCCCTCTAAACGGCTATAGGAATGTCATTCCTGGCATTTTAGCCATTTAGAGGGTATACCACACTTAAGTAAAATTTCATACTAGGCCAAAATCAAAACTGCGCCATTGAATAAAATCTGTAAATTTAATGGTGTGAAAAAAACAAGACCAGTTTTGAATAGGCGAAAGAGCCCTCTAAACGGAAATGGGAATGTGACTCCTGACATTTTAGCCATTTAGAGGGTATACCACCCTTAAGTAAAATTTCATACTAGGCCAAAATCAAAAGTGCGCCATTGAATAAAATCTGTAAATTTAATGGTGTGAAAAAAAGACCAGTTTTGAATAGGTAAAAGAGCCCTCTAAACGGCTATAGGAATGTCATTCCTGGCATTTTAGCCATTTAGAGGGTATACCACCCTTAAGTAAAATTTCATACTATGCCAAAATCAAAAGTGCGCCATTGAATAAAATCTGTAAATTTAATGGTGTGAAAAAAAGAAGACCAGTTTTGAATAGGCAAAAGAGCCCTCTAAACGGCTATAGAAATGTCATTCCTGGCATTTTAGCCATTTAGAGGGTATACCACCCTTAAGTAAAATTTCATACTAAGCCAAAATCAAAAGTGCGCCATTGAATAAAATCTGTAAATTTAATGGTGTGAAAAAGAAGACCAGTTTTGAATAGGTGGAAGAGCCCTCTAAACGGCTATAGGAATGTCATTCCTGGCATTTTAGCCATTTAGAGGGTATACCACCCTTAAGTAAAATTTCATACTAGGCCAAAATCAAAAGTGCGCCATTGAATAAAATCTGTAAATTTAATGGTGTGAAAAAAAGACCAGTTTTGAATAGGTGAAAGAGCCCTCTAAACGGCTATAGGAATGTCATTCCTGGCATTTTAGCCATTTAGAGGGTATACCACACTTAAGTAAAATTTCATACTAGGCCAAAATCAAAAGTGCGCCATTGAATAAAATCTGTAAATTTAATGGTGTGAAAAAAAGAAGACCAGTTTTGAATAGGTGCAAGAGCCTTCTAAACGGCTATAGGAACGTCATTCCTGGCATTTTAGCCATTTAGAGGGTATACCACCCTTAAGTAAAATTTCATACTAGGCCAAAATCAAAAGTGCGCCATTGAATAAAATCTGTAAATTTAATGGTGTAAAAAAAAGAAGACCAGTTTTGAATAGGTGAAAGGGCCCTCTAAACGGCTATAGGAATATCATTCCTGGCATTTTAGCCATTTAGAGGGTATACCACCCTTAAGTAAAATTTCATACTAAGCCAAAATCAAAAGTGCGCCATTGAATAAAATCTGTAAATTTAATGGTGTGAAAAAAAGAAGACCAGTTTTGAATAGGTGAAAGAGCCTTTTAAACGGCTATAGGAATGTCATTCCTGGCATTTTAGCCATTTAGAGGGTATACCACCCTTAAGTAAAATTTCATACTAAGCCAAAATCAAAAGTGCGCCATTGAATAAAATCTGTAAATTTAATGGTGTGAAAAAAAGAAAAAGAATAGGTGAAAGAGCTTTCTAAACGGCTATAGGAATGTCATTCCTGGCATTTTAGCCATTTAGAGGGTATACCACCCTTAAGTAAAATTTCATACTAGGCCAAAATCAAAAGTGCGCCATTGAATAAAATCTGTAAATTTAATGGTGTGAAAAAAAGAAGACCAGTTTTGAATAGGTGAAAGAGCCCTCTAAACGGCTATAGGAATGTCATTCCTGGCATTTTAGCCATTTAGAGGGTATACCACCCTTAAGTAAAATTTCATACTAGGCCAAAATCAAAAGTGCGCCATTGAATAAAATCTGTAAATTTAATGGTGTGAAAAAAAGACCAGTTTTGAATAGGTGAAAGAGCCCTCTAAACGGCTATAGGAATTTCATTCCTGGCATTTTAGCCATTTAGAGGGTATACCACACTTAAGTAAAATTTCATACTAGGCCAAAATCAAAACTGCGCCATTGAATAAAATCTGTAAATTTAATGGTGTGAAAAAAACAAGACCAGTTTTGAATAGGTGAAAGAGCCCTCTAAACGGAAATGGGAATGTGATTCCTGACATTTTAGCCATTTAGAGGGTATACCACCCTTAAGTAAAATTTCATACTAGGCCAAAATCAAAAGTGCGCCATTGAATAAAATCTGTAAATTTAATGGTGTGAAAAAAAAGACCAGTTTTGAATAGGTAAAAGAGCCCTCTAAACGGCTATAGGAATGTCATTCCTGGCATTTTAGCCATTTAGAGGGTATACCACCCTTAAGTAAAATTTCATACTATACCAAAATCAAAAGTGCGCCATTGAATAAAATCTGTAAATTTAATGGTGTGAAAAAAAAGAAGACCAGTTTTGAATAGGCAAAAGAGCCCTCTAAACGGCTATAGAAATGTCATTCCTGGCATTTTAGCCATTTAGAGGGTATACCACCCTTAAGTAAAATTTCATACTAAGCCAAAATCAAAAGTGCGCCATTGAATAAAATCTGTAAATTTAATGGTGTGAAAAAGAAGACCAGTTTTGAATAGGTGGAAGAGCCCTCTAAACGGCTATAGGAATGTCATTCCTGGCATTTTAGCCATTTAGAGGGTATACCACCCTTAAGTAAAATTTCATACTAGGCCAAAATCAAAAGTGCGCCATTGAATAAAATCTGTAAATTTAATGGTGTGAAAAAAAAGACCAGTTTTGAATAGGTGAAAGAGCCCTCTAAACGGCTATAGGAATGTCATTCCTGGCATTTTAGCCATTTAGAGGGTATACCACACTTAAGTAAAATTTCATACTAGGCCAAAATCAAAAGTGCGCCATTGAATAAAATCTGTAAATTTAATGGTGTGAAAAAAACAAGACCAGTTTTGAATAGGTGAAAGAGCCCTCTAAACGGAAATGGGAATGTGATTCCTGACATTTTAGCCATTTAGAGGGTATACCACCCTTAAATAAAATTTCATACTAGGCCAAAATCAAAAGTGCGCCATTAAATAAAATCTGTAAATTTAATGGTGTGAAAAAAAGAAGACCAGTTTTGAATAGGCGAAAAACCTTCTAAGCGCCTATAGGAATGTCATTCCTGGCATTTTAGCCATTTAGAGGGTATACCACCCTTAAGTAAAATTTCATACTAGGCCAAAATCAAAAGTGCGCCATTGAATAAAATCTGTAAATTTAATGGTGTGAAAAAAAAAGACCAGTTTTGAATAGGTGAAAGAACCCTCTAAACGGCTATAGGAATATCATTCCTGGCATTTAAGCCATTTAGAGGGTATACCACCCTTAAATAAAATTTTATAATAGGCCAAAATCAAAAGTGCGGCATTGAATAAAATCTGTAAATTTAATGGTGTGAAAAAAAGAAGACCAGTTTTGAATAGGTGTAAGAGCCCTCTAAACGGCTATAGGAACGTCATTCCTGGCATTTTAGCGATTTAGAGGGTATACCACCCTTAAGTAAAATTTCATACTACGCCAAAATCAAAAGTGCGCCATTGAATAAAATCTGTAAATTTCATGGTTTAAAAAAAAGAAGACCAGTTTTGAATAGGTGAAAGAGCCCTCTAAACGGCTATAGGAATATCATTCCTGGCATTTTAGGCATTTAGAGGGTATACCACCCTTAAGTAAAATTTCATACTAAGCCAAAATCAAAAGTGCGCCATTGAATAAAATCTGTAAATTTAATGGTGTGAAAAAAGAAGACGAGTTTTGAATAGGTGAAAGAGCCTTTTAAATGGCTATAGGAATGTCATTCCTGGCATTTTAGCCATTTAGAGGGTATACCACCCTTAAGTAAAATTTCATACTAAGCCAAAATCAAAAGTGCGCCATTGAATAAAATCTGTAAATTTAATGGTGTGAAAAAAAGAAAAAGAATAGGTGAAAGAGCTTTCTAAACGGCTATAGGAATGTCATTCCTGGCATTTTAGCCATTTAGAGGGTATACCACCCTTAAGTAAAATTTCATACTAGGCCAAAATCAAAAGTGCGCCATTGAATAAAATCTGTAAATTTAATGGTGTGAAAAAAAGAAGACCAGTTTTGAATAGGTGAAAGAGCCCTCTAAACGGCTATAGGAATATCATTCCTGACATTTTAGCCATTTAGAGGGTATACCACCCTTAAGTAAAGTTTCATACTAGGCCAAAATCAAAAGTGCGCCATTGAATAAAATCTGTAAATTTAATGGTGTGAAAAAAAGAAGACCAGTTTTGAATAGGTGAAAGAGCCCTCTAAACGGCTATAGGAATGTCATTCCTGGCATTTTAGCCATTTAGAGGGTATACCACCCTTAAGTAAAATTTCATACTAGGCCAAAATCAAAAGTGCGCCATTGAATAAAATCTGTAAATTTAATGGTGTGAAAAAAAAGACCAGTTTTGAATAGGTGAAAGAGCCCTCTAAACGGCTATAGGAATGTCATTCCTGGCATTTTAGCCATTTAGAGGGTATACCACCCTTAAGTAAAATTTCATACTAGGCCAAAATCAAAAGTGCGCCATTGAATAAAATCTGTAAATTTAATGGTGTGAAAAAAAAGACCAGTTTTGAATAGGTGAAAGAACCCTCTAAACGGCTATAGGAATGTTATTCCTGGTATTTTAGCCATTTAGAGGGTTTACCACCCTTAAGTAAAATTTCATACTAGGCCAAAATCAAAAGTGCGCCATTGAATAAAATCTGTAAATTTAATGGTGTGAAAAAAAAGACCAGTTTTGAATAGGTAAAAGAGCCCTCTAAACGGCTATAGGAATGTCATTCCTGGCATTTTAGCCATTTAGAGGGTATACCACCCTTAAGTAAAATTTCATACTAGGCCAAAATCAAAAGTGCGCCATTGAATAAAATCTGTAAATTTAATAGTGTGAAAAAAAAGACCAGTTTTGAATAGGTGAAAGAACCCTCTAAACGGCTATAGGAACGTCATTCCTGGCATTTTAGCCATTTAGAGGGTATACCACCCTTAAATAAAATTTTATAATAGGCCAAAATCAAAAGTGCGGCATTGAATAAAATCTGTAAATTTAATGGTGTGAAAAAAAGAAGACCAGTTTTGAATAGGTGCAAGAGCCCTCTAAACGGTTATAGGAACGTCATTCCTGGCATTTTAGCCATTTAGAGGGTATACCACCCTTAAGTAAAATTTCATACTAGGCCAAAATCAAAAGTGCGCCATTGAATAAAATCTGTAAATTTAATGGTGTAAAAAAAAGACCAGTTTTGAATAGGTGAAAGAGCCCTCTAAACGGCTATAGGAATATCATTCCTGGCATTTTAGCCATTTAGAGGGTATACCACCCTTAAGTAAAATTTCATACTAAGCCAAAATCAAAAGTGCGCCATTGAATAAAATCTGTAAATTTAATGGTGTGAAAAAAAGAAGACCAGTTTTGAATAGGTGAAAGAGCCTTTTAAACGGCTATAGGAATGTCATTCCTGGCATTTTAGCCATTTAGAGGGTATACCACCCTTAAGTAAAATTTCATACTAAGCCAAAATCAAAAGTGCGCCATTGAATAAAATCTGTAAATTTAATGGTGTGAAAAAAAGAAAAAGAATAGGTGAAAGAGCTTTCTAAACGGCTATAGGAATGTCATTCCTGACATTTTAGCCATTTAGAGGGTATACCACCCTTAAGTAAAGTTTCATACTAGGCCAAAATCAAAAGTGCGCCATTGAATAAAATCTGTAAATTTAAAGGTGTGAAAAAAAGAAGACCAGTTTTGAATAGGTGAAAGAGCCCTCTAAACGGCTATAGGAATGTCATTCCTGGCATTTTAGCCATTTAGAGGGTATACCACCCTTAAGTAAAATTTCATACTAGGCCAAAATCAAAAGTGCGCCATTGAATAAAATCTGTAAATTTAATGGTGTGAAAAAAAAGACCAGTTTTGAATAGGTAAAAGAGCCCTCTAAACGGCTATAGGAATGTCATTCCTGGCATTTGAGCCATTTAGAGGGTATACCACCCTTAAGTAAAATTTCATACTAGGCCAAAATCAAAAGTGCGCCATTGAATAAAATCTGTAAATTTAATGGTGTGAAAAAAAGAAGACCAGTTTTGAATAGGCGAAAGAGCCCTCTAAACGGCTATAGGAATGTCATTCCTGGCATTTTAGCCATTTAGAGGGTATACCACCCTTAAGTAAAATTTCATACTAAGCCAAAATCAAAAGTGCGCCATTGAATAAAATCTGTAAATTTAATGGTGTGAAAAAGAAGACCAGTTTTGAATAGGTGGAAGAGCCCTCTAAACGGCTATAGGAATGTCATTCCTGGCATTTTAGCCATTTAGAGGGTATACCACCCTTAAGTAAAATTTCATACTAGGCCAAAATCAAAAGTGCGCCATTGAATAAAATCTGTAAATTTAATGGTGTGAAAAAAAAGACCAGTTTTGAATAGGTGAAAGAGCCCTCTAAACGGCTATAGGAATGTCATTCCTGGCATTTTAGCCATTTAGAGGGTATACCACACTTAAGTAAAATTTCATACTAGGCCAAAATCAAAAGTGCGCCATTGAATAAAATCTGTAAATTTAATGGTGTGAAAAAAACAAGACCAGTTTTGAATAGGTGAAAGAGCCCTCTAAACGGAAATGGGAATGTGATTCCTGACATTTTAGCCATTTAGAGGGTATACCACCCTTAAATAAAATTTCATACTAGGCCAAAATCAAAAGTGCGCCATTAAATAAAATCTGTAAATTTAATGGTGTGAAAAAAAGAAGACCAGTTTTGAATAGGCGAAAAAGCCTTCTAAGCGCCTATAGGAATGTCATTCCTGGCATTTTAGCCATTTAGAGGGTATACCACCCTTAAGTAAAATTTCATACTAGGCCAAAATCAAAAGTGCGCCATTGAAAAAAATCTGTAAATTTAATGGTGTGAAAAAAAAAGACCAGTTTTGAATAGGTGAAAGAACCCTCTAAACGGCTATAGGAATGTCATTCCTGGCATTTTAGCCATTTAGAGGCCAAAATCAAAAGTGCGCCATTGAATAAAATCTGTAAATTTAATGGTGTGAAAAAAAAGACCAGTTTTGAATAGGTGAAAGAGCCCTCTAAACGGCTATAGGAATGTCATTCCTGGAATTTTAGCCATTTAGAGGGTATACCACCCTTAAGTAAAATTTCATACTAGGCCAAAATCAAAAGTGCGCCATTGAATAAAATCTGTAAATTTAATGGTGTGAAAAAAAAGACCAGTTTTGAATAGGTGAAAGAACCCTCTAAACGGCTATAGGAATGTCATTCCTGGTATTTTAGCCATTTAGAGGGTATACCACCCTTAAGTAAAATTTCATACTAGGCCAAAATCAAAAGTGCGCCATTGAATAAAATCTGTAAATTTAATGGTGTGAAAAAAAAGACCAGTTTTGAATAGGTAAAAGAGCCCTCTAAACGGCTATAGGAATGTCATTCCTGGCATTTTAGCCATTTAGAGGGTATACCACCCTTAAGTAAAATTTCATACTAGGCCAAAATCAAAAGTGCGCCATTGAATAAAATCTGTAAATTTAATAGTGTGAAAAAAAAGACCAGTTTTGAATAGGTGAAAGAACCCTCTAAACGGCTATAGGAACGTCATTCCTGGCATTTTAGCCATTTAGAGGGTATACCACCCTTAAATAAAATTTTATAATAGGCCAAAATCAAAAGTGCGGCATTGAATAAAATCTGTAAATTTAATGGTGTGAAAAAAAGAAGACCAGTTTTGAATAGGTGCAAGAGCCCTCTAAACGGTTATAGGAACGTCATTCCTGGCATTTTAGCCATTTAGAGGGTATACCACCCTTAAGTAAAATTTCATACTAGGCCAAAATCAAAAGTGCGCCATTGAATAAAATCTGTAAATTTAATGGTGTAAAAAAAAAAAGACCAGTTTTGAATAGGTGAAAGAGCCCTCTAAACGGCTATAGGAATATCATTCCTGGCATTTTAGCCATTTAGAGGGTATACCACCCTTAAGTAAAATTTCATACTAAGCCAAAATCAAAAGTGCGCCATTGAATAAAATCTGTAAATTTAATGGTGTGAAAAAAAGAAGACCAGTTTTGAATAGGTGAAAGAGCCTTTTAAACGGCTATAGGAATGTCATTCCTGGCATTTTAGCCATTTAGAGGGTATACCACCCTTAAGTAAAATTTCATACTAAGCCAAAATCAAAAGTGCGCCATTGAATAAAATCTGTAAATTTAATGGTGTGAAAAAAAGAAAAAGAATAGGTGAAAGAGCTTTCTAAACGGCTATAGGAATGTCATTCCTGGCATTTTAGCCATTTAGAGGGTATACCACCCTTAAGTAAAATTTCATACTAGGCCAAAATCAAAAGTGCGCCATTGAATAAAATCTGTAAATTTAATGGTGTGAAAAAAAGAAGACCAGTTTTGAATAGGTGAAAGAGCCCTCTAAACGGCTATAGGAATGTCATTCCTGACATTTTAGCCATTTAGAGGGTATACCACCCTTAAGTAAAGTTTCATACTAAGCCAAAATCAAAAGTGCGCCATTGAATAAAATCTGTAAATTTAATGGTGTGAAAAAAAGAAGACCAGTTTTGAATAGGTGAAAGAGCCCTCTAAACGGCTATAGGAATATCATTCCTGGCATTTTAGCCATTTAGAGGGTATACCACCCTTAAGTAAAATTTCATACTAGGCCAAAATCAAAAGTGCGCCATTGAATAAAATCTGTAAATTTAATGGTGTGAAAAAAAAGACCAGTTTTGAATAGGTGAAAGAGCCCTCTAAACGGCTATAGGAATGTCATTCCTGGCATTTTAGCCATTTAGAGGGTATACCACCCTTAAGTAAAATTTCATACTAGGCCAAAATCAAAAGTGCGCCATTGAATAAAATCTGTAAATTTAATGGTGTGAAAAAAAAGACCAGTTTTGAATAGGTGAAAGAACCCTCTAAACGGCTATAGGAATGTCATTCCTGGTATTTTAGCCATTTAGAGGGTATACCACCCTTAAGTAAAATTTCATACTAGGCCAAAATCAAAAGTGCGCCATTGAATAAAATCTGTAAATTTAATGGTGTGAAAAAAAAAGACCAGTTTTGAATAGGTAAAAGAGCCCTCTAAACGGCTATAGGAATGTCATTCCTGGCATTTTAGCCATTTAGAGGGTATACCACCCTTAAGTAAAATTTCATACTAGGCCAAAATCAAAAGTGCGCCATTGAATAAAATCTGTAAATTTAATAGTGTGAAAAAAAAGACCAGTTTTGAATAGGTGAAAGAACCCTCTAAACGGCTATAGGAATGTCATTCCTAGTATTTTAGCCATTTAGAGGGTATACCACCCTTAAGTAAAATTTCATACTAGGCCAAAATCAAAAGTGCGCCATTGAATAAAATCTGTAAATTTAATGGTGTGAAAAAAAAGACCAGTTTTGAATAGGTAAAAGAGCCCTCTAAACGGCTATAGGAATGTCATTCCTGACATTTTAGCCATTTAGAGGGTATACCACCCTTAAGTAAAATTTCATACTAGGCCAAAATCAAAAGTGCGCCATTGAATAAAATCTGTAAGTTTAATGGTGTGAAAAAAAGAAGACCAGTTTTGAATAGGCAAAAGAGCCCTCTAAACGGCTATAGAAATGTCATTCCTGGCATTTTAGCCATTTAGAGGGTATACCACCCTTAAGTAAAATTTCATACTAAGCCAAAATCAAAAGTGCGCCATTGAATAAAATCTGTAAATTTAATGGTGTGAAAAAAAAGACCAGTTTTGAATAGGTGGAAGAGCCCTCTAAACGGCTATAGGAATGTCATTCCTGGCATTTCAGCCATTTAGAGGGTATACCACCCCTAAGTAAAATTTCATACTAGGCCAAAATCAAAAGTGCGCCATTGAATAAAATCTGTAAATTTAATGGTGTGAAAAAAGAAGACCAGTTTTGAATAGGTGCAAGAGCCCTCTAAACGGCTATAGGAACGTCATTCCTGGCATTTTAGCGATTTAGAGGGTATACCACCCTTAAGTAAAATTTCATACTAGGCCAAAATCAAAAGTGCGCCATTGAATAAAATCTGTAAATTTAATGGTGTGAAAAAAAGAAGACCAGTTTTGAATAGGTGAAAGAGCTCTCTAAGCGCCTATAGGAATGTCATTCCTGGCATTTTAGCCATTTAGAGGGTATACCACCCTTAAGTAAAATTTCATACTAGGCCAAAAACAAAAGTGCGCCATTGAATCAAATCTGTAAATTTAATGGTGTGAAAAAAAGAAGACCAGTTTTGAATAGGTAAAAAAGCCTTCTAAACGGAAATAGGAATGTGATTCCTGGCATTTTAGCCATTTAGAGGGTATACCACCCTTAAATAAAATTTCATACTAGTCCAAAATCAAAAGTGCGCCATTGAATAAAATCTGTAAATTTAATGGTGTGAAAAAAGAAGACCAGTTTTGAATAGGCAAAAGAGCCCTCTAAGCGCCTATAGGAATGTCATTCCTGGCATTTTAGCCATTTAGAGGGTATACCACCCTTAAGTAAAATTTCATACTAGGCCAAAATCAAAAGTGCGCCATTGAATAAAATCTGTAAATTTAATGGTGTGAAAAAAAGAAGACCAGTTTTGAATAGGTGAAAGAGCCTTCTAAACGGGTATAGGAATATCATTCCTGGCATTTAAGCCATTTAGAGGGTATACCACCCTTAAATAAAATTTTATAATAGGCCAAAATCAAAAGTGCGGCATTGAATAAAATCTGTAAATTTAATGGTGTGAAAAAAAGAAGACCAGTTTTGAATAGGTGTAAGAGCCCTCTAAACGGCTATAGGAACGTCATTCCTGGCATTTTAGCGATTTAGAGGGTATACCACCCTTAAGTAAAATTTCATGCTACGCCAAAATCAAAAGTGCGCCATTGAATAAAATCTGTAAATTTAATGGTGTAAAAAAAAGAAGACCAGTTTTGAATAGGTGAAAGAGCCCTCTAAACGGCTATAGGAATATCATTCCTGGCATTTTAGCCATTTAGAGGGTATACCACCCTTAAGTAAAATTTCATACTAAGCCAAAATCAAAAGTGCGCCATTGAATAAAATCTGTAAATTTAATGGTGTGAAAAAAAGAAGACGAGTTTTGAATAGGTGAAAGAGCCTTTTAAACGGCTATAGGAATGTCATTCCTGGCATTTTAGCCATTTAGAGGGTATACCACCCTTAAGTAAAATTTCATACTAAGCCAAAATCAAAAGTGCGCCATTGAATAAAATCTGTAAATTTAATGGTGTGAAAAAAAGAAAAAGAATAGGTGAAAGAGCTTTCTAAACGGCTATAGGAATGTCATTCCTGGCATTTTAGCCATTTAGAGGGTATACCACCCTTAAGTAAAATTTCATACTAGGCCAAAATCAAAAGTGCGCCATTGAATAAAATCTGTAAATTTAATGGTGTGAAAAAAAGAAGACCAGTTTTGAATAGGTGAAAGAGCCCTCTAAACGGCTATAGGAATATCATTCCTGACATTTTAGCCATTTAGAGGGTATACCACCCTTAAGTAAAGTTTCATACTAGGCCAAAATCAAAAGTGCGCCATTGAATAAAATCTGTAAATTTAATGGTGTGAAAAAAAGAAGACCAGTTTTGAATAGGTGAAAGAGCCCTCTAAACGGCTATAGGAATGTCATTCCTGGCATTTTAGCCATTTAGAGGGTATACCACCCTTAAGTAAAATTTCATACTAGGCCAAAATCAAAAGTGCGCCATTGAATAAAATCTGTAAATTTAATGGTGTGAAAAAAAAGACCAGTTTTGAATAGGTGAAAGAGCCCTCTAAACGGCTATAGGAATGTCATTCCTGGCATTTTAGCCATTTAGAGGGTATACCACCCTTAAGTAAAATTTCATACTAGGCCAAAATCAAAAGTGCGCCATTGAATAAAATCTGTAAATTTAATGGTGTGAAAAAAAAGACCAGTTTTGAATAGGTGAAAGAACCCTCTTAACGGCTATAGGAATGTCATTCCTGGTATTTTAGCCATTTAGAGGGTATACCACCCTTAAGTAAAATTTCATACTAGGCCAAAATCAAAAGTGCGCCATTGAATAAAATCTGTAAATTTAATGGTGTGAAAAAAAAGACCAGTTTTGAATAGGTAAAAGAGCCCTCTAAACGGCTATAGGAATGTCATTCCTGGCATTTTAGCCATTTAGAGGGTATACCACCCTTAAGTAAAATTTCATACTAGGCCAAAATCAAAAGTGCGCCATTGAATAAAATCTGTAAATTTAATAGTGTGAAAAAAAAGACCAGTTTTGAATAGGTGAAAGAACCCTCTAAACGGCTATAGGAACGTCATTCCTGGCATTTTAGCCATTTAGAGGGTATACCACCCTTAAATAAAATTTTATAATAGGCCAAAATCAAAAGTGCGGCATTGAATAAAATCTGTAAATTTAATGGTGTGAAAAAAAGAAGACCAGTTTTGAATAGGTGCAAGAGCCCTCTAAACGGTTATAGGAACGTCATTCCTGGCATTTTAGCCATTTAGAGGGTATACCACCCTTAAGTAAAATTTCATACTAGGCCAAAATCAAAAGTGCGCCATTGAATAAAATCTGTAAATTTAATGGTGTAAAAAAAAAGAAGACCAGTTTTGAATAGGTGAAAGAGCCCTCTAAACGGCTATAGGAATATCATTCCTGGCATTTTAGCCATTTAGAGGGTATACCACCCTTAAGTAAAATTTCATACTAAGCCAAAATCAAAAGTGCGCCATTGAATAAAATCTGTACATTTAATGGTGTGAAAAAAAGAAGACCAGTTTTGAATAGGTGAAAGAGCCTTTTAAACGGCTATAGGAATGTCAATCCTGGCATTTTAGCCATTAAGGAGCGTATACCACCCTTAAGTAAAATTTCATACTAAGCCAAAATCAAAAGTGCGCCATTGAATAAAATCTGTAAATTTAATGGTGTGAAAAAAAGAAAAAGAATAGGTGAAAGAGCTTTCTAAACGGCTATAGGAATGTCATTCCTGGCATTTTAGCCATTTAGAGGGTATACCACCCTTAAGTAAAATTTCATACTAGGCCAAAATCAAAAGTGCGCCATTGAATAAAATCTGTAAATTTAATGGTGTGAAAAAAAGAAGACCAGTTTTGAATAGGTGAAAGAGCCTTCTAAACGGGTATAGGAATATCATTCCTGGCATTTAAGCCATTTAGAGGGTATACCACCCTTAAATAAAATTTTATAATAGGCCAAAATCAAAAGTGCGGCATTGAATAAAATCTGTAAATTTAATGGTGTGAAAAAAAGAAGACCAGTTTTGAATAGGTGTAAGAGCCCTCTAAACGGCTATAGGAACGTCATTCCTGGCATTTTAGCGATTTAGAGGGTATACCACCCTTAAGTAAAATTTCATACTACGCCAAAATCAAAAGTGCGCCATTGAATAAAATCTGTAAATTTAATGGTGTAAAAAAAAGAAGACCAGTTTTGAATAGGTGAAAGAGCCCTCTAAACGGCTATAGGAATATCATTCCTGGCATTTTAGCCATTTAGAGGGTATACCACCCTTAAGTAAAATTTCATACTAAGCCAAAATCAAAAGTGCGCCATTGAATAAAATCTGTAAATTTAATGGTGTGAAAAAAAGAAGACGAGTTTTGAATAGGTGAAAGAGCCTTTTAAACGGCTATAGGAATGTCATTCCTGGCATTTTAGCCATTTAGAGGGTATACCACCCTTAAGTAAAATTTCATACTAAGCCAAAATCAAAAGTGCGCCATTGAATAAAATCTGTAAATTTAATGGTGTGAAAAAAAGAAAAAGAATAGGTGAAAGAGCTTTCTAAACGGCTATAGGAATGTCATTCCTGGCATTTTAGCCATTTAGAGGGTATACCACCCTTAAGTAAAATTTCATACTAGGCCAAAATCAAAAGTGCGCCATTGAATAAAATCTGTAAATTTAATGGTGTGAAAAAAAGAAGACCAGTTTTGAATAGGTGAAAGAGCCCTCTAAACGGCTATAGGAATATCATTCCTGACATTTTAGCCATTTAGAGGGTATACCACCCTTAAGTAAAGTTTCATACTAGGCCAAAATCAAAAGTGCGCCATTGAATAAAATCTGTAAATTTAATGGTGTGAAAAAAAGAAGACCAGTTTTGAATAGGTGAAAGAGCCCTCTAAACGGCTATAGGAATGTCATTCCTGGCATTTTAGCCATTTAGAGGGTATACCCTCTATTATCAGTTTTGAATAGGTAAAAGAGCCCTCTAAACGGCTATAGGAATGTCATTCCTGGCATTTTAGCCATTTAGAGGGTATACCACACTTAAGTAAAATTTCATACTAGGCCAAAATCAAAAGTGCGCCATTGAATAAAATCTGTAAATTTAATAGTGTGAAAAAAAGACCAGTTTTGAATAGGTGAAAGAACCCTCTAAACGGCTATAGGAATGTCATTCCTGGTATTTTAGCCATTTAGAGGGTATACCACCCTTAAGTAAAATTTCATACTAGGCCAAAATCAAAAGTGCGCCATTGAATAAAATCTGTAAATTTAATGGTGTGAAAAAAAAGACCAGTTTTGAATAGGTAAAAGAGCCCTCTAAACGGCTATAGGAATGTCATTCCTGACATTTTAGCCATTTAGAGGGTATACCACCCTTAAGTAAAATTTCATACTAGGCCAAAATCAAAAGTGCGCCATTGAATAAAATCTGTAAGTTTAATGGTGTGAAAAAAAGAAGACCAGTTTTGAATAGGCAAAAGAGCCCTCTAAACGGCTATAGAAATGTCATTCCTGGCATTTTAGCCATTTAGAGGGTATACCACCCTTAAGTAAAATTTCATACTAAGCCAAAATCAAAAGTGCGCCATTGAATAAAATCTGTAAATTTAATGGTGTGAAAAAAAAGATCAGTTTTGAATAGGTAAAAGAGCCCTCTAAACGGCTATAGGAATGTCATTCCTGGCATTTTAGCCATTTAGAGGGTATACCACACTTAAGTAAAATTTCATACTAGGCCAAAATCAAAAGTGCGCCATTGAATAAAATCTGTAAATTTAATAGTGTGAAAAAAAGACCAGTTTTGAATAGGTGAAAGAACCCTCTAAACGGCTATAGGAATGTCATTCCTGGTATTTTAGCCATTTAGAGGGTATACCACCCTTAAGTAAAATTTCATACTAGGCCAAAATCAAAAGTGCGCCATTGAATAAAATCTGTAAATTTAATGGTGTGAAAAAAAAGACCAGTTTTGAATAGGTAAAAGAGCCCTCTAAACGGCTATAGGAATGTCATTCCTGACATTTTAGCCATTTAGAGGGTATACCACCCTTAAGTAAAATTTCATACTAGGCCAAAATCAAAAGTGCGCCATTGAATAAAATCTGTAAGTTTAATGGTGTGAAAAAAAGAAGACCAGTTTTGAATAGGCAAAAGAGCCCTCTAAACGGCTATAGAAATGTCATTCCTGGCATTTTAGCCATTTAGAGGGCATACCACCCTTAAGTAAAATTTCATACTAAGCCAAAATCAAAAGTGCGCCATTGAATAAAATCTGTAAATTTAATGGTGTGAAAAAAAGACCAGTTTTGAATAGGTGGAAGAGCCCTCTAAACGGCTATAGGAATGTCATTCCTGGCATTTTAGCCATTTAGAGGGTATACCACCCCTAAGTAAAATTTCATACTAGGCCAAAATCAAAAGTGCGCCATTGAATAAAATCTGTAAATTTAATGGTGTGAAAAAAGAAGACCAGTTTTGAATAGGTGCAAGAGCCCTCTAAACGGCTATAGGAACGTCATTCCTGGCATTTTAGCGATTTAGAGGGTATACCACCCTTAAGTAAAATTTCATACTAGGCCAAAATCAAAAGTGCGCCATTGAATAAAATCTGTAAATTTAATGGTGTGAAAAAAAGAAGACCAGTTTTGAATAGGTGAAAGAGCTCTCTAAGCGCCTATAGGAATGTCATTCCTGGCATTTTAGCCATTTAGAGGGTATACCACCCTTAAGTAAAATTTCATACTAGGCCAAAAACAAAAGTGCGCCATTGAATCAAATCTGTAAATTTAATGGTGTGAAAAAAAGAAGACTAGTTTTGAATAGGTGAAAAAGCCTTCTAAACGGAAATAGGAATGTGATTCCTGGCATTTTAGCCATTTAGAGGGTATACCACCCTTAAATAAAATTTCATACTAGTCAAAAATCAAAAGTGCGCCATTGAATAAAATCTGTAAATTTAATGGTGTGAAAAAAATAAGAAGACCAGTTTTGAATAGGCAAAAGAGCCCTCTAAGCGCCTATAGGAATGTCATTCCTGGCATTTTAGCCATTTAGAGGATATACCACCCTTAAGTAAAATTTCATACTAGGCCAAAATCAAAAGTGCGCCATTGAATAAAATCTGTAAATTTAATGGTGTGAAAAAAAGAAGACCAGTTTTGAATAGGTGAAAGAGCCCTCTAAACGGGTATAGGAATATCACTCCTGGCATTTAAGCCATTTAGAGGGTATACCACCCTTAAATAAAATTTTATACTAGGCCAAAATCAAAAGTGCGGCATTGAATAAAATCTGTAAATTTAATGGTGTGAAAAAAAGAAGACCAGTTTTGAATAGGTGCAAGAGCCCTCTAAACGGCTATAGGAACGTCATTCCTGGCATTTTAGCCATTTAGAGGGTATACCACCCTTAAGTAAAATTTCATACTAGGCCAAAATCAAAAAAAAGAAGACCAGTTTTTAATAAGTGAAAGAGCCCTCTAAACGGCTATAGAAATGTCATTCCTGGCATTTTAGCCATTTAGAGGGTATACCACCCTTAAGTAAAATTTCATACTAAGCCAAAATCAAAAGTGCGCCATTGAATAAAATCTGTAAATTTAATGGTGTGAAAAAAAGAAGACCAGCTTTGAATAGGTGAAAGAGCCTTTTAAACGGCTATAGGAATGTCATTCCTGGCATTTTAGCCATTTAGAGGGTATACCACCCTTAAGTAAAATTTCATACTAAGCCAAAATCAAAAGTGCGCCATTGAATAAAATCTGTAAATTTAATGGTGTGAAAGAAAGAAAAAGAATAGGTGAAAGAGCTTTCTAAACGGCTATAGGAATGTCATTCCTGGCATTTTAGCCATTTAGAGGGTATACCACCCTTAAGTAAAATTTCATACTAGGCCAAAATCAAAAGTGCGCCATTGAATAAAATCTGTAAATTTAATGGTGTGAAAAAAAGAAGACCAGTTTTGAATAGGTGAAAGAGCCCTCTAAACGGCTATAGGAATGTCATTCCTGACATTTTAGCCATTTAGACGGTATACCACCCTTAAGTAAAGTTTCATACTAGGCCAAAATCAAAAGTGCGCCATTGAATAAAATCTGTAAATTTAATGGTGTGAAAAAAAGAAGACCAGTTTTGAATAGGTGAAAGAGCCCTCTAAACGGCTATAGGAATATCATTCCTGGCATTTTAGCCATTTAGAGGGTATACCACCCTTAAGTAAAATTTCATACTAGGCCAAAATCAAAAGTGCGCCATTGAATAAAATCTGTAAATTTAATGGTGTGAAAAAAAAGACCAGTTTTGAATAGGTGAAAGAGCCCTCTAAACGGCTATAGGAATGTTATTCCTGGCATTTTAGCCATTTAGAGGGTATACAACCCTTAAGTGAAATTTCATACTAAGCCAAAATCAAAAGTGCGCCATTGAATAAAATCTGTAAATTTAATGGTGTCAAAAAAAGAAGACCAGTTTTGAATAGGTGAAAGAGCTTTCTAAACGGCTATAGGAATGTCATTCCTGGCATTTTAGCCATTTAGAGGGTATACAACCCTTAAGTAAAATTTCATACTAAGCCAAAATCAAAAGTGCGCCATTGAATAAAATCTGTAAATTTAATGGTGTCAAAAAAAGAAGACCAGTTTTGAATAGGTGAAAGAGCTATCTAAACGGCTATAGGAATGTCATTCCTGGCATTTTAGCCATTTAGAGGGTATACCACCCTTAAGTAAAATTTCATACTAGGCCAAAATCAAAAGTGCGCCATTGAATAAAATCTGTAAATTTAATGGTGTGAAAAAAAGAAGACCAGTTTTGACTAGGTGAAAGAGCCCTCTAAACGGCTGTAGGAATGTCATTCCTGACATTTTAGCCATTTAGAGGGTATACCACCCTTAAGTAAAGTTTCATACTAGGCCAAAATCAAAAGTGCGCCATTGATTAAAATCTGTAAATTTGATGGTGTGAAAAAAAGAAGACCAGTTTTGAATAGGTGAAAGAGCCCTCTAAACGGCTATAGGAATGTCATTCCTGGCATTTTAGCCATTTAGAGGGTATACCACCCTTAAGTAAAATTTCATACTAGGCCAAAATCAAAAGTGCACCATTGAATAAAATCTGTAAATTTAATGGTGTGAAAAAAAAGACCAGTTTTGAATAGGTGAAAGAGCCCTCTAAACGGCTATAGTAATGTCATTTCTGGCATTTTAGCCATTTAGAGGGTATACCACCCTTAAGTAAAATTTCATACTAGGCCAAAATCAAAAGTGCGCCATTGAATAAAATCTGTAAATTTAATGGTGTGAAAAAAACAAGACCAGTTTTGAATAGGTAAAAGAGCCCTCTAAACGGCTATAGGAATATCATTCCTGGCATTTTAGCCATTTAGAGGGTATACCACCCTTAAGTAAAATTTCATACTAGGCCAAAATCAAAAGTGCGCCATTGAATAAAATCTGTAAATTGAATGGTGTGAAAAAAAGAAGACCAGTTTTGAATAGGTGAAAGAGCCCTCTAAACGGCTATAGGAATGTCATTTATGGCATTTTAGCCATTTAGAGGGTATACCACCCTTAAGTAAAATTTCATACTAGGCCAAAATCAAAAGTGCGCCATTGAATAAAATCTGTAAATTTAAAGGTGTGAAAAAAAAGAAGATCAGTTTTGAATAGGTGAAAGAGCTTTCTAAAGGGCTATAGAAATGTCATTCCTGGCATTTTAGCCATTTAGAGGGTATACCACCCCTAAGTAAAATTTCATACTAGGCCAAAATCAAAAGTGCGCCATTGAATAAAATCTGTAAATTTAATGGTGTGAAAAAAAGAAGACCAGTTTTGAATAGGTGAAGAAGCCCTTTAAACGGCTATCGGAATGTCATTCCTGGCATTTTAGCCATTTAGAGGGTATACCACCCTTAAGTAAAATTTCATACTAGGCCAAAATCAAAAGTGCGCCATTGAATAAAATCTGTAAATTTAATGGTGTGAAAAAAAAGACCAGTTTTGAATAGGTGAAAGAGCCTTTTAAACGGCTATAGGAATGTCATTCCTGGCATTTTTGCCATTTAGAGGGTATACCACCCTTCAGTAAAATTTCATACTAGGCCAAAATCAAAAGTGCGCCATTGAATAAAATCTGTAAATTTAATGGTGTGAAAAAACAAGACCAGTTTTGAATAGGTGAAAGAGCCCTCTAAACGGCTATAGGAATATCATTCCTGGCATTTTAGCCATTTAGAGGGTATACCACCCTTAAGTAAAATTTCATACTAGGCCAAAATCAAAAGTGCGCCATTGAATAAAATCTGTAAATTTAATGGTGTGAAAAAAAAGACCAGTTTTGAATAGGTGAAAGAGCCCTCTAAACGGCTATAGGAATGTTATTCCTGGCATTTTAGCCATTTAGAGGGTATACAACCCTTAAGTAAAATTTCATACTAAGCCAAAATCAAAAGTGCGCCATTGAATAAAATCTGTAAATTTAATGGTGTCAAAAAAAGAAGACCAGTTTTGAATAGATGAAAGAGCCCTCTAAAAAACTATAGGAATGTGATTCCTGGCATTTTAGCCATTTAGAGGGTATACCACCCTTAAGTAAAATTTCATACTAGGCCAAAATCAAAAGTGCGCCATTGAATAAAATCTGTAAATTTAATGGTGTGAAAAAAAGAAGACCAGTTTTGAATAGGTGAAAGAGTTCTCTAAACGGCTGTAGGAATGTCATTCCTGACATTTTAGCCATTTAGAGGGTATACCACCCTTAATAAAGTTTCATACTAGGCCAAAATCAAAAGTGCGCCATTGATTAAAATCTGTAAATTTGATGGTGTGAAAAAAAGAAGACCAGTTTTGAATAGGTGAAAGAGCCCTCTAAACGGCTATAGGAATGTCATTCCTGGCATTTTAGCCATTTAGAGGGTATACCACCCTTAAGTAAAATTTCATACTAGGCCAAAATCAAAAGTGCGCCATTGAATAAAATCTGTAAATTTAATGGTGTGAAAAAAAAGACCAGTTTTGAATAGGTGAAAGAGCCCTCTAAACGGCTATAGGAATGTCATTTCTGGCATTTTAGCCATTTAGAGGGTATACCACCCTTAAGTAAAATTTCATACTAGGCCAAAATCAAAAGTGCGCCATTGAATAAAATCTGTAAATTTAATGGTGTGAAAAAAACAAGACCAGTTTTGAATAGGTAAAAGAGCCCTCTAAACGGCTATAGGAATATCATTCCTGGCATTTTAGCCATTTAGAGGGTATACCACCCTTAAGTAAAATTTCATACTAGGCCAAAATCAAAAGTGCGCCATTGAATAAAATCTGTAAATTGAATGGTGTGAAAAAAAGAAGACCAGTTTTGAATAGGTGAAAGAGCCCTCTAAACGGCTATAGGAATGTCATTTATGGCATTTTAGCCATTTAGAGGGTATACCACCCTTAAGTAAAATTTCATACTAGGCCAAAATCAAAAGTGCGCCATTGAATAAAATCTGTAAATTTAAAGGTGTGAAAAAAAAGAAGATCAGTTTTGAATAGGTGAAAGAGCTTTCTAAACGGCTATAGAAATGTCATTCCTGGCATTTTAGCCATTTAGAGGGTATACCACCCCTAAGTAAAATTTCATACTAGGCCAAAATCAAAAGTGCGCCATTGAATAAAATCTGTAAATTTAATGGTGTGAAAAAAAGAAGACCAGTTTTGAATAGCTGAAGAAGCCCTTTAAACGGCTATCGGAATGTCATTCCTAGCATTTTAGCCATTTAGAGGGTATACCACCCTTAAGTAAAATTTCATACTAGGCCAAAATCAAAAGTGCGCCATTGAATAAAATCTGTAAATTTAATGGTGTGAAAAAAAAGACCAGTTTTGAATAGGTTAAAGAGCCTTTTAAACGGCTATAGGAATGTCATTCCTGGCATTTTTGCCATTTAGAGGGTATACCACCCTTCAGTAAAATTTCATACTAGGCCAAAATCAAAAGTGCGCCATTGAATAAAATCTGTAAGTTTAATGGTGTGAAAAAAACAAGACCAGTTTTGAATAGGTGAAAGAGCCCTCTAAACGGCTATAGGAATATCATTCCTGGCATTTTAGCCATTTAGAGGGTATACCACCCTTAAGTAAAATTTCATACTAGGCCAAAATCAAAAGTGCGCCATTGAATAAAATCTGTAAATTTAATGGTGTGAAAAAAAAGACCAGTTTTGAATAGGTGAAAGAGCCTTTTAAACGGCTATAGGAATGTCATTCCTGGCATTTTTGCCATTTAGAGGGTATACCACCCTTCAGTAAAATTTCATACTAGGCCAAAATCAAAAGTGCGCCATTGAATAAAATCTGTAAATTTAATGGTGTGAAAAAACAAGACCAGTTTTGAATAGGTGAAAGAGCCCTCTAAACGGCTATAGGAATATCATTCCTGGCATTTTAGCCATTTAGAGGGTATACCACCCTTAAGTAAAATTTCATACTAGGCCAAAATCAAAAGTGCGCCATTGAATAAAATCTGTAAATTTAATGGTGTGAAAAAAAAGACCAGTTTTGAATAGGTGAAAGAGCCCTCTAAACGGCTATAGGAATGTTATTCCTGGCATTTTAGCCATTTAGAGGGTATACAACCCTTAAGTAAAATTTCATACTAAGCCAAAATCAAAAGTGCGCCATTGAATAAAATCTGTAAATTTAATGGTGTCAAAAAAAGAAGACCAGTTTTGAATAGATGAAAGAGCCCTCTAAAAAACTATAGGAATGTGATTCCTGGCATTTTAGCCATTTAGAGGGTATACCACCCTTAAGTAAAATTTCATACTAGGCCAAAATCAAAAGTGCGCCATTGAATAAAATCTGTAAATTTAATGGTGTGAAAAAAAGAAGACCAGTTTTGAATAGGTGAAAGAGTTCTCTAAACGGCTGTAGGAATGTCATTCCTGACATTTTAGCCATTTAGAGGGTATACCACCCTTAATAAAGTTTCATACTAGGCCAAAATCAAAAGTGCGCCATTGATTAAAATCTGTAAATTTGATGGTGTGAAAAAAAGAAGACCAGTTTTGAATAGGTGAAAGAGCCCTCTAAACGGCTATAGGAATGTCATTCCTGGCATTTTAGCCATTTAGAGGGTATACCACCCTTAAGTAAAATTTCATACTAGGCCAAAATCAAAAGTGCGCCATTGAATAAAATCTGTAAATTTAATGGTGTGAAAAAAAAGACCAGTTTTGAATAGGTGAAAGAGCCCTCTAAACGGCTATAGGAATGTCATTTCTGGCATTTTAGCCATTTAGAGGGTATACCACCCTTAAGTAAAATTTCATACTAGGCCAAAATCAAAAGTGCGCCATTGAATAAAATCTGTAAATTTAATGGTGTGAAAAAAACAAGACCAGTTTTGAATAGGTAAAAGAGCCCTCTAAACGGCTATAGGAATATCATTCCTGGCATTTTAGCCATTTAGAGGGTATACCACCCTTAAGTAAAATTTCATACTAGGCCAAAATCAAAAGTGCGCCATTGAATAAAATCTGTAAATTGAATGGTGTGAAAAAAAGAAGACCAGTTTTGAATAGGTGAAAGAGCCCTCTAAACGGCTATAGGAATGTCATTTATGGCATTTTAGCCATTTAGAGGGTATACCATCCTTAAGTAAAATTTCATACTAGGCCAAAATCAAAAGTGCGCCATTGAATAAAATCTGTAAATTTAAAGGTGTGAAAAAAAAGAAGATCAGTTTTGAATAGGTAAAAGAGCTTTCTAAACGGCTATAGAAATGTCATTCCTGGCATTTTAGCCATTTAGAGGGTATACCACCCCTAAGTAAAATTTCATACTAGGCCAAAATCAAAAGTGCGCCATTGAATAAAATCTGTAAATTTAATGGTGTGAAAAAAAGAAGACCAGTTTTGAATAGGTGAAGAAGCCCTTTAAACGGCTATCGGAATGTCATTCCTAGCATTTTAGCCATTTAGAGGGTATACCACCCTTAAGTAAAATTTCATACTAGGCCAAAATCAAAAGTGCGCCATTGAATAAAATCTGTAAATTTAATGGTGTGAAAAAAAAGACCAGTTTTGAATAGCTTAAAGAGCCTTTTAAACGGCTATAGGAATGTCATTCCTGGCATTTTTGCCATTTAGAGGGTATACCACCCTTCAGTAAAATTTCATACTAGGCCAAAATCAAAAGTGCGCCATTGAATAAAATCTGTAAATTTAATGGTGTGAAAAAAACAAGACCAGTTTTGAATAGGTGAAAGAGCCCTCTAAACGGCTATAGGAATATCATTCCTGGCATTTTAGCCATTTAGAGGGTATACCACCCTTAAGTAAAATTTCATACTAGGCCAAAATCAAAAGTGCGCCATTGAATAAAATCTGTAAATTTAATGGTGTGAAAAAAAGACCAGTTTTGAATAGGTGAAAGAGCCCTCTAAACGGCTATAGGAATGTTATTCCTGGCATTTTAGCCATTTAGAGGGTATACAACCCTTAAGTAAAATTTCATACTAAGCCAAAATCAAAAGTGCGCCATTGAATAAAATCTGTAAATTTAATGGTGTCAAAAAAAGAAGACCAGTTTTGAATAGATGAAAGAGCCCTCTAAAAAACTATAGGAATGTGATTCCTGGCATTTTAGCCATTTAGAGGGTATACCACCCTTAAGTAAAATTTCATACTAGGCCAAAATCAAAAGTGCGCCATTGAATAAAATCTGTAAATTTAATGGTGTGAAAAAAAGAAGACCAGTTTTGAATAGGTGAAAGAGCCCTCTAAACGGTTATAGGAATATCATTCCTGGCATTTTAGCCATTTAGAGGGTATACCACCCTTAAGTAAAATTTCATACTAGGTTAAAATCAAAAGTGCGCCATTGAATAAAATCTGTAAATTTAATGGTGTGAAAAAAAGAAGACCAGTTTTGAATAGGTGAAAGAATCCTCTAAACGGCTATAGGAATGTCATTCCTGGCATTTTAGCCATTTAGAGGGTATACCACCCTTAAGTAAAATTTCATACTAGGCCAAAATCAAAAGTGCGCCATTGAATAAAATCTGTAAATTTAATGCTGTGAAAAAAAGAAGACCAGTTTTGAATAGGTGAAAGATCCTTTTAAACGGCTATAGGAATGTCATTCCTGGCATTTTAGCCATTTAGAGGGTATACCACCCTTAATAAAATTTCATACTAGGCCAAAATCAAAAAGTGCGACATTGAATAAAATCTGTAAATTTAATGGTGTGAAAAAAACAAGACCAGTTTTGAATAGGTGAAAGAGCCTTCTAAACGGCTTTAGGAATGTAATTCCTGACATTTTAGCCATTTAGAGGGTATACAACCCTTAAGTAAAATTTCATACTAGGCCAAAATCAAAAGTGCGCCATTGAATAAAATCTGTAAATTTAAAGGTGTGAAAAAAAGAAGACCAGTTTTGAATAGGTGAAAGAGCCCTCTAAACGGCTATAGGAATGTCATTCCTGGCATTTTAGCCATTTAGAGGGTATAGCACCCTTAATAAAATTTCATACTAGGCCAAAATCAAAAGTGCGCCATTGAATAAAATCTGTAAATTGAATGGTGTGAAAAAAAGAAGACCAGTTTTGAATAGGTGAAAGAGCCCTCTAAACGGCTATAGGAATGTCATTTATGGCATTTTAGCCATTTAGAGGGTATACCACCCTTAAGTAAAATTTCATACTAGGCCAAAATCAAAAGTGCGCCATTGAATAAAATCTGTAAATTTAATGGTGTGAGTAGTAGGGAACTGGCGGTTCTGGGACAATTAAAATTGTTAAATTGTGGCTGAAATTGTTAAATTGTGGGCTGAAATTGTTAAATTGTTGCTGAAATTGTTAAATTTGGGTAATTAAAATTTGAAAATTGTTAAATTCTTGGAAATTTGTGTTTTTTTGTTTACATTAGGAATTTTTTGTTTACATTAGGAGTTTTTGTTTACATTAAGTGTATGTCTGTCTGTCGGTCTGTCTGTCTGCCTGCCTGACCGTGGGAAGTTTGTGTGTGGAATATTTTGTGTGAATGTATTAAGGCGGTTCATAGTTTGGCGGTTTTTATGTGTGTATGTGACGACGGGGAAAATCATGAAAATGGTTTTTCCTAATGCTGACGGAAAATCATCTAATGATTTTTCGTAATTCCGAAGGCAAAACATGATAATTTTTTGTAATACCGAAGGCAAAACATGATAATTTTTCCTAATGCCTACTGCAATACATGATAATTTTTCCTAATGCCTACTGCAATACATGATTATTTTTTTCAAATGCCGACGACAAAAAATGAATATAATTTTTTCAAATGCCGACAGGAAAATGATTTTTCCTAATGACGACGGGAAAACGTGAAAGTTATTTTTTCTAATGCTTATGTAGGTGTTGCTAGACTGTGGGAATTTAAGGCTGACCGTGATTTGAGTGGGTGGCGTTGTTGCCGTAATATGTAACCATAGGAATTTGCGGATGTGTCTGTCTGTCTGTGAGAATTTAGGTGAGGGTTTGATTGGAAGGGGCGGGGTGTAGTTGAGGTAGATCGATTGCGTGTGTATGTGTGCGTGTGTGTATGTGTGTGTGTGTGTGTATGTTTGTAGGAATTTCAATGTGTGTATTTCTGTAGGAGCTTAGGGCTGATTGTGATTTATGAGGGGTGAGGTGTTCTAGTAATATGTAACCGGGGGAATATGTGTGTTTGTATGTCTGTAGGAGTTTAAGGCTGACCATGAGTTGGGAGGGCAGGGTTGTTGACGTAATATGTATCCATGGGGATTTGTGGATGTGTCTGTCTATAGTAGTTTAAGGCTGATCGTGATTTGAGGTAGGTGAGGATGTTGTTGAGGTAAATTGGTTATGTGTATGTATGTATGTATGTATTTTTGTAAGAATTTAAGATGATTGTTATTTATTAGGGGCGAGGTGTTCTTGTAATATGTAGCCGTGAGAATCTATGTGTATAGACGTCTGTAGAAGTTTAAGACTATCTGTAATTTCAGGTAGGTGAGAGTGTTGTGTTGTTGAGATTAATCTTATGTATTGTATATGTATGTATGTATGATCATGGGAATTTGTGTATGTATATCTGAGGGAGAATTTAAGGCTCGTCATGATTTGCAAAAGGTGGGGTGTTGTTGAAATTTTCTTGGATATTTCTTATATGAATTCTGCTATGTGTGTGTGTGTGTATTTGCCCTAATATTTATATGTAGATAGAAATAAATTGTTTTCAGTATCGACATTTGGTACTATAAAATACTATCATATGTCTGGACTTCCATAATCTTATTATGTTTTTATACTTACGCTTGTTTTATATTTTCTCATACTTAAATTTGTCTCGCGTTAAAGTCTGCCTATATGAAATTTGTTTATATTACAGATTTTGTTTATTTCAATCTTTGAATACATTTTTTTGTCATTGATGTCTTTTGTTCTTCTTGTTGTTGTTGTTGTTGTTGTTGTTGTAAATATTCGTCTGTGTATAGATGCGATATATTCAGTTTTTTTTTATTTGAAAATAAAAACGTTTTAATTTTTATCTGCGTTTACTTAAAAGTTTGTGAGGATTTTCTGTTTTTAAGTAAAACTGAATTCCTGAAGATACATACTCTATAGTAATAGCAACTATAATAGAAATATTCCTTATACTCAATTTACATTTTTTAAAGTTGATGCAACGTTAGTAAGTTAACATTAGAAATTTTTGGGGTACATAATTTTTTCTAACTATAGACTTTTTTCTTCACTTTCTAGATTTGTTTTCGAAATCTTGCTTTGCTTTATGAAAATGTATAAACATTTTTAAACGAAACTGATCCGGCACTCCAGCTTATATACTGATACTTTTTTTTCTTTGGTAGTCAACTTACTTCTTTTTTTATTTTTATTGATAAACATTTAAAATCAAAAGGGAGCTTTATATTGAAATTTTTATTTTCATAATTGTTGAAAACAATCACTAGTTTTTTTTTGTGATGAAATCATTTGAAGTTGAAGCTGATATCTTTGCTTACTGTTTTAAATTAAAATTTTATTCAATAGAATAAAAGGAGCTTTTTTCTTAAATTCTGATGCAGTTAAGATCGGATATGAGACTGAATTTAAATGTACTTTTAAATTAGTCATAATGAACAAACTTATTTTCTTGTTGAAAAGCGATCATCAGAAAACGAAGTGGTTGTCAGAGACTTTAGGTATACCCTTTCGACGGTTCTTCTAGGATACAAGATGACTTTGTTTGAAGAAATTTCTGTTGCTTTATACTGATAATATTTTTACATTAATAAGGTACATATATGTTTGTTTTATGAAGGGTGAGCACCTTTCACTTTTATTTGTTGTCATATATGATTTTTTTTAAATTTTATTAAAGTTCAGCGTATTGTGTATATATTTCTGAAATGTTTAAGTGTGCTTTGTGTGCCTATCGGACAGAGTGTACGTATTATTTGGTCAGTCAGTCTCTATTTTTATTTATTTTCTTCTTCTAATGTACCACTCCTTTTTTCAGATTTTACTACTTGAAATAGAGAATTTTATCTAATTTTTTGTTGGGTATATACATTAGGTAAATGTGTGTGATGTATGTAGAAATTAGTTTACATACAAAGAAATGGATGCTTAATAAACAACTATTGTAACACATCGATCTCAAATAACTCAGTTACCTCTACTAGCAATTCACCGTCGGTGTTTTCATAAAGTGTTAGAAACAATGAAATATCTATGTTTGGGAGAATTTTTTTGCCTCAAGTAGGTATTTCTACATGAGGTTTGCTGGTTGACTCCTATCGCATTCATATGTAATGATTATCCACTTAAAAAAGGTTATCATCACCATAAATCACTCCCGTATACAATACATTCATGAGTTGGGTTGATCCAGATACAATTGCTGTCTCATCACTTTCTAACAGCTTTATATATTTTGCTAGTATGCATGCCTTAGCATACTTCTATCGATAGTGACGTAAGAGTCCGAGATGTAGTAGTGTTACAATTAAAAATCTTTACTATTAGAATTTACCAGTTCGCTCTTTTGAATTTTTGCAAAGTAGATACATATGTATGTTTGTATTTAAGTGACCACAAAATCATAAAATTTCTTTGCTTACAAAATTGTATGACGTGAGGATTTTTTTTTTTTTTTTTTGAAATTATTCATGCTTCGGCATGCTTTCATTTTTTTTTCTGTAAATTTATTTAATACTCACACAGATATAAAGTAAGATCTGTTTGCAGTATGCATGCTTCAGCATGATTCTAGTTGAAGCGTATATTCATTCACTAAGTTTGCTTGATACTTATTCATACACATGTACATTCTTAAAGATTGGATATCAAAGTCCAAATTCCGTAGTTTATCTATATTTTCTAAAGATTTGATAGCTAAAGAAATAAATAGAGTGAAGATCTTCTATAATAATAATCCCATTTTTATATTGTAAAATTTTGCGTGCTAGCGCTTTCGATGGGAAAATGTACATACAATTTTATAAAAAGTGATAATATGATGTGCTGCTGAATATTACACTATGTTATAGTTCATTTTAAACACTGAAGTTTTACCAATATTTCATTCAGACCATCAAGTTTAGAGAGTTCCACTACATTTAGTTAATTACCTTTCTTAAGACCCATCATTCCTAATCAATCCTACAAAATACTAGATTTTTCGTTTTAATTTTATGTTTATTAAATTCAACATTCATTCTTCAAATTACTTTATACCATATTAAGCAGCTTTTTCTCATTTGTTGAGTTAACTTTAATCGTAAACATTTTAATGTTGAGATAAATTTTTCTATTTTATGCACTAAGTAATTCTTTATATATGTATACCAATCCTTTTATATGAACCATTAAAGCTAATTCTTTTCACATCATTCCTTTTAATGCTCAATTAAATCATTGTACTATTGATGCTTTCAGATTAAGTAATGTTTAATCTTCTATTTATGTATGAGTTTTCCAAAGTATTTATTAAAAAATTCCTTAGAATCATCTGTTTGTAAGTTTTTTGTTTTTTTTGGTACCCGTACCACTTCAAAAATATTTTCCATTCCTTAGTTTTTGGAGTGCAGCTTTTATTTTCAGCTGTACTACAATTTGATAATATGTCATTACACTCTTGAAAAATCAACAATTTCTATTTTCTGTAGAATAGTTCTCCATTTCACCTAACTTAGCTCCATAAAACTTCATATATTCCTGTCATTGCATCTCTACAAGCACAAACAATTTTCGAGTTTTAAAATGGAGTTCGTTTACTAAATTTCTTTTTAAAGACATTGAGTTGTTTTACAGATTTTTTCGATAGTGTGGTGATCTACATGTTTCACTTTCAGCTATTTATACTAACATGTAGTTAATTTTCTAATCTATATATTTAATCGTACAACTCTTCAATTTATTTTTAATTATTTAATTTTTAGAATTCCTTTTCAATTTTATAACTCTCTTCCTTCTCTAATTTTATTTCACGTTGTAGTCCACCAATATGCATTTGAATATATTCTTGAATTATATCAATGCCTTAAGCTATATTATTAATTTGTTCTTTAGTTTGTCGATTTCAGTTTCCAGAAAAATTAACTTATATCATCGTTCTCTGACGGAGAACGATGATGATTCTGTATGCATACATTAGTAGTAATTTAAATCTTTTTATAGATTTCGAGTTCAAATTTATCATAATTTTTTGGTATTTTATCAAACATTAGAGAAAATAGTCCTAGTGTTAGAGCCCATATTTGACCACCAACTTGTATTTTATCTTCATTCAGTTTGAGGTTACTATCACCATTAATTTGTATCTAATTCATTTCTTCCTTCCAATACTGATAAGTCTTCGGAATTGGAAGTCTTTGAGTACAAATCATCGTCATCATCATTCTCAGTATTAGCATCATTAAATAAGATGGTATTATCAAATATTCTTCCTTCTGCTAGTTTCTTTGGTGTACTTGTCTCTATCTTGACTGATGGTTTCTCATACTTTAAACTTGTATATTTTCAACTTCTGTCTTGATTTTACTTTTTTCTTTCATAAGAATTCTTTTAATATTTTCAGAACTATTTATGAATTCTTCTGTTATAGGTTTAAATGCATCTCTTAGTTGTTCATTTCTATCTATTTCACTAGTTTTTATACTACGAAGCTTTTTCTTAATCACATTTGTTCTCAACACCAAATTCTTTAAAACTTTCTCATCCATGTTTGCTAACAGCAAATTCAGGTATCGGCTACTAGATCAGCTTATCAGGAGCTGGTCTGGTTATCAGATCAGCTTATCAGGACCTGATCTGGTTATCAGATCAGCTTATCAGGAGCTGGTCTGGTTATCAGATCAGCTTATCAGGAGCTGGTCTGGTTATCAGATCAGCTTATTAGGACCTGATCTGGTTTTCAGATCAGCTTATCAGGAGCTGGTCTGGTTATCAGATCAGCTTATCAGGAGCTGGTCTGGTTATCAGATCAGCTTATCAGGAGCTGGTCTGGTTTTCAGATCAGCTTATCAGGAGCTGGTCTGGTTATCAGATCAGCTTATCAGGACCTGATCTGTTTATCAGATCAGCTTATCAGGAGCTGGTCTGGTTATCAGATCAGTTTATCAGGACCTAATCTGGTTATCAGATCAGCTTATCAGGGGCTGGTCTGGTTATCAGATCAGCTTATCAGGACCTGATCTGTTTATCAGATCAGCTTATCAGGAGCTGGTCTGGTTTTCAGATCAGCTTATCAGGACCTGATCTGATTTTCAGATCAGCTTATCAGGAGCTGGTCTGGTTTTCAGATCAGCTTATCAGGAGCTGGTCTGGTTTTCAGATCAGCTTATCAGGTAACAGATCAGGCTATCAGGAGCTGTTCAGATTTTCATTTCAAGATATCTGAGTCAGATTTAGTTATCAGTGTACAAGTAGCTAGCCATTTATAACATTTATATACATGAAGTTTAAAGTCAGATGAAATACGAAAAAGTAAAGTTTTATGTAGTAAAATTATTTTCTATAACCATCATCGTTTAATTCAATATCTTTGCGTATAATCAAAAATTCATATTTAGCCTTTCAACATGCTTTATATTTTTCTCACCTTACTTAAACATTAAAATTACATTATGATGATCTCTTATTAAATGTTTGGTGATTCTGGTATAAGTTTTACATAAGTAGAATGAAACAACATTCTTATCTCTCCCCATAAAAAAGTATTCTTCCCATACGCATCATCGCTAAATATCATTTTGGAAAGTAGTTGAATAGTGTATGTGTCTCCCCCATTAATTTTAATGGGGTAATAAAAATGATGTTAATTAGCCAATGAATGAGGTGATAAAAAATTAATGGGGGTGTCGGCTTTGTTTGATGTGTGTGTGTTTATATTTGGTGTTTGTTTACATATATTTTATGTGTTTATGTTTCGTCCGTCTGTCGGGCGTATTGATTTCCGTTTGATTGTTTATATTTGGAGGCTGTCGGTGGCGCGTTAGTTTTTGTGTGTCTGTCTGTCCGTGGGAATTTGTGGTAGTTTGATACTTGGTGATAAATTTTGTTTATATTAATTGTGTGCATGTGTGTTTTGTGTGTATGTAATGGCATCCATTCATCCATCTATGCTGTACGCTTGTTTGTCTGTCCTTCTTGAGATTGCGACTTGTACTCGCTGGCGTATTAATGATTAACAAAAATGAAATGAATAAAAAATTGTTGTCAAGTAATGATTTTGGAAGAGAATAATTTGTAATTAATTCTGATAAATGTATACACATTTGATATACATAAGTATGTATGTACATACATATGTAAGTACATTCAGTCATAGGAAGAAATATTTGTTTACATTAAATTTTGAGAAGTATGCATGCTCGAGATCGCTTCTATGTTGACCCTCAAACTTTTTCGCTATTTGTTTACATGAAATTTTTTGTCAAGTGGTTGATGTGAAATTATGTATAAATTTGTTGTGCATGCTTCTGCTGGACATCTCAATATAAATCTACAAACAAATGTAATAACATGATAATGTTTTTTAAATTCTCCTTAGAAACAAATAATCGTCTGATCGATTAAATTTGCAATTGTGTTGCTAAGTATAAAACATGCTGATGAAATTTGTTTATGCAACATATTAAATCTATGAGTATGTATTTGAATATGTACATATGCATGTACTATATGTATGTACGTATGTTTGTTTATTTTTGTATACATCTCAACCACCAATACTAATTTTTGACGACAAATCTTTGTTTGGTTGTATCAACTAATTTCTTTAATAATAATAATAAAACATTGGTTAATAGTGCTGAAATCATTTCATTTTTATTGAATAAATTTAAATAAAAATAATTGTAATTGTTAGTTGCACAAAGTTAAAACAAGTTTAAAGGGTTGCTTCTTTTGATAATAAAATAGCATTTCTTAATGCACAAACACCATTATAATGATAACTGCAATATAGTAGATGATCTGGATACTTAGTATTCATTTGCTTAAAGTTGATGCAGCCAATATCCTCTATATTTAAAATTTTGTTCCGCAATATTTTTTCTAACCATCGTTTTTTTTCTTCACCTTTAACATATATTTCGGCGTGTCCTACATTGGCTTTTAAAAATTTACAAACGTTTTGATATGAAGTAGTTTCATCGTTCCAGCTTAAGTGATGATAATGTTTTGTTAACCAGTTTGCTTCTCTTTGCTTTTTTGTTGTTAAAAATTTAAAATCAAAAGGAGGTTTTATAATAAAATTGAAGTTTTGATTATTGTTGAAAACTACTGCTACTTCTTTTGGTATGAAATCATTTGAATTACTTTTAAAACCTTGCAAGTCTATGAAAACTGTATTATTTTTCATCTTTTTTTTTAATTTATAAGATTTTACGAACTTGTCCTCTTATAGGTATGTATTCAATTAAACGATCATGAATAAGAATGCAGTAAGCTGATGTTTTGGCTGGAATGTTTGTTGCTGTTTCAAATTCAATTTTTATATCAATTGGTCCGTTATTAAGCGTTTCGTTTTGATAACTAACATCTACTACAATAATGGGCGCATTATTCTTGAACTCTTGAGAAGTTAGGAGAGGTTGTGACTCCTTCATATAATAGTTTTGTTGAAATCTTACATACATATCATATAGAATTGCGTAGCGTTCATTTTTAAATTTTATGTTAAGATCATCATATGGATATGAAACTGAATTCAAATGTACTTTTAGATTAGTGAGATCGCAATGAACAAACTTTTTTTCTTGTTGAAATGCAATCACTACAAAACGGGGTCGCTCTCTACTTGCAGCCATCTTTACATTCCAGATGTGGCTAGTTCCTGCAGTTAGTTGTGGATTTACATGACAATCCCAACTGCGGAATGCTATTGGTATAGAAGCAGCATTGTTTATAATTTTAATCATATTCAATTTACTATGATCGGATAAGTGTACATGGGGAATTCTCCATGAAATTAGCGAAATTGTAAGTTTTGGTTTGTCAGTAGAAGTACTCGAATGTACAAGATCGTCATCACTCTTGTTACGCAAGAGTATTAATTCATGTTTACCATTTAGTATTATTTTATTATAGTCTTCGGCAAAGCCTAAGAGCATTTTAAGTGGAACATAGAAATTAAAATATCCATTTTCAATATTCAAATTATCAATTTTGTTCCATCCAGCATTTTGCATGACAGTGCTTTCCGTTGGTGATAAAGAAATCAGATTTTTTATGGTACTTGTCTGTCCTAAATATCTTGTATGATCAATTTCAATACCATTAAGTTCATAACGGATTTCATCAAAGAGATACGCTACAAAATTGTTTTTTAATTTAATGCTTAAATCAGAGGATTTTGTGCTTTTATCATCTACAACAAATCCTTCCACATATATATAACTTTCACTGGGCAATACGTACAAATCTTGATTTTGTATTGAAATACGAATTTCATCATTATTGTTGTATGATTGTAGATATGGTACATATGTGTGATAGTCTTTTTTGATTATGCTCTCATCAGATAATGGCTTATCTAGTACATCCATTATTGAATTCATTTTTTCGTTTTTAATTTTAAATTTAAGGACTTGAGAAAGTTTTGATTTGATTTGGTTAGATTTTTTCGTGAGACTGATCTCTTCAACTGCCGCTTAGGTTCTGGTATAGTTTTAGAATTAAATGCAGCTTTATTCTTTGATATGTTAGTGTTATATATTATCATTATTTAGTTGGTCTCAAATGTATGCGAATGGTTATTTCCTCTTCTCGGAAATTTATTAGGTCACCGTGCTGATCAACCACGCGTAAAGCTAGTGAACTAATCTCTTGGGAGTTGACTGGTAAATAAATTAGATTTTTAGGGATTTCATCTATTTTATAGCCAGGAGGAACATTAATCGGAAACTCATGTAGTGTATGTGCCTTGGAATTGTTCATGTATGTATTAACAGCGATACTGCTTTCAACTCGCAAGAGATTTACCTTAAATATATTGACTGGAAGATCTGAGTAATGATCATGGTTTGGAGTCAGGATTTTAGTATTGAATCCTAAAAGTTTTCCAATTGTATTTTCTTTATTAAAATCTATTACATCTTTAGAGCTGTTAATTTTTACTTGCATTGTATTGTTATTAGCTTCTATTCGAATTTTATTTGTTGGACTACAGACTTTATATTGCTTATCTAAGTAATCAACTATATCATTTAATTCATAAGATCCAATTGGTATTTTAATTACATGTTCTCCTATGTGAAACATATTGTTATAGACGTCTACATTCGGTATGCTATTATATGAATGAAAAGCAGTTAAAGCGCACTCATAACCACCATTTAACTCTATAGGAGGGAAGTAATTTGCAGACAACTCTGATGAGTTAGAGCTCAAAGTAAGTGTTATTGACATTATGACAACCTGATTACAAATAAATGAAAACTTACTGTAATGTTGTTTATAAAAACGATTTATTTCTTATTTTAAATATATATATTACATTATGTGCTAAATATAAGTAATGTTGTTGTTATTGTTTTACTCCAACTACAATATAGCATCTTTACTTATCCAAGAATTATGCTGACTAGAAAACCCCAACCATTTAACATATGCCTCCTCTCCTTTAGTTTTAAGAATTTTTTCAACCAGATATGTATTGGGATATCTAGTTTTTGAAAGTTCTTCTTCATAGAATCCACCTTCAATAGGATTTCCGAGATGATCTTCTAATATGTATGTTGTAGGATATGTATTTTGAACTCTTTTAATTGTGAAAATTTCTGTTGTCCAATTTGGTGTATAGCCCTTTTCAAAAATATGCTTATATTTGCTTATACGAACATGATCTCCTACATTAAATTTAGACATTTTAAACATCTTTAAATGACTGTATACTGTATTTAACAACTTTTTCTCATTTTTTGAGTTAACTTTAATAGGAGACATTTTAATTGTGCGATGAAATTTGTTATTATATGCATAAAGTAAATCTTTATACATATCAATCCACTTATATGAACCATTAAAGCTAAATTCTTTCCACATCATCCCTTTTAATGTTCTATTAAATCGTTCTACTATTGATGCTTTCATAATGCTATATGTTGAGTAGTGATTAATGTTGTATTTATGCATTAATTTTCCAAAGTGTTTGTTGAAAAATTCTTTACCATCATCTGTTTGCAAGTTTTTTGGAACTCGTCCTAATTGAAAAATATTTTCCATTGCCTTGGTTGTTTCGAGTGCAGTTTTTGTTTTCAGCGGTACTGCCCATGCAAATTTTGAGAATGTGTCAATTACAGTCATCAAAAATCGATAATTTCTATTTTTCGATGAATAACTACCCATTTCAACTAGATCAGCTTGCCAAAGATCATCTAATCCTTTCATCACAACTCTACGGCGTACAAAAATTTTTCGTGCTTGCTTATGGAGTTCGTCAACTAAGTTTCTTTTTGGAGACATTGAGTAGTTTTACGGATTTGTGGGGAAGTGTTGTGATCTACTTGATGCACTTTCAGCTATTGATACGAACATGTAATTTTCTAATCTATAAATTTTCTCATTCAAGAGTTCAATTTGTTCTTCAAAAGATGATTTAATTTTTAAAATGTTTTTTTCAATTTTATAATTGTCTTCTATTTGTAATTTTATTTCCCTTTGTAATTCCTCGATTTGTACTTGAATATTTTCTTGAATTAGATTATTGTCTTCCTTGAAGCTATTTAATAATTTGACTTCTAGTTTTTCGATTTGAGTTTGCAGAAACAATTTATTGACAGCATCGTTTTCCTCCAGAGCTTTTGCAACATTTTTGATCCTTTTGTTTTGGACATCAATGTTGTTGTTCGTATCCATAAGGAACCCCAGCAGTTTAGGTGCATTTTTAATAGAAATTATATCACTAGTATCGTTTAAATAATGTCCAAACTTATCAACAGACATACTTCATACATATGTAAATACTTTATTAGAGTTAATGTATTATATTCGCTTCACGTAATTCTTCAATAATTGATACAATCTCGTTGTTGTGATTAGTATGACCTGCAGCTTGTGATGCAATCAGTAGTCGAAGACGATCTACTAACTCATTGGGATCATCCCAATATATATAGTTTTGTTTTCGAGGGTTAAGGTGCATAATTCCATCACCTTTATAATTAGGAATTGCTGCATTTGCTACTACACTACTCTTCTGAGTATTTTCTTTAAATATTTTTTGAATTATATGCTTATATTTATAACCTCTCGTCCCCTTGATCTGACCATCAGGATTAAAGCCTCTCCTGCATGCATTAGTTGTAATTAAAATTTTTTTGTAGATTTCAAGTTCAAATTTGTCATAGTTTTTTGGTTTTTTATGAAACATTAAAGAAAACAAACCAGGTGTTAGAGCCCATCTTTGACCACCAACTTGAATTTTTTCTTCATTTAACTCAATGTTACTACTACCAAATTTCCATTCGTTATTGTAATCTCTATGTGGACCATAGTAAGTATCTAATTCATTTCTCGCTTCCAAGAGTGCTAAGTCTGTACAACTCTCTTCAGTATTGGAAGTCTGTGAGTAAAACTCATCTTCATCCTTATCACTAACGTCATTGGCATCATTAAATAAAATGGTGTTATCAAATATTGATCCTTCTACAAGTTTCCTTGGTGTACTTGTCTCTACCTTGACTGATGCTTTCAAGGATTTTAAACTTTTGTTATTCTCAAGTTTTGTTTGGAATTTACTTTCTTCTTTCTTGGGTATTCTTTCAATATTTTTAGAACTATTTATAAATTCTTTGAGAGGTTCTGTTATAGGTTTAAATGTATCTCTTAGTTGTTCAAGTGTATCTATTTCAGCAGATTTTATACTACGGAGCTTTTTCTTCAAGACATTTCTTGTTGTAACCAGCTCTTTTAAAACTTTCTCATCCATGTTTAGTAGCGTCAAATATCAGATCAGTTATCAGGTATCAGAACAGGTTATCAGACCAGTTAACAGGTATCAGAACAGATTATCAGACCAGTTAACAGGTATCAGAACAGCTTATCAGACCAGTTAACAGGTATCAGAACAGCTTATCAGACCAGTTAACAGGTATCAGAACAGGTTATCAGACCAGTTAACAGGTATCAGAACAGATTATCAGACCAGTTAACAGGTATCAGAACAGATTATCAGACCAGTTAACAGGTATCAGAACAGGTTATCAGACCAGTTAACAGGTATCAGAACAGATTATCAGACCAGTTAACAGGTATCAGAACAGCTTATCAGACCAGTTAACAGGTATCAGAACAGGTTATCAGACCAGTTATCAGGTATCAGAACAGGTATGTGATCAGTTTATCAGTTAATGTTATTAGACCGGTATTATTAGGTTGCTGATCAGATTATCAGATCAGGTTTTATGCATCTGACCAATTATAAAAAATAGATGTATAAAGTTTAAAGCCAGATTAAGAACTAAAGACTACCTTTTATGTGAAGTAATTTATATTGTTATGAAATAATCAAATTGTTTTCTGTAACGACCATTGTTTAGTTCATTATCTTTGCTTATCATCAAAAATCCATATTTATCCTTCCAACACTCTCGACAAATTTCTTGAAACTTCACAAAATTCATATCGCTTGCCACATGATCACTATAAACATGCTTCATATTTTTCTCATCTTGTTTAAACATTATAATTACATTGGCATTGTCTCTTATCAAATGTTTTGGAATTCTGGTATACGTTTGACATAAGTAAAATGAATCAACATTCTTATGTCGTCCCATACAAAAATATGCACGTATATTATTTTGCTTTTCGCATGCAACATCGTCAAATATCATAATTGAATTGCTTTTAGCTTCATTAGGGGGAATAACGGATTCATTGTCTGTAAATGTGTAATATCCCATTCCTTTTATTGGTAAAATTAAATGTCTCAGGTATTCATATTTCGGCTGATATAACGATTTTGAGTATAAATAGATGTTTTTAAACTTGAGTCCATTAGGACTTTCTATCAAGCTAATCATAATATTAGTCTTTCCACAATTTGATGGGCCAACTATTAGAGCACGAATAGAATTTGGTAAGAGGGAACTATGCTTTATTTTTGATCTAATGTTTGATGAAGCATCAACATTACGGATTAAAATATTTTTATGTTGTTTTACTAACTGCATTTTTATAACTAAACGCAATTTATAAATACTACCTTTTATTATAGAAAAAATAAAATAATATGGTTATACGATATCGTAAATCATTTAGTCATAACAAAACTGTCATTGGAGAAGGTTTAGTTAACAATATAATAAACTCTCTACCTGTTGAACTTCACCTTCCTGGATATCAGTACTGTGGACCTGGAACAAAACTACAAAAACGTTTACGTAGAGGTGATAAAGGAATTAATATATTAGATTCTGCTTGTAAAGAACACGACATTGCTTATTCTCAAAATAAGGATTTAAATACTAGACATAAAGCTGATAAAATACTTGAAAACAAAGCTTGGAACCAAGTTCTTTCAAAAGATAGCACTCTCACAGAAAAATCGTTTGCATATATGGTTACTAACGCAATGAAAGCTAAAACAAAATTCGGAATGGGTGTGGAGAAAAAGCAAAATAAAAAAAAAAGTTTAAATGCTAAAAAGCTGTTTAGCAAATCAATTAGAGCTGCATCAAAAATGTTGCAGAAGAAAAAACCGTTGGATATTAACTCAGCCATTAAAATTGCACGAAAAACTATTAACAGTTCTTTGAAGGGGAAAAAATCACAAATTATAGCACCACGTATAATACGTGTTCCAAAAATTGGTGGTTTTCTGCCATTAATTCCAATTTTAACTGCTCTGGGCGCAATTGGCAGTCTAGCGACTGGAGGTGCTGCTATAGCGAAGACTGTAACTGCAACAAAAAATGCAAAAAGACAACTTGAGGAAGCAGCTAGACATAATAGAGCGATAGAATCTATAGCAGTAGGTGAAGGACTTTTCCTCAAACCTTATAAGAAAGGTTATGGTTTGATTTGTAAAGAAAACTCAAAAAACTAATACAAATGCTGCCCACTAGACCATTGACTGATGTTGATCTACAAATTTTTTCACCAAAAATTCCATATTTTAGAGGAGTTTATATGTTGAACACTCTACCAAAACGTGCGAGGAAAAGAGAATGTGGAATAATAAATTTAGATATGTCAACAGGACTCGGCACACATTGGGTAGCATATTTTAAAAACAATAAAGAAATAGAATATTTCGATAGCTTTGGAAACTTACAACCTCCTGCAGAAGTAATCAAATATCTGGGTAAAAATATAAGATACAACTATAATCAATATCAGAAGTTTAATACATTTAATTGTGGTCATTTATGCCTTCAATTTCTTTATGAAATAAATAAAAAGACTAGAATTTAATATTAAATAATTTATAAAAAATTTTGTTTTATTATTTGCAAAATATATATATATATATATATATATAACAATAAGTTTACACTATTGCCAAATAGGATATTGACCATTTGTGATCAAAAACTCCTCCACCTCCTCCTTATCCAAAATTAAATTTCGCTCCCCTTGTCTTTGCACACGGAATGTGCCATCTGAGAGGTGGTTGAGCTCCTCGTCCGATAGGGAGTTGTATCTGTTAGGTAGGAACATGAAGTGATCCTCCATTTCTACCTTCACAGTTGCCCCATATTTCGTCGTTGTCCTCTGGGCAGTAACAATGCGATATTTCTTTGAAATATCTAAGTCCTTGATATGAATCAAGGACTTGTTGTTCAATGAACTAAACTTTTTAATTAAATTGTGGGCAGAGTCCATTCGAAGTTGTTTTGTCTTCTAGTATTTTACTAATATTGATATTAAATGTAGATTCGATGAATCTAAGAAGTCTACTTGAAAATATTTGTTGTGAAATAGTGAATATGTTTATGTGGAGCGAAAAGATGTAGAAAGAGACAGAAATAGAGAGAGAGAGAAAATAGTAATGGTAATCGAAAATTTATATGTATCATTGTGAAATCAAAATTTCAACACAATATCAAATAGTCATTCAATACGTTAAGAACTTGACAATGAAATCTGTAGTAGAAGAATTTCTTAAGGAATATGAAAGATGTTTAATGCACGAACATAAGGATGCAGTACTATGTTTTCTTCACATGCTTAAAGAAAACGAAGACTTTGGTGTGGAGGATAATAATGATGCAGAACACTTTTCTTGTTGTCCTTGGTACAGCTCAGATTGTATAGAAGGACCAGACACGTGCAGATGCACGATTTATAATATAAGAAAAATCAATGTAATAAATTTAATCAATTCATATACGTTTATTTTTAATATCAAAAATCAATAAAAGTATAAATAAAATGTTAATAAATTTCTTTTTTTTTAGTTTTTAAAGATTATATCAAAAAGACAAAGTAAAAAAGTTATATATATATATATATATATGTATATATTTATATTTTTAACAGTTTGTTTTCTTAATAATATTATTTATAAGCTAAACAATTTTGGTTTTATAACTAGATGTTAAACCACATAGATATGTATATATAAAATATGTTTATTTTTTTTCAAAATTTCAACCTTCTTCAAGTTTATCAATTTCCATTAATAACATATCTAATTCATAATGCGGATTAGTTTCCTCAATTTGATAATGATAATGCGCAAATGTATTAATACCATCAAGTTTCACTTTTCTTTTGTCGTCTTCAAAGCTTAAAATTACTTTTTTTAGTTCACTAGTATAAATTTGATGTACTTTTGACTTAAATGTTAGCATATTATCATATATTACAGACTTATTAAATAAACAATTTTTATAAGTTGATAAACTATACTTATCAAGAATACATTTCTTTACTCCTTTAGATTTTTTAGTATCATTTTCATACTGGACGCTAAAAGAATACATTTTAGATCTCAACCCCACAAACTCTTTCATAACCTTTCCACAATTCTCATCCTTCATCATTCCCAACACCTTCTTGTTTAGACGAGGGAAACCATATTTGTTATCCTCAGGATAATCAGAAGTATCAAATTCTTGTATTAAGTCACTTTTTATATCAATATAAAAGTCATCCGTTTTTATGGTATATATGAATGAATCTGTATCCATATAATTAAGAGATAAATTTGATTTGAATTTGGGTTGCATATATCTGTAATGGAAATCGTACATTTTCCATTTAGAAAGCTCCAAGACACAAAATCCTAAATATATGGGCTTATTATAATATGTCTTGTCTCTCTTCATTTCTATTGCAACCATATCGTCCGAAAATATAGACAAGCTGTGAAAATTAGCCTTGGATATCCATTCTTGAGCTCCTAAGCGATTTCGGTTCGTTCTACTCCAGTTTGTTATTATTCGTACATCTTTTCTTTTGTCCACATTCTCCATGGTTTTGCCATATACTGCGTTATTTAGTAGTTTATAGAAACTCTTTTCAAAATCATTTTTGGCGACAGCTCTGTGTTGAGTATTTAAATCAATATAATCTTTTAACCATGGAGATTGTTTAAAAGTGAGAATGCGATGAATTTTCCGTAGAACTAGACCATATTCCAAACATTGCTTAAGAACTCTGTAGTGTATTACATAGGAATTTTTCACAGAGAAATCGGTAATCAACTTCTTTTGTCTTGTTCCTAAAGGTTCTTTATTTTCAGGACAAAAAGGTAGATCATTATGCGATTCATGTAAATAAGAAGGATATTCTAAGGTTACTTCATATACATAACCATCATTTGAATTATCCTCTATATATCTAGGATCAAGGTTTAGTTCTTCACTTGTCAACCATCTAAATCCACCATAAGGAAGATACTCTGACATGGCCCAGCCGTACAGATTATTAGCGTCTAAATATATTAGAAATTCTGAGGGCTTATCTTTATCAAAATCTTCTAGATATTTATTATTGGCCTTGGAATACCTTTTAACACATTGTACAAGTCCACCACGTATACCTTTTTTAAAGAAATTGTACATATCAATATCAGTTATTAACTCTAATTTAATATTTGTGTGCTTCAACATAGCATCCCATGATAGTCCTGGAGCAGTATAGTAGTGACAAGGATCTAAGTTGTATATTCCTTTACAAACACTTCGGAAGTTTTCAAATATATCAGTTAATAGTAGTACATCTGATTTCAAATATAATTCCAAATAATCACGTATAGTTTTGCAATTGAAAGTATGCCAGACATCTCTGGCGTGAGCGTAATCTTCAATCGAACATTCTTTATTATTGAGTTTGTTAAAGAAATCTTCCCTAGACGGAAGCCGAGTTTCATTAAGCTTCTCAAATGAATCAAGATATTCATAAGGAAAAATACCCTTTTTTCGTATAAGATCAAACTCTGTTTTGGTTTTAAACTGACTCCTAACCGTACAGAAATCACTGTCCGAAAGATTGTTAGCTAAGGATTCTAAACTGTGAGGCATAAAGCGAAATGTATCAAGAAATCTGAGTTCAAGATTGAATTTATCGGGCATTTTAATAAATTGTGATAAAGATATGTACAATTCTTTATTAAGCGGAATGACTTTCAAATTATTTTCAATTTTACCTAACTCCTTCACAAAGAGGTGGGAGTCATAGCATGAGTAGTTATGGAAATATATTGGTATAAACTTAGGGACTTGATAACTTAAATTACAACTTCTGTGCGCCGCTCCTCTAAATTTGCCACTTATGTGACAGTGATCTCTCACGCGATCACTATTTAAATATTTTTCACATATATGACAAATCTGAGCATTTTGAAATGATACTAATTCTTCAGGAGTTAGAGTATGCATAAGATTTATTTTTGAGAGATAATTATTATAGATTTCCTGACAGTCTCTATTCAAAAATGTAACGAATTTAACTGAAGCATCTTTTCCTGTATAAATTACTAGCTTATCTAACTTATTATTATGTTTACATTTAATGTGGTAGCTAAATGAGCAAGGAATATGTTTCTGAATATATTTAGTCTTATCACTTACACTAGTTTCTATTTTTTCTAGGACACATTCGAAATCTGCATAAATGACATAAGGGACGTCTATTTTCCTTTGATAATCTTTGAAATTTAGTGTTGAATTTTCAGGTGCCGGCAGCTTCGTTACAACTTTACCACACTCCATTTTGTGTTGAGCCATTGTATATTCTTGATGGGTGTATTGTAAACAACTATTACAAAATAATAGTTTACTACAATGTTTGGTTGTCTGTCGTTTCAAAAGTCTTAAAAAATTAAATCAATAAATAAATTATACAAATCTGTATATATGTATGTATAAATATTTTTACTTACTTTGAAATATCATTTATAAAGATATAATGAAACCGCTCAGCATTTTCTAATAACATTAAGTTAACATGATTTTGTTTCTCTTCTCTTGTGTTGTAATATGGGCCAACTATTTCATCGGTTTCTTCATCGTAACCAAATACATTTACGCTAATATTGATATTTCTTTCTTCAAATATTCTTATATCATGTAACTTTAAGGGGAAGTTTAAGAATGAAAAATCTATTGTAGAATTATTTTCTAAAGTGATTCTATTGGAATCAATATCGTCGATATTATAAGAGCTGCACCGTTCTTTATGTGTAATTGTTGAAGTAGTTAATGCTGCAATTAACGCCCACTTGAAACAGTAACTGTCATCATTTTCAATATTGATGCATGCGCGTCGGTTAGCAAGCTTTGCAGGCGAACTTATCCAATATGATCCTTTTACCAATGAAGATTTATTAACATTTATTTCCATACGAACAATTCGAATTAATGTCCAACCAGAATCTCTCTCCTGAAATTCTGACATTTTGTTCTGTATTTCAACAATTTGTTTCCCAACAACTTCATTAATATTATCTCCTCTACATAATAAGCTCATTTTTGCTCTATGCGAAATATTTGTTAGTTGTATATCTTCGTCAACAATTTTCATGTATTCACCAATAAGTGTAATCATAAACTTTATGATATTATGATTAAGCAAACTGCTTTCAAGTCTTTCCCTCACAACATCTTTGTTATTATCAATAAAATTTTCAAAAATAATATCATCCTTTTTATTGGGAATTCCGTAGATTGCTATTTTATCTTTGAAGGCCCTGCTAATATTATAATATCTAGGGGTGTCATTGTTTTCATTTACAGCTTCAGCTTGTTGTCCATTTCTTAAAATTTCATCATCATCATCATCAATATTCAAAATATCTATTTCTTCTTCTTCTCCCATCTGAGTGTTATCATCTTCCATCTGAGTGTTCTCATTAATATTTGATAAGGAATTTCCTTCTCTATTTTCATTCCGAATATTTAGATATTGTTCCTCACGGTCTTCAGAATAATTCGATGAAACGTTAAATGGATGATTGTAGGCCAAAGGATAATATGTAGGATTGGTATATTGGACATGCTGTAGGGCTGCTGCCGACGTTGAAGGATTAATTGATACGGGATATTGTTGTATTTGATTATTTCCTATCACGTTATAATATAAGGGGGTTGATTGTGGGTGAAAATATTGCATTGGTACATGTTGTTGTTGAGCTGAGATTACGTGATGTGGAAAAGTGTATGGGTATTGCGGAAAATACTCTATCGGCGCATGTTGTTGTTGAGCTGAGCCCACGTGTTGTGGAAAAATGTATGGGTATTGCGGAAAATACTCTATCGGTGCATATTGTTGTTGAGCTGAGACTACGTGCTGTGGAAAAGTGTATGGGTATTGCGGAAAATACTCTATCGGTACATCTCGTTGTTGAGGAAAATGTAACATGGGTATATATTGTTGTTCTGCAGAAATTTGGAGTTGAGGAAAATAATAACCTGATGAATACATACTTAGATTTTTTTTTCAAATATGTTTTTAATTTTTAAAAAGATTACTTCAAACTTTTTCAAATTTGTTTTTTTTATATATAAAAATATCACTTAAAATTTTTTTAATTTGTTTTTTATTTTTCAAAAAGATCACTTCAAAACTTTCAAATTGTCCTAAACAACATAAGACAATCACTTTGATTTATTTTAATTAGTTTTATATAATAACATAAATGAACTCTATTATATGTTGGTTTTAAGAATCTACTTGAACGAAGTTCTTCTTTGAAATACAAATAATGTACTAACTTACAGAAAATAAAATTTTGTACTTATAACTACAAACATATCTTCGACTTGAAATTTTCAGTAAACAACCCAAACAATCAGCTCGAAAGAAATGCCTACGATGCAAAATTTTTACTAACAAAATAATACGTTTAACTAGAATCATGCTGAAGCAGGCATATGAAGATTGCAAAAATGTAATGTAAACAAATCTAATTTTGTAGCTATGTATATATGTATGTATGTATGAGTATCAAATGATCTTCAAAAAGAAATAATAACAAATAAAAAAAGACATCCGGGTTCAAGTACAAACATGTTAAAGTACGCATAGTTTGGCGAATTTAATATAAACAAGCATTGCTTTGTATGTAGTATGTGTATCAAATAAACTTATTACAAACATATAGAAAGTATCCAGGGGGATACGTACATACTTATAAAATTAAAAAAAAAAACCTAACGTTGCTAAATTTTTTAGTCAAAGAAATGTTTATGTACCAAACGATTTCAAAGTAAAGGAAAAAAATTGTAACAATTTTTATTTGAACAATGAATCCCGCGATGTCAACACCGATTTGTACGTTAAAGAAATATAAGGAGATGCTAGAAGGTGATGAGGATCTATTCCTGCACATCAACTTAGAGGAAGGAAATGCCTCTGGAAACAATGGAGTATATGAAAATATTCTCGAAGGTGACGAGGAGATTTTTTTAAACATAAACACTCAACAATTTCAAACGCCTCAGCCTACAGTTTCAAGAGAGATAGTTCAAATACTTGATGTTAAAGTGCTCCCACAAATAGATGTCGCATGTTTTCTGGCACTATATGAAAATACGGATGACCAGTTGCTGAAGGAGACAGCGGAGTTACTAGAGGCAACAATATTAAATAATTAATATTCAATTGTATATTTTTACCCTAAAATATTTTTGCATACACATGTACATAAAATAAAATAAAAATAAAATAAATATATTCATATAAAACTATACAAATCTTCTATATTTAATATACATACATAGTAAAATAAAAATAACTTGTTATCAAAAAATCTCCACACTAATTTATATTGTAAAATGAATATTGCAGTTAATAAAAATTTTGTAGCACAAGGAAACTACTACATCAAGAAAATTCATCAATTCAATAATAATACTAAAATCAAGAGAGTACACGAATAAACGTAAAGTGTTGGTGGTTGAGATGTATACAAAAATAAACAAACATACGTACATACATATAGTACATGCATATGTACATATTCAAATACATACTCATAGATTTAATATGTTGCATAAACAAATTTCATCAGCATGTTTTATACTTAGCAACACAATTGCAAATTTAATCGATCAGACGATTATTTGTTTCTAAGGAGAATTTAAAAAACATTATCATGTTATTACATTTGTTTGTAGATTTATATTGAGATGTCCAGCAGAAGCATGCACAACAAATTTATACATAATTTCACATCAACCACTTGACAAAAAATTTCATGTAAACAAATAGCGAAAAAGTTTGAGGGTCAACATAGAAGCGATCTCGAGCATGCATACTTCTCAAAATTTAATGTAAACAAATATTTCTTCCTATGACTGAATGTACTTACATATGTATGTACATACATACTTATGTATATCAAATGTGTATACATTTATCAGAATTAATTACAAATTATTCTCTTCCAAAATCATTACTTGACAACAATTTTTTATTCATTTCATTTTTGTTAATCATTAATACGCCAGCGAGTACAAGTCGCAATCTCAAGAAGGACAGACAAACAAGCGTACAGCATAGATGGATGAATGGATGCCATTACATACACACAAAACACACATGCACACAATTAATATAAACAAAATTTATCACCAAGTATCAAACTACCACAAATTCCCACGGACAGACAGACACACAAAAACTAACGCGCCACCGACAGCCTCCAAATATAAACAATCAAACGGAAATCAATACGCCCGACAGACGGACGAAACATAAACACATAAAATATATGTAAACAAACACCAAATATAAACACACACACATCAAACAAAGCCGACACCCCCATTAATTTTTTATCACCTCATTCATTGGCTAATTAACATCATTTTTATTACCCCATTAAAATTAATGGGGGAGACACATACACTATTCAACTACTTTGGAATTACTTTGGACTGAAATAACAGATTCACTATCGGTAAATTTTGTAATATATTAATGTTTTAATTGATGAAATTAATTTCTTTATATCTAGGTTGATATAAAGATTTTGAGTATAAATAAATGTTCTCAAATTTAAGTCCATTAGGACTTTCTAGCAAGCCAATCATAGCGTCTTTTTTTTTGCAATTTGACAGGTCAACTGTTGTTGCACGAATAGAATTTGATATAGGGGAACTATAATTTATTTTTGAACTATCGTTCGATGATTCATCAATATTTCGTACCAAGGTGTTTTAGGTTGTTTTACTAACCGCATTTATGTAGCTAAATTCATTTTATAAATATTATCTCTTATGATAAAAAAATAAACTAATACAGCTATACCATATCAGAAAATATTTTCTGAAATCGTATAGCTATATTATTTTATTTGTCCTATAATAAGAGATAATGATCCACACTCATAATCAAAACAGCATAAAAATACCCTTTGTTTTGACTATGAGTATGGATCAATATTTATGAAATGCGTTTAGTTACAAAAATGTGGTTAGTAAAACAAAGTATATTTTAACAGCCTTATTTATAACACTTATTAGGGCTTTATAAAGACTTTTTAAGAAAAAATTTTTATAAAAAATTTGTTTTAAAAGCCTTTACAAAGCCTTAATAAGTTTTATAAATAATGCTGTAAGAGTTTAAAATCAGTATTTTGTATGATAATACTGATTTGAAACTTTTAAAATATTCTTTGTTTTGACTATGAGTAGGGGCCATTATCTCTTATTATAGGACAAATAAAATAATATAGCTATACGATTTCAGAAAATATTTTCTGATATCGTGTAGCTATATTATTTAATTTTTCTATAATAAGAGATAATATTTATGAAATACATTTCATAAATATTGGCGCATACTCATAGTAAAAACAACCTAAAAATAACTTGGTACGAAATATTGATGAATCATCAAAATTTCATACCATCCTATATTTATGTTGTTTTACTAATCGCATTTTGTAAATAAATGCATTTCATAAATATTATCTATTATTATAGAAAGAATCAAATAGTATGGTTATATGATATTAGAAAACATGATTTCTGATATCATATAATCATACTATTTTATTTTTCTATAATAAGAGATAATGACTCATACTCATAGTCAAAACAAAGGATATTTATATGCTGTTTTGATTATGAGTATGCGTCAATATTTATGAAATGCATTTAGTTATAAAATGCGGTTAGTAAAACAAAGTATATTTTAAGAGTTTAAAACCAACAGTTTTATGGTAATACTGGTTTTAAACACTTAAAGCATACTTTGTTTTGACTATGAGCATGAGCTGATATTTATGAAATGGATTTTATAAATATTGACTCATACCCTTAGTCAAAACAACATAAATATAGCATGGTACGAAATATTGATGAATCATCGAACGATAGTTCAAAAATAAATTATAGTTCCCCTATATCAAATTCTATTCGTGCAACAACAGTTGACCTGTCAAATTGCAAAAAAAAAGACGCTATGATTGGCTTGCTAGAAAGTCCTAATGGACTTAAATTTGAGAACATTTATTTATACTCAAAATCTTTATATCAACCTAGATATAAAGAAATTAATTTCATCAATTAAAACATTAATATATTACAAAATTTACCGATAGTGAATCTGTTATTTCAGTCCAAAGTAATTCCAAAATGATATTTAACGATGATGCGTATGGGAAGAATACTTTTTTATGGGGAGAGATAAGAATGTTGATTCATTCTACTTATGTAAAACTTACACCAGAATCACCAAACATTTAATAAGAGATCATCATAATGTAATTTTAATGTTTAAGTAAGGTGAGAAAAATATAAAGCATGTTGAAAGGCTAAATATGAATTTTTGATTATACGCAAAGATATTGAATTAAACGATGATGGTTATAGAAAATAATTTTACTACATAAAACTTTACTTTTTCGTATTTCATTTGACTTTAAACTTCATGTATATAAATGTTCTAAATGGCTAGCTACTTGTACACTGATAACTAAATCTTACTCAGATATCTTGAAATGAAAATCTGAACAGCTCCTGATAGCCTGATCTGTTACCTGATAAGCTGATCTGAAAACCAGACCAGCTCCTGATAAGCTGATCTGAAAACCAGACCAGCTCCTGATAAGCTGATCTGAAAATCAGATCAGGTCCTGATAAGCTGATCTGAAAACCAGACCAGCTCCTGATAAGCTGATCTGATAAACAGATCAGGTCCTGATAAGCTGATCTGATAACCAGACCAGCCCCTGATAAGCTGATCTGATAACCAGATTAGGTCCTGATAAACTGATCTGATAACCAGACCAGCTCCTGATAAGCTGATCTGATAAACAGATCAGGTCCTGATAAGCTGATCTGATAACCAGACCAGCTCCTGATAAGCTGATCTGAAAACCAGACCAGCTCCTGATAAGCTGATCTGATAACCAGACCAGCTCCTGATAAGCTGATCTGATAACCAGATCAGGTCCTGATAAGCTGATCTGATAACCAGACCAGCTCCTGATAAGCTGATCTGATAACCAGATCAGGTCCTGATAAGCTGATCTGATAACCAGACCAGCTCCTGATAAGCTGATCTGAAAACCAGATCAGGTCCTGATAAGCTGATCTGATAACCAGACCAGCTCCTGATAAGCTGATCTAGTAGCCGATACCTGAATTTGCTGTTAGCAAACATGGATGAGAAAGTTTTAAAGCATTTGGTGTTGAGAACAAATGTGATTAAGAAAAAGCTTCGTAGTATAAAAACTAGTGAAATAGATACAAATGAACAACTAAGAGATGCATTTAAACCTATAACAGAAGAATTCATAAATAGTTCTAAAAATATTAAAAGAATTCTTATGAAAGAAAAAAGTAAAATCAAGACAGAAGTTGAAAATATACAAGTTTAAAGTATGAGAAACCATCAGTCAAGATAGAGACAAGTACACCAAAGAAACTAGCAGAAGGAAGAATATTTGATAATACCATCTTATTTAATGATGCTAATACTGAGAATGATGATGACGATGATTTGTACTCAAAGACTTCCAATTCCGAAGACTTATCAGTATTGGAAGGAAGAAATGAATTAGATACAAATTAATGGTGATAGTAACCTCAAACTGAATGAAGATAAAATACAAGTTGGTGGTCAAATATGGGCTCTAACACTAGGACTATTTTCTCTAATGTTTGATAAAATACCAAAAAATTATGATAAATTTGAACTCGAAATCTATAAAAAGATTTTAATTACTACTAATGTATGCATACAAAATCATCATCGTTCTCCGTCAGAGAACGATGATATAAGTTAATTTTTCTGGAAACTGAAATCGACAAACTAAAGAACAAATTAATAATATAGCTTAAGGCATTGATATAATTCAAGAATATATTCAAATGCATATTGGTGGACTACAACGTGAAATAAAATTAGAGAAGGAAGAGAGTTATAAAATTGAAAAGGAATTCTAAAAATTAAATAATTAAAAATAAATTGAAGAGTTGTACGATTAAATATATAGATTAGAAAATTAACTACATGTTAGTATAAATAGCTGAAAGTGAAACATGTAGATCACCACACTATCGAAAAAATCTGTAAAACAACTCAATGTCTTTAAAAAGAAATTTAGTAAACGAACTCCATTTTAAAACTCGAAAATTGTTTGTGCTTGTAGAGATGCAATGACAGGAATATATGAAGTTTTATGGAGCTAAGTTAGGTGAAATGGAGAACTATTCTACAGAAAATAGAAATTGTTGATTTTTGAAGACTGTAATTGACACATTCTCAAATTGTAGTACTGCTGAAAATAAAAGCTGCACTCCAAAAACTAAGGAATGGAAAATATTTTTGAAGTGGTACGGGTACCAAAAAAAAACAAAAAACTTACAAACAGATGATTCTAAGGAATTTTTTAATAAATACTTTGGAAAACTCATACATAAATAGAAGATTAAACATTACTTAATGTGAAAGCATCAATAGTACAATGATTTAATTGAGCATTAAAAGGAATGATGTGAAAAGAATTAGCTTTAATGGTTCATATAAAAGGATTGGTATACATATATAAAGAATTACTTAGTGCATAAAATAGAAAAATTTATCTCAACATTAAAATGTTTACGATTAAAGTTAACTCAACAAATGAGAAAAAGCTGCTTAATATGGTATAAAGTAATTTGAAGAATGAATGTTGAATTTAATAAACATAAAATTAAAACGAAAAATCTAGTATTTTGTAGGATTGATTAGGAATGATGGGTCTTAAGAAATGTAATTAACTAAATGTAGTGGAATTAGATAATTAGCTAAATGTAGTGGAATTCTCTAAACTTGTTGGTCTGAATGAAATTTGCTAAAACTTCAGTGTTTAAAATAAACTATAACATAGTGTAATATTCAGCAGCACATCATATTATCACTTTTTATAAAGTTGTATGTACATTTTCCCATCGAAAGCGTTAGAACGCAAAATTTTCCAATATGAAAATGGGATTATTATGGAAGATCTTCGCTTTATTTATATCTTTAGCTATCAGATCTTTAGAAAATATAGCTAAACTACGGAATTTGGACTTTGATATCCAATCTTTAAGAATGTACATGTGTATGAATAAGTATCAAGCAAACTTAGCGAATGAATATACGTTTCAACTAGAAGCATGCTGAAGCATGCATACTGCAAACAGATCTTACTTTATATCTGTATCTGTATGAGTATTAAATAAATTTACAGAAAAAAAAATGAAAGCATGCCGAAGCATGAATAATTTCAAAAAAAAAAAATCCTCACGTCATACAATTTTGTAAGCAAAGAAATTTTATGATTTTGTGGTCACTTAAATACAAACATACATATGTATCTACTTTGCAAAAATTCAAAAGAGCGAACTGGTAAATTCTAATAGTAAAGATTTTTAATTGTAACACTACTACATCTCGGACTCTTACGTCACTATCGATAGAAGTATGCTAAGGCATGCATACTAGCAAAATATATAAAGCTGTTAGAAAGTGATGAGACAGCAATTGTATCTGGATCAACCCAACTCATGAATGTATTGTATACGGGAGTGATTTATGGTGATGATAACCTTTTTTAAGTGGATAATCATTACATATGAATGCGATAGGAGTCAACCAGCAAACCTCATGTAGAAATACCTACTTGAGGCAAAAAAATTCTCCCAAACATAGATATTTCATTGTTTCTAACACTTTATGAAAACACCGACGGTGAATTGCTAGTAGAGGTAACTGAGTTATTTGAGATCGATGTGTTACAATAGTTGTTTATTAAGCATCCATTTCTTTGTATGTAAACTAATTTCTACATACATCACACACATTTACCTAATGTATATACCCAACAAAAAATTAGATAAAATTCTCTATTTCAAGTAGTAAAATCTGAAAAAAGGAGTGGTACATTAGAAGAAGAAAATAAATAAAAATAGAGACTGACTGACCAAATAATACGTACACTCTGTCCGATAGGCACACAAAGCACACTTAAACATTTCAGAAATATATACACAATACGCTGAACTTTAATAAAATTTAAAAAAAATCATATATGACAACAAATAAAAGTGAAAGGTGCTCACCCTTCATAAAACAAACATATATGTACCTTATTAATGTAAAAATATTATCAGTATAAAGCAACAGAAATTTCTTCAAACAAAGTCATCTTGTATCCTAGAAGAACCGTCGAAAGGGTATACCTAAAGTCTCTGACAACCACTTCGTTTTCTGATGATCGCTTTTCAACAAGAAAATAAGTTTGTTCATTATGACTAATTTAAAAGTACATTTAAATTCAGTCTCATATCCGATCTTAACTGCATCAGAATTTAAGAAAAAAGCTCCTTTTATTCTATTGAATAAAATTTTAATTTAAAACAGTAAGCAAAGATATCAGCTTCAACTTCAAATGATTTCATCACAAAAAAAAACTAGTGATTGTTTTCAACAATTATGAAAATAAAAATTTCAATATAAAGCTCCCTTTTGATTTTAAATGTTTATCAATAAAAATAAAAAAAGAAGTAAGTTGACTACCAAAGAAAAAAAAGTATCAGTATATAAGCTGGAGTGCCGGATCAGTTTCGTTTAAAAATGTTTATACATTTTCATAAAGCAAAGCAAGATTTCGAAAACAAATGTAGAAAGTGAAGAAAAAAGTCTATAGTTAGAAAAAATTATGTACCCCAAAAATTTCTAATGTTAACTTACTAACGTTGCATCAACTTTAAAAAATGTAAATTGAGTATAAGGAATATTTCTATTATAGTTGCTATTACTATAGAGTATGTATCTTCAGGAATTCAGTTTTACTTAAAAACAGAAAATCCTCACAAACTTTTAAGTAAACGCAGATAAAAATTAAAACGTTTTTATTTTCAAATAAAAAAAAACTGAATATATCGCATCTATACACAGACGAATATTTACAACAACAACAACAACAACAACAAGAAGAACAAAAGACATCAATGACAAAAAAAAATGTATTCAAAGATTGAAATAAACAAAATCTGTAATATAAACAAATTTCATATAGGCAGACTTTAAAGCGAGACAAATTTAAGTATGAGAAAATATAAAACAAGCGTAAGTATAAAAACATAATAAGATTAGGGAAGTCCAGACATATGATAGTATTTTATAGTACCAAATGTCGATACTGAAAACAATTTATTTCTATCTACATATAAATATTAGGGCAAATACACACACACACACATAGCAGAATTCATATAAGAAATATCCAAGAAAATTTCAACAACACCCCACCTTTTGCAAATCATGACGAGCCTTAAATTCTCCCTCAGATATACATACACAAATTCCCATGATCATACATACATACATATACAATACATAAGATTAATCTCAACAACACAACACTCTCACCTACCTGAAATTACAGATAGTCTTAAACTTCTACAGACGTCTATACACATAGATTCTCACGGCTACATATTACAAGAACACCTCGCCCCTAATAAATAACAATCATCTTAAATTCTTACAAAAATACATACATACATACATACACATAACCAATTTACCTCAACAACATCCTCACCTACCTCAAATCACGATCAGCCTTAAACTACTATAGACAGACACATCCACAAATCCCCATGGATACATATTACGTCAACAACCCTGCCCTCCCAACTCATGGTCAGCCTTAAACTCCTACAGACATACAAACACACATATTCCCCCGGTTACATATTACTAGAACACCTCACCCCTCATAAATCACAATCAGCCCTAAGCTCCTACAGAAATACACACATTGAAATTCCTACAAACATACACACACACACACACATACACACGCAATCGATCTACCTCAACTACACCCCGCCCCTTCCAATCAAACCCTCACCTAAATTCTCACAGACAGACAGACACATCCGCAAATTCCTATGGTTACATATTACGGCAACAACGCCACCCACTCAAATCACGGTCAGCCTTAAATTCCCACAGTCTAGCAACACCTACATTAGCATTAGAAAAAATAACTTTCACGTTTTCCCGTCGTCATTAGGAAAAATCATTTTCCTGTCGGCATTTGAAAAAATTATATTCATTTTTTGTCGTCGGCATTTGAAAAAAATAATAATCATGTATTGCAGTAGGCATTAGGAAAAATTATCATGTATTGCAGTAGGCATTAGGAAAAATTATCATGTTTTGCCTTCGGTATTACAAAAAATTATCATGTTTTGCCTTCGGAATTACGAAAAATCATTAGATGATTTTCCGTCAGCATTAGGAAAAACCATTTTCATGATTTTCCCCGTCGTCACATACACACATAAAAACCGCCAAACTATGAACCGCCTTAATACATTCACACAAAATATTCCACACACAAACTTCCCACGGTCAGGCAGGCAGACAGACAGACCGACAGACAGACATACACTTAATGTAAACAAAAACTCCTAATGTAAACAAAAAATTCCTAATGTAAACAAAAAAACACAAATTTCCAAGAATTTAACAATTTTCAAATTTTAATTACCCAAATTTAACAATTTCAGCAACAATTTAACAATTTCAGCCCACAATTTAACAATTTCAGCCACAATTTAACAATTTTAATTGTCCCAGAACCGCCAGTTCCCTACTACTGGTGTGAAAAAAAAGACCAGTTTTGAATAGGTGAAAGAGCCCTCTAAACGGCTATAGGAATGTCATTCCTGGCATTTTAGCTATTTAGAGGGTATACCACCCTTAAGTAAAATTTCATACTAGGCCAAAATCAAAAGTGCGCCATTGAATAAAATCTGTAAATTTAATGGTGTGAAAAAAAGAAGACCAGTTTTTAATAGGTGAAAGAGCCCTCTAAACGGCTATAGGAATGTCATTCCTGGCATTTTAGCCATTTAGAGGGTATACCACCCTTAAGTAAAATTTCATACTAGGCCAAAATCAAAAGTGCGCCATTGAATAAAATCTGTAAATTTAATGGTGTGAAAAAAAAGACCAGTTTTGAATAGGTGAAAGAGCCTTCTAAACGGCTATAGGAATGTCATTCCTGGCATTTTAGCTATTTAGAGGGTATACCACCCTTAAGTAAAGTTTCATACTAGGCCAAAATCAAAAGTGCGCCATTGAATAAAATCTGTAAATTTAAAGGTGTGAAAAAAGAAGACCAGTTTTGAATAGGTAAAAAAGCCCTCTAAACGGCTATAGGAATGTCATTCCTGGCATTTTAGCCATTTAGAGGGTATACCACCCTTAAGTAAAATTTCATACTAGGCCAAAATCAAAAGTGCGCCATTGAATAAAATCTGTAAATTTAATGGTGTGAAAAAAAGAAGACCAGTTTTGAATAGGTGAAAGATCCTTTTAAACGGCTATAGGAATGTCATTCCTGGCATTTTAGCCATTTAGAGGGTATACCACCCTTAATAAAATTTCATACTAGGCCAAAATCAAAAAGTGCGACATTGAATAAAATCTGTAAATTTAATGGTGTGAAAAAAAGAAGACCAGTTTTGAATAGGTGAAAGAGCCTTCTAAACGGCTTTAGGAATGTCATTCCTGACATTTTAGCCATTTAGAGGGTATACAACCCTTAAGTAAAATTTCATACTAGGCCAAAATCAAAAGTGCGCCATTGAATAAAATCTGTAAATTTAAAGGTGTGAAAAAAAGAAGACCAATTTTTAATAGGTGAAAGAGCCCTCTAAACGGCTATAGGAATGTCATTTCTGGCATTTTAGCCATTTAGAGGGTATAGCACCCTTAATAAAATTTCATACTAGGCCAAAATCAAAAGTGCGCCATTGAATAAAATCTGTAAATTGAATGGTGTGAAAAAAAGAAGACCAGTTTTGAATAGGTGAAAGAGCCCTCTAAACGGCTATAGGAATGTCATTTATGGCATTTTAGCCATTTAGAGGGTATACCACCCTTAAGTAAAATTTCATACTAGGCCAAAATCAAAAGTGCGCCATTGAATAAAATCTGTAAATTTAAAGGTGTGAAAAAAAAGAAGATCAGTTTTGAATAGGTGAAAGAGCTTTCTAAACGGCTATAGAAATGTCATTCCTGGCATTTTAGCCATTTAGAGGGTATACCACCCCTAAGTAAAATTTCATACTAGGCCAAAATCAAAAGTGCGCCATTGAATAAAATCTGTAACTTTAATGGTGTGAAAAAAAGAAGACCAGTTTTGAATAGGTGAAAGAGCCTTCTAAACGGCTATAGGAATGTGATTCCTGGCATTTTAGCCATTTAGAGGGTATACCACCCTTAAGTAAAATTTCATACTAAGCCAAAATCAAAAGTGCGCCATTGAATAAAATCTGTAAATTTAATGGTGTGAAAAAAAGAAGACCAGTTTTGAATACGTGAAAGAGCCTTTTAAACGGCTATGGGAATGTCATTCCTGGCATTTTAGCCATTTAGAGGGTATACCACCCTTAAATAAAATTTCATACTAAGCCAAAATCAAAAGTGCGCCATTGAATAAAATCTGTAAATTTAATGGTGTGAAAAAAAGAAAAAGAATAGGTGAAAGAGCTTTCTAAACGGCTATAGGAATGTCATTCCTGGCATTTTAGCCATTTAGAGGGTATACCACCCTTGAGTAAAATTTCATACTAGGCCAAAATCAAAAGTGCGCCATTGAATAAAATCTGTAAATTTAATGGTGTGAAAAAAAGAAGACCAGTTTTGAATAGGTGAAAGAGCCCTCTAAACGGCTGTAGGAATGTCATTCCTGACATTTTAGCCATTTAGAGGGTATACCACCCTTAAGTAAAGTTTCATACTAGGCCAAAATCAAAAGTGCGCCATTGAATAATATCTGTAAATTTGATGGTGTGAAAAAAGAAGACCAGTTTTGAATAGGTGAAAGAGCCCTCTAAACGGCTATAGGAATGTCATTCCTGGCATTTTAGCCATTTAGAGGGTATACCACCCTTAAGTAAAATTTCATACTAGGCCAAAATCAAAAGTGCGCCATTGAATAAAATCTGTAAATTTAATGGTGTGAAAAAAAAGACCAGTTTTGAATAGGTGAAAGAGCCCTCTAAACGGCTATAGGAATGTCATTTCTGGCATTTTAGCCATTTAGAGGGTATACCACCCTTAAGTAAAATTTCATACTAGGCCAAAATCAAAAGTGCGCCATTGAATAAAATCTGTAAATTTAATGGTGTGAAAAAAACAAGACCAGTTTTGAATAGGTGAAAGAGCCCTCTAAACGGCTATAGGAATATCATTCCTGGCATTTTAGCCATTTAGAGGGTATACCACCCTTAAGTAAAATTTCATACTAGGCCAAAATCAAAAGTGCGCCATTGAATAAAATCTGTAAATTTAATGGTGTGAAAAAAAAGACCAGTTTTGAATAGGTGAAAGAGCCCTCTAAACGGCTATAGGAATGTTATTCCTGGCATTTTAGCCATTTAGAGGGTATACCACCCTTAAGTAAAATTTCATACTAGGCCAAAATCAAAAGTGCGCCATTGAATAAAATCTGTAAATTTAAAGGTGTGAAAAAAAGAAGACCAGTTTTGAATAGGTGAAAGAGCCCTCTAAACGGCTATAGGAATGTCATTCCTGGCATTTTAGCCATTTAGAGGGTATACCACCCTTAATAAAATTTCATACTAGGCCAAAATCAAAAGTGCGCCATTGAATAAAATCTGTGAATTGAATGGTGTGAAAAAAAGAAGACCAGTTTTGAATAGGTAAAAGAGCCCTCTAAACGGCTATAGGAATGTTATTCCTGACATTTTAGCCATTTAGAGGGTATACCACCCTTAAATAAAGTTTCATACTAGGCCAAAATCAAAAGTGCGCCATTGAATAAAATCTGTAAGTTTAAAGGTGTGAAAAAAAGAAGAACAGTTTTGAATAGGTGAAAGAGCCCTCTAAACGGCTATAGGAATGTCATTCCTGGCATTTTAGCCATTTAGAGGGTATACCACCCTTAAGTAAAATTTCATACTAGGCCAAAATCAAAAGTGCGCCATTGAATAAAATCTGTAAATTTAATGGTGTGAAAAAAAGAAGACCAGTTTTGAATAGCTGAAAGAACCTTCTAAACGGCGATAGGAATGTCATTTCTGGCATTTTAGCCATTTAGAGGGTATACCACCCTTAAGTAAAATTTCATACTAGGCCAAAATCAAAAGTGCGCCATTGAATAAAATCTGTAAATTTAATGGTGTGAAAAAAAGAAGACCAGTTTTAAATAGGTAAAAGAGCCTTCTAAACGGATATAGGAATGTTATTCCTGGCATTTTAGCCATTTAGAGGGTATACCACCCTTAAGTAAAATTTCATACTAGGCCAAAATCAAAAGTGCGCCATTGAATAAAATCTGTAAATTTAATGGTGTGAAAAAAAGAAGACCAGTTTTGAATAGGTGAAAGAGCCCTCTAAACGGCTATAGAAATGTCATTCCTGGCATTTTAGCGATTTAGAGGGTATACCACCCTTAAGTAAAATTTCATACTAGGCCAAAATCAAAAAAGCGCCATTGAATAAAATCTGTAAATTTAATGGTGTGAAAAAAAGAAGACCAGTTTTGAATAGGTGAAAGAGCTCTCTAAGCGCCTATAGGAATGTCATTCCTGGCATTTTAGCCATTTAGAGGGTATACCACCCTTAAGTAAAATTTCATACTAGGCCAAAAACAAAAGTGCGCCATTGAATCAAATCTGTAAATTTAATGGTGTGAAAAAAAGAAGACCAGTTTTGAATAGGTGAAAAAGCCTTCTAAACGGAAATAGGAATGTGATTCCTGGCATTTTAGCCATTTAGAGGGTATACCACCCTTAAATAAAATTTCATACTAGTCCAAAATCAAAAGTGCGCCATTGAATAAAATCTGTAAATTTAATGGTGTGAAAAAAAGAAGACCAGTTTTGAATAGGCAAAAGAGCCCTCTAAGCGCCTATATGAATGTCATTCCTGGCATTTTAGCCATTTAGAGGATATACCACCCTTAAGTAAAATTTCATACTAGGCCAAAATCAAAAGTGCGCCATTGAATAAAATCTGTAAATTTAATGGTGTGAAAAAAAGAAGACCAGTTTTGAATAGGTGAAAGAGCCCTCTAAACGGGTATAGGAATATCATTCCTGGCATTTAAGCCATTTAGAGGGTATACCACCCTTAAATAAAATTTTATACTAGGCCAAAATCAAAAGTGCGGCATTGAATAAAATCTGTAAATTTAATGGTGTGAAAAAAAGAAGACCAGTTTTGAATAGGTGCAAGAGCTCTCTAAACGGCTATAGGAACGTCATTCCTGGCATTTTAGCCATTTAGAGGGTATACCACCCTTAAGTAAAATTTCATACTAGGCCAAAATCAAAAGTGCGCCATTGAATAAAATCTGTAAATTTAATGGTGTGAAAAAAAGAAGACCAGTTTTTAATAAGTGAAAGAGCCCTCTAAACGGCTATAGAAATGTCATTCCTGGGATTTTAGCCATTTAGAGGGTATACCACCCTTAATAAAGTTTCATACTAGGCCAAAATCAAAAGTGCGCCATTGATTAAAATCTGTAAATTTAAAGGTGTGAAAAAAAGAAGACCAGTTTTGAATAGGTGAAAGAGCTTTCTAAACGGCTATAGAAATGTCATTCCTGGCATTTTAGCCATTTAGAGGGTATACCACCCCTAAGTAAAATTTCATACTAGGCCAAAATCAAAAGTGCGCCATTGAATAAAATCTGTAAATTTAATGGTGTGAAAAAAAGAAGACCAGTTTTGAATAGGTGAAGAAGCCCTTTAAACGGCTATCGGAATGTCATTCCTGGCATTTTAGCCATTTAGAGGGTATACCACCCTTAAGTAAAATTTCATACTAGGCCAAAATCAAAAGTGCGCCATTGAATAAAATCTGTAAATTTAATGGTGTGAAAAAAAAGACCAGTTTTGAATAGGTGAAAGAGCCTTTTAAACGGCTATAGGAATGTCATTCCTGGCATTTTTGCCATTTAGAGGGTATACCACCCTTCAGTAAAATTTCATACTAGGCCAAAATCAAAAGTGCGCCATTGAATAAAATCTGTAAATTTAATGGTGTGAAAAAAACAAGACCAGTTTTGAATAGGTGAAAGAGCCCTCTAAACGGCTATAGGAATATCATTCCTGGCATTTTAGCCATTTAGAGGGTATACCACCCTTAAGTAAAATTTCATACTAGGCCAAAATCAAAAGTGCGCCATTGAATAAAATCTGTAAATTTAATGGTGTGAAAAAAAAGACCAGTTTTGAATAGGTGAAAGAGCCCTCTAAACGGCTATAGGAATGTTATTCCTGGCATTTTAGCCATTTAGAGGGTATACAACCCTTAAGTAAAATTTCATACTAAGCCAAAATCAAAAGTGCGCCATTGAATAAAATCTGTAAATTTAATGGTGTCAAAAAAAGAAGACCAGTTTTGAATAGATGAAAGAGCCCTCTAAAAAACTATAGGAATGTGATTCCTGGCATTTTAGCCATTTAGAGGGTATACCACCCTTAAGTAAAATTTCATACTAGGCCAAAATCAAAAGTGCGCCATTGAATAAAATCTGTAAATTTAATGGTGTGAAAAAAAGAAGACCAGTTTTGAATAGGTGAAAGAGCCCTCTAAACGGCTGTAGGAATGTCATTCCTGACATTTTAGCCATTTAGAGGGTATACCACCCTTAATAAAGTTTCATACTAGGCCAAAATCAAAAGTGCGCCATTGATTAAAATCTGTAAATTTGATGGTGTGAAAAAAAGAAGACCAGTTTTGAATAGGTGAAAGAGCCCTCTAAACGGCTATAGGAATGTCATTCCTGGCATTTTAGCCATTTAGAGGGTATACCACCCTTAAGTAAAATTTCATACTAGGCCAAAATCAAAAGTGCGCCATTGAATAAAATCTGTAAATTTAATGGTGTGAAAAAAAAGACCAGTTTTGAATAGGTGAAAGAGCCCTCTAAACGGCTATAGGAATGTCATTTCTGGCATTTTAGCCATTTAGAGGGTATACCACCCTTAAGTAAAATTTCATACTAGGCCAAAATCAAAAGTGCGCCATTGAATAAAATCTGTAAATTTAATGGTGTGAAAAAAACAAGACCAGTTTTGAATAGGTAAAAGAGCCCTCTAAACGGCTATAGGAATATCATTCCTGGCATTTTAGCCATTTAGAGGGTATACCACCCTTAAGTAAAATTTCATACTAGGCCAAAATCAAAAGTGCGCCATTGAATAAAATCTGTAAATTGAATGGTGTGAAAAAAAGAAGACCAGTTTTGAATAGGTGAAAGAGCCCTCTAAACGGCTATAGGAATGTCATTTATGGCATTTTAGCCATTTAGAGGGTATACCACCCTTAAGTAAAATTTCATACTAGGCCAAAATCAAAAGTGCGCCATTGAATAAAATCTGTAAATTTAAAGGTGTGAAAAAAAAGAAGATCAGTTTTGAATAGGTGAAAGAGCTTTCTAAACGGCTATAGAAATGTCATTCCTGGCATTTTAGCCATTTAGAGGGTATACCACCCCTAAGTAAATTTTCATACTAGGCCAAAATCAAAAGTGCGCCATTGAATAAAATCTGTAAATTTAATGGTGTGAAAAAAAGAAGACCAGTTTTGAATAGGTGAAGAAGCCCTTTAAACGGCTATCGGAATGTCATTCCTGGCATTTTAGCCATTTAGAGGGTATACCACCCTTAAGTAAAATTTCATACTAGGCCAAAATCAAAAGTGCGCCATTGAATAAAATCTGTAAATTTAATGGTGTGAAAAAAAAGACCAGTTTTGAATAGGTTAAAGAGCCTTTTAAACGGCTATAGGAATGTCATTCCTGGCATTTTTGCCATTTAGAGGGTATACCACCCTTCAGTAAAATTTCATACTAGGCCAAAATCAAAAGTGCGCCATTGAATAAAATCTGTAAATTTAATGGTGTGAAAAAAACAAGACCAGTTTTGAATAGGTGAAAGAGCCCTCTAAACGGCTATAGGAATATCATTCCTGGCATTTTAGCCATTTAGAGGGTATACCACCCTTAAGTAAAATTTCATACTAGGCCAAAATCAAAAGTGCGCCATTGAATAAAATCTGTAAATTTAATGGTGTGAAAAAAAAGACCAGTTTTGAATAGGTGAAAGAGCCCTCTAAACGGCTATAGGAATGTTATTCCTGGCATTTTAGCCATTTAGAGGGTATACAACCCTTAAGTAAAATTTCATACTAAGCCAAAATCAAAAGTGCGCCATTGCATAAAATCTGTAAATTTAATGGTGTCAAAAAAAGAAGACCAGTTTTGAATAGATGAAAGAGCCCTCTAAAAAACTATAGGAATGTGATTCCTGGCATTTTAGCCATTTAGAGGGTATACCACCCTTAAGTAAAATTTCATACTAGGCCAAAATCAAAAGTGCGCCATTGAATAAAATCTGTAAATTTAATGGTGTGAAAAAAAGAAGACCAGTTTTGAATAGGTGAAAGAGCCCTCTAAACGGTTATAGGAATATCATTCCTGGCATTTTAGCCATTTAGAGGGTATACCACCCTTAAGTAAAATTTCATACTAGGTTAAAATCAAAAGTGCGCCATTGAATAAAATCTGTAAATTTAATGGTGTGAAAAAAAGAAGACCAGTTTTGAATAGGTGAAAGAGCCCTCTAAACGGCTATAGGAATGTCATTCCTGGCATTTTAGCCATTTAGAGGGTATACCACCCTTAAGTAAAATTTCATACTAGGCCAAAATCAAAAGTGCGCCATTGAATAAAATCTGTAAATTTAATGCTGTGAAAAAAAGAAGACCAGTTTTGAATAGGTGAAAGATCCTTTTAAACGGCTATAGGAATGTCATTCCTGGCATTTTAGCCATTTAGAGGGTATACCACCCTTAATAAAATTTCATACTAGGCCAAAATCAAAAAGTGCGACATTGAATAAAATCTGTAAATTTAATGGTGTGAAAAAAACAAGACCAGTTTTGAATAGGTGAAAGAGCCTTCTAAACGGCTTTAGGAATGTAATTCCTGACATTTTAGCCATTTAGAGGGTATACAACCCTTAAGTAAAATTTCATACTAGGCCAAAATCAAAAGTGCGCCATTGAATAAAATCTGTAAATTTAAAGGTGTGAAAAAAAGAAGACCAGTTTTGAATAGGTGAAAGAGCCCTCTAAACGGCTATAGGAATGTCATTCCTGGCATTTTAGCCATTTAGAGGGTATAGCACCCTTAATAAAATTTTATACTAGGCCAAAATCAAAAGTGCGCCATTGAATAAAATCTGTAAATTGAATGGTGTGAAAAAAAGAAGACCAGTTTTTTGAATAGGTGAAAGAGCCCTCTAAACGGCTATAGGAATGTCATTTATGGCATTTTAGCCATTTAGAGGGTATACCACCCTTAAGTAAAATTTCATACTAGGCCAAAATCAAAAGTGCGCCATTGAATAAAATCTGTAAATTTAATGGTGTGAAAAAAAGACCAGTTTTGAATAGGTGAAAGAGCCCTCTAAACGGCTATAGGAATGTCATTCCTGGCATTTTAGCTATTTAGAGGGTATACCACCCTTAAGTAAAATTTCATACTAGGCCAAAATCAAAAGTGCGCCATTGAATAAAATCTGTAAATTTAATGGTGTGAAAAAAAGAAGACCAGTTTTTAATAGGTGAAAGAGCCCTCTAAACGGCTATAGGAATGTCATTCCTGGCATTTTAGCCATTTAGAGGGTATACCACCCTTAAGTAAAATTTCATACTAGGCCAAAATCAAAAGTGCGCCATTGAATAAAATCTGTAAATTTAATGGTGTGAAAAAAAAGACCAGTTTTGAATAGGTGAAAGAGCCTTCTAAACGGCTATAGGAATGTCATTCCTGGCATTTTAGCTATTTAGAGGGTATACCACCCTTAAGTAAAGTTTCATACTAGGCCAAAATCAAAAGTGCGCCATTGAATAAAATCTGTAAATTTAAAGGTGTGAAAAAAGAAGACCAGTTTTGAATAGGTAAAAAAGCCCTCTAAACGGCTATAGGAATGTCATTCCTGGCATTTTAGCCATTTAGAGGGTATACCACCCTTAAGTAAAATTTCATACTAGGCCAAAATCAAAAGTGCGCCATTGAATAAAATCTGTAAATTTAATGGTGTGAAAAAAAGAAGACCAGTTTTGAATAGGTGAAAGATCCTTTTAAACGGCTATAGGAATGTCATTCCTGGCATTTTAGCCATTTAGAGGGTATACCACCCTTAATAAAATTTCATACTAGGCCAAAATCAAAAAGTGCGACATTGAATAAAATCTGTAAATTTAATGGTGTGAAAAAAAGAAGACCAGTTTTGAATAGGTGAAAGAGCCTTCTAAACGGCTTTAGGAATGTCATTCCTGACATTTTAGCCATTTAGAGGGTATACAACCCTTAAGTAAAATTTCATACTAGGCCAAAATCAAAAGTGCGCCATTGAATAAAATCTGTAAATTTAATGGTGTGAAAAAAAGAAGACCAGTTTTTAATAGGTGAAAGAGCCCTCTAAGCGCCTATAGGAATGTCATTCCTGGCATTTTAGCCATTTAGAGGGTATACCACCCTTAAGTAAAATTTCATACTAGGCCAAAATCAAAAGTGCGCCATTGAATAAAATCTGTAAATTTAAAGGTGTGAAAAAAAGAAGACCAATTTTTAATAGGTGAAAGAGCCCTCTAAACGGCTATAGGAATGTCATTTCTGGCATTTTAGCCATTTAGAGGGTATAGCACCCTTAATAAAATTTCATACTAGGCCAAAATCAAAAGTGCGCCATTGAATAAAATCTGTAAATTGAATGGTGTGAAAAAAAGAAGACCAGTTTTGAATAGGTGAAAGAGCCCTCTAAACGGCTATAGGAATGTCATTTATGGCATTTTAGCCATTTAGAGGGTATACCACCCTTAAGTAAAATTTCATACTAGGCCAAAATCAAAAGTGCGCCATTGAATAAAATCTGTAAATTTAAAGGTGTGAAAAAAAAGAAGATCAGTTTTGAATAGGTGAAAGAGCTTTCTAAACGGCTATAGAAATGTCATTCCTGGCATTTTAGCCATTTAGAGGGTATACCACCCCTAAGTAAAATTTCATACTAGGCCAAAATCAAAAGTGCGCCATTGAATAAAATCTGTAACTTTAATGGTGTGAAAAAAAGAAGACCAGTTTTGAATAGGTGAAAGAGCCTTCTAAACGGCTATAGGAATGTGATTCCTGGCATTTTAGCCATTTAGAGGGTATACCACCCTTAAGTAAAATTTCATACTAAGCCAAAATCAAAAGTGCGCCATTGAATAAAATCTGTAAATTTAATGGTGTGAAAAAAAGAAGACCAGTTTTGAATACGTGAAAGAGCCTTTTAAACGGCTATAGGAATGTCATTCCTGGCATTTTAGCCATTTAGAGGGTATACCACCCTTAAATAAAATTTCATACTAAGCCAAAATCAAAAGTGCGCCATTGAATAAAATCTGTAAATTTAATGGTGTGAAAAAAAGAAAAAGAATAGGTGAAAGAGCTTTCTAAACGGCTATAGGAATGTCATTCCTGGCATTTTAGCCATTTAGAGGGTATACCACCCTTAAGTAAAATTTCATACTAGGCCAAAATCAAAAGTGCGCCATTGAATAAAATCTGTAAATTTAATGGTGTGAAAAAAAGAAGACCAGTTCTGAATAGGTGAAAGAGCCCTCTAAACGGCTGTAGGAATGTCATTCCTGACATTTTAGCCATTTAGAGGGTATACCACCCTTAAGTAAAGTTTCATACTAGGCCAAAATCAAAAGTGCGCCATTGAATAATATCTGTAAATTTGATGGTGTGAAAAAAAGAAGACCAGTTTTGAATAGGTGAAAGAGCCCTCTAAACGGCTATAGGAATATCATTCCTGGCATTTTAGCCATTTAGAGGGTATACCACCCTTAAGTAAAATTTCATACTAGGCCAAAATCAAAAGTGCGCCATTGAATAAAATCTGTAAATTTAATGGTGTGAAAAAAAGACCAGTTTTGAATAGGTGAAAGAGCCCTCTAAACGGCTATAGGAATGTTATTCCTGGCATTTTAGCCATTTAGAGGGTATACCACCCTTAAGTAAAATTTCATACTAGGCCAAAATCAAAAGTGCGCCATTGAATAAAATCTGTAAATTTAAAGGTGTGAAAAAAAGAAGACCAGTTTTGAATAGGTGAAAGAGCCCTCTAAACGGCTATAGGAATGTCATTCCTGGCATTTTAGCCATTTAGAGGGTATACCACCCTTAATAAAATTTCATACTAGGCCAAAATCAAAAGTGCGCCATTGAATAAAATCTGTGAATTGAATGGTGTGAAAAAAAGAAGACCAGTTTTGAATAGGTAAAAGAGCCCTCTAAACGGCTATAGGAATGTCATTCCTGGCATTTTAGCCATTTAGAGGGTATACCACCCTTAAGTAAAATTTCATACTAGGCCAAAATCAAAAGTGCGCCATTGAATAAAATCTGTAAATTTAATGGTGTGAAAAAAAGAAGACCAGTTTTGAATAGCTGAAAGAACCTTTTAAACGGCTATAGGAATGTCAATCCTGGCATTTTAGCCATTTAGAGGGTATACCACCCTTAAGTAAAATTTCATACTAGGCTAAAATCAAAAGTGCGCCATTGAATAAAATCTGTAAATTTAATGGTGTGAAAAAAAGAAGACCAGTTTTGAATAGGTGAAAGAGCCTTCTAAACGGCGATAGGAATGTCATTTCTGGCATTTTAGCCATTTAGAGGGTATACCACCCTTAAGTAAAATTTCATACTAGGCCAAAATCAAAAGTGCGCCATTGAATAAAATCTGTAAATTTAATGGTGTGAAAAAAAGAAGACCAGTTTTGAATAGGTGAAAGAGCCTTCTAAACGGATATAGGAATGTTATTCCTGGCATTTTAGCCATTTAGAGGGTATACCACCCTTAAGTAAAATTTCATACTAGGCCAAAATCAAAAGTGCGCCATTGAATAAAATCTGTAAATTTAATGGTGTGAAAAAAAGAAGACCAGTTTTGAATAGGTGAAAGAGCCCTCTAAACGGCTATAGAAATGTCATTCCTGGCATTTTAGCGATTTAGAGGGTATACCACCCTTAAGTAAAATTTCATACTAGGCCAAAATCAAAAAAGCGCCATTGAATAAAATCTGTAAATTTAATGGTGTGAAAAAAAGAAGACCAGTTTTGAATAGGTGAAAGAGCTCTCTAAGCGCCTATAGGAATGTCATTCCTGGCATTTTAGCCATTTAGAGGGTATACCACCCTTAAGTAAAATTTCATACTAGGCCAAAAACAAAAGTGCGCCATTGAATCAAATCTGTAAATTTAATGGTGTGAAAAAAAGAAGACCAGTTTTGAATAGGTGAAAGAGCCCTCTAAACGGCTGTAGGAATGTCATTCCTGACATTTTAGCCATTTAGAGGGTATACCACCCTTAAGTAAAGTTTCATACTAGGCCAAAATCAAAAGTGCGCCATTGAATAATATCTGTAAATTTGATGGTGTGAAAAAAAGAAGACCAGTTTTGAATAGGTGAAAGAGCCCTCTAAACGGCTATAGGAATATCATTCCTGGCATTTTAGCCATTTAGAGGGTATACCACCCTTAAGTAAAATTTCATACTAGGCCAAAATCAAAAGTGCGCCATTGAATAAAATCTGTAAATTTAAAGGTGTGAAAAAAAGAAGACCAGTTTTGAATAGGTGAAAGAGCCCTCTAAACGGCTATAGGAATGTCATTCCTGGCATTTTAGCCATTTAGAGGGTATAGCACCCTTAATAAAATTTCATACTAGGCCAAAATCAAAAGTGCGCCATTGAATAAAATCTGTAAATTGAATGGTGTGAAAAAAAGAAGACCAGTTTTGAATAGGTGAAAGAGCCCTCTAAACGGCTATAGGAATGTCATTTATGGCATTTTAGCCATTTAGAGGGTATACCACCCTTAAGTAAAATTTCATACTAGGCCAAAATCAAAAGTGCGCCATTGAATAAAATCTGTAAATTTAATGGTGTGAAAAAAAAGACCAGTTTTGAATAGGTGAAAGAGCCCTCTAAACGGCTATAGGAATGTCATTCCTGGCATTTTAGCTATTTAGAGGGTATACCACCCTTAAGTAAAATTTCATACTAGGCCAAAATCAAAAGTGCGCCATTGAATAAAATCTGTAAATTTAATGGTGTGAAAAAAAGAAGACCAGTTTTTAATAGGTGAAAGAGCCCTCTAAACGGCTATAGGAATGTCATTCCTGGCATTTTAGCCATTTAGAGGGTATACCACCCTTAAGTAAAATTTCATACTAGGCCAAAATCAAAAGTGCGCCATTGAATAAAATCTGTAAATTTAATGGTGTGAAAAAAAAGACCAGTTTTGAATAGGTGAAAGAGCCTTCTAAACGGCTATAGGAATGTCATTCCTGGCATTTTAGCTATTTAGAGGGTATACCACCCTTAAGTAAAGTTTCATACTAGGCCAAAATCAAAAGTGCGCCATTGAATAAAATCTGTAAATTTAAAGGTGTGAAAAAAGAAGACCAGTTTTGAATAGGTAAAAAAGCCCTCTAAACGGCTATAGGAATGTCATTCCTGGCATTTTAGCCATTTAGAGGGTATACCACCCTAAAGTAAAATTTCATACTAGGCCAAAATCAAAAGTGCGCCATTGAATAAAATCTGTAAATTTAATGGTGTGAAAAAAAGAAGACCAGTTTTGAATAGGTGAAAGATCCTTTTAAACGGCTATAGGAATGTCATTCCTGGCATTTTAGCCATTTAGAGGGTATACCACCCTTAATAAAATTTCATACTAGGCCAAAATCAAAAAGTGCGACATTGAATAAAATCTGTAAATTTAATGGTGTGAAAAAAAGAAGACCAGTTTTGAATAGGTGAAAGAGCCTTCTAAACGGCTTTAGGAATGTCATTCCTGACATTTTAGCCATTTAGAGGGTATACAACCCTTAAGTAAAATTTCATACTAGGCCAAAATCAAAAGTGCGCCATTGAATAAAATCTGTAAATTTAATGGTGTGAAAAAAAGAAGACCAGTTTTGAATAGGTGAAAGATCCTTTTAAACGGCTATAGGAATGTCATTCCTGGCATTTTAGCCATTTAGAGGGTATACCACCCTTAATAAAATTTCATACTAGGCCAAAATCAAAAAGTGCGACATTGAATAAAATCTGTAAATTTAATGGTGTGAAAAAAAGAAGACCAGTTTTGAATAGGTGAAAGAGCCTTCTAAACGGCTTTAGGAATGTCATTCCTGACATTTTAGCCATTTAGAGGGTATACAACCCTTAAGTAAAATTTCATACTAGGCCAAAATCAAAAGTGCGCCATTGAATAAAATCTGTAAATTTAAAGGTGTGAAAAAAAGAAGACCAATTTTTAATAGGTGAAAGAGCCCTCTAAACGGCTATAGGAATGTCATTTCTGGCATTTTAGCCATTTAGAGGGTATAGCACCCTTAATAAAATTTCATACTAGGCCAAAATCAAAAGTGCGCCATTGAATAAAATCTGTAAATTGAATGGTGTGAAAAAAAGAAGACCAGTTTTGAATAGGTGAAAGAGCCCTCTAAACGGCTATAGGAATGTCATTTATGGCATTTTAGCCATTTAGAGGGTATACCACCCTTAAGTAAAATTTCATACTAGGCCAAAATCAAAAGTGCGCCATTGAATAAAATCTGTAAATTTAAAGGTGTGAAAAAAAAGAAGATCAGTTTTGAATAGGTGAAAGAGCTTTCTAAACGGCTATAGAAATGTCATTCCTGGCATTTTAGCCATTTAGAGGGTATACCACCCCTAAGTAAAATTTCATACTAGGCCAAAATCAAAAGTGCGCCATTGAATAAAATCTGTAACTTTAATGGTGTGAAAAAAAGAAGACCAGTTTTGAATAGGTGAAAGAGCCTTCTAAACGGCTATAGGAATGTGATTCCTGGCATTTTAGCCATTTAGAGGGTATACCACCCTTAAGTAAAATTTCATACTAAGCCAAAATCAAAAGTGCGCCATTGAATAAAATCTGTAAATTTAATGGTGTGAAAAAAAGAAGACCAGTTTTGAATACGTGAAAGAGCCTTTTAAACGGCTATAGGAATGTCATTCCTGGCATTTTAGCCATTTAGAGGGTATACCACCCTTAAATAAAATTTCATACTAAGCCAAAATCAAAAGTGCGCCATTGAATAAAATCTGTAAATTTAATGGTGTGAAAAAAAGAAAAAGAATAGGTGAAAGAGCTTTCTAAACGGCTATAGGAATGTCATTCCTGGCATTTTAGCCATTTAGAGGGTATACCACCCTTAAGTAAAATTTCATACTAGGCCAAAATCAAAAGTGCGCCATTGAATAAAATCTGTAAATTTAATGGTGTGAAAAAAAGAAGACCAGTTTTGAATAGCTGAAAGAACCTTTTAAACGGCTATAGGAATGTCAATCCTGGCATTTTAGCCATTTAGAGGGTATACCACCCTTAAGTAAAATTTCATACTAGGCTAAAATCAAAAGTGCGCCATTGAATAAAATCTGTAAATTTAATGGTGTGAAAAAAAGAAGACCAGTTTTGAATAGGTGAAAGAGCCTTCTAAACGGCGATAGGAATGTCATTTCTGGCATTTTAGCCATTTAGAGGGTATACCACCCTTAAGTAAAATTTCATACTAGGCCAAAATCAAAAGTGCGCCATTGAATAAAATCTGTAAATTTAATGGTGTGAAAAAAAGAAGACCAGTTTTGAATAGGTGAAAGAGCCTTCTAAACGGATATAGGAATGTTATTCCTGGCATTTTAGCCATTTAGAGGGTATACCACCCTTAAGTAAAATTTCATACTAGGCCAAAATCAAAAGTGCGCCATTGAATAAAATCTGTAAATTTAATGGTGTGAAAAAAAGAAGACCAGTTTTGAATAGGTGAAAGAGCCCTCTAAGCGGCTATAGAAATGTCATTCCTGGCATTTTAGCGATTTAGAGGGTATACCACCCTTAAGTAAAATTTCATACTAGGCCAAAATCAAAAAAGCGCCATTGAATAAAATCTGTAAATTTAATGGTGTGAAAAAAAGAAGACCAGTTTTGAATAGGTGAAAGAGCTCTCTAAGCGCCTATAGGAATGTCATTCCTGGCATTTTAGCCATTTAGAGGGTATACCACCCTTAAGTAAAATTTCATACTAGGCCAAAAACAAAAGTGCGCCATTGAATCAAATCTGTAAATTTAATGGTGTGAAAAAAAGAAGACCAGTTTTGAATAGGTGAAAAAGCCTTCTAAACGGAAATAGGAATGTGATTCCTGGCATTTTAGCCATTTAGAGGGTATACCACCCTTAAATAAAATTTCATACTAGTCCAAAATCAAAAGTGCGCCATTGAATAAAATCTGTAAATTTAATGGTGTGAAAAAAAGAAGACCAGTTTTAAATAGGCAAAAGAGCCCTCTAAGCGCCTATATGAATGTCATTCCTTGCATTTTAGCCATTTAGAGGATATACCACCCTTAAGTAAAATTTCATACTAGGCCAAAATCAAAAGTGCGCCATTGAATAAAATCTGTAAATTTAATGGTGTGAAAAAAAGAAGACCAGTTTTGAATAGGTGAAAGAGCCCTCTAAACGGGTATAGGAATATCATTCCTGGCATTTAAGTTATTTAGAGGGTATACCACCCTTAAATAAAATTTTATACTAGGCCAAAATCAAAAGTGCGGCATTGAATAAAATCTGTAAATTTAATGGTGTGAAAAAAAGAAGACCAGTTTTGAATAGGTGCAAGAGCTCTCTAAACGGCTATAGGAACGTCATTCCTGGCATTTTAGCCATTTAGAGGGTATACCACCCTTAAGTAAAATTTCATACTAGGCCAAAATCAAAAGTGCGCCATTGAATAAAATCTGTAAATTTAATGGTGTGAAAAAAAGAAGACCAGTTTTTAATAAGTGAAAGAGCCCTCTAAACGGCTATAGAAATGTCATTCCTGGGATTTTAGCCATTTAGAGGGTATACCACCCTTAAGTAAAATTTCATACTAAGCCAAAATCAAAAGTGCGCCATTGAATAAAATCTGTAAATTTAATGGTGTGAAAAAAAAGACCAGTTTTGAATAGGTGAAAGAGCCCTCTAAACGGCTATAGGAATGTCATTCCTGGAATTTTAGCCATTTAGAGGGTATACCACCCTTAAGTAAAATTTCATACTAGGCCAAAATCAAAAGTGCGCCATTGAATAAAATCTGTAAATTTAATGGTGTGAAAAAAACAAGACCAGTTTTGAATAGGTGAAAGAGCCCTCTAAACGGCTATAGGAATATCATTCCTGGCATTTTAGCCATTTAGAGGGTATACCACCCTTAAGTAAAATTTCATACTAGGCCAAAATCAAAAGTGCGCCATTGAATAAAATCTGTAAATTTAATGGTGTGAAAAAAAGACCAGTTTTGAATAGGTGCAAGAGCCCTCTAAACGGCTATAGGAATGTTATTCCTGGCATTTTAGCCATTTAGAGGGTATACAACCCTTAAGTAAAATTTCATACTAAGCCAAAATCAAAAGTGCGCCATTGAATAAAATCTGTAAATTTAATGGTGTCAAAAAAAGAAGACCAGTTTTGAATAGATGAAAGAGCCCTCTAAACAACTATAGGAATGTGATTCCTGGCATTTTAGCCATTTAGAGGGTATACCACCCTTAAGTAAAATTTCATACTAGGCCAAAATCAAAAGTGCGCCATTGAATAAAATCTGTAAATTTAATGGTGTGAAAAAAAGAAGACCAGTTTTGAATAGGTGAAAGAGCCCTCTAAACGGCTGTAGGAATGTCATTCCTGACATTTTAGCCATTTAGAGGGTATACCACCCTTAAGTAAAGTTTCATACTAGGCCAAAATCAAAAGTGCGCCATTGAATAATATCTGTAAATTTGATGGTGTGAAAAAAAGAAGACCAGTTTTGAATAGGTGAAAGAGCCCTCTAAACGGCTATAGGAATATCATTCCTGGCATTTTAGCCATTTAGAGGGTATACCACCCTTAAGTAAAATTTCATACTAGGCCAAAATCAAAAGTGCGCCATTGAATAAAATCTGTAAATTTAATGGTGTGAAAAAAAAGACCAGTTTTGAATAGGTGAAAGAGCCCTCTAAACGGCTATAGGAATGTTATTCCTGGCATTTTAGCCATTTAGAGGGTATACCACCCTTAAGTAAAATTTCATACTAGGCCAAAATCAAAAGTGCGCCATTGAATAAAATCTGTAAATTTAAAGGTGTAAAAAAAAGAAGACCAGTTTTGAATAGGTGAAAGAGCCCTCTAAACGGCTATAGGAATGTCATTCCTGGCATTTTAGCCATTTAGAGGGTATACCACCCTTAATAAAATTTCATACTAGGCCAAAATCAAAAGTGCGCCATTGAATAAAATCTGTGAATTGAATGGTGTGAAAAAAAGAAGACCAGTTTTGAATAGGTACAAGAGCCCTCTAAACGGCTATAGGAATGTCATTCCTGGCATTTTAGCCATTTAGAGGGTATACCACCCTTAAGTAAAATTTCATACTAGGCCAAAATCAAAAGTGCGCCATTGAATAAAATCTGTAAATTTAATGGTGTGAAAAAAAGAAGACCAGTTTTGAATAGCTGAAAGAACCTTTTAAACGGCTATAGGAATGTCAATCCTGGCATTTTAGCCATTTAGAGGGTATACCACCCTTAAGTAAAATTTCATACTAGGCTAAAATCAAAAGTGCGCCATTGAATAAAATCTGTAAATTTAATGGTGTGAAAAAAAGAAGACCAGTTTTGAATAGGTGAAAGAGCCTTCTAAACGGCGATAGGAATGTCATTTCTGGCATTTTAGCCATTTAGAGGGTATACCACCCTTAAGTAAAATTTCATACTAGGCCAAAATCAAAAGTGCGCCATTGAATAAAATCTGTAAATTTAATGGTGTGAAAAAAAGAAGACCAGTTTTGAATAGGTGAAAGAGCCTTCTAAACGGATATAGGAATGTTATTCCTGGCATTTTAGCCATTTAGAGGGTATACCACCCTTAAGTAAAATTTCATACTAGGCCAAAATCAAAAGTGCGCCATTGAATAAAATCTGTAAATTTAATGGTGTGAAAAAAAGAAGACCAGTTTTGAATAGGTGAAAGAGCCCTCTAAACGGCTATAGAAATGTCATTCCTGGCATTTTAGCGATTTAGAGGGTATACCACCCTTAAGTAAAATTTCATACTAGGCCAAAATCAAAAAAGCGCCATTGAATAAAATCTGTAAATTTAATGGTGTGAAAAAAAGAAGACCAGTTTTGAATAGGTGAAAGAGCTCTCTAAGCGCCTATAGGAATGTCATTCCTGGCATTTTAGCCATTTAGAGGGTATACCACCCTTAAGTAAAATTTCATACTAGGCCAAAAACAAAAGTGCGCCATTGAATCAAATCTGTAAATTTAATGGTGTGAAAAAAAGAAGACCAGTTTTGAATAGGTGAAAAAGCCTTCTAAACGGAAATAGGAATGTGATTCCTGGCATTTTAGCCATTTAGAGGGTATACCACCCTTAAATAAAATTTCATACTAGTCCAAAATCAAAAGTGCGCCATTGAATAAAATCTGTAAATTTAATGGTGTGAAAAAAAGAAGACCAGTTTTAAATAGGCAAAAGAGCCCTCTAAGCGCCTATATGAATGTCATTCCTTGCATTTTAGCCATTTAGAGGATATACCACCCTTAAGTAAAATTTCATACTAGGCCAAAATCAAAAGTGCGCCATTGAATAAAATCTGTAAATTTAATGGTGTGAAAAAAAGAAGACCAGTTTTGAATAGGTGAAAGAGCCCTCTAAACGGGTATAGGAATATCATTCCTGGCATTTAAGTTATTTAGAGGGTATACCACCCTTAAATAAAATTTTATACTAGGCCAAAATCAAAAGTGCGGCATTGAATAAAATCTGTAAATTTAATGGTGTGAAAAAAAGAAGACCAGTTTTGAATAGGTGCAAGAGCTCTCTAAACGGCTATAGGAACGTCATTCCTGGCATTTTAGCCATTTAGAGGGTATACCACCCTTAAGTAAAATTTCATACTAGGCCAAAATCAAAAGTGCGCCATTGAATAAAATCTGTAAATTTAATGGTGTGAAAAAAAGAAGACCAGTTTTTAATAAGTGAAAGAGCCCTCTAAACGGCTATAGAAATGTCATTCCTGGGATTTTAGCCATTTAGAGGGTATACCACCCTTAAGTAAAATTTCATACTAAGCCAAAATCAAAAGTGCGCCATTGAATAAAATCTGTAAATTTAATGGTGTGAAAAAAAAGACCAGTTTTGAATAGGTGAAAGAGCCCTCTAAACGGCTATAGGAATGTCATTCCTGGAATTTTAGCCATTTAGAGGGTATACCACCCTTAAGTAAAATTTCATACTAGGCCAAAATCAAAAGTGCGCCATTGAATAAAATCTGTAAATTTAATGGTGTGAAAAAAACAAGACCAGTTTTGAATAGGTGAAAGAGCCCTCTAAACGGCTATAGGAATATCATTCCTGGCATTTTAGCCATTTAGAGGGTATACCACCCTTAAGTAAAATTTCATACTAGGCCAAAATCAAAAGTGCGCCATTGAATAAAATCTGTAAATTTAATGGTGTGAAAAAAAGACCAGTTTTGAATAGGTGCAAGAGCCCTCTAAACGGCTATAGGAATGTTATTCCTGGCATTTTAGCCATTTAGAGGGTATACAACCCTTAAGTAAAATTTCATACTAAGCCAAAATCAAAAGTGCGCCATTGAATAAAATCTGTAAATTTAATGGTGTCAAAAAAAGAAGACCAGTTTTGAATAGATGAAAGAGCCCTCTAAACAACTATAGGAATGTGATTCCTGGCATTTTAGCCATTTAGAGGGTATACCACCCTTAAGTAAAATTTCATACTAGGCCAAAATCAAAAGTGCGCCATTGAATAAAATCTGTAAATTTAATGGTGTGAAAAAAGAAGACCAGTTTTGAATAGCTGAAAGAGCCTTCTAAACGGCTATAGGAATGTCATTCCTGGCATTTTAGCCATTTAGAGGGTATACCACCCTTAAGTAAAATTTCATACTAGGTTAAAATCAAAAGTGCGCCATTGAATAAAATCTGTAAATTTAATGGTGTGAAAAAAAGAAGACCAGTTTTGAATAGGTGAGAGAGCCCTTTAACCGGCTATAGGAATGTCATTCCTGGCATTTTAGCCATTTAGAGGGTATACCACCCTTAAGTAAAATTTCATACTAGGCCAAAATCAAAAGTGCGCCATTGAATAAAATCTGTAAATTTAATGGTGTGAAAAAAACAAGACCAGTTTTGAATAGGTGAAGGAGCCCTCTAAACGGGTATAGGAATATCATTCCTGGCATTTAAGCCATTTAGAGGGTATACCACCCTTAAATAAAATTTCATACTAGTCCAAAATCAAAAGTGCGCCATTGAATAAAATCTGTAAATTTAATGGTGTGAAAAAAAGAAGACCAGTTTTAAATAGGCAAAAGAGCCCTCTAAGCGCCTATATGAATGTCATTCCTTGCATTTTAGCCATTTAGAGGATATACCACCCTTAAGTAAAATTTCATACTAGGCCAAAATCAAAAGTGCGCCATTGAATAAAATCTGTAAATTTAATGGTGTGAAAAAAAGAAGACCAGTTTTGAATAGGTGAAAGAGCCCTCTAAACGGGTATAGGAATATCATTCCTGGCATTTAAGTTATTTAGAGGGTATACCACCCTTAAATAAAATTTTATACTAGGCCAAAATCAAAAGTGCGGCATTGAATAAAATCTGTAAATTTAATGGTGTGAAAAAAAGAAGACCAGTTTTGAATAGGTGCAAGAGCTCTCTAAACGGCTATAGGAACGTCATTCCTGGCATTTTAGCCATTTAGAGGGTATACCACCCTTAAGTAAAATTTCATACTAGGCCAAAATCAAAAGTGCGCCATTGAATAAAATCTGTAAATTTAATGGTGTGAAAAAAAGAAGACCAGTTTTTAATAAGTGAAAGAGCCCTCTAAACGGCTATAGAAATGTCATTCCTGGGATTTTAGCCATTTAGAGGGTATACCACCCTTAAGTAAAATTTCATACTAAGCCAAAATCAAAAGTGCGCCATTGAATAAAATCTGTAAATTTAATGGTGTGAAAAAAAAGACCAGTTTTGAATAGGTGAAAGAGCCCTCTAAACGGCTATAGGAATGTCATTCCTGGAATTTTAGCCATTTAGAGGGTATACCACCCTTAAGTAAAATTTCATACTAGGCCAAAATCAAAAGTGCGCCATTGAATAAAATCTGTAAATTTAATGGTGTGAAAAAAACAAGACCAGTTTTGAATAGGTGAAAGAGCCCTCTAAACGGCTATAGGAATATCATTCCTGGCATTTTAGCCATTTAGAGGGTATACCACCCTTAAGTAAAATTTCATACTAGGCCAAAATCAAAAGTGCGCCATTGAATAAAATCTGTAAATTTAATGGTGTGAAAAAAAGACCAGTTTTGAATAGGTGCAAGAGCCCTCTAAACGGCTATAGGAATGTTATTCCTGGCATTTTAGCCATTTAGAGGGTATACAACCCTTAAGTAAAATTTCATACTAAGCCAAAATCAAAAGTGCGCCATTGAATAAAATCTGTAAATTTAATGGTGTCAAAAAAAGAAGACCAGTTTTGAATAGATGAAAGAGCCCTCTAAACAACTATAGGAATGTGATTCCTGGCATTTTAGCCATTTAGAGGGTATACCACCCTTAAGTAAAATTTCATACTAGGCCAAAATCAAAAGTGCGCCATTGAATAAAATCTGTAAATTTAATGGTGTGAAAAAAGAAGACCAGTTTTGAATAGCTGAAAGAGCCTTCTAAACGGCTATAGGAATGTCATTCCTGGCATTTTAGCCATTTAGAGGGTATACCACCCTTAAGTAAAATTTCATACTAGGTTAAAATCAAAAGTGCGCCATTGAATAAAATCTGTAAATTTAATGGTGTGAAAAAAAGAAGACCAGTTTTGAATAGGTGAGAGAGCCCTTTAACCGGCTATAGGAATGTCATTCCTGGCATTTTAGCCATTTAGAGGGTATACCACCCTTAAGTAAAATTTCATACTAGGCCAAAATCAAAAGTGCGCCATTGAATAAAATCTGTAAATTTAATGGTGTGAAAAAAACAAGACCAGTTTTGAATAGGTGAAGGAGCCCTCTAAACGGGTATAGGAATATCATTCCTGGCATTTAAGCCATTTAGAGGGTATACCACCCTTAAATAAAATTTTATACTAGGCCAAAATCAAAAGTGCGGCATTGAATAAAATCTGTAAATTTAATGGTGTGAAAAAAAGAAGACCAGTTTTGAATAGGTGCAAGAGCTCTCTAAACGGCTATAGGAACGTCATTCCTGGCATTTTAGCCATTTAGAGGGTATACCACCCTTAAGTAAAATTTCATACTAGGCCAAAATCAAAAGTGCGCCATTGAATAAAATCTGTAAATTTAATGGTGTGAAAAAAAGAAGACCAGTTTTTAATAAGTGAAAGAGCCCTCTAAACGGCTATAGGAATGTCATTCCTGGCATTTTAGCCATTTAGAGGGTATACCACCCTTAAGTAAAATTTCATACTAAGCCAAAATCAAAAGTGCGCCATTGAATAAAATCTGTAAATTTAATGGTGTGAAAAAAAAGACCAGTTTTGAATAGGTGAAAGAGCCCTCTAAACGGCTATAGGAATGTCATTCCTGGAATTTTAGCCATTTAGAGGGTATACCACCCTTAAGTAAAATTTCATACTAGGCCAAAATCAAAAGTGCGCCATTGAATAAAATCTGTAAATTTAATGGTGTGAAAAAAACAAGACCAGTTTTGAATAGGTGAAAGAGCCCTCTAAACGGCTATAGGAATATCATTCCTGGCATTTTAGCCATTTAGAGGGTATACCACCCTTAAGTAAAATTTCATACTAGGCCAAAATCAAAAGTGCGCCATTGAATAAAATCTGTAAATTTAATGGTGTGAAAAAAAGACCAGTTTTGAATAGGTGCAAGAGCCCTCTAAACGGCTATAGGAATGTTATTCCTGGCATTTTAGCCATTTAGAGGGTATACAACCCTTAAGTAAAATTTCATACTAAGCCAAAATCAAAAGTGCGCCATTGAATAAAATCTGTAAATTTAATGGTGTGAAAAAAAGAAGACCAGTTTTGAATAGCTGAAAGAGCCTTCTAAACGGCTATAGGAATGTCATTCCTGGCATTTTAGCCATTTAGAGGGTATACCACCCTTAAGTAAAATTTCATACTAGGTTAAAATCAAAAGTGCGCCATTGAATAAAATCTGTAAATTTAATGGTGTGAAAAAAAGAAGACCAGTTTTGAATAGGTGAGAGAGCCCTTTAACCGGCTATAGGAATGTCATTCCTGGCATTTTAGCCATTTAGAGGGTATACCACCCTTAAGTAAAATTTCATACTAGGCCAAAATCAAAAGTGCGCCATTGAATAAAATCTGTAAATTTAATGGTGTGAAAAAAACAAGCCCAGTTTTGAATAGGTGAAAGATCCTTTTAAACGGCTATAGGAATGTCATTCCTGGCATTTTAGCCATTTAGAGGGTATACCACCCTTAATAAAATTTCATACTAGGCCAAAATCAAAAAGTGCGACATTGAATAAAATCTGTAAATTTAATGGTGTGAAAAAAAGAAGACCAGTTTTGAATAGGTGAAAGAGCCTTCTAAACGGCTTTAGGAATGTCATTCCTGGCATTTTAGCCATTTAGAGGGTATACAACCCTTAAGTAAAATTTCATACTAGGCCAAAATCAAAAGTGCGCCATTGAATAAAATCTGTAAATTTAAAGGTGTGAAAAAAAGAAGACCAGTTTTGAATAGGTGAAAGAGCCCTCTAAACGGCTATAGGAATGTCATTCCTGGCATTTTAGCCATTTAGAGGGTATAGCACCCTTAATAAAATTTCATACTAGGCCAAAATCAAAAGTGCGCCATTGAATAAAATCTGTAAATTGAATGGTGTGAAAAAAAGAAGACCAGTTTTGAATAGGTGAAAGAGCCCTTTAAACGGCTGTAGGAATGTCATTCCTGGCATTTTAGCCATTTAGAGGGTATACCACCCTTAAGTAAAATTTCATACTAGGCCAAAATCAAAAGTGCGCCATTGAATAAAATCTGTAAATTTAAAGGTGTGAAAAAAAAGAAGACCAGTTTTGAATAGGTGAAAGAGCTTTCTAAACGGCTATAGAAATGTCATTCCTGGCATTTCAGCCATTTAGAGGATATACCACCCCTAAGTAAAATTTCATACTAGGCCAAAATCAAAAGTGCGCCATTGAATAAAATCTGTAAATTTAATGGTGTGAAAAAAGAAGACCAGTTTTGAATAGGTGAAGGAGCCCTTTAAGCGGCTATCGGAATGTCATTCCTGGCATTTTAGCCATTTAGAGGGTATACCACCCTTAAATAAAATTTCATACTAAGCCAAAATCAAAAGTGCGCCATTGAATAAAATCTGTAAATTTAATGGTGTGAAAAAAAAAGACCAGTTTTGAATAGGTGAAAGAGCCTTTTAAACGGCTATAGGAATGTCATTCCTGGCATTTTAGCCATTTAGAGGGTATACCACCCTTAAGTAAAATTTCATACTAAGCCAAAATCAAAAGTGCGCCATTGAATAAAATCTGTAAATTTAATGGTGTGAAAAAAAGAAAAAGAATAGGTGAAAGAGCTTTCTAAACGGCTATAGGAATGTCATTCCTGGCATTTTAGCCATTTAGAGGGTATACCACCCTTAAGTAAAATTTCATACTAGGCCAAAATCAAAAGTGCGCCATTGAATAAAATCTGTAAATTTAATGGTGTGAAAAAAAGAAGACCAGTTTTGAATAGGTGAAAGAGCCCTCTAAACGGCTGTAGGAATGTCATTCCTGACATTTTAGCCATTTAGAGGGTATACCACCCTTAAGTAAAGTTTCATACTAGGCCAAAATCAAAAGTGCGGCATTGAATAAAATCTGTAAATTTAATGGCGTGAAAAAAAGAAGACCAGTTTTGAATAGGTGAAAGAGCCCTCTAAACGGCTATAGGAATGTCATTCCTGGCATTTTAGCCATTTAGAGGGTATACCACCCTTAAGTAAAATTTCATACTAGGCCAAAATCAAAAGTGCGCCATTGAATAAAATCTGTAAATTTAATGGTGTGAAAAAAAGAAAAAGAATAGGTGAAAGAGCTTTCTAAACGGCTATAGGAATGTCATTCCTGGCATTTTAGCCATTTAGAGGGTATACCACCCTTAAGTAAAATTTCATACTAGGCCAAAATCAAAAGTGCGCCATTGAATAAAATCTGTAAATTTAATGGTGTGAAAAAAAACAAGACCAGTTTTGAATAGGTGAAAGAGCCTTCTAAACGGCTATAGGAATATCATTCCTGGCATTTTAGCCATTTAGAGGGTATACCACCCTTAAGTAAAATTTCATACTAGGCCAAAATCAAAAGTGCGCCATTGAATAAAATCTGTAAATTTAATGGTGTGAAAAAAAGACCAGTTTTGAATAGGTGAAAGAGCCCTCTAAACGGCTATAGGAATGTTATTCCTGGCATTTTAGCCATTTAGAGGGTATACCACCCTTAAGTAAAATTTCATACTAAGCCAAAATCAAAAGTGCGCCATTGAATAAAATCTGTAAATTTAATGGTGTCAAAAAAAGAAGACCAGTTTTGAATAGATGAAAGAGCCCTCTAAACGGCTATAGGAATGTCATTCCTGGCATTTTAGCCATTTAGAGGGTATACCACCCTTAAATAAAATTTCATACTAGGTTAAAATCAAAAGTGCGCCATTCAATAAAATCTGTAAATTTAATGGTGTGAAAAAAAGAAGACCAGTTTTGAATGGGTAAAAGAGCCCTCTAAACGGCTATGGGAATGTCATTCCTGGCATTTTAGCCATTTAGAGGGTATACCACCCTTAAGTAAAATTTCATACTAGGCCAAAATCAAAAGTGCGCCATTGAATAAAATCTGTAAATTTAATGGTGTGAAAAAAAGAAGACCAGTTTTGAATAGGTGAAAGAGCCCTCTAAACGGCTATAGGAATATCATTCCTGGCATTTCAGCCATTTAGAGGATAAACAACCCTTAAGTAAAATTTCATACTAGGCCAAAATCAAAAGTGCGCCATTGAATAAAATCTGTAAATTTAAAGGTGTGAAAAAAAGAAGACCAGTTTTGAATAGGTGAAAGAGCCTTCTAAACGGCTATAGGAATGTCATTCCTGGCATTTTAGCCATTTAGAGGGTATAGCACCCTTAATAAAATTTCATACTAGGCCAAAATCAAAAGTGCGCCATTGAATAAAATCTGTAAATTGAATGGTGTGAAAAAAAGAAGACCAGTTTTGAATAGGTAAAAGAGCCCTCTAAACGGCTATAGGAATGTTATTCCTGACATTTTAGCCATTTAGAGGGTATACCACCCTTAAATAAAATTTCATACTAGGCTAAAATCAAAAGTGCGCCATTGAATAAAATCTGTAAGTTTAAAGGTGTGAAAAAAAGAAGACCAGTTTTGAATAGGTGAAAGAGCCTTCTAAACGGCTATAGGAATATCATTCCTGGCATTTTAGCCATTTAGAGGGTATATTACCCTTAAGTAAAATTTCATACTAGGCCAAAATCAAAAGTGCGCCATTGAATAAAATCTGTAAATTTAATGGTGTGAAAAAAAGAAGACCAGTTTTGAATAGGTGAAAGATCCTTCTAAACGGCTATAGGAATGTTATTCCTGGCATTTTAGCCATTTAGAGGGTATACCACCCTTAAGTAAAATTTCATACTAGGCCAAAATCAAAAGTGCGCCATTGAATAAAATCTGTAAATTTAATGGTGTGAAAAAAAGAAGACCAGTTTTGAATAGATGAAAGAGCCCTCTAAACAACTATAGGAATGTTATTCCTGGCATTTTAGCCATTTAGAGGGTATACCACCCCTAAATAAAATTTCATACTAGGCCAAAATCAAAAGTGCGCCATTGAATAAAATCTGTAAATTTAAAGGTGTGAAAAAAAGAAGACCAGTTTTGAATAGGTGAAAGAGCCCTCTAAACGGCTATAGGAATGTCATTCCTGGCATTTTAGCCATTTAGAGGGTATACCACCCTTAAATAAAATTTCATACTAGGTTAAAATCAAAAGTGCGCCATTGAATAAAATCTGTAAAATTAATGGTGTGAAAAAAGACCAGTTTTGAATAGGTGAAAGAGTCCTCTAAACGGCTATAGGAATGTCATTTCTGGCATTTTAGCCATTTAGAGGGTATATTACCCTTTGTAAAATTTCATACTAGGCCAAAATCAAAAGTGCGCCATTGAATAAAATCTGTAAATTTAATGGTGTGAAAAAAAGAAGACCAGTTTTGAATAGGTGAAAGAGCCTTCTAAACGGCTATAGGAATGTCATTCCTGGCATTTTAGCCATTTAGAGGGTATACCACCCTTAAGTAAAATTTCATACTAGGCCAAAATCAAAAGTGCGCCATTGAATAAAATCTGTAAATTTAATGGTGTGAAAAAAAGACCAGTTTTGAATAGGTGAAAGAGCCCTCTAAACGGCTATAGGAATGTTATTCCTGGCATTTTAGCCATTTAGAGGGTATACCACCCTTAAGTAAAATTTCATACTAAGCCAAAATCAAAAGTGCGCCATTGAATAAAATCTGTAAATTTAATGGTGTCAAAAAAAGAAGACCAGTTTTGAATAGATGAAAGAGCCCTCTAAACGGCTATAGGAATGTCATTCCTGGCATTTTAGCCATTTAGAGGGTATACCACCCTTAAATAAAATTTCATACTAGGTTAAAATCAAAAGTGCGCCATTCAATAAAATCTGTAAATTTAATGGTGTGAAAAAAAGAAGACCAGTTTTGAATGGGTAAAAGAGCCCTCTAAACGGCTATGGGAATGTCATTCCTGGCATTTTAGCCATTTAGAGGGTATACCACCCTTAAGTAAAATTTCATACTAGGCCAAAATCAAAAGTGCGCCATTGAATAAAATCTGTAAATTTAATGGTGTGAAAAAAAGAAGACCAGTTTTGAATAGGTGAAAGAGCCCTCTAAACGGCTATAGGAATGTCATTCCTGGCATTTTAGCCATTTAGAGGGTATACCACCCCTAAATAAAATTTCATACTAGGCCAAAATCAAAAAGTGCGACATTGAATAAAATCTGTAAATTTAATGGTGTGAAAAAAAGAAGACCAGTTTTGAATAGGTGAAAGAGCCTTCTAAACGGCTATAGGAATATCATTCCTGGCATTTTAGCCATTTAGAGGGTATACCACCCCTAAGTAAAATTTCATACTAGGCCAAAATCAAAAGTGCGCCATTGAATAAAATCTGTAAATTTAATGGTGTGAAAAAAACAAGACCAGTTTTGAATAGGTGAAAGATCCTTTTAAACGGCTATAGGAATGTCATTCCTGGCATTTTAGCCATTTAGAGGGTATACCACCCTTAATAAAATTTCATACTAGGCCAAAATCAAAAAGTGCGACATTGAATAAAATCTGTAAATTTAATGGTGTGAAAAAAAGAAGACCAGTTTTGAATAGGTGAAAGAGCCTTCTAAACGGCTTTAGGAATGTCATTCCTGGCATTTTAGCCATTTAGAGGGTATACAACCCTTAAGTAAAATTTCATACTAGGCCAAAATCAAAAGTGCGCCATTGAATAAAATCTGTAAATTTAAAGGTGTGAAAAAAAGAAGACCAGTTTTGAATAGGTGAAAGAGCCCTCTAAACGGCTATAGGAATGTCATTCCTGGCATTTTAGCCATTTAGAGGGTATAGCACCCTTAATAAAATTTCATACTAGGCCAAAATCAAAAGTGCGCCATTGAATAAAATCTGTAAATTGAATGGTGTGAAAAAAAGAAGACCAGTTTTGAAAAGGTGAAAGAGCCCTTTAAACGGCTGTAGGAATGTCATTCCTGGCATTTTAGCCATTTAGAGGGTATACCACCCCTAAGTAAAATTTCATACTAGGCCAAAATCAAAAGTGCGCCATTGAATAAAATCTGTAAATTTAATGGTGTGAAAAAAAGAAGAAGAATATGTGAAAGAGCTTTCTAAACGGCTATAGGAATGTCATTCCTGGCATTTTAGCCATTTAGAGGGTATACCACCCTTAGTAAAATTTCATACTAGGCCAAAATCAAAAGTGCGCCATTGAATAAAATCTGTAAATTTAATGGTGTGAAAAAAACAAGACCAGTTTTGAATAGGTGAAAGATCCTTTTAAACGGCTATAGGAATGTCATTCCTGGCATTTTAGCCATTTAGAGGGTATACCACCCTTAATAAAATTTCATACTAGGCCAAAATCAAAAAGTGCGACATTGAATAAAATCTGTAAATTTAATGGTGTGAAAAAAAGAAGACCAGTTTTGAATAGGTGAAAGAGCCTTCTAAACGGCTTTAGGAATGTCATTCCTGGCATTTTAGCCATTTAGAGGGTATACAACCCTTAAGTAAAATTTCATACTAGGCCAAAATCAAAAGTGCGCCATTGAATAAAATCTGTAAATTTAAAGGTGTGAAAAAAAGAAGACCAGTTTTGAATAGGTGAAAGAGCCCTCTAAACGGCTATAGGAATGTCATTCCTGGCATTTTAGCCATTTAGAGGGTATAGCACCCTTAATAAAATTTCATACTAGGCCAAAATCAAAAGTGCGCCATTGAATAAAATCTGTAAATTGAATGGTGTGAAAAAAAGAAGACCAGTTTTGAAAAGGTGAAAGAGCCCTTTAAACGGCTGTAGGAATGTCATTCCTGGCATTTTAGCCATTTAGAGGGTATACCACCCTTAAGTAAAATTTCATACTAGGCCAAAATCAAAAGTGCGCCATTGAATAAAATCTGTAAATTTAAAGGTGTGAAAAAAAAGAAGACCAGTTTTGAATAGGTGAAAGAGCTTTCTAAACGGCTATAGAAATGTCATTCCTGGCATTTCAGCCATTTAGAGGATATACCACCCCTAAGTAAAATTTCATACTAGGCCAAAATCAAAAGTGCGCCATTGAATAAAATCTGTAAATTTAATGGTGTGAAAAAAGAAGACCAGTTTTGAATAGGTGAAGGAGCCCTTTAAGCGGCTATCGGAATGTCATTCCTGGCATTTTAGCCATTTAGAGGGTATACCACCCTTAAATAAAATTTCATACTAAGCCAAAATCAAAAGTGCGCCATTGAATAAAATCTGTAAATTTAATGGTGTGAAAAAAAAAGACCAGTTTTGAATAGGTGAAAGAGCCTTTTAAACGGCTATAGGAATGTCATTCCTGGCATTTTAGCCATTTAGAGGGTATACCACCCTTAAGTAAAATTTCATACTAAGCCAAAATCAAAAGTGCGCCATTGAATAAAATCTGTAAATTTAATGGTGTGAAAAAAAGAAAAAGAATAGGTGAAAGAGCTTTCTAAACGGCTATAGGAATGTCATTCCTGGCATTTTAGCCATTTAGAGGGTATACCACCCTTAAGTAAAATTTCATACTAGGCCAAAATCAAAAGTGCGCCATTGAATAAAATCTGTAAATTTAATGGTGTGAAAAAAAGAAGACCAGTTTTGAATAGGTGAAAGAGCCCTCTAAACGGCTGTAGGAATGTCATTCCTGACATTTTAGCCATTTAGAGGGTATACCACCCTTAAGTAAAGTTTCATACTAGGCCAAAATCAAAAGTGCGGCATTGAATAAAATCTGTAAATTTAATGGCGTGAAAAAAAGAAGACCAGTTTTGAATAGGTGAAAGAGCCCTCTAAACGGCTATAGGAATGTCATTCCTGGCATTTTAGCCATTTAGAGGGTATACCACCCTTAAGTAAAATTTCATACTAGGCCAAAATCAAAAGTGCGCCATTGAATAAAATCTGTAAATTTAATGGTGTGAAAAAAAAGACCAGTTTTGAATAGGTGAAAGAGCCCTCTAAACGGCTATAGGAATGTCATTCCTGGCATTTTAGCCATTTAGAGGGTATACCACCCTTAAGTAAAATTTCATACTAGGCCAAAATCAAAAGTGCGCCATTGAATAAAATCTGTAAATTTAATGGTGTGAAAAAAAAACAAGACCAGTTTTGAATAGGTGAAAGAGCCTTCTAAACGGCTATAGGAATATCATTCCTGGCATTTTAGCCATTTAGAGGGTATACCACCCTTAAGTAAAATTTCATACTAGGCCAAAATCAAAAGTGCGCCATTGAATAAAATCTGTAAATTTAATGGTGTGAAAAAAAGACCAGTTTTGAATAGGTGAAAGAGCCCTCTAAACGGCTATAGGAATGTTATTCCTGGCATTTTAGCCATTTAGAGGGTATACCACCCTTAAGTAAAATTTCATACTAAGCCAAAATCAAAAGTGCGCCATTGAATAAAATCTGTAAATTTAATGGTGTCAAAAAAAGAAGACCAGTTTTGAATAGATGAAAGAGCCCTCTAAACGGCTATAGGAATGTCATTCCTGGCATTTTAGCCATTTAGAGGGTATACCACCCTTAAATAAAATTTCATACTAGGTTAAAATCAAAAGTGCGCCATTCAATAAAATCTGTAAATTTAATGGTGTGAAAAAAAGAAGACCAGTTTTGAATGGGTAAAAGAGCCCTCTAAACGGCTATGGGAATGTCATTCCTGGCATTTTAGCCATTTAGAGGGTATACCACCCTTAAGTAAAATTTCATACTAGGCCAAAATCAAAAGTGCGCCGTTGAATAAAATCTGTAAATTTAATGGTGTGAAAAAAAGAAGACCAGTTTTGAATAGGTGAAAGAGCCCTCTAAACGGCTATAGGAATGTCATTCCTGGCATTTTAGCCATTTAGAGGGTATACCACCCCTAAATAAAATTTCATACTAGGCCAAAATCAAAAAGTGCGACATTGAATAAAATCTGTAAATTTAATGGTGTGAAAAAAAGAAGACCAGTTTTGAATAGGTGAAAGAGCCTTCTAAACGGCTATAGGAATATCATTCCTGGCATTTCAGCCATTTAGAGGATAAACAACCCTTAAGTAAAATTTCATACTAGGCCAAAATCAAAAGTGCGCCATTGAATAAAATCTGTAAATTTAAAGGTGTGAAAAAAAGAAGACCAGTTTTGAATAGGTGAAAGAGCCTTCTAAACGGCTATAGGAATGTCATTCCTGGCATTTTAGCCATTTAGAGGGTATAGCACCCTTAATAAAATTTCATACTAGGCCAAAATCAAAAGTGCGCCATTGAATAAAATCTGTAAATTGAATGGTGTGAAAAAAAGAAGACCAGTTTTGAATAGGTAAAAGAGCCCTCTAAACGGCTATAGGAATGTTATTCCTGACATTTTAGCCATTTAGAGGGTATACCACCCTTAAATAAAATTTCATACTAGGCTAAAATCAAAAGTGCGCCATTGAATAAAATCTGTAAGTTTAAAGGTGTGAAAAAAAGAAGACCAGTTTTGAATAGGTGAAAGAGCCTTCTAAACGGCTATAGGAATATCATTCCTGGCATTTTAGCCATTTAGAGGGTATATTACCCTTAAGTAAAATTTCATACTAGGCCAAAATCAAAAGTGCGCCATTGAATAAAATCTGTAAATTTAATGGTGTGAAAAAAAGAAGACCAGTTTTGAATAGGTGAAAGATCCTTCTAAACGGCTATAGGAATGTTATTCCTGGCATTTTAGCCATTTAGAGGGTATACCACCCTTAAGTAAAATTTCATACTAGGCCAAAATCAAAAGTGCGCCATTGAATAAAATCTGTAAATTTAATGGTGTGAAAAAAAGAAGACCAGTTTTGAATAGATGAAAGAGCCCTCTAAACAACTATAGGAATGTTATTCCTGGCATTTTAGCCATTTAGAGGGTATACCACCCCTAAATAAAATTTCATACTAGGCCAAAATCAAAAGTGCGCCATTGAATAAAATCTGTAAATTTAAAGGTGTGAAAAAAAGAAGACCAGTTTTGAATAGGTGAAAGAGCCCTCTAAACGGCTATAGGAATGTCATTCCTGGCATTTTAGCCATTTAGAGGGTATACCACCCTTAAATAAAATTTCATACTAGGTTAAAATCAAAAGTGCGCCATTGAATAAAATCTGTAAAATTAATGGTGTGAAAAAAGACCAGTTTTGAATAGGTGAAAGAGTCCTCTAAACGGCTATAGGAATGTCATTTCTGGCATTTTAGCCATTTAGAGGGTATATTACCCTTTGTAAAATTTCATACTAGGCCAAAATCAAAAGTGCGCCATTGAATAAAATCTGTAAATTTAATGGTGTGAAAAAAAGAAGACCAGTTTTGAATAGGTGAAAGAGCCTTCTAAACGGCTATAGGAATGTCATTCCTGGCATTTTAGCCATTTAGAGGGTATACCACCCTTAATTAAAATTTCATACTAGGCCAAAATCAAAAGTGCGCCATTGAATAAAATCTGTAAATTTAATGGTGTGAAAAAAAGACCAGTTTTGAATAGGTGAAAGAGCCCTCTAAACGGCTATAGGAATGTTATTCCTGGCATTTTAGCCATTTAGAGGGTATACCACCCTTAAGTAAAATTTCATACTAAGCCAAAATCAAAAGTGCGCCATTGAATAAAATCTGTAAATTTAATGGTGTCAAAAAAAGAAGACCAGTTTTGAATAGATGAAAGAGCCCTCTAAACGGCTATAGGAATGTCATTCCTGGCATTTTAGCCATTTAGAGGGTATACCACCCTTAAATAAAATTTCATACTAGGTTAAAATCAAAAGTGCGCCATTCAATAAAATCTGTAAATTTAATGGTGTGAAAAAAAGAAGACCAGTTTTGAATGGGTAAAAGAGCCCTCTAAACGGCTATGGGAATGTCATTCCTGGCATTTTAGCCATTTAGAGGGTATACCACCCTTAAGTAAAATTTCATACTAGGCCAAAATCAAAAGTGCGCCATTGAATAAAATCTGTAAATTTAATGGTGTGAAAAAAAGAAGACCAGTTTTGAATAGGTGAAAGAGCCCTCTAAACGGCTATAGGAATGTCATTCCTGGCATTTTAGCCATTTAGAGGGTATACCACCCCTAAATAAAATTTCATACTAGGCCAAAATCAAAAAGTGCGACATTGAATAAAATCTGTAAATTTAATGGTGTGAAAAAAAGAAGACCAGTTTTGAATAGGTGAAAGAGCCTTCTAAACGGCTATAGGAATATCATTCCTGGCATTTCAGCCATTTAGAGGATATACAACCCTTAAGTAAAATTTCATACTAGGCCAAAATCAAAAGTGCGCCATTGAATAAAATCTGTAAATTTAATGGTGTGAAAAAAAAGACCAGTTTTGAATAGGTGAAAGAGCCCTCTAAACGGCTATAGGAATGTCATTCCTGGCATTTTAGCCATTTAGAGGGTATACCACCCTTAAGTAAAATTTCATACTAGGCCAAAATCAAAAGTGCGCCATTGAATAAAATCTGTAAATTTAATGGTGTGAAAAAAAACAAGACCAGTTTTGAATAGGTGAAAGAGCCTTCTAAACGGCTATAGGAATATCATTCCTGGCATTTTAGCCATTTAGAGGGTATACCACCCTTAAGTAAAATTTCATACTAGGCCAAAATCAAAAGTGCGCCATTGAATAAAATCTGTAAATTTAATGGTGTGAAAAAAAGACCAGTTTTGAATAGGTGAAAGAGCCCTCTAAACGGCTATAGGAATGTTATTCCTGGCATTTTAGCCATTTAGAGGGTATACCACCCTTAAGTAAAATTTCATACTAAGCCAAAATCAAAAGTGCGCCATTGAATAAAATCTGTAAATTTAATGGTGTAAAAAAAGAAGACCAGTTTTGAATAGATGAAAGAGCCCTCTAAACGGCTATAGGAATGTCATTCCTGGCATTTTAGCCATTTAGAGGGTATACCACCCTTAAATAAAATTTCATACTAGGTTAAAATCAAAAGTGCGCCATTCAATAAAATCTGTAAATTTAATGGTGTGAAAAAAAGAAGACCAGTTTTGAATGGGTAAAAGAGCCCTCTAAACGGCTATGGGAATGTCATTCCTGGCATTTTAGCCATTTAGAGGGTATACCACCCTTAAGTAAAATTTCATACTAGGCCAAAATCAAAAGTGCGCCATTGAATAAAATCTGTAAATTTAATGGTGTGAAAAAAAGAAGACCAGTTTTGAATAGGTGAAAGAGCCCTCTAAACGGCTATAGGAATGTCATTCCTGGCATTTTAGCCATTTAGAGGGTATACCACCCCTAAATAAAATTTCATACTAGGCCAAAATCAAAAAGTGCGACATTGAATAAAATCTGTAAATTTAATGGTGTGAAAAAAAGAAGACCAGTTTTGAATAGGTGAAAGAGCCTTCTAAACGGCTATAGGAATATCATTCCTGGCATTTCAGCCATTTAGAGGATATACAACCCTTAAGTAAAATTTCATACTAGGCCAAAATCAAAAGTGCGCCATTGAATAAAATCTGTAAATTTAAAGGTGTGAAAAAAAGAAGACCAGTTTTGAATAGGTGAAAGAGCCTTCTAAACGGCTATAGGAATGTCATTCCTGGCATTTTAGCCATTTAGAGGGTATAGCACCCTTAATAAAATTTCATACTAGGCCAAAATCAAAAGTGCGCCATTGAATAAAATCTGTAAATTGAATGGTGTGAAAAAAAGAAGACCAGTTTTGAATAGGTAAAAGAGCCCTCTAAACGGCTATAGGAATGTTATTCCTGACATTTTAGCCATTTAGAGGGTATACCACCCTTAAATAAAATTTCATACTAGGCTAAAATCAAAAGTGCGCCATTGAATAAAATCTGTAAGTTTAAAGGTGTGAAAAAAAGAAGACCAGTTTTGAATAGGTGAAAGAGCCTTCTAAACGGCTATAGGAATATCATTCCTGGCATTTTAGCCATTTAGAGGGTATATTACCCTTAAGTAAAATTTCATACTAGGCCAAAATCAAAAGTGCGCCATTGAATAAAATCTGTAAATTTAATGGTGTGAAAAAAAGAAGACCAGTTTTGAATAGGTGAAAGATCCTTCTAAACGGCTATAGGAATGTTATTCCTGGCATTTTAGCCATTTAGAGGGTATACCACCCTTAAGTAAAATTTCATACTAGGCCAAAATCAAAAGTGCGCCATTGAATAAAATCTGTAAATTTAATGGTGTGAAAAAAAGAAGACCAGTTTTGAATAGATGAAAGAGCCCTCTAAACAACTATAGGAATGTTATTCCTGGCATTTTAGCCATTTAGAGGGTATACCACCCCTAAATAAAATTTCATACTAGGCCAAAATCAAAAGTGCGCCATTGAATAAAATCTGTAAATTTAAAGGTGTGAAAAAAAGAAGACCAGTTTTGAATAGGTGAAAGAGCCCTCTAAACGGCTATAGGAATGTCATTCCTGGCATTTTAGCCATTTAGAGGGTATACCACCCTTAAATAAAATTTCATACTAGGTTAAAATCAAAAGTGCGCCATTGAATAAAATCTGTAAAATTAATGGTGTGAAAAAAGACCAGTTTTGAATAGGTGAAAGAGTCCTCTAAACGGCTATAGGAATGTCATTTCTGGCATTTTAGCCATTTAGAGGGTATATTACCCTTTGTAAAATTTCATACTAGGCCAAAATCAAAAGTGCGCCATTGAATAAAATCTGTAAATTTAATGGTGTGAAAAAAAGAAGACCAGTTTTGAATAGGTGAAAGAGCCTTCTAAACGGCTATAGGAATGTCATTCCTGGCATTTTAGCCATTTAGAGGGTATACCACCCTTAAGTAAAATTTCATACTAGGCCAAAATCAAAAGTGCGCCATTGAATAAAATCTGTAAATTTAATGGTGTGAAAAAAAAGACCAGTTTTGAATAGGTGAAAGAGCCCTCTAAACGGCTATAGGAATGTCATTCCTGGCATTTTAGCCATTTAGAGGGTATACCACCCTTAAGTAAAATTTCATACTAGGCTAAAATCAAAAGTGCGCCATTGAATAAAATCTGTAAATTTAATGGTGTGAAAAAAAGAAGACCAGTTTTGAATAGGTAAAAGAGCCTTCTAAACGGCTATAGGAATATCATTCCTGGCATTTGAACCATTTAGAGGGTATATTACCCTTAAGTAAAATTTCATACTAGGCCAAAATCAAAAGTGCGCCATTGAATAAAATCTGTAAATTTAATGATGTGAAAAAAAGACCAGTTTTGAATAGGTGAAAGAGAACTCTACTATAGAAATGTCATTCCTGGCATTTTAGCCATTTAGAGGGTATACCACCCTTAAGTAAAATTTCATACTAGGCCAAAATCAAAAGTGCGCCATTGAATAAAATTAATAAATTTAATGGTGTGAAAAAAAGAAGACCAGTTTTGAATAGGTGAAAGAGCCCTCTAAACGGCTATAGGAATGTCATTCCTGGCATTTTAGCCATTTAGAGGGTATAGCACCCTTAATAAAATTTCATACTAGGCCAAAATCAAAAGTGCGCCATTGAATAAAATCTGTAAATTGAATGGTGTGTAAAAAAAAGACCAGTTTTGAATAGGTGAAAGAGCCCTCTAAACGGCTATAGGAATGTCATTTATGGCATTTTAGCCATTTAGAGGGTATACCACCCTTAAGTAAAATTTCATACTAGGCCAAAATCAAAAGTGCGCCATTGAATAAAATCTGTAAATTTAAAGGTGTGAAAAAAAGAAGACCAGTTTTGAATAGGTGAAAGAGCTTTCTAAACGGCTATAGGAATGTCATTCCTGGCATTTCAGCCATTTAGAGGGTATACCACCCCTAAGTATAATTTCATACTAGGCCAAAATCAAAAGTGCGCCATTGAATAAAATCTGTAAATTTAATGGTGTGAAAAAAAGAAGACCAGTTTTGAATAGGTGAAAGAGCCCTCTAAACGGCTATTGGAATGTCATTCCTGGCATTTTAGCCATTTAGAGGGTATACCACCCTTAAGTAAAATTTCATACTAGGCCAAAATCAAAAGTGCGCCATTGAATAAAATCTGTAAATTTAATGGTGTGAAAAAAAGACCAGTTTTGAATAGGTGAAAGAGCCCTCTAAACGGCTATAGGAATGTCATTCCTAGCATTTTAGCCACTTAGAGGGTATATTACCCTTAAGTAAAATTTCATACTAGGCCAAAATCAAAAGTGCGCCATTGAATAAAATCTGTAAATTTAATGGTGTGAAAAAAAGAAGACCAGTTTTGAATAGGTGAAAGATTCCTTTAAACGGCTATAGGAATGTCATTGCTGGCATTTTAGCCATTTAGAGGGTATACCACCATTAATAAAATTTCATACTAAGCCAAAATCAAAAAGTGCGACATTGAATAAAATCTGTAAATTTAATGGTGTGAAAAAAAGAAGACCAGTTTTGAATAGGTGAAAGAGCCTTCTAAACGGCTATAGGAATGTCATTCCTGGCATTTTTGCCATTTAGAGGGTATACCACCCTTAAGTAAAATTTCATACTAGGCCAAAATCAAAAGTGCGCCATTGAATAAAATCTGTAAATTTAATGGTGTGAAAAAAAGACCAGTTTTGAATAGGTGAAAGAGCCCTCTAAACGGCTATAGGAATGTCATTCCTGGCATTTTAGCCATTTAGAGGGTATACCACCCTTAAGTAAAATTTCATACTAGGCCAAAATCAAAAGTGTGCCATTGAATAAAATCTGTAAATTTAATGGTGTGAAAAAAAGAAGACCAGTTTTGAATAGATGAAAGATCCTTCTAAACGGCTATAGGAATGTTATTCCTGGCATTTTAGCCATTTAGAGGGTATACCACCCTTAAGTAAAATTTCATACTAGGCCAAAATCAAAAGTGCGCCATTGAATAAAATCTGTAAATTTAATGGTGTGAAAAAAAGAAGACCAGTTTTGAATAGATGAAAGAGCCCTCTAAACAACTATAGGAATGTTATTCCTGGCATTTTAGCCATTTAGAGGGTATACCACCCCTAAATAAAATTTCATACTAGGCCAAAATCAAAAGTGCGCCATTGAATAAAATCTGTAAATTTAAAGGTGTGAAAAAAAGAAGACCAGTTTTGAATAGGTGAAAGAGCCCTCTAAACGGCTATAGGAATGTCATTCCTGGCATTTTAGCCATTTAGAGGGTATACCACCCTTAAATAAAATTTCATACTAGGTTAAAATCAAAAGTGCGCCATTGAATAAAATCTGTAAATTTAATGGTGTGAAAAAAAGACCAGTTTTGAATAGGTGAAAGAGTCCTCTAAACGGCTATAGGAATGTCATTTCTGGCATTTTAGCCATTTAGAGGGTATATTACCCTTTGTAAAATTTCATACTAGGCCAAAATCAAAAGTGCGCCATTGAATAAAATCTGTAAATTTAATGGTGTGAAAAAAGAAGACCAGTTTTGAATAGGTGAAAGAGCCTTCTAAACGGCTATAGGAATGTCATTCCTGGCATTTTAGCCATTTAGAGGGTATACCACCCTTAAGTAAAATTTCATACTAGGCCAAAATCAAAAGTGCGCCATTGAATAAAATCTGTAAATTTAATGGTGTGAAAAAAAAGACCAGTTTTGAATAGGTGAAAGAGCCCTCTAAACGGCTATAGGAATGTCATTCCTGGCATTTTAGCCATTTAGAGGGTATACCACCCTTAAGTAAAATTTCATACTAGGCTAAAATCAAAAGTGCGCCATTGAATAAAATCTGTAAATTTAATGGTGTGAAAAAAAGAAGACCAGTTTTGAATAGGTAAAAGAGCCTTCTAAACGGCTATAGGAATATCATTCCTGGCATTTGAACCATTTAGAGGGTATATTACCCTTAAGTAAAATTTCATACTAGGCCAAAATCAAAAGTGCGCCATTGAATAAAATCTGTAAATTTAATGGTGTGAAAAAAAGACCAGTTTTGAATAGGTGAAAGAGAACTCTACTATAGAAATGTCATTCCTGGCATTTTAGCCATTTAGAGGGTATACCACCCTTAAGTAAAATTTCATACTAGGCCAAAATCAAAAGTGCGCCATTGAATAAAATCTATAAATTTAATGGTGTGAAAAAAAGAAGACCAGTTTTGAATAGGTGAAAGAGCCCTCTAAACGGCTATAGGAATGTCATTCCTGGCATTTTAGCCATTTAGAGGGTATAGCACCCTTAATAAAATTTCATACTAGGCCAAAATCAAAAGTGCGCCATTGAATAAAATCTGTAAATTGAATGGTGTGTTAAAAAAGACCAGTTTTGAATAGGTGAAAGAGCCCTCTAAACGGCTATAGGAATGTCATTTATGGCATTTTAGCCATTTAGAGGGTATACCACCCTTAAGTAAAATTTCATACTAGGCCAAAATCAAAAGTGCGCCATTGAATAAAATCTGTAAATTTAAAGGTGTGAAAAAAAAGAAGACCAGTTTTGAATAGGTGAAAGAGCTTTCTAAACGGCTATAGGAATGTCATTCCTGGCATTTCAGCCATTTAGAGGGTATACCACCCCTAAGTATAATTTCATACTAGGCCAAAATCAAAAGTGCGCCATTGAATAAAATCTGTAAATTTAATGGTGTGAAAAAAAGAAGACCAGTTTTGAATAGGTGAAAGAGCCCTCTAAACGGCTATTGGAATGTCATTCCTGGCATTTTAGCCATTTAGAGGGTATACCACCCTTAAGTAAAATTTCATACTAGGCCAAAATCAAAAGTGCGCCATTGAATAAAATCTGTAAATTTAATGGTGTGAAAAAAAGACCAGTTTTGAATAGGTGAAAGAGCCCTCTAAACGGCTATAGGAATGTCATTCCTAGCATTTTAGCCACTTAGAGGGTATATTACCCTTAAGTAAAATTTCATACTAGGCCAAAATCAAAAGTGCGCCATTGAATAAAATCTGTAAATTTAATGGTGTGAAAAAAAGAAGACCAGTTTTGAATAGGTGAAAGAGCCCTCTAAACGGCTATAGGAATGTTATTCCTGGCATTTTAGCCATTTAGAAGGTATACCACCCTTAAGTAAAATTTCATACTAGGCCAAAATCAAAAGTGCGCCATTGAATAAAATCTGTAAATTTAATGGTGTGAAAAAAAGAAGACCAGTTTTGAATAGGTGAAAGATTCCTTTAAACGGCTATAGGAATGTCATTGCTAGCATTTTAGCCATTTAGAGGGTATACCACCCTTAATAAAATTTCATACTAGGCCAAAATCAAAAAGTGCGACATTGAATAAAATCTGTAAATTTAATGGTGTGAAAAAAAGAAGACCAGTCTTGAATAGGTGAAAGAGCCTTCTAAACGGCTATAGGAATGTCATTGCTGGCATTTTTGCCATTTAGAGGGTATACCACCCTTAAGTAAAATTTCATACTAGGCCAAAATCAAAAGTGCGCCATTGAATAAAATCTGTAAATTTAATGGTGTGAAAAAAAGACCAGTTTTGAATAGGTGAAAGAGCCCTCTAAACGGCTATAGGAATGTCATTCCTGGCATTTTAGCCATTTAGAGGGTATACCACCCTTAAGTAAAATTTCATACTAGGCCAAAATCAAAAGTGCGCCATTGAATAAAATCTGTAAATTTAATGGTGTGAAAAAAAGAAGACCAGTTTTGAATAGCTGAAAGAGCCTTCTAAACGGCTATAGGAATGTCATTCCTGGCATTTTAGCCATTTAGAGGGTATACCACCCTTAAGTAAAATTTCATACTAGGCTAAAATCAAAAGTGCGCCATTGAATAAAATCTGTAAATTTAATGGTGTGAAAAAAAGAAGACCAGTTTTGAATAGGTGAAAGAGCCTTCTAAACGGCTATAGGAATATCATTCCTGGCATTTTAGCCATTTAGAGGGTATATTACCCTTTGTAAAATTTCATACTAGGCCAAAATCAAAAGTGCGCCATTGAATAAAATCTGTAAATTTAATGGTGTGAAAAAAAGAAGACCAGTTTTGAATAGGTGAAAGAGCCTTCTAAACGGCTATAGGAATGTCATTCCTGGCATTTTAGCCATTTAGAGGGTATACAACCCTTAAGTAAAATTTCATACTAGGCTAAAATCAAAAGTGCGCCATTGAATAAAATCTGTAAATTTAATGGTGTGAAAAAAAGAAGACCAGTTTTGAATAGGTAAAAGAGCCTTCTAAACGGCTATAGGAATATCATTCCTGGCATTTGAACCATTTAGAGGGTATGTTTTTACGGGTTTTAAGTTTATAAAACTTACTTGGTTTTAACGGTTTTCTTTATATAAAAAATTAAACTCTGTAAATTTTAAAACGTTATAAAACGTACGTATATAAGAAATTTATTGGTTTCACTTGTTATTTCACTTGTGTTTTATGGGTTTGTTTGTATGTTTTTTTTTTTTTTGGAATAAATATCTTAGTTTATATAAATGATAAGTTGTAACAAAGATGTTGTTCACTGCTTTTGTTTTTCCACTTGATGTTTCACGAACAAAAAAGAGAATAGAATAATTTTATCGTACAAAACGGGCCGCTTTATTTGTAGCTTTGAAGTTGGTGGTAGTTGGCTTAGGGGGCATTGTTATGAAAGGTCAGGGTTGGATAGAACTATATATTTTGTTCACTGAGGTGAACAGGGTATATTACCCTTAAGTAAAATTTCATACTAGGCCAAAATCAAAAGTGCGCCATTGAATAAAATCTATAAATTTAATGGTGTGAAAAAAAGAAGACCAGTTTTGAATAGGTGAAAGAGAACTCTACTATACGAATGTCATTCCTGGCATTTTAGCCATTTAGAGGGTATACCACCCTTAAGTAAAATTTCATACTAGGCCAAAATCAAAAGTGCGCCATTGAATAAAATCTATAAATTTAATGGTGTGAAAAAAAGAAGACCAGTTTTGAATAGGTGAAAGAGCCCTCTAAACGGCTATAGGAATGTCATTCCTGGCATTTTAGCCATTTAGAGGGCATAGCACCCTTAATAAAATTTCATACTAGGCCAAAATCAAAAGTGCGCCATTGAATAAAATCTGTAAATTGAATGGTGTGTAAAAAAAAAGACCAGTTTTGAATAGGTGAAAGAGCCCTCTAAACGGCTATAGGAATGTCATTTATGGCATTTTAGCCATTTAGAGGGTATACCACCCTTAAGTAAAATTTCATACTAGGCCAAAATCAAAAGTGCGCCATTGAATAAAATCTGTAAATTTAAAGGTGTGAAAAAAAAGAAGACCAGTTTTGAATAGGTGAAGGAGCTTTCTAAACGGCTATAGGAATGTCATTCCTGGCATTTCAGCCATTTAGAGGGTATACCACCCCTAAGTATAATTTCATACTAGGCCAAAATCAAAAGTGCGCCATTGAATAAAATCTGTAAATTTAATGGTGTGAAAAAAAGAAGACCAGTTTTGAATAGGTGAAAGAGCCCTCTAAACGGCTATTGGAATGTCATTCCTGGCATTTTAGCCATTTAGAGGGTATACCACCCTTAAGTAAAATTTCATACTAGGCCAAAATCAAAAGTGCGCCATTGAATAAAATCTGTAAATTTAATGGTGTGAAAAAAAGAAGACCAGTTTTGAATAGGTGAAAGATTCCTTTAAACGGCTATAGGAATGTCATTGCTGGCATTTTAGCCATTTAGAGGGTATACCACCCTTAATAAAATTTCATACTAGGCCAAAATCAAAAAGTGCGACATTGAATAAAATCTGTAAATTTAATGGTGTGAAAAAAAGAAGACCAGTTTTGAATAGGTGAAAGAGCCTTCTAAACGGCTATAGGAATGTCATTCCTGGCATTTTTGCCATTTAGAGGGTATACCACCCTTAAGTAAAATTTCATACTAGGCCAAAATCAAAAGTGCGCCATTGAATAAAATCTGTAAATTTAATGGTGTGAAAAAAAGACCAGTTTTGAATAGGTGAAAGAGCCCTCTAAACGGCTATAGAAATGTCATTCCTGGCATTTTAGCCATTTAGAGGGTATACCACCCTTAAGTAAAATTTCATACTAGGCTAAAATCAAAAGTGCGCCATTGAATAAAATCTGTAAATTTAATGGTGTGAAAAAAAGAAGACCAGTTTTGAATAGGTGTAAGAGCCTTCTAAACGGCTATAGGAATATCATTCCTGGCATTTGAGCCATTTAGAGGGTATATTACCCTTAAGTAAAATTTCATACTAGGCCAAAATCAAAAGTGCGCCATTGAATAAAATCTGTAAATTTAATGGTGTGAAAAAAAAAGATCAGTTTTGAATAGGTGAAAGAGCCCTCTAAACGGCTATAGGAATGTTATTCCTGGCGTTTTAGCCATTTAGAGGGTATACCACCCTTAAGTAAAATTTCATACTAGGCCAAAATCAAAAGTGCGCCATTGAATAAAATCTGTAAATTTAATGGTGTGAAAAAAAGAAGACCAGTTTTGAATAGATGAAAGAGCCCTCTAAACAACTATAGGAATGTTATTCCTGGCGTTTTAGCCGTTTAGAGGGTATACCACCCCTAAATAAAATTTCATACTAGGCCAAAATCAAAAGTGCGCCATTGAATAAAATCTGTAAATTTAATGGTGTGAAAAAAAGAAGACCAGTTTTGAATAGGTGAAAGAGCCCTCTAAACGGCTATAAAAGTGTCATTCCTGGCATCTCAGCCATTTAGAGGGTATACCACCCCTAAATAAAATTTCATACTAGGCCAAAATCAAAAGTGCGCCATTGAATAAAATCTGTAAATTTAATGGTGTGAAAAAAACGACCAGTTTTGAATAGGTGAAGGAGCCCTCTAAACGGCTATAGGAATGTCACTACTGGCATTTTAGCGATTTAGAGGGTATACCTCCCTTAAGTAAAATTTCATACTAGGCCAAAATCAAAAGTGCGCCATTGAATAAAATCTGTAAATTTAATGGTGTGAAAAAAAGAAGACCAGTATTGAATAGGTGAAAGAGCCCTCTAAACGGCTATAGGAATGTCATTCCTGGCATTTTAGCCATTTAGAGGGTATACCACCCTTAAGTAAAATTTCATACTAGGCCAAAATCAAAAGTGCGCCATTGAATAAAATCTGTAAATTTAATGGTGTGAAAAAAAGAAGACCAGTTTTGAATAGGTGAAAGAGCCCTCTAAACGGCTATAGGAATGTCATTCCTGGCATTTTAGCCATTTAGAGGGTATACCACCCTTAAGTAAAATTTCATACTAGGCCAAAATCAAAAGTGCGCCATTGAATAAAATCTGTAAATTTAATGGTGTGAAAAAAAGAAGACCAGTCTTGAATAGGTGAAAGATCCCTTTAAACGGCTATAGGAATGTCATTCCTGGCATTTTAGCCATTTAGAGGGTATACCACCCTTAAGTAAAATTTCATACTAGTTCAAAATCAAAAAGTGTGACATTGAATAAAATCTGTAAATTTAATGGTGTGAAAAAAAGAAGACCAGTTTTGAATAGGTGAAAGAGCCCTCTAAACGGCTATAGGAATGTCATTCCTGGCATTTTAGCCATTAGAGGGTATACCACCCTTAAGTAAAATTTCATACTAGGCCAAAATCAAAAGTGCGCCATTGAATAAAATCTGTAAATTTAATGGTGTGAAAAAAGAAGACCAGTTTTGAATAGGAGAAAGAGCCCTCTAAACGGCTATGGGAATGTCATTCCTGGCATTTTAGCGATTTAGAGGGTATACCACCCTTAAGTAAAATTTCATACTAGGCCAAAATCAAAAGTGCGCCATTGAATAAAATCTGTAAATTTAATGGTGTGAAAAAAAGAAAAAGAATAGGTGAAAGAGCTTTCTAAACGGTTATAGGAATATCATTCCTGGCATTTTAGCCATTTAGAGGGTATACCACCCTTAAGTAAAATTTCATACTAGGCCAAAATCAAAAGTGTGCCATTGAATAAAATCTGTAAATTTAAAGGTGTGAAAAAAAGAAGACCAGTTTTGAATAGGTGAAAGAGCCCTCTAAACGGCTATAGGAATGTCATTCCTGGTATTTTAGCCATTTAGAGGGTATACCACCCTTAAGTAAAATTTCATACTAGGCTAAAATCAAAAGTGCGCCATTGAATAATATCTGTAACTTTAAAGGTGTGAAAAAAGAAGACCAGTTTTGAATAGGTGAAAGAGCCCTCTAAACGGCTATAGGAATGTTATTCCTGGCATATTAGCCATTTAGAGGGTATACCACCATTAAGTAAAATTTCATACTAGGCCAAAATCAAAAGTGCGCCATTGAATAAAATCTGTAAATTTAATGGTGTGAAAAAAAGAAGACCAGTTTTGAATAGGTGAAAGAGCCCTCTAAACGGCTATAGGAATGTCATTCCTGGCATTTTAGCTATTTAGAGGGTATATTACCCTTAAGTAAAATTTCATACTAGGCCAAAATCAAAAGTGCGCCATTGAATAAAATCTGTAAATTTAATGGTGTGAAAAAAAGAAGACCAGTTTTGAATAGGTGAAAGAGAACTCTACTATAGGAATGTCATTCCTGGCATTTTAGCCATTTAGAGGGTATACCACCCTTAAGTAAAATTTCATACTAGGCCAAAATCAAAAGTGCGCCATTGAATAAAATCTGTAAATTTAATGGTGTGAAAAAAAGAAGACCAGTTTTGAATAGGTGAAAGAGCCTTCTAAACGGCTATAGGAATGTCATTCCTGGCATTTAAGCCATTTAGAGGGTATAGCACCCTTAATAAAATTTCATACTAGGCCAAAATCAAAAGTGCGCCATTGAATAAAATCTGTAAATTGAATGGTGTGAAAAAAAGAAGACCAGTTTTGAATAGCTGAAAGAGCCCTCTAAACGGCTATAGGAATGTCATTTATGGCATTTTAGCCATTTAGAGGGTATACCACCCTTAAGTAAAATTTCATACTAGGCCAAAATCAAAAGTGCGCCATTGAATAAAATCTGTAAATTTAAAGGTGTGAAAAAAAGAAGACCAGTTTTGAATAGGTGAAAGAGCTTTCTAAACGGCTATAGGAATGTCATTCCTGGCATTTTAGCCATTTAGAGGGTATACCACCCTTAAGTAAAATTTCATACTAGGCCAAAATCAAAAGTGCGCCATTGAATAAAATCTGTAAATTTAATGGTGTGAAAAAAGAAGAAGAATAGGTGAAAGAGCTTTCTAAACGGCTATAGGAATGTCATTCCTGGCATTTTAGCCATTTAGAGGGTATACCACCCCTAAATAAAATTTCATACTAGGCCAAAATCAAAAGTGCGCCATTGAATAAAATCTGTAAATTTAATGGTGTGAAAAAAAGAGGACCAGTTTTGAATATGTAAAAGAGCCCTCTAAACGGCTATAGGAATGTTATTCCTGACATTTTAGCCATTTAGAGGGTATACCACCCTTAAGTAAAGTTTCATACTAGGCCAAAATCAAAAGTGCGCCATTGAATAAAATTTGTAAGTTTAATGGTGTGAAAAAAAGAAGACCAGTTTTGAATAGGTGAAAGAGCCCTCTAAACGGCTATAGGAATGTCATTCCTGGCATTTTAGCCATTTAGAGGGTATACCACCCTTAAGTAAAATTTCATACTAGGCCAAAATCAAAAGTGCGCCATTGAATAAAATCTGTAAATTTAATGGTGTGAAAAAAAGACCAGTTTTGAATAGGTGAAAGAGCCCTCTAAACTGCTATAGGAATGTCATTCCTGGCATTTTAGCCACTTAGAGGGTATATTACCCTTAAGTAAAATTTCATACTAGGCCAAAATCAAAAGTGCGCCATTGAATAAAATCTGTAAATTTAATGGTGTGAAAAAAAGAAGACCAGTTTTGAATAGGTGAAAGAGCCCTCTAAACGGCTATAGGAATGTTATTCCTGGCATTTTAGCCATTTAGAAGGTATACCACCCTTAAGTAAAATTTCATACTAGGCCAAAATCAAAAGTGCGCCATTGAATAAAATCTGTAAATTTAATGGTGTGAAAAAAAGAAGACCAGTTTTGAATAGGTGAAAGATTCCTTTAAACGGCTATAGGAATGTCATTGCTGGCATTTTAGCCATTTAGAGGGTATACCACCCTTAATAAAATTTCATACTAGGCCAAAATCAAAAAGTGCGACATTGAATAAAATCTGTAAATTTAATGGTGTGAAAAAAAGAAGACCAGTTTTGAATAGGTGCAAGAGCCTTCTAAACGGCTATAGGAATGTCATTCCTGGCATTTTAGCCATTTAGAGGGTATACCACCCTTAAGTAAAATTTCATACTAGGCCAAAATCAAAAGTGCGCCATTGAATAAAATCTGTAAATTTAATGGTGTGAAAAAAAAGACCAGTTTTGAATAGGTGAAAGAGCTTTCTAAACGGCTATAGGAATGTCATTCCTGGCATTTTAGCAATTTAGAGGGTATACCACCCTTAAGTAAAATTTCATACTAGGCCAAAATCAAAAGTGCGCCATTGAATAAAATCTGTAAATTTAATGGTGTGAAAAAAAAGACCAGTTTTGAATAGGTGAAAGAGCCCTCTAAACGGCTATAGGAATGTCATTCCTGGCATTTTAGCCATTTAGAGGGTATACCACCCTTAAGTAAAATTTCATACTAGGCTAAAATCAAAAGTGCGCCATTGAATAAAATCTGTAAATTTAATGGTGTGAAAAAAAGAAGACCAGTTTTGAATAGGTGTAAGAGTCTCCTAAACGGCTATAGGAATATCATTCCTGGCATTTTAGCCATTTAGAGGGTATATTACCCTTAAGTAAAATTTCATACTAGGCCAAAATCAAAAGTGCGCCATTGAATAAAATCTGTAAATTTAATGGTGTGAAAAAAAAAGACCAGTTTTGAATAGGTGAAAGAGCCCTCTAAACGGGTATAGGAATGTTATTCCTGGCATTTTAGCCATTTAGAGGGTATACCACCCCTAAATAAAATTTCATACTAGGCCAAAATCAAAAGTGCGCCATTGAATAAAATCTGTAAATTTAATGGTGTGAAAAAAAGAAGACCAGTTTTGAATAGGTGAAAGAGCCCTCTAAACGGCTATAAAAATGTCATTCCTGGCATCTCAGCCATTTAGAGGGTATACCACCCCTAAGTAAAATTTCATACTAGGCCAAAATCAAAAGTGCGCCATTGAATAAAATCTGTAAATTTAATGGTGTGAAAAAAAAGACCAGTTTTGAATAGGTGAAAGAGCCCTCTAAACGGCTATAGGAATGTCATTCTTGGCATTTTAGCCATTTAGAGGGTATACCACCCTTAAGTAAAATTTCATACTAGGCCAAAATCAAAAGTGCGCCATTGAATAAAATCTGTAAATTTAATGGTGTGAAAAAAAGAAGACCAGTTTTGAATAGGTGAAAGAGCCCTCTAAACGGCTATAGGAATGTCATTCCTGGCATTTTAGCCATTAGAGAGTATACCACCCTTAAGTAAAATTTCATACTAGGCCAAAATCAAAAGTGCGCCATTGAATAAAATCTGTAAATTTAATGGTGTGAAAAAAGAAGACCAGTTTTGAATAGGTGAAAGAGCCCTCTAAACGGCTATGGGAATGTCATTCCTGGCATTTTAGCCATTTAGAGGGTATACCACCCTTAAGTAAAATTTCATACTAGGCCAAAATCAAAAGTGCGCCATTGAATAAAATCTGTAAATTTAATGGTGTGAAAAAAAGAAGACCAGTTTTGAATAGGTGAAAGAGCCCTCTAAACGGCTATAGGAATGTCATTCCTGGCATTTTAGCCATTTAGAGGGTATACCACCCTTAAGTAAAATTTCATACTAGGCTAAAATCAAAAGTGCGCCATTGAATAAAATCTGTAAATTTAATGGTGTGAAAAAAAGAAGACCAGTTTTGAATAGGTGTAAGAGTCTCCTAAACGGCTATAGGAATATCATTCCTGGCATTTTAGCCATTTAGAGGGTATATTACCCTTAAGTAAAATTTCATACTAGGCCAAAATCAAAAGTGCGCCATTGAATAAAATCTGTAAATTTAATGGTGTGAAAAAAAAAGACCAGTTTTGAATAGGTGAAAGAGCCCTCTAAACGGGTATAGGAATGTTATTCCTGGCATTTTAGCCATTTAGAGGGTATACCACCCCTAAATAAAATTTCATACTAGGCCAAAATCAAAAGTGCGCCATTGAATAAAATCTGTAAATTTAATGGTGTGAAAAAAAGAAGACCAGTTTTGAATAGGTGAAAGAGCCCTCTAAACGGCTATAAAAATGTCATTCCTGGCATCTCAGCCATTTAGAGGGTATACCACCCCTAAGTAAAATTTCATACTAGGCCAAAATCAAAAGTGCGCCATTGAATAAAATCTGTAAATTTAATGGTGTGAAAAAAAAGACCAGTTTTGAATAGGTGAAAGAGCCCTCTAAACGGCTATAGGAATGTCATTCTTGGCATTTTAGCCATTTAGAGGGTATACCACCCTTAAGTAAAATTTCATACTAGGCCAAAATCAAAAGTGCGCCATTGAATAAAATCTGTAAATTTAATGGTGTGAAAAAAAGAAGACCAGTTTTGAATAGGTGAAAGAGCCCTCTAAACGGCTATAGGAATGTCATTCCTGGCATTTTAGCCATTAGAGAGTATACCACCCTTAAGTAAAATTTCATACTAGGCCAAAATCAAAAGTGCGCCATTGAATAAAATCTGTAAATTTAATGGTGTGAAAAAAGAAGACCAGTTTTGAATAGGTGAAAGAGCCCTCTAAACGGCTATGGGAATGTCATTCCTGGCATTTTAGCCATTTAGAGGGTATACCACCCTTAAGTAAAATTTCATACTAGGCCAAAATCAAAAGTGCGCCATTGAATAAAATCTGTAAATTTAATGGTGTGAAAAAAAGAAGACCAGTTTTGAAGAGGTGAAAGAGCCCTCTAAACGGCTATAGGAATGTCATTCCTGGCATTTCAGCCATTTAGAGGGTATACCACCCTTAAGTAAAATTTCATACTAGGCCAAAATCAAAAGTGCGCCATTGAATAAAATCTGTAACTTTAATGGTGTGAAAAAAAGAAGACCAGTTTTGAATAGGTAAAAGAGCCCTCTAAACGGCTATAGGAATGTCATTCCTGGCATTTTAGCCATTTAGAGGGTATACCACCCTTAAGTAAAATTTCATACTAGGCCAAAATCAAAAGTGCGCCATTGAATAAAATCTGTAAATTTAAAGGTGTGAAAAAAAAGACCAGTTTTGAATAGGTGAAAGAGCCCTCTAAACGGCTATAGGAATGTCATAACTGGCATTTTAGCCATTTAGAGGGTATACCACCCTTAATAAAATTTCATACTAGGCCAAAATCAAAAGTGCGCCATTGAATAAAATCTGTAAATTTAAAGGTGTGAAAAAAAGAAGACCAGTTTTGAATAGGTGAAAGAGCCCTTTAAACGGCTATCGGAATGTCGTTCCTGGCATTTTAGCCATTTAGAGGGTATACCACCCTTAAGTAAAATTTCATACTAGGCCAAAATCAAAAGTGCGCCATTGAATAAAATCTGTAAATTTAATGGTGTGAAAAAAAGAAGAAGAATATGTGAAAGAGCTTTCTAAACGGCTATAGGAATGTCATTCCTGGCATTTTAGCCATTTAGAGGGTATACCACCCCTAAGTAAAATTTCATACTAGGCCAAAATCAAAAGTGCGCCATTGAATAAAATCTGTAAATTTAATGGTGTGAAAAAAAGAAGACCAGTTTTGAATAGGTAAAAGAGCCCTCTAAACGGCTATAGGAATGTTATTCCTGATATTTTAGCCATCTAGAGGGTATACCACCCTTAAATAAAGTTTCATACTAGGCCAAAATCAAAAGTGCGCCATTGAATAAAATCTGTAAGTTTAATGGTGTGAAAAAAAGAAGACCAGTTTTGAATAGGTGAAAGAGCCCTCTAAACGGCTATAGGAATGTCATTCCTGGCATTTTAGCCATTTAGAGGGTATACCACCCTTAAGTAAAATTTCATACTAGGCCAAAATCAAAAGTGCGCCATTGAATAAAATCTGTAAATTTAATGGTGTGAAAAAAAGAAGACCAGTTTTGAATAGCAGAAAGAGCCTTCTAAACGGCTATAGGAATGTCATTCCTGGCATTTCAGCCATTTAGAGGGTATACCACCCTTAAGTAAAATTTCATACTAGGCTAAAATCAAAAGTGCGCCATTGAATAAAATCTGTAAATTTAATGGTGTGAAAAAAAGAAGACCAGTTTTGAATAGGTGAAAGAGCCTTCTAAACGGCTATAGGAATATCATTCCTGGCATTTTAGCCATTTAGAGGGTATATTACCCTTAAATAAAATTTCATACTAGGCCAAAATCAAAAGTGCGCCATTGAATAAAATCTGTAAATTTAATGGTGTGAAAAAAAGAAGACCAGTTTTGAATAGGTGAAAGAGCCTTCTAAACGGCTATAGGAATGTCATTCCTGGCATTTTAGCCATTTAGAGGGTATACCACCCTAAGTAAAATTTCATACTAGGCCAAAATCAAAAGTGCGCCATTGAATAAAATCTGTAAATTTAATGGTGTGAAAAAAAGACCAGTTTTGAATAGGTGAAAGAGCCCTCTAAACGGCTATAGGAATGTCATTCCTGGCATTTTAGCCATTTAGAGGGTATACCACCCTTAAGTAAAATTTCATACTAGGCTAAAATCAAAAGTGCGCCATTGAATAAAATCTGTAAATTTAATGGTGTGAAAAAAAGACCAGTTTTGAATAGGTGAAAGAGCCTTCTAAACGGCTATAGGAATATCATTCCTGGCATTTGAGCCATTTAGAGGGTATATTACCCTTAAGTAAAATTTCATACTAGGCCAAAATCAAAAGTGCGCCATTGAATAAAATCTGTAAATTTAATGGTGTGAAAAAAAGAAGACCAGTTTTGAATAGGTGAAAGAGAACTCTACTATAGGAATGTCATTCCTGGCATTTTAGCCATTTAGAGGGTATACCACCCTTAAGTAAAATTTCATACTAGGCCAAAATCAAAAGTGCGCCATTGAATAAAATCTGTAAATTTAATGGTGTGAAAAAAAGAAGACCAGTTTTGAATAGGTGAAAGAGCCCTCTAAATGGCTATAGGAATGTCATTCCTGGCATTTTAGCCATTTAGAGGGTACAGCACCCTTAATAAAATTTCATACTAGGCCAAAATCAAAAGTGCGCCATTGAATAAAATCTGTAAATTGAATGGTGTGAAAAAAAGAAGACCAGTTTTGAATAGGTGAAAGAGCCCTCTAAACGGCTATAGGAATGTCATTTATGGCATTTTAGCCATTTAGAGGGTATACCACCCTTAAGTAAAATTTCATACTAGGCCAAAATCAAAAGTGCGCCATTGAATAAAATCTGTAAATTTAAAGGTGTGAAAAAAAAGAAGACCAGTTTTGAATAGGTGAAAGAGCTTTCTAAACGGCTATAGGAATGTCATTCCTGGCATTTCAGCCATTTAGAGGGTATACCACCCCTAAATATAATTTCATACTAGGCCAAAATCAAAAGTGCGCCATTGAATAAAATCTGTAAATTTAATGGTGTGAAAAAAAAAGACCAGTTTTGAATAGGTGAAAAAGCCTTCTAAACGGCTATAGGAATGTCATTCCTGGCATTTTAGCCATTTAGAGGGTATACCACCCTTAAGTAAAATTTCATACTAGGCCAAAATCAAAAGTGCGCCATTGAATAAAATCTTTAAATTTAATGGTGTGAAAAAAAAGACCAGTTTTGAATAGGTGAAAGAGCCCTCTAAACGGCTATAGGAATGTCATTCCTGGCATTTTAGCCATTTAGAGGGTATACCACCCCTAAGTAAAATTTCATACTAGGCCAAAATCAAAAGTGCGCCATTGAATAAAATCTGTAAATTTAATGGTGTGAAAAAAAGAAGACCAGTTTTGAATAGGTAAAAGAGCCCTCTAAACGGCTATAGGAATGTTATTCCTGACATTTTAGCCATTTAGAGGGTATACCACCCTTAACTAAAGTTTCATACTAGTCCAAAATCAAAAGTGCGCCATTGAATAAAATCTGTAAGTTTAATGGTGTGAAAAAAAGAAGACCAGCTTTGAATAGGTGAAAGAGCCATCTAAACGGCTATAGGAATGTCATTCCTGGCATTTTAGCCATTTAGAGGGTATACCACCCTTAAGTAAAATTTCATACTAGGCCAAAATCAAAAGTGCGCCATTGAATAAAATCTGTAACTTTAATGGTGTGAAAAAAAGAAGACCAGTTTTGAATAGGTAAAAGAGCCCTCTAAACGGCTATAGGAATGTCATTCCTGGCATTTTAGCCATTTAGAGGGTATACCACCCTTAAGTAAAATTTCATACTAGGCCAAAATCAAAAGTGCGCCATTGAATAAAATCTGTAAATTTAATGGTGTGAAAAAAAAGACCAGTTTTGAATAGGTAAAAGAGCCCTCTAAGCGCTTATAGGAATGTCATTCCTGGCATTTTAGCCATTTAGAGGGTATACCACCCTTAATAAAATTTCATACTAGGCCAAAATCAAAAGTGCGCCATTGAATAAAATCTGTAAATTTAAAGGTGTGAAAAAAAGAAGACCAGTTTTGAATAGGTGAAAGAGCCCTCTAAACGGCTATCGGAATGTCGTTCCTGGCATTTTAGCCATTTAGAGGGTATACCACCCTTAAGTAAAATTTCATACTAGGCCAAAATCAAAAGTGCGCCATTGAATAAAATCTGTAAATTTAATGGTGTGAAAAAAAGAAGAAGAATAGGTGAAAGAGCTTTCTAAACGGCTATAGGAATGTCATTCCTGGCATTTTAGCCATTTAGATGGTATACCACCCCTAAGTAAAATTTCATACTAGGCCAAAATCAAAAGTGCGCCATTGAATAAAATCTGTAAATTTAATGGTGTGAAAAAAAGAAGACCAGTTTTGAATAGGTGAAAGAGCCCTCTAAACGGCTATAGGAATGTCATTCCTGGCATTTTAGCCATTTAGAAGGTATACCACCCTTAAGTAAAATTTCATACTAGGCCAAAATCAAAAGTGCGCCATTGAATAAAATCTGTAAATTTAATGGTGTGAAAAAAAGAAGACCAGTTTTGAATAGGTGAAAGATTCCTTTAAACGGCTATAGGAATTTCATTGCTGGCATTTTAGCCATTTAGAGGGTATACCAGCCTTAATAAAATTTCATACTAGGCCAAAATCAAAAAGTGCGACATTGAATAAAATCTGTAAATTTAATGGTGTGAAAAAAAGAAGACCAGTTTTGAATAGGTGAAAGAGCCTTCTAAACGGCTATAGGAATGTCATTCCTGGCATTTTAGCCATTTAGAGGGTATACCACCCTTAAGTAAAATTTCATACTAAGCCAAAATCAAAAGTGCGCCATTGAATAAAATCTGTAAATTTAATGGTGTGAAAAAAAAGACCAGTTTTGAATAGGTGAAAGAGCCCTCTAAACGGCTATAGAAATGTCATTCCTGGCATTTTAGCCATTTAGAGGGTATACCACCCTTAAGTAAAATTTCATACTAGGCTAAAATCAAAAGTGCGCCATTGAATAAAATCTGTAAATTTAATGGTGTGAAAAAAAAAGACCAGTTTTGAATAGGTGAAAGAGCCTTCTAAACGGCTATAGGAATGTCATTCCTGGCATTTTAGCTATTTAGAGGGTATACCACCCTTAAGTAAAATTTCATACTAGGCCAAAATCAAAAGTGCGCCATTGAATAAAATCTGTAAATTTAATGGTGTGAAAAAAAGAAGACCAGTTTTGAATAGATGAAAGAGCCCTCTAAACAACTATAGGAATGTTATTCCTGGCATTTTAGCCATTTAGAGGGTATACCACCCCTAAATAAAATTTCATACTAGGCCAAAATCAAAAGTGCGCCATTGAATAAAATCTGTAAATTTAATGGTGTGAAAAAAAGAAGACCAGTTTTGAATAGGTGAAAGAGCCCTCTAAACGGCTATAAAAATGTCATTCCTGGCATCTCAGCCATTTAGAGGGTATACCACCCCTAAGTAAAATTTCATACTAGGCCAAAATCAAAAGTGCGCCATTGAATAAAATCTGTAAATTTAATGGTGTGAAAAAAAAGACCAGTTTTGCATAGGTGAAAGAGCCCTCTAAACGGCTATAGGAATCTCATTCCTGGCATTTTAGCCATTTAGAGGGTATACCACCCTTAAGTAAAATTTCATACTAGGCCAAAATCAAAAGTGCGCCATTGAATAAAATCTGTAAATTTAATGGTGTGAAAAAAGGAAGACCAGTATTGAATAGGTAAAAGAGCCCTCTAAACGGCTATAGGAATATCATTCCTGGCATTTTAGCCATTTAGAGGGTATACCACCCTTAAGTAAAATTTCATACTAGGCCAAAATCAAAAGTGCGCCATTGAATAAAATCTGTAAATTGAATGGTGTGAAAAAAAGAAGACCAGTTTTGAATAGGTGAAAGAGCCTTCTAAACGGCTATAGGAATGTCATTCCTGGCATTTTAGCCATTTAGAGGGTATACCACCCTTAAGTAAAATTTCATACTAGGCCAAAATCAAAAGTGCGCCATTGAATAAAATCTGTAAATTTAAAGGTGTGAAAAAAAAGAAGACCAGTTTTGAATAGGTGAAAGAGCTTTCTAAACGGCTATAGGAATGTCATTCCTGGCATTTCAGCCATTTAGAGGGTATACCACCCCTAAGTATAATTTCATACTAGGCCAAAATCAAAAGTGCGCCATTGAATAAAATCTGTAAATTTAATGGTGTGAAAAAAAAGACCAGTTTTGAATAGGTGAAAAAGCCTTCTAAACGGCTATAGGAATGTCATTCCTGGCATTTTAGCCATTTAGAGGGTATACCACCCTTAAGTAAAATTTCATACTAGGCCAAAATCAAAAGTGCGCCATTGAATAAAATCTTTAAATTTAATGGTGTGAAAAAAAGACCAGTTTTGAATAGGTGAAAGAGCCCTCTAAACGGCTATAGGAATGTCATTCCTGGCATTTTAGCCATTTAGAGGGTATACCACCCCTAACTAAAATTTCATACTAGGCCAAAATCAAAAGTGCGCCATTGAATAAAATCTGTAAATTTAATGGTGTGAAAAAAAGAAGACCAGTTTTGAATAGGTAACAGAGCCCTCTAAACGGCTATAGGAATGTTATTCCTGACATTTAAGCCATTTAGAGGGTATACCACCCTTAAGTAAAGTTTCATACTAGTCCAAAATCAAAAGTGCGCCATTGAATAAAATCTGTAAGTTTAATGGTGTGAAAAAAAGAAGACCAGTTTTGAATAGGTGAAAGAGCCCTCTAAACGGCTATAGGAATGTCATTCCTGGCATTTTAGCCATTTAGAGGGTATACCACCCTTAAGTAAAATTTCATACTAGGCCAAAATCAAAAGTGCGCCATTGAATAAAATCTGTAACTTTAATGGTGTGAAAAAAAGAAGACCAGTTTTGAATAGGTAAAAGAGCCCTCTAAACGGCTATAGGAATGTCATTCCTGGCATTTTAGCCATTTAGAGGGTATACCACCCTTAAGTAAAATTTCATACTAGGCCAAAATCAAAAGTGCGCCATTGAATAAAATCTGTAAATTTAATGGTGTGAAAAAAAGACCAGTTTTGAATAGGTAAAAAAAACCCTCTTAGCGCTTATAGGAATGTCATTCCTGGCATTTTAGCCATTTAGAGGGTATACCACCCTTAATAAAATTTCATACTAGGCCAAAATCAAAAGTGCGCCATTGAATAAAATCTGTAAATTTAAAGGTGTGAAAAAAAGAAGACCAGTTTTGAATAGGTGAAAGAGCCCTCTAAACGGCTATCGGAATGTCGTTCCTGGCATTTTAGCCATTTAGAGGGTATACCACCCTTAAGTAAAATTTCATACTAGGCCAAAATCAAAAGTGCGCCATTGAATAAAATCTGTAAATTTAATGGTGTGAAAAAAAGAAGAAGAATAGGTGAAAGAGCTTTCTAAACGGCTATAGGAATGTCATTCCTGGCATTTTAGCCATTTAGAGGGTATACCACCCCTAAGTAAAATTTCATACTAGGCCAAAATCAAAAGTGCGCCATTGAATAAAATCTGTAAATTTAATGGTGTGAAAAAAAGAAGACCAGTTTTGAATAGGTGAAAGAGCCCTCTAAACGGCTATAGGAATGTTATTCCTGACATTTTAGCCATTTAGAGGGTATACCACCCTTAAATAAAGTTTCATACTAGGCCAAAATCAAAAGTGCGCCATTGAATAAAATCTGTAAGTTTAATGGTGTGAAAAAAAGAAGACCAGTTTTGAATAGGTGAAAGAGCCCTCTAAACGGCTATAGGAATGTCATTCCTGGCATTTTAGCCATTTAGAAGGTATACCACCCTTAAGTAAAATTTCATACTAGGCCAAAATCAAAAGTGCGCCATTGAATAAAATCTGTAAATTTAATGGTGTGAAAAAAAGAAGACCAGTTTTGAATAGGTGAAAGATTCCTTTAAACGGCTATAGGAATTTCATTGCTGGCATTTTAGCCATTTAGAGGGTATACCACCCTTAATAAAATTTCATACTAGGCCAAAATCAAAAAGTGCGACATTGAATAAAATCTGTAAATTTAATGGTGTGAAAAAAAGAAGACCAGTTTTGAATAGGTGAAAGAGCCTTCTAAACGGCTATAGGAATGTCATTCCTGGCATTTTAGCCATTTAGAGGGTATACCACCCTTAAGTAAAATTTCATACTAAGCCAAAATCAAAAGTGCGCCATTGAATAAAATCTGTAAATTTAATGGTGTGAAAAAAAAGACCAGTTTTGAATAGGTGAAAGAGCCCTCTAAACGGCTATAGAAATGTCATTCCTGGCATTTTAGCCATTTAGAGGGTATACCACCCTTAAGTAAAATTTCATACTAGGCTAAAATCAAAAGTGCGCCATTGAATAAAATCTGTAAATTTAATGGTGTGAAAAAAAAGACCAGTTTTGAATAGGTGAAAGAGCCTTCTAAACGGCTATAGGAATGTCATTCCTGGCATTTTAGCTATTTAGAGGGTATACCACCCTTAAGTAAAATTTCATACTAGGAGGCCAAAATCAAAAGTGCGCCATTGAATAAAATCTGTAAATTTAATGGTGTGAAAAAAAGAAGACCAGTTTTGAATAGATGAAAGAGCCCTCTAAACAACTATAGGAATGTTATTCCTGGCATTTTAGCCTTTTAGAGGGTATACCACCCCTAAATAAAATTTCATACTAGGCCAAAATCAAAAGTGCGCCATTGAATAAAATCTGTAAATTTAATGGTGTGAAAAAAAGAAGACCAGTTTTGAATAGGTGAAAGAGCCCTCTAAACGGCTATAAAAATGTCATTCCTGGCATCTCAGCCATTTAGAGGGTATACCACCCCTAAGTAAAATTTCATACTAGGCCAAAATCAAAAGTGCGCCATTGAATAAAATCTGTAAATTTAATGGTGTGAAAAAAAAGACCAGTTTTGCATAGGTGAAAGAGCCCTCTAAACGGCTATAGGAATCTCATTCCTGGCATTTTAGCCATTTAGAGGGTATACCACCCTTAAGTAAAATTTCATACTAGGCCAAAATCAAAAGTGCGCCATTGAATAAAATCTGTAAATTTAATGGTGTGAAAAAAGGAAGACCAGTATTGAATAGGTAAAAGAGCCCTCTAAACGGCTATAGGAATATCATTCCTGGCATTTTAGCCATTTAGAGGGTATACCACCCTTAAGTAAAATTTCATACTAGGCCAAAATCAAAAGTGCGGCATTGAATAAAATCTGTAAATTGAATGGTGTGAAAAAAAGAAGACCAGTTTTGAATAGGTGAAAGAGCCTTCTAAACGGCTATAGGAATGTCATTCCTGGCATTTTAGCCACTTAGAGGGTATACCACCCTTAAGTAAAATTTCATACTAGGCCAAAATCAAAAGTGCGCCATTGAATAAAATCTGTAAATTTAAAGGTGTGAAAAAAAAGAAGACCAGTTTTGAATAGGTGAAAGAGCTTTCTAAACGGCTATAGGAATGTCATTCCTGGCATTTCAGCCATTTAGAGGGTATACCACCCCTAAGTATAATTTCATACTAGGCCAAAATCAAAAGTGCGCCATTGAATAAAATCTGTAAATTTAATGGTGTGAAAAAAAAGACCAGTTTTGAATAGGTGAAAAAGCCTTCTAAACGGCTATAGGAATGTCATTCCTGGCATTTTAGCCATTTAGAGGGTATACCACCCTTAAGTAAAATTTCATACTAGGCCAAAATCAAAAGTGCGCCATTGAATAAAATCTTTAAATTTAATGGTGTGAAAAAAAAGACCAGTTTTGAATAGGTGAAAGAGCCCTCTAAACGGCTATAGGAATGTCATTCCTGGCATTTTAGCCATTTAGAGGGTATACCACCCCTAAGTAAAATTTCATACTAGGCCAAAATCAAAAGTGCGCCATTGAATAAAATCTGTAAATTTAATGGTGTGAAAAAAAGAAGACCAGTTTTGAATAGGTAAAAGAGCCCTCTAAACGGCTATAGGAATGTTATTCCTGACATTTTAGCCATTTAGAGGGTATACCACCCTTAAGTAAAGTTTCATACTAGTCCAAAATCAAAAGTGCGCCATTGAATAAAATCTGTAAGTTTAATGGTGTGAAAAAAAGAAGACCAGTTTTGAATAGGTGAAAGAGCCCTCTAAACGGCTATAGGAATGTCATTCCTGGCATTTTAGCCATTTAGAGGGTATACCACCCTTAAGTAAAATTTCATACTAGGCCAAAATCAAAAGTGCGCCATTGAATAAAATCTGTAACTTTAATGGTGTGAAAAAAAGAAGACCAGTTTTGAATAGGTAAAAGAGCCCTCTAAACGGCTATAGGAATGTCATTCCTGGCATTTTAGCCATTTAGAGGGTATACCACCCTTAAGTAAAATTTCATACTAGGCCAAAATCAAAAGTGCGCCATTGAATAAAATCTGTAAATTTAATGGTGTGAAAAAAAGACCAGTTTTGAATAGGTAAAAAAACCCTCTAAGCGCTTATAGGAATGTCATTCCTGGCATTTTAGCCATTTAGAGGGTATACCACCCTTAATAAAATTTCATACTAGGCCAAAATCAAAAGTGCGCCATTGAATAAAATCTGTAAATTTAAAGGTGTGAAAAAAAGAAGACCAGTTTTGAATAGGTGAAAGAGCCCTCTAAACGGCTATCGGAATGTCGTTCCTGGCATTTTAGCCATTTAGAGGGTATACCACCCTTAAGTAAAATTTCATACTAGGCCAAAATCAAAAGTGCGCCATTGAATAAAATCTGTAAATTTAATGGTGTGAAAAAAAGAAGAAGAATAGGTGAAAGAGCTTTCTAAACGGCTATAGGAATGTCATTCCTGGCATTTTAGCCATTTAGAGGGTATACCACCCCTAAGTAAAATTTCATACTAGGCCAAAATCAAAAGTGCGCCATTGAATAAAATCTGTAAATTTAATGGTGTGAAAAAAAGAAGACCAGTTTTGAATAGGTAAAAGAGCCCTCTAAACGGCTATAGGAATGTTATTCCAGACATTTTAGCCATTTAGAGGGTATACCACCCTTAAATAAAGTTTCATACTAGGCCAAAATCAAAAGTGCGCCATTGAATAAAATCTGTAAGTTTAATGGTGTGAAAAAAAGAAGACCAGTTTTGAATAGGTGAAAGAGCCCTCTAAACGGCTATAGGAATGTAATTCCTGGCATTTTAGCAATTTAGAGGGTATACCACCATTAAGTAAAATTTCATACTAGGCCAAAATCAAAAGTGCGCCATTGAATAAAATCTGTAAATTTAATGGTGTGAAAAAAAAAGACCAGTTTTGAATAGATGAAAGAGCCCTCTAAACAACTATAGGAATGTTATTCCTGGCATTTTAGCCATTTAGAGGGTATACCACCCCTAAATAAAATTTCATACTAGGCCAAAATCAAAAGTGCGCCATTGAATAAAATCTGTAAATTTAATGGTGTGAAAAAAAGAAGACCAGTTTTGAATAGGTGAAAGAGCCCTCTAAACGGCTATAGGAATCTCATTCCTGGCATTTTAGCCATTTAGAGGGTATACCACCCTTAAGTAAAATTTCATACTAGGCCAAAATCAAAAGTGCGCCATTGAATAAAATCTGTAAATTTAATGATGTGAAAAAAGGAAGACCAGTATTGAATAGGTAAAAGAGCCCTCTAAACGGCTATAGGAATATCATTCCTGGTATTTTAGCCATTTAGAGGGTATACCACCCTTAAGTAAAATTTCATACTAGGCCAAAATCAAAAGTGCGCCATTGAATAAAATCTGTAAATTTAATGGTGTGAAAAAAAGAAGACCAGTTTTGAATAGGTGAAAGATCCCTTTAAACGGCTATCGGAATATCATTCCTGGCATTTTAGCCATTTAGAGGGTATACCACCCTTAAGTAAAATTTCATACTAGGCCAAAATCAAAAAGTGTGGCATTGAATAAAATCTGTAAATTTAATGGTGTGAAAAAAGAAGACCAGTTTTGAATAGGCAAAAGAGCCTTCTAAACGGCTATAGGAATGTCATTCCTGGCATTATAGCCATTAGAGGGTATACCACCCTTAAGTAAAATTTCATACTAGGCCAAAATCAAAAGTGCGCCATTGAATAAAATCTGTAAATTTAATGGTGTGAAAAAAAGAAGACCAGTTTTGAAAAGGTAAAAGAGCCCTCTAAGCGGCTATAGGAATGTCATTCCTGGCATTTCAGCCATTTAGATGGTATACCACCCTTAAGTAAAATTTCATACTAGGCCAAAATCAAAAGTGCGCCATTGAATAAAATCTGTAACTTTAATGGTGTGAAAAAAAGAAGACCAGTTTTGAATAGGTAAAAGAGCCCTCTAAACGGCTTTAGGAATGTCATTCCTGGCATTTTAGCCATTTAGAGGGTATACCACCCTTAAGTAAAATTTCATACTAGGCCAAAATCAAAAGTGCGCCATTGAATAAAATCTGTAAATTTAAAGGTGTGAAAAAAAGAAGACCAGTTTTGAATAGGTGAAAGAGCCCTCTAAACGGCTATAGGAATGTCATTCCTGGCATTTTAGCCATTTAGAGGGTATACCACCCTTAATAAAATTTCATACTAGGCCAAAATCAAAAGTGCGCCATTGAATAAAATCTGTAAATTTAATGGTGTGAAAAAAAGAAGACCAGTTTTGAATAGGTGGAAGAGCCCTTTAAGCGCCTATAGGAATGTCATTCCTGGCATTTTAGCCATTTAGAGGGTATACCACCCTTAAGTAAAATTTCATACTAGGCCAAAATCAAAAGTGCGCCATTGAATAAAATCTGTAAATTTAATGGTGTGAAAAAAAAGGAGTCCTGTTTTAAATAGGTGAAAGAGCCCTCTAAATGGCTATAGGAAGGTCATTCCTGGCATTTTAGCCATTTAGAGGGTATACCACCCTTAAATAAAATTTCATACTAGGCCAAAATCAAAAGTGCGCCATTGAATAAAATCTGTAAATTTAATGGTGTGAAAAAAACAAGACCAGTTTTGAATAGGTGAAAGAGCCTTCTAAACGGCTATAGGAATTTCATTCCTGGCATTTTAGCCATTTAGAGGGTATACCACCCTTAAGTAAAATTTCATACTAGGCCAAAATCAAAAGTGAGCCATTGAATAAAATCTGTAAATTTAAAGGAGTGAAAAAAGACCAGTTTTGAATAGGTGAAAGAGCCTTCTAAACGGCTATAGGAATGTCATTCCTGGCATTTTAGCCATTTAGAGGGTATACCACCCTTAAGTAAAATTTCATACTAGGCCAAAATCAAAAGTGCGCCATTGAATAAAATCTGTAAATTTAATGGTGTGAAAAAAAGACCAGTTTTGAATAGCTAAAAGAGCCCTCTAAACGGCTATAGGAATATCATTCTTGGCATTTTAGCCATTTAGAGGGTATACCACCCTTAAATAAAATTTCATACTAGGCCAAAATCAAAAGTACGTCATTGAATAAAATCTGTAAATTTAATGGTGTGAAAAAAAGAAGACCAGTTTTGAATAGGTGAAAGAACCTTCTAAACGGCTATATGAATGTCATTCCTGGCATTTTAGCCATTTAGAGGGTATACCACCCTTAAGTAAAATTTCATACTAGGCCAAAATCAAAAGTGCGCCATTGAATAAAATCTGTAAATTTAATGGTGTGGAAAAAAGAAGACCAGTTTTTAATAGGTGAAAGAGCCCTCTAAACGGCTATAGGAATCTCATTCCTGGCATTTTAGCCATTTAGAGGGTATACCACCCTTAAGTAAAATTTCATACTAGGCCAAAATCAAAAGTGCGCCATTGAATAAAATCTGTAAATTTAATGATGTGAAAAAAGGAAGACCAGTATTGAATAGGTAAAAGAGCCCTCTAAACGGCTATAGGAATATCATTCCTGGTATTTTAGCCATTTAGAGGGTATACCACCCTTAAGTAAAATTTCATACTAGGCCAAAATCAAAAGTGCGCCATTGAATAAAATCTGTAAATTTAATGGTGTGAAAAAAAGAAGACCAGTTTTGAATAGGTGAAAGATCCCTTTAAACGGCTATCGGAATATCATTCCTGGCATTTTAGCCATTTAGAGGGTATACCACCCTTAAGTAAAATTTCATACTAGGCCAAAATCAAAAAGTGTGGCATTGAATAAAATCTGTAAATTTAATGGTGTGAAAAAAGAAGACCAGTTTTGAATAGGCAAAAGAGCCTTCTAAACGGCTATAGGAATGTCATTCCTGGCATTATAGCCATTAGAGGGTATACCACCCTTAAGTAAAATTTCATACTAGGCCAAAATCAAAAGTGCGCCATTGAATAAAATCTGTAAATTTAATGGTGTGAAAAAAAGAAGACCAGTTTTGAAAAGGTAAAAGAGCCCTCTAAGCGGCTATAGGAATGTCATTCCTGGCATTTCAGCCATTTAGATGGTATACCACCCTTAAGTAAAATTTCATACTAGGCCAAAATCAAAAGTGCGCCATTGAATAAAATCTGTAACTTTAATGGTGTGAAAAAAAGAAGACCAGTTTTGAATAGGTAAAAGAGCCCTCTAAACGGCTTTAGGAATGTCATTCCTGGCATTTTAGCCATTTAGAGGGTATACCACCCTTAAGTAAAATTTCATACTAGGCCAAAATCAAAAGTGCGCCATTGAATAAAATCTGTAAATTTAAAGGTGTGAAAAAAAGAAGACCAGTTTTGAATAGGTGAAAGAGCCCTCTAAACGGCTATAGGAATGTCATTCCTGGCATTTTAGCCATTTAGAGGGTATACCACCCTTAATAAAATTTCATACTAGGCCAAAATCAAAAGTGCGCCATTGAATAAAATCTGTAAATTTAATGGTGTGAAAAAAAGAAGACCAGTTTTGAATAGGTGGAAGAGCCCTTTAAGCGCCTATAGGAATGTCATTCCTGGCATTTTAGCCATTTAGAGGGTATACCACCCTTAAGTAAAATTTCATACTAGGCCAAAATCAAAAGTGCGCCATTGAATAAAATCTGTAAATTTAATGGTGTGAAAAAAAAGGAGTCCTGTTTTAAATAGGTGAAAGAGCCCTCTAAATGGCTATAGGAAGGTCATTCCTGGCATTTTAGCCATTTAGAGGGTATACCACCCTTAAATAAAATTTCATACTAGGCCAAAATCAAAAGTGCGCCATTGAATAAAATCTGTAAATTTAATGGTGTGAAAAAAACAAGACCAGTTTTGAATAGGTGAAAGAGCCTTCTAAACGGCTATAGGAATTTCATTCCTGGCATTTTAGCCATTTAGAGGGTATACCACCCTTAAGTAAAATTTCATACTAGGCCAAAATCAAAAGTGAGCCATTGAATAAAATCTGTAAATTTAAAGGAGTGAAAAAAGACCAGTTTTGAATAGGTGAAAGAGCCTTCTAAACGGCTATAGGAATGTCATTCCTGGCATTTTAGCCATTTAGAGGGTATACCACCCTTAAGTAAAATTTCATACTAGGCCAAAATCAAAAGTGCGCCATTGAATAAAATCTGTAAATTTAATGGTGTGAAAAAAAGACCAGTTTTGAATAGCTAAAAGAGCCCTCTAAACGGCTATAGGAATATCATTCTTGGCATTTTAGCCATTTAGAGGGTATACCACCCTTAAATAAAATTTCATACTAGGCCAAAATCAAAAGTACGTCATTGAATAAAATCTGTAAATTTAATGGTGTGAAAAAAAGAAGACCAGTTTTGAATAGGTGAAAGAACCTTCTAAACGGCTATATGAATGTCATTCCTGGCATTTTAGCCATTTAGAGGGTATACCACCCTTAAGTAAAATTTCATACTAGGCCAAAATCAAAAGTGCGCCATTGAATAAAATCTGTAAATTTAATGGTGTGGAAAAAAGAAGACCAGTTTTTAATAGGTGAAAAAGCCTTCTAAACGGCTATAGGAATGTCATTCCTGGCATTTTAGCCATTTAGAGGGTATACCACCCTTAAGTAAAATTTCATACTAGGCCAAAATCAAAAGTGCGCCATTGAATAAAATCTGCAAATTTAATGGTGTGAAAAAAAGACCAGTTTTGAATAGGTGAAAGAGCCCTCTAAACGGCTATAGGAATGTCATTCCTGGCATTTTAGCCATTTAGAGGGTATACCACCCTTAAGTAAAATTTCATACTAGGCCAAAATCAAAAGTGCGCCATTGAATAAAATCTGTAAATTTAATGGTGTGAAAAAAAGAAGACCAGTTTTGAATAGGTGAAAGAACCTTCTAAACGGCTATAGGAATGTCATTCCTGGCATTTTAGCCATTTAGAGGGTATACCACCCTTAAGTAAAATTTCATACTAGGCCAAAATCAAAAGTGCGCCATTGAATAAAATCTGTAAATTTAATGGTGTGAAAAAAACAAGACCAGTTTTGAATAGGTGAAAGAGCCTTCTAAACGGCAATAGGAATTTCATTCCTGGCATTTTAGCCATTTAGAGGGTATACCACCCTTAAGTAAAATTTCATACTAGGCCAAAATCAAAAGTGAGCCATTGAATAAAATCTGTACATTTAAAGGTGTGAAAAAAAGACCAGTTTTGAATAGGTGAAAGAGCCTTCTAAACGGCTATAGGAATGTCATTCCTGGCATTTTAGCCATTTAGAGGGTATACCACCCTTAAGTAAAATTTCATACTAGGCCAAAATCAAAAGTGCGCCATTGAATAAAATCTGTAAATTTAATGGTGTGAAAAAAAGAAGACCAGTTTTGAATAGGTGAAAGAGCCCTCTAAACGGCTTTAGGAATGTCATTCCTGGCATTTTAGCCATTTAGAGGGTATACCACCCTTAAGTAAAATTTCATACTAGGCCAAAATCAAAAGTGCGCCATTGAATAAAATCTGTAAATTTAAAGGTGTGAAAAAAAGAAGACCAGTTTTGAATAGGTGAAAGAGCCCTCTAAACGGCTTTAGGAATGTCATTCCTGGCATTTTAGCCATTTAGAGGGTATACCACCCTTAAGTAAAATTTCATACTAGGCCAAAATCAAAAGTGCGCCATTGAATAAAATCTGTAAGTTTAATGGTGTGAAAAAAAGAAGACCAGTTTTGAATAGGTGAAAGAGCCCTCTAAACGGCTATAGGAATGTCATTCCTGGCATTTTAGCCATTTAGAGGGTATACCACCCTTAAGTAAAATTTCATACTAGGCCAAAATCAAAAGTGCGCCATTGAATAAAATCTGTAACTTTAATGGTGTGAAAAAAAGAAGACCAGTTTTGAATAGGTAAAAGAGCCCTCTAAACGGCTATAGGAATGTCATTCCTGGCATTTTAGCCATTTAGAGGGTATACCACCCTTAAGTAAAATTTCATACTAGGCCAAAATCAAAAGTGCGCCATTGAATAAAATCTGTAAATTTAATGGTGTGAAAAAAAGACCAGTTTTGAATAGGTAAAAAAAACCCTCTTAGCGCTTATAGGAATGTCATTCCTGGCATTTTAGCCATTTAGAGGGTATACCACCCTTAATAAAATTTCATACTAGGCCAAAATCAAAAGTGCGCCATTGAATAAAATCTGTAAATTTAAAGGTGTGAAAAAAAGAAGACCAGTTTTGAATAGGTGAAAGAGCCCTCTAAACGGCTATCGGAATGTCGTTCCTGGCATTTTAGCCATTTAGAGGGTATACCACCCTTAAGTAAAATTTCATACTAGGCCAAAATCAAAAGTGCGCCATTGAATAAAATCTGTAAATTTAATGGTGTGAAAAAAAGAAGAAGAATAGGTGAAAGAGCTTTCTAAACGGCTATAGGAATGTCATTCCTGGCATTTTAGCCATTTAGAGGGTATACCACCCCTAAGTAAAATTTCATACTAGGCCAAAATCAAAAGTGCGCCATTGAATAAAATCTGTAAATTTAATGGTGTGAAAAAAAGAAGACCAGTTTTGAATAGGTGAAAGAGCCCTCTAAACGGCTATAGGAATGTTATTCCTGACATTTTAGCCATTTAGAGGGTATACCACCCTTAAATAAAGTTTCATACTAGGCCAAAATCAAAAGTGCGCCATTGAATAAAATCTGTAAGTTTAATGGTGTGAAAAAAAGAAGACCAGTTTTGAATAGGTGAAAGAGCCCTCTAAACGGCTATAGGAATGTCATTCCTGGCATTTTAGCCATTTAGAAGGTATACCACCCTTAAGTAAAATTTCATACTAGGCCAAAATCAAAAGTGCGCCATTGAATAAAATCTGTAAATTTAATGGTGTGAAAAAAAGAAGACCAGTTTTGAATAGGTGAAAGATTCCTTTAAACGGCTATAGGAATTTCATTGCTGGCATTTTAGCCATTTAGAGGGTATACCACCCTTAATAAAATTTCATACTAGGCCAAAATCAAAAAGTGCGACATTGAATAAAATCTGTAAATTTAATGGTGTGAAAAAAAGAAGACCAGTTTTGAATAGGTGAAAGAGCCTTCTAAACGGCTATAGGAATGTCATTCCTGGCATTTTAGCCATTTAGAGGGTATACCACCCTTAAGTAAAATTTCATACTAAGCCAAAATCAAAAGTGCGCCATTGAATAAAATCTGTAAATTTAATGGTGTGAAAAAAAAGACCAGTTTTGAATAGGTGAAAGAGCCCTCTAAACGGCTATAGAAATGTCATTCCTGGCATTTTAGCCATTTAGAGGGTATACCACCCTTAAGTAAAATTTCATACTAGGCTAAAATCAAAAGTGCGCCATTGAATAAAATCTGTAAATTTAATGGTGTGAAAAAAAAGACCAGTTTTGAATAGGTGAAAGAGCCTTCTAAACGGCTATAGGAATGTCATTCCTGGCATTTTAGCTATTTAGAGGGTATACCACCCTTAAGTAAAATTTCATACTAGGCCAAAATCAAAAGTGCGCCATTGAATAAAATCTGTAAATTTAATGGTGTGAAAAAAAGAAGACCAGTTTTGAATAGATGAAAGAGCCCTCTAAACAACTATAGGAATGTTATTCCTGGCATTTTAGCCTTTTAGAGGGTATACCACCCCTAAATAAAATTTCATACTAGGCCAAAATCAAAAGTGCGCCATTGAATAAAATCTGTAAATTTAATGGTGTGAAAAAAAGAAGACCAGTTTTGAATAGGTGAAAGAGCCCTCTAAACGGCTATAAAAATGTCATTCCTGGCATCTCAGCCATTTAGAGGGTATACCACCCCTAAGTAAAATTTCATACTAGGCCAAAATCAAAAGTGCGCCATTGAATAAAATCTGTAAATTTAATGGTGTGAAAAAAAAAGACCAGTTTTGCATAGGTGAAAGAGCCCTCTAAACGGCTATAGGAATCTCATTCCTGGCATTTTAGCCATTTAGAGGGTATACCACCCTTAAGTAAAATTTCATACTAGGCCAAAATCAAAAGTGCGCCATTGAATAAAATCTGTAAATTTAATGGTGTGAAAAAAGGAAGACCAGTATTGAATAGGTAAAAGAGCCTTCTAAACGGCTATAGGAATATCATTCCTGGCATTTTAGCCATTTAGAGGGTATACCACCCTTAAGTAAAATTTCATACTAGGCCAAAATCAAAAGTGCGCCATTGAATAAAATCTGTAAATTGAATGGTGTGAAAAAAAGAAGACCAGTTTTGAATAGGTGAAAGAGCCTTCTAAACGGCTATAGGAATGTCATTCCTGGCATTTTAGCCACTTAGAGGGTATACCACCCTTAAGTAAAATTTCATACTAGGCCAAAATCAAAAGTGCGCCATTGAATAAAATCTGTAAATTTAAGGGTGTGAAAAAAAAGAAGACCAGTTTTGAATAGGTGAAAGAGCTTTCTAAACGGCTATAGGAATGTCATTCCCGGCATTTCAGCCATTTAGAGGGTATACCACCCCTAAGTATAATTTCATACTAGGCCAAAATCAAAAGTGCGCCATTGAATAAAATCTGTAAATTTAATGGTGTGAAAAAAAAGACCAGTTTTGAATAGGTGAAAAAGCCTTCTAAACGGCTATAGGAATGTCATTCCTGGCATTTTAGCCATTTAGAGGGTATACCACCCTTAAGTAAAATTTCATACTAGGCCAAAATCAAAAGTGCGCCATTGAATAAAATCTTTAAATTTAATGGTGTGAAAAAAAAGACCAGTTTTGAATAGGTGAAAGAGCCCTCTAAACGGCTATAGGAATGTCATTCCTGGCATTTTAGCCATTTAGAGGGTATACCACCCCTAAGTAAAATTTCATACTAGGCCAAAATCAAAAGTGCGCCATTGAATAAAATCTGTAAATTTAATGGTGTGAAAAAAAGAAGACCAGTTTTGAATAGGTAAAAGAGCCCTCTAAACGGCTATAGGAATGTTATTCCTGACATTTTAGCCATTTAGAGGGTATACCACCCTTAAGTAAAGTTTCATACTAGTCCAAAATCAAAAGTGCGCCATTGAATAAAATCTGTAAGTTTAATGGTGTGAAAAAAAAAAGACCAGTTTTGAATAGGTGAAAGAGCCCTCTAAACGGCTATAGGAATGTCATTCCTGGCATTTTAGCCATTTAGAGGGTATACCACCCTTAAGTAAAATTTCATACTAGGCCAAAATCAAAAGTGCGCCATTGAATAAAATCTGTAACTTTAATGGTGTGAAAAAAAGAAGACCAGTTTTGAATAGGTAAAAGAGCCCTCTAAACGGCTATAGGAATGTCATTCCTGGCATTTTAGCCATTTAGAGGGTATACCACCCTTAAGTAAAATTTCATACTAGGCCAAAATCAAAAGTGCGCCATTGAATAAAATCTGTAAATTTAATGGTGTGAAAAAAAGACCAGTTTTGAATAGGTAAAAAAACCCTCTAAGCGCTTATAGGAATGTCATTCCTGGCATTTTAGCCATTTAGAGGGTATACCACCCTTAATAAAATTTCATACTAGGCCAAAATCAAAAGTGCGCCATTGAATAAAATCTGTAAATTTAAAGGTGTGAAAAAAAGAAGACCAGTTTTGAATAGGTGAAAGAGCCCTCTAAACGGCTATCGGAATGTCGTTCCTGGCATTTTAGCCATTTAGAGGGTATACCACCCTTAAGTAAAATTTCATACTAGGCCAAAATCAAAAGTGCGCCATTGAATAAAATCTGTAAATTTAATGGTGTGAAAAAAAGAAGAAGAATAGGTGAAAGAGCTTTCTAAACGGCTATAGGAATGTCATTCCTGGCATTTTAGCCATTTAGAGGGTATACCACCCCTAAGTAAAATTTCATACTAGGCCAAAATCAAAAGTGCGCCATTGAATAAAATCTGTAAATTTAATGGTGTGAAAAAAAGAAGACCAGTTTTGAATAGGTAAAAGAGCCCTCTAAACGGCTATAGGAATGTTATTCCTGACATTTTAGCCATTTAGAGGGTATACCACCCTTAAATAAAGTTTCATACTAGGCCAAAATCAAAAGTGCGCCATTGAATAAAATCTGTAAGTTTAATGGTGTGAAAAAAAGAAGACCAGTTTTGAATAGGTGAAAGAGCCCTCTAAACTGCTATAGGAATGTAATTCCTGGCATTTTAGCAATTTAGAGGGTATACCACCATTAAGTAAAATTTCATACTAGGCCAAAATCAAAAGTGCGCCATTGAATAAAATCTGTAAATTTAATGGTGTGAAAAAAAAGACCAGTTTTGAATAGATGAAAGAGCCCTCTAAACAACTATAGGAATGTTATTCCTGGCATTTTAGCCATTTAGAGGGTATACCACCCCTAAGTAAAATTTCATACTAGGCCAAAATCAAAAGTGCGCCATTGAATAAAATCTGTAAATTTAATGGTGTGAAAAAAAGAAGACCAGTTTTGAATAGGTGAAAGAGCCCTCTAAACGGCTATAGGAATCTCATTCCTGGCATTTTAGCCATTTAGAGGGTATACCACCCTTAAGTAAAATTTCATACTAGGCCAAAATCAAAAGTGCGCCATTGAATAAAATCTGTAAATTTAATGGTGTGAAAAAAGGAAGACCAGTATTGAATAGGTAAAAGAGCCCTCTAAACGGCTATAGGAATATCATTCCTGGTATTTTAGCCATTTAGAGGGTATACCACCCTTAAGTAAAATTTCATACTAGGCCAAAATCAAAAGTGCGCCATTGAATAAAATCTGTAAATTTAATGGTGTGAAAAAAAGAAGACCAGTTTTGAATAGGTGAAAGATCCCTTTAAACGGCTATCGGAATATCATTCCTGGCATTTTAGCCATTTAGAGGGTATACCACCCTTAAGTAAAATTTCATACTAGGCCAAAATCAAAAGTGCGCCATTGAATAAAATCTGTAACTTTAATGGTGTGAAAAAAAGAAGACCAGTTTTGAATAGGTAAAAGAGCCCTCTAAACGGCTATAGGAATGTCATTCCTGGCATTTTAGCCATTTAGAGGGTATACCACCCTTAAGTAAAATTTCATACTAGGCCAAAATCAAAAGTGCGCCATTGAATAAAATCTGTAAATTTAATGGTGTGAAAAAAAGACCAGTTTTGAATAGGTAAAAAAACCCTCTAAGCGCTTATAGGAATGTCATTCCTGGCATTTTAGCCATTTAGAGGGTATACCACCCTTAATAAAATTTCATACTAGGCCAAAATCAAAAGTGCGCCATTGAATAAAATCTGTAAATTTAAAGGTGTGAAAAAAAGAAGACCAGTTTTGAATAGGTGAAAGAGCCCTCTAAACGGCTATCGGAATGTCGTTCCTGGCATTTTAGCCATTTAGAGGGTATACCACCCTTAAGTAAAATTTCATACTAGGCCAAAATCAAAAGTGCGCCATTGAATAAAATCTGTAAATTTAATGGTGTGAAAAAAAGAAGAAGAATAGGTGAAAGAGCTTTCTAAACGGCTATAGGAATGTCATTCCTGGCATTTTAGCCATTTAGAGGGTATACCACCCCTAAGTAAAATTTCATACTAGGCCAAAATCAAAAGTGCGCCATTGAATAAAATCTGTAAATTTAATGGTGTGAAAAAAAGAAGACCAGTTTTGAATAGGTAAAAGAGCCCTCTAAACGGCTATAGGAATGTTATTCCTGACATTTTAGCCATTTAGAGGGTATACCACCCTTAAATAAAGTTTCATACTAGGCCAAAATCAAAAGTGCGCCATTGAATAAAATCTGTAAGTTTAATGGTGTGAAAAAAAGAAGACCAGTTTTGAATAGGTAAAAGAGCCCTCTAAACGGCTATAGGAATGTAATTCCTGGCATTTTAGCAATTTAGAGGGTATACCACCATTAAGTAAAATTTCATACTAGGCCAAAATCAAAAGTGCGCCATTGAATAAAATCTGTAAATTTAATGGTGTGAAAAAAAAAGACCAGTTTTGAATAGATGAAAGAGCCCTCTAAACAACTATAGGAATGTTATTCCTGGCATTTTAGCCATTTAGAGGGTATACCACCCCTAAATAAAATTTCATACTAGGCCAAAATCAAAAGTGCGCCATTGAATAAAATCTGTAAATTTAATGGTGTGAAAAAAAGAAGACCAGTTTTGAATAGGTGAAAGAGCCCTCTAAACGGCTATAGGAATGTCATTCCTGGCATTTTAGCCATTTAGAGGGTATACCACCCTTAAGTAAAATTTCATACTAGGCCAAAATCAAAAGTGCGCCATTGAATAAAATCTGTAAATTTAATGGTGTGAAAAAAGGAAGACCAGTATTGAATAGGTAAAAGAGCCCTCTAAACGGCTATAGGAATATCATTCCTGGTATTTTAGCCATTTAGAGGGTATACCACCCTTAAGTAAAATTTCATACCAGGCCAAAATCAAAAGTGCGCCATTGAATAAAATCTGTAAATTTAAAGGTGTGAAAAAAAGAAGACCAGTTTTGAATAGGTGAAAGAGCCCTCTAAACGGCTATAGGAATGTCATTCCTGGCATTTTAGCCATTTAGAGGGTATACCACCCTTAATAAAATTTCATACTAGGCCAAAATCAAAAGTGCGCCATTGAATAAAATCTGTAAATTTAATGGTGTGAAAAAAAGAAGACCAGTTTTGAATAGGTGGAAGAGCCCTTTAAGCGCCTATAGGAATGTCATTCCTGGCATTTTAGCCATTTAGAGGGTATACCACCCTTAAGTAAAATTTCATACTAGGCCAAAATCAAAAGTGCGCCATTGAATAAAATCTGTAAATTTAATGGTGTGAAAAAAAAGGAGTCCTGTTTTAAATAGGTGAAAGAGCCCTCTAAATGGCTATAGGAAGATCATTCCTGGCATTTTAGCCATTTAGAGGGTATACCACCCTTAAATAAAATTTCATACTAGGCCAAAATCAAAAGTGCGCCATTGAATAAAATCTGTAAATTTAATGGTGTGAAAAAAACAAGACCAGTTTTGAATAGGTGAAAGAGCCTTCTAAACGGCTATAGGAATTTCATTCCTGGCATTTTAGCCATTTAGAGGGTATACCACCCTTAAGTAAAATTTCATACTAGGCCAAAATCAAAAGTGAGCCATTGAATAAAATCTGTAAATTTAAAGGAGTGAAAAAAAGACCAGTTTTGAATAGGTGAAAGAGCCCTCTAAACAACTATAGGAATGTTATTCCTGGCATTTTAGCCATTTAGAGGGTATACCACCCCTAAGTAAAATTTCATACTAGGCCAAAATCAAAAGTGCGCCATTGAATAAAATCTGTAAATTTAATGGTGTGAAAAAAAGAAGACCAGTTTTGAATAGGTGAAAGAGCCCTCTAAACGGCTATAGGAATCTCATTCCTGGCATTTTAGCCATTTAGAGGGTATACCACCCTTAAGTAAAATTTCATACTAGGCCAAAATCAAAAGTGCGCCATTGAATAAAATCTGTAAATTTAATGGTGTGAAAAAAGGAAGACCAGTATTGAATAGGTAAAAGAGCCCTCTAAACGGCTATAGGAATATCATTCCTGGTATTTTAGCCATTTAGAGGGTATACCACCCTTAAGTAAAATTTCATACTAGGCCAAAATCAAAAGTGCGCCATTGAATAAAATCTGTAAATTTAATGGTGTGAAAAAAAGAAGACCAGTTTTGAATAGGTGAAAGATCCCTTTAAACGGCTATCGGAATATCATTCCTGGCATTTTAGCCATTTAGAGGGTATACCACCCTTAAGTAAAATTTCATACTAGGCCAAAATCAAAAGTGCGCCATTGAATAAAATCTGTAACTTTAATGGTGTGAAAAAAAGAAGACCAGTTTTGAATAGGTAAAAGAGCCCTCTAAACGGCTATAGGAATGTCATTCCTGGCATTTTAGCCATTTAGAGGGTATACCACCCTTAAGTAAAATTTCATACTAGGCCAAAATCAAAAGTGCGCCATTGAATAAAATCTGTAAATTTAATGGTGTGAAAAAAAGACCAGTTTTGAATAGGTAAAAAAACCCTCTAAGCGCTTATAGGAATGTCATTCCTGGCATTTTAGCCATTTAGAGGGTATACCACCCTTAATAAAATTTCATACTAGGCCAAAATCAAAAGTGCGCCATTGAATAAAATCTGTAAATTTAAAGGTGTGAAAAAAAGAAGACCAGTTTTGAATAGGTGAAAGAGCCCTCTAAACGGCTATCGGAATGTCGTTCCTGGCATTTTAGCCATTTAGAGGGTATACCACCCTTAAGTAAAATTTCATACTAGGCCAAAATCAAAAGTGCGCCATTGAATAAAATCTGTAAATTTAATGGTGTGAAAAAAAGAAGAAGAATAGGTGAAAGAGCTTTCTAAACGGCTATAGGAATGTCATTCCTGGCATTTTAGCCATTTAGAGGGTATACCACCCCTAAGTAAAATTTCATACTAGGCCAAAATCAAAAGTGCGCCATTGAATAAAATCTGTAAATTTAATGGTGTGAAAAAAAGAAGACCAGTTTTGAATAGGTAAAAGAGCCCTCTAAACGGCTATAGGAATGTTATTCCTGACATTTTAGCCATTTAGAGGGTATACCACCCTTAAATAAAGTTTCATACTAGGCCAAAATCAAAAGTGCGCCATTGAATAAAATCTGTAAGTTTAATGGTGTGAAAAAAAGAAGACCAGTTTTGAATAGGTAAAAGAGCCCTCTAAACGGCTATAGGAATGTAATTCCTGGCATTTTAGCAATTTAGAGGGTATACCACCATTAAGTAAAATTTCATACTAGGCCAAAATCAAAAGTGCGCCATTGAATAAAATCTGTAAATTTAATGGTGTGAAAAAAAAAGACCAGTTTTGAATAGATGAAAGAGCCCTCTAAACAACTATAGGAATGTTATTCCTGGCATTTTAGCCATTTAGAGGGTATACCACCCCTAAATAAAATTTCATACTAGGCCAAAATCAAAAGTGCGCCATTGAATAAAATCTGTAAATTTAATGGTGTGAAAAAAAGAAGACCAGTTTTGAATAGGTGAAAGAGCCCTCTAAACGGCTATAGGAATGTCATTCCTGGCATTTTAGCCATTTAGAGGGTATACCACCCTTAAGTAAAATTTCATACTAGGCCAAAATCAAAAGTGCGCCATTGAATAAAATCTGTAAATTTAATGGTGTGAAAAAAGGAAGACCAGTATTGAATAGGTAAAAGAGCCCTCTAAACGGCTATAGGAATATCATTCCTGGTATTTTAGCCATTTAGAGGGTATACCACCCTTAAGTAAAATTTCATACCAGGCCAAAATCAAAAGTGCGCCATTGAATAAAATCTGTAAATTTAAAGGTGTGAAAAAAAGAAGACCAGTTTTGAATAGGTGAAAGAGCCCTCTAAACGGCTATAGGAATGTCATTCCTGGCATTTTAGCCATTTAGAGGGTATACCACCCTTAATAAAATTTCATACTAGGCCAAAATCAAAAGTGCGCCATTGAATAAAATCTGTAAATTTAATGGTGTGAAAAAAAGAAGACCAGTTTTGAATAGGTGGAAGAGCCCTTTAAGCGCCTATAGGAATGTCATTCCTGGCATTTTAGCCATTTAGAGGGTATACCACCCTTAAGTAAAATTTCATACTAGGCCAAAATCAAAAGTGCGCCATTGAATAAAATCTGTAAATTTAATGGTGTGAAAAAAAAGGAGTCCTGTTTTAAATAGGTGAAAGAGCCCTCTAAATGGCTATAGGAAGGTCATTCCTGGCATTTTAGCCATTTAGAGGGTATACCACCCTTAAATAAAATTTCATACTAGGCCAAAATCAAAAGTGCGCCATTGAATAAAATCTGTAAATTTAATGGTGTGAAAAAAACAAGACCAGTTTTGAATAGATGAAAGAGCCTTCTAAACGGCTATAGGAATTTCATTCCTGGCATTTTAGCCATTTAGAGGGTATACCACCCTTAAGTAAAATTTCATACTAGGCCAAAATCAAAAGTGAGCCATTGAATAAAATCTGTAAATTTAAAGGAGTGAAAAAAAGACCAGTTTTGAATAGGTGAAAGAGCCTTCTAAACGGCTATAGGAATGTCATTCCTGGCATTTTAGCCATTTAGAGGGTATACCACCCTTAAGTAAAATTTCATACTAGGCCAAAATCAAAAGTGCGCCATTGAATAAAATCTGTAAATTTAATGGTGTGAAAAAAAGACCAGTTTTGAATAGCTAAAAGAGCCCTCTAAACGGCTATAGGAATATCATTCTTGGCATTTTAGCCATTTAGAGGGTATACCACCCTTAAATAAAATTTCATACTAGGCCAAAATCAAAAGTACGTCATTGAATAAAATCTGTAAATTTAATGGTGTGAAAAAAAGAAGACCAGTTTTGAATAGGTGAAAGAACCTTCTAAACGGCTATAGGAATGTCATTCCTGGCATTTTAGCCATTTAGAGGGTATACCACCCTTAAGTAAAATTTCATACTAGGCCAAAATCAAAAGTGCGCCATTGAATAAAATCTGTAAATTTAATGGTGTGGAAAAAAGAAGACCAGTTTTTAATAGGTGAAAAAGCCTTCTAAACGGCTATAGGAATGTCATTCCTGGCATTTTAGCCATTTAGAGGGTATACCACCCTTAAGTAAAATTTCATACTAGGCCAAAATCAAAAGTGCGCCATTGAATAAAATCTGCAAATTTAATGGTGTGAAAAAAAGAAGACCAGTTTTGAATAGGTGAAAGAGCCCTCTAAACGGCTATAGGAATGTCATTCCTGGCATTTTAGCCATTTAAAGGGTATACCACCCTTAAGTAAAATTTCATACTAGGCCAAAATCAAAAGTGCGCCATTGAATAAAATCTGTAAATTTAATGGTGTGAAAAAAAGAAGACCAGTTTTGAATAGGTGAAAGAACCTTCTAAACGGCTATAGGAATGTCATTCCTGGCATTTTAGCCATTTAGAGGGTATACCACCCTTAAGTAAAATTTCATACTAGGCCAAAATCAAAAGTGCGCCATTGAATAAAATCTGTAAATTTAATGGTGTGAAAAAAACAAGACCAGTTTTGAATAGGTGAAAGAGCCTTCTAAACGGCTATAGGAATTTCATTCCTGGCGTTTTAGCCATTTAGAGGGTATACCACCCTTAAGTAAAATTTCATACTAGGCCAAAATCAAAAGTGAGCCATTGAATAAAATCTGTACATTTAAAGGTGTGAAAAAAAGACCAGTTTTGAATAGGTGAAAGAGCCTTCTAAACGGCTATAGGAATGTCATTCCTGGCATTTTAGCCATTTAGAGGGTATACCACCCTTAAGTAAAATTTCATACTAGGCCAAAATCAAAAGTGCGCCATTGAATAAAATCTGTAAATTTAATGGTGTGAAAAAAAGAAGACCAGTTTTGAATAGGCGAAAGAGCCCTCTAAACGGCTTTAGGAATGTCATTCCTGGCATTTTAGCCATTTAGAGGGTATACCACCCTTAAGTAAAATTTCATACTAGGCCAAAATCAAAAGTGCGCCATTGAATAAAATCTGTAAATTTAAAGGTGTGAAAAAAAGAAGACCAGTTTTGAATAGGTGAAAGAGCCCTCTAAACGGCTATAGGAATGTCATTCCTGGCATTTTAGCCATTTAGAGGGTATACCACCCTTAATAAAATTTCATACTAGGCCAAAATCAAAAGTGCGCCATTGAATAAAATCTGTAAATTTAATGGTGTGAAAAAAAGAAGACCAGTTTTGAATAGGTGGAAGAGCCCTTTAAGCGCCTATAGGAATGTCATTCCTGGCATTTTAGCCATTTAGAGGGTATACCACCCTTAAGTAAAATTTCATACTAGGCCAAAATCAAAAGTGCGCCATTGAATAAAATCTGTAAATTTAATGGTGTGAAAAAAAGACCAGTTTTGAATAGCTAAAAGAGCCCTCTAAACGGCTATAGGAATATCATTCTTGGCATTTTAGCCATTTAGAGGGTATACCACCCTTAAATAAAATTTCATACTAGGCCAAAATCAAAAGTACGTCATTGAATAAAATCTGTAAATTTAATGGTGTGAAAAAAAGAAGACCAGTTTTGAATAGGTGAAAGAACCTTCTAAACGGCTATAGGAATGTCATTCCTGGCATTTTAGCCATTTAGAGGGTATACCACCCTTAAGTAAAATTTCATACTAGGCCAAAATAAAAAAATCAGACGTCGGAAGTCTGCAATGCTACCGAAATAGTGAAATTTTTGATAAAATTTTTGCGGCATACAATAAAAATCAGCCAACTCGTCTTAAAATGGCTAATAATTATAATAACCGAAAAATAATTTTGAAACGATTAAAAAAAATGCTAAATTTGCGAAGAAACCGTTTTCAGTGTTCAGAAAATGAAAACGAAAACGAACATCCAGTAATATCGGTACATACTAAAAGCAAAAGTTATACCGAGGATGAAAATTGTGCTGCAGTTGCTCTTCTTTCTTTATTTGCAGAAACAATCCCAAACACTGCAGCAATAAATAATAGTACTTTTGCATATTTTTTGAAAGGTAATGATGAAAATGAAAACGTACATCCAGTAATATCAGTATATACTAAAAGCAAAAGTTATACTGAGGATGAAAAATGTGCTGCAGTTTCTCTTCTTTCTTTATTTTAAGAAACAACCCTGAACACAATGAATAATACTTCTGCAGATTTTTTGGGAGATAATGTAGGAAATGAAAGCGAAAATCCACTAATATTGGTGAATGGAAATTTCATAAATTTTATCGAAAATTAAATAAATATATAGAATATATAAATATATAAAATAAAAAATAAAATAATAAATATATAAAATATATAGAATGTTTAGAATATAACCCCGTCTTATTACAAATTCGGGGTGCTAGTACAAAATATATAAAAGAAACAGGTTGTAAAAAAATTATAAAAGAGACGTGCTGTAACAATCCGGAAATATTCAAAGATTTTTTCAAGGATCTTATGAGTGAAATGAAACTAACGTTATCAGATATTGTTAATGAAAAATTCAAAGCTTTAAATGATAAAGGAATAAATAAAATGGTATTTCAAAGTGAAAGCGTTGAAGAAAATTAAAAACAATATGATTTTAAAAAAAAAATGTCCATATTTACTTTTTAAAGGTGGGCACTTTGATTCCCCTCTGCAAGTTAACAACAAATAAATTCAGTTAAGTGCGAATTTGACTCGCGCACGTTTGGTTTTGAGCATTTTTTTAAATGGAGTTTTTTTTTGCGTTTTTGAGGTTTTTCAGCTGAAACGATTTTATTTTGTTTTTTCGCTTTGTTTCTCGTTTTGACGATTTTTTTTAATTCTTGGCGATTTTTTTTAATTTTGGGAATTTTTTCATTTTGGGGATTTGTTTTCATTTTGGCAATTTTTTTTCATTTCGGGGATTTTTTTTTTATTTTGGCGATTTTATTTTGTTTTTTCGCTTTGTTTCTCGTTTTGACGATTTTTTTTAATTTTTGGCGATTTTTTTTTAATTTTGGGAATTTTTTCATTTTGGGGATTTGTTTTCATTTTGGCGATTTCTTTTTTTCATTTCGGGGACTTTTTTTTATTTTGGCGATTTTATTTTGTTTTTTCGCTTTGTTTCTCGTTTTGACGATTTTTTTTAATTTTGGGAATATTTTCATTTTGGGGATTTGTTTTCATTTTGTCAATTTTTTTTCATTTCGGGGATTTTTTTTTATTTTGGGGATTTTATTTTGTTTTTTCGCTTTGTTTCTCGTTTTGACGATTTTTTTTAATTTTTGGCGATTTTTTTTTTAATTTTGGGAATTTTTTCATTTTTGGGATTTGTTTTCATTTTGGCAATTTCTTTTTTTCATTTGAGGGACTTTTTTTTTATTTTGGAGATTTTATTTTGTTTTTTCGCTTTGTTTCTCGTTTTGACGATTTTTTTTAATTTTTGGCGATTTTTTTTAAATTTTTTCATTTTGGGGATTTTTTTTAATTTTTCCGGTTTTCGGCGATTTATTTTCGTTTCAGAATTTTTTTTGCCCTTTTTTCGTTTTGGCGATTTTTTTTTGGTTTGACGATTTTTAAGTTTTGCAATTTTCTAGTTTTACCGTTTTTTTGAAAATTTCAAGTGTTTGCCTCTTACGGTTTCCAAGATATATCAAATTGTCAAAATTACATAGTCAAAATTACATTAACTGATAGAATATCCTTTAATTTTTTAAATTTTAGTGTTAATTGTTGTAGTCTGTATAAAAATACACTAACTTTACAAATTTCAAGGGTATATACATACAATTGTATGTATATTACATGGGATTTTATCATTTTTCGTTGCGTTTTGGAACACCCTTTAATTTTTAACTCTCATGTATTTTTTTGTTGTAGCGGCCAAGGTTCTACACACCCTGTCCAAATTTCAGATCCGTAGTTCTTACGGTTCCCTAGGAAATAGCCTGTGACAGACAGCGTAGCGAAAACAATAGGGTTCATTTTCACCTTTGGTGTAAATTTGGAGCAGTCACTTTGTCCCCCCACCAAAATCTCAAAAGGTTTTAGTAGTCCTTTCCATATGCAAAAAGAATTTAAAAATCAGATGCGTTCCAAAAGAAACTGAATTAAAAAACCCGCATAAAAAGGGCACTACTTCTATATATAAGGGGTAGATACGTTCCTGCTTCAAAAAGCGCATAACTTCAAATCAAACTGTCAAAATTTAATCAAAACCGCATAAAAAAATATGTAGCAAATACGAATGTATTTATTTATTTTTAATAAATAAGAAGCAAAAAAATGCATACATATGTACCCTACAAGAAATGAATGATTGAACACACAAACAAATTTTTTCACTAACACATTTAAAACAATTTTACATTCAATTCAATAATGACAGTCAATTGACTAGTCATTTGATCGGAATGAGTTTCCATAACATTTTTCATTTTGCCTTTAAGAATGTGATAGAAACTTTGTTCTACGCAATGATGATTATAGCCTGCATGACTATCGATCAAATGAGCAGTCAATTGACTGGTAGTGTTCTTGTAGGGTACATATGTATACAAAATAATATTAATATTCAAGAAAAACTGCTTTGTCTGAAACATGACTTATGCATGTGAAAACACACTTTAATACATCAGCTTCAAAGTTTCCATTGTTTGAGCTATACGCTGAATTTCACTTTCCGTTTGTAGCATATTTTCCCTATTAGCAATTTGTACATCAGCGGGTACTTTTGTGGCATAATCACCAGCCTCCATGGCTTGTTTCAATTTGCTAACAGTTTGGGTCAATTGCATTTGTTTCTTTTGCAATTTGGAAATTTCTTTATCCGCCTCGATTAAACATTTTAAAAGCAAATGACCTTCACATTGCCCCGAAATAGTAACAGTGAGTCTATACCCGATAAATTTTTATCATGATAAAAGTCAAATCGTTATCAAGAGAAAAATTTATCAGATATACTCCATTTATTAGTGTTATTGCAGTGTCTTGACAATTTTGTCAGAGCTCAAGCTCAGACAAATTTCTCTTGATAAAAAACGTAAACAAACTGTTTGACGTTTTAATTTATTTGCAGAAAATACAATTTTTATGTGATTTTTGAGAAAAAACTATAAAAATAAAGAAAAGTATTAATGTTTTTATTAAATAAAACCATTTTAATAAACATGAAGTGAAATATTGCAGGTATTGTGACAAGCTTTCTTCACGACGACAAAGAAATTATGATTTATCATAATAAAAAAACCACGTCTTCGCATGTATGCTTGCATTAACAAAAATTTGACAACGGCTCTGCCGACGTTTTGTTAGTTGTTATGATAAATTTTTATCAGGTATAGACGCTATGTTAGAATAGCACAGCCAACGGGTGGTGTTGTATTGAACTAAAACTTGCAACAGTAGGAAACTACGGACAAATAGCTGGCATATTTCAAATGAGCGTCTGTGCAAACAACATACGATTCCGTTTTATTTTGTTAGGCAAATTGTAATCAGAGCGAGCTGAACGTATGACTTGTGTAGCATTTAGCATGAAATCAACTTCTTTTTCAACCCTTTCATTACGCCAAGTAACATTACCTGTTTATAAAAAAAAATAATAATTGCTAAATTATAACATGTGGACAATTATGACATGTTTTTTTTACTAACCGGGATAAGCAGCCACACATATACTGAGTGTGGTATCAGATCTGGGGAAGCTTTGATACAATTCTTCCAAAATAAAAGGCACAAATGGTGACAGTAATTTAATGCCCAAATAAAGGCAACCAAACAAAGCTTTACGTGCTGAAGCGTTCTGATCATCGTGATATTTTGAAATATGGGCTTCAAACATTCCAAATAAACATCACACAAATCGTACAGCCAAAAACTATACCAAGCATTGGTGGCTGCCCTTGTTACAAGCCTCAATGGCCGCCGACAAACGTGACAGGATCCAAACATCCATATTATTTTCATCGGAAGAGTATTTTCTGCACCCGTAAAATACATAAGAGCAAACATTGTGGCAATCCATAATTTTAAAGTTCGGCTTCTGTAGGCTTTTCTGCAATTTCAGAGTATTTTACCTACAAAAACCAATAAAAATATTAAAATATTCATTTCATTAACAAAAACAAACACTTACCATTGGGGTTTTATTATGGGTTCCACATCTTAAGAGCGTGAAGAAATCGGCACCACCATGGGGTTACTAACAGTATATCTTCACAGGCCCAAGTCCTTCAGTCGTAACACAATTTCTTTGCGACAAGTAAATCTCTTAAGCGAGTGCCAGACATCAATATTCAGCTTCAATATATGTGGTTGTGTGCATTTGTTTACCAAAAATAGTCACACATATATTATTGGTGTGAATATTTTTTTTATAAAAAAACGCACACAACCACATATTGAAGCTGAATATTGATGTGTCTAGCACCCGCTTTAATTCCAGTAAATTATCCATAATCACCAATTATGTAGCAATCATCATTGAATATATTGATAAAAGGTAAATTACAACTTTTTCCCACATCATAATCGTTGGAATCATGGGATGAAGTAATTTTAACAGCTCCCGTACCGAATTCAATTTCCGCAAATTCGCCCCACACAATGGGCAAACCTCTAGTGCAGAAAGGGTGCTTTACAAATCTGCCATGCAAATGTTTTTAACGCTCATCCTTCGGATGAACAGCCATCGCCGTATCACCCATGGTTTCAATGCGCGTGGTGTCCACTATAATCTCTTCTTTGTAAGCAAACTTCCTTTTCATCATAGCCCGAAATGGAGAGTAATGTGCGACCGGGTATATCAATTCTATCCATTTCTATATCTGAATAGCAGAGCGCAACAAAACGACCAACTTGTTTAAAACCCCATGTTCTTATTTTTAAAATTATAAAGAAAAATATAAATAATTTTTCTTCACACGGCATTTTCTGGAATGGATAGAATAAATACTGACGCCATGATGAATTCCAAGTGCTGCCACACGATCTACTAAGAACGAATGGAATAGAACCGATTTTCCCCACACATACACTGTAACAATAATAATATACTATAATTATTTTGCATATATATTGAAAATCCATGTGCAAATATAAAATAATTTAATTAATTTCATTATTTAAAGCTAATATATTCAAAAACTTGCATGTGCTGCAAACATTTTGTTTTCTGCATAATTTTTCACCTAATTGGTTGCAAATGTGCGTACTTGCTACTTTTTACACCATAATAGCAAAAAAAAATATTTAGTAGTAAGTACCAACATATGCAACCCTGAGTCCCGGTACGCTGTAAAAGTACGATTTCTTCACATCGATATAAACGTAGTAAGAGATAGCAACCACAGAATATGAATATTAAGTAGTCTATTACTACGTTTATACACGCACTATTTGCAATTAAAAATATTCGCAAGTAAATTAACTCACTGTTTATACGGAATAGCAAAAGTACACAAACTTGGTAGCACTTCTATAGAAAATTTACTTTTTTTGACAAAAATAATAGTGTATATGTGCAAAATATCAAATAATTATTTGTTTTAATTGTCATTATTTGCTTCTGTTAATGTTTCTTATGCAATATTAATCCATTTATTGTTTTTTGTTATCAAACATTTGTAAGCGTGGCAACCTCAAACATTTTATTTGCAAATAGTGCGTTAAACGTGAATAGTTTTCTGAATTAGTAAGTCGCAATAAAAACAATAATATTGCAACAATTTACAGTTTTATTTGCAAATAAGCCCTGCGTATAAACGTAGTATATTATTACTACGTCTATAGTCATGAATTTGCCTTGTACTTCTCTCTATAGCAAAATTTATGCAGTTTTGACATTTGTAAAATTTTGTAAACATTAAAAATAAAATTTCTTTCAGTCGTAAAGCAGCTCTGGGTTGAGGAACATCTCTCGCGTCATCGTAATTATTTCTTAAGTGCGGTCAGGCTTGTGCGTGTTGTTTGGCCGTCGAGAGTTTTTCGTCTCGCTCGCACTGGTTGACTGATCTGCCACGGATAACCGTATAATCTTGCGGTTTTTTGTGGAATTTCTTTAACAACCACGTTGCTACTTCCTATGTGAAGGCATAGGTCGTGTACAGTCAGTCACAAAAACTTTTAAAATACTGTTAATACCATCTTGGGCATATGGTCTAGTAGTAGTTGTGAACTGGCGGTTCTGTGGCAATTAAAATTGTTAAATTGTTGCTGAAATTGTTAAATTTGGGTAATTAAAATTTGAAAATTTTAAAATTCTTGAAATTTGATACCTACGAGGGTGGTTCGATAAGTCCTTTAAATATTTTTCGAGGGTGGTTCAATAAGTCTGTCTTTTTCCTAATGCCTACGGCATGCATGATAATTTTTCCTAATGCCTACGGCAATGCATGATAATTTTTTCAAATGCCGACGGCAATACATGATTATTTTTTTTCCTAATGCCGACGGCAATACATACTTATTTTTCCTAATGCCTACGGCAATACATAATTATTTTCAAATGCCGACGGCAATACATGATTATTTTTTTTTCAAATGCCGACGGCAAAACATGATTATTTTTTTCAAATGCCGACGGCAAAACAGGATTATTATTTCTTATGCTGCAAAAAAATTGTCAGTGATGCCAGACTGGAGAAATTTGTTATCATAATACTATATCTGTAATATAAGAGAAAGTAGAAAGTATTTATAAGTAACAATAGAGGCACTGATACGAATAAAATATAACCCACTTCAATTGAGTTTATAAAAGAAAATTTACAAAAGGGTGTATTTCGTAGTAAAACAATAAGTTTTTTTAAATTATTTAAATTTTTCTTAAAAGTTATTATATGTATATTTAATCAAACTGAGTTTTTAACCAAGACCTTCCATTTACTCAAACAACGGCATATTTAAAAAAAGTAGTTCAATCAAGAAAAAAATAACTGTTTCCCACAACGGAAAATATAATTAATTCTTACAATAAACAACATACACACAAAAAAGTAATATGAATGATTTTGTAATATTAATTAAAACTTTTGTAATATCAATTAAAAAATTAATTAAATTTTCACCTATAAACAATTTGATAATATCAATTAAGTTTTTCCACTCAAATTAATTAATACAATCAAAAATTTAGTTAAATGAATTAAATTTTTAATTGAAAATATTAATTGGTGAATACTTTTTTCTGTGTAACTACTTCTCAAGAATCGATTATTTTAGTCTCACGCTTTGTTAAAATCATTAAGTTGGTAATCCAGTAGGGAAGAGCTTCCACCAAAAATGCTTAATTCCAAACTCGATTACCTTTTTTAAAATTTTTTGCTGGGAAGTGACTGAACCAATTGCAAAATACCCAGGCAAATATCTAACAAAAATCGAGTAACATCCTAATCCACTTGTTCCTAATATTGTGAACTTTATTGGACACATCCGCTTAAAGCAGAGGTACACAATGGCTCTTATACTCAACACTCCAGATGGGACTGCTTGAAAATACTTTTATTTTTCCTTTTTGATTATCACTAATTATGTATTATTTATAACTATCACTAAGTTTATGTCCGACATTGGTCGGGCCTACAAATTATATTTAAGATTTAGTATTTGAATACTTATTGTTAGTTCATATTTGAATAAATAAAAAAAATCATGTATTAAAAAAAAATTGTAATTAGCATTATAGGGCATTTACATTACCTCGAAATCTAATACTTACGACATTTCGAGCTAAATCTTACTGCTTTTTACTAGATTTCCCATACAAAACAAAATCTATTTTGTCAGTAGATTTGTAGGAAATCTAATATAAATCCAATATTTTTATTTATTTCTTACCACCCTGTACAACATATTTATAAAAAAAAAGATGGGTGAATTAGCTACAGTGTGCTTAAAAAGGTGTGTGACTTAGCTTCAAAGCAGTTATTTGGTTGTAGTTTTGAAAATTGTTGGTTAATGGGTTTTGTTTTGGATAACAAATCTTGATAAATGTCAAAAAACTTAGTCTAAACGGTATAGATTTTCATAAACATTTTAATTAAAATCTGTTAGAATTTGTGCTAGTGTAAATGACATATTAGACTAATAATTCTATTTTAAAATAATCTGTAAAATTAGAACAAAACCCATAAATTGTACATATTGTATTAAAATAAAATATAAGAAAAAGTGATGTTAGAGCTCATAATTAAAATTTCCCAACGTCCTCCCCATGAAATTCTGTCTCCAAATGAGAAGTGAAATCTCTCTTTTGGACATTTAGCATGTGCTTGTCATTGAAAATCTACTAGTAACACTAAAACAATTGACTAGGTACTGATTACGTAGTTCCTATGGAAACATGGAGACATACCATTTATATTGACAAGTTCTTGCAAAATACACGTATTTTTAACAAAATATAAATATTTGCATAAAAGAGCGTTTTTTGTTATTTTGAACTTCTGTTCAAATTTCAATATAATTTGTATTGTATAATTTGCTCAATACTGATGTTGTTGGTAGTTATAGAGCTGTTAGCAATGTAAATAAGGGAAGAATTAAAAAAGGCCCTGTTATTTACGGCGCTAATTCATCAAATGTTTTAGACGTGATATCCCAGAAGAAATGGATCCATATTTCTTCGTTTAAACCAACAGTTACTGCTGAACAAATACTGGACTATGTTGAAAAAACTGCTGGAATTAATAAATCTCATATGTCCTGTTTCAAGCTCATTAAGAAGGGTGCCGACTTAAATCAACTAAATCGAATAAATTTTAAGATTGGTATTTCTAGTTCCCTTTATGACGCATTAGTTAAGCCGGAAGTTTGGCCAGCTGATATTAGAGTGCGCCCATTCACAAATTTTCGCAGGCTACCTGTAGTAAGCCAAAACTAGCTAATGTGGCAAAATGTTTTAAAATATATTTCCAAAATCTGTCTGGAATGAGAACTAAAGCTAAATCTATCTTTGATTTCTCGTCTCAAAATGAATTTGATGCATTTGTGCTGGGGGAAACTTGGTTAAATAAAGATTTCTTCGATGCTGAATATTTTGATACTAACCTCTTCAATGTATTTCGTAAGGATAGAGATGCTGCTTCTACTGGTTTGTCATTAGGTGGTGGTGTTCTTATTGCTGCGAAATCCTGTTTTAATTCATTGTTATGCAATATTAATTATCATAATGGTCTGCTCGATCAGCTAATTGTTTCTAATTCAGACGTAGATTGTTCATTTCTGTTATGTGCGTCCTATATTCCACCTAACTGTCCAGTTCATTTGTATGACGCTCATATCGCTAATATTGTATCTATTGGGGAGAATTTCGCAGTAAACGCCAGTCTTTGTGTTTTGGGGGACTTTAACTTAAACAATATTTTTTGGTCTAAAGTTTCGGATAATGTTTTTTTAACGCCTCATAATGTTAATCATGATCATGAAATTAACTTTATTGATAGTTTATTATCGCTAAATTTCTGTCAAGTTAACAATTACGCTAATAGACTAAATCGCTTTCTGGACCTTATATTCGTACCAGATTTTCTTAATTTTAAAGTTCTGAGTCCTTTAATGTGGATATCTCCCCCAAATATTCATCACCAAGCTTTAGTATTAGAAATAGCTAATTTAACATTTTTCAACAATTCTAAATGCTCGCCTGTTAATGAATTTGACTTTAACGCTTGTAATTTTAATGTGCTGAACTCTATATTCGATTCCATTAATTGGGTAGAACTTTTTGCTGGTTTAAAAACCAATGAGTGCTATGAAATTTTTATAAGAAAAGTCAAAAAAAATTGTTCTGAGAATATTCCAACTAAATGTAATAAACCATATAAGCTCCCATGGTACACCAATGGCCTAAAAAAGCTAAAAAACTTGCGTAACAAATTCCATAAAAAGTTTTTGGATATGGGTGATTCCGAATCTCAAGCTAAATTCCTCCATTACAGTAGAGAATTTAACTTTTTAAATAAATATCTGTATAAGCAGTTCCTCCTATCGAAAGAGCAGGAAATTATATGTAACCCTAAAGCGTTTTGGACATTTGTTAAATCTAAAAGGAAATCATCGGACATTCCATCTATAGTCAATTTAGATGGCGAAATGTCTAATTCTTGTGAGCAAGCGGTAAATATGTTTGCATTCTTTTTTAGCTCAAATTTTGAACCGTTCAATGGCAATATTTACATTTCGGAAGAATGTAACAAATTAAATATTGGTAATCTAGTTTTGTCTGAGATTAATGTATCAGATGCTATTACGCAGGTAAATAATTCATTTAAATCTGATTCTGATGGCCTATGTACTTATCTGCTAAAGAAATTAAGCAAATCCTACCAGCTCTTACTTTTATTTTTAATTTGTCTCTAAAAGAAGGAGAGTTCATTAGTAGGTGGAAGTATACAACTGTCACACCAGTTTTCAAGGATGGCGTCAGAAATGATGTAAAATGCTGTAGGCCTATCTCAGCTTTCTTGTGTTTCTAAGATTTTTGAGCATATTGTGCATAAAAAGCTATTCTTCCAAATCAAGCCTTGGATTTCTCCGTATCAGCATGGTTTTTATCCTGGTAGATCGACTGTTACTAATTTGACCCTCTTCAGTGAATATTGTCTAGACGCTCTAGAGCATGGTAGTCAATTAGAAGTTATTTATACAGATTTTTCCAAAGCGTTTGATAAGATATCACATTCTATTCTATTGTCTAAATTGAGCGTAATGGGTTTCCATTCCAGTTTTTTGTTATGGCTTAAATCATACTTATCTAATAGAGTTTGCTCAGTATATATTGAAGGTTTTCAATCTACGCCATATTATCAAACGTCTGGAGTACCTCAGGGGAGCATCCTTGGCCCTTTATTATTTAATTTATTTATTAATGATATTGGTTGCTGTTTTATTAAGTCTAAATTTCTTCTTTATGCAGATGATTTAAAATTTTTCATGAAATTTGATTCGATGTGCGATATGTGCATTATGCAAAATGAGCTTAATAATTTAAGTAATTGGTGTCAATTGAATTGCTTGCATTTAAATATTAATAAATGTTTACACGTTTCATTTCATAGATCTATGAACCCAATCGAATTGACGTTTTCTATTAATGGTATTAAATTGAATACATCAAATTCCAAACTTGATTCTGGTGTTGTTTTCGATAGTTCTATGTCTTTTGTAGCACATGTTGAGTATATACTTCCTAAAGCATATAAAATGCTTGGTTTTTTGAAGAGAAACTGCTCTGAGTTTGTTAATCCGCATACACATAAATACCTGCACACGTCTTTTGTCAGATCTAAGTTGGAATATGCTGCAGTGATATGGAATCCACATGTCTCAAATCTTATCTCTCGTATTGAGAGACTTCAACGTACTTTTGTTAAATTTGTTACACGCTCGTTATCGTACTTAGCTACTGTTCCATATGAATCTAAGTGTCTATTTATTGGCCTACGTACTCTGGAGGGACGAAAACTTCAGTCCGCCCTTTTGATTTATGATATTATTAATGGATACATTGACTGTCCTGATTTGCTTAATTCTATACCATTCTTTATACCTCCTAGAAACCTGAGGCTAGTTAAATTGTTTGATATTCGTTTTCATCGAACTAATTATGCTCGTAATGGCACATTAACTCGTGCTTTTGTGTTTCTTAATGAAATTAATTGTAAATTGCAAAAAGAATCAAATTCTTATGTAGAATTCAGCACAGATAAAATCGATTTTAAACTTTTTCTTCTAAGTGTAATAAAATGATATTGTTATTTATAATTGTTTAATTATACATACTTATGTATCAATACATTCTTACAGAAATTAGCCTTTCATTTCTTATTAGTATTGTAGAATTTTTACCATAAACATGCTTATGTATATAAGTTATCAATCCTAACTGTTTTTTAAAGATAAATTGTATATCGTAGTCTGAAAGGACATTTTGTTCATAGACTGAAACCAATAAATACTAAATATTTTTTCAACAAAATACTATCAATTCAAAATACAACAAAATTTAAGTAAACAACTTTATGTGCAGTTTTTATCATACAAGAAAGCGACTTACCTAAAAATATAGATTAAAAACATTCCAACTTTTGAGTGATTTCCATAGAAATTTTTTAAACAAGTTGCTTGCTTAATATAATGTAAAAACGAGTTATTTCTTAATTAAGCGTATACTCACCCCAATTTATAGTAACAAAATCTTATTTTAATTTTTTTATAGTATCTGCATAAAAGTATTTATATTTGTAAATCATCTAAAATTATTACAAAAAGAAATCTGCACTACACTAAAAATAAATCCCAAAATTTGTAAACTGAAAAACAAAATTGGAGTATTTGCTAATATAATTAATTAACATCTTTTAAATAACTTTGATTTTTAATAATTACAATTAAACATTTTATTCAAAGAAATATATGTATATTCATTTACTTATGCCATCAAAGTCTAAAGTTGTTTTCTTTGCGAACATTCTTCCTTTTTAAATGCATTTTGTTTTGGAACAGCTATTATTATATTGGTTTTCTTGTTGACGTTCACATATATTGAAAAAAATAAAATAAAAAAATTTTGTATTATTAAAATTGTATAATTATAAAATAAAAATTATTCAATATTTTCTTGAAAAATATTCTGTAGCTGTAGGGCTTTTCATTTATTGAAAAGTTATTTCTTTTTCGTATCAAGTACTTGTACAATAGGACACAGAACGACTTATTAACTTGTGGTATTGTACATTGGATATAACCATCATCGTTCTTTCCAATGTACAAAATTCCACCCTTTCAATTCACTTTATATTTACACATTTGTTATTCACATTTTGATTTCAATTGATCCGACTACTTTTTTTTAAGTGATTTGTTAACAAACGTATTTGTACATTGGACAATAACATCAATGTTCCTTCCAATGTACAAAATACCACATAAACGATTTACTTTACGGGGACACATATCACTTATTTTTGTTTAGAACTTTTAAAAAACGCAAAACGAACAGAACACTTGGAATCCAATAGAGCCTAAAAGTAAATTTTAATTCCATTTGTTAACATTTGCCATTGTACATTGGACAAGAATATCATTGCATCTTCCAATGTACAGGATTCCACACATACACTTCACTTTATCTTTGCACATTAGCCATATGTGCGTAAGGCACTTGCAAAACTAAGCAAAATTGCATTCCAGTTGATCCAAACACTTCATTTCACTGCGACATGTTAACCAAAGTGTTTGTACATTGGACAATAACATCATTGTCCATTCCAATGTACAAATTCCGACACACATAATTCAATTTGAAAAATTCACTTTTCACAGAAGTCATAATTACCAACTTTGGCTAGGATTTTGGCGCAATATCACTTTTTCTCCACTTTGTGCCAAATCCTGCCAAGAAATTTTATTTATTTATTTATTTATTTATTTTGTACATATTATACAAAGTAAATTTGTATAATATGGTGTTGCACAAGTATGGGCGGAGTAACTAGAAGTAGTTGTGAACTGGCGGTTCTGTGGCAATTAAAATGTTAAATTGTTGCTGAAATTGTTAAATTTGGGTAATTAAAATTTGAAAATTGTTAAATTCTTGGAAATTTGTGTTTTCGGCGGCGCTTTGATGTTTTTTATTTACATTAGGAGTTTTTGTTTACCTAAGGAGTTTTTTGTTTACATTAACCCTTGTGGGAACGGGTGATTTTTTTTTGGGTTACGTTAATTGTGATAACGGGTGATTTTTTTTAAGTTTTTTATGAGTATATATGCCGACGGGAAAATCATGAAAAGATTTTTCCTAATACCAATGCTGAAATAGTGATTATTAATTTTTCCTAATGCCTACGGCAATGCATGATAATTTTTCCTAATGCCTACAACAAAACATGATTATTATTTTTTTCAAATGCCGACGGCAAAACATGATTATTATTTTTTCAAATGCCGACGGCAAAACATGATTATTATTTTCTAATGCTCCTAGTGTTGCCAGACTGTAGAAATTTGTTATCGTAATACTACATCAGTAATATCAGAGAAAGTAGATTTGATGACTACTAGACGATTCTCATATGAATCGTGGGAATGTGCTTGTGTGATTTCATCACACTAATAAATTGTTTATAAATAAAATAATTAAATAAATTAATAAAATAATTAAATAAATTATTTTATTTATTTATAAAACGTTCTCATGTATGTGAACACCCCTAATGCTTGTGTGTGGGGGGTCCAGCTTGTTTGTCGCTGGTAAGCTTATATTCTGTTTATTTGTTTAAGAAATATATTTGTATGTAGGTATGTATGTGTGTATGATGCATGCATGCATGTATGTATGTATGTATGTATGTGTGTATGATGTTTGTATGTATGTATGTATGTATGTGCGATCGAAAGAACTTGTGCGTGGAATATTTTGTGGCTGTGTAGAATACATTTATATTTTGCAACGTAATCATTTTCTTTGGCTGCGATTATTTTAAAGCAGCAAGTTTCAACTAACTACAGTCATAAGCAGAGAAACAAAAAGTAAAAATTTGCAAGTTAGCAAAAATGCTAACTTCTCCTCCTCCTTCCCACTTCCTTCTCTTTCCTTTATGTAGTTTGTTTTTGAAATAAGAAAACACTTGTAGATTTTTTATTTTTCTATACATTTATTGTTTAAAGTTTTTTAAAATTTTATAATAATACATACATTAATATTTTAAAGAGTGTAAAAATTCATTTAAAGCAAGATATTTCTTTTGTTAGTAAAATAGCATTTTTTTAATGCGCAAACACCAAGTTTATGATAATTACAATAAAAATATTCTGGATACTTAATCTCCATTTGTTTAAAGTTGATACAGCCTATATCCTCAACGTTAAAAATTTTTCGGCATAAAATTTTTTCCAACCATCGTCTTTTCTCTTCGCCTTTTACATAAATTTTAGAACATCTTGCGTTGACTTTTAAAAAATTGCAAACGCTTTCAAAAGAAACTGATCCAGCAGTCCAGCTGAGGTGATGATAGTTTTTCGTTAGCCACTTTACTTCTCTTTGCTTTTTTATTGATAAGCATTTAAAATCAAATGGTGGTTTTATAATGAAATTGTTATATTCATAATTGTTGAAAACAATCGCTACTTCTTTTGCGATGAAATCATTTGAATTACTTTTGAAACCTTGTACGTCTATAAAAATTGTGTTATTTTCCATATTACTCAATTTATAAGACTTTTCGAACTTGTCCTTTGATGGGTATATATTCTATTATGCGATCATGAATAAGAATGCAGTAAGCTGATGTCTTTGCTGCAATATTAGTTGCTGTTTCAAATGCTATTTTTATATCAATCGGTCCATTATTGAGTGATTCATTCTGATGACTGACATCTACTACAATAATAGGAGCTTTTGTCTTAAACTCTGATGCAGATAGAAGCGGTTGAGATTCTTTCATATAGTAGCTTTGTTGGAATCTTAGATACATATCATATAGAATTGCATATCGTTCATTTTTGAACTTTATGTTAAGATCATCATATGGATATGAGACTGAATTTAAATGTACTTTTAAATTAGTCAAATCACAATGAACAAACTTATTTTCTTGTTGAAAAGCAATCAATACAAAACGGGGGCGTTCTCTATTTGCAGCCAGTTTAACATTCCAAATATGGCTAGTACCTGTGTTTAATTGTGGATTAACATGACAATCCCAACTGCGAAATGCCATAGGTATAGAAGCAACATTGTTAATAATTTTTATCATATTCAATTTGCTAAAGTCGGATAATTGTACATGTGGGATTCTCCATGAGATGAGTGAAATTGTAAGTTTTGGTTTGTCAGTAGAAGTGCTCGATTGTACAAGATCTTCATCATTCTTATTGCGCAAGAGTATCAATTCATGTTTTCCATTTAGTATAACTTTGTTGTAGTCTTCGGCGAATCCTAGAAGCATTTTTAGAGGTACATAAAAATTGAAAAATCCATTTTCAAGAGTGACATCGTCAATTTTGTTCCATCCAGCATTTTGCATCACATTGCTTTCTGTTGGTGACAGAGAAACCAAATTTTTTATAGTGCTTGTGGCTCCTAAATATCTTGTATGGTCAATTTCAATTCCATTGAGCTCATAGCGAATTTCATCAAATAGATATGCCACAAAGTTGTTTTTTAATAAAAAGTTCTCCGAAGAAGAAGAAGAAGATTTGGCCTTATTATCATTGGCAACAAACCCCTCTACATAAATGTAGCACATACAAATCTTGATTTTGTATTGAAATTCTAATTTCATCATTATTGTTGTAAGATTGTAAGTATGGTACATATGTATGATAGTCCTTTTTGATTATATTCTCATCAGACAAGGGTTTATCTAAGACATCTATTATTGAACTCATTTTGTCTTCAATTTAAAATTCAAGGACTTTAGAAAATTTTTATTTGATGTTGTTAGAGCTTTTTGTTGAGCTGGTCGCTTTAATGTTGTTGTTGTTGTTCTTGCTGCTATATTTTTCAATGTATTTGTGTTGTATATTAGCATTATTTAGTTGGCCTTAAATGTATTCGTATTGTAATTTCCTCTCCTCGGAAATTAATTAAATCACCGTGTTGATCCAGTACGCGCAGCGCTAGTGAACTTATCTCTCTGGTGTTTACAGGTAAATAGATAAGATTTCTTGGAACCTCATCTATTTTATAGCCTGGAGGCACATTAATCGGAAATTCATGAAGTGTATGCGATTTCGAGTTATTCATATATGTGTTTATAGCGATACTACTTTCAATTCGCAAGAGATTCACTTTAAATATATTAACTGGAAGATCTGAATAATAATATTTGTTTGGTGTTAGGATTTTGCTATTGAATCCTAAAAGTTTTCCAATTGTATTGTCTTTATTAAAATATACAGGATCCTTGGAACTATTAACTTTAACTTGCATTGTATTGTTATTGGCTTCAATAAAAATCTTATTTGCTGGGCAGAGTCGTTTGTATTCCTCTTCTATAAAATCAACTATATTATTTAATTCGTAAGATCCAATTGGTATTTCAATTATATGTTCCCCTATATGAAACATATTGTTGTGGGTGTCTACATTTGGAATACTGTTGTATGAATGAAAATCAGTTAGAGCACACTCATATGCACCATGTAATTCAATAGGAGGAAAGTAACTAGCAGATAGTTCTGATGAGTTAGAGCTCAGAGTAAGTGTTATTGACATTATAACAGTCTGATTACAATTAAATAATATTTAGTACACAGTATGGTTTATAAGTATGATTTACATATTTTATTTAAAACTTTTTCTCATTTTAAAATTAACATTAGTTTCTTAATATTAATGCTATTGTTGTTGTTGCAATTGATGTTGTTGTTGTTTCTAATTTAGTTTTTCTTCCAACTATAATATTTCATCTTTACTTATCCAAGAATTGTGTTGATTAGAAAATCCCAGCCATTTAACATATACCTCCTTCCCTTTAATTTTAAGAACCTTTTCAACTAGATATGTATTTGGAAATCTAGTTTTTGAAAGTTCCTCAGTATAGAAGCCACCTTTAATAGGATTGCCAAGATAGTCTTCTAATATGTATGTTGCAGGATTTGTATTTTGAACTCTTGTAATTGTGAAAATTTCTGTAGTCCAATTTGGAGTATAACCTTTTTCAAATGTGTGCTTATATTTGCTTATGCGAACATGATCTCCCACATTAAATTTTGACATTTTATACATTTTCAAATGACTGTATACTGTATTTAGCAGCTTTTCCTCATTTGTTGAGTTGACTTTAATAGGAGCCATTTTAATGGTACGATGAACTTTTCTATTGTATGCATTGAGTAAATCTTTGTATATATCAATCCACTTATATGAACCATTATAACTAAATTCTTTCCACATCATTCCTTTCAATGTTCTATTAAATCGTTCTACTATTGATGCTTTCATAATGCTATATGTTGAGTAGTGATTAATGTTGTATTTATGCATTAATTTTCCAAAGTGTTTGTTGAAAAATTCTTTTCCATCATCTGTTTGTAAGTTTTTTGGTACTCGTCCCAATTCAAAAATATCTTCCATTGCCTTGGTTGTTTCGAGTGCTGTTTTTGTTTTTAGCGGTACTGCCCATGCAAATTTTGAGAATGTGTCAATTACAGTCAACAAAAATCGATAATTTATATTTTGCGATGAATAAATACCCATTTCAACTAAATCAGCTTGCCAAAGATCATCTAATCCTTTCATTACAAGTCTGCGACGCACAAAATGTTTTCGTGCTTGCTTATGGAGTTCATTTACTAAATTTCTTTTTGAAGACATTAAGTTGTTTTTAAAGATTTTTTGCAGAGTGTTGTGATCTGCTTGACGCACTTTCAGCTATTGATACAAACATATAATTTTCTAATCTATAAATTTTTTCATTTAGCTGTTCAATTTGTTCTTCAAAGGATGTTTTAATATGTAGAATATCTTTTTCAATTTTATAATTTTCTTCTATATATAATTTTATTTCGCGTTGTAGTTCCTCAATTTGCATTTGAATATCTTCTCGTATTATAGTATTATCCCCCTTAAAGTATGTTAATAATTTCTCTTCTAATTTTTCGATTTGAGTTTGCAAAAACAATTTATTGATAACATCGTTTTCCTCCAGAGCTTTTGCAAAATTTTTGATCCTTTTGTTTTGGACATCAATGTTGTTGTTCGTATCCACAAAGAACCCCAGCAGTTTAGGTGCATTTTTCAAAGAAATTGTGCTGCTAGTATCGTTTAAATAGTATCCAAATTTATCAACAGACATACTCTATTTAGTTTATTAAAGTTAGTGTATTATATTCGCTTCACGTAGTTCTTCAATAATTGATACAATTTCGTTATTGTGATTAGTATGACCTGCACCTTGTGATGCGAGCAGTAGTCGAAGTCTATCTACTAACTCATTTGGATCGTCCCAGTATATATAGTTGGGATTATTGATGTTAACTTGCATCATTCCCTCACCTAAATAGCTACCTTTGGGATTAGACCCTGTTGATTCAGGTAAATTCTTCTGGTTTTTCTCATCAATAAATTTCTTAATAATATATTTATACTTATATCCTCTAGTACCCTTAATTTGACCATCAGGTTTAAAGTCTCTTCTATATGCATTAGTAGTAATTAAAATCTTTTTATAGATTTCAAGTTCAAATTTATCGTAATTTTTTGGTATTTTATGAAACATTAGAGAAAATATTCCTGGTGTTAGAGCCCATATTTGACCACCAACTTGTATTTTATCTTCATTCAGTTTTAGGCTACTATCACCAAATTTCCATTCATTATTGTAATCTTTATCTGGGCCATAGTTTGTATCTAACTCATTTCTTCCTTCCAAAACTGATAAATCAGTATAAGTATATTCTGTATTGGAAGTCTGTGAGTAAAAATCATCTTCATCATTATCATCATCATTTTCAGTATTAACATCATTAAATAAGATGGTATTATCAAAAATTGTCCCTTCTACTAGTTTTTTTGGTGTACTTGTCTCTATCTTGACTGATGGGTTTTCAGGCTTTAAACTTGTATTATTTTCAACTTCTGTCTTGATGTTACTTTCTTCTTTCATACGAATTCTTTTAAAATTTTTAGAACTATTTATGAATTCTTTAAGAGGTTCTGTTATAGGTTTGAATGTATCTCTTAATTGTTGACGTGTATCTATTTCACCAGTTTTTATACTACGAAGCTTTTTCTTCAACACATTCCTTGTCAACACCAACTGTTTTAAAATTTTCTCATCCATGTTTGCTAAGGGCAAATAACAGGTATCAGCAATGAGATCAGCTTTTCAGGACCTGGTCTGGTTTTCAGATCAGCTTTTCAGGACCTGGTCTGGTTTTCAGATCAGCTTATCAGGACCTGGTCTGTTTTTCAGATCAGCTTTTCAGGACCTGGTCTGGTTTTCAGATCAGCTTATCAGGACCTGGTCTGGTTTTTAGATCAGCTTATCAGGACCTGGTCTGGTTTTCAGATCAGGTTTTCAGGACCTGGTCTGGTTTTCAGATCAGCTTATCAGGACCTGGTCTAGTTTTTAGATCAGCTTATCAGGAGCTGGTCTGGTTTTCAGGTAGCTGGTATAGTTTGGAGATCAGCTTATCAGGTATCGGATGAGGTTATAGCAAATAGATGTATCAAGTTTAAAGTTAGATTAATAACTAAAGTCAATCTTTTATAAGAAGTAGTTTATATAGTTATGAAAAAGTCAAATTGCTTTCTGTAGCGACCATCATTTAATTCATTATCTTTGCTTATCACTAAAAAGCCATATTTATCCTTCCAACATTCTCTACAAATTTCTTGGAACTTTTCGTAACTCATATCGCTGCCAACATGATCCCTATAAACATGCTTCATATTTGTATCATCTTGCTTAAACATTATAATAACATTTGCATTGTCTCTTATTAAATGCTTGGGAATTCTAGTATAAGTTTGACACAAGTAGAATGAATCAATATCCCTATATCGCCCCATACAAAAATATGTACGTATATTATTCTGCTTTTCACATGCAACATCATCAAATATCATAATTGAATTAGTTTTAGCTTCGTCAGGTGGAATAACTGATTCATTATCGGTGAATGTATAATATCCCATTCCTTTAATTGGTGAAATTAGTTTCTTCAAGTACTCATATTTGGGTTGATAAAGAGATTTTGAGTATAAATAGATGTTTTCAAACTTGAGTCCATTAGGACTTTCTAGTAAGCCGATCATAACATTAGTCTTTCCACAATTTGATGGTCCCACTATTAGAGCACGAATAGAATTTGGTAAGAGGGGGCTATGCTTTATTTTTGAAGTGATGTTCGATGATTCATCAATATTACGAACTAAAATATTTTTATGTTGTTTCACTAACTGCATTTTTGTAACTAAATACATTTCATAAATGTTACCTCTTATTATAGAAAAAATCAGATAATATGGTTATACGATATCAGAAAACGTTTAGTCATAAAAACATCTTCGTTGGAGGAGGTATAGTAGATAAAATAATAAACTCTCTACCTGTTGAACTTCATCTTCCTGGATATAAGTACTGTGGACCTGGAACAAAACTACAAAAACGTTTAAATCGAGGTGATAAAGGAATTAATTTATTGGACTCTGCTTGTAAAGATCACGATATAGCTTATTCGAAAAATAAGGATTTAAGCACTAGACACAAGGCTGATAAAATACTTGAAAATTCAGCTTGGGATCGAGTTTTATCAAAAGATAGTAGTATTGCTGAAAAATCATTTGCCTATATGGTTACTAACGCAATGAAAGCCAAAACAAAATTTGGTATGGGTGTGGAGAAAAAGAAAAATGTTAAAAAGAACAAGCTAAATGATAAAAAACTGTTTAGAACATCAATTAGAGCTGCAACAAAAATCCTAAAGAAGGAAAAACCATAAGATATTAACTCAGCAATTAAAATTGCCCGAAAAACTATCAACAAATCATTAAAAGGAAGAAAATCTCAAATTATAGTACCACATGTAATACGTGTACCAAAAATTGGTGGGTTTTTGCCTCTAATACCGATTTTAACTGCTCTGGGTGCAATTGGTAGTCTAACAACTGGAGGTGCTGCTATAGCTAAAGCTGTTAATGCAACAAAGAATGCAAAAAATCAACTTGATGAAGCAATTAGACATAATAGAGCGATGGAATCTATAGCAGTTGGAAAGGGACTTTACTTAAAACCATATAAAAAGGGTTATGGTTTAGTTTTCAAAGAGGAATCAAAAAACTATTAGAGATGCTACGAACAGACCACTATCTGATGTGGACATAAACCGTTTCTCTATAAATATTCCATATTTTAGAGGAGTTTTCATGTTGAATACTCTACCAAAACGAACAAAGAAAATAGAATGTGGAATAATCAATTTAGACGTATCAACAGGACCTGGTACACATTGGGTAGCATATTATAAAAACAACAATGAAAAAGAATATTTCGACAGCTTTGGAAACTTACAACCTCCTTCGGAAGTAGTCAAATATCTTGGTAGAAATATAAAATACAACTATAATCAACATCAGAATTTCAATACATTTACCTGTGGTCATTTATGTCTTAAATTTCTTTATGAAATAACTGAAAATATTAAATAAAAAAGCACAAACATTTATATTTTACAAAACTCTTTTATGTATTTTTATTTATAATTTAAAATACAAAATTATTATATATTATTGCCAAATTGGAAATTGGGAATTTTGAATTAGAAATTCACTCAGCTCGCTTTCAACAATTAAGCTTTGTTCACCTTCTCTACTTAAGCAATATGATCCGCTCGAGAGTTCTTTAATTTCAGCATCGGTTAAAGCATTATATCGCTTTGGGAGGAACATTATGTGGTTTTCCATTTCAACTTTTAGTGTTGGCCCATATTTTGTTGTTACTCTTGACACTTTTCGAATGGTGTATTTAGTTGATGTCTCAAGCTCCTTTATGTGGATTAAGGTTTTATTTTTTATTGAATTAAATTTTGATGTTAGATTTGTTGTAGACTCCATTTTTTATTTACTTCTGCTCACTTTAAATGTTTAACTGAAAATGATCTTAAAAGTAGCGATGATGACTTCTAGAAGGCTAATCGAAAATATTTATGGTGAAATAGTGAATAAGTGGGGGATAGTGATAGACAGAAAGAGATGGTTATAGAGAGAAAAGGGATAGAGAGAGATAGAGTGCTAAAAAAGAAGTATGGAATATAGATGATGGTATAGATATTTTAAATATCAAAAGATAGTACTTTTAAAATTTAAAGAGCAAATTAGTCTTAAAGAAACCTTCAAACAATCATCATTCATTAATTTATCGGCAAATACAATGAGCCAAATTAGACGTACTCTAAACCAATTTTTAAGAGATTTCGAAAGCTTCAGGCTTTTTGATCATTGGGAGATGATCAAATTTTTCGAAAATATGCTAGATGAGAACGAAGAATATGGTATCATGGAAGATGAAGACAATACAGAAGGACACTTCAAAAGCTGTCCTTGGTATGATCCTGAGTGTGAGGAAGGACCTGATACTTGCAGATGTACAATATATTTTTTGCGCAAAAGTATATTAGAAAATTTAATAATTAGATACTATGAAATGTTTCCATCATTATAATAAAAATAAATAAAATTAAATTAAATTATTCCTTGTTTTGTATTATTTTTTAAAGGATATTTAGGAATCATTTATTCGAATAGAAAATTACAGAAACTTGTATGTAGTGAAAAATATAAGGACTTATCCGATTATCTAAATTGTTTCTCTTTATGAAAATATGAAATTTAATGGAATTTCATAATATTGTGAAATTCAATTTGTTTTGTGCAGAACCTCTCAGGGAAAACAAGACTGTGCATGTTTAAGCGATATGAAAACAAGAATTTGCAAATAAGCAAAAACGAAAGTTTTTTTGATTCAACGGAGTAAAGCCAATAAAGAAATAAACACTTTGGAAAATTAATGCATAAAAACAACATTAATCACTACTCAACATATAGCATTATGAAAGCATCAATAGTAGAACGATTTAATAGAACATTGAAAGGAATGATGTGGAAAGAATTTAGTTATAATGGTTCATATAAGTGGATTGATATATACAAAGATTTACTCAATGCATACAATAGAAAAGTTCATCGTACCATTAAAATGGCTCCTATTAAAGTCAACTCAACAAATGAGGAAAAGCTGCTAAATACAGTATACAGTCATTTGAAAATGTATAAAATGTCAAAATTTAATGTGGGAGATCATGTTCGCATAAGCAAATATAAGCACACATTTGAAAAAGGTTATACTCCAAATTGGACTACAGAAATTTTCACAATTACAAGAGTTCAAAATACAAATCCTGCAACATACATATTAGAAGACTATCTTGGCAATCCTATTAAAGGTGGCTTCTATACTGAGGAACTTTCAAAAACTAGATTTCCAAATACATATCTAGTTGAAAAGGTTCTTAAAATTAAAGGGAAGGAGGTATATGTTAAATGGCTGGGATTTTCTAATCAACACAGTTCTTGGATAAGTAAAGATGAAATATTATAGTTGGAAGAAAAACTAAATTAGAAACAACAACAACATCAATTGCAACAACAACAATAGCATTAATATTAAGAAACTAATGTTAATTTTAAAATGAGAAAAAGTTTTAAATAAAATATGTAAATCATACTTATAAACCATACTGTGTACTAAACATTATTTAATTGTAATCAGACTGTTATAATGTCAATAACACTTACTCTGAGCTCTAACTCATCAGAACTATCTGCTAGTTACTTTCCTCCTATTGAATTACATGGTGCATATGAGTGTGCTCTAACTGATTTTCATTCATACAACAGTATTCCAAATGTAGACACCTACAACAATATGTTTCATATAGGGGAACATATAATTGAAATACCAATTGGATCTTACGAATTAAATAATATAGTTGATTTTATAGAAGAGGAATACAAACGACTCTGCCCAGCAAATAAGATTTTTATTGAAGCCAATAACAATACAATGCAAGTTAAAGTTAATAGTTCCAAGGATCCTGTATATTTTAATAAAGACAATACAATTGGAAAACTTTTAGGATTCAATAGCAAAATCCTAACACCAAACAAATATTATTATTCAGATCTTCCAGTTAATATATTTAAAGTGAATCTCTTGCGAATTGAAAGTAGTATCGCTATAAACACATATATGAATAACTCGAAATCGCATACACTTCATGAATTTCCGATTAATGTGCCTCCAGGCTATAAAATAGATGAGGTTCCAAGAAATCTTATCTATTTACCTGTAAACACCAGAGAGATAAGTTCACTAGCGCTGCGCGTACTGGATCAACACGGTGATTTAATTAATTTCCGAGGAGAGGAAATTACAATACGAATACATTTAAGGCCAACTAAATAATGCTAATATACAACACAAATACATTGAAAAATATAGCAGCAAGAACAACAACAACAACATTAAAGCGACCAGCTCAACAAAAAGCTCTAACAACATCAAATAAAAATTTTCTAAAGTCCTTGAATTTTAAATTGAAGACAAAATGAGTTCAATAATAGATGTCTTAGATAAACCCTTGTCTGATGAGAATATAATCAAAAAGGACTATCATACATATGTACCATACTTACAATCTTACAACAATAATGATGAAATTAGAATTTCAATACAAAATCAAGATTTGTGTGTGCTACCCAGTGAGAGCTACATTTATGTAGAGGGGTTTGTTGCCAATGATAATAAGGCCAAATCTTCTTCTTCTTCTTCGGAGAACTTTTTATTAAAAAACAACTTTGTGGCATATCTATTTGATGAAATTCGCTATGAGCTCAATGGAATTGAAATTGACCATACAAGATATTTAGGAGCCACAAGCACTATAAAAAATTTGGTTTCTCTGTCACCAACAGAAAGCAATGTGATGCAAAATGCTGGATGGAACAAAATTGACGATGTCACTCTTGAAAATGGATTTTTCAATTTTTATGTACCTCTAAAAATGCTTCTAGGATTCGCCGAAGACTACAACAAAGTTATACTAAATGGAAAACATGAATTGATACTCTTGCGCAATAAGAATGATGAAGATCTTGTACAATCGAGCACTTCTACTGACAAACCAAAACTTACAATTTCACTCATCTCATGGAGAATCCCACATGTACAATTATCCGACTTTAGCAAATTGAATATGATAAAAATTATTAACAATGGTGCTTCTATACCTATGGCATTTCGCAGTTGGGATTGTCATGTTAATCCACAATTAAACACAGGTACTAGCCATATCTGGAATGTTAAACTGGCTGCAAATAGAGAACGCCCCCGTTTTGTATTGATTGCTTTTCAACAAGAAAATAAGTTTGTTCATTGTGATTTGACTAATTTAAAAGTACATTTAAATTCAGTCTCATATCCATATGATGATCTTAACATAAAGTTCAAAAATGAACGATATGCAATTCTATATGATATGTATCTAAGATTCCAACAAAGCTACTATATGAAAGAATCTCAACCGCTTCTATCTACATCAGAGTTTAAGACAAAAGCTCCTATTATTGTAGTAGATGTCAATCATCAGAATGAATTACTCAATAATGGACCGATTGATATAAAAATAGCATTTGAAACAGCAACTAATATTGCAGCAAAGACATCAGCTTACTGCATTCTTATTCATGATCGCATAATAGAATATATACCCATCAAAGGACAAGTTCGAAAAATCTTATAAATTGAGTAATATGGAAAATAACACAATTTTTATAGACGTACAAGGTTTCAAAAGTAATTCAAATGATTTCATCGCAAAAGAAGTAGCGATTGTTTTCAACAATTATGAATATAACAATTTCATTATAAAACCACCATTTGATTTTAAATGCTTATCAATAAAAAAGCAAAGAGAAGTAAAGTGGCTAACGAAAAACTATCATCACCTCAGCTGGACTGCTGGATCAGTTTCTTTTGAAAGCGTTTGCAATTTTTTAAAAGCCAACGCAAGATGTTCTAAAATTTATGTAAAAGGCGAAGAGAAAAGACGATGGTTGGAAAAAATTTTATGCCGAAAAATTTTTAACGTTGAGGATATAGGCTGTATCAACTTTAAACAAATGGAGATTAAGTATCCAGAATATTTTTATTGTAATTATCATAAACTTGGTGTTTGCGCATTAAAAAATGCTATTTTACTAACAAAAGAAATATCTTGCTTTAAATGAATTTTTACACTCTTTAAAATATTAATGTATGTATTATTATAAAATTTTAAAAAACTTTAAACAATAAATGTATAGAAAAATAAAAAATCTACAAGTGTTTTCTTATTTCAAAAACAAACTACATAAAGGAAAGAGAAGGAAGTGGGAAGGAGGAGGAGAAGTTAGCATTTTTGCTAACTTGCAAATTTTTACTTTTTGTTTCTCTGCTTATGACTGTAGTTAGTTGAAACTTGCTGCTTTAAAATAATCGCAGCCAAAGAAAATGATTACGTTGCAAAATATAAATGTATTCTACACAGCCACAAAATATTCCACGCACAAGTTCTTTCGATCGCACATACATACATACATACATACATACATACATACAAACATCATACACACATACATACATACATACATACATACATACATACAAATATATTTCTTAAACAAATAAACAGAATATAAGCTTACCAGCGACAAACAAGCTGGACCCCCCACACACAAGCATTAGGGGTGTTCACATACATGAGAACGTTTTATAAATAAATAAAATAATTTATTTAATTATTTTATTAATTTATTTAATTATTTTATTTATAAACAATTTATTAGTGTGATGAAATCACACAAGCACATTCCCACGATTCATATGAGAATCGTCTAGTAGTCATCAAATCTACTTTCTCTGATATTACTGATGTAGTATTACGATAACAAATTTCTACAGTCTGGCAACACTGGGAGCATTAGAAAATAATAATCATGTTTTGCCGTCGGCATTTGAAAAAATAATAATCATGTTTTGCCGTCGGCATTTGAAAAAAATAATAATCATGTTTTGTTGTAGGCATTAGGAAAAATTATCATGCATTGCCGTAGGCATTAGGAAAAATTAATAATCACTATTTCAGCATTGGTATTAGGAAAAATCTTTTCATGATTTTCCCGTCGGCATATATACTCATAAAAAACCTCGAAAAAATCACCCGTTATCACAATTAACGTAACCCAAAAAAAATCACCCGTTCCCACAAGGGTTAATGTAAACAAAAAACTCCTTAGGTAAACAAAAACTCCTAATGTAAATAAAAAACATCAAAGCGCCGCCGAAAACACAAATTTCCAAGAATTTAACAATTTTCAAATTTTAATTACCCAAATTTAACAATTTCAGCAACAATTTAACAATTTTAATTGCCACAGAACCGCCAGTTCACAACTACTTCTAGTTACTCCGCCCATACTTGTGCAACACCATATTATACAAATTTACTTTGTATAATATGTACAAAATAAATAAATAAATAAATAAAATTTCTTGGCAGGATTTGGCACAAAGTGGAGAAAAAGTGATATTGCGCCAAAATCCTAGCCAAAGTTGGTAATTATGACTTCTGTGAAAAGTGAATTTTTCAAATTGAATTATGTGTGTCGGAATTTGTACATTGGAATGGACAATGATGTTATTGTCCAATGTACAAACACTTTGGTTAACATGTCGCAGTGAAATGAAGTGTTTGGATCAACTGGAATGCAATTTTGCTTAGTTTTGCAAGTGCCTTACGCACATATGGCTAATGTGCAAAGATAAAGTGAAGTGTATGTGTGGAATCCTGTACATTGGAAGATGCAATGATATTCTTGTCCAATGTACAATGGCAAATGTTAACAAATGGAATTAAAATTTACTTTTAGGCTCTATTGGATTCCAAGTGTTCTGTTCGTTTTGCGTTTTTTAAAAGTTCTAAACAAAAATAAGTGATATGTGTCCACATAAAGTAAATCGTTTATGTGGTATTTTGTACATTGGAAGGAACATTGATGTTATTGTCCAATGTACAAATACGTTTGTTAACAAATCACTTAAAAAAAAGTAGTCGGATCAATTGAAATCAAAATGTGAATAACAAATGTGTAAATATAAAGTGAATTGAAAGGGTGGAATTTTGTACATTGGAAAGAACGATGATGGTTATATCCAATGTACAATACCACAAGTTAATAAGTCGTTCTGTGTCCTATTGTACAAGTACTTGATACGAAAAAGAAATAACTTTTCAATAAATGAAAAGCCCTACAGCTACAGAATATTTTTCAAGAAAATATTGAATAATTTTTATTTTATAATTATACAATTTTAATAATACAAAATTTTTTTATTTTATTTTTTTCAATATATGTGAACGTCAACAAGAAAACCAATATAATAATAGCTGTTCCAAAACAAAATGCATTTAAAAAGGAAGAATGTTCGCAAAGAAAACAACTTTAGACTTTGATGGCATAAGTAAATGAATATACATATATTTCTTTGAATAAAATGTTTAATTGTAATTATTAAAAATCAAAGTTATTTAAAAGATGTTAATTAATTATATTAGCAAATACTCCAATTTTGTTTTTCAGTTTACAAATTTTGGGATTTATTTTTAGTGTAGTGCAGATTTCTTTTTGTAATAATTTTAGATGATTTACAAATATAAATACTTTTATGCAGATACTATAAAAAAATTAAAATAAGATTTTGTTACTATAAATTGGGGTGAGTATACGCTTAATTAAGAAATAACTCGTTTTTACATTATATTAAGCAAGCAACTTGTTTAAAAAATTTCTATGGAAATCACTCAAAAGTTGGAATGTTTTTAATCTATATTTTTAGGTAAGTCGCTTTCTTGTATGATAAAAACTGCACATAAAGTTGTTTACTTAAATTTTGTTGTATTTTGAATTGATAGTATTTTGTTGAAAAAATATTTAGTATTTATTGGTTTCAGTCTATGAACAAAATGTCCTTTCAGACTACGATATACAATTTATCTTTAAAAAACAGTTAGGATTGATAACTTATATACATAAGCATGTTTATGGTAAAAATTCTACAATACTAATAAGAAATGAAAGGCTAATTTCTGTAAGAATGTATTGATACATAAGTATGTATAATTAAACAATTATAAATAACAATATCATTTTATTACACTTAGAAGAAAAAGTTTAAAATCGATTTTATCTGTGCTGAATTCTACATAAGAATTTGATTCTTTTTGCAATTTACAATTAATTTCATTAAGAAACACAAAAGCACGAGTTAATGTGCCATTACGAGCATAATTAGTTCGATGAAAACGAATATCAAACAATTTAACTAGCCTCAGGTTTCTAGGAGGTATAAAGAATGGTATAGAATTAAGCAAATCAGGACAGTCAATGTATCCATTAATAATATCATAAATCAAAAGGGCGGACTGAAGTTTTCGTCCCTCCAGAGTACGTAGGCCAATAAATAGACACTTAGATTCATATGGAACAGTAGCTAAGTACGATAACGAGCGTGTAACAAATTTAACAAAAGTACGTTGAAGTCTCTCAATACGAGAGATAAGATTTGAGACATGTGGATTCCATATCACTTGCAGCATTAGATCTGACAAAAGACGTGTGCAGGTATTTATGTGTATGCGGATTAACAAACTCAGAGCAGTTTCTCTTCAAAAAACCAAGCATTTTATATGCTTTAGGAAGTATATACTCAACATGTGCTACAAAAGACATAGAACTATCGAAAACAACACCAGAATCAAGTTTGGAATTTGATGTATTCAATTTAATACCATTAATAGAAAACGTCAATTCGATTGGGTTCATAGATCTATGAAATGAAACGTGTAAACATTTATTAATATTTAAATGCAAGCAATTCAATTGACACCAATTACTTAAATTATTAAGCTCATTTTGCATAATGCACATATCGCACATCGAATCAAATTTCATGAAAAATTTTAAATCATCTGCATAAAGAAGAAATTTAGACTTAATAAAACAGCAACCAATATCATTAATAAATAAATTAAATAATAAAGGGCCAAGGATGCTCCCCTGAGGTACTCCAGACGTTTGATAATATGGCGTAGATTGAAAACCTTCAATATATACTGAGCAAACTCTATTAGATAAGTATGATTTAAGCCATAACAAAAAACTGGAATGGAAACCCATTACGCTCAATTTAGACAATAGAATAGAATGTGATATCTTATCAAACGCTTTGGAAAAATCTGTATAAATAACTTCTAATTGACTACCATGCTCTAGAGCGTCTAGACAATATTCACTGAAGAGGGTCAAATTAGTAACAGTCGATCTACCAGGATAAAAACCATGCTGATACGGAGAAATCCAAGGCTTGATTTGGAAGAATAGCTTTTTATGCACAATATGCTCAAAAATCTTAGAAACACAAGAAAGCTGAGATAGGCCTACAGCATTTTACATCATTTCTGACGCCATCCTTGAAAACTGGTGTGACAGTTGTATACTTCCACCTACTAATGAACTCTCCTTCTTTTAGAGACAAATTAAAAATAAAAGTAAGAGCTGGTAGGATTTGCTTAATTTCTTTAGCAGATAAGTACATAGGCCATCAGAATCAGATTTAAATGAATTATTTACCTGCGTAATAGCATCTGATACATTAATCTCAGACAAAACTAGATTACCAATATTTAATTTGTTACATTCTTCCGAAATGTAAATATTGCCATTGAACGGTTCAAAATTTGAGCTAAAAAAGAATGCAAACATATTTACCGCTTCCTCACAAGAATTAGACATTTCGCCATCTAAATTGACTATAGATGGAATGTCCGATGATTTCCTTTTAGATTTAACAAATGTCCAAAACGCTTTAGGGTTACATATAATTTCCTGCTCTTTCGATAGGAGGAACTGCTTATACAGATATTTATTTAAAAAGTTAAATTCTCTACTGTAATGGAGGAATTTAGCTTGAGATTCGGAATCACCCATATCCAAAAACTTTTTATGGAATTTGTTACGCAAGTTTTTTAGCTTTTTTAGGCCATTGGTGTACCATGGGAGCTTATATGGTTTATTACATTTAGTTGGAATATTCTCAGAACAATTTTTTTTGACTTTTCTTATAAAAATTTCATAGCACTCATTGGTTTTTAAACCAGCAAAAAGTTCTACCCAATTAATGGAATCGAATATAGAGTTCAGCACATTAAAATTACAAGCGTTAAAGTCAAATTCATTAACAGGCGAGCATTTAGAATTGTTGAAAAATGTTAAATTAGCTATTTCTAATACTAAAGCTTGGTGATGAATATTTGGGGGAGATATCCACATTAAAGGACTCAGAACTTTAAAATTAAGAAAATCTGGTACGAATATAAGGTCCAGAAAGCGATTTAGTCTATTAGCGTAATTGTTAACTTGACAGAAATTTAGCGATAATAAACTATCAATAAAGTTAATTTCATGATCATGATTAACATTATGAGGCGTTAAAAAAACATTATCCGAAACTTTAGACCAAAAAATATTGTTTAAGTTAAAGTCCCCCAAAACACAAAGACTGGCGTTTACTGCGAAATTCTCCCCAATAGATACAATATTAGCGATATGAGCGTCATACAAATGAACTGGACAGTTAGGTGGAATATAGGACGCACATAACAGAAATGAACAATCTACGTCTGAAATAGAAACAATTAGCTGATCGAGCAGACCATTATGATAATTAATATTGCATAACAATGAATTAAAACAGGATTTCACAGCAATAAGAACACCACCACCTAATGACAAACCAGTAGAAGCAGCATCTCTATCCTTACGAAATACATTGAAGAGGTTAGTATCAAAATATTCAGCATCGAAGAAATCTTTATTTAACCAAGTTTCCCCCAGCACAAATGCATCAAATTCATTTTGAGACGAGAAATCAAAGATAGATTTAGCTTTAGTTCTCATTCCAGACAGATTTTGGAAATATATTTTAAAACATTTTGCCACATTAGCTAGTTTTGGCTTACTACAGGTAGCGAAAATTTGTGAATGGGCGCACTCTAATATCAGCTGGCCAAACTTCCGGCTTAACTAATGCGTCATAAAGGGAACTAGAAATACCAATCTTAAAATTTATTCGATTTAGTTGATTTAAGTCGGCACCCTTCTTAATGAGCTTGAAACAGGACATATGAGATTTATTAATTCCAGCAGTTTTTTCAACATAGTCCAGTATTTGTTCAGCAGTAACTGTTGGTTTAAACGAAGAAATATGGATCCATTTCTTCTGGGATATCACGTCTAAAACATTTGATGAGTTAGCGCCGTAAATAACAGGGCCTTTTTTAATTCTACCCTTATTTACATTGCTAACAGCTCTATAACTACCAACAACATCAGTATTGAGCAAATTATACAATACAAATTATATTGAAATTTGAACAGAAGTTCAAAATAACAAAAAACGCTCTTTTATGCAAATATTTATATTTTGTTAAAAATACGTGTATTTTGCAAGAACTTGTCAATATAAATGGTATGTCTCCATGTTTCCATAGGAACTACGTAATCAGTACCTAGTCAATTGTTTTAGTGTTACTAGTAGATTTTCAATGACAAGCACATGCTAAATGTCCAAAACAGAGATTTCACTTCTCATTTGGAGACAGAATTTCATGGGGAGGACGTTGGGAAATTTTAATTATGAGCTCTAACATCACTTTTTCTTATATTTTATTTTAATACAATATGTACAATTTATGGGTTTTGTTCTAATTTTACAGATTATTTTAAAATAGAATTATTAGTCTAATATGTCATTTACACTAGCACAAATTCTAACAGATTTTAATTAAAATGTTTATGAAAATCTATACCGTTTAGACTAAGTTTTTTGACATTTATCAAGATTTGTTATCCAAAACAAAACCCATTAACCAACAATTTTCAAAACTACAACCAAATAACTGCTTTGAAGCTAAGTCACACACCTTTTTAAGCACACTGTAGCTAATTCACCCATCTTTTTTTTATAAATATGTTGTACAGGGTGGTAAGAAATAAATAAAAATATTGGATTTATATTAGATTTCCTACAAATCTACTGACAAAATAGATTTTGTTTTGTATGGGAAATCTAGTAAAAAGCAGTAAGATTTAGCTCGAAATGTCGTAAGTACTAGATTTCGAGGTAATGTAAATGCCCTATAATGCTAATTACAATTTTTTTTTAATACATGTTTTTTTTATTTATTCAAATATGAACTAACAATAAGTATTCAAATACTAAATCTTAAATATAATTTGTAGGCCCTACCAATGTCGGACATAAACCTAGTGATAGTTATAAATAATACATAATTAGTGATAATCAAAAAGGAAAAATAAAAGTATTTTCAAGCAGTCCCATCTGGAGTGTTGAGTATAAGAGCCATTGTGTACCTCTGTTTTAAGCGGATGTGTCCAATAAAGTTCACAATATTAGGAACAAGTGGATTAGGATGTTACTCGATTTTTGTTAGATATTTGCCTGGGTATTTTGCAATTGGTTCAGTCACTTCCCAGCAAAAAATTTTAAAAAAGGTAATCGAGTTTGGAATTAAGCATTTTTGGTGGAAGCTCTTCCCTACTGGATTACCAACTTAATGATTTTAACAAAGCGTGAGACTAAAATAATCGATTCTTGAGAAGTAGTTACACAGAAAAAAGTATTCACCAATTAATATTTTCAATTAAAAATTTAATTCATTTAACTAAATTTTTGATTGTATTAATTAATTTGAGTGGAAAAACTTAATTGATATTATCAAATTGTTTATAGGTGAAAATTTAATTAATTTTTTAATTGATATTACAAAAGTTTTAATTAATATTACAAAATCATTCATATTACTTTTTTGTGTGTATGTTGTTTATTGTAAGAATTAATTATATTTTCCGTTGTGGGAAACAGTTATTTTTTTCTTGATTGAACTACTTTTTTTAAATATGCCGTTGTTTGAGTAAATGGAAGGTCTTGGTTAAAAACTCAGTTTGATTAAATATACATATAATAACTTTTAAGAAAAATTTAAATAATTTAAAAAAACTTATTGTTTTACTACGAAATACACCCTTTTGTAAATTTTTTTTTATAAACTCAATTGAAGTGGGTTATATTTTATTCGTATCAGTGCCTCTATTGTTACTTATAAATACTATATTTAGAAAAAATTCAATTGCTTTCATTGATGAACTGTTACTAAAACCGTAAATAAAAAAAACTAATTATTTAGAACTACTTATATTTAAATAATAATTCTCCAAAATGTAAGTATTTATTTTTTAGTTTAAAATAAATAAGTAGGCAATTTAGAAATATTTATAATTTATTTAAAATAACTACTTATTTTGGCAATATTTTCACGTCTTCTTTTAAAACCCAAAGAATATGTTCAACTTCTGCTTCCTATTTTTAAAAATTTGCGTAATGTGTTTTGTATGCGAGCACTTCAATTTGGCAATCTAAAAAGTGAGTCATCATATGGCAAGTAGTTCAGATGGTAATGTCTAATTTTTTGCTGGGTTGTGGCATATTTAAGTCACGATGTATATTTAAGTTTTTGATGAACCATGGAGCCGATGTTATCAAATATAAAATTTTGTTTTGCCTTCGTTGGATTTTCCCAACAGTTGAAGCTGAAACAGTGCCCCATAGCTGAATTCCGTAGCACCATTCTGGTTTTAAAGCGACTTATATGTTAAAAGTTTACAGTCTAGGCTGAGTGTTTAATTTCTGCCAATCTGAGTTTATTTTAGTTTTATTTGTGTTACCTTAGAGTCAATGTGGTGTTTCCATGTAAGCCGTCGATCAAGGTGTATATGAGAAACATTTCTATTGTTAATCCGAATTGGGGAACAAGTATCTCTTCGTAAGGTAAATGTTACTTGAACTCACTTTTGTTCATTGAGGTAGTTTAGACGAGAACAATTTTTAAGCCGCACAATTTTTGTTCTTTTCCAAATTACACGAGACTAATTCATTTGGCACAAAATGTATACGTATACACAGCTTTGTGTGTGTTAGTGTTTTTCGTATTCATTTAACACTTGCTGGTTTTTAATTTGTGTGTGTATTGGTTTTATGCTGCTAATGCGGGGTTGTAGCTGGTTGAAAAGTTATGCCAACCGCAAAACCACTCTCTTTGCCTCTCTCGCCAACAAACTGGCATGTTATGCCAGCACAATTATGCCCATGTAAATCAGCGCATTTACCTTAATTTTCCATGAGTTAAACCAAGGCACATTTACTACAGGTACATGCATTAGGAAAAACTCTGTGGCAACTCTGTGCTTCTCACATAGCTTTACAAAGTAATTGTCAAAAATTTGTATGCATCAAACAAGGCACAAAAGTAATTGTCAAACGAATTCTTCGTTATAAACTTGTAAACAAAAAATCAGCGGATGAGCAATATGCCTGATACGTGTACCTGTTTGATATGCCTTGAGTTAAACCGTAGCTCCAGCTGGGTAATGTGTTCCTGAAGTTATCGAGACACAGGCATATCACAAGTGTAAATCAAATACAAAACTGGCCCCAGTATACTCCCCTGTGACACTCTGGATGAGATAGTTTCAGACATACTCATAAAGTGTCCTTCTACAACTTTAAATTTCCGAGCAAGAATGTAACTTTCCAAAAAATTTAAATATTTTTTTGTAGGTATGTCTTCAATTATAAAACAAGAAACGTTTATTGAGAAACGTCAATAAACAGCGCAGAACAATACTTCTTTTCTTCAAAAGTTCTTCCTATTATTTGAACCAATCTATGTGTTTGTTCAATGGTGCTATTCTGACTTCTAAAACCAAATTGGTGTACCGGTATGCACCCATTATCAGTCAGAATTGAAGACAATTTTTCTCATAAGCAACTTTTCAAACAGCTTTGACATTGTTGACAGTAATCTTATTGGCCTATATGACTCAGCCTTGGTAAGGTCGTTGCCCGAGTTTGGAATCATTTTAACCTTGGCATTTTAACCTGTGTGGATAATACTCCAGTCGCAAAATAGCATTAAAAATTAATAACAGGATTCTAATTGCAATACGAGGCAACTTCATTAGCATATGGTTACTAGTTCCATCAATACCGGCAGCTTTCTTCGGGTAGAGTGCAGCAATTAGTTTTTGCACATCACACATCTTAAATTTTAAGGGTCGAGGCAAATCAGCAACACCAGTACATGTGTTTGGGGTAAATACGGATTTTAAATGCTTAGCAAATATGTTACCTTTTTCAATATCGCTTCTTGCCCAACCTCCTGTAGATGTGCGCAGAGGTGGCTTATACTGAACGGGTTTTTTAAGCTTTTTAGCAGCGCGCCACAAAGGGTAATTAGATGCTGGTGGGACATCAAGACATTCCAGATAATTTTTAAAAGATGCAGTTTTTCGGAGTCAACTGCAACTCTTGGAGTCGTTTAGTGCACTCTTTAAATCTGATTTTATTTTGGGGTGATCTGTGCTGTTGCCATTCCCTTCTAGCTCTTCTTTTTTCACATACGAGATGTTCAGTGTCTGTAGAATAAATTCTATTAAGCCCAGTCTGCGGATAAGAGGTAGTAGCATATTCAGCAGGCTGTTTAATATTTTCATTAAAATTGGCAATGTTAGATTCAAAATCATCTGGTGGTCTTAGCTTAATGTTTTCCGTACAATGACTACTAAGATATTTTTTGAATTACAAAAGTAATTATATTTTTATAAAGCAAAAAAATTAAAATTCGCGAAAAATTGCAAAATTTTAAGAAAGCTATAATATTGATGAGAATTGCTAAAACTGTAAGGCATGTCAAAAAAGTGCGAAAAAGACGAAAATTCTCAAAAAGTTTCTAACAGCTGTGATCAAAACTACTGTATATACTACTCAATAAATTTGCATTTGCATTGATTTGGTTTAGTATGCAAAAATGGTCAATGCAGTTGCATATATAATGCAACAGTCCCAGATCTGCATATAACAAAAAGGAAATGTATGGATAGACAAATCCAAATTAAATTTAGTAGTTAATAAACCTTTAATACGTTAAATAAGTATAATGAAAAATTTACATACATATTTTAATAACTATTTTTAAAAGCCTTGCACACGTTTTTTTATTAAAAATTTATTTAAACTTTTTCACATATTTTTCACCACACACAATTGTGGAAAACAAACCAAAACAAAACAAAATTTCGTATGCAAATTGTAAACAACTTTTGGCAAGTTACAGGTAACCGCGAAGCGACAGCTGTTTTGCTTGTTTCGTGATTTGATCTGCCAAATGGTGTTTATGTTTTACCAACACACGCCCACAGTGCCTATTAAAACTGTACTAATACAAACATGCTTTGCAAAGCCAAGAGAAAACGCAAATACATGTATATTGTTTTTTCTTGGTTGTCTCTCTTGTCAATCACAAAACAACAATAAAAATCACTGTTGTTTTATTTGTTGTACATTTGTTGTAGATTCGCGGCTACCTGAATTATTGTACCATGGTCACGCATTAACACTAAACGAGAAAAAAATTAATCACCTGATGACTTGCATATATATACTTTATATAAATTTACTTTGATTACTTGCATATACTTTATATTAATTTACTTTGCTTTTGACATTCTTTGGTTCTTTACACAGCTATGGTTGCCGTGTTTTTGTATAACAAATCCTTACGCAGTCACCTGTATAATTACACCATGTTGTAAACAGAGTTGGAAAAAATACATGGTTTGCAGTATTTTAAATACAAAATACTTGCTGGTCATGTATTTAAAATACAAAATACTTTCAGGCCATGTATTTAAAATACAAAATACTTTAATGTTTTGTACGTATTTAAAATATAAAATACTTCCACATCATGTATATACATATGTATTCAATAGGATATTAAATTAATCGATTAAAAACAATTCTTATAAATTTATTAATTCCAATATATAAAAATATATAAATTATTCAGTATTTTCAGATTTTATAAGTAAAAAACTATCACAACAATAATAAAAATTTTCTATCTACATATATTTATTAATAAAAAAACAAGTACATGAGTGAGCCTTTTAAATTGTTTAATAGATTAAAAATATCTTCTAAAGTAATCTTTTAGAAATAGTATTTGATTCAAATGTTTTAATAAAACAGCTTCGAAAAAATTTTTTTCATTTATACAAGTTTTATTTAATTTTATTTTATTTCTTCAGGAAATAAAAATAAAAATAATAAAATTAAATAAATAATAATAATAAAATAATAAAAATAAAATAAATAATAATAATAAAATTATTATTATTATTTCCCGAAGAAGCTACACAACCTTGCAGCGAAATATCGATAAACTAATAAAATTGTTATCAATTTTTTACAAAAGGACCTAAAGCTTAAATTTTTGATTGATTGGTTTATTAAGGTACCAATACACTACCTGTTTTTGCTTGTGTTTTTTCAAGTTTACAATTCACATGTTTTTTTTTTTGTGTCTGTCAAACTTGATTAATTAACATACGGTTTTTAATTTTTGGTCACCAACTTGTATGTACAATTACACGTGACATCGGCCATGATTGCTTACAACAGCTTTTATTATAACATTAAAGCCGCTGGAAATTTCTTTGGTAGCGTTGCTGAAGTGCCGGCGTCACAAATATTTATTTAAGTTTTTTTTCTTTTTAATCTGCAAAATATGGAGCTTGTATCAACACTTGTTATATACTATATATCATTGTTATTAAAATTTTAAAATGAGAAAAAATAATTAATTTATCACTAATGCAAATACTTTTAACGGACGGCTAATGATATCGGAGACATTCAGCCGTCGATAAATGTTTTCACATGGCATAGACATTTGAAAACACATGTGTGAACATTAGAAAATAGAACATGGTCTAATTGAAAATTTCTCTTATGTTTTTGCTTGTGTATTTTTACACAAGCAAAGTTTTTGAGGTCACCAACTACATGTTTTTACCGAATTATCTAAAATTTGACAGGTGCAATGTAAAAAACATGTAGGGTATAGGCACCTTTACATACTTATATGTTGTAATGCATATATATAATTTATATTATAACACACCGTTTAAGTCCCTAAAAGATAGTTCACTGATAGATATAAAAAACAGAAATAAATTTTAGTCAGGCTTAAGTTCAGTAATTTCAATTCTTTTTATTGATTGAAATATTTTTATTCATTAATGTGAGTTTCTAAAGAAGAAAAGAAAAATTAAATTAGACTTTTAAGCTGGGGAAATGCCGATATTTTTCTGTGCAGCAACGCACTTCATCAGCACCCTAGTCTATTCCAACATTAGTGATTGCCAAGTGAACAGTGATTGCCAAGTGAACATATTTTTGTCACGTGACCATGATGAATTAAATGAGTCATTTTTAGATTTTAATTGAACTATAGTGAATTTTTAATCAGAAATAATTTTTAGTCATTGAAATTTTTAGAATTGAAATTACTGAACTTAAGCCTGACTAAAAATTATTTCGGATTGAAAATTCACTATAGTTCTATTAAAATCTAAAAATGACTCATTTGATATAAAAAACATTTTATTTTTTTTAAGATTTTGAATGTTTTATTTGATTCAGTTATTTTTTTTCAAATAAAACTTTTACTAATTTTTTTTTTTAAATTAGTAAGAATTGTTATTGATTCAGTTAATTTATTTTTTGATAATACGAAAAATTTTAGTGAATTTGTTTGTAAATTATAAAAAAAAGTTTGCTGAATAAAAAAAAATCTGCAAAAATGTTTTTCTGTTCCCATTAATATCTAATAAGTTAACTAAAAATAAATTTTTTTTCACTTAAATTTTTACAAAATTGTTATCAGACTCTACAAATTTCTATGTAGGTCCGCATTCATACAAAAAATTTACTGATTCAATGAATTTGGTTACTGAAAACGAAATTTAGTTTTTTCTATGTATAGGAGTGCTATCGAAAGTGGTGAAAACAGAAAACATTCTGTTAATGATTATATATTCTCCATTTTTATGGTGTATCGTCTTAAACTTCAGTCAATTTAGTTGGGACTCGGACTAGTATTGTAGTAAATGGCACTGAACAAGTTCGATGTGGTTCGATCAAGGACCTATCAAATAGTATAAATATAATGTTAATTGTTCCCTCCAATGAAACCAGCCAAGCCACGCTGGAATCAGTCCCGTAACTATAGAAGATATTAACTTAAGCTTAACTGGTATCTATGCTTTAGAAATATAAGCGTACCTGTGGTCGAGTGGGTGGTGTGCAATCCTGTCATGCCGGATATAGTCTGTTCGAATCCCAAAACAATTTCTTTATATAAATAAAGTATAATTGAATTTGTAACAATAAAAAAATCTATGTTTTCAAGTGCTAAAGTTAAATGTCGGCTTAAAGGTACCAATACACTACATGTTTTTGCTTGTGTTTTTTCAAGTTTACAATTCACATGTTTTTTTTTTTTGTCTGTCAAACTTGAATAATTTACATACGGTTTTTAATTTTTGGTCACCAACTTGTATGTACAATTACACGTGACATCGGCCATGATTGTTTACAACAGCTTTTATTATAACATTAAAGCCGCTGGAAATTTCTTTGGTAGCGTTGCTGAAGTGCCGGCGTCACTGAAGTGCCGGCGTCACAAATATTTATTTAAGTTTTTTTCTTTTTAATCTGCAAAATATGGAGCTTGTATCAACACTTGTTATATACTTTATATCATTGCTATTAAAATTTTAAAATGAGATAAAAAATAATTAATTTATCACTAATGCAAATACTTTTAACGGACGGCTAATGATATCGGAAACATTCAACCGTCGATAAATGTTTTCACATGGCATGGACATTTAAAAACACATGTGTGAACATAAGAAAATAGAACATGCTCTAATTGAAAATTTCTCTTATGTTTTTGCTTGTGTATTTTTACACAAGCAAAGTTTTTGAGGTCACCAACTACATGTTTTTACCGAATTATCTAAAATTTGACAGGTGCAATATAAAAAACATGTAGTGTATAGGCACCTTTAGCAGTATGTACCATACCAAACTTGTGTATATTAAATTAAAAGGTCGAATAAATTATTATAATATTTGACAATATTTTTCGGTTCTTTTTTATTAATTTTATTATAAGAAATATCGAACCTTGTTTTCATGTAATCGTAAAAGGGCTATTAGACAGGCATTCCTGTCTGCAAACATGTACGATGGCATACAAAATCTCACTGTCTAATAGCATGTTTGTCGAGTACGTTAGACATGTATGTTGGTTTTCAAAAAATTTTGATTTTCTGATGTCTGTCGCATACCAACATACTCGTCTAATAGCGTGTCCGTCATACCAAGGCACATTTATTAGGTGGCAGCACTACACCAGGTGACTAATGTCATTATACCAATCTAAATGTCAAATTTGGATTGTGTAGGTATAAGACTAAAAGAGTGCTTTTGTTTGGGTATCCATAAACACATTTCGGATATTCAGTTTTGTATGGTGTTTGACATTTCCTATAAGAAACATGCAATCTGACGATGCTACCCTGTTTTGAAAAGTAAGAAGCAAGGCATATCAAACAGGTACACGTATCAGGCATATTGCTCATCCGCTGATTTTTTGTTTACAAGTTTATAACGAAGAATTCGTTTGACAATTACTTTTGTGCCTTGTTTTATGCATACAATTTTTTGACAATTACTTTGTAAAACTATGTGAGAAGCACAAAGTTGCCACATGGTTTTGCCTAAACCATGTACCTGTAGTAAATGTGCCTTGGTAAGAAGGTAATTTGTAACAACAAAGTACATGTGGTTGTTGCTGTTGTAATATTTATTGTAGAATCTCGGTTACCTGATTGATGTGCCTTGCGTCATACTTTCATATAAAAATTCAGTTCGCTTGTTGACGCTGCCACAGAATACACAGAAGTGAAGGAAGTGACAGGTAAAAAAAGCTCCAATTAGGTTTTTGTTAAAATTCATGGAAGAAGGAGAAAAGCATAGTGTATTTGATACTGTAGTGTATTACTACTTACCAATTAATACAGCTAATAAAAATGTATTGCACTAGAAAGACGTAGCAAAACAAAACCGACGACAAAATTTGAGGGAAAACGAGACAAACTGAAAAATACCCGTATCTTCCGTCTCGTGACACTTCTGTATGTTTTGTGACGCTGCTGAGTGCGTATCATAAATTTGTGAAAAAAATGTCTTGATAATGTTATTTTTTGGGAAGAGTTCATTGAGGTAAGCTTGCAAAAATTGTGGTAAATAAAAATTTAGGTCTGTACCACAACAAAAAATTTAAAAATAATGGATACATATAATAAATTAAATAAAACAAAATTTCCGCCTCATTGCCATGCTTTTGCTTCAAAAATTTCTGTGTACTGAAGTATGCCGTCAGCGTTCGACAGTGTAATAGCAAAACCCAAGGTATGCTTTCGTACATGTCTGTAGACAAGTATGTCTGTCTAATAGCCCTTTAAGCTACAAAAGTTAAACTTTTCAGGAGATGGTTTTTTTAAAATAATCAAATAAAATTTTAAAGCTTGTATCTTAAAATTCTACTTTCAATAAAAAAGTATATTTTCGATGTCCTTACGATAAAAACGAAAATGAAGCTCGATATAATGGCTCAAAATTAAATGGAAGATAACTGTTAACTTGTTTAATAAAATGAAGCTCACTGAAAATACTTCTTTGTTTATATTCAAGTCAATCTGAGAAACACGCCTTTTGCTTATGAGCAGAAACAATTATTTGCTTTATAAAAATATATCACTGGCTTAACATGCAAAGGCTCCAAGTCCACTTATTTTTCGAAATTTAGTCATGTTTTAGACTTGGCAGTTTTTTTTGAAACAGTTATCCTCAATTCTCTTTTAAAACTGCTCCTCGATTGTTTACACTCAGACGGTTTCTTGTTCAATTTTTCTATTGTTTTAATGCTGCGAATGAAATAACAAAAGAGAGTTCAAGTAACTTTTCTGTACAAGCAAGTCAGTACCCCTCTTCTTTCTTCTTTCCTCTCTCTCCCATAAACTCAGACTTGCTTCAAGAAAAACTGTCAAGTCTAAAACATTAGTTAGATTATAATGCAGTAATGTACAACAAATTGATCAAAATGCAAAGAATCAACAATAACCTGACGAAATGTATTTTGTAAATAATGTATTTGAAATACAAAATACTTGCAGGTCATGTATTTAAAATACAAAATACTTCTACTTCATGTATATAAAATACTAATACAAAATACGAATTTTATATACGTATTTCAAATACTGCCCTGGTTGTAAACTACCTCATTTAGGATTCTCTCATTACCATTTTCTGGCATCACTGCCTCAGAGCCGCATAATCGGCGGCGTGTCAGCGGCTGCTAAATACGTGAATTGTCGACGGCGGCTTCAATAGGCTTAGTATATGAAGGTAACAACAGCGGGCTGTAAATGGAATTTATGAAAAATGAATCTTTCGCGGTAGAGTCCTCTGATGCAAAATATGCATTTGAGGATGGAGGAACAGATGATATAAATAATGATAGTGATACTAGCTCATCATTTAGTTTGCAAGAATGTATGAACGAATTTCGTGCCCGAAGAATTCGTCGTTTATGTTTAACTCATCGCCAAGATGTTGATAAAAAGGGTGTTAATGATGCCAATTGTGTTGCAGAAATAGACTTGATTAACCAAAATTTGTGCAATAAAGAACAGGAGCGTAAATTTAAACCATGCAAAAATGGGTTCTGTTATTGCTTTACCAGTGATAGTGGAGACGGCGGCAAAAGTCATAAATTTCGAAAGATATTTAAGAACTCTAGAAGAAACAGGCGTCCGGTAAGTTTTTTGATGTGTACTTTGAATTATTGGTTTAAATCAAGTTTATGGGCACCTCCCAAAAATTAACAAAATCCTATCGTATAGAAAATTGAAAAAAGTAAACAAAAAAATTGGCGGCGAGGTCTCCAAGTTATGGGCCTCTGAGATTCTAGTACAATATAGTGATCATGTTTTCCAACGAATATGTAAAATATTGGTATCATCTTAAACATGGTACAATTATACTAGGTACATGCACGACTACAACAAAATTACAACACCAAAAAACACATTCATTTTGTTGGTATAAAGAAACGAATTATTGTCAGGAACACATGCCTTTTGTTTTTAAAAATAACAATTACAGGGTAACTAAAGTACAATTGCAGACGCGGCATTCATGAATGATTATAGTCATTCAGTGTTGCCAATAGGTGTGTAATTACACAGAGCGTGCAATTACTCTCATTTGTAGGCCATGTAATTACATTCATGTATAATCTGTGTGTAATTCTACTTTGGCTTGTATTTTTATTTATTTTTGTTTTAATTTTAACCTACACAAAAGATGTGTAGTGTAATTTTCTTCAACATATAATTGGAAACACAGCCATATGTAATTTCATTGGCAACACTGTAATCATTTTGTGCACACACATACGCTAACATTTTTGCAGCTTGTAAACAAAGTTTGACAACTGTAGGTATTGTATACATTAACAGGCTGGGCTTGTGCATGTACCTGTTATAATTGTATCATGCTCATACACTAACATTTTTGCAGCTTGTAAACAAAGTTTGACAACTGTAGGTATTGTATACATTAACAGGGTGGGCTTGTGCACGTACCTGTTATAATTGTATCATGATCTACATTCTACATGCATATGCATGTATTTATGTATGTGGTATGCTGTAGTTTTTGACAGTATTAAAAACACAGATCTCTGATTAAAAAACTTTACGAAAACTAAAATTAATTAATTAATAAATTGGCTTTATAAAGGGTTTTTAAAACAAATTTAGTGTGAAAATCTTTTTTAAAAATCTCATAAATCCAAAATATTTTTGTGAATAAGTATAAGTGTATAAGTGTTTGCTTGTTTCAAGGCACATTTACTACAGGTACATGCATTAGGAAAAACTCTGTGGCAACTCTGTGCTTCTCACATAGCTTTACAAAGTAATTGTCAAAAATTTGTATGTATCAAACAAGGCACAAAAGTAATTGTCAAACGAATTCTTCGTTATAAACTTGTAAATCAGCGGATGAGCAATATGCCTGATACGTGTACCTGTTTGATATGCCTTGGCTTGCTTATTACATTTGTGGTAGTAGCCAGCGATGAACAATAACTACACTGCAGAAAGTGCGAATAGTAAAATTATGATTTTCTAGTGACATTGTCAGTAGTGCTACTGACTAGGTGTACCCCAGCCAATGTAATCGCCTATTGACATATAACATAGGGTTGTCATTGAAAATCTACCAGTAGACTTTAGCACTACTGAGAATATTTGAACCAAAGATTCACTAGTAGATTTTACTGACCCTCGTCTATATATATATTTATTTAATATTATTGCACAGCAAAATAAAAAAAGAAAAACAAACTATTGACGCGTTCATTGTCTAGAACAGTTGTCTCTAACGTATCTCTACTCACACATAAAAGGAAAGTTGTCGACATTATAACTAGTGCAATTGTCGCTGGAGAAATAGTATTGACATAGAGACATATGGTTCTAGGCTGACTAGAGGGTAAATATATACGCAATTTCTGCATTGCATTCTCTCTGTATGCCACAGAGGATATACAGAGATGACACGAGACGGAAGATAATTGGTGTTTTCGGAGGTCTCGCTCACTCAGTCACTGCGTATTCTTTAACCTTCTTTCGTAGTGACATTTTTGCTTTGTGCTTTGTGTTTTTCATTCGCTGTGTGATTTTGGTAAGTATAATGTGAAAATTTATTAATTTTAAAGAAATATGCTTTAAATTTTATTTATTTGCAGATTTTTGCAAGAAAAACATAATCTTGGTTGAAATTAAAGGTGAGTAGTTTCTGCAATTGATAATTTATGTCTGTATATTGTCATAATAGCAAGTTTTTTCTGTATATTTTCAGAAGCACATTTTTGGAAAAACAGAAAAATACCTATGTATGTGAGTAGAAAAACTATAATTTTATCTAATATATACATGTATATTAATTTAAATTGTTTTATTTTTTTAGGATCACCAAATGCATAAAAGGTTGCCCGCCTGGCAGATCTTCCGGATCCCTCGGAACAGTAATTTAATTGTGTGAAAAAAATAAGTTTTTATGGCAGGATTCTTGCCGGAGCCAACATATGATCCATTAACTTGTGCATACAATAAAGAAAAAAATGCCGAGGATAGTGATAAAAATGAAGAAATATCTGTATTGTCCATCTTCTGAAAACGAAACCGCCACTAACGACGCGTAAAGCGCCCCATACACGATTCAATTCAATTTTCAATTGAGTCGGTTGTTGTCCAAATCAAAGCGTGTATGGCTCTATCAATTGATTAGTTTGGCAGTTGTCGAGTTGGTTGAAGAAAAATCAAAAAATTTTGATTTTTCATGTTGACTAGTAAATCTTTCAATTCGATTGTGCTGTGTGTGCTCAAGTCTCTTGATTAGTTGTCAAAATTTATGTTTGTAGCTTTATTTTGTATACAAAAAGTTGTGTATTTTTAAAATTGTATTTAATTTCATTGAATTTTAAATAAAAAATATATAAATTAATAAATGAATGCAATAGAAGTTTTAAATTTTTAAATTTGTAATTGTGAAAAAATATAAATTTGACAGTTGAATGAAAATCTTTCAATTCAGTTTATGAAGTGTGTAGCCAAGAATCAATTCAATTGAAAGACTCAATTCACAATTGAATTGAAACGTGTATGGGGTGCTTAACTCGCCCATTTGTATCGAATCTGATGACGATGACGTTAATACCACAGGGCCAAATCCTCCTGCCTTATCCGCTTTACTGTCTAATAAGTCAAGGGTATGCGCGGCAACATGAGCTGCCATGGCCAAAAACCCATAATCAATTGAACATCCGATTGATGACAGGAGATCTTAAACACAATTTTCCTCAGAAACACCGAGAGTCACTAATTATGGACGTCGCTTCTGTGAACTCACGTGTACGGCGCAGCCCAGAAATCCATGGGTCATGTCTCATTCCGGCAGTGGAAAAACTACCCTTAGGACTTGTTCCATGGATATACAAAAAATCAACAAACTTTGCCGTTTCTTCCACATCAACTTCTACTTCTTAAATGCGCTTACAAACTCCGTAAGACGAATATACACGCGATAAGTATATATTTAAAGTAAAGCTAAGCCACCATTAGAGTGATGATTGCAAACGGTATTTGCACACGAACTTAGTGCGGTTCGCATAGACGACAGTTTCAGCTGTAATGAAGATGATTTCTTAGCTGAATATAAAATGAATAACAATGAGGACGATGAAAAATAGACACAAGTGGAAATACAACATAAAATCTAACAAAAATGTTTGGAAGCCCAACGTTAAAGGCAGCAACAAGTCAAATCACTTGAAATTGCATTTATACAACTAAAAAAATTATAAGTATGTATATTACAACTAGACTTACATACTTATAAAATTTTAAAGTAAAATAATATCTAATTTTAACTTTGATTTTATTTCAGCCTGCACGCAGCAGATAAGATTAAAAAATACTACAACAGCAACTGTAACCAGCATCAAACAGTATACGGCCAACAATGATGCAGAAGACCTGTTTCAGGCTACTTGGATCGAGAATCTTGAACTAAAAACACTAAAATTTAATTATGTATTTATTTCTATAAGTTTTTATTTGTGTTTAGTGCAATATTTATTTATTTATTTTCATTGTTCGCAATCGAGCCAATTCATAGGCCTTATATAATTGCTGAGTATATTTATTATTATTTATTTACATTAAAAATTTAAGATTATTGAAAGGTATATATGTTTACGTATATATGTATGTAGTATGTAAGTATATATTTATATAAAGGATTTTATGTGAGAATTAGAGAAAGGTTATAAGGTAGTATGTAAGTGTATATTTATAAAAAGGATTTTATGTGAGAATTAGAGAAAGGTTATAAGGAAAAGGGGGGGGGGGGGAAGATGTGTTCAGTTTTAACATTGATCAGCAAATTCTTAAAATTTGATGTAAAAATTTATATTACTGGTTGATTTCATTGGTAATGCGATTTATTACAAGCTTTTTGAATGTAGACAGGGAAGGGAGTGTGTAAAATTTTTAAGTCTTATCGGAAAACTGTTCCATACTCGTCCTACTCGGACCAAAAACGATCTCTTATATATAGCGCAGTTTATTTTAGGGATTATTATCTGTGGGTTTCTGGAGCTGTGAGAAAAAATGAACACATTACATAAGTATGGCGGCATGCTAAATTTCATAGTCCTGTAAAACAGCAGTAGCGATCTTATCTTTACATAGTCCTGAAAACAACAGCTAAAAAATTTATTTTCATAAAATGAAATGTGGTCATGAACATGTAATTGATATACGTATCTAATAACACGACGTGTGATTCTTCTCAGTTTTAATAGCTCACTCAAAGAACATCCAATAATTACCTCCAAGCCATATAAAATGTGGGGAATCAAAATCGTTCTGGCCACAGTTTCTCTAACCTTAGTTGGAAGGTGTCTGCCAGTGTTATATAACCTTTTAATCGTTAAAGATATCTTCGTACAGACGTAATTTATATGTTTATATTTAGAAATTATTTATCTACTATAATTCCCAAGCATTTTATGCTCTCAACTGTTTCTATGGAAAGGCCACCCATTTTTATATCAACACTGGTATCCAAGTTATTAAAAATCATTGCCTTGGACTTCTCTGTATTCACCCTCACATTATTTTCATTGAACCATGTTTGTATTCTGTTTAAATTAAAATCAATGTTAGCTTGCATTACATCAATAAAGCCTTTATCATGTTTGAATAATATGTAAATATCATCAGCATAAATGAAAATATTAGATTCTGGGATGGATACGGTTTTAGTAATATCGTTAAAAAATAATGTAAACAATGTGGGGCTTAAAATCGAGCCCTGGGGAACTCCACTTGAATATTTAACTATTTTTTGTGCATTTATATAACTGCACTTTTTAGTAGTTTTAAATTTTTTAAATAAACATTTTGACAACACAATAATAAATTATATTAATAAGTAATAATATAAATTGAACTCAACACACTTTCTTTACATGCTTATAATTAAAATTTCAAGACAAAATAGAAAAATAAAATGCATAAATTTTTTTTCAAAATAAAAGTTTCTAATTAGTTACATAAAGAAAAATCCAAAGGTATATACAAAAATAATCACCCTTATCGGGAATAAAAGGCGAACTTAATCTATACAAAAATAATAACCCTTATCGGGAATAAAAGTCGAACACCTGAAATATTTCCCATGAACAAGAAGTGGTGAAAAAATGGGAAAATGGTATACTGACACAACAACAACGCAAACATTGGCGATCACAATTTTAGGAAAGGGAACACATTCCACGCAAACTTTCATTCCCGATAAGAATAAATAATAACGCCATCTTTCTATAAATCAATTTCATTATTTTTCCGAAATTGAAAAGATAGATCAAGTAATTTATAACCACAGTGGACATCTCATAACATCCGTATGTTTAGAATACCATGTTTCAAACGCACTGAATGATGAAAAGAAACCAAATCATTATTTTCTTTAAATAAATAAAATATTGGTTCGTTACCTTCGCAATAGATATCGTATTATCATCATCAGATGCATGTCTGCCAGCCAGCAACCCCAACCCCAAATAAGACACATGACGTACGCCGGAGCAAGTATTCGTCCTCCAGTGATTGAGTATATCCATTTTCTTCACATTTTCACTTTTAATTCCTATAAATTTCATGTTTTTTATATATTGGCCACATTTTTCTTATAGGCACACACACACCATGTACTATTCAAACACAAATCTAACGTATGTACACATTTTAATGCAAATAATCTTTTGCACATTATATTTTTCCAATTAGAAACAAATAAATACTTTTAATTTACATCAAGTATGCACATAGCTTCTGAAAGGAGAAAAAGCATGTGAAGCAACAAGAATAAATTACGAAAAGTAGAAAAGAGAAATAAAAAATGTCCGGTACAGAGGTTCGTGTACTAGGAACTCTACTTCTTCAACCCCTCGCCTACAAACTTCGTCTGTCTGCCTTTCAATTTCTCAATTGTAAAAGGGGACTAAGCATACTTTTCGTTTTTATTTTCAAATTTTCTGCCGACATAGTATTTTTGTGTTCTTTTATTACAAATAACGTTATATTCCACCGAAAAATTTTAATTACACTTAAATAAATATGTTTAGGAACAAAAATAAAAAGTATAATGATGTGTTGCGATTTATAGACCTATATGGAAGCCATGAAGTTTTGTTGTCTTAAGCCGTTTTTTTTATCAACGGCATATTGAAAATAAATTTGATTGGAAATTGCGTGCAGACTACGTCACAGCTTTCAATTTAAACGACTTTTGACAACCAGTATGTGTGAAAAACTTGAAATCAAATTTTGGTCGTGTAACCAAGGCACATCAATCAGGTACCCGCGATTCTACAACAAATATTACAACAGCAACAACCACATGCACTTTGTTGGTATAAATTACCTTCTTATTTTTCAAAACATGGTAGCATCGTCAGATTGCATGTTTCTTATAGGAAATGTCAAACACCATACAAAACTGAATATTCGAAATGTGTTTATGGATAATAAAACAAAAGCACGCTTTCAGGCTTATACCTACACAATCCAAATTTGACATTTAGATTGGTATAATGACATTAGTCACCTGGTGTAGTGCTGCCACCTAATAAATGCGCCTTGCGTGTAACTGTAACGTAAGCAAAACAAACAGAAAATATAATATTAGTTTTACAATATTAAATTAAAATAATTTAAATTAAAAGTATTTATTTGTTTCTAATTGGAAAAATATAATGTGGAAAAGCTTAATTACATTAAAATGTGTACATACGTATTAGATTTGTTTTTGAATAGTATATGGTGTGTGTGTGTGTAAAAAATTAAAATGCGAAGGTAATGAACCAGTAATATTATTTATTTAAAGAAAATAATGATTTGGTTTCTTTTCATCATTCAGTGCGTTTGAAACATGGTGTTCTAAACATCCGGATGTTATGCTTTGTCCACTGTGGTTATACATTATTGAAACTAACTTTCAATTTCGGAAAAATAATGAAATTGATTTATGGAAAGATGGAGCTATTATTCACCCTTATCGGGAATGAAATTTGTTCCCTTTGCCTTTGTGATCGCCAATGTTTGCGTTGTTTTGTCAGTATACTATTTTCCATTTTGTGCACCACTTCTTGTTCATGGGAAATATTTAAGTGAACAAAATGTTCGCCTTTTATTCCCGATAAGCGTGATTATTTGTGTATAGATTAAGTCCGCCTTTTATTTCCGATAAGGGTTGTTATTTGTGTATAGATAGATTTGTGTATAATTAAAAACAACATATTTTATTTTGCAAATAAATTTATGCATTTTATTTTTCTATTTTGTCTTAAAATTTTAAAACTACACCATTTCCAGTTGTATTTCAGAAGTTTCCAATTGTTTTTCAGAAATTTCTAAGTCAGGGCTATCACGAATAAAATTCCGCGGGAAATTTTTCACGGGGAATAATTCCAACTAATAGCAACTAATAGGGAAAACAAAAAATTCTAATTGGAAAAGGGAGAAATTTCACGCGGAATTTTATTCATGATAGCCCTGAATATGTTTCAGAAGTTTCTAATTATATTTCAGAAATTTCTAATTATATTTCAGAAATTTCTAAATATGTTTCAGAAGTTTCTAACTATCGTTCAGAAGTTTCTAATTATCGTTCAGAAGTTTCTAATTATAGTTCAGAAGTTTCTAATTACACTTCAGAAGTTTCCAATTATGTTTTAGAATTTTCTAATTGCATTTCAGAAAATTCTAATTGCTTTTTAGAAATTTCTAATTGTTTTTTAGAAATTTCTAATTGTTTTTTAGAAATTTCTAATTGCATTTCCGAATTTTCAAATTACATTTCAGAAACTTCCAATTGTATTTTAGCATTTTCCATTTGTATTTCAGAAATTTCTAAATGTATTTCAGACTTTTATGTGGATATATTATTTTTGTGCACCTACATTTTATAAAATCTAATCATTTCTAAGTATTGTATGTTAACATATTTTCAATAATATATATATATATATATATATATATATATATATATATATATATATATATATATATATATACAGAAAGAATTATTCCCAAAAAATTTTCAAACAAACGTGTGTTTTGAAATATAATTTAGTTTCAGTAAATATTTTTTACTGTTCCAGTAAATTATTTGTTCCAATTTTACTTTATGTAAAAAAAAACTGTATATAATGAAAATTATCTATATAAAGTAAAATTTGTAAAAAAAAAATTTTAGATTTATTTTTTTATATTTAAATTTGTTAGTTCTTGTTCAGTTCTCGTTGAACCTTCATAGTGAAGAGACATTAAAGCGGATTTTTTTTTTTACATACATACATACGAAACAAATATAAAAAACAACAAAATCAAAAATTATACAAAAAATATTCGTAATACATATTCACCTTGATAAATAAGCTTATTGGCTTTACTAATATTTTTTACATAGCAAGAAATAGCAAAAACAAAAAAAAAACCGTTAACACAAACAAAGTTCCCTTGAGGAATAATACTCTGTATAGGTACTCATAGGAAAGAAAATTTGAAGTGAGTTCTAACGGCAGAAATGCTTATTTTACTGTGAGTTCTGAAACTCTTAATGAAAAAAATATAAATAATAAATCTGATGAAAATCTTTTTTTAACGGCAAAGTCAATTTTTCGTCAGCGATTATCTTCGCTTTGTCCAATGCCAACTAGTGAATCGTTAACATTACCATTGCCTAGTACTTCTTCATTTAAGTCTGCGATATCATCCGCATCGGGCTCGCCTTCATCACTAAACCAAGTTATCACTACAGATAACAGTAGCTCAAAACCCAAGGTACAAGTGGGAATGGACAGATATATAACAGTGGTAAAGCGTGGGCGAAGCCCAAATTCTTCAAAAATTTCATCTGCCCCAAAGATGTCTAGGGATAACAACGCATCATCTACCAATCGTCAAAATCGTTTTTCATTATTGCAAGACACCGACGACAAGCCCTCTACATCATCGCAAAAGTCTTTTAAGCCACCACCTATTTATCTGAGAGAAAAAAATTCTAAATTCTAATTCTAATTCTGTCGACCATTGGTGAAAATACTTTTCACATCATTCCAATTAAACGAGGTAATATTGATGAAACTAAAATCCAAATATATAATGAAAAAGATTTCCGAAAAATTGTTAGTGAATTCGAAAAAAATAAAACAAATTTTTACACATACCAACTTAAGAGTGCTAAAGGCCTACAGATAGTATTAAAGGGCATAGATTCATATGTTGAACCCGAAGAAGTAAAATGTGCACTTGTCGACCAAGGATTCAAGGTAAAAAATGTTACCAACATATTTAATAGAGAAAAGGTCCCCCAACCCCTATTTCGGGTTGAACTGGAGCCGAATGACATACAATTGAAAAAAAATGAAGCCCATCCAGTTTATAACGTAAACTATCTCTTACATCGAAAAATCACAGTTGAAGAGCCACGTAAGCGTTCAGGTCCCGTACAGTGCCATAATTGCCAAGAATTGCCATACGAAAATTACTGCAAGTTACCTACAGTGTGTGTTATCTGCGGTGAATTGCATGGTACTGCTAGCTGCACTAAGCCAAAAGATCAAGCAGAAAAAAATATAGTAATTGTGGAGGTAATCAGCTAACACAGCTAACTATAGATGGTGCCCTGTAGTTTCTTTCGTTAAACAGGCTATGGGTCAAAAACCCAAGTTAACTCCAGCTCTACAAGTAAACGCGAACTCCGACACTTTTGCTCAAATCAGCCAACCAGTTACTTCACGTGTATCGTACGCTGATGCTGCTAAGACTAGTTCAATTCCCACGCAAAATGTTCCACCGCCAAATAATTCAACGAATTAAAACTCAAGCTTTAACTTTAGTCGCCTTGAAGCTACTATTGAGAATCTGGTGCTAACTATAAACAACTTTACTACAAATATGACAAGTATGATGCAAGAAATGCTGCGAATGCAGAATACACTGCTTCAAGCATTAGTTAATAAACCATGAACACGTTAAAAATATGTTTCTGGAACGCAAACGGCATTCGCCAACATAAAAATGAACTTGAGCACTTCCTCATGGAAAAAAATATTGATATAATGTTGGTTTCTGAGACTCATTTGACCTCAAGAAGCTTATTTAAAATAAATGGTTACACTTTATATGATACAAAGGACCCGAGAGAGAGAGCATGTGGTGGATCAGCAATTCTGATTAAGTCAAGACTCAAGCACTATGTCCTTGACAACGTTAGTGAAGAATATTTGCAAGCAACGAATATTTTCGTAGAAAATTTTTGTGCGAATTTCGTGATATCATCAATTTACTCACCTCCCAGATTTTCAGTTAGCGAAGATCAGTATGAGAAGTTCTACAAATCGCTTGGATCTTGTTTCGTGGCAGCTGGTGACTACAATGCAAAACATACCTACTGGGGATCGCGTCTTGTTACACCTAGAGGTCGAGCCTTGTTCAATACAATTTCAAAAATGGGCTTAGATGTCATTTCGAGTGGGGAGCCTACTTACTGGCCTACTGACGTAAGAAAAATTCCAGATGTTATAGATTTTGCCGTCACGAAAAATATTCATAGGGACTTAATTCATGTAGAGGCCTCTCTAGATCTGTCCTCCGATCACTCTCCAACAATAGTTACAATTTTCAACCCACTAAGGAGTGATTTAACTAACTCATATGTAAAGATGATTAATGGAATCAACTGGCTGGTATTCAAAAAATATCTTAGTAGTCACTGCGTAGAAAACATTCAGCTTAGATCATGCGATGATATTGAATTTAATATTGCCAATCTTAACGAAAATATTAAACAGGCTGCTGAACACGCCACTACCTCCTATCCGCAGACCGGCTTTAACAGAATTTATTCTACGGAAATTGCACGTCTTGTATGTGAAAAAAGGAGAGCTAGAAGAGAATGGCAACAACACAGATCACCCCTAAATAAAATCAGACTTAAAGAATGTACTAAACGACTCAAAGAGCTGCTATCATCGGAAAAAACTGCACTACTGGAAAAGTATTTAGAAGGTCTTGATGTAACGTCCGCATCTAATTACTCTTTATGGCGCGCTACTAGAAATCTTAAACGACCCGTTGATCTTAAATCACCATTGCGTACTGCGACCGGAGGCTAGGCAAGAAGTGATAGTGAGAAAGGTAACTTATTTTCTGAGCATTTAAAATCTGTATTCACTCCCAATTCATGTACGGGTGCTGCTGATTTACCGAGTGTAGTTTCTCTACCCCCTCGTCCCTTAAGGTTTAAGATGCGTGAAGTACAAAAAGTAATTGCTGAACTCAACCCGAAGAAAGCTCCAGGTATTGATGGCATTAGTAACAAAATGCTCATGAACTTGCCTCATATTGCAATAAGAATCCTGCTATTTACTTTTAATGCTATTTTAAGAATGCAGTATTTTCCACATAACTGGAAACTGGCCAAGATCAAAATGATTCCAAAGGCGGGCAAAGATCTTACCAAGACTGAGTCATATAGGCCTATAAGCTTACTATCTACAATCTCAAAGCTTTTCGAAAAGCTGCTCATGACTAAATTGTCCAAAATTTTAACTGATAATGGGTGCATCCCGGACCATCAATTTGGCTTTAGAAGTCAGCACAGCACGATTGAACAAACGCATAGACTGGTCCAAGTTGTAAGAAGAACATTTGAAGAAAAGAAGTATTGTTCTGCTCTCTTTATTGATGTTTCTCAGGCATTTGATAAAGTATGGCACGAAGGCCTAGTTTTAAAATTGAAGACATATCTGCCAATAAACATTCAAAAGCTTTTGGAAAGTTATATTATTGATAGGAAGTTCACTGTTGTGGAAGGAGAGTTCACGAGTGTGCCCGAATCTATATCTTCTGGTGTGCCCCAGGATAGTATTCTGGGTCCTGTCTTGTATTTAATATATACTTGTGATATGCCTGTGAGCAATAATATCCATATTTCTACTTTTGCCGATGATACAGCCTGTATGAGTGTGCACGAAAACCCTTATGACGCATCCCGCAATCTCCAGGAACATATCACTCAGCTGGAAATATGGTTGAACTTATGGAGAATTAAAGTCAATGAACAAAAGTGTGTCCATATAACGTTCACCCTAAGAAGAGATACTTGCTCCCCCATTCGAATCAACAATCAAAATATTCCTCAACATTCCCAAGTGAAATACCTTGGTATACACCTTGATCGAAGACTTACATGGAAACATCATATTGACTCTAAGTTAACTCAGATGAAACTTAAGTTAACTCAAATATATTGGTTGATTGGCAGAAACTCAACACTCAGCCTAGACTGCAAACTTTTATTATACAAGTCGCTTTTGAAGCCAATATGGCGCTACGGAATTCAGTTATGGGTCACTGCTTCAGCTTCCAATGTCGAGAGAATCCAACGAAGGCAAAACAAAATTTTACGGTTAATAACATCGGCTCCATGGTACATCCAAAATTCTATTATACATCGTGATTTAAATATGCCACTAGTGACTGAAGAAATTGCAAAATACGCAGGCAAATATTTAACAAAACTCGAATCACATCCTAATCCGCTTGCTCGTAATATTTTGAACTTTACTGGACACATCCGCTTAAAAAAGAGGGACACACGGGCTCTTATACCTAACACTCCAGATGGGACTACTTGAAAATACTTTCCCCCCCCCCCCCCCCTTTTTTTGATTATCACTACTAATGTATTATTTATAACTACCACTAAGTTTATGTCCGACACTGGTCGGGCCTAATAATTTTTTTTTATAGATTTAAGATTTGAATACTTATTGTTAGTTCACATATGAAGATACAATAAATAAATACATGCATTATAAAAAAAAAAAAAAAAATTTGTTATTATCAGTTAAATTTATTTTTATAAACTGTAAAAAAATTTGTCTGATTTTTCTTCATTTTTTCAGTTAAATTTATTTTTATATACTGTAAAAAAATTTGTCTGATTTCTTAAAATTATTTTATAGATATAAAAAAATTTTATTTATTTTAAAGATTTTTGTTTGCAGTTTTCAAACTTATTATGTTTATATATTGTGATTCTCAATATAGTATTAAGAGTATTACTATAAACATACGGAGTTTGTTAGCTAAATTAAAAAATTTTTTGGGCTGAAGTCTACTAACGAGTTCCAAAAGCGGGAACGAAATGCTTAACCATAAAAACAAGCCAATTTTTGAAAGTAAGAAAAAATAGTTGAACATTTCATTTGATTCAGTTATTTTTTTCAAATAAAACTTTTACTAATTTAAAAATTTTTTTTTTAGAATTGTTATTGATTCAGTTAATTTATTTTCTGATAATACGAAAAATTTTAGTGAATGTGTTTGTAAATTATAAAAAAAAAATGCTGAATAATACAAAAAAATCTGCAAAAATGTTTTTCTGTTCCTATTAATAAATTTGACTGAAAATATTTTTTCTCTAAAGGCTGGTACTCTGTTCAAAGCTATGAAAAATTTTCAGCACCATTGGTTATTTCGCGTGAAAAATTTGACACCCAGCTAAAAAAATATGTATGGATCATATATGACATCCCATATATGGTTCGGATCCGAAAAATGAGGGTATATGGACATACATGATAATATATGTATATTCATGCATTTTCATACATTTAATTATGTGTAAATATTCGCTATACAGTATGCGCAAAGTTCATATTCATACTTCTTTGATTCAAAAAAGCATTGCTTGCAATAAATAATATGTATTACTAAAATTACTTTAAGAAGTTGAAAAGGGGCGTTGTATTTATTTAATGAAACATTTCTTTGGACAAAATAATTAAAAACGAACTAAAAGATATTATATTTATCATTTTAAGAAAAAAGTGAATCGATTATTAAAAAAACACAAAACTCATATTCATACACAAAATTTAATTAAAGAAAGCAGATTAAAAACTAATGCAATTAATTATAAAATAAAAAATAATCCGATTTTATACTAACACTAGTTTTCAATATAATTTTTTGCAGTAATATGAACTTTGGTTCGTAAAAATATCTAGAGTATCCGTTATTTTCTACAAAATTAGTGACAGAATTATCAATTTGATTATTTGATTTATTAAATAGGGCCACAATGTAAAAAATCATACAATTGTTTTTTTTTTTTTTTTTTGTAACAAAAGTTTTTATTTTTTAAACGCATATAAACTTTGCATACCGCATGTATTTTCTAATAGATTTCCAATCCACCAGTGATAAAAAAAGAGAGAAAATGATCGAATTAATAAAATGCAAGCTTTTTTGATTGCAAAAACGATCTTATGTGAGATATCATGTATGCAACCATTGTTTATATGGCTCCATATATTAAATCTTATTTCTATATATGGATCCACATATGAAGAGCTTCATAATTAAATTTCCATATATGAGCTCATATGTTATAATACATTTCATATATTAGTCCATATATGAATTCATATATAATACTCTTGCCATGTACAATCCCATACATTTCCATACATGAATTCATACATATTCATATATAGTCATATACATTCATATATTAAAAATATATGGACCATATATAATTCTTTTAGCTGGGCATGTACTAAATGTAGCCCAACTCGCGGTTTTTTATAAATTTCTCGCTTTTATTGCTTGAAAGTATGCAACATTGTTAAAATTCCGTGCGAAAAAAGCACTGCTCATGTTGTTTCGCAGCTAAACTAAAATGATGCCAGACTAATTTTGCATGGAAAGACATGATTTTACGTGTTTTTCACAACAAGAACAGAGTACTACTCTTGCGAATTTATTTCGCAAATATCCATACCAAATACTTTTATATGCAGTTTGACAGCATTTCGCACGAAATTCTGAACAGAGTACCAGGCTTAATGCCATAATAAGTTAACTAAAAATAAATTTTTTATTTTCAGTTAAATTTTTACAAAATTGTTATCAGAATCTACAAATTTCTTTGTAGGTCCGCATTCACACAAAAAATTTACTGATTCAATGAATTTGGTTACTGAAAACGAAATTTAGTTTTTTCTGTGTACGTATATTGTGCGAAAACCAAGTAACCTATACTTTTTGATATTATTTAAAACATATCAACCCAGCTAAAAAAATTATTTATGGTCTATATATTTTTAATATATGAATGTATATAACTATATATGAATATGTATGCATTCATGTATGGAAATTTATGGGATTATACATGGCAACAATATTATATATGAATTGATATATGGAGTAACCCAGCTAAAAAAATTATATATGGTCTATATATTTTTAATATATGAATGTATATAACTATATATGAATATGTATGCATTCATTTATGGAAATGTATGGGATTATACATGGCAACAATATTGTATATGAATTGATATATGGAGTAATATATGAATCGTATTATAATACATGAGCCATATATGAAAATTTAATTATGAGGTTCTTCGTATGTTGATCCATACATAGAAATAAGATGTAATCTACGGAGCCATATAAAAATGTATGCATATATGATATCTCACATAAAATCATTTTTGCAAACAAAAAGCTTGCATTTATTAATTCGATCTTTTTCTCTCTTTTTAATCACTCGTGAATTGGAAGATTGTTAGAAAATACACACGGTATGCAAATTTTATATGCGTAGACCCTCAAGATATAAAAAATACAAACTCGTGCAACAAAAAAATCATTCTTGTAGGATTTTATATATTGTGGGCCTATTTAATAAATCAAATAATCAAAAAGATAATTAAGTCATTAATTTTATAAAAATTAACGGAATTCTCAGATACTTTTAAGAAACAAAATTCATATAACTGCCAAAAAATAATATCAAAAACTAGCGTTAGTATCAAAACGGATTAATTTTTCTTTTATATAGCATTAGTTTTTAATTTGATTTCTTAAATTATATGTCGTGTACAAATGTGTGTCTAGTGTTTTTTAATAATCGATTCACATTTTCTCTTAAAATGTCGAATGAAATGTCTTTTAGTTCGTTTTGAATTATTTTGTTCGAACAAATGTTTCACTAAACACAACTACCAAAACTTTCAAAAAAATTATATTAATAATTCAATTTATTGCACAGCAGTGAGCTTTTTGAATCAATATGAACTTTGCATACTATATAGGGAATACACATTCATGTATGAAAATGTATGAATATATATTATCATATATGGCCATATACCCTCATTTTTCGGATCCGAACCATATATGGGATATCATATATGCTCCATACATATTTTTTTTAGCTGGGAATAATCATTTTCTATTTATACTAGGGATGTAACGAATGTTCGCATTCGCTTTCGCATTCGCAAATTATTCGCTTACTTTTGCTATTTGCATTCGCTTTTGCATTCGCTAAAATGCATGCGAATATTTCAAGCGAATACTAAACCAAAATACAGCTTTGAAAAATACTTAAAACTAGCCTTTTCAAACTTTTGGAAAATGTTGAGCATTCATTACTTCGCACAGAAAATTTTAAATGCAAACAATTTTAACTAGCAGTTCTTTGTTGTAAATTTTATGCGAAACAAGTGCCACGCATATTATTTCGCATGAAAACTTAAAATGTTGAAGATATATTTCATATGTTTTTCCCAAGATGAACAAAGTACTACTTCTCCAAAATTTTTTCATGAGTTCATGCCAATCTATCTATATAATTAATAGGCGAACATGTTTTTTGTAATCCCTTTTACGCCGATACCACTGCACCGATTTTAAAAAGATTTATATGGTTTTAAATAATTTTTCGTACAGATGTGCAGAATATATATTTTATTAAAATCGGTTCAGTATTTTGGGAGCTATAAGCGTTTAAAGTTGCTACTACTACATGCACACATATTATACACGCATTTATTAGCGTACGAGTAAAAAAAGAAACAAAACATGAGTGCGTGTATGTGTGTGGGTATGTAGTATTTCTCTTGATCTAACAATTTTTTTCTCTCTTATTTGTTGTTGTATGAAAGCCATAATACTTAAAGGAAGAGATTTGAATAAATTGAATTAGGTTGGTTGAAGGGATTTTGTTTAGGTTTTTTTAATTTCATGTATTATTTAATTATGCTTGCATATGTATGTAAGTTTGTGTGTGGCTGTGTTTTAATGAATTTTTTATGACGTTTAGATACATTTTCTTTGAATCTTAAATTATTTACACTTTGATTCTAGAATACGGACGAGTGTGTCGTCCGTTTGGTATATCTAGTTTTTTTCTAGAACTATTGAACAGAGTACCAGAATTTAGGGCCAAAGTACGAATGGTTAATTGCCTAACATTTTGTAAATTTATTTTTATTATCTATACTTATTTCAATATAATTTCATATATACATCTTTCTGTTTTAAGAATTTAATAAATTAATAAATATTTGCTCAATTCAAGACTCAATTTAAATAAAATGCTATATGTAGCACATCTATGTATGTATATAATACAACTTCATGTTTTTAAACAAATTTAGTTTGATGTGATTTTTTACCGTATTGTAAGTATTTGCATTCGCTTTCGCATTCGCTTTCGCAAAAATTCAAATGCATTATTCGTTTTCGCATTCGCATTCGCTAAACTGGTATTCGTTACATCCCTAATTTATACATAAATAATATATGTATGTATATGGTGTTGCAAGTGCTGTATTGAATAATATACATAGTAAAAAATTGTACATTTATTAAGATGGAACAACAAAGCATGTGCAGAATATGTCACAATAAAGTGGTATAATTCCTACACATATTGTTTATTTAAAAAAATCCCAAAATTTTATACAGAATAATATATACAAATATTTGAAATAAAAATGGAAAATTCTGAAATACAATTGGAAGTTCCTGAAATGTAATTTGAAAATTCGGAAATGCAATTTCTAAAAAACAATTAGAAATTTCTGAAAAGCAATTAGAAATTTCTGAAAAGCAATTAGAATTTTCTGAAATGCAATTAGAAAATTCTAAAACATAATTGGAAACTTCTGAAGTGTAATTAGAAACTTCTGAACTATAATTAGAAACTTCTGAACGATAATTAGAAACTTCTGAAACATATTTAGACATTTCTGAAATATAATTAGAAACTTCTGAACTATAATTAGAAACTTCTGAAACATATTTAGAAATTTCTGAAAATCAATTGGAAACTTCTGAAATACAACTGGAAATGGTGTAGTAAAGGGTGTACAATTGCAGTTATATAAATGCAGAAAAAATAGTTAAAATATTGCATTAAACACAAATAAAAATTTATAAGAATAAATACATAATTAAATTTTAGTGTTTTTAGAAGATTCTCGTTCCAAGTAGCCTGAAACAGGTCTTCTGCATCATTGCTGGCCGTATACTGTTTAATGCTGGTTACAGTTGCTGTTGTAGTATTTTTTAATCTTATCCGCTGCGTGCAGGCTGAAATAAAATCTAAGTTAAAATTAGATATTATTTTACTTTAAAAATTTATAAGTATGTAAGTCTAGTTGTAATAGACATACATTCTTAAAATTTTTTTAGTTGTTTTTGCTGATGTAGTAGGTGCATCTCCAATTTTGTCGAAAGCCTGTATAAATGCACATTCAAGCGATTTGACTTGTTGCTGCCTTTGGTGTTGGACTTCCAAACGTTTTTGTTAGATTTTATGTTGTATATCCACTTGTGCCAATTTTTCATCGTCCTCATTGTTAATTTTATATTCAGCTAAGAAATCATCTTCATTATAGCTGAAACTGTCGTCTATGCGTTTAGTGCGGTTCGTATGCAAATACCGTTTGCAATCATTCTAATGGTGGCTTAGGTTTAGTTTTAAATATATACTTATCGGGTGTATATTCGTCTTACGGAGTTTGTAAGCGCATTTAAGAAGTAGAAGTTGATGTGGAATAAACGGCAAAGTTTGTTGATTTTTTGTATATCCATGGAACAAGTCCTAAGGGTAGTTTTTCCACTGCCGGAATGAGACATGAGGCCCATGGTTTTCCCGGGCTGCACCGTACACGTGAGTTCACAGAAGCGACGTCCATAATTAGTGACTCTCAGTGTTTCTGAGGAAAATTGTGTGCCATATGAAAATATTAGGTCCGTTTGTTTACTTTTCCAGTAAAATCCAGTAGCTGAGTAAATTTTCGGTAATTTGAAAATTTTACTCTCAAGAATGTCTTGCACAAAAAAGTACGCGAACGGAAAACTTGCAAAAATTTGCAGATTAATCAAGACAGCTTATAATATTGTTGTATGTTTTTGTTGTTTTTGAAACCCATCAAATACATATTTTTGGTAATTGATGCATACATTTTTATAATTATAAATTTGAAGCGATATATACATACATATTTCTAAAATAGAAGTTGTGCGAAAGCTTAAGCTTGTATTTGGTTGTTAATTTTATTTTTTCTGGATAAATGGCATAGGAAAATACATCAATACTTGATTTCTGATAAGCGGTACCAGTAGTAGGGAACTGGCGGTTCGGTGGCAATTAATATTGTTAAATTGTGGGTGAAATTGTTAAATTTGGGTAATTAAAATTTGAAAATTGTTAAATTCTTGGAAATTTGTGAAATTTGATACCTACGAGGGTGGTTCGATAAGTCCTTTAAATATTTTTCGAGGGTGGTTCAATAAGTCTGTCTTTTTCCTAATGCCTACGGCATTACATAATTATTATTATTTTTATTATTTTTTTTTTCAAATGCCGACGGTAAAACATGATTGTTACATTTTTCTAATGCTCCCAGTGTTGCCAGACTGTAAAAATTTGTTATCATAATACTATATCAGTAATATCAGAGAAAATAGATTTGATGACTACTAGGTCATATGGTCTCATATGAATCATGGGAATGTGCTTGTGTGATTTCCTCACGCTAATAAATTGTTTATAAATAAACAATAAATAAATAAATTGTTATAAAATAAAATAATTAAATAAATTATTTTATTTATTTATAAAACGTTCTCATGTATGTGAACACCCCTAATGCTTGTGTGTGGGGGATCCAGCTTGTTTGTCGCTGGTAAGCTTATATTCTGTTTATTTGTTTAAGAAATATATTTGTATGTAGGTATGTATGTGTGTATGATACATGCATGCATGTATGTATGTATGTATGTATGTATGTATGTGTGTATGATGTTTGTATGTATGTATGTATGTATGTATGTATGTGCGATCGAAAGAACTTGTGCGTGGAATATTTTGTGGCTGTGTAGAATACATTTATATTTTGCAACGTAATCATTTTCTTTGGCTGCGATTATTTTAAAGCAGCAAGTTTCAACTAACTACAGTCATAAGCAGAGAAACAAAAAGTAAAAATTTGCAAGTTAGCAAAAATGCTAACTTCTCCTCCTCCTTCCCACTTCCTTCTCTTTCCTTTATGTAGTTTGTTTTTGAAATAAGAAAACACTTGTAGATTTTTTATTTTTCTATACATTTATTGTTTAAAGTTTTTTAAAATTTTATAATAATACATACATTAATATTTTAAAGAGTGTAAAAATTCATTTAAAGCAAGATATTTCTTTTGTTAGTAAAATAGCATTTTTTAATGCGCAAACACCAAGTTTATGATAATTACAATAAAAATATTCTGGATACTTAATCTCCATTTGTTTAAAGTTGATACAGCCTATATCCTCAACGTTAAAAATTTTTCGGCATAAAATTTTTTCCAACCATCGTCTTTTCTCTTCGCCTTTTACATAAATTTTAGAACATCTTGCGTTGGCTTTTAAAAAATTGCAAACGCTTTCAAAAGAAACTGATCCAGCAGTCCAGCTGAGGTGATGATAGTTTTTCGTTAGCCACTTTACTTCTCTTTGCTTTTTTATTGATAAGCATTTAAAATCAAATGGTGGTTTTATAATGAAATTGTTATATTCATAATTGTTGAAAACAATCGCTACTTCTTTTGCGATGAAATCATTTGAATTACTTTTGAAACCTTGTACGTCTATAAAAATTGTGTTATTTTCCATATTACTCAATTTATAAGACTTTTCGAACTTGTCCTTTGATGGGTATATATTCTATTATGCGATCATGAATAAGAATGCAGTAAGCTGATGTCTTTGCTGCAATATTAGTTGCTGTTTCAAATGCTATTTTTATATCAATCGGTCCATTATTGAGTGATTCATTCTGACGACTGACATCTACAACAATAATAGGAGCTTTTTTCTTAAATTCTGATGCAGTTAAGATCGGATATGAGACTGAATTTAAATGTACTTTTAAATTAGTCATAATGAACAAACTTATTTTCTTGTTGAAAAGCGATCATCAGAAAACGAAGTGGTTTTCAGAGACTTTAGGTATACCCTTTCGACGGTTCCTCTAGGATACAAGATGACTTTGTTTGACGAAATTTCTGTTGCTTTATACTGATAATATTTTTACATTAATAAGGTACATATATGTTTGTTTTATGAAGGGTGAGCACCTTTCACTTTTATTTGTTGTCATATATGATTTTTTTTTTAATTTTATTAAAGTTCAGCGTATTGTGTATATATTTCTGAAATGTTTAAGTGTGTTTTGTGTTCCCATCGGACAGAGTGTACGTATTAGTTGGTCAGTCAGTCTATATTCTTATTTATTTTTTTCTTCTAATGTGCCACTCCTTTTTTCAGATTTTACTACTTGGAATAGAGTATTTTTGTCTAATTTTTTGCTGGGTATATACATTAGGTATGTAGAAATTAGTTTACTTACAAAGAAATGTATGTTTAATAAACAACTATTGTAGCAAATCGATCTAAAATAACTCAGTTACCTCTACCAGCAATTCACCGTCGGTGTTTTCATAAAGTGTTAGGAACAATGAAATATCTATGTTTGGGAGAATTTTTTTGCCTCAAGTAGGTATTTCTACATGAGGTTTGCTGGTTGACTCCTATCGCATTCATATGTAACGATTATCCACTTAAAAAAGGTCATCATCACCATCAATCACTCCCGTATACAATACATTCATGAGTTGGGTTGATCCAGATACAATTGCTGTCTCATCACCTTCTAACAGCTTTATATATTTTGCTAGTATGCATGCCTTAGCATGCTTCTATCGATAGTGACGTAAGAGTCCGAGATGTAGTAGTGTTACAATTAAAAATCTTTACTATTAGAATTTACCAGTTCGCTCTTTTGAATTTTTGCAAAGTAGATACATATGTATGTTTGTATTTAAGTGACCACAAAATCATAAAATTTCTTTGCTTACAAAATTGTATGACGTGAGGATTTTTTTTTTTTTTTTTTTTTTTTGAAATTATTCATGCTTCGGCATGCTTTCATTTTTTTTTCTGTAAATTTATTTAATACTCATACAGATACAGATATAGAGTAAGATCTGTTTGCAGTATGCATGCTTCAGCATGCTTCTAGTTGAAGCGTACATTCATTCACTAAGTTTGCTTGATACTTATTCATACACATGTACATTCTTAAAGATTGGATATCAAAGTCCAAATTCCGTAGTTTATCTATATTTTCTAAAGATCTGATAGCTAAAGAAATAAATAGAGCGAAGATCTTCTATAATAATCCCATATTCATATTGTAAAATTTTGCGTTCTAACGCTTTCGATGGGAAAATGTACATACAACTTTATAAAAAGTGATAATATGATTTGCTGCTGAATATTGCACTATGTTATAGTTTATTTTAAACACTGAAGTTTTAGCAAATTTCATTCAGACCAACAAGTTTAGAGAATTCTACTACATTTAGCTAATTATCTAATTCCACTACATTTAGTTAATTACCTTTCTTAAGACCCATCATTCCTAATCAATCCTACAAAAAACTAGATTTTTCGTTTTAATTTAATTTTTATTTTTATTAAATTCAACATTCATTCTTCAAATTACTTTATACTGTATTAAGCAGCTTTTTCTCATTTGTTGAGTTAACTTTAATCGTAAACATTTTAATGTTGAGATGAAATGGATTTTATAAATATTGACTCATACCCTTAGTCAAAACAACATAAATAATTCTTGGTACGAAATATTGATGAATCATCAATATTTCGTACCAAGGTATTTTTAGGTTGTTTTTACTATGAGTATGCGCCAATATTTATGAAATGTATTTCACAAATATTATCTCTTATTATAGAAAAATTAAAAATGTAGCTATACGATATCAGAAAATATTTTCTGAAATCGTTTAGCTATATTATTTTATTTGTCCTATAATAAGAGATAATGGGCCCTACTCATAGTCAAAACAAAGAATATTTTAAGAGTTTCAAATCAGTATTATCATATAAAATACTGATTTTAAACTCTTGCAGCCTTATTTATAAAACTTATTAAGGCTTTGTAAAGGCTTTTTAAAACAAATTTTTTATAAAAATTTTTTCTTAAAAAGTCTTTATAAAGCCCTAATAAGTGTTATAAATAAGGCTGTTAAAATATACTTTGTTTTACTAACCACATTTTTGTAACTAAACGCATTTCATAAATATTGATGCATACTCATAGTCAAAACAAAGGATATTTTTATGCTGTTTTGATTATGAGTGTGGATCATTTTCTCTTATTATAGAAAAAATAAACTAATGCAGCTATACGATTTCAGAAAATATTTTCTGATATGGTATAGCTGTATTAGTTTATTTTTTTATAATAAGAGATAATATTTATAAAATGTATTTAGCTACATAAATGTGGTTAGTAAAATAACCTAAAAAACCTTGGTACGAAATATTGATGAATCATCGAACGATAGTTCAAAAATAAATCATAGTTCCTTTATATCAAATTCTATTCGTGCAACAATAGTTGACCTGTCAAATTGCGAAAACAAAAAACGCTATGATTGGCTTGCTAGAAAGTCCTAATGGACTTAAATTTGAGAACATTTATTTATACTCAAAATCTTTATATCAACCTAGATATAAAGAAATTAATTTCATCAATTAAAACAATAATATATTACAAAATTTACCGATAGTGAATCTGTTATTTCAGTCCAAAGTAATTCCAATATGATATTTAACGATGATGCGTATGGGAAGAATACTTTTTTATGGGGAGAGATAAGAATGTTGATTCATTCTACTTATGTAAAACTTACACCAGAATCACCAAACATTTAATAAGAGATCATCATAATGTAATTTTAATGTTTAAGTAAGGTGAGAAAAATATATAGCATGTTGAAAGGCTAAATATGAATTTTTGATTATAAGCAAAGATATTGAATTAAACGATGATCGTTATAGAAAATAATTTTACTACATAAAACTTTACTTTTTCGTATTTCATTTGACTTTAAACTTCATGTATATAAATGTTCTAAATGGCTAGCTACTTGTAACTAAATCTGACTCAGATATCTTGAAATGAAAATCTGAACAGCTCCTGATAGCCTGATCTGCTACCTGATAAGCTGATCTGATAAACAGATCAGGTCCTGATAAGCTGATCTGATAACCAGACCAGCTCCTGATAAGCTGATCTGATAACCAGACCAGCTCCTGATAAGCTGATCTGAAAACCAGATCAGGTCCTGATAAGCTGATCTGATAACCAGACCAGGTCCTGATAAGCTGATCTGATAACCAGACCAGCTCCTGATAAGCTGATCTGATAACCAGACCAGCTCCTAATAAGCTGATCTGATAACCAGACCAGCTCCTGATAAGCTGATCTGATAACCAGACCAGCTCCTGATAAGCTGATCTGATAACCAGACCAGCTCCTGATAAGCTGATCTGATAACTAGACCAGCTCCTGATAAGCTGATCTGAAAACCAGATCAGCTCCTGATAAGCTGATCTAGTAGCCGATACCTGAATTTGCTGTTAGCAAACATGGATGAGAAAGTTTTAAAGCATTTGGTGTTGAGAACAAATGTGATTAAGAAAAAGCTTCGTAGTATAAAAACTAGTGAAATAGATACAAATGAACAACTAAGAGATGCATTTAAACCTATAACAGAAGAATTCATAAATAGTTCTAAAAATATTAAAAGAATTCTTATGAAAGAAAAAAGTAAAATCAAGACAGAAGTTGAAAATATACAAGTTTAAAGCATGAGAAACCATCAGTCAAGATAGAGACAAGTACACCAAAGAAACTAGCAGAAGGAACAATATTTGATAATACCAGCAAACATGGATGAGAAAGTTTTAAAGCATTTGGTGTTGAGAACAAATGTGATTAAGAAAAAGCTTCGTAGTATAAAAACTAGTGAAATAGATACAAATGAACAACTAAGAGATGCATTTAAACCTATAACAGAAGAATTCATAAATAGTTCTAAAAATATTAAAAGAATTCTTATGAAAGAAAAAAGTAAAATCAAGACAGAAGTTGAAAATATACAAGTTTAAAGCATGAGAAACCATCAGTCAAGATAGAGACAAGTACACCAAAGAAACTAGCAGAAGGAAGAATATTTGATAATACCATCTTATTTAATGATGCTAATACTGAGAATGATGATGACGATGATTTGTACTCAAAGACTTCCAATTCCGAAGACTTATCAGTATTGGAAGGAAGAAATGAATTAGATACAAATTAATGGTGATAGTAACCTCAAACTGAATGAAGATAAAATACAAGTTGGTGGTCAAATATGGGCTCTAACACTAGGACTATTTTCTCTAATGTTTGATAAAATACCAAAAAATTATGATAAATTTGAACTCGAAATCTATAAAAAGATTTTAATTACTACTAATGTATGCATACAGAATCATCATCGTTCTCCGTCAGAGAACGATGATATAAGTTAATTTTTCTGGAAATTGAAATCGACAAACTAAAGAACAAATTAATAATATAGCTTAAGGCATTGATATAATTCAAGAATATATTCAAATGCATATTGGTGGACTACAACGTGAAATAAAATTAGAGAAGGAAGAGAGTTATAAAATTGAAAAGGAATTCTAAAAATTAAATAATTAAAAATAAATTGAAGAGTTGTACGATTAAATATATAGATTAGAAAATTAACTACATGTTAGTATAAATAGCTGAAAGTGCAACATGTAGATCACCACACTATCGAAAAAATCTGTAAAACAACTCAATGTCTTTAAAAAGAAATTTAGTAAACGAACTCCATTTTAAAACTCGAAAATTGTTTGTGCTTGTAGAGATGCAATGACAGGAATATATGAAGTTTTATGGAGCTAAGTTAGGTGAAATGGAGAACTATTCTACAGAAAATAGAAATTGTTGATTTTTGAAGACTGTAATTGACACATTCTCAAATTGTAGTACAGCTGAAAATAAAAGCTGCACTCAAAAAACCAAGGAATGGAAAATATTTTTGAAGTGGTACGGGTACCAAAAAAAAAAAACAAAAAACTTACAAACAGATGATTCTAAGGAATTTTTTAATAAATACTTTGGAAAACTCATACATAAATAGAAGATTAAACATTACTTAATATGAAAGCATCAACAGTACAATGATTTAATTGAGCATTAAAAGGAATGATGTGAAAAGAATTAGCTTTAATGGTTCATATAAAAGGATTGGTAGTAGTAGTGAAATCCCACTCCGGTGGCAATTAAAATTGTTAAATTGTTGCTGAAATTGTTAAATTTGGGTAATTAAAATTTGAAAATTGTTAAATTCTTGGAAATTTGTGTTTTTTTGTTTACATAAGGAGTTTTTTGTTTACATTAGGAGTTTTTTGTTTACATTAGGAGTTTTTGTTTACATTAAGTGTATGTCTGTCTGTCGGTCTGTCTGTCTGCCTGCCTGACCGTGGGAAGTTTGTGTGTGGAATATTTTGTGTGAATGTATTAAGGCGGTTCATAGTTTGGCGGTTTTTATGTGTGTATGTGACGACGGGGAAAATCATGAAAATGGTTTTTCCTAATGCTGACGGAAAATCATCTAATGATTTTTCGTAATTCCGAAGGCAAAACATGATAATTTTTCGTAATACCGAAGGCAAAACATGATAATTTTTCATAATGCCTACTGCAATACATGATAATTTTTCCTAATGCCTACTGCAATACATGATTATTATTTTTTTCAAATGCCGACGGCAAAAAATGAATATAATTTTTTCAAATGCCGACGGGAAAATGATTTTTCCTAATGACGACGGGAAAACGTGAAAGTTATTTTTTCTAATGCTAATGTAGGTGTTGCTAGACTGTGGGAATTTAAGGCTGACCGTGATTTGAGTGGGCGGCGTTGTTGCCGTAATATGTAACCATAGGAATTTGTGGATGTGTCTGTCTGTCTGTGAGAATTTAGGTGAAGGTTTGATTGGCAGGGGGCGGGGTGTAGTTGAGGTAGATCGATTGCGTGTGTAGTTGTGTGTGAATGTGTGTGTATGTATGTGTGTGTGTGTGTGTGTATGTTTGTAGGAATTTCAATGTGTGTATTTCTGTAGGAGCTTAAGGCTGATTGTGATTTATGAGGGGTGAGGTGTTCTAGTAATATGCAACCGGGGGAATCTGTGTGTTTGTATGTCTGTAGGAGTTTAAGGCTGACCATGATTTGGGTGGGCAGGGTTGTTGACGTAATATGTAGCCATGGGGATTTGTGAATGTGTCTCTCTATAGTAGTTTAAGGTTGATCGTGATTTGAGGTGGGTGAGGATGTTGTTGAGGTAAATTGGTTATGCGTATGTATGTATGTATGTATTTTTGTAAGAATTTAAGATGATTGTGATTTATTAGGGGCGAGGTGTTCTTGTAATATGTAGCCGTGAGAATCTATGTGTATAGACGTCTGTAGAAGTTTAAGACTATCTGTAATTTCAGGTAGGTGAGAGTGTTGTGTTGTTGAGATTAATCTTATATATTGTATATGTATGTATGATCATGGGAATTTGTGTATGTATATCTGAGGGAGAATTTAAGGCTCGTCATGATTTGCAAAAGGTGGGGTGTTGTTGAAATTTTCTTGGATATTTCTTATATGAATTCTGCTATGTGTGTGTATTTGAGCTGGTATTTATATGTAGGTAGAAATAAATTGTTTTCAACATCGACATTTGGTACTATAAAATACTATCATATATCTGGACTTCCCTAATCCTAGCATGCTTTTGTACTTACGATTGCTTTATATTTTCTCATGCTTAAATTTGTCTCGCGTTGAAGTCGGTCTGTGTGAAATTTGTTTATATTACAGATTTTGTTTATTTAACTACATTCGTCTTCTTTGACTGAAAGAGTTATCTACACACAGAGAAAAACCAACTTGAAATCAGTAAGAACCATGCTGAATTAATAAGAACCATTAGCGAAGGTTTAGTCATATTGAAATTTCTTATTTCAATATGGACAAAATATTAATTTACAGTATTCATTTATTAAACTCATTAGTTTGTAGATATCTCAATATACATTTTCTATTATATTAAAAATTATTGAATTAATGTGATGAATTCTTATTTTTAAGCTGCAGATTTTCCCTGAGTGTATGGATTGTTTATATTTGCATTGTGCTTTAACTAAACGACGCTTCATATATTTTCATGATGTAGATCTAATAAATACTTAGCATTGATAAGAAATTTGATATGTATACATACATATCTACAAATTGATTTTATGTATGTATGTATGTATGTATGTATGTATGTATGTACATATATATGTACATACAAATAAGTGTTCAACTCAATCTTTGAATACATTTTTTATTTTATTTTTTGTCATGTGATGTCTGTTGTTGGTGAAATTAAAAACATTTTAATTTTTATCTGCGTTTACTTAAAAGTTTGTGAGGATTTTCTGTTGTAAGTAAAACTGAATTCTTGAAGATATGTACTTACATACTCTATAGTAATAGTAACTATAATAGAAATATTTCTTATACTTAATTTACAGTTTTTTAAAGTATAGGGTATAAAATTTTCTACATTTATTTTGGAAAACTTGCTTTGCTTTTTAAAAATGTATAAACATTTTTAAATGAAACTGATCCGGCACTCCAGCTTAGGTACTGATAGTTTTTTTTTGTTGTTAGTTAACTTACTTATTTTTTATTTTTTATTGATAAACATTGGAAATCAAAAGGGAGTTTTATATTGTAATTATTATTTTCATAATTGTTGAAAACAATCGCTGCTTTTTGTTTGTTTTTTGCGATGAAATCATTTGAATTACTTTTGCAACTTTACGCGTTTATAAAAATTATGTTATTTTCTATATTTCTTAATTTATAAGACTTTTAGACTTTGTCCTTTAGGGGTTATATATTCTATTATACGATTATGAATAAGAATGCTGTAAGCTGATGTATTTGCTTACTGCTTCAAATTAAAATTTTATTAAATTGAATAAAAGGAGTTTTTTTTTCTTAAACTCTGATGCAGTTAGAAGCGCTGGAGATTCTTTCATATAACAGCTTTTTTGAAATTTTTGATACATAGTATAATATAGAATTGGATAACATTTATTTTTAATTTTTATGTTAAGAAGTACGGGTATGAGACTGAATTTAAATGTACTTTTAAATTAGTTAAATCATAATGAACAAACATATTTTCTTCTTTAATAGCGATCAACAGAAAACGAACTCGTTTTCATATAATTTAGGTATACCCTATCGACGGCTCCTTTAGGATACAAGATGACTTTGTATGACGAAATTTCTGTTGCTTTATACTGATAATATGTTTACATTAATAAGATACATATACATGTTTATTTTATTAACGGTGAGCACCTATGGCTTTTATTTAATGTTCTATATGACTTTTTTTTTTCATTTTATTAAAGTTCAGCGTATTGTATATATATTTCTGAAATGTTTAAGTGTGTTTTGTGTGCTCATCGGGCAGAGTGTACGTATTAGTTGGTCAGTCAGTCTCTATTTTTATTTATTTTTTTTTTCTTCTAATGTGCCACTCCTTTTTCAGATTTTACTACTTGGAATAGAGAATTTTTGTCTAATTTTTTGGTGGGTATATACATTAGGTATGTAGAAATTAGTTTAGATACAAAGAAATGCATGTTTAATATACAACTATTGTATCAAATCGATCTCAAATAACTCAGTTACCTCTACCAGCAATTCACCGTTGGTGTATTCATAAAGTGTTAGAAACAATGAAATATCTATGTTTTGAGAGAATTTTTCCCCTCAAGTATTTCTACATGAGGTTTGAGGGGTCAATCACTGTCGCATTCATATGTAATGATTATTCACTTAAAAAACGTCATCATCACCATCAGATACAGATACAATTGCTGTCTCATCACCTTCTAACAGCTTTATATATTTTGCTAGTATGCATGCCTTAGCATGCTTCTATCGATAGTGACGTAAGAGTCCGAGATGTAGTAGTGTTACAATTAAAAATCTTTACTATTAGAATTTACCAGTTCGCTCTTTTGAATTTTTGCAAAGTAGATACATATGTATGTATTTCATTGACCACAAAATCATAAAATTTCTTTGCTTACAAAATTGTATGACGTGAGGATTTTTTTTTTTTTTTTTTTTAAATTATACATGCTTCGGCATGCTTTCATTTTTTTTCTATAAATTTATGTAATACTCATACAGATACAGATATAAAGTAAGATCTGTTTACTGTACATTTTAAAATTTATGCATGCTTCAGCATGATTCTAGTTGAAGCGTATATTCATTCACTAAGTTTGTTTGATACTTATTCATACACATGTACATTCTTAAAGATTGGATATCAAAGTCCAATTTCCGTAGTTTATCTATATTTTCTAAAGATCTGATAGCTAAAGAAATAAATAGAGTGAAGATCTTCTATAATAATCCCATTTTCATATTGTAAAATTTTGCGTGCTAGCGCTTTCGATGGGAAAATATACATACAACTTTATAAAAAGTGATAATATGATGTGCTGCTGAATATTGCACTATGTTATAGTTCATTTTAAACACTGAAGTTTTAGCAATATTTCATTCAGACCAACAAGTTTAGAGAATTCCACTACATTTAGTTAATTATCTTTCTTAAGACCCATCATTCCTAATAAATCCTACAAAAAACAACACAAACTAGATTTTTCGTTTTAATTTTATTTTTATTAAATTCAACATTCATTCTTCAAATTACTTTATACTATATTAAGTAGCTTTTCCTCATTTGTTGAGTTGACTTTAATAGGAGACATTTTAATGGTACGATGAACTTTTCTATTGCATGCATTGAGTAAATCTTTATACATACCAATCCACTTATATGAACCATTAAAGCTAATTCTTTTCACATCATACCTTTCAATGATCTATTAAATCATTCTAATATTGATGCTTTCATATTAAGTAATGTTTAATTTTCTATTTATGTATGAGTTTTCCCAAGTATTTATTAAAAAATTCTTCAGAATCATCTGTTTGTAAGTTTTTTGGTACCCGTACCACTTCAAAAATATTTTCCATTGCCTTGGTTTTTAGAGTGCAGCTTTTATTTTCAGCTGTACTTTGAGAATGTGTCAATTACAGTCTTCAAAAATCAACAATTTCTATTTTCTGTAGAATAGTTCTACATTTCACCTAACTTAGCTCCATAAAACATCATATATTCCTGTCATTACATCTCTACAAGCACAAACAGTTGTTGAAATTTAATATGGACTTCGTTAACTAAATTCCTTTTTAAAGACATTGAATTGTTTCACAGATTTTTTCGAAAGTGTTGTGATCTACATCTTGCACTTTCAGCTATTTATACTAACATGTAGTTAATTTTCTAATCTATATATTTAACCGTAAACTCTTCAATTTGTTTTTAATTATTTACTTTTTAGAATTGCTTTTTCAATTTTATAACTGTCTTCTTTCTCTAATTTTATTTCACGTTGTAGTTCCTCAATTTGCATTTAAATATATTCTTGAATATTAATGCTTTAAGCTATATTATTAATTTGTCTTGTATTTTATCTTCATTCAGTTTAATGTAACTATCAACAATAGTTTGTATCTAATTCATTTATGCCTTCCAATACTGATAAGTCAGTATAAATGTCTTCAGAATTGGAAGTCTATGAGTAAAATCATCGTCATCATCATTCTCAGTATTAGCATCATTAAATATGATGGTATTATCAAATATTGTTCCTTCTACTAGTTTCTTTTGGGGTACTTGTCTATATCTTGAGTGAAGGTTTCTCAGGCTTTAAACTTGTATATTTTCAACTTCTGTCTTGATTTTACTTTCTTCTTTCATAAGAATTCTTTTAATATTTTTAGAACTATTTATGAATTCTTCTGCTATAGGTTTAAATGTATCTTTTAGTTGTTCACTTGTATCTATTTCACCAGTTTTTATACTACGAAGCTTTTTCTTCAACACATTTCTTGTCAACACCAACTGTTTTAAAATTTTCTCATCCAGGGCAAATAACAGGTATCAGCAATCATATCAGCTTTTCAGGAGCTGGTCTGGTTTTCAGATCAGCTTTTCAGGACCTGGTCTGGTTTTCAGATCAGCTTTTCAGGACCTGGTCTGGTTTTCAGATCAGCTTATCAGGACCTGGTCTGGTTTTCAGATCAGCTTTTCAGGACCTGGTCTGGTTTTCAGATCAGCTTATCAGGACCTGGTCTGGTTTTCAGATCAGCTTATCAGGAGCTGGTCTGGTTTTCAGATCAGCTTTTCAGGACCTGGTCTGGTTATCAGATCAGCTTATCAGGAGCTGGTCTGGTTTTCAGATCAGCTTATCAAGAGCTGATCTGATTTTTAGATCAGCTTATCAGGTAACAGATCAGGCTATCAGGAGCTGTTCAGATTTTCATTTCAAGATATCTGAGTCAGATTTAGTTATCAGTGTACAAGTAGCTAGCCATTTATAACATTTATATACATGAAGTTTAAAGTCAGATGAAATACGAAAAAGTAAAGTTTTATCTAGTAAAATTATTTTCTATAACGATCATCGTTTAATTCACTATCTTTGCTTATAATCAAAAATACATATTTATCCTTTCAACATGCTTTTTATTTTTCTCACCTAACTTAAACATTAAATATACATTATGATGATCTCTTATTAAATGTTTGGTGATTCTGGTGTAAGTTTTACATAAGTAGAATGAATCAACATTCTTATCTCTCCCCATAAAAAAGTGTTCTTCCCATACGCATCATCGTTAAATATCATATTGGAATTACTTTGGACTGAAATAACAGATTCACTATCGGTAAATTTTGTAATATATTATTGTTTTAATTGATGAAATTAATTTCTTCAGATATTTATATCTGGGGTGATATAAAGATTTTGAGTATAAATAAATGTTCTCAAATTTAAGTCCATTAGGACTTTCTAGCAAGCCAATCATAGCGTTTTTTTTTTCGCAATTTGACAGGAGAACTATGAGTTATTTTCGAACTATCGTTCGATGATTCATCAATATTTCGTACCAAGGTATTTTAGGTTGTTTTACTAACCGCATTTATGTAGCTAAATACATTTTATAAATATTATCTCTTATTATAAAAAAATAAACTAATGCAGCTATACGATATCAGAAAATATTTTCTGAAATCGTATAGCTACATTATTTTACTTGTCCTATAATAAGCGATAATGGCCCCTACTCATAGTCAAAACAAAGAATATTTTAAGAGTTTCAAATCAGTATTATCATACCAAATACTGATTTTAAACTCTTACAGCCTTATTTATAAAACTTATTAAGGCTTTGTAAAGGCTTTTTAAAACAATTTTTTTATAAAAATTTTTTCTTAAAAAGTCTTTATAAAGCCCTAATAAGTGTTATAAATAAGGCTGTTAAAATATACTTTGTTTTACTAACCACATTTTTGTAACTAAACGCATTTCATAAATATTGATGCATACTCATAGTCAAAACAAGGGATATTTTTATGCTGTTTTGATTATGAGTATGCATCATTACCTAATATTATAGAAAAAATAAAATAATATAGCTGCATTAGTTTCTTTTCATAAAATAAACATATGTATATGTATCTTATTAATGTAAACATATTATCAGTATAAAGCAACAGAAATTTCGTCATACAAAGTCATCTTGTATCCTAGAGGAGCCGTCGATAGGGTATACCTAAATTATATGAAAACGAGTTCGTTTTCTGTTGATCGCTATTAAAGAAGAAAATATGTTTGTTCATTATGATTTAACTAATTTAAAAGTACATTTAAATTCAGTCTCATACCCGTACTTCTTAACATAAAAATTAAAAATAAATGTTATCCAATTCTATATTATACTATGTATCAAAAATTTCAAAAAAGCTGTTATATGAAAGAATCTCCAGCGCTTCTAACTGCATCAGAGTTTAAGAAAAAAAAACTCCTTTTATTCAATTTAATAAAATTTTAATTTGAAGCAGTAAGCAAATACATCAGCTTACTGCATTCTTATTCATAATGGTATAATAGAATATATAACACCTAAAGGACAAAGTCTAAAAGTCTTATAAATTAAGAAATATAGAAAATAACATAATTTTTATAAACGCGTAAAGTTGCAAAAGTAATTCAAATGATTTCATCGCAAAAAACAAACAAAAAGCAGCGATTGTTTTCAACAATTATGAAAATAATAATTACAATATAAAACTCCCTTTTGATTTCCAATGTTTATCAATAAAAAATAAGTAAGTTAACTAACAACAAAAAAAAAACTATCAGTACCTAAGCTGGAGTGCCGGATCAGTTTCATTTAAAAATGTTTATACATTTTTAAAAAGCAAAGCAAATTTTCCAAAATAAATGTAGAAGGCTATAGCTAGAAAAAATTTTATACCCTATACTTTAAAAAACTGTAAATTAAGTATAAGAAATATTTCTATTATAGTTACTATTACTATAGAGTATGTAAGTACATATCTTCAAGAATTCAGTTTTACTTACAACAGAAAATCCTCACAAACTTTTAAGTAAACGCAGATAAAAATTAAAATGTTTTTAATTTCACCAACAACAGACATCACATGACAAAAAATAAAATAAAAAATGTATTCAAAGATTGAGTTGAACACTTATTTGTATGTACATATATATGTACATACATACATACATACATACATACATACATACATACATAAAATCAATTTGTAGATATGTATGTATACATATCAAATTTCTTATCAATGCTAAGTATTTATTAGATCTACATCATGAAAATATATGAAGCGTCGTTTAGTTAAAGCACAATGCAAATATAAACAATCCATACACTCAGGGAAAATCTGCAGCTTAAAAATAAGAATTCATCACATTAATTCAATAATTTTTAATATAATAGAAAATGTATATTGAGATATCTACAAACTAATGAGTTTAATAAATGAATACTGTAAATTAATATTTTGTCCATATTGAAATAAGAAATTTCAATATGACTAAACCTTCGCTAATGGTTCTTATTAATTCAGCATGGTTCTTACTGATTTCAAGTTGGTTTTTCTCTGTGTGTAGATAACTCTTTCAGTCAAAGAAGACGAATGTAGTTAAATAAACAAAATCTGTAATATAAACAAATTTCACACAGACCGACTTCAACGCGAGACAAATTTAAGCATGAGAAAATATAAAGCAATCGTAAGTACAAAAGCATACTAGGATTAGGGAAGTCCAGATATATGATAGTATTTTATAGTACCAAATGTCGATGTTGAAAACAATTTATTTCTACCTACATATAAATACCAGCTCAAATACACACACATAGCAGAATTCATATAAGAAATATCCAAGAAAATTTCAACAACACCCCACCTTTTGCAAATCATGACGAGCCTTAAATTCTCCCTCAGATATACATACACAAATTCCCATGATCATACATACATATACAATATATAAGATTAATCTCAACAACACAACACTCTCACCTACCTGAAATTACAGATAGTCTTAAACTTCTACAGACGTCTATACACATAGATTCTCACGGCTACATATTACAAGAACACCTCGCCCCTAATAAATCACAATCATCTTAAATTCTTACAAAAATACATACATACATACATACGCATAACCAATTTACCTCAACAACATCCTCACCCACCTCAAATCACGATCAACCTTAAACTACTATAGAGAGACACATTCACAAATCCCCATGGCTACATATTACGTCAACAACCCTGCCCACCCAAATCATGGTCAGCCTTAAACTCCTACAGACATACAAACACACAGATTCCCCCGGTTGCATATTACTAGAACACCTCACCCCTCATAAATCACAATCAGCCTTAAGCTCCTACAGAAATACACACATTGAAATTCCTACAAACATACACACACACACACACACACATACACACACATTCACACACAACTACACACGCAATCGATCTACCTCAACTACACCCCGCCCCCTGCCAATCAAACCTTCACCTAAATTCTCACAGACAGACAGACACATCCACAAATTCCTATGGTTACATATTACGGCAACAACGCCGCCCACTCAAATCACGGTCAGCCTTAAATTCCCACAGTCTAGCAACACCTACATTAGCATTAGAAAAAATAACTTTCACGTTTTCCCGTCGTCATTAGGAAAAATCATTTTCCCGTCGGCATTTGAAAAAATTATATTCATTTTTTGCCGTCGGCATTTGAAAAAAATAATAATCATGTATTGCAGTAGGCATTAGGAAAAATTATCATGTATTGCAGTAGGCATTAGGAAAAATTATCATGTTTTGCCTTCGGTATTACGAAAAATTATCATGTTTTGCCTTCGGAATTACGAAAAATCATTAGATGATTTTCCGTCAGCATTAGGAAAAACCATTTTCATGATTTTCCCCGTCGTCACATACACACATAAAAACCGCCAAACTATGAACCGCCTTAATACATTCACACAAAATATTCCACACACAAACTTCCCACGGTCAGGCAGGCAGACAGACAGACCGACAGACAGACATACACTTAATGTAAACAAAAACTCCTAATGTAAACAAAAAACTCCTAATGTAAACAAAAAACTCCTTATGTAAACAAAAAAACACAAATTTCCAAGAATTTAACAATTTTCAAATTTTAATTACCCAAATTTAACAATTTCAGCAACAATTTAACAATTTTAATTGCCACCGGAGTGGGATTTCACTACTACTACCAATCCTTTTATATGAACCATTAAAGCTAATTCTTTTCACATCATTCCTTTTAATGCTCAATTAAATCATTGTACTGTTGATGCTTTCATATTAAGTAATGTTTAATCTTCTATTTATGTATGAGTTTTCCAAAGTATTTATTAAAAAATTCCTTAGAATCATCTGTTTGTAAGTTTTTTGTTTTTTTTTTTTTGGTACCCGTACCACTTCAAAAATATTTTCCATTCCTTGGTTTTTTGAGTGCAGCTTTTATTTTCAGCTGTACTACAATTTGAGAATGTGTCAATTACAGTCTTCAAAAATCAACAATTTCTATTTTCTGTAGAATAGTTCTCCATTTCACCTAACTTAGCTCCATAAAACTTCATATATTCCTGTCATTGCATCTCTACAAGCACAAACAATTTTCGAGTTTTAAAATGGAGTTCGTTTACTAAATTTCTTTTTAAAGACATTGAGTTGTTTTACAGATTTTTTCGATAGTGTGGTGATCTACATGTTGCACTTTCAGCTATTTATACTAACATGTAGTTAATTTTCTAATCTATATATTTAATCGTACAACTCTTCAATTTATTTTTAATTATTTAATTTTTAGAATTCCTTTTCAATTTTATAACTCTCTTCCTTCTCTAATTTTATTTCACGTTGTAGTCCACCAATATGCATTTGAATATATTCTTGAATTATATCAATGCCTTAAGCTATATTATTAATTTGTTCTTTAGTTTGTCGATTTCAATTTCCAGAAAAATTAACTTATATCATCGTTCTCTGACGGAGAACGATGATGATTCTGTATGCATACATTAGTAGTAATTAAAATCTTTTTATAGATTTCGAGTTCAAATTTATCATAATTTTTTGGTATTTTATCAAACATTAGAGAAAATAGTCCTAGTGTTAGAGCCCATATTTGACCACCAACTTGTATTTTATCTTCATTCAGTTTGAGGTTACTATCACCATTAATTTGTATCTAATTCATTTCTTCCTTCCAATACTGATAAGTCTTCGGAATTGGAAGTCTTTGAGTACAAATCATCGTCATCATCATTCTCAGTATTAGCATCATTAAATAAGATGGTATTATCAAATATTCTTCCTTCTGCTAGTTTCTTTGGTGTACTTGTCTCTATCTTGACTGATGGTTTCTCATGCTTTAAACTTGTATATTTTCAACTTCTGTCTTGATTTTACTTTTTTCTTTCATAAGAATTCTTTTAATATTTTTAGAACTATTTATGAATTCTTCTGTTATAGGTTTAAATGCATCTCTTAGTTGTTCATTTGTATCTATTTCACTAGTTTTTATACTACGAAGCTTTTTCTTAATCACATTTGTTCTCAACACCAAATGCTTTAAAACTTTCTCATCCATGTTTGCTGGTATTATCAAATATTGTTCCTTCTGCTAGTTTCTTTGGTGTACTTGTTTCTATCTTGACTGATGGTTTCTCATGCTTTAAACTTGTATATTTTCAACTTCTGTCTTGATTTTACTTTTTTCTTTCATAAGAATTCTTTTAATATTTTTAGAACTATTTATGAATTCTTCTGTTATAGGTTTAAATGCATCTCTTAGTTGTTCATTTGTATCTATTTCACTAGTTTTTATACTACGAAGCTTTTTCTTAATCACATTTGTTCTCAACACCAAATGCTTTAAAACTTTCTCATCCATGTTTGCTAACAGCAAATTCAGGTATCGGCTACTAGATCAGCTTATCAGGAGCTGATCTGGTTTTCAGATCAGCTTATCAGGAGCTGGTCTAGTTATCAGATCAGCTTATCAGGAGCTGGTCTGGTTATCAGATCAGCTTATCAGGAGCTGGTCTGGTTATCAGATCAGCTTATCAGGAGCTGGTCTGGTTATCAGATCAGCTTATTAGGAGCTGGTCTGGTTATCAGATCAGCTTATCAGGAGCTGGTCTGGTTATCAGATCAGCTTATCAGGACCTGGTCTGGTTATCAGATCAGCTTATCAGGACCTGATCTGGTTTTCAGATCAGCTTATCAGGAGCTGGTCTGGTTATCAGATCAGCTTATCAGGAGCTGGTCTGGTTATCAGATCAGCTTATCAGGACCTGATCTGTTTATCAGATCAGCTTATCAGGTAGCAGATCAGGCTATCAGGAGCTGTTCAGATTTTCATTTCAAGATATCTGAGTCAGATTTAGTTACAAGTAGCTAGCCATTTAGAACATTTATATACATGAAGTTTAAAGTCAAATGAAATACGAAAAAGTAAAGTTTTATGTAGTAAAATTATTTTCTATAACGATCATCGTTTAATTCAATATCTTTGCTTATAATCAAAAATTCATATTTAGCCTTTCAACATGCTATATATTTTTCTCACCTTACTTAAACATTAAAATTACATTATGATGATCTCTTATTAAATGTTTGGTGATTCTGGTGTAAGTTTTACATAAGTAGAATGAATCAACATTCTTATCTCTCCCCATAAAAAAGTATTCTTCCCATACGCATCATCGTTAAATATCATATTGGAATTACTTTGGACTGAAATAACAGATTCACTATCGGTAAATTTTGTAATATATTATTGTTTTAATTGATGAAATTAATTTCTTTATATCTAGGTTGATATAAAGATTTTGAGTATAAATAAATGTTCTCAAATTTAAGTCCATTAGGACTTTCTAGCAAGCCAATCATAGCGTTTTTTGTTTTCGCAATTTGACAGGTCAACTATTGTTGCACGAATAGAATTTGATATAAAGGAACTATGATTTATTTTTGAACTATCGTTCGATGATTCATCAATATTTCGTACCAAGGTTTTTTAGGTTATTTTACTAACCACATTTATGTAGCTAAATACATTTTATAAATATTATCTCTTATTATAAAAAAATAAACTAATACAGCTATACCATATCAGAAAATATTTTCTGAAATCGTATAGCTGCATTAGTTTATTTTTTCTATAATAAGAGATAATGATCCACACTCATAATCAAAACAGCATAAAAATATCCTTTGTTTTGACTATGAGTATGCATCAATATTTATGAAATGCGTTTAGTTACAAAAATGTGGTTAGTAAAACAAAGTATATTTTAACAGCCTTATTTATAACACTTATTAGGGCTTTATAAAGACTTTTTAAGAAAAAATTTTTATAAAAAATTTGTTTTAAAAAGCCTTTACAAAGCCTTAATAAGTTTTATAAATAAGGCTGCAAGAGTTTAAAATCAGTATTTTATATGATAATACTGATTTGAAACTCTTAAAATATTCTTTGTTTTGACTATGAGTAGGGCCCATTATCTCTTATTATAGGACAAATAAAATAATATAGCTAAACGATTTCAGAAAATATTTTCTGATATCGTATAGCTACATTTTTAATTTTTCTATAATAAGAGATAATATTTGTGAAATACATTTCATAAATATTGGCGCATACTCATAGTAAAAACAACCTAAAAATACCTTGGTACGAAATATTGATGATTCATCAATATTTCGTACCAAGAATTATTTATGTTGTTTTGACTAAGGGTATGAGTCAATATTTATAAAATCCATTTCATCTCAACATTAAAATGTTTACGATTAAAGTTAACTCAACAAATGAGAAAAAGCTGCTTAATACAGTATAAAGTAATTTGAAGAATGAATGTTGAATTTAATAAAAATAAAAATTAAATTAAAACGAAAAATCTAGTTTTTTGTAGGATTGATTAGGAATGATGGCTCTTAAGAAAGGTAATTAACTAAATGTAGTGGAATTAGATAATTAGCTAAATGTAGTAGAATTCTCTAAACTTGTTGGTCTGAATGAAATTTGCTAAAACTTCAGTGTTTAAAATAAACTATAACATAGTGCAATATTCAGCAGCAAATCATATTATCACTTTTTATAAAGTTGTATGTACATTTTCCCATCGAAAGCGTTAGAACGCAAAATTTTACAATATGAATATGGGATTATTATAGAAGATCTTCGCTCTATTTATTTCTTTAGCTATCAGATCTTTAGAAAATATAGATAAACTACGGAATTTGGACTTTGATATCCAATCTTTAAGAATGTACATGTGTATGAATAAGTATCAAGCAAACTTGTGAATGAATGTACGCTTCAACTAGAATCATGCTGAAGCATGCATACTGCAAACAGATCTTACTCTATATCTGTATCTGTATGAGTATTAAATAAATTTACAGAAAAAAATGAAAGCATGCCGAAGCATGAATAATTTCAAAAAAAAAAAAAAAAAAAAAAAAAAATCCTCACGTCATACAATTTTGTAAGCAAAGAAATTTTATGATTTTGTGGTCACTTAAATACAAACATACATATGTATCTACTTTGCAAAAATTCAAAAGAGCGAACTGGTAAATTCTAATAGTAAAGATTTTTAATTGTAACACTACTACATCTCGGACTCTTACGTCACTATCGATAGAAGCATGCTAAGGCATGCATACTAGCAAAATATATAAAGCTGTTAGAAGGTGATGAGACAGCAATTGTATCTGGATCAACCCAACTCATGAATGTATTGTATACGGGAGTGATTAATGGTGATGATGACCTTTTTTAAGTGGATAATCGTTACATATGAATGCGATAGGAGTCAACCAGCAAACCTCATGTAGAAATACCTACTTGAGGCAAAAAAATTCTCCCAAACATAGATATTTCATTGTTCCTAACACTTTATGAAAACACCGACGGTGAATTGCTGGTAGAGGTAACTGAGTTATTTTAGATCGATTTGCTACAATAGTTGTTTATTAAACATACATTTCTTTGTAAGTAAACTAATTTCTACATACCTAATGTATATACCCAGCAAAAAATTAGACAAAAATACTCTATTCCAAGTAGTAAAATCTGAAAAAAGGAGTGGCACATTAGAAGAAAAAAATAAATAAGAATATAGACTGACTGACCAACTAATACGTACACTCTGTCCGATGGGAACACAAAACACACTTAAACATTTCAGAAATATATACACAATACGCTGAACTTTAATAAAATTAAAAAAAAATCATATATGACAACAAATAAAAGTGAAAGGTGCTCACCCTTCATAAAACAAACATATATGTACCTTATTAATGTAAAAATATTATCAGTATAAAGCAACAGAAATTTCGTCAAACAAAGTCATCTTGTATCCTAGAGGAACCGTCGAAAGGGTATACCTAAAGTCTCTGAAAACCACTTCGTTTTCTGATGATCGCTTTTCAACAAGAAAATAAGTTTGTTCATTATGACTAATTTAAAAGTACATTTAAATTCAGTCTCATATCCGATCTTAACTGCATCAGAATTTAAGAAAAAAGCTCCTATTATTGTAGTAGATGTCAGTCATCAGAATGAATCACTCAATAATGGACCGATTGATATAAAAATAGCATTTGAAACAGCAACTAATATTGCAGCAAAGACATCAGCTTACTGCATTCTTATTCATGATCGCATAATAGAATATATACCCATCAAAGGACAAGTTCGAAAAGTCTTATAAATTGAGTAATATGGAAAATAAAACAATTTTTATAGACGTACAAGGTTTCAAAAGTAATTCAAATGATTTCATCGCAAAAGAAGTAGCGATTGTTTTCAACAATTATGAATATAACAATTTCATTATAAAACCACCATTTGATTTTAAATGCTTATCAATAAAAAAGCAAAGAGAAGTAAAGTGGCTAACGAAAAACTATCATCACCTCAGCTGGACTGCTGGATCAGTTTCTTTTGAAAGCGTTTGCAATTTTTTAAAAGCCAACGCAAGATGTTCTAAAATTTATATAAAAGGTGAAGAGAAAAGACGATGGTTGGAAAAAATTTTATGCCGAAAAATTTTTAACGTTGAGGATATAGGCTGTATCAACTTTAAACAAATGGAGATTAAGTATCCAGAATATTTTTATTGTAATTATCATAAACTTGGTGTTTGCGCATTAAAAAATGCTATTTTACTAACAAAAGAAATATCTTGCTTTAAATGAATTTTTACACTCTTTAAAATATTAATGTATGTATTATTATAAAATTTTAAAAAACTTTAAACAATAAATGTATAGAAAAATAAAAAATCTACAAGTGTTTTCTTATTTCAAAAACAAACTACATAAAGGAAAGAGAAGGAATTGGGAAGGAGGAGGAGAAGTTAGCATTTTTGCTAACTTGCAAATTTTTACTTTTTGTTTCTCTGCTTATGACTGTAGTTAGTTGAAACTTGCTGCTTTAAAATAATCGCAGCCAAAGAAAATGATTACGTTGCAAAATATAAATGTATTCTACACAGCCACAAAATATTCCACGCACAAGTTCTTTCGATCGCACATACATACATACATACATACATACAAACATCATACACACATACATACATACATACATACATACATGCATGCATGCATGCATGCATGCATCATACACACATACATACCTACATACAAATATATTTCTTAAACAAATAAACAGAATATAAGCTTACCAGCGACAAACAAGCTGGACCCCCCACACAAGCATTAGGGGTGTTCACATACATGAGAACGTTTTATAAATAAATAAAATAATTTATTTAATTATTTTATTTTATAACAATTTATTTATTTATTGTTTATTTATAAACAATTTATTAGCGTGAGGAAATCACACAAGCACATTCCCATGATTCATATGAGACCATATGACCTAGTAGTCATCAAATCTATTTTCTCTGATATTACTGCTATAGTATAGGGTGTTTTTTTGAGGGGTATAGAACTTCGAATTGAAATAAAACACAAGAAAATCGTTTTAATGTCCATCAATTTGGCTTTATTGGAAGGATAATTTTATGCCATTAATGTTTAAATATGATTTCGGGCATGTGGCGGCCGCGGCTGGCTCGAATAAAGCTAATTCTACAGGTCCAATTTTCAACCACTTTTTCGAGCATATGGGGCCGTATGTTGGCAATAACACCACGAATGTTGGCTTCCAAGTCCTCTAACGTTTCTGGTTTGTTGGCGTAGACGAGCGACTTCACATATCCCCAAAGAAAATAATCCAATGGTGTCAAATCACACGATCTTGGTGGCCAATTGACAGGTCCATTCCGCGAAATTATGCGCTCATCGAATGTTTCCTTCAATAAATCGATTGTGACGTGCGCTGTGTGGCATGTAGCGCCGTCTTGTTGGAACCACAACTCATCCACATTCATGCCATCCAATTCGGGAACAAAATAGTCGGTTAGTCGGCTCCAATTGCTGTGCACGGTGGCGAATCGATTCATTCGGGTCCTCTTCAACACTTTGCTCTACAGCGGCAATTGTTTCTTCGGTGCGCACTGTTCGACGTCTCTGCGGATGCGTATTATCACATAGAGTAAACGTAGTGCGAAAATGATCCATGGTTAACCGAATTAATTGCTCTGATGGACGATTATGTCGACCATAAAATGGACGGAGCTTGCGGTAAACTTCGCGAACTGAACCATTATTTTCGAAATAAATTTGCACGATTTGCAAGCGTTGTTCTTTTGTCAACCTGTTCATGATGAAATGGCAAACTAAACTAAATATTAATCACTTAACAGCTGACAAAATGGCCGCCAGTTAAAAAAGTGATGCCAACTTAAAGTTCTATACCTCAATAAAAAACACCCTTTATTATGATAACAAATTTTTACAGTCTGGCAACACTGGGAGCATTAGAAAAAAATAACAATCATGTTTTACCGTCGGCATTTGAAAAAAAAATAATAATAATTATGTAATGCCGTAGGCATTAGGAAAAAGACAGACTAATTTAACCACCCTCGAAAAATATTTAAAGGACTTATCGAACCACCCTCGTAGGTATCAAATTTCACAAATTTCCAAGAATTTAACAATTTTCAAATTTTAATTACCCAAATTTAACAATTTCACCCACAATTTAACAATTTTAATTGCCACCGAACCGCCAGTTCCCTACTACTGGTACCCTGAATAGTATGCAGAAATAAGTATTCACATATACATAAACCTAAAAAAATAAAGTAAATAGCACAATTAAATTAAATTTGAAACTGATATATATAACGATTATTATTCTTTAATTTGTTTCATCTTGAACATACAAATTTTTTGATTTGTTTTGTTAAACTTTTACTTCAACTTTTCTTCTTTTAAATGTTTTTATTAAAAACAATTATACTTTGTATATGCTTACTTTTGTTTATTTTATTGAATCATATGTTTTTCTCGTCTACTGAATTTTACTGGCAAAAATTTGTCCAGTAAAAATTTGCAGACTCTCAGTCAACAACTGTCAATTTACTCTCTCAATTGGCACTCTCTTTTGCAATTTTTGTGTGTAAACGAACGCATTTCAGTAAAATCCAGTACAAATTTGCACAAATTTTGGGGTAAACAAACGGACCTATTATTTCGAGTCAAAATGTAGCTTTCCATTTTGAAATTATATATATTCTAGAACTAATAAAAAGAATGAAGTCGATGAACAATAAAAAAGATCAAAATTTTCTCAATATTAAAATGTTACTACATAACTTCGACATAATTGGAAGACATGTGCATCGTTTAATAGTGGGATCTCTTCGGACCGGAATTTTCCCGGATATATTGGAAGAAACTTGTTTAGTTCCAATACAAAAAATTCAGAATACGAAAAATCCTGCTGAAATGAGACCGGTTAATATGTTGTCAACAATAAGTAAATTAATGGAAAAAATTGTATACAATCAATTAAACGTATATTTCGAAAAAAATAATATATTATTTGAAACGCAATCGGGATTTAGAAATAATCATAATTGTGAATCTCTATTAAATCTAGTTATGTCACAATGGAAAATGGAAATGGAGAAAAATAAGTGTGTAGTAGCAGTCTTCCTGGATTTGAAAAGAGCATTTGAGGTGATTAATAGAGACATTCTGTTACTTAAATTAGAGAAATATGGAGTAAGAGGAAAAGAAATATTGTGGTTTAAAAGTTATCTGAGCAATAGAACTCAACGTACCAAAGTTGGGAAAAACATATCATCGGAAAAGCTGGTTGAAAATGGTGTCCCGCAGGGAGCAGTTCTTGGACCACTACTGTTCCTAATATATATAAACGAAGTGCAAAATATTGTATACAATTCAAAAGTATGTATGTTAGCTGATGATACACTGATATATATATATATATATATATATATATATATATATATATGTATGTGGAGAAAATCCGGACGACTGTGTTAGAAAAATAAATGAAGACCTAATGAATATCGAAAAATATTTTATAATGAATAAAATCAAGATAAATATAAACAAATCTAAGGCAATGATATTAAAAGGTGAGACCGATATGAATATCCGTATTGAAAACGAAATAATTGAAAGAGTAAATGAAATTAAATATTTAGGAATAATGTTGGATAGAAACTTAAGCTTCAAACCTCATTTTGAATGTGTTTGCAAAAAGATAGCAAAAAGAAATAAGTTTTTTGAGAAGAATACGATATAAAATATCAACTGTGACTGCTGTAAATATTTACAACACAACGATTAAGCCACATTTCGAATATTGTTCAACTATACTTTTTCTGGGAAATCAGGAAATGAAAGAAAGGCTCCAGAAGCTACAAAATAAGGAGATGAGATGTATCCTACGATGCCATAGATTAGGTCTGTCTGCGTACTTTTCTAGTAGAAAATACTCAGTAAGTTTTTTTGGGAGAGTAAGACCAATTTTACTCTGTCGGCTGAAAATATCTCAAAAAGTACGCAGACGGTATCCAGTAAAATCTTGCAAGAAAACAGCTGATCGGTGTAAACAATTGAAATAACAAATCAAAAGTATTTTAGCACATGTGTACGAAAAGTGAATTCTCGCAGTAAATTAAAAAATTATTAATTAAAGTAAAATGAAGTCTAAAAAGTTGGAAATTAAAAAACTTCTTTATTACACTGTTATTAATTTGGTAAGTTCAATTTCTTCTTAGTTTTTAGTTTTATTTGTCGGGTTTTTTATAAAACTTCTTTTACTTACATTGCCCAACATAGAGCCAGCTTAACAATGGAAATGGAAAAAAATAATTAAATGCCCAATACAGTGCCCTCCAACAGGTTGACAACGGAGAATAATAATTTGGAAGTGCAGTGCTCGCCAGGAACGTTTAAAAGGGTTCAAGATGGTAAGTATAATGAAATTACAACTTAAGTGTTTGAAAATATATTTTATGCTTACAGACGAAGAATATCGACAAGCTCTGGCAGCTCAAATGGCGGGCATGAATGAGTACAATGAAATAATATTTTCACCAAACAATATCAGTGAGACGGACGCTCAAAAAACAATTTGGCTGGATGCATCCACCAAATTTTTAATTAGTTTGGTAAAGGAGATGCGTCCAAAAGTGGGTAAGTCACTGCACCTAAAAAACAAACGGCAAATGTGGGTGGCCATTGCTGCAAAGCTTTGTGCTAATGGCCACAATTTCAACGCCTCCCAGGTGGAGGCGAGATATTTTACGTTGGAGCGCCAATATAAAAGGGCGCAGCTTAACAACAAGCAAACTGGAAGAAGTAGACAAGCGTGCCCTTTCCAAAGGTAAACAAGATTAGTATATATTTGATGATTATGTTAGTTATTTTGTTTGCATTTTCGTAGCGAATTGGACGACCTGCTTCGGGAGAAACGATCGGTGAATCCTGAATACTTTTTGGATAGCGAAACGGAGGTCAACTCAAATAACTGCAGCGTATCTGAACCCCCGAATTCTCCGCAAGGTGGTTATTTATTATTTAATTATTTATTTTTCATTTACTTATGTATGTATATTTTACATTTGCATTTACAGAAAATCTGGATATGACGGCTTCATGCTCTAAGCGAAGGAAAACGTCTTTACAAGAGTACGTGGAAAATGCAGAGAGACATGCGTGGAAGAAGGAAGCCAATGAAGAGAAACTCTACAAACTATTAGAAGCTAATATAGAGGAGCAGAGGAAGGGAAGGGCAGAAAGGAAAGAATGGGCAGACAGAAAGGAAGCCAATGATGCCAGAAAAATAGCATTATTGGAATCATTGGTTCTGCTTTTAAAGAAAGAGTGAGTACTTTTGTTTTTCCTGTTTAATGAATTTAAGTAATTATTTTGTTTGATTTCTTTTTCTTTACAGTGACTAATAAAATCGAAATAAAAGTATTTTAAGTGGCACTGAAGCCGATTATAAAATGTATAAACTAAAAATATTCTTTAAAAAAAATAATAAAATTAATTTTTAATAAATATAATATATATATATAAATATAATAATAATTTTAATAAACTGAATTTTTAATTATTATCTGTCAGAATTTGCATTGCTTGGCAAATTTCATCTCGCACACTATTTCCACGAGAAACCTGGTCATGATTTAGAAATTCTTCATCACCATCTGGTAATATCTCGGATGTAAAGTTTAGGTCATCTTCATTTGCAATGTTGTGTAAAACACAACACGCTCTAATGAAGTGGCATAATTTTTTAATCCCTCGTAATTTGCAGTAGTACAACTGCCTAAACCTCTGTTTTAAAATACCGAACGTATGTTCGATACGGACATGAGCAGAGCTTAGTTTTATATTAAACTATCTGAGCTCTTGTCAGATGTCCGTTATCTTTGTATGGAGTTATCAAATATTTATTGCATGGATAATCAGAATCCCCCAGTAAATAATAATCTGAAAGCATAAAAAAGTTAAAATAATAATGCTTAAACTTTTATAATCACTTTTACCTTTACAATACGATGGTAGCTTTTCATAGATAGGTGAGTTCTTCAACACCCAACTGTCGTGACACGACCCCGGGTATCCAACAAAAATATTTAAAAATTTTCTGTTTTCGTCACAGATTCCTTGCATACAAATTGTTGTATTGCCTTTCCGGTCGATATAGTCATCTTTAGAAGTAGACGGAGGATCGATGACTATGTGCGTACCATCAATGCATCCTAAATGAAGATATTGTTTAGTATATTCATTATGGTTATGTGTGTATCAGTCATGACACCTACCTATAGCCTTTGGAAATAAACATTTATCGGCGAAAAATGTACTTGACATTTCCTTTTTTTGTTCGCTTGGCCACCGTATGACTTCCGGACTAAGCGAACTTAGAAACATTGACACTCTTTCTATTATTGTACCTACTGCAAACAAACTGATGCCAAAGCGATCTGATACATCTCTAAAGCTGCATGCCTCGTGCCCAGCAAACCATAAAAACACCAACATGAGGGCACTTTCGGGTAGCCTTTTGTCGTAACGCATTTTTTGAAACATTTCCCAGTTTGAAAACCGATCGGATAGGTTTTCAAACAGTTGCCTCGATATTCGGAAATGTCTTCGAAATTCCTCTTCGCTGTAATTGGGCACTATTTCTTCCATATACAGCTTTACACAATTTCTTTCTTTTGGCTTCATAAGAAAAGGCTTTAGACAGGAATATGTATCATTGCCTATGCATCCATTTAGTAGTATACTTAAAATTGGCTCTGAATCATCTTCTTCACTCTCGGACGACGAAGAATCCAGCACCATCATTGCAGTAACTATTATGTGCTTCCTCATGTCACTGTTTACACGACGAACGCACTGTTTCTTTGGAGGATTCTAGCATCGAAAATAAAGTACTGTTAATAATACTTTGATTACACTAACATATAACACAATTCCAAATACTCGCCTCTTCAATTGCAAAGTTTGTCCCACAAAGTTCTGCTGGTTCTATCGGTTCTGCCATCTCCAATCCACTTACCCCACGGTCGCACTGTATATTTGGACGTTTCTAGCATGAAATAAAATGTTTTGTTTATTATAATATATTATAAACGTTAAAAATCAACACAATTCTAACTACTTACCTCTGCCATTGTTAAATTTAAATTTTTATTTTCTTTTCACAAAAATTATTTCATTCAAAAAGTAAATAAAAACAGCTGTTCAAACTAGTTGCAAAATCTTGCAAGCGGAAATTTCTCCAGCAACATTTTGCAAGTTCTCTAACTTTCAACTGTCAAAAAATTATCTTTTTGTCTCTCTCGCTGCAAGAGAATTGGAGTACGCAGACAACATTTTGCAGGAATTTGCAATATTTTGCACAAAATGATGCAAAATATGTGTACGCAGACAGACCTATTAACACACGTAAGACACATGTTATCGACACTACAATGGCTTTCAATAAATCAACGTCTGGTGATGAACACGTTACTCTTTATATTTAAAATAAAAAATGGAATGATGCCAATATACTTAAACCGCTATTTAGTGAATGTTTCAAATGTACAGCCCTATAACTTAAGAAATGCGAATGACTTCAGGTTTGCTTTTTTTCTCAACAAACTTTGGTCATAACTTTATATTTTATAAGGGACTTAAAATTTATAATGAATTGCCTCAGGACCTTAAAAATGAAACTAGTATTTTTATATTTAAGCGTAATATAGTTAACTATGTCAAACAAAGATTTTAATGTGAAACCTATTTATTTGGCACTAAGTTCTTTTTTATTTTTTTCTCTCTGTTTTTAACAATTAATTAAAAAATTTTGTTATAATAGCAATAGAAATGCTAAATAAAGAAAATAATAATAATAAAAATATTAAAAATAATAAAAATAATAATAATATAAATAATAAAAATAATAATAATAATAATAATAATAATAATAATAATAATAATAATAATAATAATAATAATAATAATAAGATCTGCTGTCATCAATCGGATGTTCAATTGATTATAGGGTTTTTGGTCATGGCAGTTCATGTTGCCGCACATACCCTTGACTTATTAGACAGTAAAGCGGATAAGGCAGGAGGATTTGGCCCTGTCGAATTAACGTCATCGTCATCAGATTCGATACAAATGGGTGAGTTACGCGTCTCAACAAATTGCGCTTCGTCTTCTTCATCGTTAGTGGCGGTTTCGTTTTCAGAAGACGGACAATATAAAGAGATTTCTTCATTTTTATCATTATCCTCGGCATTTTTTCTTTATTGTCTGTCTTGCCACCGGCAAGAATCCTGCCTTAACTTATTTTTTTTTACACAATTAAATTACTGTTCCGAGGAATCCGGAAGATCTGCCAGGCGGGCAGCCTTTTATGCATTTGTTGCTCCTAAAAAATAAAAATAAAAAATAAAATAAAACAATTTAAATTAATATACATGTGTATATTAGATAAAATTATACGCCTAGGTTCTACATTGGTTAAATGAAATGAAAGTGAAATTTTCTCTTGGTTAGTGTTCTCAATTTCGTAAAAGTGATTTAAAAAGTAAAATTTCATTTTCAGTTTGTTTCAAATGAAATTGAAGTGTTCTGTAATCCAATTTCACTACAAAAAAAAAGTAATTTGAATTCGGCAGCAAACAACATTGTGAAAGAAAATACTTTTTAATAAAAATGAAATATTTGTAACTACTTATTGCAAAAATAAAAAAATGTAAGCACATAAATAACATTTTTATATAAATTCTTCTTTATAGTTTATTTTATTTGTGTTTTTAAGAGGTGCCATTTTTAAAATATGTGAAAAAAAATCCGCAATTAGCTGAAGGGTTCTGTAAGTGATTTCTTCAATGCATTTAAAAATTTTTAGCGAACTTGCGATTTTTCGCGTTTTTTCGAGTTTATTTTCCTTTTAACAGATTTGGCGACTTCTAATCAATTTCAAGGCTTGTTTCCGATTTTGCAACCTCTCGCGAATTTTTGCATGTTCGCAATTAAATTTTTGCAAGTGTTCTGCTTCCTATGTGTTTTCGCGAATTTTAAACAATATTAGACTTTGCTATTATACCACAGTTATTAAAGTTTTGCGAATTCGCGATTGTTTTTACCGAATTTTCAGCATTCCTTAAAGTTTTAGCAATTTTTAGTAAAAATTATGGCTTGTTTAAAATGTTCAAGTTTTTCGCAAATTTCTGTTATTTCTTGATTCAAAACTTGATTTAGATTTTTGCATTTATTTTTATTGCAAGTTCATAATCATAATTTTTTTAGCGTGAATATATATGCATATATTGGGTTCGCCGTTCGTTCCAATTGTGTTTTTTCTATGTTGTTTGAAATATTTATTTGAAATAAACTGGGAATGAAATTGTCATGGAAAAAAAGTTTCATTACTTTTCTAGAAGACATTGATATCGACTTTACGGAATTAAAAACGTTTTCATTTTCATATTGTAGTGGAATGTAGAACCTGGCCGATAGTTTTTTTTACTCACATATGTAGGTATTTTTCTGTTTTGCCAAAAATGTGCTTCTGAAGATAAAGAGAAAAAACTAGCTATTATGACAATATACAGACATAAATTATCAATTGCAAAAACTACTCACCTTTAATTTCAACCAAGATTATGTTTTTCTTGCAAAAATCTGCAAATAAATAAAATTTAAAGCATATTTCTTTAAAACTAATAAATTTTCACATTATACTTACCAAAATCACACAGCGAATGAAAAACACAAAGCACAAAGCAAAAATGTCACTACGAAAGAAGAATAAAGAATACGCAGTGACTGAGTGAGCGGGACCTCCGAAAACACTAATTATCTGCCGTCTCGTGTCATCTCTGTATATCCTCTGTGGCAAAACGTTGAAAACATTTAGTTGATAGCGTCTGTGTTAGTTCATTTTGTGTCTTAAGGCCGGGGCACAATGAATCCGTCATGCGTTAAACTTCGCCTTTTTCAACTGACAGCTAAGTTGAAATACATGGTTTCTTATGAGGTCTGTTACATTCAGTACGTGCCCGTCAACGCAAAGTGCAAAATTTCGCCAACTTTTAACTTTTGGCGTATGTTGAGTAGTTTGACAGATATTGGTTGGTTTTTTTGGTATGTTCTGAATTCGGTTTTTGTGTTTTGTGGCAGAAAAAATAAAATTAAACAAAAGAAATAAACGAAATAAATAAAAAAATATGAATTTAATAAATAAAATGGAGAATCAACCTATTGAAGCTGTTCAAATACTTCCGTCAATAAAGTACTCATTGTGCCAACCTTCTCCGTCGTTGCGATAATGTCAGTTGAAAAAGGCGAAATATAACGTATGACGGATTCATACGGCCTTTAGTTCTTAGTTCAAAAAATGAACTAGTTCAAAAATTGAACTAGTGAGCGTAAAAAATTGAACTAGTTCACTTAGTTCAAAGTACTGAATCGTTCATTTCAACTACAATACTTCTGAACTATAATTAGAAACTTCTGAAACATATTTAAAAATTTTTGAAATATAAATAGAAACTTCTGAAATATAATTAGAAACTTCTGAACGATAATTAGAAACTTCTGAAACATATTTAGAAATTTCTGAAATATTAGAAACTTCTGAACTATAATTAGAAACTTCTGAAACATATTTAGAAATTTCTGAAAAACAATTGGAAACTTCTGAAATACAACTGGAAATGGTGTAGTTCGTTCATGAACTACACAAGACTAGTTCACATTAGAGCCGATCGATGTTAATCGATGCATCGCAAACATCTATGTTTTGGTTGTGATACATCGAATAAATGCCGATGTATCGTATCATACGATGTTAATCTATACATCGATGTTTTTATTCGATGTATCGAAAAGACGACTTTGAATATGTTGATGCTTACAACTCATTTAATTTAGTGATAAAAAAACCTCCAAGAATGACTTAAAACATTTTTTAAATTTTAAAATTGTTTTAAAATCGCTTGATGCAACAACACAATAGGTTAGGTTAGGTTAGGTAGGGGTGGCAGTCAGAAACCCGGACTCACTTAGACCATTTTGGTCCAATTGTGATACCACGGAGACTCTGCTTATGCGGAGTCCCCATCGTCGAACCAACCAGAGCTCAATATAAAGTTACTAATACGCTGAAGTTCAACACTAGCAACGTCAGAAAGTTCCCTGAACTCAAGAGCGCCCATTGTGGTCAATCTCTTTCTCGCAAGTCCAGGACAGTGACAAAGAAAATGCTCTATGCTTTCCTCTCCTCAATATCCTGGCAGCTACGGCAGTAATCATTGTGTTCAACCCTAGCCTTTGTGCATGCCTACCTATGAGACAGTGTCCGGTTAACACGGACACTAGTATCGATATTTGTTTCCTATTTTTCAAAATTAAGTAATCAGTGCCTTCCTTATTTAGGTGAGTCCATAACTGCCTTGTGATCACGCAATCATTTCTTGTGACCCACCTTCTATTTGTTTCATCTTCTGTCTTGCGCCGAAGTCTGAATTTGCAAGGGAGTAGGGGTAAACCCACACATTCCAAATCCGCTGGAACCTGTAAGGTTGTCCCAATTCTAGCAAGCTCATCAGCCCTAGAGTTCACCTGAAAGCCTCTATGCTCCGAGATCCAGATGATCCTAATATCAAACTGCTCTGCCATCTCGTTTAGAGATGATCGGCAGTCGAGGGCTGTTGTTGTTCTTAGAAGCGAGGATTCGAGGGCCATAATAGCTGCTCGACTATCGGTATATATGTTAATCAAAGTCGTTGAAGTGACATTCACTCTCAACCAATCCGCAACTTCTCTTATAGCAAGGATCTCTGCCTGAAAGACACTAGGGGAGTCGCTTTGCAATACGAAGACCTAAAGCCCTCGAAAAGACTCCATAACCCACACCTTCATGTGTTTTGGAGCCGTCCATATAAAAGTCAACACTTTTTATTCTACCTGGAGTTCCATTCATCCACAATTCTGTGGATGGTATCCAGGTTTTATAAAGACGTTCGTGTAGTAGAGCAGGGGAGGTTTGGTCATGAGGTCAATGAGGTCTGTTACATTCAGTACGTGCCCGTCAACGCAAAGTGCAAAATTTCGCCAACTTTTAACTTTTGGCGTATGTTGAGTAGTTTGACAGATATTGGTTGGTTTTTTTGGTATGTTCTGAATTCGGTTTTTGTGTTTTGTGGCAGAAAAAATAAAATTAAACAAAAGAAATAAACGAAATAAATAAAAAAATATGAATTTAATAAATAAAATGGAGAATCAACCTATTGAAGCTGTTCAAATACTTCCGTCAATAAAGTACTCATTGTGCCAACCTTCTCCGTCGTTGCGATAATGTCAGTTGAAAAAGGCGAAATATAACGTATGACGGATTCATACGGCCTTTAGTTCTTAGTTCAAAAAATGAACTAGTTCAAAAATTGAACTAGTGAGCGTAAAAAATTGAACTAGTTCACTTAGTTCAAAGTACTGAATCGTTCATTTCAACTACAATACTTCTGAACTATAATTAGAAACTTCTGAAACATATTTAAAAATTTTTGAAATATAAATAGAAACTTCTGAAATATAATTAGAAACTTCTGAACGATAATTAGAAACTTCTGAAACATATTTAGAAATTTCTGAAATATTAGAAACTTCTGAACTATAATTAGAAACTTCTGAAACATATTTAGAAATTTCTGAAAAACAATTGGAAACTTCTGAAATACAACTGGAAATGGTGTAGTTCGTTCATGAACTACACAAGACTAGTTCACATTAGAGCCGATCGATGTTAATCGATGCATCGCAAACATCTATGTTTTGGTTGTGATACATCGAATAAATGCCGATGTATCGTATCATACGATGTTAATCTATACATCGATGTTTTTATTCGATGTATCGAAAAGACGACTTTGAATATGTTGATGCTTACAACTCATTTAATTTAGTGATAAAAAAACCTCCAAGAATGACTTAAAACATTTTTTAAATTTTAAAATTGTTTTAAAATCGCTTGATGCAACAACACAATAGGTTAGGTTAGGTTAGGTAGGGGTGGCAGTCAGAAACCCGGACTCACTTAGACCATTTTGGTCCAATTGTGATACCACGGAGACTCTGCTTATGCGGAGTCCCCATCGTCGAACCAACCAGAGCTCAATATAAAGTTACTAATACGCTGAAGTTCAACACTAGCAACGTCAGAAAGTTCCCTGAACTCAAGAGCGCCCATTGTGGTCAATCTCTTTCTCGCAAGTCCAGGACAGTGACAAAGAAAATGCTCTATGCTTTCCTCTCCTCAATATCCTGGCAGCTACGGCAGTAATCATTGTGTTCAACCCTAGCCTTTGTGCATGCCTACCTATGAGACAGTGTCCGGTTAACACGGACACTAGTATCGATATTTGTTTCCTATTTTTCAAAATTAAGTAATCAGTGCCTTCCTTATTTAGGTGAGTCCATAACTGCCTTGTGATCACGCAATCATTTCTTGTGACCCACCTTCTATTTGTTTCATCTTCTGTCTTGCGCCGAAGTCTGAATTTGCAAGGGAGTAGGGGTAAACCCACACATTCCAAATCCGCTGGAACCTGTAAGGTTGTCCCAATTCTAGCAAGCTCATCAGCCCTAGAGTTCACCTGAAAGCCTCTATGCTCCGAGATCCAGATGATCCTAATATCAAACTGCTCTGCCATCTCGTTTAGAGATGATCGGCAGTCGAGGGCTGTTGTTGTTCTTAGAAGCGAGGATTCGAGGGCCATAATAGCTGCTCGACTATCGGTATATATGTTAATCAAAGTCGTTGAAGTGACATTCACTCTCAACCAATCCGCAACTTCTCTTATAGCAAGGATCTCTGCCTGAAAGACACTAGGGGAGTCGCTTTGCAATACGAAGACCTAAAGCCCTCGAAAAGACTCCATAACCCACACCTTCATGTGTTTTGGAGCCGTCCATATAAAAGTCAACACTTTTTATTCTACCTGGAGTTCCATTCATCCACAATTCTGTGGATGGTATCCAGGTTTTATAAAGACGTTCGTGTAGTAGAGCAGGGGAGGTTTGGTCAATCCTCCATCCCCTAACTTCGTCATCGAGTATTCTACAGTGGCCGGTTCCATTTCCGTTCCACAGAGAGGTACATCGAAGACGGATTGCCGAGGACGTTGCCATCTCCTTCCCTACTAGGTCCAATGGTAGTATTATGAAGGAGCATTCCCAGTGCATTCGTAGGAGTAGTGCGAAGAGCACTGGTTATATACAAGGATGCGAGTCTTTGCACCTTCTGTAAGATATGTAGATACGTATTTTTCTCCAGGGACGGCCACCACACAATTTACAAAGCGTCATCGAAGCAACAGCGTTATTTTACAGCATCCAAATATATATTTTTATTGTAAAAAAATTTTCAAAATTATCTTGGTATTGTATGGTAATAATCAGCAATGTAATTTTTTTTCATATTTGATGTTAAACTCAATAATATATTTGGCTTAAAATTCCTGTTACAGAAGGTTTTAGACACCTAGTGAAAGTTATATCACCGCTTTTTAAAGTTCCAAGTGTAGCAACTGAGGCTCGTTGGGTTGATAAAAAATATGACGCTTTGTCAGGAACATTGCAAACTAAATTACACACAATGGAAAATATTACTTTGACAACTGACATTTGGCCCGATTTGCGAAGCTATAGAACTGGCCTTTGAAAATAGAAGCACATACCGTGCTTTGCACATATGCTTTTCTTAATCCTTATGAAATTTTAAAATCGACTTTTATTTATTTAATAAATTTTCTTGGTTCCAATTAATCAATACGATGCATCGTAAACATCGATGTTTTTTAAATCGCTACATCAAATAACATCGATGTGAATTAATAATGAATCGAATGAGAAAAAACATCAATGTTTTTTTACGTGAGCGTTAGTTATAAATTTATAAGGGAAAGCATTAAAGTTTAATTATTTTACTTTTTTAACTTGTTTAACAACAACAACGAATTTATTTCCGCGTACTAAAACAAACAAAAAACACAAATATGCACACTAAAATATTTAATTAAATAAAGAAAAGAAAAAAAAACTCCGCTACAATACGTAATTGCAATTAAACAAAATTATTGACAAAAGAAACATTGTAAAAAAAGTATATATATACATATATATTTTTTTTTAACTGCAATACTAGCTTTGGGAAATTTAAGCTAGGTCAGTTATGCATTGTTCGATATGTGGTAACGAATACGCGAGTCAACAATCTGAAGTACCAAAGTGCTGACGACGTATGTATTTGCCCTATATGCCGTATATATGCACACCTGTTGTTATACTTTTGTTTTTTTTATTATTTTTAAGTTCAACAACTTTATGTTGACACACTTTAAATTTGATGACCAGTTGAGTTCAATAATTTTATATTGGAAAAAATAATGATAATGATAAACAGTAATTATTAAAAAAAAAAAAAAAAAATTGCCAACTAATTGCAATTAAAAAATGCATCTTTAAAACATTGAAAATCTATCAGCCCAATTATGAATATTCCCGGGGAGTTTTTTCCCTTCCTTATCATTTGTTCCCAGGGAATAATCCTCCTATTCTAAATAGCCGGAGAATAAGCAAATACGGGAGAGAGTAACATCTGGATCAGCTGTTTAATGTTTACATATTTTTCTGCACTAACGCAAAGTTCAGCAATATAAATTTATTAAAAATTTGATGTTTTCATTGTCAATAAGATTTCGTGTTAATATATTTGTTTTTGTTTTAATAAAAATTAAATAAACAGTGTATCCATTCAGACATGCGGAATAACTTTGTGCTGAGAAAGTGGAGTGAAAACTAAGTCAGGTCCAGTGGACTGTGTGTATAAAGGAAATTTGTAAATTTTATAAAGTTTTTCTTATCGGTCTTGATAATATTAGAAGGAAATAAATCTTCTATTTACCTATTATGTGAACTGCAAAATTGATTGTTTTAGTATTTGTTCTGAATACAGAATTAGTTTATGTTTTTGAAGTGCATGTGCGCAGTGTTTAGATAAAAATGCAAAAATACAAAATGCAAAAGGGAAATATAATAATTCGGTATTTATTTAAACTTTTTGTTCTAAATAAATGCTTATACTATGTTTTTCAACATTTATTAATATGATTTTAAAATTTTTGCATTAGTTCCCTTCAAAATGTTTGGGGAGAAAACTCTCAACAAATTCTCCCTCTCCCTCATATTTAGAATACCTAATTTTTTCCCAGGGAGTTTTTTCCCGGGAAAATTTTAATTCATAATAGGAGGAATGGGAAAAGGGAAAAAACTCCCGGGGAATTGCTATTCATAATTGGGCTGTATAGGTATGTATATCGGATTATGGTCAAATATTTAGCTTTAAATTTATATTAAATGAAAAAAAAATATATAAAGAATGATATTGTATTTGAAACAAAACGCACAAAAAGTATTGTTAAATAGCATAAGATCAACTACGTTTAAGATTATAGCATATGTAAAAGCACTTGATCCAATTAGTATTCTTGGAAAATATCTATAACTACAGTTACTCACAGAAATATTTTGCATATGTAAAACTCAATAAATTTACGAAAAGAATGCTACATAAAAATATCTCTTTTTAAAAATTCATGTTTATTTTTTTTACATATTGAATAAGAGAAGCCTTAACTGCAATTATTTTAATAAAAATTTAAAAACAAAAGAATATTTTATGAAATTTTTAAAAAATAATAAAGGTATTCACGTCAACTCTTGCAACTGTGCAAAAATGCATAATTGCAATTTCTGACGTGAGCAACCCATTTTGTTTAGTTGTATTTATATAAAGCAACACAATATGTGCATAGATATATTGTACTCGTATGTTTCTTAATTGTTAAAAGAAACGAAGAAAACAAAGTGTTGTAACTTCGCTGATTAATTCTGTTATTAATTCACTAATAAAAAATATCAATATTAATAATATTGGTATTATTTAACAAAATTCTGATAACAATTTGACCCATAGGACTTTCGAAAATAACAAAATTATGTATTTGTTATATTAAAATCGAATTTGAAGAATTCTTTATAATTTCTAGCTAAGACTTTTTAAAATTATTTAAATTTTATAGTTTTTTAATTCATTTATTTGTATCGAAAATATCTTTAATCTTTGTTTTTTCATTTAAAAGAAAAACATTAAGGTATTTCTGCGTTGTAATTTGGTGTATGGTTGATTTTATAAGTACTTTTTGTCCATTTTTTAGGATTGGCAATGCTATAAAAAGTTGCACAACTTTGCCAAATTTACTCTGATAATCTTTTTGCATCATTTGTGCAAAATAATTTTCTATGTGGTTGTTGTTATATTTTTTGAAAATTTTGCAATTTTGCTTTTCTGCAACAGTGCAATTTTTGACGTGAATACCTTTAATGAAAAAATCGCTTTTATATCAGGTCACAAAAGTATTTTGCTTTTTGAACTTTTTATACAGATTTTTCATTATTATAGCAGCGAACTATGTTTTAATGTTTTGTGGGATATACATTATTAGAAATGATCATTAGCGAACAGTCGATTAGCGGAATTTTTCTTACTTACAAAAAATTAAACAAACAAAAAATATTCGTAGTACATATTATTCGTAATAGGTACATACTGTCTTTAATAAATAAGCTTTATGCTTTGCTAATATTTTTACATAGTAAAAATAACACAACACAAAAAACCGCAAACAAAAAAAAAATTAAACAAAGTGATATTGAGGAATACTATATATGTGTACCTCTAAACAATCATAAATAACAAAAACAAAAAAAGACCGCAAACAAAAAAAAAAAAAAAAAACACAAACGAATATCCCTTGAGGAATTCTTTGTATGAGTGCCTCAAATACAAAAAAATTTGAAGTGACTTCTAACGGCAGAAATGCTTATTTTACTGTGAGTTCAGAAACTCTTAATGAAAAAAATATAAATAATAAATTTGAAATTTATTTGCTGGTGGTTCAGCGTTGTCTATATATTTCATTGTTGCTGTAACAAATCATCAGTAGACTTCAACCACACATTTTGAATAGTCACAAACCTCTTATCTTATGCACAGACTTTCAATAACTATTTGAGAATTCACAAATAATAATATTTTTGAAAATCACAAAAGAAAAATAAGCGTAGTAGGCTTTGAAACTAATACAAAAAACCCAGCAAATAATTTATATTCGATTTCAATCTATTTTATTTTTCTACACCTTTATACAATTAGAAATCCATTGGATAACAATAAAAGTAATTATAAGGCAAAATGAAAAATAAAATCTAAATTTAACATTTAAGAAATTTATTATTCGACATATTGTCAGAAGTTTATTTTAATTTGAAATTTATTTGCTGGTGGTTCAGCGTTGTCTATATATTTCATTGTTGCTGTAACAAATCATCAGTAGACTTCAACCACACATTTTGAATAGTCACAAACCTCTTATCTTATGCACAGACTTTCAAGAACTATTTGAGAATTCAAAAATAATAATATTTTTGAAAATCACAAAAGAAAAATAAGCGTAGTATAGTATAGTATAGTAGTTATAGATTTTGGCGTCATAAAAAATATCTCTAGGGATTTAATTCAAGTTCAAGCTTCTCTTGATCTTTCGTCCGATCATTACAATTTGTAGTCCATTAAGAAGTAACTTACCTGACCCATATGTAAAGATGATCGATCGTGTTAATTGGCTGGGGTTCAAAAAATATCTCAGTAGTCATTGTACGGAAAACATTACGCTTAGAACATCCGATGATATTGAATCTAACATTGCCAATCTCAGCGAGAATATTAAACAGGCTGCTGAACATGCCACTATCTCCCATCCGCAGACTGGGTTTAATAAAATTTATTCTACAGACATTGAACGTATCGTACGTGAAAAAAGAAGAGCTAGATTGGAATGGCAACAGCACAGATCACCACAAAATAAAATCAGATTTAAAGAGTGCACTAAACGACTCCAAGAGTTGCTTGCGTCTGAAAAAAATGCATCTCTTAAAAATTATCTGGAAGGTCTTGATGTCACACCAGCGTCTAATTACTCTTTGTGGCGCGCTGCTAGAAAGCTTAAAACACCCATTGAGTATAAGCCACCTCTACGCACATCTACCGGAAGTTGGGCAAGAAGCGATACTGAAAAAGGTAAAATATTTGCTGAGCACTTAAAATCCGTTTTTACGCCAAACATATGTACTGGTGTTGCTGATTTGCCGAATGTAGTCGCTCTACCCCCTCAACACATAAAGTTTAAGACGCGTGATTTAAAAAAATTAATTGCCGAACTCAACTCCGGGTATTGATGGAATTAGTAACCAGATGCTGATGAACTTGCCTCGTATTGCAATGAGAATCCTATTATTCATATTTAATGCCATTTTACGACTGGAGTATTATCCACACAGCTGGAAGCTTGCCAAGGTTAAAATGATTCCAAAGCCGGGCAAAGATCTAACCAAGGCTGAGTCATATAGGCCAAAAGTCTACTATCAACTATGTCAAAGCTTTTCGAAAAACTACTGCTCAAAACAAAATTGTCCCCAATTCCAATTAGTAGTGGGTGCATACCAGACCATCAATTTGGTTTTAGAAGTCAGCATAGCACCATTGAACAAACTCACAGATTGGTTCAATTTATAAGAAGAACTTTTGAGGAAAAAAAGTATTGTTCTGCGCTCTTTATTGACGTTTCCCAGGCATTTGATAAAGTGTGGCATGAAGGCCTAATTTTAAAATTTTAAAAATTAAGACTTACTTACCAATAAACATTTTAAATCTTTTGGAAAGTTACATTATTTCCCGTAAGTTCACTGTTGTGGAAGGAGACCTTACGAGTAGACCTGAAACTATTTCATCCGGTGTGCCACAGGGGAGCATACTGGGACCAGTTTTATATTTGATTTATACTTGTGATATGCCTGTGAGCAGTAGTATCCATACTTCCACATTTGCCGACGATACAGCCTGCCTTAGTATGAACGAAAACCCCGATGAGGCATCCCGCAAACTCCAGGAACACATTAGCCAGATGGAGCTTTGGTTAAACTTATGGAGAATTAAAGTCAATGAACAAAAGTGTGTCCATATAACGTGCTCCCCCATTCGGATTAACAATCAAGTTGTTCCTCAACATTCACATGTGAAATATCTTGGTATACACCTTGATCGACGACTTACATGGAAACACCACATTGACTCTAAGTTAACTCAAATGAAACTAAAATTAGCTCAGGTACATTGGCTGATTGGTAGAAATTCAACTCTCAGTCTAGACTGCAAACTTTTGATATACAGGGTGGGCCAAAAGAAACCAAGGGGTGTAAAAGTTTAATAACTTTTTTGTTTATTAATTTTTTTTTATTTTTTCTTTCAGATTATATAGACAACACTTGGAGAATTTATAATGGAGAGGTTCACAACTGAACAGAGAACCAGAACAATATAATTTTATTATTTAAACCAGAGATCAATTATTTTAACGCAAAGAGCATATCGTCGACATATTAACGTCAGAATTTCGCCCTCTGAAGCGATGATTCGTTGCTTAGTTAATCGTCATCACCAACATGGCAGCGTAAGAGATTTGCCTCGAACCGGTAGACCACGTTTAAGTCGCACTGCGGAAAATATTGAACGAGTACAGCAAAGTGTTAACGAAGCACCAGAAACATCTGGCAGAAGGCGTTCTGCTCAGCTAGAAATGTCTCGTACGTCACTACGGCGCATTAAAAAAAAAGATTTACAGTTATACCCATATAAGATGCAATTGGTCCAAGAATTAAAACCCGCAGATCATCGGCAACGTCTAAATTTTGCAGTTAAATTTCAAGAGTTGGCCGGAAATGAAGTCAACTTTATTAAAAATTTGATTATGAGTGATGAAGCTCATTTTCATTTGAATGGCTTTGTTAATAAGCAGAACTGTAGGTTCTGGGGTTCTCAAAATCCAAGAGCCATTCATCAACGCCAATTGCACCCCATCAGGTGTACAGTATGGTGTGGGATCACATCTGAAAATGTCATTGGGACCTACTTCTTCGAGAATGAAGATGGAAGTGCTGTAACCGTAAATGGAGAGCGGTATCGGTTTATGATAGAAAATTTTTTACGTCCTGCTCTTGAAAACAGACCTGGTATGTGGTTTCAGCAGGACGGAGCCACTGCCCATACTGCCCGAGACACAATGGCACTTTTAAGTCAAATTTTTGGAGAGCGAATAATTTCTCGAAATTCGGAAATTATTTGGCCAGCGCGATCGCCAGATTTGACAGCACCCGACTATTTTCTTTGGGGTTTTTTGAAGGAGCGAGTGTATGTGAACAAGCCGGAGACAATCCTTGAACTCAAGGCAAACATTGTTGCAGAAATTCGAACGCTACAGCCACAAGTTTTGAAAGATGTTATGGAAAATGCTCTAAAAAGAGCTCATCAGTGCGAAGCTGAAAACGGTAATTTAAGAGACATCATTTTTCATACTTAGTGTAAAAAAATTTCCATTTTGTATATTATATAATCTGAAAGAAAAAATAAAAAAAAGTTAATAAACAAAAAAGTTATTAAACTTTTACACCCCTTGGTTTCTTTTGGCCCACCCTGTACAAGTCGCTTTTAAAGCCAATATGGTGTTACGGAATTCAACTATGGGGCACTGCTTCAGCTTCAAATGTAGAGAAAATTCAACGAAGGCAAAATAAAATTTTACGCATGATAACATGGGCTCCATGGTACATCAAAAATTCAAATATACATCGCGATTTGAATATGCCACTAGTGACTGAAGAAATTGTAAAATACGCATGCAAATATCTAACAAAACTCGAGTCACATCCTAATCCGCTTGCTCGTACTATTTTGAACTTTACTGGACACATCCGCTTAAAAAAGAGAGATACACGGGCTCTAATATTCAACATTCTAGATGATGAAGCTGCTTGAAAACACTTTTTTCTTTTTGTTGCTTATCACTACTTATGTATTATTAATAATTATCACTAAGCTTATGTCCGACATTGGTCGGGCCTAATAATTTTTTATAGTTTTAAGATTTGAATACTTATTGTTAGTTTATATTTGAAGATACAATAAATAAAAAAACATGCATTATAAAAAAAAAACCTTATCATAGACTCGGAAATTTCGAGAAATTTTTTTAAACGTTTCTTCTGCCAATACTAGTCCGTAAGTACACTTTTAATAAAATACTATTTTCTCGGATTTTTTCCTCGAATTAAGCTCAACGATTTTCTGTACGACTCATGTCGAGACTTTGTGGTTTTATTGGGAGATGTTTGGTATTATATAAGAGCCATAATTTAATGTCCAGGGCTATATGTTTTGGGTCGTTGTAATGTTGGAAGTAATATCCATTGATATACGGACCCATTTGTTCAGCACTGGCATGAGGATTTTCGATAAGAATGGACAATTATAGATGTTTATCCATTGTGCTTTATATAAACACCAAATTTCCCACTCCTATTGCCGACGTTCAGCACCACACCATGAGACAACCACAACGGTGTTTTACTGTTGGCCTTATATTCTTACAGCCTTATTTATAAAACTTAAAAAGTCTTTATAAAGATTTTTTAAAACAAATTTTCATACAAAATTTTCTTAAAAAGCCTTTATAAAGCATTTTTAAGTTTTATAAATAAGGCTGTTAATATTTAGTGATTTATTTGGCTTGCGCCGCACCATACATTGTTTATATCACCCAAAAATTATGCCCTTACTTTTGTCACTAAATATTATCGTTTTCCCGAAATCAAAAGTCTGAAATTTATGTAGTTCAGCAATTGACTAACGATTCTCTCTATTAACTTCAGAAATTAATTTTTTTTTGTAGCTACGCTACCGTTAGTATTGTTGGCTTTTAGAATCCTACTGATGGAGTTGCCACTTAGGTGTGTCCGTAGTATCCCCTTTAGCATTTTTTTAAGACTAGGCATATATAAATGGTGGTTTTCCCTATTTTCTTTAATAGTTTGTCGTGCGTTTCTTACCGTTAATAACTTTGCTCGACTTTTTCATGGAATATTTTCAATGTAACTGCGCTCTTTTACACGTTTAATTGCATTTTCTATTGTTTTCTACATCGACCAAACATATCCCAAATATATTTGACTGATTTGCCCTATTATACAGATATAAAATGATTCGTAGATCAATTTTAATTCCTCTACTTTTAACCATTTTTTTTTACAAAAACTTCACGTTTTGCACTCAATAAGAAAATATTGGAACCAATTATAAACAAAAAACGCATAATAATTACTATTGCAAACGAAAAGCAAAAAAAAACCCATGTGACAACAGAAATATTTAAAAAATAACGGGAACATTGAAAGAAGCAAAATACTTTTGTGAAGTTGAAATTTCGTAGTTGACACAAGAAAAAGCAACAAAAGTATAACAGTTAAATTCAAAGTTGTTGCTTTTTGAGTCTTTTCTATTCTATAGGCTTTTATTGCTCAGTTATAAAAGAAATAAATGTAACATGTTGCCTCAATTTCTTATTTTTAATAAATTTATTTAATCATTTTGCTAAAAAATGTATGCAAAATATTTCGGAGAACAACCCTCGTACCCGTACATTGCACTAATTTGTTAACGCAGTAGGAACTAGTTCATTCACTTGGTTTGCTAAATTCTTTGCGTTGACAAATGGTGCAATAGCGATATTTCGTAATTGGGTCAAAAGCTTAATAATGTGAAAGAAATAACTTAGCAATAATAATATTAACTATTAAGTATAATATTAATGTTGAAATATATTAAATTATGAATAATTTTTGTATAAATAGTTCATTTTAAGAAACCAAGTAATCAGTTGTAATTAGTTAGTTGCAGAGAGTTGGAATAAGTAGCTTTAACCAGATAGTTGTAATTAGTTAGTTGCAGATAATTGTAATTAGTGAGTTGTAATGAGATATTTGTAATTTGTGACTTGTATTTAGCAGTTAAAGTTAGAGTCATACCTGCGATTCCCACGGGACCCTCCAGGTTTAAAATTGTAAATTAAAAAAACAAGATACTAGTTGTTATTAACAAAGCCTTTTTTAAATAAACCATTAATATATTAAAAGAAAAATCCGTATTTAAATTAAAAATACAACAACGTATGCATGCTCGTTCTTGAAAACGCAAAATCATTGCTTTGGGTAAGTGCAATGTGTACCCAAATTTGTTAAATTGGTAAATTACCTAAGACTATTTCAGCTCCATCGTATATTACTACGTTAAATTTATATGGGTGTAATCCCTCTAACTTTTTTACACTTAAGATATTTTTTTAGCCAGTGTTTATCATTGGTGTCAAATTTCGTTGGAAACTGATAATAATAAATACTTAAATGGTATATTTAAATATTCTGACCCTAGGTGATTAATTAATTAGATCTAATTGTGTACCAAATTTCAGCTCTTTACCTAAAGCAGAAGTGCTTCGTTAATTTGTTGAATGAGCCAGTGAGTATGTCATAAAATATACAATTTTTTGCATCTCAATATCTTAGGAAGCTTTCATTGTAAAACTTTCAAACTTTGCATATGAGTATTAATTCTAATTATGGTGCAAATTTTATAATTTTACGATTGAGGAGAAAAAAGTGCAAGTCTTGTTGCAAAGCTGATTAGTTTAACTGAGGGCGAGACGAGGGAAAAGAAACGTGTACTCATGTACTGTCAATACGTTTTGCTTTCTCATTCGTAATGTTAAAAAAGTATTATTTTTATTTGAGGAAGAGTGGAACAATCGCTAAGTCGAATGAAAAGAAGTTCAACTTAGCTAATGTTTGTGCCCTTGTCCCATTCAATATAAGCATATTTCCAAATTTTTAAAGACATTTAGACGTAAATTAGACAGCGAAAAATAATTTTTAAATACAATTAATTTTTTTTGTTATATCAATTAAATACTTAATTGATTTTGAACCTACAACGATTTTTGCAAATACAATTAACGAAATTGTAAGTTTATTTTTTTAGTTTTCAAAGTTATTTCAATTAAAGTTATTGTTATATTAACAATGCGAATTGTTGAATTTCCGTAAAAATTTTGACTCTCATAATTGTTATATATATTAGCAATGTTTTTTATACACAACTACAATCCTCGAAACGATTTTTTGCTTGTCTGCGAAAAGCAATGGGGGCCTGTCCGATGATATCGACAGCGTTCGACTTGTCGCACACTTACATTCAAAACAAAAACAAATTTTAAAATTTTGTTGATATTTTCAATGTAACTGTGCGACAAGTCGAACGTTGTCGACATCGTGGGACAGGCCCTGAATGTCTTTGGGCGGAGTTGAACCGAGAACCTCAGGACTAATAAACCAACTTCTTACCTCTCAGCTAAAGAGCAACACTTTATTAGATACGCAAATAATGAATACACTCAAAACATGATTTCTTGTATTTCTTCTACATGTGTGCATTCCTTTATGATATTTAACAAATAATTTTGTTAAGTAATTTAATTGACTACAAAATCTTAATTTTGATATATCAACAATGATGATTGTTAATTTTTAAATTAAATATGAACAATTTGTTTTGTTGGTTGCATTTCGATGATATTTTTTTCTGTGTATCTACAAATGTTTAAAAATCTGTCATAATTAACTGCCAAATTATAAACAATAATAGAAAGGGGTTATTTCATTCACTTCAACTATTTCATTTCGTTACTTCTTTTTCCATTTATGCTATGTATGTACTACATACAAGATGTTGCATACTATTTATCAACATACATACCTATTTATGTATGTAAGTATATCTGTTATATATAATCATCTAATTACTCTTTATGGCGTGCTACTAGAAATCTTAAAAAGACCCGTTTATCTTAAATCACCACTGCGTACTTCGACCGTAGGCTGGGCAAGCAGCGTGACCGTTTGACCGACTAAAGTGGCAATTTGCCACTTTTTCGACTGCGTTTCCCCTTTTTCAACTGCCTTGCCATATTTTGACCCCCTTTATTTAGGGTGAGTTATATGAAAATACATTAAAAATAAAAAGTTTAGTGCAGTTTCCTCGTTTTTTTTTAATTTTGCCCTTTTTTTTTTTGATAAATCCCCTATTTGGTGCCACTTTTTGAAAAATGTCATCGGTCACCCTGTGGGCAACAAGCGATAGTGAGAAATGTAACTTATTTTCTGAGCATTTAAAATCTGTATTCACTCCCAACTCATGTACGGCTGCTGCTGATTTACCGAGTGTAGTTTCTCTACCCCCTCGTCCCTTAAGGTTTAAGATGCGTGAAGTATAAAAAGTAATTGCTGAACTCAATCCGAAGAAAGCTCTAGGTATTGATGGCATTAGTAACAAAATGCTCATTAACTTGCCTCATATTGCAATAAGAATCCTGCTATTTATTTTTAATGCTATTTCAATAATGCAGTATTTTCCGCATAACTGGAAACTTGCCAAGATCAAAATGATTCCAAAGGCGGGCAAAAATCTTACCAAGACTGAGTCATATAGGCCTATAAGCTTACTATCTACAATCTCAAAGCTTTTCGAAAAGCTGCTCATGACTAAATTGTCCAAAATTTTAACTGATAATGGGTGCATCCCGGACCATCAATTTGGCTTTAGAAGTCAGCACAGCACGATTGAACAAACGCATAGACTGGTCCAAGTTGTAAGAAGAACATTTGAAGAAAAGAAGTACGATCGCTTTTTAAGCAAAATTACATGTGATAATTATTAATGAACAAATAACACCAAAGTTAGTTGTAAATATTCTGACAACACATAGTGGAACGGAACAGCTAGCCGTTTTCGAAGGCCACTAAACCTTCATCATCAGCGTTCTTCTGTGTTTGGTCCACTGTGTGTGGTGTCAGTAGATGTAGATTTCTGCTTTATATAGGAAACTTTTTTGCAAATGGAATATGTGAATTGTTTTGATTCATCGTATTTCAATTTGCTGAAAGATGTTTTGTAATGAAAAGCTCACCTTACCATCTCTAAATTTACAACATTCTTACCATTGTTTCGTATATAAAGCAGAAATTTACATCTACTGACACCATACACAGTGGACCAAACACAGAAGAACGCTGATGATGAAGTTTTAGTGGCCTTCGAAAACGGCTAGCTGTTCCGTTCAAGTATGTGTTGTCAGAATATTTACAACTAACTTTGGTGTTATTTGTTCATTAATAATTATCACATGTAACTTTGCTTAAAAAGCTATACGAACTTTAGCCTATTCAAATCATAAATATAGAAACAAATGAAGTTCGAAAAATAATAATTAAATTAACTAAAAGAAGTATTGTTCTGCTCTCTTTATTGATGTTTCTCAGGCGATTAATAAAGTATGGCACGAAGGCCTAGATTTAAAATTGAAGACATACATATCTGCCAATAAACATTCAAAACCTTTTGGAAAGTTATATTATTGATAGGAAGATCACTGTTGTGGAAGGAGAGTTCACGAGTATGCCCGAATCTATATCTTCTGGTGTGCCACAGGGTAGTATTCTGGGTCCTGTCTTGTATTTAATATATACTTGTGATATGCCTGTGAGCAATAATAGCCACACCTCTACATTTGTCGATGATACAGCCTGTATGAGTGTGCACGAAAACCCTTATGAGGCATCCCGCAATCTCCAGGAACATATAACCCAGCTGGAAATATGGTTGAACTTATGGAGAATTAAAGTCAATGAACAAAAGTGTGTCCATATAACGTTTACCCTAAGAAGAGATACTTGCTCCCACATTCGAATCAACAATCAGTTAATTCTAAATATTCCGACAACACATAGTTGAACGGAACAGCCACCCTTTTTCGAAGGTCCACTGTGTGTGCTGTCAGTTGATGTAGATTTCTGCTTGTATACTTAGCATTATTGCAAATGGAATATGTGAATTGTTTTGATTCATCTTATTTTTATTTGCTGAAAGCTTTTTTTTTGTAATGAAAGCTCAATTTTTCCATCTCTATATTTACAACAGTCTTACCATTGTCGTTTGTTCTTTACTAATTATACACTGCATTCGCTTTTTATCCCTTCGAGTCAAAATCACAAATGACTTTTTTTTTCTTCCTATGTGGCCACGTAGTCCACTAAATATCGTGTCGTGCTATGATTGTTCAGTTGCATATCGGTACATCGAGCCATCGCATGAGAGAATATAAAATAAATTCAGTGTAGTGCGACTTTGACCCGCGCGCGAAGGGTTCCGTACGGACACTAGATATGTAATTCAATACAAACTTTAGCCTATGTAATATACAGTTTTGGCATTTTTTTCGGTTTTGAGCGTTTTTTAAATATATGCGTTTTTCGGCTTTTGGCGATTTTTTTAGTTTTGGGGCTTTTTTAGTTTTTCATTTTTTCTCGTTTCGGCGATTTTTTTTCGGTTTTTGGCGTTTTTGCAGTTTGGCGATTTTTTTCATTTTTGCGATTTTTTTCATTACGGCGATTCTTTTAGTTTGGCACCTTTTTCGCGGTTTGGCGATTTTTTTAATTATGTCGATTTTTTTAATTTTGGCGATTTTTTTCATTTTGGCGATTTCTTCGGTTTTGTCGATTTATTTTAGTGATAGCATTTTTTTTTTGTTTTTGGCGTTTTATTTTCTGGTTTGGCGATTTTATAAATTTGGAATTTTTTTAATTTTAGCGTTTTTGAAAATTTCAAGAGTTTGCCTCTTACGGTTTCGAAGTTACAACAAATTGTCAAAATTACGTAGTCAAAATTGCATTAACTAATAGAACACCCTTTAATTTAAATTTTAGTGGTTATTGTTGTAGTCTGTATAAAAATACACTAATTTTACAAATTTCAATTGTCAATATACATATGTATGTACACACAATTTTTAACATTTTTGGTTGCTCGTTTTGGAACACCCTTTAATTTTTAAATATCATGTATTTCTTGTTGTAGCGGCCAAGGTTCTACATACTCTGTCCAAATTGCAGGTCTGTAGCTCTTACAGTTCCTAAGAAAATAGCCTGTGACGGACAGACGGCCAGCGTAGCGAAAACAATAGGAGGGTTCCTTTTCACCTTTGGTGTACGGAACCCTAAAAAGGAATGTAAAAATTCTTAAGATCGTGTATGTAATATGCATACATACACACATACACGAACATATAAAAAAGAACAAGAATTTCGCTGAATGAGGCAGGGCCGAAATTTCTAAATGTTTTCCCGAACAAAGTCATATGTATTTTTTTGTGTTTTGAAAGGGCCAGCAAAAAAAAATTAAAGGAAAATATGTGCAAAAAAATTAATAAATAACACAGTGGTACAAAATTTAATGAAATAGAAAACCTGGGGAGTGATATTTTTTCTTGCAGGTCTTGTCTAGTTAAAGAAAAATCCAATAGTGAAATAAATATTCCGGACACCTCCAAAATCCGGATTTACGGTTAAAAAAGAAGAAACTCAGATCTTTTCTAAGAAAACTTGAGAAATTTGGGTGTTATTGTCCAGCAAACACAAATTTTGTAGATTTTTCAAAAATTTTTCAACTTTGGTGACGTTTTTATACATTATTTTATTAAGAAACTATAATACTATTGAATTTATTCAAAAAGTACGTTTATTTACGATTGCAATGCATATTTACGGTTAAAAATAGATAAGCAATTGACTGAGTTATTTAACTTTTCATGAAAACAAAATTTTTATCAAAATGCCTGCACAATGTTTTTGGTGTTGTTTTTATGCACCTTCTATTAAGTTACAAATCAATGTTACCATAAACACAAAAAAATTTGTAATGAGAGTTTTAGTCATTCAAAAATATTGTTTTTTTTCGTGTTCTTTTTATGCACTTTCTTTAGAGTTCTCGTGGTACCTTCATAGCGAACAGTCGATTAGCGGAATTTTTCTTACTTACAAAAAATTAAACAAACAAAAAATATTCGTAGTACATATTATTCGTAATAGGTACATACTGTCTTTAATAAATAAGCTTTATGCTTTGCTAATATTTTTACATAGTAAAAAAAGCAAAAACAAAAAAAAACCGCAAACAAAAAAAATTAAACAAAGTGATATTGAGGAATACTATATATGTATGTGTACCTCTAAACAAATAAACAATCATAAATAACAAAAACAAAAAAAAAAAATACCGCAAACAAAAAAAAAAACACAAACGAATAACTTTTGAGGAATTCTTTGTATGAATGCCTCAAATACAAAAAAATTTGAAGTGAGTTCTAACGGCAGAAATGCTTATTTTACTGTGAGTTCTGAAACTCTTAATGAAAACAATATAAATAATAAATCTGATGAAAACCTTTTTTTAACGGCAAAGCCAATTTTTCGTCAGCGATCACCTTCGCTTTGTCCAATGCCAAATAGTAATGATGCATTAACATTACAGTTGCCTAGTACTTCTTCATACAAACCAGTAATATCACCCCCTTCAGGCTCGTGTTCATCACTTAACAAAGTTACCACTACAGTTAACAGCGGCTCGAAACTCAAGGTACAAGTCGGAATGGACAGATATATAACCGTAGTAAAGCGTGGGCGAAGCCCGAATTCTTCAAAAATTTCATCTGCTCCACAAATGTCTAGGGATAACAGCGCAGCCTCAACTAATCGCCAAAAACCGCTTTAAAATTTTGCAAGATGAGAACGACAAACCCGATGTATCCTCGAATAAAACATCCAAGCCGCCACCAATCTATTTGAGAGAGAAAAATTCAAATGCCCTTATTAAAAAATTAATTTCGGTCATTGGTGAGAATAAATTTCACATTGTCCCAATAAACTGTGGCAACATCGATGAAACGAAAATTCAAATTTATGACGAAAAAGATTTCCGCAAAATAGTTTTTGAATTTGAAAAAAATAAAACAAGCTTCTACACATACCAGCTTAAGAGTGCTAAAGGCCTGCAGATCGTATTGAAGGGCATAGATTCCTATGTTGTTCCTGAAGAAATAAAAGATGCACTCGTCCTCCAGGTATTTAAGGTAACAAATGTATCTAACATAATAAGCAGAGAAAAGGTACCCCAACCCTTATTTCATGTTGAACTGGAGCCGAATGATATACAGTTGAAAAAAACGAGACTCATCCTATTTATAGCCTAAAATACCTTTTATACAGAAAAATCACAGTTGAAGAGCCACATAAGCGTTCAGGTCCCGTGCAGTGCCATAATTGCCACGAATATGGCCATACAAAAACATACTGCAATTTACCCTCTGTTTGTGTTGTGTGCGGCGAATTACACGGCACTGCTAGTTGCAATAAGCCAAAAGATCAAAGTGATAAAAAATGCAGTAATTGTGGAGGTAATCACACCGCTAACTACAGAGGTTGTCCTGTGTACTCTTTCGTAAAGAAGACTATGGTGCAAAAACCTAAATTAGCTCCAGCTCAATCAGCAAACGCTTACTCTGCCACTTTTGCGCAAATGAGCCAACCAGTTACTTCCCGTGTATCGTATGCAGATGCTGCTAAGACAAATTCAATTCCCACACAAAATGTTTCCCCGCCAAATAATTCAAAAAATACTGACGCAAGCCTTAATTTTAATCGCCTTGAAGCTACTATTGAAAATCTGGTGCAAACTATCAACAATTTTACAACAAATATGACTAGCATGATGCAAGAAATGCTGCGAATGCAGAATACTCTGCTTCAAACATTAATTAATGAGCCATGAACACGTTAACAATATGTTTCTGGAACGCAAACGGCATTCGCCTTCATAAAAATGAACTTGAGCACTTCCTCACGGAATAAAATATTGATATAATGTTAGTATCTGAGACTCATTTGACTTCGAGAAGTGTTTTTAAAATTTATGGCTACAGTATATATGATACAAAGGACCCTATAGGAAGGGCTTGCGGTGGATCAGCAATTCTAATAAAGTCAACCCTCAAGCACTATGTTCTTGATAACATTTGTGAAAAACACCTACAAGCAACAAATATTGGCATTGAAAGTTTTTGTACAAATTTTGTTATATCATCAATTTACTCCCCTCCCAGATTTTCAATCACTGAGAATCAATATGAGGATTTCTACAAATCTCTTGGACCTTGTTTTGTAGCAGCTGGCGACTACAATGCTAAGCATACGTTCTGGGGTTCGCGTCTTATTACCCCAGAGGTCGAGCATTGTTCAACACTATTTCAAAAATGGGCTTGGATGTCATTTCGAGTGGGGAGCCCACTTATTGGCCTACTGACATAAAAAAATTCCGGATGTTATAGATTTTGGCGTCATAAAAAATATCTCTAAGGATTTAATTCAAGTTCAAGCTTCTCTTGATCTCTCGTCCGATCACTCTCCGACGATCATTACAATTTGTAGTCCATTAAGAAGTAACTTACCTGACCCATATGTGAAGATGATCAATCGTGTTAATTGGCTGGGGTTCAAAAAATATCTCAGTAGTCATTGTACGGAAAACATTACGCTTAGAACATCCGATGATATTGAATCTAACATTGCCAATCTCAGCGAGAATATTAAACAGGCTGCTGAACATGCCACTATCTCACATCCGCAGACTGGGTTTAATAAAATTTATTCTACAGACATTGAACGTCTCGTACGTGAAAAAAGAAGAGCTAGAAGGGAATGGCAACAGCACAGATCACCACAAAATAAAATCAGATTTAAAGAGTGCACTAAACGACTCCAAGAGTTGCTTGCATCTGGAAAAACTGCATCTCTTAAAAATTATCTGGAAGGTCTTGATGTCACACCAGCGTCTAATTACTCTTTGTGGCGCGCTGCTAGAAAGCTTAAAACACCCATTGAGTATAAGCCACCTCTACGCACATCTACCGGAAGTTGGGCAAGAAGCGATACTGAAAAAGGTAAAATATTTGCTGAGCACTTAAAATCCGTTTTTACGCCAAACATATGTACTGGTGTTGCTGATTTGCCCCCTCAACACATAAAGTTTAAGACGCGTGATTTAAAAAAATTAATTGCCGAACTCAACTCCTGGTATTGATGGAATTAGTAACCAGATGCTGATGAACTTGCCTCGTGTTGCAATGAGAATCCTATTATTCATATTTAATGCCATTTTACGACTGGAGTATTATCCACACAGCTGGAAGCTTGCCAAGGTTAAAATGATTCCAAAGCCGGGCAAAGATCTAACCAAGGCTGAGTCATATAGGCCAAAAGTCTACTATCAACTATGTCAAAGCTTTTCGAAAAACTGCTCAAAACAAAATTGTCCCCAATTCTAATTAGTAGTGGGTGCATACCAGACCATCAATTTGGTTTTAGAAGTCAGCATAGCACCATTGAACAAACTCACAGATTGGTTCAATTTATAAGAAGAACTTTTGAGGAAAAAAAGTATTGTTCTGCGCTCTTTATTGACGTTTCCCAGGCATTTGATAAAGTGTGGCATGAAGGCCTAATTTTAAAATTGAAGACTTACTTACCAATAAACATTTTAAATCTTTTGGAAAGTTACATTATTTCCCGTAAGTTCACTGTTGTGGAAGGAGACTTTACGGGTAGGCCTGAAACTATTTCATCCGGTGTGCCACAGGGGAGCATACTGGGACCAGTTTTGTTTTTGATTTATACTTGTGATATGCCTGTGAGCAGTAGTATTCATACTTCCACATTTGCCGACGATACAGCCTGCCTTAGTATGAACGAAAACCCCGATGAGGCATCCCGCAAACTCCAGGAACACATTAGCCAGATGGAGCTTTGGTTAAACTTATGGAGAATTAAAGTCAATGAACAAAAGTGTGTCCATATAACGTTCACCCTAAGAAGAGATACTTGCTCCCCCATTCGGATTAACAATCAAGTTGTTCCTCAACATTCACATGTGAAATATCTTGGTATACACCTTGATCGACGACTTACATGGAAACACCACATTGACTCTAAGTTAACTCAAATGAAACTAAAATTAGCTCAGGTACATTGGCTTATTGGTAGTAATTCAACTCTCAACTCTCTCTCAAGACTGCAAACTTTTGATATACATGTCGCTTTTAAAGTCAATATGGTGTTACGGAATTCAACTATGGGGCACTGCTTTAGCTTCAAATGTAAAGAAAATTCAACGAAGGCAAAATAAAATTTTACGCATGATAACATCGGCTCCATGGTACACCAAAAATTCAAATATACATCGCGATTTGAATATGCCACTAGTGACTGAAGAAATTGTAAAATACGCAGGCAAATATCTAACAAAACTCGAGTCACATCCTAATCCGCTTGCTCGTAATATTTTGAACTTTACTGGACAGATCCGCTTAAAAAAGAGAGATACGCGGGCTCTAATATTCAACACTCTAGATGATGAAGCTGCTTGGAAACACTTTTTTCTTTTTGTTGCTTATCACTACTTATGTATTATTAATAACTATCACTAAGCTTATGTCCGACATTGGTCGGGCCTAATAATTTTTTTATAGATTTAAGATTTGAATACTTATTGTTAGTTCATATTTGAAGATACAATAAATAAAAAACATGCATTAAAAAAAAAAAAAAAAAAACTTTCTTTAAAATTACAAATCACTGTTAGCGTAAACACAACAGAAATTATTGTTTTTTCTTTTAATATGACGTTTTGTTAATGTCTTCTTTTTCACTTTGAATCTGTGTATTTAAAAAAACGTTTGCAATGTAATAAAAATCGTGTGCAATTTAAATTAAAATTAAATAAAAAATTTGTGACAATCGTAACAAATTTTGCTATATTTGTGGCTTATTTAAAAACAATATTGGAGTGGTAGAAGTGTACAATAAAGTATTTAATCGTTCTTTTGATACTAGTCGCTGGTACGAGCTAGAATTTGGTTGTCAATATTCCTTTAATACATAAAAAAAAAGAAAATTCAACCTTCGTTTGTTTTGCCATTTTCTACGCTTATGATTTGGCATCATCAGCCATATCATAAACCAAATAATTGCTACTTTTGTCAAACCGATGTTTTAGGTCACTGTTAAAAAAAAAATAAAAAAAAATTTGTATAAAATGTTTAAAAGTTTATTTTCATGAAAATTTAAATAACTCAGTCAATTGCTTATCTCAGTTTCTTCTTTCCAAATCTAGTAAGAAATTGAAAATCGGATCATTATCAACAAAGTTACAGGCTTATAAGTGCGCAAAGGTAAAAAAACCGGGTTTTTAACCGTAAATCCGGATTTTGGAGGTGTTTGGCATATTTCACTATTGGAATCTTGTTTTACTCGACAAGCCCTACGAGAAAAATAATATCCGGTCCCAGGTTTTTTTGGACTGTCGCACCGTGTAATAATTCCGTAACAGCCCTTCGAAATACGGTTTTTTATAAAAATCATTAACTTGTTAGCATTTGCATTATCTGTCAAAATTTTATAACCATGGGATATACCGTTTCAATTTTATAGCAAAAACAATTTAAGCTTGAGTACAAATAATTTTTTGTTTACAGTTTTTGTAACAGCAACTTGTTACTTAAGCTAAAATATTCGGATTAGCCGTATATAATATACCCTCCATCGACTTCGTATGAAGTATATGCATACATGCAATATTACATACATGATCTATTTTTAAAATAATTAACTAGATCAGCCTTTTCTGATAGCAATTTATTCAACCACATATAAAAAAAACTTGAATGCACATTATTAGACCATACAAATTACGGAAAGTATTTGTTTTATTCGCTCCATCGGTAGTTTCTGATAGACCGGCCATAAAAATCACATATGTGTAAAAATTGCACTAATAGCGTGCATACCGATCATGCGCATTGCATTTTTCACCTAAAAAATAACCTATCTTGGATATAAACACTTTTGGCATCATATCTTTTAAATGCGGCGTTTTTCGGAAAAACTTTTGCGTCCATTTTTGTTTAAAATAAATACCACAACATCTTTCCTTTACATAATTTTCCCATAAAAATGACCTATCATGGCCCTTTAATGGGATGAAACTATGTCATGAAACTAATTTTTTTTGGAAATGCATTTTTCAACGGCTTGCGCTAAAAAATGGGTAGTGATAATTATAATTCGTTTTCATTTTTTTTATAAAGTAAGACCTGTATACTATATAGCCTCATTACATTTGGACAAAATATGTATCATCTAATAATATAAGAATGAAATATCACATACAAGTTTATTATAAGCTTTGTTATGTATTTGAAAATTATCCTACAGCTCGTGACCCATTGAGTATATCTCAACAAAACTACACACAAATTTAGACGATAGAGGAAAACATATTTTCGCATAAAAAATCTGCGTACATACATACTTGTATATATTATGTAACTTCACGAACAAATCATTATAATTCTTCCAACAAAAAAAAAAAAAAAAAAAAAATACCAACTTTTTGTAGTCAAAATACGCGAATCACGATAAAGCCCATTCAAATCAATTCTACAAATATGATTGTATTGAAGTGAGTTACCATTGTTTTAAGGGCTATGTTTCCCAACTTGAAAAAAATCACCTATAAGTCTTAAATATGGTTATTTGGATAACTGCAACAATTTATTATGATTTAAATTTTATTACGCGGTCCTGGCAAAAAACTGAGATAGTCGCCAGTTCAGTTCCGGTACGTAACAATTTATTAAAAACTTCTTCACAAAATTATACGGACTTGGAAATACATTCCTTCGGTAAAACTATACACAACAAATTTAATAGCGAACTTTTTATTTCGAAAAGTAATAAGTCTGTAGAAGATTCACTACATGGCGTCGATCAAGAAGACAATAATTTAGCAATTTGGAGACAAGTTTAGGTAAAAAAAACTGATATTTACTTTTTCTTAAAAATTTTTTAGCTTAATCAACAAAAAATATACACAGGAGGTTATCAGGGAGACAGCAAAAAAAGCTTAAGGTATAAAAAATACCGTTATTATGCTAATATATCGTTAAAATTCGATGCGTTACTTATATTTAGCACTATAACACCTAAATACTAAAATTCAATGAAATAACTTAAATAAGAGCGAAGATAATTAAAAAAAACTTCTCCTGTACAATTTTGTTTTTGTTACTTAAGCTTTTTGTGCGGTTATAGCTCGATATATAGTTATATACATTCATATATTAAAAATATATGGACCATATATAATTTTTTTAGCTGGGTTATTTCTTTTTATTTTTTAATTTTCTATCGGATACCAAATTTGTATTAATTTTGGAGTTATGTCACTAAGCTTAATTTGTTCCGGCCCATATCTCGAAAACTAAATCTTGCCGCCAATTTTTTTTATTATATTCGTTAAGCTATGCCGTGTCGGGAAATATAGTGGAGAAAACCTTTAAGCCCGTCCAAAGGCAGGCAGTGCAGAAAAATGTTATTACCCAGCTAAAAAAATATGTCTGGAGCATATATGATATCCCATATATGGTTCGGATCCGAAAAATGAGGCTATATGGACATATGTGATCATATATATTAATACATTTTCATACATGAATGTGTATTCCCTATATAGTATGTAAAGTTCATATTAATTAAAAAGGCGCACTACTGTGCAATAAATTATATTATTAAAATTATTTTTTAACCCCCGACTAAAAAAAGGGGTGTTATAAGTTTGTAGTGTGTGTCTGTGTATCTGTGTGTCTGTCTGTGTCCACGTACAGGCCAAACGGCTGGACCGATTTTCATTTAGTTTTTTCTGTTTGAAAGATGACTTGATCGAGAGGGTTCTTAGCTATGTTTGAAAAAAATTGGTCCAGCCGTTTAGAAGATATAACATCTTTTCTGAAAAAGTCGGGGGTTTTTAAAATTTTTAATTTTTGTTATTGTAAGATTGTTCGAATAAAATAATTCAAAACGAACTAAAAGACATTTCATTCGACATTTTAAGAGAAAATGTGAATCGATTATTAAAAAAACAAAACAAACATTCGTAAACAACATATAATTTAAAAAATCAGATTAAAAACTAGTTCAATTATAAAAGAAAAAATAATCCAGTTATATGAATTTTGCTTCTTAATATATCTGAGGATTCGGTTACTTTTTATAAAATTAATAATAATTTAATGACTGAATTGTATTTTTGATTATTTGATTTATTAAATAGGCACACAATATATAAAATCCTACAAGAATGATATTTTGGTTGCACGAGTTTTTATTTTTTAAACCTTGAGGCTCTACGCATATTAACTTTGCATCGGCTTATGTATTTTTTAACAGACTTTCGATTCACCAGTGATTAAAAATAGGGAAAAAGATCGAATTAACAAAATTTAATCTTTTTTTATTGCAAATGCGATCTTATGTGATATATCATGTATGCATATATTTTTATATGTCACCATATATAACATCTTATTTCTATAAAAAATAAAAGTAGCTATACAAGACCAAATGAGTGAAGGTTATGAAATTAAGGTGCCCAACCCAGTTGAAATGAGTGTTACAATAACAGATATATCATTTAAATATTCTGAAGAAGAAATAATGGATAAGCTAAAAAAACAAAACCCAATTTTGCGTGAAAGTAAAATGAAAATTTCTAAAATATACAGTTTTAAAAAGAATAACAAAACAATTTATAGTGCTAGAGTTAATATTGATAATGAGTTATACAAAAAAATAATGGAAGAACAAAAAGTAAATATTGGTTGGGAAAAATGTAGAGTTTTCGACGGAACCGAAATAACACAATGCTTTAAATGCAAAGGTTTTAACCATATAGCTAAAGATTGTAGAAACCAAGAAGTATGTATAAAATGTCATGGAAATCATAATAACAGAGAGTGTGATCAGGAAATAATAGAAAAATGTATAAATTGTATACGAATAAATAAAAAGCTTAATCTTGGACTAGACGAAAATCACCATACAATGAATCGTGAGTGCCCCGTTTATAAAAATAAATTGAGTACAAAACAGAGAAGAATTGGGATAAATTTGTAACAATCAAAGAATTTAGTTCGTATTATTTATACAAATGTTCAGGGTTTAATCAATAATTATAATCAAGTAGAAATTATGGTCGAAAATGAGCAACCTGATTTTATAGTGCTCTCAGAAACGCACTTAACAAAAGACATCGAAGAAGAAGAAATTACATTAGATGGATATGGACAAATCACAACATTTTCTGAATCCATAAGAACAAGAGGTGTTATAATATATTTTAAACAAAATTATAAAATAAAGAAAATTTTTGAAAAAGTAGAGGACTTAAAATACTGGATAAATGCATGCACTGTAAAAAATAAAAACAATTATTTTATATTGGCAGCAGTATATAGATCTCCATCATACAATGAAGCTGAATTTTGTGAAAATTTTGAAAAAGTTATCGAAGAACTTAGTGAATATAATAATGAAATAGTAATAATAGGAGATTTTAATATAGATTGGTCACGAAATGGTTTTTATAAACAAAAACTAGAAAGCATACTTAATGACAACGGAGTAAAACAAATAGTTAATGAATATACAAGAGTAACACAGAATACAAGAACTATAATAGATTTAGTTATAACGAACAAAGACAAAATATCAGTAGACATCAACAGTGACAATAAAATATCGGATCATGAGACAATAAGCATAAATATTGAATGTAATTCAAATGAATTAGAACAAATACAATACAAAGAATTAAATAGTTTCAAATACAACAACAATCTGTTTTCTAGAGAATTAGGCCAAGTGCTAACAATTAATGAAAATTATATCTTAAATAACAATGTCAACTTGTTTGATGCGTGCATTGAAAAAACTATTGAAAAATTTACAAAAATAATTAAAATAAAAGAAAATTACGAATGCCGCTGGTTTAATCAAGAACGAAGACAATTAAAGCAAGAAAAAATTGTTAAATACCAAATTGCAAGATCAGTAAATACGGACATAGAATGGAAAAATTACAAAACAATAAGAAATATATATAAAACCAAAATAGTGAACGAGAAAAATAGATACATTTGCAATAGAATAAATAATGCAGATAATCAGAAACAAATGTGGAAAGAAATCAAAGACTTAATTCTTAAGAAAAACCGAACTGTGATAGAATCTGTTACATTCAATCAAATATAATTTAAGGATAGTTACCAAATTGCTAATCAGTTTAACCTTTTTTTTATAAATAGCTTAAAAGATATAAGAGATAGTATAGAAGATGTGCAATATATAAATCAAGTACCTGTGATAACTAGCAAATTAAATTTTCGTGCAATTAATATTCAAGAACTCTTAGATATATGTAAGAGGATGAAAAAGAAACCAGACTTCAACAAAGTATCAATAAACATTATTTTAGATAATTGGAATTTAATAGGAAATAAACTACTTTATATAATAAATAAATCTTTAGAAACAGGAATTTTTCCTGAGTCATGGAAAGAGACAATGGTAACACCAATTGAGAAAGTTACAAAAACCTAGAAAAGTGAAGAATATCGCCCAATAAATACTTTAAAAACGTGTGAAAAAATAATCGAACAAGTTGTTAAAATACAATTGGAAAACGTAATAAATAGGTGGAAAAAAATAGATAAAAATAATAAAGTAATGGCAATCTTCCTAGATTTTAAAAGGGCTTTCGAAACAATTGACCGAGATATATTGCTACAAAAACTATACATGTATGGAGTGAAAGACAAAGAACTAAGATGGTTTAAAAGTTATTTAACGGAAAGAAGACAAAAAACTAAAGTGAATAATAAAATATCAGGTATATTAAACAATGAATTTGGTGTGCCTCAAGGTTCTATTCTGGGCGCATTATTATTTATAATATATATAAACGATATGCCAAACATATTGAAAAAATGTGAAATAGTATTATACGCGGATGATACGTTGATTTTTACCGAGGCAAAAAATGAAACAATATGTCGAGAAAACATAATGTACGATTTAATGAAAATAAATGAGTGGCTTAAAATGAATAAATTAAAATTGAATGAAAATAAAACAAAATTAATGGAAATCAACATGAATAGTGATTTGGTAATTACAATCAATGATACAGTAATAGAAAAAGTAAATCAAATAAAATATCTAGGTTTTATAATAGACAAGGATTTAAAATTTAAAGAACATATTAACTACATATGCAAAAAGATTGGTTAAAAAATGGGATTTTTTAAACGCTTAAGAAGTAAAGTCTCAATAATGACTGCAATTAACATATATAACATAATAATAAAACCACATTTCGAATTCGGTTCCACTATTTTATATACATGCTGCACAAATACACAAATAGAAAGACTACAAAAATTACAGAATAAAGCAATGAGATCAATTTTAAAATACAATAGATATACGCCAACACAATTTATGCTCAACACACTGAAATGGTTAAATATAAAGCAACGGTTACAATTGAACACACTCAAATTTATTAGAAAAATAAAAATAGGCGAAGCACCACAATACTTGTGTGACCAAATAGAATATGTTGGAGAAGTACAACCCTACTGCCTTAGAATTTCAGAAAACTTTAGACTTCAGAGAGTTTCAACAACCGCAATGCAGTTGCGTAATATTATTAGATCGTAATAAGCAAAAAGTGCTAAGAGACTATTCATAAACGTTTCATAGTGCTATGAGGCTGTAATAAACCTTTAATAAATTTGAAAATTTTATTGTAACTGAAACCCTTCTTTAAACGTTTAATAGGGAATATTTGTATTAATTTTTTGACATTTGTGTTGCTTCAAAAAATATTTACTTCGAAGTGAAAAATAAAAAATATAAAAAAATAAAAGAAATGGATGTAATACAATTAATTTCTACAATAGGTAAGTTTTATGAAATATATACATGTAAACTACGTACATTTAAATGAAATACAATATTATAGATAATATTGCTCAGGTGCCAAGACGACCCAAAACGTTTAGAAAAAGACGCGACCCATTTCTGATGTCTAATGACCAATTCAAATCAAGATATCGTTTTAAAAAGGCAACAGTACGAAAAGTAATTCAAATGGTGAAACCAATTATAGAATTGGACACAAGAGGATGTGGAACTTCCGTGGAGTTACAAACTTTGGTGGCTTTACGTTGTTGGGGACGAAGAGAGGTAAGACTTACAAGCAGCTGCAATGTATTTTAATTTTTAAGAAAAATTTTAAGGTTCAAGATGATTCGGGTGATCTCCATGGTCTAAGTCAACCCACAGTTTCAAGAATTTGCGCCAGAGTTGCTCGAGCATTAGCTTCCTTTGGCAGAGAAAAAATCAAAATGCCAAACTCGATCATGGAGGAACAAACCCTAATGAGAGACTTTAAAGCAATACGAAATTTCCCGGGAGTTATTGGGGCCATTGATGGAACCCATATCAAAATAAAAAAGACAGGAGGGGATCTGGCGCAGTATTATATAAACCGCAAGGGATATTACTCGCTAAACGTACAGGTAATGTACTCCATTTAACAAATTATATAGAAATAATATAATTTTTCTTAGGTGATTTGCGACGCAAAACTTTCGATAAGGGATGTAGTGGCAAGGTGGAGAGGGAGTACGCACGACTGTCGGATCTTCAATGAGTCAAATATCAAACAACGATTTGAAAATGGAGAGTTTAGAGGCCGCTTACTGGGCGATTCTGGATATAAATTGCTAACATATTTATTTACCCCACTGTCAAGGCCACAGAACGATAGAGAAAATAAATATAATGTTCCCCATATTGCAACTAGAAATCCGGTAGAACGTTGCTTTGGAGTTTGGAAACAGCGTTTTCGTTGTTTACTAGATGGGTTAACTATAAGCTTTGAAAATGCAAAACCCTTAATAGTCGCCCTCTCTGTCCTCCATAACATTGCAATTGAGGAAAATGATACTGCTCCAGGTAATAAACATTTTAATATAAATAATTAGATATGAGACGAAAAACGATGTGCATACATGCTTAGATACAAAAATATTTACAGATCTTTATTCGAAATTTTTTATTCGAATCGTTTTTTATACATGTATGCTTGTATTTAATTTAAAATATCATATGCTCTATTCACAACCTACTGTAGGAGTCATAGGTTGTACATCAATCGTTGCTAATTTTAATAAAACCTTTGCTTATAAACAAATTACCAACAACTTGTCTTCGACCTACTACTCCAACAATTGGTTGTGAATTGAGCAATACGTTCTTACTATTATTTATAAGTAAATCAACCTCTGGTATGCTGCCAATAAAATTATATTACCAACTGAACTTTATTTCAATAACCAAATTGAATACATATCGCTCATTTGCTTCAATAGCATTAAAACAAAAGATATGTATTTTTAAGTTAATAATGCAGAATATTTCGGCATTTCAAATTTTATTTTGTGTAAGAATTTTGTATATGTAAGTATTTTGTACTATTGAAGTTAATGATCGATATATCCATGCATGTCTTGTATTTTTCAAATTCATTGCATTTTTATTAACATTTTAAAATTGTTATGTACTGTAATTAACATAAGATGCATATATGTATAAATATATAGCCGGGTTTACATCTGTGTACCATGTGCCCCAAAAAGCGTAACCACTAATTACTAATGAAAAACTGTTTCATTCAGACATATACTCATTGATTTAAACAGTTTCAAATTATGTTGGATTCTATAAAATTTTCTATGTTATGTATGAAATTGTTTAACTTAATAAATACGTGTCTGAATCAAACATGTTTTCATTAGTAATTAGTGGTTAAGTTTTTTTGGGCACATAGTAAAAAGATGTAAACTGGGCCTATGTATGTATGTATGTATATTATAAAAATTAATTATAAAAAGTAGTAGTAGTAGTAGCTTCTGCCGGCAGCGAATATGTTCCAGTCTTAATTTTCCATTTGATCAGTCTCTACGTTATCTGTAAAAGATTATTAATACGTAATTTTATATTTCAGATGATGACAGTGCAGGACAAAACCAGTATGGAGTGGAGGAAAACGATATTTTTTTAACTGACTATAATGCCCGACCACTGGAAGGAAGAGCTAATGTTGTTTTAAAAAATTTTATACAACAAAATTTTTAAGAAATGTACCCACTACTACATAGCTGTGTACATATGAATATGTATAAACATTTGAATTTTGATTTTCTTATATATACAAGTTCTTACAATTTGCTATACATTGTACAAACAAAGTAAATTTATGCTATCGCTTGAATTTGCATTTGAAAAGACAGTTTGAAAGAAAATTTCTCAAAACAAAAACGTTTTATAAATAACTTGTTTATGTAGAGATATTTTGATTGAAATTTTCTTCTTAAATGCAAGAAGGCTTCTGAATTGAGCAAATATATAAAAACATTGTATTAATAAAAAAAAAATAAAAAAAGGTATGTTACCTTTTTCTTTTACATTTTCTTATTTTTTAATATTACGAACTCCAAATCTAGAATTCTTGATTTTCTATTTTCGATTTCTTGCATTATCTTGAACTCCATGTCAAGATTTCTACCACGCCTTCTTTCATTTTCCATTTGGATACTGTGGAGTTCATCGCGATTCTTAATTTCAATATCAGCAATTTTTTTATGTTGCTATTAGCTACATTTTGACTTGAAATTTGCAAATTCTAAATGGAACATGAAACTCAAAAACTATTATTACAATTACATACATACATATGTATGTACAACGTTATTATAATAAAGAAGAACGTTATTATAATAAAGGATACAGACTTTATTGTACCGAAGAACGTTTTTCATTATTTAAAGGGAAACGATACGAAAATTGAACAAACAGACTGTATGTGAGTAGAAAAACGAGCTAAGAGAAATATTTCTTTAAAACATACATATCGTTAACTTAATACGAAAAGGCCCTAACTCATTTTTTAATATTTTACAGGAGGAGGAAAAAACTAAATAAAAAAAGATGCAATATTGATACAAAATTTTTTAAAACGCAATTTTTATTTAAAACACTACATAAGCACATAATATTGCGTTAAAAAAAATTTTGTATCAATATTGCATCTTTTTTTATTTAGTTTTTTCCTCCTCCTGTAAAATATTAAAAAATGAGTTAGGGCCTTTCCGTATTAAGTCAACGATATGTAAGTTTGAAATTACAAAGCGTTTTCAAATCACATAGATTTCCATAATACCACTTGAATGTAAAACTTTCTTTGGATTTGCAAAGATCATGCTGTTTGTACAAACTCACTGGATGTGTTACAATACTCAACTTAACCTTTTCTTTGTAATTTTTTTTTCTTGTGGTTCTACTTCCACATCGCGCTCACATAATGTAGCGCACTCTTCTACGTCGGCGGTTGAGAAATGCATTTGGGGAGGCTCTATTATTTCCACTTGGCTGATCTAAATAAACATAGATACATACATATGTAAGTAATTATGTATGTTTGCATGTACAGTGTACATAGTACACACATACATTTCGCTCATTTACTTTAAGGACGTCATACTAAAAAAAGTGTTTGCCAGAAAACGAGTTAAAGTTTTCAATTTACCCACAACTTAATGGAAAAAGAAAATTGTATTTTCCTCCCAAGAATTGAGTAAGCAAGATATTTGTATGAAGTTTTTACAGAATATGGAGAATTATATGAGGATTGATTCTGCATCATCAACTCACAAATTCAATTTTTTGAGTTATGACGTTCTTTGAATAAATGAACGATATGTATGTACATACAAACGTTTGACACAAGCTCACATTTTGGTTGGACAATGCAGCATCGCAATCGAACTCATTTTGATCAATAATAAATTCCTGAGGAAGCCACACGCTGATGTCGCTTGCTTCCACAACGATATCTGGTGGTTTCGGCCCACCACCAGTTTGCTTTATTTGCTGCCTATGAGCAGCATGCTCCTTCTTGGCCACAATTTTCATCAGCGTCCACTGTGATTTTAACTGCGATATGCATCTCGACGCTCCTTGTCGCAAGTTGTTGAAGCTGTGAAAAATTACAACATATACATATGTTACTAATTATGTGTGTTGTCTTTCAAAAATATGCACTTTACCTTTCTGCGAGCTCCTCCCAGGCTTTTTTTTTTTTTGGTTGGAATTGGTGCCCGTATTTTTATTTTCTATTACGGATACTCTTTCTTTCACCAATTCCTTAAGCAAAGTCTACACAAAAAAGATGCAATAATAAGTATGTATGTATGTGAATACATATATGTGTATTCTACATTCTTTTTGCATTTTAATAATACTTACCTTGTCTTCTTCCACCCAGTTATCACTTCTTTTTCTTTTAATTTTTATAGTTTCCATTTTCCTAACAAAGTAAATGAATTATTTATATTAAATGCTTCGTTTCCGAAGAAAACAACGTAGTGCAGCAAAAACAATTGTAACAAACTCGTTATTCGAATACTTTTATACACTTTGGTCGGAACATATTGCTTAGCAAAATCTTTGGAAACTACATTTAGCAATTTTAACTTTTTTTCATTAATATAACCAATATGTCATTAATTTAAATTTATTTAACAGAAGCTAAATGTGATCATCTCTTTTTTATAACCATTACATGCTACTTATCTAATCGGGTATTTTATTGTATGCATCACTACATTTACCTTGACAATTGAAAAAACACAGTGTTGTTAACACGCAATCACAAAATGAAAAAAATCGCTTAATAGTTAATTCAGCTTTATTAAGCATTTATGAATAATGTTTCTTATTATTGCTTAATAAGGCGAAATCTGATTAATAACTAATCTGAGCATAATTCCTTCAATACAAATTTTTTATGAATAAGACTGTAAAAATATATGGCCCATATATAATTTTTTTAGCTGGGTTGTTCCGAATTATTTGCTTCATTTATTAACTTCCTTTTTTAAGGTTTCAAATTCTGGTGAAAGAACTTCAAATAGTCGCCTATCTAAAGATCATATTTGGTATGTAAAGCCTAAATTATGTGCAGCATCTGTTTTAAAAAGCACAACAAAAGTAAAAAGTAGACTTGAAGCAATAAGTACTCTTGAAACAAGTAGAAAAGATGAACCACTTATACATATTACGCAAGAACTTCGTGACAACTGTGTTTTATCTAAAGTAAAGGTAAATAAACATAAAATCAAAGGTTTCGGAAATAATATAAATATGAAGGAGAGCAGTGTGAATATAACATCACAGAAAAAAGCTCTTTTTGTGGACCAAATCGAAGCAAAAAAACGCAACGCAAATGATATGTACAACCCAACTGCGCCAGACCTTGAAACAATATTAGATTTGGAAACTCATAACGTAACATCGCAAATACATAAACATCATTCCAATATCTCGGAATTGCGTCGTAGCGCAGGAGGACAATTATTACAGAAAAGATTAACCCTATCAAATTCGAGCTATAAACTTACAGATATTGAGAAGGACTCACGAAGTCCTCCAAGAATTAAAATTTTTTCAGAAGACAATCTCTGTGAATCAACTTCTGCATCAGTATGTAAAGCAGAACGAGAAGTAGATGATTTCTTAGCAAAGGAAAACATTAACATGAACGCTGATATAAAACTAATAACAGGAGCAATGCATTCAAGTGGTATAAGGAAATCACACCCACTGAGTAAGTTATATTCTGTTATGCCGTTTTAAGCTTTTCGAAATTAAATAAATATAGGCTGCTTTGTTTTAGCGTTTTTTAAAAAATACTAAATTTATTTTATTGCACTTTACATTTTTACGAAAAAGAAAAATATCCCCACAAGAATAGATGATTGCGTGCCTAAAAGAGGTGTCACTACAGATCAAAAAACCCCAGCTAGCCAGGAGCTGTTTAATAAACGATGATGTTTGATATACAACTCCTAAACGAATCTCCTGATGTTTATTTGTATAGTGCACTTAACTTAACTCTCTCTTATATATCTTCCAATGTTTAATCGACGACTGCGCAAAGCAAGGAAGGTAATGTGTTTATCAACCTATGTACATATATACACATATGGTCAAAATAATAAGTGCACGACGATGTTTTACTTTTTAATGTACATAAAGATAAAAATTATTTTAGCAAGAGAAAAAATTTTAAACTTAATTTTTGTAAGCCAAATCAAATGTAACAAAGCAGTATTTATAAGATAAAAACATAAATTGACATATTTATGGTATCAAAGAGAAAATATGAATAAAACTTAGTTGTCAAAATAATAAGTACATTTTGGATATGAAACATCCATCGAAACCGCAAATTCTTTTCAGCATATGACCAAGCTACCTGGCCGTATACCTAGAAAGGTTCTATTACACCCGAAAAAAATTTCAAAGCGACGTAATCTTCGCTCAAAAACAATTCAGTTGGTCGCAACAACTACTTATAAACAAATGTCATAACATTCTTTTTGATAACGAAACAAAAATAAATCGCTACGGACTCACGTCAAATCAAATATTTCTACCTTCATCCGCATTCATTTTGTGTATAATTTAATTCAATTTCATTCAATGCAAAAAAAATTCACCTTAAATCATGGGTGACCAAGATAAATTTAAGGTTGTGTAAGTGAGCGAAAAAGATAAACACACAGGCAGAAATAATTAATGAAAGTAATTCTTATATGATTTTTTTTATGAAAGAATTTGTTTCTAGAAAACCGTTTCAACAAAAAGTAATAAATAAACATTATTATTCACTTTAATTCTGACTAAAAACCAATTTGTAAGAGAAAATAATTTTTAATTTCCATGTAAGCAAAAGCATTTTTTAACATAAACAGCATACATAATAAATTTCTCGCAGTGCCTTTGAGAAAAATGAGTAAAAAGATAAGCAAAAATTTATCTCAGATAAGACTAAGCGAAAGAGAATAATAATACGTGTGAATTCGATTTGCAAAAATTTTGCTACATGATGTTCACCCATGCCTTAAATACATTAAATCTTACTCAGTAAAGCATTAAACACATAAACCACAGCAGGCTACATGGCTACACGACTACAAGTGTCGCTGGCAATAAATGTTGCCTGGTAGCCAGCTACTTAATCATTTTTAAGACTGCAGCGACACCATAAATATATATTCAGTGGGGCCGCTTTCAAATATTTCACATTTATAAAAATAAAATAGTTTATTCAAAAATTTCTTATTTGTTTATTTCTTTCTATTTGTTTTTTTTTGGGAATTTTGCTATTCATAAGCTTAGTAATCTCTTCAATACATTTAGCAAATTTTTCTGTAACGCGATTTTTTCGCGTTTTTCCCGTTTTTTTTCAAAATTTTTTTTATTTTAATGACTCACGATTTCTAAACAATTTTAGCGTTTGCTTCCGATTTTGAAAATTTTCGCGATTTTTTGCTAAGTTCGCAATAAGCGCGGCTTTTTGTAGGTTTTTACTTTCCTAAGAGTTTTGCCGATTTTTCAACAATATTAGACTTTGTTATCATCTTGCTGTTAATAAGTTTTTGCGAATTTCCGCCATTTTCGCGATTTTGAGCGAATTTTTATCATTCCTTACAGTTTTAGCAATTTTTGATGGCTTGTTGAAAATTTTGCAATTTCTCGCGATTTTTTGCAAACTTCGCGATAAATGCGACTGTTTGCATGCTTTTAGCCTCCAAACAGTTTTGCCGATTTTTAAATATTAGAATTCCGCTATTAATACGGTTTTGCAAATTTTCGTAATTTTCGCGATTTTTACCGAAGTTTTTGCATTCTTTAAAATTTTAGCGATTTTTAATTAATAATATGGCTTTTTTATAATTTTGCAAATTCTCGCGATTTTTGCAAAGTTCGCGATAAAAGCGGCGTTTTGCGTGTCTTTTAGCTTCCTAACAGTTTTAAAGACATTTAAACATTTTTAGACTTTGTCATTATTCCGCTGTTAATAACTTTTTCGTTATTTTCGTAATTTTCGCGAATTTTTTGCATTCCTTACAGTTGTAGCGATTCTTAATCAATATTATGGTTTTTTTAAAATTTTGCAATTTTTTGCGAATTTTCGTTTTTCGCTTTGCAAAAATATAATTACTTTTGTAATTAACATTAAAATTGTGTAATTCTCTTTTTATTTTGCAATAAAAAATATTTCTTGGCAATAATTTGTTTAACATATTTCGCTATACTGTCAACATACATATACATATGTATATGTATGAAAGTATGTACATATATGCATTTGAGTTTTACATTACTCTTTACCACCAAGTATCTATATTAGGGTTGTTATTCGTCCTCTTTTTCATGGATACTGTCCTCTTTTTGGAAACTCTGTCCTCGAAAAAAATTCGCGTCCGGCAAAATCCTACTTTTTAAGACCTTTTCTCACTTTTCATTGCTTAACAAAAGGGAAATAATTTTTATTGGATGTTCAGTTTATCTTATAAATAACACTGTTGATGAGTGTTGTGATATGTTATTTTATGACGTAGAATTATTGAGATGTACTTAAAATATCGATGGAGTTGCGTAAAACGGCCCAAAATAATATAGTACATAGCCTTAAGCGAAAAATCAAAGTTTTTATTTTATGAACAAACTAGCTGAGCCCGACAAACGTTGTATTACTCTCAATTATGTTATATTTTTTTAATTACTAATTACTCCACACAGTTGCTACTTGTTGGGTCAGAAACAAAACAAAAACCTACCGGGTATTGACACGATCCTTTGCTAAAAATTTCGGCCCCATAGCTCTTATAGTTCCAGAGATCATGCGTTAGAAACAAATACACACTACGATTTTATATATATAGATATATGTATGTAAGTGTATACATTTGAGTTTTAAATTACTCTACCACCAAGTAACTAAAAAATTTTAAAACCGTTGAAGATTAATAAAGTGCGTACGTACATCGGTGAATTCAAGAAAATTTACTTTCATCCATATTTCAAAAAGAACCCATAACTTTTTAGTAATAAATTTTTGATATATGAAATAGCGAAGTATATTTATTTGACAAAAGCGGGACGGAAGTGCATATAGACAATTGCCTTAACCACAAAAACAAGCAAAATTTTCAAATTTTTGATATATGGAGTTTGATATTTATAATGAAAGAAGTTCATCAGATCATTGATCAGATCATTGGTGCTTGTTTAGCCTGGTTAGTAATAATGTTCTTGTTCGTGGAAATATTTTCTTAAATATTTGTTTTGCCTTCGTTGGATTCTCTCGACATTGGAAGCTGAAGCAGTGCCCCATAACTGAATTCCGTAGCACCATATTGGCTTCAAAAGCGACTTGTACAGTAAAAGTTTGCAGTCTAAGCTGAGTGTTGAGTTTCTGCCAATCAACCAATAGATGTGAGTTAACTTAAGTTTCATCTGAGTTAACTTAGAGTCAATATGATGTTTCCATGTAAGTCTTCGATCAAGGTGTATACCAAGGTATTTCACTTGGGAATGTTGAGGAATATTATGATTGTTGATTCGAATAGGGGAGCAAGTATCTCTTCTTAGGGTGAACGTTATGTATAACGTTATATGGACACACTTTTGTTCATTGACTTTAATTCTCCATAAGTTCAACCATATTTCCAGCTGAGTGATATGTTCCTGGAGATTGCGGGATGCCTCATAAGGGGTTTCATGCACACTCATACAGGCTGTATCATCGGCAAAAGTAGAAATATGGATATTATTGCTCACAGGCATATCACAAGTATATATTAAATACAAGACAGGACCCAGAATACTACCCTGGGGCACACCAGAAGATATAGATTCGGGCACACTCGTGAACTCTCCTTCCACAACAGTGAACTTCCTATCAATAATATAACTTTCCAAATGCTTTTGAATGTTTATTGGCAGATATGTCTTCAATTTTAAAACTAGGCCTTCGTGCCATACTTTATCAAATGCCTGAGAAATCAATAAAGAGAGCAGAACAATACTTCTTTTCTTCAAATGTTCTTCTTACAACTTGGACCAGTCTATGCGTTTGTTCAATCGTGCTGTGCTGACTTCTAAAGCCAAATTGATGGTCCGGGATGTACCCATTATCAGTTAAAATTTTGGACAATTTAGTCATGAGGAGCTTTTCGAAAAGCTTTGAGATTGTAGATAGTAAGCTTATAGGCCTATATGACTTAGTCTTGGTATGATCTTTGCCCGCCTTTGGAATCATTTTGATCTTGGCCAGTTTCCAGTTATGTGGAAAATACTGCATTCTTAAAATAGCATTAAAAGTAAATAGCAGGATTCTTATTGCAATATGAGGCAAGTTCATGAGCATTTTGTTACTAATGCCATCAATACCTGGAGCTTTCCTTGGGTTGAGTTCAGCAATTACTTTTTGTACTTCACGCATCGTAAACCTTAAGGGACGAGGGGGTAGAGAAACTACACTCGGTAAATCAGCAGCACCCGTACATGAATTGGGAGTGAATACAGATTTTAAATGCTCAGAAAATAAGTTACATTTCTCACTATCACTTCTTGTCCAGCCTCCGGTCGCAGTACGCAATGGTGATTTAAGATCAACGGGTCGTTTAAGATTTCTAGTAGCGCGCCATAAAAAGTAATTAGATGCGGACGTTACATCAAGACCTTCTAAATACTTTTCCAGTAGTGCAGTTTTTTCCGATGATAGCAGCTCTTTGAGTCGTTTAGTACATTCTTTAAGTCTGATTTTATTTAGGGGTGATCTGTGTTGCTGCCATTCTCTTCTAGCTCTCCTTTTTTCACATACAAGACGTGCAATTTCCGTAGAATAAATTCTGTTAAAGCCGGTCTGCGGATAGGAGGTAGTGGCGTGTTCAGCAGCCTGTTTAATATTTTCGTTAAGATTGGCAATATTAAATTCAATATCATGGCATGATCTAAGCTGAATGTTTTCTACGCAGTGACTACTAAGATATTTTTTGAATACCAGCCAGTTGATTCCATTAATCATCTTCACATATGAGTTAGTTAAATCACTCCTTAGTGGGTTGAAAATTGTAACTATTGTTGGAGAGTGATCGGAGGACAGATCTAGAGAGGCCTCTACATGAATTAAGTCCCTATGAATATTTTTCGTGACGGCAAAATCTATAACATCTGGAATTTTTCTTACGTCAGTAGGCCAGTAAGTAGGCTCCCCACTCGAAATGACATCTAAGCCCATTTTTGAAATTGTATTGAACAAGGCTCGACCTCTAGGTGTAACAAGACGCGATCCCCAGTAGGTATGTTTTGCATTGTAGTCACCAGCTGCCACGAAACAAGATCCAAGCGATTTGTAGAACTTCTCATACTGATCTTCGCTAACTGAAAATCTGGGAGGTGAGTAAATTGATGATATCACGAAATTCGCACAAAAATTTTCTACGAAAATATTCGTTGCTTGCAAATATTCTTCACTAACGTTGTCAAGGACATAGTGCTTGAGTCTTGACTTAATCAGAATTGCTGATCCACCACATGCTCTCTCTCTCGGGTCCTTTGTATCATATAAAGTGTAACCATTTATTTTAAATAAGCTTCTTGAGGTCAAATGAGTCTCAGAAACCAAAATTATATCAATATTTTTTTCCATGAGGAAGTGCTCAAGTTCATTTTTATGTTGGCGAATGCCGTTTGCGTTCCAGAAACATATTTTTAACGTGTTCATGGTTTATTAACTAATGCTTGAAGCAGTGTATTCTGCATTCGCAGCATTTCTTGCATCATACTTGTCATATTTGTAGTAAAGTTGTTTATAGTTAGCACCAGATTCTCAATAGTAGCTTCAAGGCGACTAAAGTTAAAGCTTGAGTTTTAATTCGTTGAATTATTTGGCGGTGGAACATTTTGCGTGGGAATTGAACTAGTCTTAGCAGCATCAGCGTACGATACACGTGAAGTAACTGGTTGGCTGATTTGAGCAAAAGTGTCGGAGTTCGCGTTTACTTGTCGAGCTGGAGTTAACTTGGGTTTTTGACCCATAGCCTGTTTAACGAAAGAAACTACAGGGCACCCTTTATAGTTAGCTGTGTGATTACCTCCACAATTACTATATTTTTTTTCTGCTTGATCTTTTGGCTTAGTGCAGCTAGCAGTACCATGCAATTCACCGCAGATAACACACAATGTAGGTAACTTGCAGTAAGTTTTCGTACGGCCATATTCTTGGCAATTATGGCACTGTACGGGACCTGAACGCTTACGTGGCTCTTCAACTGTGATTTTTCGATGTAAGAGATACTTTACGTTATAAACTGGATGGGCTTCATTTTTTTTCAATTGTATGTCATTCGGCTCCAGTTCAACCCGAAATAGGGGTTGGGGGACCTTTTCTCTATTAAATATGTTGGTAACATTTTTTACGTTGAATCCTTGGTCGACAAGTGCACATTTTACTTCTTCGGGTTCAACATATGAATCTATGCCCTTTAATACTATCTGTAGGCCTTTAGCACTCTTAAGTTGGTATGTGTAAAAATTTGTTTTATTTTTTTCGAATTCACTAACAATTTTTCGGAAATCTTTTTCATTATATATTTGGATTTTAGTTTCATCAATATTACCTCGTTTAATTGGAATGATGTGAAAAGTATTTTCTTCACCAATGGTCGACAGTAGTTTTTTTATAAGCGCGTTAGAATTTTTTTCTCTCAGATAAATAGGTGGTGGCTTAAAAGACTTTTGCGATGATGTAGAGGGCTTGTCGTCGGTGTCTTGCAATAATGAAAAACGATTTTGACGATTGGTAGATGATGCGCTGTTATCCCTAGACATCTTTAGGGCAGATGAAATTTTTGAAGAATTTGGGCTTCGCCCACGCTTTACCACTGTTATATAGCTGTCCATTCCCACTTGTACCTTGGGTTTTGAGCTACTGTTATCTGTAGTGATAACTTGGTTTAGTGATGAAGGCGAGCCCGATGCGGATGATATCGCAGACTTAAATGAAGAAGTACTAGGCAATGGTAATGTTAACGATTCACTAGTTGGCATTGGACAAAGCGAAGTTGATCGCTGACGAAAAATTGGCTTTGCCGTTAAAAAAAGATTTTCATCAGATTTATTATTTATATTTTTTTTCATTAAGAGTTTCAGAACTCACAGTAAAATAAGCATTTCTGCCGTTAGAACTCACTTCAAATTTTTTTTCCTTTGAGGTACTCATACAGAGTATTATTCCTCAAGGGAACTTTGTTTGTGTTAACGGTTTTTTTTTGTTTTTGCTATTTCTTGCAATGTAAAAAATATTAGTAAAGCCAATAAGCTTATTTATCAAGGTGAATATGTATTACGAATATTTTTTGTATAATTTTTGATTTTGTTGTTTTTTATATTTGTTTCGTATGTATGTATGTAAAAAAACCGCTTTAATGTCTCTTCACTATGAAGGTTCAACGAGAACTTAAATATTTGTATGAAATATATTTTGAAACTTTTGTTAACAAAGGGTTAAATTTAGTTTTTAAAATGTCGATCTAATAAAAACTCAAAATATTAATATCCTCTAATTTCTTAAAATAAAACGCCATGCATACGATTTCTATTGGATACTAAAATAATAGGTACTCTTCCATATTTATCGAAAAAATTAGGTTTTTTGTTAGTTTTTTACAATAAATTACTATTGTCATGTCCATGCTGTTATGTATATAATAACTTTCATTATAAATTAATCGACCTTTTTTATATGTTCAATGTAACTATTTTTTAAGCTTTAGGTCAGTAAATTTTATATATTTTAAGTTTTATATCGATATTTCGTTAACCTTTGATTAACTTCTTCAGGATTGTCCTTATTTTATTTTTTGGTAATTAGTTTTTGTCTTTTCTTCTTTTTAATCAGAATTACTGACTGCAAGGGATCTGTGTAGAGATGTGCAAATGTCGTGATTGCATGGTGTCACGCGTCAGTCACTCGTGATTCACGTGATTCGTGATCAAATATTATAACTAATCACGCGTGAGTGCGTGAGCGTGACTGAAAAAAATTTACTCGTGCGTGATCTTGCGTGATATTTTTTTAATAATCACGCACGAATTCTCACGCTCTCACGAGATAACATTCCTGCATAGGCACATATGTAACTGTATTCAATCATTTGAAATAAATTATTTTATAATAATAAATGCATATATGTATAGTAATATGTATGGTAGTATGAGCTTACAAACATAATGAATACCCCCAAACAAAATGTTTCGACTTTTTCTGAAGTCAGACTTGTCGTACCGAATTCGTTAAGACATTTCACACAGAAGAACGCTGATGATGAAGGTTTAGTGGCCTTCGAAAACGGCTAGCTGTTCCGTTCAACTATGTGTTGTCAGAATATTTACAACTAACTTTGGTGTTATTTGTTAATTAATAATTATGACATGTAATTTGGCTTAAAAAGCGATACGAACTTTAGCCTGTTCAAATCAAAAATATAGAAACAAATGGAGTTCGAATAATTATTAAAATTAACGAAAAAGCAAGTCGTTGAAGATATTTTCGATACAAATAAATTAATTAAATAATTATACAATTAAATCATAAATATAGATATTAAATTAACTTTGCTTTATTTCAATTTACATTGTAAATTTACATATATATATATATATATATATATATATATATATATATATATATATATATATGTAAATTATGTAAATTAATAAATAAATAATTTTTTTCAAACATAGCTAAGAACCCTCTCGATCAAGTCATCTTTCAAACAGAAAAAACTAAATGCAAATCGGTCCAGACGTTTGGCCTGTACGTGGACACAGACAGACACACAGATACACAGACACACACTACAAACTTATAACATCCCTTTTTTAGTCGGGGGTTAAAAAAGGATAGAAAAAACTATTTAAAAAATTAAACTTGATCAAAATTTATTAAAATTCGCTAAAATAATGTTCCACACACATATTGGTACCAATTGATACCAATTATTTATTTACTTGCTGATGATATAAACAAATTATTGTTATTGTATTCAAAGTAAAAAATATATTGTCCTATCTTTTCCATATTACCACGATAAAATTATTTCTAGTACAGTTTTACTTCTTTACATAACCAAAAGCCACTACACATTCCTCCAGTACATTTGTAAATTTTGTATGCTAAACATTAAGTCATATTATTATTATCTACAGTTATTATTTTAAAACCAGCTCTAAACAAATTCTATGGTAGCATTTTTTCAATTTCAATCTATATGCTTACAAAAATTAATTCTAATCACTTATACAAAATCACAATTTTTATTTTATTTTTTTTTTTTGAGACTTACAATCACCATATGAAATCGTCAATTATCTGAACTTACCCATTATTTACAATTATGAACGAAAACAAAAATTTAATACATATGTATAATTGCGTTCACTTGTGTTTAAAATTTTTATTTAATAAATGACAACAACATTTTTTTTTCTTCATATGAAGTCATTTAAACAAATTATTTATTTATTAATTTACATAATTTTTTTTTCTTATCAATTACACTTAGAGCTAATTAATTAAATATCTATATTAAGAAGAATATCATCATCCTCGTCCATAACTTCTCTATAAATATTTAAATTTGATAGTGTTGATACTGTTGAGGGGCAATTTATTTTATAATGTCCCCATGCATAAGTATCAACATTATTTTATATACAAATCTTTTATCATCAAATCGTTGACGAAATTTACACTTGTCTGTAGGAAATATCACTAGTGAATCAGTACTGATTCACCAGTGACTTTTTCGCCAGTACTACTGATCAATTATACCCCACACAATGCTTTTTGCTATAGACATTTAACATGTGCGTGTCATTGAAAACCAACTACAGACAGTGGAACTACTGATTAGACAGTTCTTTAGGGACCAAATGAAGACATTGGAAACAGATAGTCACTAGAACATTTAAGTTATTCCAGTATATACTTTTGATAATGAAATTACATAGTTTGTTCACATTTTGGTGTATTATTAATCAAATATATTAGAAATAGAACTTATACATAAAAAGCAAAAAAAAAGAGAGGAACTAATTCATTTATTCGTTCATCATTTTACCAGCAAGCAGGGATTTTGTTTGTCATTTCTATTAAATGCATATAACAGGTGTTTTTTTAGAGGTATAGAACTTCGAATTGAAATAAAACACAAGAAAATCGTTTTAATGTCCATCAATTTGGCTTTATTGGAAGGATAATTTTATGCCATTAATGTTTAAATATGATTTCGGGCATGTGGCCGCCGCGGCTGGCTCGAATAAAGCCAATTCTACAGGTCCAATTTTCAACCACTTTTTCCAGCATATGGGGCCGTATGTTGGCAATAACGCCACGAATGTTGGCTTCCAAGTCCCCTAACGTTTCTGGTTTGTTGGCGTAGACGAGCGACTTCACATATCCCCAAAGAAAATAATCCAATGGTGTCAAATCACACGATCTTGGTGGCCAATTGACAGGTCCATTCCGCGAAATTATGCGCTCATCGAATGTTTCCTTCAATAAATCGATTGTGACGTGCGCTGTGTGGCATGTAGCGCCGTCTTGTTGGAACCACAACTCATCCACATTCATGCCATCCAATTCGGGAACAAAATAGTCGGTTATCATGGCTCTATACCGGTCTCCATTAACGGTAACTGACTCTCCAGCATTATTTCGGAAGAAGTATGGCCCAATGACTCCACCAGCCCATAGAGCACACCAAACAGTCAGTTTTTGTGGATGTAATGGCGTCTCAAGGGTCTCATGTGGATTCTCTTCACTCCAAATGCGGCAATTTTGCTTGTTGACGTAGCCATTCAACCAAAAATGAGCCTCATCACTGAACAAAATTTTGCGATGAAAATCAGCATCGAGATCAATCTCATTTTCGGCCCATACACCAAAATCACGACGCATTGCATGGTCTCGCGGCTTTAATTCTTGCACAAGCTGGATCTTGTAAGGTCGCAAGCCAAGATCTTTGCGCAAAATCTTCCATAAAGTTGATGGACAAAGCTCCAATTGCTGTGCACGGTGGCGAATCGATTCATTCGGGTCCTCTTCAACACTTTGCTCTACAGCGGCAATTGTTTCTTCGGTGCGCACTGTTCGACGTCTCTGCGGATGCGTATTATCACATAGAGTAAACGTAGTGCGAAAACGATCCATGGTTAACCGAATTAATTGCTCTGATGGACGATTATGTCGACCATAAAATGGACGGAGCTTGCGGTAAACTTCGCGAACTGAACCATTATTTTCGAAATAAATTTGCACGATTTGCAAGCGTTGTTCTTTTGTCAACCTGTTCGTGATGAAATGGCAAACCAAACTAAATATTAATCACTTGACAGCTGACAAAATGGCCGCCAGTTAAAAAAGTGATGCCAACTTAAAGTTCTATACCTCAATAAAAAACACCCATTACTTACATATGTTAATCAAAAATTTTATGTTTCGCTGAATTAGTAAAGTCAAACACTTACGGATGAATCAGAAAGTGTGACAAAACTTTACATGATGGCGCAAAATCTTCCACAGGGTAAACAAATTTTCATAATTGGCACTTTAACTTAAAATTTGTTAGTTTTTACATTTTCTATTTTTATACAATATTATACAATTATTTTATTACTTTTTTTCAAATTCTGTTTGTGTATTTTTTTTTGTTCTATAAATTTATATCCATGGACCAATAGATATTCGTATTGAATTGAAAACGCTTAAGAATATACCAACCGGAACATCTGCATATTGTTTAATTATACATGATAAAATGTTTCAATATATTCCTCTTACAAATGAAAAAAAAAAGCTATTGTAAAAATAATATTGAGATAAGTAATATATAAATAAATGTTTTTTAATTAAAACTGATTTGTTTTTACTTAATTTATGATTTATTTAGGTTAGGTAATGAATATATCAATATTGTGAAATTGAAGAAGTTGAATTGAAATCATAGTATAGTATAGTATAGTATAGTATAGTATAGCATAGTATAGTATAGTATAGTATAGTATAGTATAGTATAGTATAGTATAGTATAGTATAGTATAGTATAGTATAGTATAGTATAGTATAGTATAGTATAGTATAGAATAGTATAGTATAGTATAGTATAGTATAGTATAGTATAGTATAGTATAGTATAGTATAGTATAGTATAGTATAGTATAGTATAGTATAGTATAGTATAGTGTAGTATAGTATAGTATAGTATAGTATAGTATAGTATAGTATAGTATAGTATAGTATAGTATAGTATAGTATAGTATAGTATAGTATAGTATAGTATAGTATAGTATAGCATAGTATAGTATAGTATAGTATGGTATGGTATGGTATGGTATGGTATGGCATGGTATAGTATAGTATAAATTTCATTAAAAATGTATTTCGATGATCAAATGACACAATATCGACGTGCAAAATAAAAGGATTACTAATATTTCGTTTCCTTCACAAGAAAAAGACGCTATTAATAAACATTACTTAGGAACGGAAATCAGTCAATTACAACAAAATTTACTTGATGAAAAAATTGAGATTATTACTAACACACTTCAAGATATGATATCTCGTAGAGAAATGTCATTAAAAATGTATTTCGATGAACAAATGACAAAATTGCAAGAAAAAATATTTTTACAAATCGAAAAATTGCGATAAAAAACATATGGATTAGAGAATCTTGCTTTTAATTCAATAATTGAAAAAAAAGATATCTCAAGCAAAGTAACTCCAGCAAAAAAGAAAATTAAAGTTAAATATTAATATAAAATAATTTTTAAACAGATACTAAAATATTGTAAAATAAAATTTTTAATGCAAATGTATATTATACATTTTTACTAAAATTTAAATGGTTTTATTTCATTAACAAGGGTAAATATTTTAATTACACTCATGTATCCAGCATCTCCATTGACAAAAATACACATATATTAAATGCTCTCTAAAAAAACTTGTTCTTATCAGTTAAAAAAATGTGTTTGAATTTCACAACCACAGCTAACGCGTATGTGTTCCTATCAGTTAACATGTACATTCCCATCCATGGCTGGAAAACTCATATTATAAATAAATGCTCAAGCAAGAAACATAATTTAAATGTATGACATTCCCATCCATGCATGAGCAGACTTTTGTACTGAAAACGATATCCAGAACCAGCACAAACATACTACTTTCTTCATTCGTTAGAATATTGAAGAACTCATCTGTACTAGGGAAAATAGTTTCCTTAAACTTAGTCATGGAATCCATGTAAGAGTACGGAAATACTCCCTTTTTTCTAATCAGGTTGAAATGATCTTCATCAACGAAACATGATCGAATAGTATTGAAATCATTGCTATCAAGATTTTTCGCTAACGTATAAGCTCAAAGCCATAAATCTAAACGAGTCTATAAATCTTATTTCGAATCCATATTTTTCATCTAATCTGATGAAAATTGAAAGAGAAATATAACGCTCTGTGTTCTGGGGAATCACTTTTATTGTGGAATATTTTATAGTAGAAAGTTCTTTGAAAAATAGGTGTATATCATATGCAAGATAACCGGTATAAACTGAGGTGTTTTATAATTGCCCGTAATATGACAATGATCTCTAACTTTATCGTTATTTAATATTTTCTTACATATATGACAATTTTTTGTATTATTATATTGAGCTATTTCTATTGGGGCTATGAACATTTTCTTAACTTTAAGTAAATAATTTAGATAAATATCTGTACAATCTTCAACTATTTTTTTGATAAATACATTTGCCGAATCTTCACCAAAATAATTCCTATATAAATTATTTTCTCTCTTAAAACTACAATTAATAAAAATACTCGAATGCACGCGCATGGTGTTTCTGTACATTTGTAGTGCTTTTACTTACAGGATCATAGACTTTTTCCAAAATGGACTCAAAGTCTGCGTAGATTACAAATGGTACATCTAACTGTTTGTAGTACTTCGTAAACTTGATAATAGATACATCTTCTGGCATTCTGATGACTTTTTTGCCGCAAACGTTTTTATGATGATTATACATATAGTCATGATGTGTATGATATAGACAGGTGTTGCATATTAGGATCTCATGATCATGCGATGTTATGCTGGAACGAAGGAATCTGAAGAAAATATAGAAAATACCAATACGATATAAATAAATATAACAATAAGAAGTAACTGTTTAAATAGAGATGAAAACACCTTTGGCATAAATGCACAAATGAAACTTACTTTGATATGTTCTTGATGAGCACATAGTGGAAGTTTTTTTTTTGACTTTAAAATTTTTTATCTGCTTCAATGGGAGTGGAAACTCTAGGTCTTTAAAATTAAGTACAATTTCCCCTATATTAATATTCTCATCAGAAATGTTTTCAATATTGTAATTTCTACAGTTTTTTCGTTGTTTAGGGCTCAGACCACTGTTTACATTCAAAGCCGCAGAGACACCATTTAAAGCAATAAACAGCGGAGTTCTCGAATTTATGCATGCACGTTTCATTGCAATATTTTTTGGGAGAGGGATAAAGCTCGAACCTCTTATTATGAATGCCTTATTTATATCAACTTCAAGGGAATTTATTGAAATCAAGGTCCATCCGCTATCCCTCTCTTCTTCCATTTTGGCTCTTAGCTCCTCGGCTTGTTTCTTGTACATATCCTCTATGTCATCAGACAAAGTCACCAACATCATTTTCGAAATATGAACAAGTTGGGAAACATTCATCTCATCATTCACCATCTTCATATAATCACATGTGAGCTCCATATTAAATTTAAATGTAGTATGTATCCTACTACATCCATTTAGTTGTTGTACTATGGAGCTCTTATGAGATTTCAAAAACTACTCCGGAAACAAGACGCCCACATTTTGGTTGAGGAGGTTATATGTCTCGATCCTACCATTGAAGTTGCTTGCTCTTTTTGTGAGAAAATCTCTAATCCGTTCTTGGTGACAACTGTTTTTGTGTTTTGTGGTTCTGACATGAGCCATATAATCATTTGAGGGTATCATCTCATTAAAATCCTCACAATATTTGTTTTGAAGATTAAGCTTACTAGTTTCAAGCATAGCCTTCGATTGGCTAGCATATGAGTGCGTTTCAATATGCTGATTTAGTTTTGTTTGAGTCAGAAAGACTTTATTGCAGATGGTACAACTTGTATTCATTTTATTTAATTATTTTAATTATTTTAATTATTTTATTTATATACAATTTATTTAATTATTTTATTTATAAACAATTTATTTTAGTTATAAACAATTTATTTAATGATTTTTATACACTATAAACTTGTTCAACAAACAGTAATTAGTTCTAGCACTTTTATAGTTTTTGGATTTTAAACACTTTAGAGATTTTGGTTGGGGAAATAGATTGTCACTTAGACTGATGTAGATGATGTAGATGATGTAGACTGATGACAATCTACATTATTTCTTCTACTTATATACTTTATATGAGAATGGCGTAGTAGTCATCAAATCTAATTTATTACGACATATGATGAAATTCATACACACACACACACACACACACATATATATATATATATATATATATATATATATATATATATATATATATATATATATATATATATATATATATATATATATATATATACTTACTCACACAACCATACACATTTCCACAATTCTCTGTTGGTATTACGATATATGATGAAATTCATATACACAGCCCATAACAAAATCGCTAGCATCAGTTTGCAATATGAAGGTACGAGAAAAATCGGGACAGGTGAAAGTAGGTGCTTCTATAAGTTTTTGCTGTATTTCTCCAAAAGCTATTTCTTATAACTGTTATATAAAGTAAAATATACTCAAATAAAAATAGCACTACCCCTATTCAAAAGCTCTTCTTATCAACCTGACTGGATTCAAAATATTTAGCATCTGAAATTCACTTGTACATACATAAAACCTATGCCAACACAATATTTTCTATCCCCATAAGAATAGGAACGTCAATAGCCTTAAAAACATATATATATTCATTTGTAAATATGTATGAAAAAGTGATGATAATTCACACAAGCAATTTTTTTTTTTTTAAATAGGACCAGCACTCAGGGGATAACCCCTACTCATGCAGTGCATTGTGCTAGAACTAGGAAAATAGGTTATAGGGAAGGAGGATAGAGGGAGTAGTGTCTGTGTACATTTGATTTAAATCTTCCCACGCTGGTAGTGACAGGAAAGACCTCCGCAGGTAGTTGATTCCACATACGAACAATGCGGCTAAAAAAGGAATTTTCTCTGTAATGCGTAGTGCGATGCATTGGCCAATCGACCACAAAAGGATGTGCTCTAAATGAGGCACGTGTTGTACGTACATATGTGCGGGTTTCAGGATCAAGTTCCCTAATTTCATTAGAACACATTCCGTTGTAGTAACGATAGAACAATGAAATGCACCCCACATTGCGTCGATGCTCCAATGAATCAATAGAGTTTGATACCCTACTGTCACCGATGAGCTTTTTCGTCCTCTCCTGTACGCGGTCGAGCAGCCCCAAAATAGACTTTGAAGCGCCGGCCCATACATGAGAGTTGTATTCCATTTTCGGACGGATATAGGTGGTATAAATAGTAAGGAGGTCAGATGGGGTGAAATATTGTTTGCACCGTTTCAAAAAGCCGAGGCACTTGAATGCTTCTTTTGCAATTTGAAAAATGTGTTCAGTCCAACGAACATCACACTGTATTTTCATGCCAAGAACATCAAGAGCATCTGATTCCTTAATATTTATACCCCCCATAGTTACAGAGGCAACAGCATTTTCGGTCATACGTCTGTGTGTAACCATGCAACATTGGGTCTTACGGGCGTTAAAGTCGACCCTGTTCACATGGCCCCATTCAGAAATTTTTTCTAAATCATAGTTTAAAGTCTCATTCATTATTTGACGCATGGCCTCAACCTGCGGCAGACTAGGTCTATTGCTGAATGAGAAAGAATGGCAAACGCTGCTGTCGTCCGCGAAAGAGTAGATAGGGTTGAAAGTTTTACATAGGTCGTTTATGAAGATAAGGAATAGAGTTGGCGAAAGAACGGAACCTTGCGGTACTCCTGAATTTAACTTGAACTCATTTGATGAGATCCCATCTATAACAACTCTTATAGTGCGATCCCTGAGGAAACTCGATAAGAAACGAGAGAAATTATCACCGACACCAATGGCAATACATTTTGACAAAAGTGCACCATGCCACACTCTATCAAACGCCTTGGAGATATCTAGAGCCACCACCTTACTTTCGCCGAAATGGTGGACTGAATTACACCATTTCTCCGAGAGGAGGGCTAGTAGGTCTCCCGTAGAGCGGCATCTACGAAATCCATACTGCCGGTCGTTGAGTAAGCTGTTGGACTCCAAATACCTTACAAGATGGAAATTTACCATACTTTCCATCACTTTGGAAAGTGCAGAGCATATTGCGATTGGGCGATAATTTTCAGGGTTAGTAGCTTCTTTTTTAGGGATTGGCGTAACGTTAGCAATCTTCCAACACACTGGGAACTCACCAAAATGGTACAACGTGCTGAAGAGATTAGCTAATGGACGTGCTAACGTCGAAGAGCACTGTTTCAAGACCAGTGCTGGAATGCCATCCGGCCCAGGAGACTTGTTTATGTTGAGTTCCGACAAAACCCTTTTTACTGCCAGAGCTCGAAAGAATATCTTAGGCATAGTAGTGGATACTCTCTCTAGTATAGGCAGAGGCTGATTGCTTTCCGGCAAGTAGGAATTACTTGCAAATATTTCAGCTAATAGGTTAGCTTTATCGGCCGGGTCAGTGAATATTAAGTCATCCTTTAAAAGAGTCGGAATTGAAGAATTAGCATTATTCTTTACTCTTTTAACGAATGACCAGAAGCTCTTACTACCCCGAGGGGCAGCAAGAACTTTAGCACGGAGACGATTCTCGTAAAAAGCTTTTTCACGCCTCAGTACTTTGGCACACGAAGATCTCGCCCTTTTGCGTAGCAAATCAGTATCGGCATTTTGGTTACTTCGCCAAATACTGAATGCTTCCTCTTTAGATCTGACTGCGTTTTTGCATGTCTGATTAAACCATAGTTTCTCTTTGGGCTTAATCGGAATTTTTTTTGATGGTATGAAAGCTTTCATGCCCATCAAAATTATACTTTCGACCATTTTGGCCATGGCATTGACATCATTGTCTAGGAAACATAGCTTCCAATTAAAATGCCGAAAAAATTCGTTGAGCTGAGCCCAACGAGCCTTTTCGTATATGTATTTAAGTCGTTTCGTAGCTGTAGGTGAAACGCTATGAAGTTCTGAGAACGAAAAGGAGGCCGAAATGGTACAGTGATCTGAATTGCCGAGAGGTGCATTAACACTTACTTCATACTTATCAGGGTGTGAAGTGAGAAAGAGGTCGAGCGTATTTTGTTGGTGCCCTTCAACACACGGAATGTGTGTTGGTTTATTCACAAGTTGCACTAGGTGGTTATGTGCTGCGAATAACTCAACATATTGGCCTTCCGTAGTTGTACGGCTCGAATGGCGAAGCCAAGTTGAATTGTGAACATTGAAATCACCAGCAATAACGATTTCACTGTTCGGACAACTCTCTAGGATCTTCGATATGGAGTCAGAGAGGGCATCGAAGCCGGAAATGGTAGTATCCCTTTCTGCGTTTATACTTCTGTAGACAAATCCGAAATGCAAACAGTGTGCCCTGATTTGGAACTTAACCCAGAGACAGCTAAATTCAGCATCAGATATGCCTAGTGATGCGAATGTACATTGCAAGTCCCCGATGAAAGTTAAAAAGCGATAGAAGTTGATAACCAGGTATCTCAAAATCCTGTGGATCAGCATTCTCAGACACCTGGGTCTCACATAAGGCGAAAACATCCGGTCGATGGAGACAAATGTGTGCATATACAGAGAAAAAATTCGATCTTAGGCCCCGTATGTTGCAGAAGTCAATTTTGAATTTGTCAGACATAGCAACGTGAGAAAATTCAAATCAAATGTTTAATCTGCGGTATTGAATCCAGTCACGTTAACCACTGTTTTATTGATGACTGCTTAGTGATCAGTGTTATACCTTCATCACTAAACAGTCCACCAGCAGCTAACGGAAAGGCGTCAGTACATCAGAGTTAGATTGCGTTAGGATATGAGGGGGAATGGGAGAGGAAAACACAATGACTTAAAAAGGTTATAAAAGCCCTGATCTGGTCATCCCAGCGGGAACGGCAACACTGTGCCAGCACTGATACATAGTGCCAACACTGGTATTTTTTTTATTATTTTATTGTTTTGCATAAATGCATGCAAGTAGTGGATTGTAGGTATGTATGTTATTGTTTTATTGTTATTGTTTTTTTTTGGTTTCTTTTATTTCCAATTATTAAATTTATATCGCCTTTATTTATATAAATTTTATTTTCTGTATTGAATGTTTTGTTTTTGTTAACAACGGTTTTATTTTTGGTTTTTTCCTCTCTGTTTGTATGATTGTATGTATGTATGAATATCGGTATTTAATATTTAATTTAACAAGCGCACTGTAACAAATTTTAACATTAATTAAACACGGAACACAACAAATAGACACGTGTGAATGTAACCGAGGACAGAACACTACTCCAATGATATTCTTTAAAGTAAAAAATAGATAAGATCACACACATGAATCCAACAACATATACATACATTCTCTATTCGAATAGAAGTGGATAGAGAATGTATGTATATGTTGTTGGATTCATGTGTGTGATCTTATCTATTTTTTACTTTAAAGAATATCATTGGAGTAGTGTTCTGTCCTCGGTTACATTCACACGTGTCTATTTGTTGTGTTCCGTGTTTAATTAATGTTAAAATTTGTTACAGTGCGCTTGTTAAATTAAATATTAAATACCGATATTCATACATACATACAATCATACAAACAGAGAGGAAAAAACCAAAAATAAAACCGTTGTTAACAAAAACAAAACATTCAATACAGAAAATAAAATTTATATAAATAAAGGCGATATAAATTTAATAATTGGAAATAAAAGAAACCAAAAAAAAACAATAACAATAAAACAATAACATACATACCTACAATCCACTACTTGCATGCATTTATGCAAAACAATAAAATAATAAAAAAAATACCAGTGTTGGCACTATGTATCAGTGCTGGCACAGTGTTGCCGTTCCCGCTGGGATGACCAGATTAGGGCTTTTATAACCTTTTTAAGTCATTGTGTTTTCCTCTCCCATTCCCCCTCATATCCTAACGCAATCTAACTCTGATGTACTGACGCCTTTCCTTTAGCTGCTGGTGGACTGTTTAGTGATGAAGGTATAACACTGATCACTAAGCAGTCATCAATTAAACATTTGATTTGAATTTTCTCACGTTGCTATGTCTGACAAATTCAAAATTGACTTCTGCAACATACGGGGCCTAAGATCGAATTTTTTCTCTGTATATGCACACATTTGTCTCCATCGACCGGATGTTTTCGCCTTATGTGAGACCCAGGTGTCTGAGAATGCTGATCCACAGGATTTTGAGATACCTGGTTATCAACTTCTATCGCTTTTTAACTTTCATCGGGGACTTGCAATGTACATTCGCATCACTAGGCATATCTGATGCTGAATTTAGCTGTCTCTGGGTTAAGTTCCAAATCAGGGCACACTGTTTGCATTTCGGATTTGTCTACAGAAGTATAAACGCAGAAAGGGATACTACCATTTCCGGCTTCGATGCCCTCTCTGACTCCATATCGAAGATCCTAGAGAGTTGTCCGAACAGTGAAATCGTTATTGCTGGTGATTTCAATGTTCACAATTCAACTTGGCTTCGCCATTCGAGCCGTACAACTACGGAAGGCCAATATGTTGAGTTATTCGCAGCACATAACCACCTAGTGCAACTTGTGAATAAACCAACACACATTCCGTGTGTTGAAGGGCACCAACAAAATACGCTCGACCTCTTTCTCACTTCACACCCTGATAAGTATGAAGTAAGTGTTAATGCACCTCTCGGCAATTCAGATCACTGTACCATTTCGGCCTCCTTTTCGTTCTCAGAACTTCATAGCGTTTCACCTACAGCTACGAAACGACTTAAATACATATACGAAAAGGCTCGTTGGGCTCAGCTCAACGAATTTTTTCGGCATTTTAATTGGAAGCTATGTTTCCTAGACAATGATGTCAATGCCATGGCCAAAATGGTCGAAAGTATAATTTTGATGGGCATGAAAGCTTTCATACCATCAAAAAAAATTCCGATTAAGCCCAAAGAGAAACTATGGTTTAATCAGACATGCAAAAACGCAGTCAGATCTAAAGAGGAAGCATTCAGTATTTGGCGAAGTAACCAAAATGCCGATACTGATTTGCTACGCAAAAGGGCGAGATCTTCGTGTGCCAAAGTACTGAGGCGTGAAAAAGCTTTTTACGAGAATCGTCTCCGTGCTAAAGTTCTTGCTGCCCCTCGGGGTAGTAAGAGCTTCTGGTCATTCGTTAAAAGAGTAAAGAATAATGCTAATTCTTCAATTCCGACTCTTTTAAAGGATGACTTAATATTCACTGACCCGGCCGATAAAGCTAACCTATTAGCTGAAATATTTGCAAGTAATTCCTACTTGCCGGAAAGCAATCAGCCTCTGCCTATACTAGAGAGAGTATCCACTACTATGCCTAAGATATTCTTTCGAGCTCTGGCAGTAAAAAGGGTTTTGTCGGAACTCAACATAAACAAGTCTCCTGGGCCGGATGGCATTCCAGCACTGGTCTTGAAACAGTGCTCTTCGACGCTAGCACGTCCATTAGCTAATCTCTTCAGCACGTTGTACCATTTTGGTGAGTTCCCAGTGTGTTGGAAGATTGCTAACGTTACGCCAATCCCTAAAAAAGGAGAAGCTACTAACCCTGAAAATTATCGCCCAATCGCAATATGCTCTGCACTTTCCAAAGTGATGGAAAGTATGGTAAATTTCCATCTTGTAAGGTATTTGGAGTCCAACAGCTTACTCAACGACCGGCAGTATGGATTTCCTAGATGCCGCTCTACGGGAGACCTACTAGCCCTCCTCTCGGAGAAATGGTGTAATTCAGTCCACCATTTCGGCGAAAGTAAGGTGGTGGCTCTAGATATCTCCAAGGCGTTTGATAGAGTGTGGCATGGTGCACTTTTGTCAAAATGTATTGCCATTGGTGTCGGTGATAATTTCTCTCGTTTCTTATCGAGTTTCCTCAGGGATCGCACTATAAGAGTTGTTATAGATGGGATCTCATCAAATGAGTTCAAGTTAAATTCAGGAGTACCGCAAGGTTCCGTTCTTTCGCCAACTCTATTCCTTATCTTCATAAACGACCTATGTAAAACTTTCAACCCTATCTACTCTTTCGCGGACGACAGCAGCGTTTGCCATTCTTTCTCATTCAGCAATAGACCTAGTCTGCCGCAGGTTGAGGCCATGCGTCAAATAATGAATGAGACTTTAAACTATGATTTAGAAAAAATTTCTGAATGGGGCCATGTGAACAGGGTCGACTTTAACGCCCGTAAGACCCAATGTTGCATGGTTACACACAGACGTATGACCGAAAATGCTGTTGCCTCTGTAACTATGGGGGGTATAAATATTAAGGAATCAGATGCTCTTGATGTTCTTGGCATGAAAATACGGTGTGATGTTCGTTGGACTGAACACATTTTTCAAATTGCAAAAGAAGCATTCAAGTGCCTCGGCTTTTTGAAACGGTGCAAACAATATTTCACCCCATCTGACCTCCTTACTATTTATACCACCTATATCCGTCCGAAAATGGAATACAACTCTCATGTATGGGCCGGCGCTTCAAAGTCTATTTTGGGGCTGCTCGACCGCGTACAGGAGAGGACGAAAAAGCTCATCGGTGACAGTAGGGTATCAAACTCTATTGATTCATTGGAGCATCGACGCAATGTGGGGTGCATTTCATTGTTCTATCGTTACTACAACGGAATGTGTTCTAATGAAATTAGGGAACTTGATCCTGAAACCCGCACATATGTACGTACAACACGTGCCTCATTTAGAGCACATCCTTTTGTGGTCGATTGGCCAATGCATCGCACTACGCATTACAGAGAAAATTCCTTTTTTAGCCGCATTGTTCGTATGTGGAATCAACTACCTGCGGAGGTCTTTCCTGTCACTACCAGCGTGGGAAGATTTAAATCAAATGTACACAGACACTACTCCCTCTATCCTCCTTCCCTATAACCTATTTTCCTAGTTCTAGCACAATGCACTGCATGAGTAGGGGTTATCCCCTGAGTGCTGGTCCTATTTAAAAAAAAAAAATTGCTTGTGTGAATTATCATCACTTTTTCATACATATTTACAAATGAATATATATATGTTTTTAAGGCTATTGACGTTCCTATTCTTATGGGGATAGAAAATATTGTGTTGGCATAGGTTTTATGTATGTACAAGTGAATTTCAGATGCTAAATATTTTGAATCCAGTCAGGTTGATAAGAAGAGCTTTTGAATATGGGTAGTGCTATTTTTATTTGAGTATATTTTACTTTATATAACAGTTATAAGAAATAGCTTTTGGAGAAATACAGCAAAAACTTATAGAAGCACCTACTTTCACCTGTCCCGATTTTTCTCGTACCTTCATATTGCAAACTGGTGCTAGCGATTTTGTTATGGGCTGTGTATATGAATTTCATCATATATCGTAATACCAACAGAGAATTGTGGAAATGTGTATGGTTGTGTGAGTAAGTATATATATGTATGTGTGTGTGTGTGTGTGTGTGTATGAATTTCATCATATGTCGTAATAAATTAGATTTGATGACTACTACGCCATTCTCATATAAAGTATATAAGTAGAAGAAATAATGTAGATTGTCATCAGTCTACATCATCTACATCATCTACATCAGTCTAAGTGACAACCTATTTCCCCAACCAAAATCTCTAAAGTGTTTAAAATCCAAAAACTATAAAAGTGCTAGAACTAATTACTGTTTGTTGAACAAGTTTATAGTGTATAAAAATCATTAAATAAATTGTTTATAACTAAAATAAATTGTTTATAAATAAAATAATTAAATAAATTGTATATAAATAAAATAATTAAAATAATTAAAATAATTAAATAAAATGAATACAAGTTGTACCATCTGCAATAAAGTCTTTCTGACTCAAACAAAACTAAATCAGCATATTGAAACGCACTCATATGCTAGCCAATCGAAGGCTATGCTTGAAACTAGTAAGCTTAATCTTCAAAACAAATATTGTGAGGATTTTAATGAGATGATACCCTCAAATGATTATATGGCTCATGTCAGAACCACAAAACACAAAAACAGTTGTCACCAAGAACGGATTGGAGATTTTCTCACAAAAAGAGCAAGCAACTTCAATGGTAGGATCGAGACATATAACCTCCTCAACCAAAATGTGGGCGTCTTGTTTCCGGAGTAGTTTTTGAAATCTGTTAAGAGCTCCATAGTACAACAACTAAATGGATGTAGTAGGATACATACTACATTTAAATTTAATATGGAGCTCACATGTGATTATATGAAGATGGTGAATGATGAGATGAATGTTTCCCAACTTGTTCATATTTCGAAAATGATGTTGGTGACTTTGTCTGATGACATAGAGGATATGTACAAGAAACAAGCCGAGGAGCTAAGAGCCAAAATGGAAGAAGAGAGGGATAGCGGATGGACCTTGATTTCAATAAATTCCCTTGAAGTTGATATAAATAAGGCATTCATAATAAGAGGTTCGAGCTTTATCCCTCTCCCAAAAAATATTGCAATGAAACGTGCATGCATAAATTCGAGAACTCCGCTGTTTATTGCTTTAAATGGTGTCTCTGCGGCTTTGAATGTAAACAGTGGTCTGAGCCCTAAACAACGAAAAAACTGTAGAAATTACAATATTGAAAACATTTCTGATGAGAATATTAATATAGGGGAAATTGTACTTAATTTTAAAGACCTAGAGTTTCCACTCCCATTGAAGCAGATAAAAAATTTTAAAGTCAAAAAAAAAACTTCCACTATGTGCTCATCAAGAATATATCAAAGTAAGTTTCATTTGTGCATTTATGCCAAATGTGTTTTCATCTCTATTTAAACAGTTACTTCTTATTGTTATATTTATTTATATCGTATTGGTATTTTCTATATTTTCTTCAGATTCCTTCGTTCCAGCATAACATCGCATGATCATGAGATCCTAATATGCAACACCTGTCTATATCATACACATCATGATTATATGTATAATCATCATAAAAACGTTTGCGGCAAAAAAGTCATCAGAATGCCAGAAGATGTATCTATTATCAAGTTTACGAAGTACTACAAACAGTTAGATGTACCATTTGTAATCTACGCAGACTTTGAGTCCATTTTGGAAAAAGTCTATGATCCTGTAAGTAAAAGCACTACAAATGTACAGAAACACCATGCGCGTGCATTCGAGTATTTTTATTAATTGTAGTTTTAAGAGAGAAAATAATTTATATAGGAATTATTTTGGTGAAGATTCGGCAAATGTATTTATCAAAAAAATAGTTGAAGATTGTACAGATATTTATCTAAATTATTTACTTAAAGTTAAGAAAATGTTCATAGCCCCAATAGAAATAGCTCAATATAATAATACAAAAAATTGTCATATATGTAAGAAAATATTAAATAACGATAAAGTTAGAGATCATTGTCATATTACGGGCAATTATAAAACACCTCAGTTTATACCGGTTATCTTGCATATGATATACACCTATTTTTCAAAGAACTTTCTACTATAAAATATTCCACAATAAAAGTGATTCCCCAGAACACAGAGCGTTATATTTCTCTTTCAATTTTCATCAGATTAGATGAAAAATATGGATTCGAAATAAGATTTATAGACTCGTTTAGATTTATGGCTTTGAGCTTATACGTTAGCGAAAAATCTTGATAGCAATGATTTCAATACTATTCGATCATGTTTCGTTGATGAAGATCATTTCAACCTGATTAGAAAAAAGGGAGTATTTCCGTACTCTTACATGGATTCCATGACTAAGTTTAAGGAAACTATTTTCCCTAGTACAGATGAGTTCTTCAATATTCTAACGAATGAAGAAAGTAGTATGTTTGTGCTGGTTCTGGATATCGTTTTCAGTACAAAAGTCTGCTCATGCATGGATGGGAATGTCATACATTTAAATTATGTTTCTTGCTTGAGCATTTATTTATAATATGAGTTTTCCAGCCATGGATGGGAATGTACATGTTAACTGATAGGAACACATACGCGTTAGCTGTGGTTGTGAAATTCAAACACATTTTTTTAACTGATAAGAACAAGTTTTTTTAGAGAGCATTTAATATATGTGTATTTTTGTCAATGGAGATGCTGGATACATGAGTGTAATTAAAATATTTACCCTTGTTAATGAAATAAAACCATTTAAATTTTAGTAAAAATGTATAATATACATTTGCATTAAAAATTTTATTTTACAATATTTTAGTATCTGTTTAAAAATTATTTTATATTAATATTTAACTTTAATTTTCTTTTTTGCTGGAGTTACTTTGCTTGAGATATCTTTTTTTTCAATTATTGAATTAAAAGCAAGATTCTCTAATCCATATGTTTTTTATCGCAATTTTTCGATTTGTAAAAATATTTTTTCTTGCAATTTTGTCATTTGTTCATCGAAATACATTTTTAATGACATTTCTCTACGAGATATCATATCTTGAAGTGTGTTAGTAATAATCTCAATTTTTTCATCAAGTAAATTTTGTTGTAATTGACTGATTTCCGTTCCTAAGTAATGTTTATTAATAGCGTCTTTTTCTTGTGAAGGAAACGAAATATTAGTAATCCTTTTATTTTGCACGTCGATATTGTGTCATTTGATCATCGAAATACATTTTTAATGAAATTTATACTATACTATACCATGCCATACCATACCATACCATACCATACCATACCATACTATACTATACTATACTATACTATGCTATACTATACTATACTATACTATACTATACTATACTATACTATACTATACTATACTATACTATACTATACTATACTATACTATACTATACTATACTATACTATACTATACTATACTATACTATACTATACTATACTATACTATACTATACTATACTATACTATACTATACTATACTATACTATACTATACTATACTATACTATACTATACTATACTATACTATACTATACTATACTATACTATACTATACTATACTATACTATACTATACTATACTATACTATACTATACTATACTATACTATACTATACTATACTATACTATACTATACTATACTATACTATACTATACTATACTATACTATACTATACTATACTATACTATACTATACTATGCTATACTATACTATACTATACTATGATTTCAATTCAACTTCTTCAATTTCACAATATTGATATATTCATTACCTAACCTAAATAAATCATAAATTAAGTAAAAACAAATCAGTTTTAATTAAAAAACATTTATTTATATATTACTTATCTCAATATTATTTTTACAATAGCTTTTTTTTTCATTTGTAAGAGGAATATATTGAAACATTTTATCATGTATAATTAAACAATATGCAGATGTTCCGGTTGGTATATTCTTAAGCGTTTTCAATTCAATACGAATATCTATTGGTCCATGGATATAAATTTATAGAACAAAAAAAATACACAAACAGAATTTGAAAAAAAGTAATAAAATAATTGTATAATATTGTATAAAAATAGAAAATGTAAAAACTAACAAATTTTAAGTTAAAGTGCCAATTATGAAAATTTGTTTACCCTGTGGAAGATTTTGCGCCATCATGTAAAGTTTTGTCACACTTTCTGATTCATCCGTAAGTGTTTGACTTTACTAATTCAGCGAAACATAAAATTTTTGATTAACATATGTAAGTAATGGGTGTTTTTTATTGAGGTATAGAACTTTAAGTTGGCATCACTTTTTTAACTGGCGGCCATTTTGTCAGCTGTCAAGTGATTAATATTTAGTTTGGTTTGCCATTTCATCATGAACAGGTTGACAAAAGAACAACGCTTGCAAATCGTGCAAATTTATTTCGAAAATAATGGTTCAGTTCGCGAAGTTTACCGCAAGCTCCGTCCATTTTATGGTCGACATAATCGTCCATCAGAGCAATTAATTCGGTTAACCATGGATCGTTTTCGCACTACGTTTACTCTATGTGATAATACGCATCCGCAGAGACGTCGAACAGTGCGCACCGAAGAAACAATTGCCGCTGTAGAGCAAAGTGTTGAAGAGGACCCGAATGAATCGATTCGCCACCGTGCACAGCAATTGGAGCTTTGTCCATCAACTTTATGGAAGATTTTGCGCAAAGATCTTGGCTTGCGACCTTACAAGATCCAGCTTGTGCAAGAATTAAAGCCGCGAGACCATGCAATGCGTCGTGATTTTGGTGTATGGGCCGAAAATGAGATTGATCTCGATGCTGATTTTCATCGCAAAATTTTGTTCAGTGATGAGGCTCATTTTTGGTTGAATGGCTACGTCAACAAGCAAAATTGCCGGATTTGGAGTGAAGAGAATCCACATGAGACCCTTGAGACGCCATTACATCCACAAAAACTGACTGTTTGGTGTGCTCTATGGGCTGGTGGAGTCATTGGGCCATACTTCTTCCGAAATAATGCTGGAGAGTCAGTTACCGTTAATGGAGACCGGTATAGAGCCATGATAACCGACTATTTTGTTCCCGAATTGGATGGCATGAATGTGGATGAGTTGTGGTTCCAACAAGACGGCGCTACATGCCACACAGCGCACGTCACAATCGATTTATTGAAGGAAACATTCGATGAGCGCATAATTTCTCGGAATGGACCTGTCAATTGGCCACCAAGATCGTGTGATTTGACACCATTGGATTATTTTCTTTGGGGATATGTGAAGTCGCTCGTCTACGCCAACAAACCAGAAACGTTAGGGGACTTGGAAGCCAACATTCGTGGCGTTATTGCCAACATACGGCCCCATATGCTGGAAAAAGTGGTTGAAAATTGGACCTGTAGAATTGGCTTTATTCGAGCCAGCCGCGGCGGCCACATGCCCGAAATCATATTTAAACATTAATGGCATAAAATTATCCTTCCAATAAAGCCAAATTGATGGACATTAAAACGATTTTCTTGTGTTTTATTTCAATTCGAAGTTCTATACCTCTAAAAAAACACCTGTTATATGCATTTAATAGAAATGACAAACAAAATCCCTGCTTGCTGGTAAAATGATGAACGAATAAATGAATTAGTTCCTCTCTTTTTTTTTGCTTTTTATGTATAAGTTCTATTTCTAATATATTTGATTAATAATACACCAAAATGTGAACAAACTATGTAATTTCATTATCAAAAGTATATACTGGAATAACTTAAATGTTCTAGTGACTATCTGTTTCCAATGTCTTCATTTGGTCCCTAAAGAACTGTCTAATCAGTAGTTCCACTGTCTGTAGTTGGTTTTCAATGACACGCACATGTTAAATGTCTATAGCAAAAAGCATTGTGTGGGGTATAATTGATCAGTAGTACTGGCGAAAAAGTCACTGGTGAATCAGTACTGATTCACTAGTGATATTTCCTACAGACAAGTGTAAATTTCGTCAACGATTTGATGATAAAAGATTTGTATATAAAATAATGTTGATACTTATGCATGGGGACATTATAAAATAAATTGCCCCTCAACAGTATCAACACTATCAAATTTAAATATTTATAGAGAAGTTATGGACGAGGATGATGATATTCTTCTTAATATAGATATTTAATTAATTAGCTCTAAGTGTAATTGATAAGAAAAAAAAATTATGTAAATTAATAAATAAATAATTTGTTTAAATGACTTCATATGAAGAAAAAAAAATGTTGTTGTCATTTATTAAATAAAAATTTTAAACACAAGTGAACGCAATTATACATATGTATTAAATTTTTGTTTTCGTTCATAATTGTAAATAATGGGTAAGTTCAGATAATTGACGATTTCATATGGTGATTGTAAGTCTCAAAAAAAAAAAAATAAAATAAAAATTGTGATTTTGTATAAGTGATTAGAATTAATTTTTGTAAGCATATAGATTGAAATTGAAAAAATGCTACCATAGAATTTGTTTAGAGCTGGTTTTAAAATAATAACTGTAGATAATAATAATATGACTTAATGTTTAGCATACAAAACTTACAAATGTACTGGAGGAATGTGTAGTGGCTTTTGGTTATGTAAAGAAGTAAAACTGTACTAGAAATAATTTTATCGTGGTAATATGGAAAAGATAGGACAATATATTTTTTACTTTGAATACAATAACAATAATTTGTTTATATCATCAGCAAGTAAATAAATAATTGGTATCAATTGGTACCAATATGTGTGTGGAACATTATTTTAGCGAATTTTAATAAATTTTGATCAAGTTTAATTTTTTAAATAGTTTTTTCTATCCTTTTTTAACCCCCGACTAAAAAAAGGGATGTTATAAGTTTGTAGTGTGTGTCTGTGTATCTGTGTGTCTGTCTGTGTCCACGTACAGGCCAAACGTCTGGACCGATTTGCATTTAGTTTTTTCTGTTTGAAAGATGACTTGATCGAGAGGGTTCTTAGCTATGTTTGAAAAAAATTATTTATTTATTAATTTACATAATTTTTTTTCTTATCAATTACACTTAGCTAATTAATTAAATATCTATATTAAGAAGAATATCATCATCCTCGTCCATAACTTCTCTATAAATATTTAAATTTGATAGTGTTGATACTGTTGAGGGGCAATTTATTTTATAATGTCCCCATGCATAAGTATCAACATTATTTTTATATACAAATCTTTTATCATCAAATCGTTGACGAAATTTACACTTGTCTGTAGGAAATATCACTAGTGAATCAGTACTGATTCACCAGTGACTTTTTCGCCAGTACCACTGATCAATTATACCCCACACAATGCTTTTTGCTATAGACATTTAACATGTGCGTGTCATTGAAAACCAACTACAGACATTGGAACTACTGATTAGATATTTCTTTAGGGACCAAATGAAGACATTGGAAACAGATAGTCACTAGAACATTTAAGTTATTCCAGTATACTTTTGATAATGAAATTACATGGTTTGTTCACATTTTGGTGTATTATTAATCAAATATATTAGAAATAGAACTTATACATAAAAAGCAAAAAAAAAAGAGAGGAACTAATTCATTTATTCGTTCAGCATTTTACCAGCAAGCAGGGGTTTTGTTTGTCATTTCTATTAAATGCATATACTTACATATGTTAACCAAAAATTTTATGTTTCGCTGAATTAGTAAAGTCAAACACTTACGGATGAATCAGAAAGTGTGACAAAACTTTAACTGATGTCGCAAAATCTTCCACAGGGTAAACAAATTTTCATAATTGGCAATTAACTTAAAATTTGTTAGTTTTTACATTTTCTATTTTTATACAATATTATACAATTATTTTATTACTTTTTTCAATTCTGTTTGTGTATTTTTTTTTTTGTTCTATAAATTTATATCCATGGACCAATAGAAATTATACATGATAAAATGTTTCAATATATTCCTCTTACAAATGAAAAAAAGGCTATTGTAAAAATAATATATTAATATATAAGTAATATATAAATAAATGTTTTTTAATTAAAACTGATTTGTTTTTACTTAATTTATGATTTATTTAGGTTAGGTAATGAATATATCAATATTGTGAAATTGAAGAAGTTGAATTGAAATTATAGTACAGTATAGTACAGTATAGTACAGTATAGTATAGTAAGTATAGTATAGTATAGTATAGTATAGTATAGTATAGTATAGTATAGTATAGTATAGTATAGTATAGTATAGTATAGTATAGTATAGTATAGTATAGTATAGTATAGTATAGTATAGTATAGTATAGTATAGTATAGTATAGTATAGTATAGTATAGTATAGTATAGTATAGTATAGTATAGTATAGTATAGTATAGTATAGTATAGTATAGTATAGTATAGTATAGTATAGTATAGTATAGTATAGTATAGTATAGTATAGTATAGTATAGTAAGTATAGTATAGTATAGTATAGTATAGTATAGTATAGTATAGTATAGTATAGTATAGTATAGTATAGTATAGTATAGTATAGTATAGTATAGTATAGTATAGTATAGTATAGTATAGTATAGTATAGTATAGTATAGTTTAGTATAGTATAGTATAGATAGTATAGTATAGTATAGTATAGTATAGTATAGTATAGTATAGTATAGTATAGTATAGTATAGTATAGTATAGTATAGTATAGTATAGTATAGTATAGTATAGTATAGTATAGTATAGTATAGTATAGTATAGTATAGTATAGTATAGTATGTATAGTATAGTATAGTATAGTATAGTATAGTATAGTTATAGTATAGTATAAGTATAGTATAGTATAGTATAGTATAGTATAGTATAGTATAGTATAGTATAGTATAGTATAAGTATAGTTATAGTATAGTAAGTATAGTATAGTATAGTATAGTATAGTATAGTATAGTATGGTATGGTATAGTATAGTATAAATTTCATTAAAAATGTATTTCGATGATCAAATGACACAATATCGACGTGCAAAATAAAAGGATTACTAATATTTCGTTTCCTTCACAAGAAAAAGACGCTATTAATAAACATTACTTAGGAACGGAAATCAGTCAATTACAACAAAATTTACTTGATGAAAAAATTGAGATTATTACTAACACACTTCAAGATATGATATCTCGTTGAGAAATGTCATTAAAAATGTATTTCGATGAACAAATAACAAAATTGCAAAAAAAAATATTTTTACAAATCGAAGAATTACGAGAAAAAACATATGGATTAGAGAATCTTGCTTTTAATTCAATAATTGAAAAAAAGGATATCTCAAGCAAGGTAACTCCAGCAAAAAAGAAAATAAAAGTTAAATATTAATATAAAATAATTTTTAAACAGATACTAAAATATTGTAAAATAAAATTTTTAATGCAAATGTATATTTATTATACATTTTTACTAAAATTTAAATGGTTTTATTTCATTAACAAGGGTAAATATTTTAATTACACTCATATGCAGCATCTCCATTGACAAAAATATACATATATTAAATGCTCTTTAAAAAAATTTGTTCTTATCAGTTAAAAAAATGTGCTTGAATTTCACAACCACAGCTAACGCGTATGTGTTCCTATCAGTTAATATGTACATTCCCATCCATAGCTGGAAAACTCATATTATAAATGAATGCTCAAGCAAGAAACATAATTTAAATGTATGACATTCCCACCCATGCATGAGCAGACTTTTGTACTGAAAACGATATCCAGAACCAGCACAAACATACTATTCAAGAACGTGATGTATTCGAGTATGAACATGCTCAAAAAATATGGAGGGTGTTTCACTGTAAAACCCTCCTTGACTGTACTGAACTCTACTTAAAGACACATTTTCTTCTTCTAACTGACGTGTTTGAAAATTTTAGGAAAATTTGTAGCGATATATACGATTTGGACCCATGCCACTATTATACAGCACCAGGATTATCTTGGGATGCAATGTTGAAAACCACAGAAGATTCACTGGAACAGTTCACTGATTCTGAAATGTATATGTTTATGCAAAACGGAATCTGAATTCGGAATCGGAATCGGAATTCGAAAGCAAATAACAAATATTTGGAAGATTTTGATGCATCAAAACCATCAGAATTTCTTGTATATTTAGGCGCTAACAATTTGCATGGTTGGGCGATGTCGGAATATCTTCCTTGCGGTGAATTTGAGTGGGTATGATACTGTTTTTGATGTTAAAAAAATTTCTGATACTGCAGAGTATGCGTACATTTTGGAAGTGGATATAGATTATCCCGATTCAGTGCATGATCATGACCGTGGGGGGACCCAAAACCAAAAAATTAGTTGCAGACTTACACTCAAAAATAAATTACACCATGCACTATAGAGTTTTAAAACAAGCCATTTCAAATGACCTCATCTTAAAACAAATCCATAGAATACTCAGATTTAAGCAATCCCCTTGGCTTAAAAAATATATTGACTTAAACACATTTCATAGGACAAATGCTAAAAATAATTTTGAAAAAGATTTCTTCAAACTTTTAAACAATGCTGTTTACGGGAAGACAATGGAAAACATTGAAAAACGTAGGGACATTAGAATTACTTCATCTTGGGCAACAAACAGGAATCATTTAGGTATCAGAGCATTAATTGCGAAACCTAATTTTAAGCAGTTGACAAAATTTTCTGATGATATGTATGCGTTAGAGTTAGAAAAAATGGAACCACTTTATGATAAACCCATATATGTTGGTTTCACAGTACTGGAGTTATCCAAGTGGACAATGTATGACTTCCATTATGGCTTCATGAAGCCTAAATTTGGATACAACATATCTCTCAACTATTTGGATACTGACTCATTCATTTATTCAATCAAAACTGATGATTTTTACGATGACATCCGTAATGACATTAGTTTGAATTTTGATACGTCAGAATATCCTATAGATAATGCCGCTACTCAATAAGAAGGTTTTGGGAATGATGAAAGATGAAAACAATGGGGATATAATGACAGAGTTTGTTCGTTTAAGAGCAAAAATGTATTCTCTGTCGACTCTTCGCTCGGAAGCTGTTAAAAAATCAAAAGGGGTCAAAAAGTCTGTAATTAAAAAGTTGTCCATTAATGATTACAAAAGTTGCTTATTCGAATCCAAAATTATGTCGGATGAAATGTTTTTGCTTAGATCTAAAACACATCAACTATATACCCAAAAACTACATAAAATAGCACTTAGCTTTTCTGATAATAAAAGAAATATAATGAAAGATAAAATAAAAACGCGCGCATGGGGACATTACATAGACCGAAATAATGAAACAATGGATGTAGAATAGAATGATTCCTACTAAATTGCATGTAAGATGTCAACGAAAAAATTTAATTTTGTACTAATTGTATTTATTTATTAATGTATTTATTTATTAATGCATTTCTTTAATTATTTATTAATTTATTTATTATTTACTTATTTGTTTATTAATTAATCTATGTATTTATTATTTATTTGTTTATTAATTTATTAATTAATGTATTCTTTTATTTCTTTATTAATTTATTTCTTTATTAATTTATTTATATATTTGTTTATGAATTTATCTATTAATTTTAGTATTTTGTTCACACAAAAGTATGTAATAATTTAATGTTTTAAAGCTTTTATTTTTTTTTTTACATAATCAGACTCGTAAATAATTAACCGCAAAATAAATTTCGACCAAAACACATTTCGATGTGTCCTAAAGAACCGGATGATTCGCGTTTTAAAATTATTCGAGGAGTTTAGATCTTCGACTTCAAGAAAGAGATATCTAAATTAAATATAAAAAAACAAGTATACAAGTCCAGCACAATTAACAGCTTATCTCCATTCCTAGATGAAAATAACATTTTACGGGTAGGAGGAAGATTGGAAGCCTCTTATCTATCATACGACGCAAAACATCCTATACTTTTACCCTATAACGACTTGATTTCAAAACTTTTACTCACAATGTTGCATGAAAAAAAAACTATCACTGTGGCCCAAAATCATTATTGGCTATGTCCAGACAACAATACTGGATCATCAAGGGTAAATAAATGGCAAGAAATAAAGTCCAAAATTGTGTGCGATGTACAAGGGAAAAACCCAGATTATTTTCTCAAATAAGGGGGGATGGATCTACCAGCAAACAGGGTCACCCCATCACGCCCATATATTAAATCTGGTGTTAACTACTACGGACCATTTTGGGTTCATTATAAGATAAGGGGTAAAGAACCTCATAAAGTTTACATAGCTGTTTTTGTCTGTTTCTCGACGAAGGCTGTACAACTAGAAGTTGTAACTGGGCTGACAACAGACGCATTCATTAGAGCCCTCAAATGATTCTTATCACGCCGAGGGCGATGCCAGACCATATATTCAGACAATGCTACATAGGTACACGGAATCAGCTAGAAGAACTAAATCAAGCAATCTTTGATAACTCTCAAGAAAAAATCTTACAGTCATGCAGTAGAGAAGGCATTGAATTCAAATTTATTCCACTTCGAGCCCCTCACTTTGGAGGCTTATATGAGTCAGATGTGCGATAGCTTTCCGTGAGCACCTGCCATTACGGCCTTATCTCACGGGTGCCAAAGCACCGGGTGTGGGTTAGACGCCATACCAACGCCCCCATGCACCCTATTAGAATGAACCTATGGCCCACTCCATAAGGCACATAGGTTGCAATCTTTGAATATAGTTATCCCTGTACTATATTCAATTACCTTGCTGAGGTAATTTGAGCTATCTAAACTCTGCTGCTATGTCCGTGCCCATAGCAGCTTCTGTTGAATGGCAACAGCACCTAGAATAGTGTCTGGCTGACCGCGTCAGACCAATCATTAGCATTGATTTCACACTGGGAAGCCAAGACTATTCTTCCAGCGATTTTTGTAGCAACCGCAGCCACCACGATAATTCTCCGGCTTCCACGCTAAGGTGTTGTGTATACACCCATAGCGAGGTCCCCAAGAGAATTCCTCAACCATTGCCGGCACAGCTCAACCACTCATCCGAGTTGAACCCATGCCTGTGTCGCCAAATAACTAGTGCCTACTCCACACATACCAAAATCATCCCTTAACCCCGTGGGGTATACCCCATTGGGGTAGGACGAACTCGGCATTTTAGCAAAGGAAACTGACGACCGCTACATGCACTCAAAACTTCAAAGCAGCTCGACTGTCGGGCAACCGGCACCCGTGGCAGCAGAAGTAGCCTCTGGTCAGACCTCGAAGTTCCACCACAAGGGCTTCACCTCTATCGTCTTTTGAACTCAGGGGCAGTTCTAGGTGACGCTGCACCTAACTGACATCAACAGGACCTGTCTTCCTTTTATAAATATGTGCACATCCTTTGCTCTGTTTATGTTCAGAGATTGGGTAGTAACACATAAGTTCTATGGGTAATGTACCAAAGGTACGTCAATGGAAAAAGCCACATCACCCCAGCTGGGGACCCCGGGGTTGCCACACCCGTAGTCAAAAATAGACTCCCCTGGGGGAGCTTATATGAGTCAGTAGAGCAGTGCAACCAAATAGTTCTCTCGCCACAAGATGGAAACTCGTCTCCCAACTCAAACGTGAATTCTTCGTTGGTCAGCCGAGTATCTACACCAATTGCAGGAAAGACAGAAGTGGAAATCATCATGAAAACGTGAAAGAAGGACAAATGGGTATTATAAAATAAGCCAATTTGCGGGTTATGAACTGGCCACTTGGAAGAATCCTCCTAACATACGAGGGCAATGATGGCAAAGTTCGGTAGGCAGATGTAAAAACAACGTCAGGAATAAAAAGAGGACATATCCATAGATTAGCTCCACTACTTCACGAAGGTGAATTACTTGCAAATGAACTATCCGTCCCTATTCATCCAATACCTGTTGACGAAGAAGGTACTCCACCCACAAAAATTAAAGACTATTGCTAACTCAATCGTACTCACCATGATCGTAGCCACCCTTCCCATTCCAGCCGTTTTGACCAGTAATGTAAAGACACATAACTTTCATTCTGACCCATGGCTTTACTTTAAAGGCATTGGAACCGTAAAACTGGCAACAGCTGAATGGAAACTTATGATATATTATGATCTAGCACCTTTCCTATCTGAGTTAAAGACTTTTCAGTCTGGATTAGTCACTTTACAGCACTTATGTTCAACCATCACACATCAGTCAGTAAAAGAAGAGTTGATGGAGGAGAAGGATCTATTCGCCACTACTAGAGTAAAATGGGGTGCATTCAAAATTGTTTGTTTGTAGCCAGGTCATTGTTTGGAGTGCTGGACTCAGACTATGCCAATGAAATGTCAGACACCATTAAAAGGGCAAAGGTTGAAACAGACTACATTTTTAAATTATTTAAAAATAAAACATCAATTATTGATTCCACTATTAATATAATTAAACAAGATGAACTGAGCAATAATATCCACACCTTTACATTTGCCGATGATACAGTCTGTATCAGTGTGCACGAAAACCCTTATGAGGCATCCCGCAATCTCCAGGAACATATTACCCAGCTGGAAATATGGATGAACTTATGGAGAATTAAAGTCAATGAACAAAATTGTGTCCATATAACGTTTACCCTAAGAAGAGATACTTGCTCCCCCATCTGAATCAACAATTAAAATATTCCTCAACATTCCCAAGTGAAATATCTTGGTATACAGCTTGATCGAAGGCTTACATGGAAACATCATATTGACTCTAAGTTAACTCAGATGAAACTTAACTCAAATATATTGGTTGATTGGCAGAAACTCAACACTCAGCCTAGACTGCAAACTTTTATTAAACAAGTCGCTTTTGAAGCCAATATGGTGCTACGGAATTCAGTTATGGGGCACTGCTGCAGCTTCCAATGTCGAGAGAATCCAACGAAGGCAAAACAAAATTTTACGGTTAATAACATCGGCTCCATGGTACATCCAAAATTCTATTATACATCGTGATTTAAATATGCCACTAGTGACTGAAGAAATTACAAAATACGAAGGCAAATATTTAACAAAACTCGAATCACATCCTCATCCGCTTGCTCGTAATATTTTGAACTTTACTGGACACATCCGCCTAAAAAAGAGGGACACACGGGCTCTTATACCTAACACTCCAGATGGGACTACTTGAAAATACTTTTTTTCCCCTTTTTTTATTATCACTACTAATGTATTATTTATAGCTATCACTAAGTTTATGTCCGACACTGGCCGGGCCTAATAATTTTTTTTATAGATTTAAGATTTGAATACTTATTGTTAGTTCATATATGAAGATACAATAAATAAATACATGTAAAAAAAAAGTTAAGTTGGGCACAGCAACAAAGACTTTGTGTTAACTAGAGCTGTGTAGCTCATCAACGAACGGGTTAAATTGAACGAATCACTTAATTGAACGAACTGATCCGGTGATTTTACTGAACGCTTTTGGATCAGTAGCGTACCGCTCGATGTTTTCCTTCATTCAGTTTGTGTTTCAAGTCTTTTATGTCAAATTTGCTTTCGTTCATGTTTGCTTTCTTGTTATGTCTTTTCGTTTGAGTTGATTTTTTGTGTTTTAAAAGGTTTAGGTACGTGTATAGTAAATTCTATTTAACATCGCTGTGGCACTGCCATCATTCTTTTTATAATTTGATTTAACAGTCTTTTCACAAGAAGTATTTTTAGTAGTGTTTTTTATAAAGTGTTTTTACAAAGTAAAGATGTTAGACCTTAACTGTATATATGTTTATACATGCATTTCATTACCTCAATCTAAACTGAATTTGTAGTGCTTGAGATTTTTTTTGTTTCCGGTAAAATATTTTTGAGGACAAAATTTTAACTTAAACTTTCAAACATTGATGCGCTTTTGATACGATAAAAGAGTTACAATTCTTTTATTAATTATCTGAAGGAAAAAAACTAGTAAAACCAAACAAAAGTACCTTTCTTAATCTTAATATAAAAGTAAATATTAAGCCAAAATAAAATGTACAATCTTCTAGTCGAAAGAACAAGAAATTATTTATAAAATGAATTTAAATATAATTTTTTAAATAATAATAAATATAAAAAAAATAATAATAAATTCTTCAATTCATTCATTCGCATTTTAATACTCGTATATACAACCGATTTTATTATTCTTACAAAATAGCATTGTTTCATACTGTCGTTCAAAAGTGAACGATTGAACGAACGGGTAAATTTTGTGCTAATTGAACGAAAATGACCGGTCAATGAAAAGAACGATTTGGCACAGCTCTAGTGTTAACTGCCTCAGAGATGATCACGTAACAAAAGTTTGTACCTCCAGTGGATGTAGGAAACGCAACAAGAAGCATAATTCGTTATTACATTTACAACAAAACAAACAGAAGACATCAGTTCCTCATATGCAACCTACAAACAAAAAAGGTGAGACGATTACTGTCTCATCCACATCTATGAAGCCAACAACATGGCATCAGAATTATGTCATGTTAGCCACCTCAAAGGTAGTTATCAAGGCCACAAATGGCTCGCAAGTAATAATTGTGACAACGCCTTATCAAGAAGCTATCCCTTTCCCAATGGAAGCGTCCTTATGCATTGATGGTGTGGGTAGAATTAAAAAAGGAGCAGAGCACCGCGTGAATGTTGAGATGTTCTCTACAAATAATGAATTTTCGACAAACTTGGAAGCGATTGTCCTAACAACTATCATTCCGGCTCAACCAAATCAAAACTTTGATGTTTCAACTTGGAACATTCCAAGTAATATCTCTTTAGCAGACCCCAGATTCTATCAGCAAGGGAAAATCGATATTCTACTTGGCGCCGAATTTTATTTTAATCTTATGCAGCCTGAGGCAATAAAACTGACTAAAGGCGGCCCGACGCTAAAAAAAACACGTTACTTGGCTAGGTCGGCGGTTCTATACGACAAACCATTGCTCATAGCTCATCACCACCACTTACATGTGCAGTAGTTGGTGACGAGTCTTCACTAGAACACGCGGTTGAGAGACCATGGAAACTCGATGAAGTAGAACCAAATGAAAGGATTCTGTCCCCAGCAGATGTCCAATGTGAAGCTCATTCTATTCATCATACTAAAACTAACACATATGGTCGCTTTATCGTTAGGTCGCTTTATAGTTAGTTCGGGAAAACCCAACATCATTGATGATTCGCAAGCCATGGCATACAACAGATTTGTTAGTTTGGAGCGACGACTCCAAAAGAATGAAAATATCCGAATTCAGTACACGCAATTCATGAGAGAATATGAGCAACTAGGGCACATGCAGAGGTTAAATCCAGATAATGTACCACATCCTAGATATTTTATTCCTCACCACTGTGTATTAAAACCTGATAGAACCACATCAAAGCTTCGGGTAGTGTTTGATGCTTCAGCAAAAACATTAACTGGCTATTCATAAAATAACTCGATGTACACTGGTCCATGTGGTGCAAAGTTAACTATTTTCCATTTTGATTCGTTTTCGATTCCCAAGGTTCGTTTTTACAACCGATATTGAGAAAATGTACAGACAAATACTAATCGACGCAAACGATCGTCAATATCAACTTATTTGTGGAGGGAAGATCCATCATCGCCACTTGCCTATTACAAACTCAACACAGTAACATATGGGACACTTGCAGCACCTTATCTGGCCAAGAGATGTCTACAAAAAATTGCTGATGAGAATTCTTCAAGTTTCCGTATGGTTCTCAGATGCTGAAAGACAACTTCTATGTGGATTACGGCCTTGGAAGTTCAAACAATCTGAACATAGCAGTGGAAACACAAAACGAGCTCATCACTATGCTGAAAAAATATGGATTTAGTTTGAAAAAATAGTACGCAAACCACCCACAGTTACTTAAAAATATTCCAACTGGTGACCAAGAGGTTAACTTAGATTCGATAATAACAGCACTAATTCAATAAAAACCTTAGGATTATATTCGTTACCTAAAAGCGATTACTTTTGCGTTAAAGTCAAATTAACCCAACATCAGCAAATCTCGAAACGAACAGTAACTTCTGATCCCGCAAAACTGTTTGATCCTCTCGGTCTGTTAGCCCCTGTGATTGTTAAGGCCAAAATATTTATTCAACACCTTTGGCATCATAAATTAGATTGGGATGAACCGTTAACTAATGATCTATGTGCATCTTGGAGCACATTTAGAAACGATCTAGAAAACCTTAACAATTTTACGATACCACGACACATCTTCCAGGGCGAAATCCCAGTAAAAACACAACTACACGTATTCGCAGACGCATCTGAGAAGGCCTTTGGTGCAGTTGCATATATTCGAGCAATTCTTAAGAATGGGCAGGTAAACGTGCGAATGCTCTGTGCAAAATCAAAAGTTACACCATTAAAACAGCAGACATTACCTCGACTAGAGTTATGTGCAGCAGTTTTAGCAGCACAACTTTCTCACAGACTAAAGATTGATCTGCAGTTTCAAAACCAAGCTACATTTCTATGGACTGATTCAGAAATCATATTATCATGGATATACGCACAATCATCTTCATACAATACCTTTGTCGCCAACAGAGTATCAACAATGCAGTCACTAATTCTAGCCGAACGATGGCGCCATGTACGATCAGAACACAACCCAGCCGATATACTATCTAGAGGACTTCGTGCAGTAGATCTAGCATGTAACTTATGGCTATATGGACCACTCTTCCTTCATGGAAAAGACGAATCATGGCCATCGAAATACTTACCTCAAGAAATTCCCAACGACTTTGAGAAAAGGAAAGAGGTTCCTGTTGCTGCAACTATGGTGTTAAACGACGGCAGCGTTATATAGAGAATTCACCACAAAAATCCCTTTAAAACCTTACAGAAGGTTTTGGGTTACGTAATCAGATTCGTAAATAATTCAACGCAAAATAAATTTCGACCAAAACACATGTCGATGAGTCCTAAAGAACCGGATGTAATTTCTTCAGTCACTAGTGGCATATTTAAATCACGATGTATAATAGAATTTTGGATGTACCATGGAGCCGATTTTACTAACCGTAAAATTTTGTTTTGCCTTCGTTGGATTCTCTCGACATTGGAAGCTGAAGCAGTGCCCCATAACTAAATTCCGTAGCACCATATTGGCTTCAAAAGCGACTTGTTTAATAAAAGTTTGCAGTCTAGGCTGAGTGTTGAGTTTCTGCCAATCAACCAATATATTTGAGTTAAGTTAAGTTTCATCTGAGTTAACTTAGAGTCAATATGATGTTTCCATGTAAGCCTTCGATCAAGCTGTATATCAAGGGAATGGGAATGTTGAGGGAAATTTTGTTTGTTGATTCTAATGGGGGAACAAGTATCTTTTCGTAGTGTAAACGTTATATGAACACACCTATGTTCATTTACTTTAATTCTCGATAAGTTCAACCATGTTTCCAGCTGAGTAATATGTTTCGGGAGATTGCGGGATGCCTCATAAGGGCTTTCGTGCATACTCATACAGGTTGTATCATCGGCAAATATAGAGGTGTGGATATTATTGCTCACATGCATATCACAAGTATATATTCACCCCTATTCTGCGTTTCGATTCGAATCGAAAGTTTCTCCGTTTGGCAACTTTGGTATTCTGCGTTCCGTTCTTCGATTTTTCTTTCGATTCTATGTATTCTGCATTTCGATCGTAACTACGTTTTTGTAAGTTGTTATTTTAGTGGCGGAGCGTTTTCAATTTTTGATTGTTTAGCTTCAAAAAGTGATTAATTATAAAAATAATGCAAGCATTAAATGCAAAAGAAGGTTTAATTAATGAGCTATACACTTTGTTTTGTTTTTCTGTATTGAAATGCGATTTTTATTCAATTTATTACAGGTAAAACAGTATAAAAAGTTGACATACCTATTTAATGACAACGGAAAACGATATTGTCTACGCATTTAATTAAATTTAAACAAATAGACTTTATTTTTGTGTTTCAATTATGTGTAAAAAATTAAAATATCACCTCCGGCGCGACAGGATTCTTCACACTAGAAAAGTTTGGCCACAAATACCTCTTGCTTATCTCGTTTTTTTTAACTCTCTGTACTTAAATTTGCAATTATGTAATGCAAATTTTTACAATATTTAATTATTATTTGTTTTAATGGTAAATCACTGTTTGTTTTGCACTAAATTAAACTTTTTGCTAAAAATTTTGCAAAATTGCTTAATTTTTCTGTTCCTATTTCACCCGTTTCATAGCAAAACAGCAGGTTTAAACATACTCTTCTCTTCTTCTTTTTCTTTCGATTCAGTTTTTTTTGCAGAATACCTCTTTTCGATTCGTGCGTAACTGAATGCGGGAACGTAATCGAAGAAACGCAGAATAGGGGTGATTAAATAAAAGACTGGCCCCAGAATACTACCTTGTGGTACACCTGAAAATATAGATTCGAGCAAGTTCTCCTTCCAGAAGAGTGAACTTCCTACCAATAATATAACTTTCCAAAAGTTTTTGTATGCTTATTGGCAGGTATGTCTTCAATTTTAAACCTAGGTCTTCGTGCCATACTTTATCAAATGACTGTGAAATATAAATAAAGAGAGCAGAACATTACTTCTTTTCTTCAAATGTTCTTCTCACAACTTAGAGAAATCTATGAGTTTGTTCAATGGTGCTATGCTGACTTCTAAACTCAAATGGATGGTCCGGGATGCACTCATTATCAGTTAAAATTTTGGACGATTTAGTCATGAACAGCTTTTCTAAAAGCTTTGAGATTGTTGATAGTAAGCTTATAGGCCTATAGGACTCAGCCTTGGTAAGATATTTTCCCGGCTTTTGAATCATTTTGATCTTGCCAAGTTTTCAGTTTGTGAAAAATAATGCATTCGTAAAATGACATTAAAAATAAATAGCAGTATTGCGATGCGAGCAGTGTGACTACAACTGAAAATAGTTTGAATGCTAAATGGGGCTTCAAATAATGTTAAAAATTCTGAAAAAATATCTCAATATGCTAAAAATAATGCTAATATTTGGAATGATATTTTACTAATTATATCGCTATAATTACGAACATATATTTTATTTCGTTTAAACGAAGTTTATTCAAAACTAACTGCCACTTCCACTATGTCGAAAGAAAAACTCTGCGAAAGAAACCTAGTTGCTCGAATTCTAATATATTTTCATTCCACTATGAGGTCAGCTTTCTTTTGCTTGTGATTACTTATGCCATTTTTGTTGTTTTACGTGTTTATAAATTAAAGTAATGCCAATTTGTATATTTCAAGTATTTCTAGCGCTTTTTAAAACTTACTAACATTTATATGAAAATAAATACAACCATATTGAACAACGAAAAAGAATTCAACAAAATAGTCGCACATCAACAGCATGTTATTGCTGTTTTGCTTTACAACTACATTCGTTTTGTTTAAAATGTGGCAGACACTTTTTATAATTAACATAAAACAATAATCAAAACAAAAGTGTTCAATAATATTTTTATGAATATTTTATGACTTTTCTCTACAAATAAAAAATAAATTGAAGAAATGTGAATAAAAAATACTTATAATAATGTGATAAAATAATAATTTTACAAACGTTATGGAATTTTTTGCAAATAAATTTTACGACATGAATGCAAAATAGTAAGTGAGTGATTTTGACATAGTGTTCGCTTTCTTGACGACTAATTCGAGTTAGTGGTATGAAAATCTACATATATGAAAACACTTACGTTTTCTTGCGACTTGTCGTTCGAGTCAATGTTCGTACAGAGGTAAGATAGAGAAATGGAAATCAGTTTTCTTTCGCTTAGAATGCGAATGAAGACCTTCTTTCGAAATAGTGCAAGAGGCAGTAAAAAAAATTTATTAGCATACAAAATACAATTGCTGAATTCATAAAACCACTTCGTATTAAATATAATAATGTAAAATTTGTTGTAGGTAATTTTCACATTAAAATGAAATATATTAGCGGAGTTCGATGTTTGATGCAAATTGTCTTGCGTAAGTGCAAATGAAAAAAATATCGTAGTTTTTCTTTGGATTGTGTGTGTATTTTTTGATGGATTTGAAAGAAAAGCTACGATATTTTGCATTTTCACTTACGCACGACAATTTGCATCAAACTCCGCTATTAAATAATTTTACACTTTTATTTTATGTGTTTTTAATGTATGCTTGTTATCAACATAATGTTAAAAATATAATGTTTGCATTTTAATTTAATTTTCTCAGTTCTATTTTTTATTGCATGTCCAGGAGACTTATTCCGCAACGATGAATTTTGAATTTTCCGGCCCCTAAAAACCTAATTTTAAATACTTCCTTTCTTCTTATAAGGTGTCTGACGTTTAAAATACATAAGAGCAGCTACTAGACGGTCATACTTGTTATATGTGCATGACAGACTTTCCTACATTTCAATAAATTTTTAAAAATTCGCGCTCTTACCAAGTCATCTTTATTCTTTCTTTACTTACGAAAATACAAATGAAATTTGCACTGAGTTTGATAGAAGATATTTTAAAAGAGTATGATGGTAATATGCCAAATACAAATAATCAAAATTTATTGGAAACCAAACCAAGCTGAAATACACGAATTTTGCATTATTCACCATTCTCAAATACCAAGTATGCCGATTAAGACCTCTTTTGCTGTTTAGATGGTTTCCACCATTATACATTTGCGGCATAACCGTGAATAACGTTGTAAAAGAAAATTTTTACAAACCAGTTTTTTCACAGAATACCGTTAACATTACTCTCTTGCATTGTTCAAACATCAAACAATCCAAAATTATGCCTCTTATCGTCGTCAAAATACAATTACAAGCAGTCAGTGAAAGAAATAACTTTGTAAGTAACTGACAATATCATGAAACGAAATTGTCGAAAATAATTGATAAATGTAACAGATCTACAAAGAGAAACGTTAATGCTAATTATTATTATTTTCGACAAGCTGAAAAAAAATTATACGAAAAAACAATCTTGCTTTAAAATACGTTTTTGGCTGTCCTAAAAAATTATTATTTTGTCACTTACAACGTTATTCGGGGCTAACCTTCATTTATATGAACGTAAAAATGAAAAAATGGAATGAAATACATTAATTGAGATAGGTTTTTACTTATATAAATGAAAAACTATATATGCATGTATATGAAATTTATAAAATTAAAAATGCAAATTGTTTTTTAATGCATGTTTTTTATTTATTGTATCTTCATATATGAACTAACAATAAGTATTCAAATCTTAAATCTAAAATATAATTAGTAGGCCCGACCAATGTCGGACATAACTTAATGATAGTTATTAATAATACATAAGTAGTGATAGACAAAAAAGTATTTTCAAGCTTCATCTGGAGTGTTTAGTATTAGAGCCCTTGTATCTCTCTTTTTTAAGCGGATGTGTCCAGTAAAGTTCAAAATATTACGAGCAAGCGGATTAGGATGTGACTCGAGTTTTTTTTAGATATTTGCCTGCGTATTTTGCAATTTCTTCAGTCACTAGTGGCATATTCAAATCACGATGTATAATAGAATTTTGGATGTACCATGGATCCGATGTTATCAAACGTAAAATTTTGTTTTTCCTTCGTTGGATTCTTTCGACATTCGAAGCTGAAGCAGTGCCCCATAGTTGAATTCCGTAGCACCATTGTTGTGTTTGTAATTTAAATACGGATTTTTCTTTTAATATATCAATGGTTTACTTAAAAAAGGCTTTGTTAATAACAACTAGTATCTTGTTCTTTTAATTTACAATTTTAAATCTGGAGGGTTCCGTGGGAATCAGAGGTATGACTCTAACTTTTAACTGCTAAATACAAGTCCCAAGATACAACTATTTCATTATAACTCACTAATTACAGTTATCTGCAACTAAATAATTACAACTATCTGGTTAAAGCTACTTATTCCAACTCACTAATTGGTTTCTTAAATTGAACTATTTATACAAAACTTAATCATAATTTAATATTAATATTATGCTTAATAGTTAATATTATTGTGCTAACTTGCGAACCTATTTCTTAATATTATTTTGCTTTTGACCCAATTACGAAATATCTCTATTGCACAATTTGTCAATGCAAGAATTTAGCAAGCAACCAAGTGAATGAACTGGTTGCTGCTGCGTTAGCAAATTAGTGCAATGTACGGGTACGAGGGTTGTTCAATTCTGACCCACAACATCCCTCCCCCCTTGGCGGAAGAAAATATCTAGTTATAGATATTTTCCAAGAATACTAATTGGATCAAATGCTTTTACATATGTTAAAATCTTAAACGTAGTTGATCTTATACTATTCAACAATACTTTTTTTGCGTTTTGTTTCAAATACATTTTTTAACTTAATGATAATAATAATGATAATAATAATGATAATAATAATGATAATAATAATGATAATAATAATGATAATAATAATGATAATAATAATGATAATAATAATGATAATAATAATGATAATAATAATGATAATAATAATGATAATAATAATGATAATAATAATGATAATAATAATGATAATAATAATGATAATAATAATGATAATAATAATGATAATAATAATGATAATAATAATGATAATAATAATGATAATAATAATGATAATAATAATGATAATTATAATGATAATAATAATGATAATAATAATAATAATGATAATAATAATGATAATAATAATGATAATAATAATAATAATGATAATAATAATGATAATAATAATGATAATAATAATGATAATAATAATGATAATAATAATGATAATAATAATGATAACAATAATGATAATAATAATGATAATAATAATGATAATAATAATGATAATAATAATGATAATAATAATGATAATTATAATGATAATTATAATGATAATAATAATGATAATAATAAAGATAATAATAATGATAATAATAATGATAATTTTTTTTTTCGGGTTGGGAAGGTGGAAATGCAGTTACGTATACTTGCCACGTCGTCACTCGTCAGCAAGTTATGTTGGACTCCGCAATAAAAAGAAACGCCTACCAACTAAAACCACCACCCATCTTCTAAGGGAGAAAACAAATAAAATTTCGTACCATCCCGGGACTGCTCATCGTATTACTTCAGGATGGCCCCTTTTTTTGGCTATCGTGCCTTCATCTATTTTATGCCTCGTCAGGCCCCGTTTTCTCTATAGTGCCCTCTCCACTGGAATGTATTGATTTGCATCAAGGTCTCTCTTCTTTTTCCTCAGTAGCTGCTCTATATATCGAGATATGAGGTTCCAATTGTTTTCATGTGCTGTCATAGTTTGTGTTATGTTTTCAGCCGTAAGTGGGCCTGTTTGCCGTTCCAATTCCGCCCTTTCTTCTTGCCATTTCGTACACTCGAAGACAGTATGTTTGGCATCATCTTCATTTGAGTCTCCGTAGATACACTCAGGACTGTTTGCCTTTCCCATTTTGTTGAGGTACTTGCGGAAGTACCCATGCCCGGATAGGAATTGCGTGACATAGTAGTTCACGTCACCGAAACTTCTGTTATACCAAATGTGCAAGTTTGGTATTAATTGCGCGGTCCACCGTCCGTATCGCTCATTGTGCCATCTTTGCTGCCAGGTTTGCAAAGTGTGTTCTCTTATTGTTTGCGCCGATAGCTGATTTTACCGCTGGTTTCGTTGTTTCCATTTTTTTCTTCTTTCTTCCACCAAAAGATCTATAGGTATCGTCCCACTAATAACCATAACAGCCGCTTCGGATACAGTGCGATAAGCTGAAGCTACGCGTAAGGCTGCCGTCCTCTGCACCGAGCTCAAGGCTTTTCGACGATGTTTTGCCTGAATAGAATCGCCCCATATTTCACACGCATAGAGCAAAATCGACTGACTAGTTGCCATTAGAAGTTTCCTCTTGTCTGCGGTTGGACCTCCTGTGTTTGCCATCAATCTGCAAAGAAACAATGTGGTTTGAGCTGCTTTCTTGCTTGCATATTGGATTTGTGACCAGAAGTTCAGTTTGGAATCTAATCTGACTCCTAAATATTTAATTATCTTCTTTGTTTCGAAGGTTCCAAACTGTGTGTCCATAGGTATTTCTGTTGGTATGTGTTTTTTTGTTAGCATCAGTAGCTCCGTTTTCTCAGTAGCTAGTCTTAAGCCATGATCTGTCATCCAGGTTTGCGTCCTAATCATAACTTGGTTCAGCTTTCTTTGGGCTTCAACAGCGTCTCGAGCAAGAATCGCCCTCGCAATATCGTCGGCGTACCCTACCAGATAGGTATCATTTGGCATATCAATGGTCAGGATTTCGTCGTACATAGCATTCCAAAGTTCCGGTCCAAGTACGGAGCCCTGTGCTGCCCCCGCAGTGATTTCCCTTTGATATGGACCACTAGCAGTGTCGTATATTAACATTCTATTTTGAAGGTAGCTACGTATTAATTTTCCGAGATAAGTTGGAATTTTAAATCTCATTTCCAGCGCACTTAATATATCCTTCCATCTAGCACTATTAAAGGCATTTTTTACGTCTAAAGTAACTAGTAGAACTATGCGCCTGGAGTGGTGATTTCCAGTTTCGGCAGCATGCACACTCTCTATTACTTCATCTAAGGCTCCAAGCGTAGATCTGCCTGGGCGGAACCCGTGCTGTCGATTTGACAAACCGCCCTCCTCTTCAATGGCTCTAGCTAGTCTCGGCTTGATTAGTTTCTCTAGTAATTTGCCCGCAGTGTCCAGCATACACAGTGGCCGGTATGAAGATGGTTGTTCAGGGTCTCCTTTCCCTTTACTTATTAGGACCAACTTCTGTATTTTCCAAGGCTTTGGGAAAATTCCGTTTATCAGACATGCATTGTACATTGTCAATAACAATCGGGGTCGTTCTCTTGCGAGTGTCTTTAGCACCTCAGAAGGTATTCCGTCCGGTCCAGGGGCTTTTTGGTTCTTCATGTTACTTGTTGCCTTAACAAGTTCTTCTACCGAGAACAGAGTTATTTGTTCGTCCTCATTTTGGTCTGCATTTCCTGAGTAATTTACTTCATGGCTTGGAAACAGCTCCTTAACTATGTTGTGCATTTTATCTGCCGTTAAGTTAGGCATATTCGTTCTTGCTCCAAACTTTTGAATGACCAATTTATACCCCAGGCCCCAAGGATCTTCGTTTAGATTGGACCTAAGCTCTTCCCATTTAGCTCTCTTGCTATTTAGAATAGCAACCTTTAAGTGTTTTCTGGCCTGCTTGAATTCTTCGGCTTCGATTACAGCTAGTCCGAATCGTCTGGCCCTTGTGTATCGCCTTCGACATTGATGACATAGTCGCCTAAGTTGTCCTATTTCTTCCGTCCACCAGTATGCTGCTTTTCTTCTCTCCGCTGTAACAATTTTAGGCATTGCTGAGTTGCACGCTTCGGTGATAACTGCCATAACCTCGTTGATGTGACTCTCAACATCAACTGATTCCTGCCAGGTTATTGGCCTCTCGTCAACTTTTGCAAGCAAGATATCCCTTCTATGTTTTGCGACATTCCACTTTTTTGTACCTCTTCTTATATATTCGTTAGTCAGGCTTCTATCTGGTTGTAAGCAGTATACTATGTATTGGTGGTCGCTACCTGTGTAACCCTCTAATACTTTCCATTGACTTATCCTGTCGAAAAATCTATCTGAAACTAGTGTAATATCGGGTATTGAACCCTCGCACCCAGGTCTACGAAAGGTTGCAGTTGTACCTGTATTTGCTACTATTAGGCTCAGCCTTGCAGCCATGTCTAGGATCCGTCTGCCTCTGGCGTTTGTGGTTGTTGTACCCCACTCGATTGCTTTTGCGTTAAAATCGCCGGCTATTATCAAGTTTCCTCCAATGGTACGTGCCGTATCTTCAATGTTATCCAGTTTTATTTGGAAGTCCTCTATACTGCAGTTTGGTGTTAGATAACAGCTTATGACTGAATATTTCTCACTACTGACCCAAACAAACCCGTCTCCTTTACCATCTCCTGTTACCTGGAAATTCGCAGTGTGTGTCATCCATATCGCTGCTGTATTGGAGATATCCCCGTACCACCTTCCATATTTTGGACCATATTGTTCGCTGATTACTGCTAAGTCTGCTCTGTGTTCTAACATAACCTGCACCAGAAGAGCGTCAGCGGTCACACTTCGGTGCAGGTTTGCCTGTAAGATATTCATCATTTTGGGTTCGTTCTGGTGTAGGCTGCGCATCTTGACGTGCCAGGTATATGATCAACTGATCTCTTGCCTTCTGCGGTACATACACAGCATCTTGGTTGTGCTGTACATTCTTTCATTTTGTGTCCTGCGACTCCGCATCGAATACATAAACCTTCTCCTTTTCTGTCTGGGCCCTTGCAGTTTCGTTGCGTATGACCAGTACCGAAGCATCTGAAGCACCGCTCTACATCTGCGACACACCTGACTCTACAGTAGATCCATCCCACCTTGATTCGTTGTTTTCTCACGACAGTGGTTGCTGCCTCTCTATCTAGGGTTACAAAAGCTCTGCGTTGCTCTCTGCTATTTGCGTTTGTTAATGATACATTAAGCTCTTCTTCTTTTCCATCCAGGAGATTTCTGATCGCAGCCGATACTTCGTTTGTCTCTGTTAAAGCATCCAGATCTCGGATTTCGATCGTTGTTTTCGTCTTCATATATGATACGTCTGCTGTGTCTTTAAGCGATATTTTAATTGCTTCACAGAGTTTTTCTTTACTACTACCTTTTGCTACTTCTAAAAGTATAGAACCATTTTGTGTTTTCCTTACGGAACTAATGGCCACTTCCGCCTCCGCCGAGTTCATATTGCTAACTGTGTGCTTGATCTTGCTAAGCACTTCCGCGTAGCTTCTACCTGCCGTCGGTTTAATTAACACTGCTGCCGGTCGTTTCTTGTAATCTTTTCTATTTCTATTTTCTCGCTTATCGTTCACGCCTTTACCTTTTCTGCTCGTATCTCTACTTGAAGCCGGTACTTCGGTTGGTCCTTCTTTTTTGCTCTGTCGTTTCTGGTTTTTAACAACCTGCCATTTCCCTTGAGCATTGTCTTTCACTTTTTTATTTGTTCCTTGAATGGCAGGACTGGTAGCTGCTCTTTTATTGCGAGTGGTCGCTGGAGTTTCTTCCTCAATTGGTTGTTGCATGTAACTATCTCTTTCTGTTGGGTTTATCAATGCTCTTCTTGTTGCTTCTGCATTTCTGCTACTTTCTGCTTCTTTCCAAATTTTTCTGTAGCTTCCGATCACGTCTAACTGTTCATCTAATTGAGAGACACCATCTTTAACATCTTTGCTTATGTTTTTCTGCCTGTCCATCGCTTGTTTCATTTTTTGGAGAATAGTCCTGCACTTTATTAAACACTCTTCCTCTAAAAGCCTCATTTTTTTGATTTGCTCTTGTCGGGGGGAGTAGCTGTCAGAGCTTTGTTGTGACTGCTGATTTAAAGCTGAAATATTTGTCGCCATTTCCATTGAAGCCACAGTGATCTCTTCTTGGAATGGAACCGAAACGTTAGTCTGCTGCTTTGGGTTCGCAATAGAAATAGTCGCAGTTGAAACGCTTGATTCTGTCAAAATTGGTGTCATCAGAATCTTGTGGTTACTTTGGAAGTCTGCTTTGTCTTTGCTTCTGTTGACTGAATTTTCCACTTTATTTTCACTTTCTCTTTCTATCATTTCTTCAATTATATTTTTTTTATTATTGTTATTATTATTATTTGTACTTGTACTTGGGGGTGTTCTAATCATTTTTGTAGTTGGGTCCCCGCTCCGAGCCGCTATCCGTCCACGATTGTCCAGTCACCTCAAATGATCCCCGTGGGTCCCTTTGCAGGCAGTGAGGTCCACGCGAGGGTTGACATAGGTCCTTATGGGAGCCTATGTTCAGAGCCAGGATCTCGGCGCTAAGCAGGAGTCATCTCAACTGCACTTGTACCGCCACCTCAGTGGTGACGTGTTTGGAACGTACTCGGAGCCTCGCCACAGTTTTAGCGGGACGGAGGCGGTTGTAGCATTAGCCCACCAGCCATTTCAGCAAAATGTCACTCTTGCCTACTAAGGTGATAGAATACTGCAAACCGTCAGCCCTTATCGTCATATAAAGTATCATTAATCCATATCGTAGTCCACATATATATATATATAATCCGTTTTCGTTATCATCAGCTCCACCAGGCATGGTGATCAGCTGTCCGGTTTCGTCTATGTTTGGTATTCCATTTCACATTTCTTTCTGAGATCAGCCGGCAGTTCCCCTATCTACCGCCTGGGAACACGTCCAGTGGGAAACCGAAAAACTCCACTCATTTCATTCAATCGTATCGTGAGTCCTTGTCGTTCCGGGTCTATTTGATCACGTTGCTCACATTTGCTGGTATTTCAACGGGTTGTTGTAATACCATTTCCCAGTGCCCACCTGCCCCGAGGGGTCGGAGGTTGTGAGTCTCCTTGGTTGGTTGCAAAAAACAAGGATTGGGGCTGGGCTTTGCCAAGTTAAAGCCAGTCAGCTCCGTTACCTTGTATGTCCAACCCTGGGCACCATAATAATGATAATAATAATGATAATAATAATGATAATAATAATGATAATAATAATGATAATAATAATGATAATAATAATGATAATAATAATGATAATAATAATGATAATAATAATGATAATAATAATGATAATAATAATGGTAATAATAATGATAATAATAATGATAATAATAATGATAATAATAATGATAATAATAATGATAATAATAATGATAATAATAATGATAATAATAATGATAATAATAATGATAATAATAATGATAATAATAATGATAATAATAATGATAATAATAATGATAATAATAATGGTAATAATAATGATAATAATAATGATAATAATAATGGTAATAATAATGATAATAATAATTATAATAATAATTATAATAATAATGATAATAATAATGATAATAATAATGATTTTTTTTTTGGGGTGCAAGATGGGAAAATGGTTTATGCATGATGCGCGGATCGTCATCCACACCGTATGCCGGACTCCCGTTGCGTAACGTATACCGGCTAAAAACCCACCTCACTCATTTGGATATGTTGCCCACCTGGGGCCGCTGTTACCGCATTACTTCCAGATGGATCCCTCTTGGATCCTGAGATCATCTTCTATTTGCCTGCGTCCAGGCCCCCACTTTACTGTTGCGGTTGTTGAGCTGCAGCATCTAAATCAGGTTTTTTCGCCTTAAGAATATTTTCGCAGTACTTTGCTACTGCTCGCCATCTACTCTCATTTGTTTTCATATGATGTATGATGTTTCCGGCATTTAGTTCGCCCGTGAATTCCTCGAGTTCGCGTCTCTTTTCGGCCCACTTACTACATTGAAAGAACGTGTGCTCGGCATCATCTATTATGCTGTCTCTTTCATATATGCAGTATGGTGTAGTGCATTTACCTATGTTGTGAAGATATTTCCTGAAATAACCATGTCCCGTCATCATCTGGGTCAGATAATAATCAACTTCACCGAAGCTTCTGTCTAACCATACATTTATGTTGGGGATTAATTTTCTTGTCCATGCGGCTGTTGTTCCTTCATTCCATCTTGTCTGCCAGCTGTGGTAGGTTTCCTGCCTTATCGCATCTCTATCACTTTCTTCGAAGTTATTTGCTTGCTTCTCTATCCATATTTTCCTCCTTTCTTCTACGAGAAGGTCTATTGGGATCGCATAATCCTGATGTAAGTTGAATTCTTTTTTTTCCCTCCTTCGTATCGTATATGAGCTCCCTCTCCTTAAAGTAGCTTCTAATTATTTTCGAAAGATACTTTGGTATCCGAAAAGTTCTCTCCAAAGCCTGCAGAACATCTGGCCATCTGAGGCTGTTAAAAGCATTCTTAATATCTAGAGTAGCCAGGATAACAATTGGTCTACTAAAGTGATTTATACGTTGAGCGGCGTCAAAAACATCAACGACATCCTTTATTGCTCCAATAGTGGATCTCTTAGGTCTGAATCCGTGTTGTCTTTCTGACAGTCCTCCTCCCATGTCTATAGCTTCCTTTAACCTAGGTTTCAGAAGTCTTTCCAGAAGTTTTCCAGCAGTGTCAAGCATACAAAGTGGTCGATAAGCTGACGGCGTGTCTGGATCGCCCTTCCCTTTGCTAATAAGCACTAGTTGTTGTATCTGCCAGGTGTTCGGGAAAAAACCCTCCACGAGGCACTTGTTGTACATTTCAAGCATTAAGTGTGGCCTATTCATCACTATGTGCTTAATCATCTCTGGTGGTATACCATCTGGGCCTGGTGTCTTCTTCAAATTTAATTTATTGGCCGCTTCTCTCAATTCCTGTATCGTGAACAAAGGAGTGTCTACCGTTTCTTCCGTGTCCGTTTCATTTGATGGGATTTCATTTGTTGGGAAAAGGGTTTTTACAATATTTTCCATTTTTTCTGCGTCCATCAGCTGTGTTGGGTTTCTTATTCCAAGCTTCTCTTTGACTATTTTGTAGCCCGTCCCCCATGGATTTATGTTTATATCCTCTCGCAGCTCTTTCCACATTCTTCTCTTGCTGGCGGAAATATCCTTTTGAAGTTTCTTCTTTGCTTCTTTATACGCAATCCTTTCAGATTCCGCTTCGCCTCTCCGTCTAGCCCTGGTGTATAGCCGTCTGCTTCTAAAACATTCATTTCTGGCGCTTGCAATGTCCTCGTTCCACCAATAGACTTCTTTTTTCTGCCGCGTGTGGCTTTTTACTCTGGGCATCGAGTAATCGCAACTCTTCCTAATTATTCGTATAACGTTGTCTACACTAGTACAAGCGTCTGTAGTTTCCGGAAAATGGTTTACCCTGCGGTCAATCTCTGTGATCAGCGCTACTGTGTCCAGTCTTTTGACATTCCATTTCTGTGTGCCTGTTCTCCGTTGTCGCGAATTTCCGCTAGTCGAGCTGCTGGTGGCAATCGAGTACCATATATACTGGTGATCACTGCCTGTGTATGTCTCAAGAACTTTCCAGTCCGTTATTCGGTGTGCGAGTCTGTCCGATACTAAGGTAATATCTGGTATGGTGCCTTCGCAACCAGGTCGTCTGAAAGTAGTCACATTACCCACGTTTGCTACAACCATGCTTAGCCTGGATATCATCTGAACTACTCCTCTGCCTCTGGAATTTGTTGTCTGCATTCCCCACTCTACAGCTCTGGAGTTAAAATCACCTGCCAAAATAATGTGTCCCCTGATGTTCCTCGCAAAATCTTCTATATCGTCTACTTTTTGTTGGAACTCTTCCCTGTGGTCACTGGGCGTTAGGTAGCAGCTAATAACTGTTACGTCTTCCAACTGTGCCCACGTGTAACAGCTTCCCTTTGCCTGCTTCCTTGGTGCTAGGTTGCTTTGATTTGCTATCCATATTGCTGATGTTTTTGAGTCATCTTCAATCCATACGCCGGTCTGTTTTTTGCCGTACTGTTCACTGATTACGGCTATGTCTGCTTTTTCTTCAACGATTATTTGATTATTTTATTTTGCCCGTCTACTTGATTTACAGCCCTTTGACCCAGGTATGTGGTCCACGGGTGTCATTTGTTCCTCTATGCACAGACAACATTTTGGGGTGTTATTGCACTGCTTTAAAATGTGGCCTTTTTCCCCACATCTAATACATAATCCAGCCCCTTTTCTGTCAGGTCCCTTGCACTCTCTCTGAGTGTGTCCGAGTCCGAAGCATTTAAAACAGCGCTTTACTTCTTCCCGGTACTTAACTCGACAGTTCGTCCAACCGATTTTGATGCGTTCTGCTCTTAACAGCTTATTTGCTTCATGTGTTGGAAGCGAGACGAAAGCCTTTCTTTGATCTTGGGCATTTGGGTTCGATATATGAACTATAACATTCTCTTCTGGTGTGCCTGTGGCCTTTACTACTGTGTCCACAACTTCCTCTTTTGTTGAAAATCCGTCTATATCGTGGATTTCTACTGTGATCTTGGGTTTTAGATCTTTAACATCTGCCGCATCTCTCAATGTGTCCCTAATGGTGTCACAAAACCGTCCAGTCTTTCCACCTTTGGCAACTTCAAGGAGGATGGCTCCCGTTTTGGTCTTCCTGATTGATCATACCGATATATCAGCTTCATCTGGCCTTACATTTTCTCTGAGGTTTTTAAGAACCTCTGCGCAACTATGCCCCTGAGTTGGTTTGATTATAACCGCTTCTGGTCTCTCTTTAGGTAATTTGAATCTCGTTTTCTTATTTTTCCGATTTCTCCTTTTCACGGATGTTTGCGGTTCTTGCTGTTCCTCGTTGTCAGGTTTTCGTACTAATATCTAATTACTTTTTGTTTCCTGGGTACTTTCTTTAAGCTTTTTGCCCGGCATTTCTGTTTCTGCAGGGCTAGTTGCCATCCTTTTTTTCTTAGTCCTTTCAGACTTTGTTGTCTTGTCAGCGTTGGTTGCCGTCTGTTTATTTCGAGCTGTTACTGGAGTGTTGTTTGCTTCTGCCATAGTTTGCGCTGATACTCTTTGCTCCTCGATCTTCCTGCTCTTTTCTTTCTCTGCTTCCGCTCTCTTCCAGTTTCTGCGGTAGTCGCTAAGAATATCGAAAAGTTCTTCGAGCTCTGATACTCCATTCTGGACATCCATATTAATGTTTCTTTGTCTGCCTATTGCATGCCTCATTTTTTTGAGAACGCTACGACATTGTTGAATCGTTTCTTCTTCCGAGCTTCTCATCTTCATAATAAATTCCTGTCGTGGAGAACTGGTGACGTACTGACCAATTTCTGTCCCAGGAGTTGATACACTGGTTGCATAGCTTACAGGGTGAAGGATTGGCGGAGAGCTGTTTCCCCTGTGTAAAGAGTTCAATGCACACTTTGCCTGTCTGTGAGAGCTATGTGCGGGTGTGTCTTTATTTAGCCCAATATCTCTATCTAAAGTTTCTTCTTGGGGCGTTTTAGGGTTTATCTCCTTTTCAGTTCCTCGTATAAGTGAAGAATTGCTAATTGGAGATCGCCTTGTCTTCGAACTACTCATAAAAATGATGTCATCATTTCTTTGCTCTGCTGTGCTCAATGGGGTTTGTGTTGTTTTAGGTGTCGTCATAATTGTGCGGATGGGTCCCATCTTGAAACCGTTGTCTATGTTCGTTATGCAGTCGCTCTTCAATGACCCCGAGGGTCCCTTTGCATGCAGTGAGGTCCTCGCGAGGGTTGACACAAGTCCTTATGGGAGCTTATGTTCAGAGCCAGGTCGAGCATTAGTCAGGATATCGTATCAACTGAGCCTGCATGGCCAACTTAATAGCTACGTAACACAGAGCGTTTTCCAAGTCCTTGCCAAGGTTTTAATAGGACGGAAGACAAGCGTGACATTAGCCTGAAAGCCGTTTCTACAAGATTTCACTCCGGTATAATAAGGTAACAGAATGCCACACATGCCAGCCCAAATTCAAACTATTCAAATTCGTTGATAAAATCGTGATTCCATATCGTTGCCAGGTCATGTTATTCTTTAGTAACAAGAATCATACGTCTTTTGCATATTTGATGATATTGATCACCTTCGTTCAATTTATTGTAACCGTGAATCCGTGTCGTTCCGCGTCTATTTGATCACGTTGCTCACATTTGCTAGTATTTCAACAGATGTTGAAATACCATTTCCCAGTGCCCACCTGCCCCGAAGGGTCGGAGGTTGTGAGTCTTGGTTGGTTACAAAAACAAGGATTGGATCTGGACTTTGCCGAGTTAAAGCCGCTCAAATCCGTTACCTTGTATGTCCAACCCTGGGCACCATAATAATAATGATAATAATAATGATAATAATAATGATAATAATAATGATAATAATAATGATAATAATAATGATAATAATAATGATAATAATAATGATAATAATAATGATAATAATAATGATAATAATAATGATAATTTTTTATTTTTTTTTTTTTTTTTTTTTTTTTTTTTTTGGGTGCAAGATGGGAAAATGGTTTATGCATGATGCGCGGATCGTCATCCACACCGTATGCCGGACTCCCGTTGCGTAACGTATACCGGCTAAAAACCCACCTCACTCATTTGGATATGTTGCCCGCCTGGGGACCGCTGTTACCGCATTACTTCCAGATGGATCCCTCTTGGATCCTGAGATCATCTTCTTCTATTTGCCTGCGTCCAGGCCCCCACTTTACTGTTGCGGTTGTTGAGCTGCAGCATCTAAGTCAGGTTTTTTCGCCTTAAGAATATTTTCGCAGTACTTTGCTACTGCTCGCCATCTACTCTCATTTGTTGTCATATGATGTATGATGTTTCCGGCATTTAGTTCGCCCGTTAATTGCTCGAGTTCGCGTCTCTTTTCGGCCCACTTACTACATTGAAAGAACGTGTGCTCGGCATCATCTATTATGCTGTCTCTTTCATATATGCAGTATGGTGTAGTGCATTTACCTATGTTGTGAAGATATTTCCTGAAATAACCATGTCCCGTCATCATCTGGGTCAGATAATAATCAACTTCACCGAAGCTTCTGTCTAACCATACATTTATGTTGGGGATTAATTTTCTTGTCCATGCGGCTGTTGTTCCTTCATTCCATCTTGTCTGCCAGCTGTGGTAGGTTTCCTGCCTTATCGCATCTCTATCACTTTCTTCGAAGTTATTTGCTTGCTTCTCTATCCATATTTTCCTCCTTTCTTCTACGAGAAGGTCTATTGGGATCGCTCCCGCTAGAACGAGAATTGCTTGCGTAGACATCGTGCGGTAAGCTGAAGCTATCCGAAGGGCGTAAGTTCTTTGTACAGCAAGAAGAACGTTTTTGTTGCATTTCTTTAGCCCTTTACCCCAGATCTCACTGCCATAGAGAAGTATGCTATTGCTAGTCTCCATTAGCAGCTTTCTCTTATTTTGTCGTGGTCCTCCTATATTTGCCATCAATCGGCTCAGTTGAGATACTGTCTTTGCTGCTTTGCCTGCTGCATGTTGCATTTGGTTCAAAAACGTCATCTTGGTGTCGAGTCGGATGCCAAGGTAATTTACAAATCTTCTAGACGTGATAGTTTCTCCCTCTATTTGGACGCTTATCTCCCTAGGTATGTTTTTTCTCGTTAGAACTACAATTTCAGTCTTTTGGAGCGCTAGCTGGAGCCCTCGTGTGTCAAGCCACGATTTCGTTCTAATCATGACCTGCCTTAATTTTCGTCTGGCTTCTTCGGTGTCTCTAGCACTTATTACTGCTGCTATGTCATCTGCGTAGCCTACCAGGAAAGTATCCTGTGGCATTTCGGTTTTTAGTATGTCATCGTAGCTGATGTTCCATAAATCCGGCCCTAAAATTGATCCCTGCGCAGCTCCTGATGTAAGTGGAATTCTTCTTTTTCCCTCCTTCGTATCGTATATGAGCTCCCTCTCCTTAAAGTAGCTTCTAATTATTTTCGAAAGATACTTTGGTATCCGAAAAGTTCTCTCCAAAGCCTGCAGAACATCTGGCCATCTGAGGCTGTTAAAAGCATTCTTAATATCTAGAGTAGCCAGGGTAATAATTGGTCTACTAAAGTGATTTATACGTTGAGCGGCGTCAAAAACATCAACGACATCCTTTATTGCTCCAATAGTGGATCTCTTAGGTCTGAATCCGTGTTGTCTTTCTGACAGTCCTCCTCCCATGTCTATAGCTTCCTTTAACCTAGGTTTCAGAAGTCTTTCCAGAAGTTTTCCAGCAGTGTCAAGCATACAAAGTGGTCGATAAGCTGACGGCGTGTCTGGATCGCCCTTACCTTTGCTAATAAGCACTAGTTGTTGTATCTTCCAGGTGTTTGGGAAAAGCCCTCCACGAGGCACTTGTTGTACATTTCAAGCATTAAGTGTGGCCTATTCATCACTATGTGCTTAATCACCTCTGGTGGTATACCATCTGGGCCTGGTGTCTTCTTCAAATTTAATTTATTGGCCGCTTCTCTCAATTCCTGTATCGTGAACAAAGGAGTGTCTACCGTTTCTTCCGTGTCCGTTTCATCCGATGGGATTTCATTTGTTGGGAAAAGGGTTTTTACAATATTTTCCATTTTTTCTGCGTCCATCAGCTGTGTTGGGTTTCTTATTCCAAGCTTCTCTTTGACTATTTTGTAGCCCGTCCCCCATGGATTTATGTTTATATCCTCTCGCAGCTCTTCCCACATTCTTCTCTTGCTGGCGAAAATTTCCTTTTGAAGTTTCTTCTTTGCTTCTTTATACGCAATCCTTTCAGATTCCGCTTCGCCTCTCCGTCTAGCCCTGGTGTATAGCCGTCTGCTTCTAAAACATTCATTTCTGGCGCTTGCAATGTCCTCGTTCCACCAATAGACTTCTTTTTTCTGCCGCGTGTGGCTTTTTACTCTGGGCATCGAGTAATCGCAACTCTTCCTAATTATTCGCATAACTTTGTCTACAGTAGTACAAGCGTCTGTAGTTTCCAGAAAATGGTTTACCCTGCGGTCAATCTCTGTGATCAGCGTTACTGTGTCCAGTCTTTTGACATTCCATTTCTGTGTGCCTGTTCTCCGTTGTCGCGAATTTCCGCTAGTCGAGCTGCTGGTGGCAATCGAGTACGATATATACTGGTGATCACTGCCTGTGTATGTCTCAAGAACTTTCCAGTCTGTTATTCGGTGTGCGAGTCTGTCCGATACTAAGGTAATATCTGGTATGGTGCCTTCGCAACCAGGTCGTCTGAAAGTAGTCACATTACCCACGTTTGCTACAACCATGCTTAGCCTGGATATCATCTGAACTACTCCTCTGCCTCTGGAATCTGTTGTCTGCATTCCCCACTCTACAGCTCTGGAGTTAAAATCACCTGCCAAAATAATGTGTCCCCTGATGTTCCTCGCAAAATCTTCTATATCGTCTACTTTTTGTTGGAACTCTTCCCTGTGGTCACTGGGCGTTAGGTAGCAGCTAATAACTGTTACGTCTTCCAACTGTGCCCACGTGTAACAGCTTCCCTTTGCCTGCTTCCTTGGTGCTAGGTTGCTTTGATTTGCTATCCATATTGCTGATGTTTTTGAGTCATCTTCAATCCATACGCCGGTCTGTTTTTTGCCGTACTGTTCACTGATTACGGCTATGTCTGCTTTTTCTTCAACGATTATTTGTGGCAGGAGTGCATCTGCCACTTTTGCTCTATGCATGTTTGCTTGTAGAATTTTTATTTTGCCCGTCTACTTGATTTACAGCCCTTTGACCCAGGTATGTGGTCCACGGGTGTCATTTGTTTCTCTATGCACAGACAACATTTTGGGGTGTTATTGCACTGCTTTAAAATGTGGCCTTTTTCCCCACATCTAATACATAATCCAGCCCCTTTTCTGTCAGGTCCCTTGCACTCTCTCTGAGTGTGTCCGAGTCCGAAGCATTTAAAACAGCGCTTTACTTCTTCCCGGTACTTAACTCGACAGTTCGTCCAACCGATTTTGATGCGTTCTGCTCTTAACAGCTTATTTGCTTCATGTGTTGGAAGCGAGACGAAAGCCTTTCTTTGATCCCGGGCATTTGGGTTTGATATATGAACTATAACATTCTCTTCTGGTGTGCCTGTGGCTTTTACTACTGCGTCCACAACTTCCTCTTTTGTCGAAAATCCGTCTATATCGTGGATTTCTACTGTGATCTTGGGTTTTAGATCTTTAACATCTGCCGCATCTCTCAATGTGTCCCTAATGGTGTCACAAAACCGTCCAGTCTTTCCACCTTTGGCAACTTCAAGGAGGATGGCTCCCGTTTTGGTCTTCCTGATTGATCGCACCGATATATCAGCTTCATCTGGCCTTACATTTTCTCTAAGGTTTTTAAGAACCTCTGCGTAACTATGCCCCTGAGTTGGTTTGATTATAACCGCTTCTGGTCTCTCTTTAGGTAATTTGAATCTCGTTTTCTTACTTTTCCGATTTCTCCTTTTCACGGATGTTTGCGGTTCTTGCTGTTCCTCGTTGTCAGGTTTTCGTACTAATATTGAATTACTTTTTGTTTCCTGGGTACTTTCTTTAAGCTTTTTGCCCGGCATTTCTGTTTCTGCAGGGCTAGTTGCCATCCTTTTTTTCTTAGTCCTTTCAGACTTTGTTGTCTTGTCAGCGTTGGTTGCAGTCTGTTTATTTCGAGCTGTTACTGGAGTGTTGTTTGCTTCTGCCATAGTTTGCGCTGATACTCTTTGCTCCTCGATCTTCCTGCTCTTTTCTTTCTCTGCTTCCGCTCTCTTCCAGTTTCTGCGGTAGTCGCTAAGAACATCGAAAAGTTCTTCGAGCTCTGATACTCCATTCTGGACATCCATATTAATGTTTCTTTGTCTGCCTATTGCATGCCTCATTTTTTTGAGAACGCTACGACATTGTTGAATCGTTTCTTCTTCCGAGCTTCTCATCTTCATAATAAATTCCTGTCTTGGAGAACTCGTGACGTACTGACCAATTTCTGTCCCAGGAGTTGATACACTCGTTGCATAGTTTACAGGGTGAAGGATTTGCGGAGAGCTGTTTCCCCTGTGTAAAGAGTTCAATGCACACTTTTCCTGTCTGTGAGAGCTATGTGCGGGTGTGTCTTTATTTAGCCCAATATCTCTATCTAAAGTTTCTTCTTGGGGCGTTTTAGGGTTTATCTCCTTTTCAGTTCCTCGTATAAGTGAAGAATTGCTAATTGGAGATCGCCTTGTCTTCGAACTACTCATAAAAATGATGTCATCATTTCTTTGCTCTGCTGTGCTCAATGGGGTTTGTGTTGTTTTAGGTGTCGTCATAATTGTGCGGATGGGTCCCATCTTGAAACCGTTGTCTATGTTCGTTATGCAGTCGCTCTTCAATGACCCCGAGGGTCCCTTTGCATGCAGTGAGGTCCTCGCGAGGGTTGACACAAGTCCTTATGGGAGCTTATGTTCAGAGCCAGGTCGAGCATTAGTCAGGATATCGTATCAACTGAGCCTGCATGGCCAACTTAATAGCTACGTAACACAGAGCGTTTTCCAAGTCCTTGCCAAGGTTTTAACAGGACGGAAGACAAGCGTGACATTAGCCTGAAAGCCGTTTCTACAAGATTTCACTCCGGTATAGTAAGGTAACAGAATGCCACACATGCCAGCCCAAATTCAAACTATTCAAATTCGTTGATAAAATCGTGATTCCATATCGTTGCCAGGTCATGTTATTCTTTAGTAACAAGAATCATACGTCTTTTGCATATTTGATGATATTGATCACCTTCGTTCAATTTATTGCAATCGTGAATCCGTGTCGTTCCGCGTCTATTTGATCACGTTGCTCACATTTGCTAGTATTTCAACAGATGTTGAAATACCATTTCCCAGTGCCCACCTGCCCCGAAGGGTCGGAGGTTGTGAGTCTTGGTTGGTTACAAAAACAAGGATTGGATCTGGACTTTGCCGAGTTAAAGCCGCTCAAATCCGTTACCTTGTATGTCCAACCCTGGGCACCATAATAATAATGATAATAATAATGATAATAATAATGATAATAATAATGATAATAATAATGATAATAATAATGATGATAATAATGATGATAATAATGATGATAATAATAATGATAATTATAATGATAATTATAATGATAATAATAATGATAATAATAATGATAATGATAATAATAATGATAATAATAATGATAATAATAATAATAGTAATAATATAATAATAATAATATAATAATAATAATAATATAATAATAATAATAATAATAATATAATAATAATAATAATATAATAATAATCAAAACAATAATGAACTTATCATTAAAAGTAAAACTTAACAACCTGCATCGCCCTTATATTAGGTACATAGGTAGGTGCTATAACTTTAACTACAACTGAAAGAAACAGGTTTATGGCTTCGCTAAAGTTGGGAAACCTTTGGTATGTAATCCTATGCGTGTTACCATTAGTAATAATGATAATATCGAGAAAGAAAAAAAAGGAAAAACGATTTCTTGTACGTATTTAAACAGACAGTAATCAGAAATAAAGTTCGAGAGGAATTAATTCCTAATTATTAATTATATAATAATGTAATAATTAGGCAACGATTTTTCTTATTATTAGGCTCTATTTAAACCAAAACCTATTTGAGAACGCATTCCTTTATATATAAGGATATTACTATCCGCATACTCAAAAGCTTTTCGCATTCGCATCGAAGCCGATTTATATGAGAGCCTTAGATAATATCACAAAAACTTGAATTCGAGCTCTCATTTGTCATTGCTAGAATGAAAGTTTTTTTTCTGATTGAACCGTCATCAAATGAACAAGTAAACTTTAAATATATCCAAAGAGAAAAAAAAAACAAAGAATTATTAAAGAAAAAAAATTTAAATAAAAGTAAAAAGAAAAGTTATACAAAGTAAAATCAAAAACTTAATTGCATTGTATAAACAACGATTATTTTTATTGGAAGACAAAGGAGAGAACAAAAGTAAGCTGAAACATATGAGGTGGACAACAACCATTATCATCACGAGGATTCCTGAGGACAATACATATGTAACAGATGAGTGAGACTATTAAGACTGCAAATTATCGGTCATAGCTTCCAAACCCGATGAAAAAGGGCAAATTTTAAGTTACCATCTCATTAATTATTATAAACATAATTATATTTAGTTTTTATAGAAAACCGTTTTGTCGTCCATTACATTATTTTAATTAGAAGAAAGTTCTTTTTAAACAAAATGTCGGCTTATTAACTGCTAACATTGAAAACCAGCAACCGTAAAATCACATGCTCTAACCTAAAAGTATTCAAATATATAACCTTAAATTTAATAGAAAAGAAATTTTAAGAAATCGGGAAAACATGAAATTAATTAATTTGTGGATGAAAATATTTTCTTGTTGGATTTCGAAAACGGTTTAAAACGAAAACTAAAATATTAAAATTTATTCCAAACAAAAAAAAAAATTATAACACATAACATAACCTGAAATAGAAGTTTTTTAAATCACCATAGTTATTTTCCGCACGCATATTCCCTCAACTAACAATTTACCCTAATCTTAAAAATTCACATATAACCTCAGCCGTAACAATGCTTGATAACTTAGCACCTGCAAAATGTTATAAATATCATTCATACATAAATTTCTTTTTAGTTAATTTTTAATTATTATTCGAACTCCATTTGTTTCTATATTTGTGATTTGAACGGGCTAAAGTTCGTATCGCTTTTTAAGCCAAATTACATGTGATAATTATTAATGAACAAATAACACCAAAGTCTGTTGTAAATATTCTGACTAACAACACATAGTTGAACGGAACAGCCAGCCGTTTTCGAAGGCCACTAAACCTTCATCATCAGCGTTCTTTTGTGTTTGGTCCACTGTGTGTGGTGTCAGTTGATGTAGATTTCTGCTTTATATACTTAGCATTTTATTGCAAATGGAATATGTGAATTGGTTTGATTCATCGTATTTCAATTTGCTGAAAGCTTTTTTGTATTGTAAGCTCAATTTTACCATCACTATATTTACAACAATCTTACCATTGTCGTTTTGTTCTTTGTACTAATTATACACATGTTACTTAATTTGCTTATTTTTTGTTCTACTTAAGACAAACTTGTTTGGTTTGTTACTATTAAGTATATTTTTATTTAATTTTTGCCACAGGCCCATGGCTATTAATTTTTAGTTAATTTTTAATTATTATTCGAACTCCATTTGTTTCTATATTTGTGATTTGAACGGCCTAAAGTTCGTATCGCTTTTTAAGCCAAATTACATGTGATAATTATTAATGAACAAATAACACCAAAGTCTGTTGTAAATATTCTGACTAACAACACATAGTTGAACGGAACAGCCAGCCGTTTTCGAAGGCCACTAAACCTTCATCATCAGCGTTCTTTTGTGTTTGGTCCACTGTGTGTGGTGTTATTTGTTCATTAATAATTATCACATGTAATTTGGCTTAAAAAGCGATACGAACTTAAGCCCGTTCAAATCACAAATATAGAAACAAATGGAGTTCGAATAATAATTAAAAATTAACTAAAAATTAATAGCCATGGGCCTGTGGCAAAAATTAAATAAAAATATACTTAATAGTAACAAACCAAACAAGTTTGTCTTAAGTAGAACAAAAAATAAGCAAATTAAGTAACATGTGTATAATTAGTACAAAGAACAAAACGACAATGGTAAGACTGTTGTAAATATAGTGATGGTAAAATTGAGCTTACAATACCAAAAAGCTTTCAGCAAATTGAAATACGATGAATCAAAACAATTCACATATTCCATTTGCAATAAAATGCTAAGTATATAAAGCAGAAATCTACATCAACTGACACCACACACAGTGGACCAAACACAAAAGAACGCTGATGATGAAGGTTTAGTGGCCTTCGAAAACGGCTGGCTGTTCCGTTCAACTATGTGTTGTTAGTCAGAATATTTACAACAGACTTTGGTGTTATTTGTTCAAGTGATAGTAAGAAAGGTAACTTATTTTCTGAGCATTTAAAATCTGTATTCACTCCCAATTCATGTACGGGTGCTGCTGATTTACCGAGTGTAGTTTCTCTACCCCCTCGTCCCTTAAGGTTTAAGATGCGTGAAGTACAAAAAGTAATTGCTGAACTCAACCCGAAGAAAGCTCCAGGTATTGATGGCATTAGTAACAAAATGCTCATGAACTTGCCTCATATTGCAATAAGAATCCTGCTATTTACTTTTAATGCTATTTTAAGAATGCAATATTTTCCACATAACTGGAAACTGGCCAAGATCAAAATGATTCCAAAGGCGGGCAAAGATCTTACCAAGACTGAGTCATATAGGCCTATAAGCTTACTATCTACAATCGCAAAGCTTTTCGAAAAGCTGCTCATGACTAAATTGTCCAAAATTTTAACTGATAATGGGTGCATCCCGGACCATCAATTTGGCTTTAGAAGTCAGCACAGCACGATTGAACAAACGCATAGACTGGTCCAAGTTGTAAGAAGAACATTTGAAGAAAAGAAGTATTGTTCTGCTCTCTTTATTGATGTTTCTCAGGCATTTGATAAAGTATGGCACGAAGGCCTAGTTTTAAAATTGAAGACATATCTGCCAATAAACATTCAAACGCTTTTGGAAAGTTATATTATTGATAGGAAGTTCACTGTTGTGGAAGGAGAGTTCACGAGTGTGCCCGAAACTATATCTTCTGGTGTGCCCCAGGGTAGTATTCTGGGTCCTGTCTTGTATTTAATATATACTTGTGATATGCCTGTGAGCAATAATATCCATATTTCTACTTTTGCCGATGATACAGCCTGTATGAGTGTGCACGAAAACCCTTATGAGGCATCCCGCAATCTCCAGGAACATATCACTCAGCTGGAAATATGGTTGAACTTATGGAGAATTAAAGTCAATGAACAAAAGTGTGTCCATATAACGTTCACCCTAAGAAGAGATACTTGCTCCCCCATTCGAATCAACAATCAAAATATTCCTCAACATTCCCAAGTGAAATACCTTGGTATACACCTTGATCGAAGAATTACATGGAAACATCATATTGACTCTAAGTTAACTCAGATGAAACTTAAGTTAACTCAAATATATTGGTTGATTGGCAGAAACTCAACACTCAGCCTAGACTGCAAACTTTTATTATACAAGTCGCTTTTGAAGCCAATATGGCGCTACGGAATTCAGTTATGGGGCACTGCTTCAGCTTCCAATGTCGAGAGAATCCAACGAAGGCAAAACAAAATTTTACGGTTAATAACATCGGCTCCATGGTACATCCAAAATTCTATTATACATCGTGATTTAAATATGCCACTAGTGACTGAGGAAATTGCAAAATACGCAGACAAATATTTAACAAAACTCGAATCACATCCTAATCCGCTTGCTCGTAATATTTTGAACTTTACTGGACACATCCGCTTAAAAAAGAGGGACACACGGGCTCTTATACCTAACACTCCAGATGGGACTACTTGAAAATACTTCCCCCCCCCCTTTTTTTTGATTATCACTACTAATGTATTATTTATAACTACCACTAAGTTTATGTCCGACACTGGTCGGGCCTAATAATTTTTTTTTTATAGATTTAAGATTTGAATACTTATTGTTAGTTCACATATGAAGATACAATAAATAAATACATGCATTAAAAAAAAATTTGTTCATTAATAATTATCACATGTAATTTGGCTTAAAAAGCGATACGAACTTAAGCCCGTTCAAATCACAAATATAGAAACAAATGGAGTTCGAATAATAATTAAAAATTAACTAAAAATTAATAGCCATGGGCCTGTGGCAAAAATTAAATAAAAATATACTTAATAGTAACAAACCAAACAAGTTTGTCTTAAATAGAACAAAAAATAAGCAAATTAAGTAACATGTGTATAATTAGTACAAAGAACAAAACGACAATGGTAAGACTGTTGTAAATATAGTGATGGTAAAATTGAGCTTACAATACAAAAAAGCTTTCAGCAAATTGAAATACGATGAATCAAAACAATTCACATATTCCATTTGCAATAAAATGCTATGCAACAGAATTTATTAATAATTTTAATTGAAAAAAAAACATTCTATTTAGAAAAAAAACTCAGCACGTTCGGGAGGCCTCATCGCTCTGCTGCAGAATTTCTACATTATTGGTGAGTCAAAATCAAACAAAAATTTAATTCCAAATTTTGTGTTTAATACTTTATGAAATTGTCAATGGGGTTACACTTGATCGAATATATTTATTACCTTAACAACGTGAACAAAGAGGAAGAGAAAAAGAGAAAAAAGGTTTAAGCTAAACTATTAAAATTATTTGGTTGAAAAAATTTTAATTTGATTTACGCATCTCATTGAGTAATAATTCATTCATAAAAAAAGCTATATTACATATTTACAAACGTACATACAATTTTTGTATATACATATGTACGTATGTCTGGTATTTTTCTTTTTCTTACTTCATATTACACTCAAGAAAAATTGTTCGTACAGAGATATGCAAAGTATAGGAAACTTAATCTTATTTTCATAAATATTTTTTTGCTTTAATATACACACTTTACTTTACCTGTTGATACATTTTTCAACAAAATTAGTTATAAACAAAGCATATTGTCCATTATGAATTTTAATATATATTGAAGAATAAAATTGTATAACATGGAATTCTAAGCATTTATGTATTCTTGCAAAATGATTTAAGCGATCTGGAAGAACTCATTATGGGGTTTTAGTAATATCTTGGCTACTAAAACCATAGGTAGGGAGGGTTATGAGCCAGGTGTCTTTAATTTCGTCACCATGAAGACAACCAGTTTACACACCTGTTGATTAGAACCCGATAAACTAGCTCTTTTTGAATTCTTCATTGTTTTTTTTATATACAATTTAAATACTAAATAGGGAGTCTATAATATTATTATGTAACAGGATCAGTATAGGTATCTAGGCGTGGAAAGGTGGACGCGAACCCCCCAATCGACTGCTTGCTAGTGGCTTTAATGGCTCCCATAGTCCTTCCTAGGCCTGCCTTAAAAGAAATTTATAAACCATGGGGTCGATTCTGGTTCTGCGATAATGAGAAATGAAAACTTTTTTCATCTTTTCATAGTGTTTCTGATTCTAGTTCAATGAAAAAATTAAAAACAAATTGAAATGATTTCATATGAAAAAAAAAAATTGGAATGAAACAAAACGTTTTCACAGTTACACATCATTACTGATTCTCGTTTTATGAAAAAGTGTAAACAAATGTCAAAACCTTTTCATATGAAAAGTTTTTTTACACACACAATTCATTAGTGAAAAAGCATGGAAACCCATTAAAAATCTATACTAATACTACTAAAACACTTTTAAAATATTTAATTCACTTATCCTCATCCCTAATTTCGTCTGATACGTCCATTAAAACATTTTATCCAGACATTTTCTTTTTTTTATTCATGTTCATATTTGCAAAATTTGGCAATTGATCAGAAGCCGAGGGAGGCATAAGTTAAGTTATTATCGGCGGCAAAAAATAATTTGGCGACGAGTGGAAGTTAACTTGAAATGTTATTTATAATACTTTTTATTATAAAATTTTTTAGTAATAAATATATCAAAATGCCATACCATACTAAAATTAATATGTTTTCTATAAGAAAGTTTCAAACTCCATTTGCAAAAGAATATATTTAGCTTTCTAGTACTAAAAAGAGAAATCAATGCAACAATTCCAAAGTCTTTAAAAACAATTTTTATTTGTGAAGCACTATGAGGAATTTTGAAGAACAATATGCCAATTTCTACATGAAAATGATGTGTATTTACATAAATGTGTACACATGTACGTATGCTAGTTTGTATGTATGAATGTTCCTATGCACATTATTAAAAAGATTGGTAAAAAACGCATGTTGTTTAGCTTGCTTATCATATTTTGGAATCCTCATTTATGCTGGTGTTTTACACTTTTCTCTACCTGACAGAAACATGCACACTAGCATCATAAATGAAACCACTTCATTGGACAAACATATTTTAAATTGCATTTCTCCTAAAATATTTTATTGTACTGTGAACTATAGCATTGCACAGATGCATCTGTTTGCACCAGTTTTTTGGTTCTTGTATGAAAAAATATGTTATTTAGCGTTTCTTTTACTAGTTGTAAATGTTGATTTTTAAAGCAGTTATTGTATGGTTGTGCAATGACCAAATGAGAAAAACACGTTTGTATGCATTTGTTTTTCTATAACAAATAAGATACATAAAACTGGTTTTAACATAAGTACCACATGGTGTGTTGAAAAAAAAAAAATCCATGGTTGATGAATGAATGAATGTAAGTAAAATTTCACATACACATGTAAGTAAATGATACATGTACATGAAACACATGCATTTGTAATTACTCTCAGAGCAAAATTGTCTCTTTCTCTCTCTATACTTTGGCTGCGCCACAAAATAACATAACGAACGTCCGCACATACATCTGCACATCATGTATTTGTTTCAATAGTGGTTTTTTCATATATTTGTATTACAATATGTATTTTTTTAGCAAAAACAGATCAAACAGTTGCTCAGCAGCAATACAATAAGCAATTGTTGTTTTAATTGTATTTTAATTTGGAAAATCACGCACACACAATAACTCTTATACTAGTTCTGTCGCTCACACAACAATTATATGGTACATACCATGGTATGTATATTTGTTTTGGCTATACAAACGAGTATACAAATGCAACCCTATAATGTGAACTATTTTCTTTATTGAGTGAAACTTAAAGCTAGTAAAAGGCTGAAAAAATATGAAAAATATGAAATACTAATAAAAATAATTGTGTTATTTACATACATAAAAACGCAGAAACAGATACATATATGTATGTACATATGTATATACATAAATTCAACAAGAACTTAATCCCTGCCACGATTATCCCATTAAAATTAGATACATGGAATAAAAAAAGAATTGCCTAAAAACGAACAAAAAAACTTTACATATTTACGAACATACATATGTTTGTATGTATGTACATATATAAGTATGTACATAAGTATGCATGAAAAAAGGAAAGCAACTGTTTGTCTTGTTTGAACTTAACTTTTCCTCATGTCCATTCTTATTTAAATTACATATGTATGTACAATGTACATTGTACATATGTATGTAGTTGCAAAAACAATTACTATTTCTTATTTATGTATATATTTGTTTTTTTTATAAACAAATCAGGCTCAAATATTAGCCAGATTATATACTTCATTCAAAAATATAAGCAGCGGCAGTGGCTCAGGAATTAATAAAAAATTGCATGCGGCTTAGCGCGGCATCGTAACTGCGAAACTTAGATCTCTGCATTTGACAATTAAAGTTAAATAACATGAATAGAAACTTTTCACAGCTACACTGGAATGAAACAATTTTTCATTTCTTGAACCAGAATCGCAATCTGTGAAACTGTGAAAAGACGGTGTGAAAAGTTGCTATGAAAACGAAAATGAAACTTTTTTTTTCACTTCACATTATCACAGAACCAGAATCGACCCCCATATCACCTATGAAAGATACATATGCCTACCAGTAAAACTATGGTTTACTCAAATGAATTTATTATTCACTTCAAATCGATTATAGTAAACTCCTGTTCGTTACAGCAGTGGTGCAAAGTTAACTATTTTCCATTTTGATTCGTTTTCGATTCCCAAGGTTCGTTTTTACAACCGATATTGAGAAAATGTACAGACAAATACTAATCAACGCAAACGATCGTCAATATCAACTTATTATGTGGAGGAAAGATCCATCATCGCCACTTGCCTATTACAAACTCAACACAGTAACATATGGGACACTTGCAGCACCTTATCTGGCCACGAGATGTCTACAAAAAATTGCTGATGAGAATTCTTCATGTTTCCGTATGGTTCTCAGATGCTGAAAGACAACTTCTATGTGGATTACGGCCTTGGAAGTTCAAACAACCTGAACATAGCAGTGGGAACGCAAAAAGAGCTCATCACTATGCTGAAAAAATATGGATTTAGTTTGAAAAAATAGTACGCAAACCACCCACAGTTGCTTAAAAATATTCCAACTGGTGACCAAGAGGTTAACTTAGATTCGATAATAACAGCACTAATTCAATAAAAAACCTTAGGATTATATTCGTTACCTAAAAGCGATTACTTTTGCGTTAAAGTCAAATTAACCCAACATCAGCAAATCTCGAAACGAACAGTAACTTCTGATCCCGCAAAACTGTTTGATCCTCTCGGTCTGTTAGCCCCTGTGATTGTTAAGGCCAAAATATTTATTCAACACCTTTGGCATCATAAATTAGATTGGGATGAATCGTTAACTAATGATCTATGTGCATCTTGGAGCACATTTAGAAACGATCTAGAAAACCTTAACAATTTTACGATACCACGACACATCTTCCAGGGCGAAATCCCAGTAAAAACACAACTACACGTATTCGCAGACGCATCTGAGAAGGCCTTTGGTGCAGTTGCATACATTCGAGCAATTCTTAAGAATGGGCAGGTAAACGTGCGAATGCTCTGTGCAAAATCAAAAGTTACACCATTAAAACAGCAGACATTACCTCGACTAGAGTTATGTGCAGCAGTTTTAGCAGCACAACTTTCTCACAGACCAAAGATTGATCTGCAGTTTCAAAACCAAGCTACATTTCTATGGACTGATTCAGAAATCATATTATCATGGATATACGCACAATCATCTTCATACAATACCTTTGTCGCCAACAGAGTATCAACAATGCAGTCACTAATTCTAGCCGAACGATGGCGCCATGTACGATCAGAACACAACCCAGCCGATATACTATCCAGAGGACTTCGTGCAGTAGATCTAGCATGTAAATTATGGCTATATGGACCACTCTTCCTTCATGGAAAAGACGAATCATGGCCATCGAAATACTTACCTCAAGAAATTGCCAACGACTTTGAGAAAAGGAAAGAGGTTCCTGTTGCTGCAACTATGGTGTTAAACGACGGCAGCGTTATATAGAGAATTCACCACAAAAATCCCTTTAAAACCTTACAGAAGGTTTTGGGTTACGTAATCAGATTCGTAAATAATTCAACGCAAAATAAATTTCGACCAAAACACATTTCGATGAGTCCTAAAGAACCGGATGTAATTTCTTCAGTCACTAGTGGCATATTTAAATCACGATGTATAATAGAATTTTGGATGTACCATGGAGCCGATGTTACTAACCGTAAAATTTTGTTTTGCCTTCGTTGGATTCTCTCGACATTGGAAGCTGAAGCAGTGCCCCATAACTGAATTCCGTAGCACCATATTGGCTTCAAAAGCGACTTGTTTAATAAAAGTTTGCAGTCTAGGCTGAGTGTTGAGTTTCTGCCAATCAACCAATATATTTGAGTTAAGCTAAGTTTCATCTGAGTTAACTTAGAGTCAATATGATATTTCCATGTAAGCCTTCGATCAAGCTGTATACCAAGGGAATGGGAATGTTGAGGGAAATTTTGTTTGTTGATTCTAATGGGTAGTGTAAACGTTATATGAACACACCTATGTTCATTTACTTTAATTCTCGATAAGTTCAACCATGTTTCCAGCTGAGTAATATGTTTCGGGAGATTGCGGGATGCCTCATAAGGGCTTTCGTGCATACTCATACAGGCTGTATCATCGGCAAATATAGAGGTGTATATATTATTGCTCACATGCATGTCACAAGTATATGTTCACCCCTATTCTGCGTTTCGATTCGAATCGAAAGTTTCTCCGTTTGGCAACTTTGGTATTCTGCGTTCCGTTCTTCGATTTTTCTTTCGATTCTATGTATTCTGCATTTCGATCGTAACTACGTTTTTGTAAGTTGTTATTTTAGTGGCGGAGCGTTTTCAATTTTTGATTGTTTAGCTTCAAAAAGTGATTAATTATAAAAATAATGCAAGCATTAAATGCAAAAGAAGGTTTAATTAATGAGCTATACACTTTGTTTTGTTTTTCTGTATTGAAATGCGATTTTTATTCAATTTATTACAGGTAAAACAGTATAAAAAGTTGACATACCTATTTAATGACAACGGAAAACGATATTGTCTACGGATTTAATTAAATTTAAACAAATAGACTTTATTTTTGTGTTTCAATTATGTGTAAAAAATTAAAATATCACCTCCGGCGCGACAGGATTCTTCACACTGGAAAAGTTTGGCCACAAATACCTCTTATCTCGTTTTTTTTAACTCTCTGTACTTAAATTTGCAATTATGTAATGCAAATTTTTACAATATTTAATTATTATTTGTTTTAATGGTAAATCACTGTTTGTTTTGCACTAAATTAAACTTTTTGCTAAAAATTTTGCAAAATTGCTTAATTTTTCTGTTCCTATTTCACCCGTTTCATAGCAAAACAGCAGGTTTAAACATACTCTTCTCTTCTTTTTCTTTCGATTCAGTTTTTTTTGCAGAATACCTCTTTTCGATCCGTGCGTAACTGAATGCGGGAACGTAATCGAAGAAACGCAGAATAGGGGTGATTAAATAAAAGACTGGCCCCAAAATACTACCTTGTGGTACACCTGAAAATATAGATTCGAGCAAGTTCTCCTTCCAGAAGAGTGAACTTCCTACCAATAATATAACTTTCCAAAAGTTTTTGTATGCTTATTGGCAGGTATGTCTTCAATTTTAAACCTAGGTCTTCGTGCCATACTTTATCAAATGCCTGTGAAATATAAATAAAGAGAGCAGAACATTACTTCTTTTCTTCAAATGTTCTTCTCACAACTTAGAGAAATCTATGAGTTTGTTCAATGGTGCTATGCTGACTTCTAAACTCAAATGGATGGTCCGGGATGCACTCATTATCAGTTAAAATTTTGGACGATTTAGCCATGAACAGCTTTTCTAAAAGCTTAGAGATTGTTGATAGTAAGCTTATAGGCCTATAGGACTCAGCCTTGGTAAGATATTTTCCCGGCTTTTGAATCATTTTGATCTTGCCAAGTTTTCAGTTTGTTAAAAATAATGCATTCGTAAAATGACATTAAAAATAAATAGCAGTGTTCTTATTGCGATGCGAGCAGTGTGACTACAACTGAAAATAGTTTGAATGCTAAATGGGGCTTCAAATAATGTTAAAAATGCTGAAAAAATATCTCAATATGCTAAAAATAATGCTAATATTTGGAATGATATTTTACTAATTATATCGCTATAATTACGAATATATATTTTATTTCGTTTAAACGAAGTTTATTCAAAACTAACTGCCACTTCCACTATGTCGAAAGAAAAACTCTGCGAAAGAAACCTAGTTGCTCGAATTCTAATATATTTTCATTCCACTATGAGGTCAGCTTTCTTTTGCTTGTGATTACTTATGCCATTTTTGTTGTTTTACGTGTTTATAAATTAAAGTAATGCCAATTTGTATATTTCAAGTATTTCTAGCGCTTTTTAAAACTTACTAACATTTATATGAAAATAAATACAACCATATTGAACAACGAAAAAGAATTCAACAAAATAGTCGCACATCAACAGCATGTTATTGCTGTTTTGCTTTACAACTACATTCGTTTTGTTTAAAATGTGGCAGCCACTTTTTATAATTAACATAAAACAATAATCAAAACAAAAGTGTTCAATAATATTTTTATGAATATTTTATGACTTTTCTCTACAAATAAAAAATAAATTGAAGAAATGTGAATAAAAAATACATATAATAATGTGATAAAATAATAATTTTACAAACGTTATGGAATTTTTTGCAAATAAATTTTACGACATGAATGCAAAATAGTAAGTGAGTGATTTTGACATAGTGTTCGCTTTCTTGACGACTAATTCGAGTTAGTGGTATGAAAATCTACATATATGAAAACACTTACGTTTTCTTGCGACTTGTCGTTCGAGTCAATGTTCGTACAGAGGTAAGATAGAGAAATGGAAATCAGTTTTCTTTCGCTTAGAATGCGAATGAAGACCTTCTTTCGAAATAGTGCAAGAGGCAGTAAAAAAAATTTATTAGCATACAAAATACAATTGCTGAATTCATAAAACCACTTCGTATTAAATATAATAATGTAAAATTTGTTGTAGGTAATTTTCACATTAAAATGAAATATATTAGCGGAGTTCGATGTTTGATGCAAATTGTCTTGCGTAAGTGCAAATGAAAAAAATATCGTAGTTTTTCTTTGGATTGTGTGTGTATTTTTTGATGGATTTGAAAGAAAAGCTACGATATTTTGCATTTTCACTTACGCACGACAATTTGCATCAAACTCCGCTATTAAATAATTTTACACTTTTATTTTATGTGTTTTTAATGTATGCTTGTTATCAACATAATGTTAAAAATATAATGTTTGCATTTTAATTTAATTTTCTCAGTTCTATTTTTTATTGCATGTCCAGGAGACTTATTCCGCAACGATGAATTTTGAATTTTCCGGCCCCTAAAAACCTAATTTTAAATACTTCCTTTCTTCTTATAAGGTGTCTGACGTTTAAAATACATAAGAGCAGCTACTAGACGGTCATACTTGTTATATGTGCATGACAGACTTTCCTACATTTCAATAAATTTTTAAAAATTCGCGCTCTTACCAAGTCATCTTTATTCTTTCTTTACTTACGAAAATACAAATGAAATTTGCACTGAGTTTGATAGAAGATATTTTAAAAGAGTATGATGGTAATATGCCAAATACAAATAATCAAAATTTATTGGAAACCAAACCAAGCTGAAATACACGAATTTTGCATTATTCACCATTCTCAAATACCAAGTATGCCGATTAAGACCTCTTTTGCTGTTTAGATGGTTTCCACCATTATACATTTGCGGCATAACCGTGAATAACGTTGTAAAAGAAAATTTTTACAAACCAGTTTTTTCACAGAATACCGTTAACATTACTCTCTTGCATTGTTCAAACATCAAACAATCCAAAATTATGCCTCTTATCGTCGTCAAAATACAATTACAAGCAGTCAGTGAAAGAAATAACTTTGTAAGTAACTGACAATATCATGAAACGAAATTGTCGAAAATAATTGATAAATGTAACAGATCTACAAAGAGAAACGTTAATGCTAATTATTATTATTTTCGACAAGCTGAAAAAAAATTATACGAAAAAACAATCTTGCTTTAAAATACGTTTTTGGCTGTCCTAAAAAATTATTATTTTGTCACTTACAACGTTATTCGGGGCTAACCTTCATTTATATGAACGTAAAAATGAAAAAATGGAATGAAATACATTAATTGAGATAGGTTTTTACTTATATAAATGAAAAACTATATATGCATGTATATGAAATTTATAAAATTAAAAATGCAAATTGTTTTTTAATGCATGTTTTTTATTTATTGTATCTTCATATATGAACTAACAATAAGTATTCAAATCTTAAATCTAAAATATAATTAGTAGGCCCGACCAATGTCGGACATAACTTAATGATAGTTATTAATAATACATAAGTAGTGATAGACAAAAAAGTATTTTCAAGCTTCATCTGGAGTGTTTAGTATTAGAGCCCTTGTATCTCTCTTTTTTAAGCGGATGTGTCCAGTAAAGTTCAAAATATTACGAGCAAGCGGATTAGGATGTGACTCGAGTTTTTTTTAGATATTTGCCTGCGTATTTTGCAATTTCTTCAGTCACTAGTGGCATATTCAAATCACGATGTATAATAGAATTTTGGATGTACCATGGATCCGATGTTATCAAACGTAAAATTTTGTTTTGCCTTCGTTGGATTCTTTCGACATTCGAAGCTGAAGCAGTGCCCCATAGTTGAATTCCGTAGCACCATTGTTGTGTTTGTAATTTAAATACGGATTTTTCTTTTAATATATCAATGGTTTACTTAAAAAAGGCTTTGTTAATAACAACTAGTATCTTGTTCTTTTAATTTACAATTTTAAATCTGGAGGGTTCCGTGGGAATCGGAGGTATGACTCTAACTTTTAACTGCTAAATACAAGTCCCAAGATACAACTATTTCATTATAACTCACTAATTACAGTTATCTGCAACTAAATAATTACAACTATCTGGTTAAAGCTACTTATTCCAACTCACTAATTGGTTTCTTAAATTGAACTATTTATACAAAACTTAATCATAATTTAATATTAATATTAAGCTTAATAGTTAATATTATTGTGCTAACTTGCGAACCTATTTCTTAATATTATTTTGCTTTTGACCCAATTACGAAATATCTCTATTGCACAATTTGTCAATGCAAGAATTTAGCAAGCAACCAAGTGAATGAACTGGTTGCTGCTGCGTTAGCAAATTAGTGCAATGTACGGGTACGAGGGTTGTTCAATTCTGACCCACAACATCCCTCCCCCCTTGGCGGAAGAAAATATCTAGTTATAGATATTTATAACTAATAGCCTGGATTGTAACTGGATGATAAATTATCCCATATAGATTATATTAAATGCCGTTCCTTGTAGGGTTTTACTAAATTCTTATGGTAGACCTTTTCACACTTTTTTACTCTCAATTTTATGTTTACATGTGTTGGTATGTCTATAACTTCATATGGTCCTAACCATAAGGGTGAAAACTTGTTTTTTCTAGTTTGATTCTTTAACCGAACCTTTTGACCTATTTTATACTCTCTGTCCTTTGAACCCTTATCATAATACTGTTTGGCTTTCAATTTTGCCCTCTCTTGATTCTCTCTAACGATTTCATGTGAACGTTGGATTTGATATTTCAGAATTTTGCTATAATCATCCGCGTTGTATAGTGGTTTCGGGAAATTTTCAAAGATATGGGTATTTCAAATTCAAACCCGGGGATATTTTCAAAGATATGGGTATTTCTAATTCAAACCCAAATAACACTCTCGTCGGTGTTTGTTTTGTTGTTGAATGCTTGCTATTATTATACACATGCATAGCGTGATGAGTCCATTCGTCCCAGTTGGTACCACCCAGGTTAACGAAATTTCTCAGAAATTCGGCCAATGGTCGATGAGCTCGTTCTAAAGCACCATTCGCTTGTGGATGATAAGGAGTGAAGTTTGAACCATTATCCGTTACCAACACCTTGGGAATAAAGTATCTTGAAATTATTTCCTTAAAAAAGACTTTAGCTATAGTTGGTGCCTCTGCGTCAGGCACGGCTGCACATGCGAAAAATTTTGAAAAATCGTCTTGAAAGGTGACGTTGTATTTGTTTCCCCTAGCTGATTCTGGCAATGGACCTACCAGGTCCATGAAAACCTTTTCAAAAGGCTTGAAGTGCTTCTTATAACCAATAGGATTTTTTAACTTTCGAACATTTGTTTTTCTGACATAGCCTACTCGTTGCTACATAATTTTTTATTTGTCGATACATACCGGTCCATTTATACTGATTCCTGATGCGGGAATAAGTTTTGAATGTCAGTTGGTGTCCACCCAAAAGTGTATCGTGGAATGCTTTCATTACTTTGTTTATATCTTCTGCATTCGTTAAATAAACAGCCATATCTTCCTCTCCCATATCCTCGTTTAACTCTGTTTGATGCATAATTTCTTCATTCTCCTCATTCTGGTGGTTTTGTAATTCTTGAGCTTTTGATCTGGTTATTGCCCGTACATTTATTTTCTCTATTGGAAGGCGACTGAGGGCATCAGCGTTTTGATTAGTTTTTCCTGATTTATACCGTATCTCCAAATCATATTCTAAAAGTTTTAGTCTAAGGCGCCCCAATCTGCCTTCTTGATCTTTCAGATTAGCTATACCCTTGAGTGGTTTGTGGTCTGTAAAAATGGTGAAGTGTCTCCCGAGTAAATATGGCCTAAAAGTTTTTGTTGCCCATACGATGGCAAGCAACTCATTCTCTATTGTAGAGTATCGTTTTTCTGTGGCACTTAGTACTCTGCTTGCAAAATATACTGGTAAATCACTACCAGGCTCTCCTTGAGAAAGGATAGCTCCTAGCGCTTCATTGGTAGCATCCGTTGTCAGAACAAATGGTTTCGCAAAGTCAGGTTATTGTAATTGAGGTGGATTCGCAACTGCTGCTTTTAATTGGTCCATAGCTTGCTGACACTCATGCGTCCATTCAAATTTTCATTCTTCCTTAGTAGTTTGTTTAGGGGTAAGGCCATTTCAGACGAGTTCGGTATAAACTTCCTGTAGTAGTTGATCAATCCCAGAAATGCTTGCAGATCTTTGATACTTCTAGGAGGTGGAATATCTTTTACTGCTTTAGTTTTATGGGGATCCGGTAAGACTCCCTTTTCTGGTCATTGGTGGCCCAGATAAACTACCTCCCTTTGAAGGAAATGACATTTTTCGGGGTGTAACTTAAGGTTGTACCTTCTTAATATATGTAATACTCTCGTGAGCCTTAATTGGTGATCCGCTAGATTCCTGCCGTAGATTACTATATCGTCCAGATAGACGAAACAGTCGATTCCTTGTAGCCCCGTTAATATCGAGTTCATGATTCATTGAAAAGTGGCTGGTGCCCCTGTTAATCCGAAAGGCATACGATTAAACTCGAAATGCCCCAAATTGGTGCTAAAAGCTGTTTTTTGTCTGTCCCGTGGGTCCATTAAAACTTGGTGGTACCCACTCGCTAGATCGAGGGTAGAAAAATATCGGCTGTATCCCAGTTGGTCTAGGATTTCGTCAATTCTTGGTATGGGGAAGACTTGCTTTATTGTAGCCTCGTTCAATTTTCTGAAATCTACTACTAAACGCCATTTTTTCTCTCCGTCTTTTCCTGCCTATTTTGGTACTAGGAGTATTGGTGAATTCCAAGGGGAAGTATTAGGAGAGGTAATTCCATCTTTGACCATCTGGCCTACTTGTCTATTCACTTCAATTCGGTGGACTTCAGGTAGTCTATATTGTTTAGTATTTATTGGGGGTTGACTAGAATCAGTTGGGATTTTATGCTTAAGTACATTTGTGTGAGTTAAACTGTCTCCTGGTAATTGAAACACGTCGTCGTATGATTTCAAAATGCTCTCGATCGATAATCGCTCTTCCGGGCTCAAATCTGCGGAAAGGTGTACTGTTTCCAATAGCAATTTGGTTCTTTCTTTGTTGTCCGCGGTACTTATTGTATTAATGGCAGTTGTTGATTCTATCTGGTAGTCCTCAGGGTTTTCATAACTTAACATTGTTTTCTTATTTATGTTCACTGTATAGTTGTTGGTGTTTAGAATGGGAACAAATGCTATTCCCCCTTTGATCGATGTTAAGGTTTCGCCCACAAAAATCCCTGGTAAAATTTATAGTTTATTTATTATTTCTCCCGTAGCCTTGGTTGCTACTACTGATACAACTCCCTGGGAACGTCCTTTTATAGAAAAATTTTCGGATATATATAACGGAGGGATTTCTGAAACAAGTGGCAAGGAAAGTATTTCTTTCTGGTTCTCAAAAAAATTTATGTTTTTGTTTCTTGTGTCGGTAACCGACCTATTCCACATCATATATCGGCCCAGCAAACCATCTGCTGGCAAAATTGTGCCCTTTGGTACTATGTGCATTTTAAAACTTAGTTTGTGCACGTATTTGTGGTTCACAGTTATAGTTCCTTTGGTACTCATGTTGCCTACAAAGGTTCCTGACAAGGTTTTCTTCTCATTTTCATTAACTTTTATGCACGATGTCAAAGCTTCTTCCTTTACTAGTGTAGTATCAGCGCCTGAGTCTACCAACGGTAGTAATTTTTCTTCTTTTGCCTCTCTACAAGGAAAGCTAATATACGCATCGTTTATCTCACAACTTTCGTTGCTACTAACATCACTCTCCAGTCTCAGTTCATTTTTGTGCTCTGATTGGTTTATGTGATGTTTGCGACGTTTCCGTCCTTAATTATTCTATTATTTATATCACTACATGTTATCATTGCCATCCCAGTAAAAAAAAGACACTCCAAAGAAGTCATGAAAATGTAGAGTTTGCAGTCTGGAAGTAGTTCAAATTTCGATCCGATCTAATGATTTTTACATAGGGTTGTCATTACAAGAAGTTCTCTTTTTCGATGCCTAGTCACCGAATTAGAAGGGATTTTAAGAAAAACATGATGTAGTCTATCTGACTTGTATAATTTGTTCCGCGACTCAGAAGCATCTTCGCCGAAACAGCCTACTGGCAGTAAGGTATTTTCAATAATTTCTCTTGAATGACCTTGTGAATCAATATCCAAACCAAATCCACCCGTTTTTGATTGGTCAACTTTAAGGCTCATTTTCGACCAAAATAATTGTTGTACAAGCTTTTTTTCAGGAAGAGTTTTGCTATCGTCATCAGTTCGAATTTGCCACTTTTTAATACTGCCTTTGTATCCAGCATGCAAAACGAATTCAAATAATCGTATGCAACAATGCAAAGGACTTATACCATGCTTTAGAGTATCATTTTGTGGAAGAAATTTTTGACTTTTGAAGTCTGTAATGGTCATAAAATCCTTCCAAATAGGACACGATTGACTAGATTTTGTATTTGTTAAAACGTTTAACACTTTACCATCAATCAACGTAAGAAATAGTTTAAAGTGTATTTCAATGATCTTTCCAACATCGATAACTATTTTTAAACTATTTAAGCCATTTATCTGTTGTTTTAAATCATTGTCCTCAAGCAAAATTTTTTCTTTTGTTTCTTTACAAAACTCCAGTTTTATGGGACGACATCATCGGCTGTGGATGCTTCCTGAAATTTCTGCTTATAAGAGGAAAGCCCAGTGCTGCCATCAAATCCATAGCTAACAATCAGATCAGCCTTTAGAAAATTAATATTTTCTGTCATTACTGAGACTATGACTTCCTTCTGCATTGCAACAATTCTATTTGCAGTGTGCGTTAACAATGATTGAAGGGAAACATTTGCCTGCCTCGCATTGACTTCAATACCAACTGGTCTGCAACTTTTCTTAGAATTGGTGACCTCGTTATAAAGTGAATATGTGTCAGCATTTCGAATTTTATTTCCCTTTCTTGTATTCTAGTACTGTTCTTTTGTCAAATTGTTTTCTAACAAATATGCGAGTGCTTCATTTGCAGTGAAGCGAATTGGCTGATTATCAACAGCGTGTGCTAATTTTCTCATCTTGCAAGGTCTTGTTGGACTAGCAATTGTCTGCCTGAGAACCACTGCCATATCTGTTTTATGTTGAACTCGAGCCGCTATCGAAGCTGCACGAACTAGCAATTCCGTTTCATTGTCTACTTTCTTTGATAGGTCCTTTGCTCCTATATTCTTTGCGCGTTCGGATTTATCCACAAACTTTAGTTTTGGACGCCCTACTAAGCACTTCAAAGGGGTAATCTTAGTTCCCAAAATAAAATCAATTCTAAGCCAGTGAGCGTTTTGTTTTTGGAAGACCTCTATCTTTCTGTGGGACTTGTTCCATCTCTTAGCCAAATTTTTACAAAAACTTCAGACTTTCTTTCAGAGATGATTCTTCCACATTCAAAATATTTATATTTCCAACTTGGCCAATAACAAAAGTGAATACAGCATCGTTCTTCTCCTCTTTGCATTTTACATCAATCCAAACTTTCGCAAGGTTGTTATACTGCAAACGAAGGTCGCCTACGAAAAAACGACAACTCAAAAAACGCAAAAAATCGCAATGTAAAATTAATGAAATAAACTCAAAATGGTCCACTTAACATGTCCCTGATAGTCAAAACACGGCCAAATACGGCCAACATTTATAAAGCTTATCCAAACCGCATGTTTATTTAAAAAAATTTTATTTGAGGTTAAGTCACAATAATGATTTTTTCGCACTAAATCAAAAAGTAACCTCAACTCTGTCGACTAACCTGTAATGTGCATATCATCTCTTTTATTTTCCATATTTAAATTGTATTATTATATTTTGTTTAACGTTTTTAGAACAGATAAAAAATTCACATTAAATACCACTGCATAGACTGCCTGTAACGCGTTGCTCGTAAACAATAACTTTGACGACGTAGAAATCACGTGTTACTCGATTGTTAGAAAAAGATAGTATACAGTCATTTAGTTTAAAGTTATGTTTTATCAAATTGTAACAAAAAATGCTTTTTGCTTAAAACTGCAACAAATGACTTCGTCACAAAAATGGATCAAATTACCTATAGTGCATAGTCGGGAGATTTCATGTTCAGTCTAAAATTGTATTCGTTATAGCCCTGTCGTCTGCCTTGATTATAGCACGTATTGCTGTCTTGGTTATAACATTCGTCTAGCATAGGACTGCAGTATACTGGAGTTCTTAAATGAGTTTTCTCGTGTATTACTGTTCGCCATTGGATGGTTCCAAGTGTTTTGATGAATTGTTAATTGTCTGACTTCTTTTATCAATTGCTAAACCGTCTCATATAAAGGTTCCTCGGTATGCATTGTCACGATATTTGAAGGTTTCATAATAGAACCGAAGAGATTTTGAGCCTCCTTGGTGATTTTCAGCAGGGCAGATAGCTTTTCGTTTTCGTGTCCGATGAATTTTGACATCAATCTAGGATCTCGTAAGCCTCTTATGTAACTCCTTACTGCGCATTGGTTGCAATGATCTATCATAGATTTTTGAAGGGAAACTTCTTGCCATTGTGCTGCAATTAGTTCTGTGGCATCTGTAAGTAGTCCTTCTAGTCTTTCTCCAAATTCATATGCTGTCTCCGTTGAACCTTGCTTACCACTAAAAATTAGTTCTTGTATATCTGTTAGAGTTTTGCTTTTATAAATATTTCTCTAACAGCCTGGCATAAGGCTTCTACTGTTGCGAACTCTTTATTGTGGTTTATTTGTGGTTTTATAGGTTTCAAAAGTGACTTGTATATTAAAAGTTTACAATCTCGACTGAGTGTTGAATTTCTACCAATCAGCCAATGTATCTGAGTTATTTTAAGTTTCATTTCTGTTAGCTTTGAGTCAATATGGTGTTTCCATGTAAGCCGACGATCAAGGTGCATACCAAGGTATTTTACATGTGAATGTTGAGGAACAATTTGATTATTGATTCTAATGGTTCTTTTCGTAGAGTAAATGTTACCTGCGCACACTTCTGTTCATTTAATTTAATTCTCCATAACTTTAACCATAGTTCCAGCTGGGTAATATGTTCCTGAAGATATCGGGATGCCTCGTGAGGGTTTTCGTGCATGCTAACAAAGGCTGTATCATCGGCAAATGTAGAAGTATGGATTTTAGTGCTAACAGGCATATCACAAGTATATACCAAAAACAAAACTGGGCCCAGTATACTCTGCACACCGGCAGAGATATATTCAGGCAGACTCATGAAGTCTCCTTCCACAACAATGAATTTCCGGGATAGAATATAACTTTACAATAGCTTTAGAAAATTTATTGGTAGATATATCTTCAATTTTAAAATTACGCCTTCATGCCATACTCTATCAAATGCCTGAGAATCATCAATAAACAGGGCAGAACAATACTGCTTTTCTTCAGATGTTCGTCTTATAACTTGAACCAATCTATGCGTTTGTTCGATGGTGCTATGCTGACTTCTAAAACCAAATTGATGGTCCGGTATGCACCCACTATCAGTTAGAATTGGGGACAATTTTGTCATGAGCAGCTTTTCGAAAAGCTTTGATATTGTTGATAGTAAACATATTGGCCTGTATGACTCAGCTTTGGTAAGATCTTTGCCCGGCTTTGGAATCATTTTGACCTTGGTAAGCTTCCACTTGTGTGAATAATACTCTAGTCGTAATATGGCATAAAAAATAAATAGTAAGACTCTAGTTGCAGTGCGAGGCAGATTCATCAGCATCTTGTTACTAATTCCATCAATACCTGGAGCTTTCTTCGGGTTGAGCTCAGCAATTAGTTTATGTACATCACGCATCTTAAACTTTAAGGGTCGAGGGGGAAGAGCAACTACACTCGGCAAATCAGCAACACCAGTACATGTATTTGGACTAAATACGGATTATAAATGCTCGGCAAAAATTTTACCTTTTTCAGCATCGCTTCTTGCCCAATCACCGGTCGAAGTGCGCACAGGTGGTTTAAACTTAACGGGTCTTTTAAGCTTTTTAGTAGCGCGCCACAAGGAGTAATTAGATGCTGGTGTGACATTGAGACTTTCAAGATAATTTCTAAGAGATGCAGTTTTCTCAGATGCAAGCAACTCTTGGAGTCGTTTCGTGCACTCTTTAAATCTAATTTTATTTTGGGGTGATCTGTGCTGTTGCCATTCCCTTCTAGCTCTTCTTTTTTCACGTAGCAGACGTTCAATGTCTGTACAATAAATTCTGTTAAATCCAGTCTGCAGATGGGAGGTAGTGGCATGTTCAGCAGCCTGTTTAATATTCTCGTTGAGATTGGCTAGGTTAGATTCAATATCATCTGGTGTTCTTAGCTAAATATTTTCCGTACAATGACTACTAAGGTATTTTTTGAACCCCACCCAATTAACACCATTTATCATCTTCATATATAGATGAGGTAAGTCACTTCATAGTGGGTTACAGATTGTCACGATAGTGGGAGAGTGATCGGACGAGAGATATAGAGAAGCTTCAACTTGAACTAAATCCCTAGAAATATTTTTCATGACACCAAAATCTATGACATCCGGAATTTTTTGTATCTCAGTAGGCCAATAAGTGGGCTCCCCACTCGAAATGACGTCTAAGTCAATGTAAATTGATGATATCACGAAACAAAAACAAACAAAAATATTCAATGCCAATATATGTTGCTTGTAGATGTTCTTCACATATGTTGTCAAGAATATAGTGCTTGAGACTTGACTTTATTAGAATAGTTGATCCACCGCAAGCTCATCCTCTAGGGTCCTTTGTATAATATATAGTGTAGCCATACATTTTAAAAAGGCTTCTCGAATTCAAATGAGTCTCAGAGACTAACATTATATCAATATTTTTTTCCATGAGGAAGTGCCCAAGTTCATTTTTATGTTGGCGAATGCCGTTTGCGTTCCAGAAACATATTTGTAACATGTTCATGGTTTGTTAACTAATGCTTGATGCAGTGTATTTTGCATTCGAAGCATTTCCTGCATCATGCTAGTCATATTTGTTGTAAAGTTGTTTATAGTTTGCACCAGCTTGTCAATAGTAGTTTCAAGGCGACTGAAATTAAAACTTGAGTTTGCATTTGTTGAATTATTTGGTGGTGAAACATTTTGTGATGGAATAAAATTTGTCTTAGAAACATGGGCATACGAAACACGGGAAGTGACTGGTTGGCTCATTTGCGCAAAAGTGGCGGAGTAAGCGTTTGCTGATTGAGCTGGAGCTAATTTAGATTTTTGCACCATAGTCTGTTTGACAAAAGAGTACACAGGCCATCCTCTGTAGTTAGCGGTGTGATTACCTCCACAATTACTGCATTTTTTATCACTTTGAACTTTTGGCTTATTGCAACTAGCAGTGCCGTGTAATTCGCTGCACACAACACTAACAGAGGGTAAATTGCAATATGTTTTTGTATGGCCATATTCTTTGAAATTATGGCACTGTACAGGACCTGAACGCTTATGTGGCTCTTCAACTGTCATTTTTCGGTACAAAAGGTATTTTAAATTATAAATTGGATGCCTCTCATTTTTTCTAAATTTTATATCATTTGGTTCAAGTTCAACTCGAAATAGAGGTTGGAGGATCTTCTCCCTATTTATTATGTTAGATACATTTTCAGTCCTTTGGGAACAACGTAAGAATCTAAGCCCTTCATATGATCTGCAGGCCTTTAGCACTCTTAAGCTGGTATGTGTAGAAACTTGTTTTATTTTTTTTAAATTCAGTCACCATTTTACGGAAATCATTTTCGTCATAAATTTGAATTTTTTCTCACCAATGAAATTTATTCTCACCAATGAACGAGATTAATTTTTTAATAAGGGCGTTTGAATTTTTTCTCTCAGATATATTGGTGGTGGTTTGGAGGTTTTGTTCGGCGATACATCAGGTTTGTCGTTTTGATCTTGCAATATTTTAAAACGGTTTTGACGATTTGTAGAGCATGCGCTGTTATTCCTGGATAACTTTGGATCAGGTGAAATTTTAGTAGAATTTGGGCTCCGCCCACGCTTTACCACAGTTATATATCTGTCCATCCTGACTTCAACCTTGGGTTTTTAGCTACTGTTATCTGAAGTGATAACTTGGTTAAATGATGAACACAAGCCCGAAGCAGATGATATTACTGGCTTAAATGAAGAAGTACTAGGCAAGAGTAATGATAACGAATCACTAGTTGGCATTGGACAAAGCGAAGTTGATCGCTGACGAAAAAGTGGCTTTGCCGTTAAAAAAATTCTATCATGAGATTTTTTATTTTTATTAAGAGCTTCAGAACTCACAGTAAGTCTATCATCAGATTTTTTATTTATGTTGTTTTCATTGAGAGCTTCAGAACTCACAGTAACATAGGCATTTATGCCGTTATAACTCACTTTACAATTATTTGTTTTTGAGGTACTAATGTCGTGTACTCCTCAAGGGCACTTTGTTTGTGTTTTTTTGTTTGCGTTTTTTGTTTTGTTTTTGTTATTAATGCTATATAAAAAATGTTAGCAATGCAACTAAAGCTTATTTATCAAGGTTGTTAATATGTATTCCGAATATTTTTTGATATGATTTTTTTGTTTAGTATGTAAGAACTCCGTTAAGACGTCTGTTTAATATGAATGTACAACGAGAACTGATAAAACAACTAACGGAAATTGTTGCAAGAATCAACAGTGAAGCAAATACACTTGGTAAAGAATCTTCAGAAATCAGCCAAACACAACTAATACCACTTCTTGCCAATCAACTAACATTGACAGCACTGAACTTGCAAAGGGTGGAAAGGGAGATTATCGACGTACTAACTGATGCTCACCATGAAGAAATTAGTCCACTTTTATTATCACCTCATCAGCTAAGGACTATATTTACCACAATAAAAGCTCTTCTACCAGTACAACGTATGCTTCCAATTGCAGACGATAGCTTGGTGCAATTATACAAGCTAATGAAGACAAATGGATCAGTGACAAAAGACGAAGTCCTCTTCAAAATTAAGTTGCCACTGGTCGATCAACAGTTCCTAGAACTCCTGAAGATAACCTTGGTCCCAACAATAAGAAATAATGCTTTAATATCCATCAAATCCAATGTTCCTTTTCTAGCAGTGAATCCACACAGAGATGCATTTATTTTATTTACAACCGACGATTTGTCAAGCTGTACTATAACAAAGGGGGATACATATATATGCCAAAATAAGCAACTTCGATTAAAAAAGGATATGGATTCCTGTGTAATATCCTCAACAGCCTAAACACAGCTAGCCTTACCCGGCTGGTAGATAACACAACATGGACGCAATTGAAAACTTTTAATTTCTCTAATCATTTAGTAGCCATCATCATAGTTAAGGTATACTCCACCTGTAAAGAAAGAAAAATTCATAAGGCTGTTCAACCGAAACCTCATCCAGTTCCCTTACCGCGACCTGTTACCATCGATATTGAACATATAAAATCTAATGAACATTTGTCATCAGTGACCGTTGGTCAACGCGGGGGAGAATGTTGATACTTACATCAACATAATTTTTTATTTTTATTAATTTAATTATCATTATTAAAAAACAATGCTTAATTTCCGTTTTTAAGTTCATTAACCATTACTGGTGATTAAACATTTTATTCTACTTATTATTTCTGTTTTAAACATTTTATTATGACCTAATTTTATTTTTAAGTTCATTAACCATTTTATTATGACCTAATTTGGTTTTTTACTACCTCTAACCCACGATGTAGTCTATCTCCGTCTGACGTAAAGTAATCTTCGGCTAACTTTAGACAGGTGATTTTTGCACTCGCAACTTCGTCAAAGGATAAAAAGCTGTTTAAGTTTTTGACCTTGTGTACACGACCTAGACGTATTTTCAAGTGGATGTTATGTTGTAGTTTTCTGCGTGGTAAAACTACAAATTACCTTCTTGAATTCCGCCTCTACATCGGGCAAGTTGACAAGCGGCAGCGTATGTTTCTTGTTTTCCCCATTTCCGTCTCGCAAAAAGGGGAACCTTTCCACCAGAGTTTGTAATTTAGCAACTGATCAGCCATCATGCCTCTTGATGTTTTTGTGATGATTTTATGAGGCAGTGATGATCTGATAGATTTCATCAATCTAGTCAGCAACAATGCTCCACATAGCTCCAATCTGGGTAAGGACATTTGTTTTAGAGGTGAGGCACGAGTTTTTGAGGCTAGTAAAGGCTATGAATCTGACCATGTTTATTTCTCAGGACACAGTATATGACCGCTGAGTAAGCCTTTAGCGATGCTTCCCTAAAGCCATCCAGTGTGATTTCACAACTCCCATAGGAACAAAACGTGATAATTTTAATTTTTCAAGGTTACGCAAATCTTTTAAATTTTATAATCACCGGAGACACCAATCCCAGTGTCATTCATATTCGTGAAGTCGAAATCTGAGACAAACAGCAAACAAATTGCGCTAAATAGAAGGTCCAATGTGTAATCTATTATTAAGAGAAACGTCAGAGGATTCCTTAAACGATCCATCAGTAAGGTAAATAATCACCCTTATTTCAGTTGTCGACATCGACGTCACTTTAACACAATATCAAAAAAGTGGGGCTCGTTTATTCGCTCTCAAGAACAATTTTGTACAACTGGCAATCTATTTCCGTTCCCTAAGGTCTAGAGAACAGCATAAACTCATGTGGCCTAAATTTTTATACTCCTGCATAAATGTAATGTAATTTGACCTAAGTGTTGAATCTCGAATTTGCGTTCAATTGTGTAGCAGTATCTAATTTAATGTTTGCATTACTTTCAACGTCTGCACGTACAATTAAAAGATTCTAATATTTCACTAATGTTGAAGCCGTACAAGTGACAACTATTCAAGGCCAAGTACAAATGTGCATCGACGGCAAATTTAAGAAAGAGTTTTTTATTGTTGGCACCTGAACAGCCACACATACCTGCTGCACAAAAAACACTCGCAATCGTGAGAATGAATTTGTTTTTTAAAACAAGCATCATATTACAGCCAGACTCCACACGAAAATATGTGCACTAATTTTAAGTAAATAATAGATTTAATTTCACTTTATTTTGTGCATACATGTTCGTATGTTTCAACATAAGTATGTCAATATGTAGGTTAAGATCTATTCTCATAAGTAGTATATAAGCTATAGTAATTTAATTTTAATTTTAATCTGAAAATTACTGCGGCCTGGAGCTGCAACTAAATAAACAAAAACAATTTAAATAAATTTTCATGTTTATATGGCGATCCTGCCATATTTTTTAGAATAAAGGAATACATAGCATATCTGCTTATCCTTTATCTAAAAATAAGAAAGGACAATAGGATCCAACATACAGAGCTTATGCTAAGGTGAATTCCTGTTAATTATTTTTCGCCAAGATGATGACGATTTGCGCAATGAAGAAACCAAACTAGTGTTACTAAAGAAGCTAAAACAGTCACAGCACGTCAAGAAGGAAAACATTTTTGTCAGTTCGAATATTGTATTGTCTACAAATCCTCTAGCGGCCATACAAGCAGCATTAACATCGAAGAGTGCCTTAAGTGTTACACCCACTACGGCGGTACCACTGCCAGCACATACCAAAAGTTCACATTCCAATATTTTTCCTTAAATGGACCCAAATTTTACTCAAATCTTGAAGGATTTAGCGGAAGCCAAAGCCCGTTGGGAAAAGCAGCTACGAGAGGGCGCAGATCCCAGCCAAAAACCTGAAATTCTATTAATAGGGCCAAAACCCATAAAGCCGAAAAAGAAGAAGGAAGAAAAGCCAAAATATCCAATATTCCCTTTACCAAACACAACAAAATCTAGAGGTGGCCGACTAAAAAAATAAAGACGGAACTACGTGAAGTAATTAACAGACGAAAAGTGGAATTAGAAACAGTGTTGTTAATGAGAAAATATCTAGATTGGTAAATTTTTTTTTTCTGGACAATATAATGGGAGCAAAAGAATCTAAAGTAGATCATCCCAACGCAAATGTTGTCAATAATGTAGAAATTATTGACCACAAGGAAGAAATTAACTCTATATGGCTACTTATATTAATCCTTACAATAATAACAGCTCTTAATCTACTGCTTAAAATTTACTTAGCACATAAAAGATCGCTCAAAAAGCAGTACATTAGTAGGGCAAATGATTTAGATAAAGTTTAAGTCCGAATGGATTGGCAAACTATCCTCAGTAAATGTAGAAATATTAAAACAGAATTTGAAAAATCATATAAATGTCTTAGTATAGACAGACCAATAAAACATGACACCCTAAATAAACATTTTAAAATTCTTTTAGATTGCTTAGAAAAAACAAGAGTGATCCTAAATACTAATTATGCGCGACTAACATCTACACACAAAACTGCAGCAGACGCATTTTTTTATGATATTAGGAACAAAATACTAAAACTAGCAGCCAAAAAGAACATACAAATTGAATTGCCAGAAACAATACATGAACAAACTGACATAAAAATAATTTTTCCCCTAAAGATGATGAAAACTGTTACGAAATGAGCCAAACAGTCGTAGAATTTCTCAGTACAGCTTCAAAGTTAATTACAGACTTCGATGGCAAATCTGAAAACTTGCGTTCCTTTATAGACTCACTATCACTGGTTGAATCTATTACAGGCTCACATGAAACAACTGCAGTTTCATTAATTAAAACAATACTCAAAGGAAACGCAAGAAATCTAATAAACACTGAGTCAACCATCTCAGAAATTATAAATAAGTTACAAAATACAGTAAAGGGTGAATCAGTAGAAGTAATAACGGCAAAAATACAAAATATAAAACAGAATAATAAAACTGCAAATACATATTGTGCAGATATTGAGAATCTTGCAAAAACCCTCGAAAGTGCTTACATTACAGACGGGATACCATGTGAATTAGCAACTAAATACTCCACACAAGTGGCAGTAAAAGCTATCACCAAAAACTGCACCATCGATGAAGTAAAACTTATCATGGAAGTAGGACAATTCAATACCATGAATGATGCCATTAGTAAATTTGTCAACAGTTGCACAGAAGCAACTGGACAACAAAGTTCTATACTATACTACAAGCAACGTCAAAACACTCGGAATAATAACTTCCGAGGTAATTACACAAGATTCCGTGGAAGAAGCAACTTCCCAAGAAATAATAGCAACAATAATAGTAACAACAACTATAACAGCTATAACAACAGAAATAATAGCAACACTGTAGTTATTCAGAGACAAAACAATAACAGTAGAAACAGACGTTACGTCAGAGCAACAGAATCAAACGAAATTGATTCGGAAAACCTAGATGTTCCCCTAAGAGAAATCCAATAAATAAACATGTCTACAATTTAAATCTCAACTTATGTTTCTGCGTTCAATTACAAATAAACAAAACTGAAACGCCAATAACACTACTAATTGATACTAGAGCAGACACCTCACTAATAAAAATTTCACATTTTCATCCAAATGAAATGAATACTAACAAGATAAACACATTAAGAGGAATAGGACAGGGTGAAATACATTCCGTTGGAAGCATATTTTTTGATCTAAAACACAAAAATTTTCTTATACCACATAACTTTCAAGTAGTAAAGAATGATTTTCCAATACCATGCGACGGAATTATCGGCATGGACTTTATTAAAAAATATAATTGCATTATAGATTTCAATAATGACTGTGATTACCTTGTACTACGCCCTTTCAATATCACAACACCAATAGAAATACTAATCACAAATACTGGTGATGAAATAATCTTACCTCCGAGATCCGAAGTCATACGTCAAGTAAAACTAACATCAGTAAATAATGAATTACTAATCCCAAATCAAGAAATAGAACCAGGTGTTTTCATAGCGAACACATTAATAACAACAAACAAAGCTTTCATTCGTATACTAAATACTAACAACAATATTAGCAAAATTAAACAAAGCAAAATCAAAACCGAAAACATCTCAAATTATGATATAGTTAAAAACAATTATAAAACAAAAATAAATAGAAACAAAGAAATTCTAAAACTTTTAAAAGCAAATTTTCCACCACAATTCAATAATACTTTAACAACATTATGCGCTTCATATTGCGATATTTTCGGTTTAGAAACAGAAGCAATAACTACTAACAATTTCTATGAACAAAAGTTGAGAATTAAAGATACACAACCAGTATACATTAAAAATTACAGAATTCCACAAGCACACAAAGACGAAATTGATAAACAAGTAAAAAAGTTAATAGACAACAAAATAGTCGAACCTTCACACTCTGAACACGATAGTCCAATCCTATTGGTACCCAAGAAGTCATTACCAAATTCAAAAAATAAAAGATGGAGACTTGTAATAGATTATAGGCAAATTAATAAGAAACTAGTGGCTGACAAATTTCCATTACCTAGAATTGACGATATTCTAGACCAACTCGGCAGAGCAAAGTATTTTTCTTGCTTAGACCTTATGTCAGGATTTCACCAAATTAGTTTGGAGAAAAATTCAAGAAACTTTACATCATTTTCCACCAGTAATGGTTCATACAGATTTACAAGGCTACCCTACGGCCTAAAATTTTTTTATTTTTATTTTATTAATGCATGTATTTATTTATTGTATCTTCATATATGAACTAACAATAAGTATTCAAATCTTAAATCTGTAAAAAAAATTATTAGGCCCGACCAGTGTCGGACATAAACTTAGTGGTAGTTATAAATAAAACATTAGTAGTGATAATCAAAAAAAAAAAAATGGGGGAGGGAAAGTATTTTCAAGTAGTCCCATCTGGAGTGTTAGGTATAAGAGCCCGTGTGTCCCTCTTTTTTAAGCGGACGTGTCCAGTAAAGTTCAAAATATTACGAGCAAGCGGATTAGGATGTGATTCGAGTTTTGTTAAATATTTGCCTGCGTATTTTGCAATTTCTTCAGTCACTAGTGGCATATTTAAATCACGATGTATAATAGAATTTTGGATGTACCATGGAGCCGATGTTATTAACCGTAAAATTTTGTTTTGCCTTCGTTGGATTCTCTCGACATTGGAAGCTGAAGCAGTGCCCCATAACTGAATTCCGTAGCGCCATATTGGCTTCAAAAGCGACTTGTATAATAACAGTTAGCAGTCTAGGCTAAGTGTTGAGTTTCTGCCAATCAACCAATATATTTGAGTTAACTTAAGTTTCATCTGAATTAACTTAGAGTCAATATGATGTTTCCATGTAAGTCTTCGATCAAGGTATATACCAAGGTATTTCACTTGGGAATGTTGAGGAATATTTTGATTGTTGATTCGAATGGGGGAGCAAGTATCTCTTCTTAGGGTGAACGTTATATGGACACACTTTTGTTCATTTACTTTAATTCTCCATAAGTTCAACCATATTTCCAGCTGAGTGATATGTTCCTGGAGATTGCGGGATGCCTCATAAGGGTTTTCGTGCACACTCATACAGGCTGTATCATCGGCAAAAGTAGAAATATGGATATTATTGCTCACAGGCATATCACAAGTATATATTAAATACAAGACAGGACCCAGAATACTACCCTGGGGCACACCAGAAGATATAGATTCGGGCACACTCGTGAACTCTCCTTCCACAACAGTGAACTTCCTATCAATAATATAACTTTCCAAAATCTTTTGAATGTTTATTGGCAGATATGTCTTCAATTTTAAAACTAGGCCTTCGTGCCATACTTTATCAAATGCCTGAGAAACATCAATAAAGAGAGCAGAACAATACTTCTTTTCTTCAAATGTTCTTCTTACAACTTGGACCAGTCTATGCGTTTGTTCAATCGTGCTGTGCTGACTTCTAAAGCCAAATTGATGGTCCGGGATGCACCCATTATCAGTTAAAATTTTGGACAATTTAGTCATGAGCAGCTTTTCGAAAAGCTTTGAGATTGTAGATAGTAAGCTTATAGGCCTATATGACTCAGTCTTGGTAAGATCTTTGCCCGCCTTTGGAATCATTTTGATCTTGGCCAGTTTCCAGTTATGTGGAAAATACTGCATTCTTAAAATAGCATTAAAAGTAAATAACAGGATTCTTATTGCAATATGAGGCAAGTTCATGAGCATTTTGTTACTAATGCCATCAATACCTGGAGCTTTCTTCGGGTTGAGTTCAGCAATTACTTTTTGTACTTCACGCATCTTAAACCTTAAGGGACGAGGGGGTAGAGAAACTACACTCGGTAAATCAGCAGCACCCGTACATGAATTGGGAGTGAATACAGATTTTAAATGCTCAGAAAATAAGTTACCTTTCTCACTATCACTTCTTGCCCAGCCTCCGGTCGCAGTACGCAATGGTGATTTAAGATCAACGGGTCGTTTAAGATTTCTAGTAGCGCGCCATAAAGAGTAATTAGATGCGGACGTTACATCAAGACCTTCTAAATACTTTTCCAGTAGTGCAGTTTTTTCCGATGATAGCAGCTCTTTGAGTCGTTTAGTACATTCTTTAAGTCTGATTTTATTTAGGGGTGATCTGTGTTGTTGCCATTCTCTTCTAGCTCTCCTTTTTTCACATACAAGACGTGCAATTTCCGTAGAATAAATTCTGTTAAAGCCGGTCTGCGGATAGGAGGTAGTGGCGTGTTCAGCAGCCTGTTTAATATTTTCGTTAAGATTGGCAATATTAAATTCAATATCATGGCATGATCTAAGCTGAATCTTTTCTACGCAGTGACTACTAAGATATTTTTTGAATACCAGCCAGTTGATTCCATTAATCATCTTCACATATGAGTTAGTTAAATCACTCCTTAGTGGGTTGAAAATTGTAACTATTGTTGGAGAGTGATCGGAGGACAGATCTAGAGAGGCCTCTACATGAATTAAGTCCCTATGAATATTTTTCGTGACGGCAAAATCTATAACATCTGGAATTTTTCTTACGTCAGTAGGCCAGTAAGTAGGCTCCCCACTCGAAATGACATCTAAGCCCATTTTTGAAATTGTATTGAACAAGGCTCGACCTCTAGGTGTAACAAGACGCGATCCCCAGTAGGTATGTTTTGCATTGTAGTCACCAGCTGCCACGAAACAAGATCCAAGCGATTTGTAGAACTTCTCATACTGATCTTCGCTAACTGAAAATCTGGGAGGTGAGTAAATTGATGATATCACGAAATTCGCACAAAAATTTTCTACGAAAATATTCGTTGCTTGCAAATATTCTTCACTAACGTTGTCAAAGACATAGTGCTTGAGTCTTGACTTAATCAGAATTGCTGATCCACCACATGCTCTCTCTCTCTCGGGTCCTTTGTATCATATAAAGTGTAACCATTTATTTTAAATAAGCTTCTTGAGGTCAAATGAGTCTCAGAAACCAACATTATATCAATATTTTTTTCCATGAGGAAGTGCTCAAGTTCATTTTTATGTTGGCGAATGCCGTTTGCGTTCAAGAAACATATTTTTAACGTGTTCATGGCTTATTAACTAATGCTTGAAGCAGTGTATTCTGCATTCGCAGCATTTCTTGCATCATACTTGTCATATTTGTAGTAAAGTTGTTTATAGTTAGCACCAGATTCTCAATAGTAGCTTCAAGGCGACTAAAGTTAAAGCTTGAGTTTTAATTCGTTGAATTATTTGGCGGTGGAACATTTTGCGTGGGAATTGAACTAGTCTTAGCAGCATCAGCATACGATACACGTGAAGTAACTGGTTGGCTGATTTGAGCAAAAGTGTCGGAGTTCGCGTTTACTTGTAGAGCTGGAGTTAACTTGGGTTTTTGACCCATAGCCTGTTTAACGAAAGAAACTACAGGGCACCCTCTATAGTTAGCTGTGTGATTACCTCCACAATTACTATATTTTTTTTCTGCTTGATCTTTTGGCTTAGTGCAGCTAGCAGTACCATGCAATTCACCGCAGATAACACACACTGTAGGTAACTTGCAGTAAGTTTTCGTATGGACATATTCTTGGCAATTATGGCACTGCACGGGACCTGAACGCTTACGCTCTTCAACTATGATTTTTCGATGTAAGAGATACTTTACGTTATAAACTGGATGGGCTTCATTTTTTTTCAATGGTATGTCATTCGGCTCCAGTTCAACCCGAAATAGGAGTTGGGGGACCTTTTCTCTATTAAATATGTTGGTAACATTTTTTACCTTGAATCCTTGGTCGACAAGTGCACATTTTACTTCTTCGGGTTCAACATATGAATCTATGCCCTTTAATACTATCTGTAGGCCTTTAGCACTCTTAAGTTGGTATGTGTTAAAATTTGTTTTATTTTTTTCGAATTCACTAACAATTTTTCGGAAATCTTTTTCATTATATATTTGGATTTTAGTTTCATCAATATTACCTCGTTTAATTGGAATGATGTGAAAAGTATTTTCACCAATGGTCGACAGTAGTTTTTTTATAAGCGCGTTTGAATTTTTTTCTCTCAGATAAATAGGTGGTGGCTTAAAAGACTTTTGCGATGATGTAGAGGGCTTGTCGTCGGTGTCTTGCAATAATGAAAAACGATTTTGGCGATTGGTAGATGATGCGCTGTTATCCCTAGACATCTTTGGAGCAGATGAAATTTTTGAAGAATTTGGGCTTCGCCCACGCTTTACCACTGTTATATATCTGTCCATTCCCACTTGTACCTTGGGTTTTGAGCTACTGTTATCTGTAGTGATAACTTGGTTTAGTGATGAAGGCGAGCCCGATGCGGATGATATCGCAGACTTAAATGAAGAAGTAAAATTGCCGTTAAAAAAAGATTTTCATCAGATTTATTATTTATATTTTTTTCATTAAGAGTTTCAGAACTCACAGTAAAATAAGCATTTCTGCCGTTAGAACTCAATTCAAAATTTTTTTCCTTTGAGGTACTCATACAGAGTATTATTCCTCAAGGGAACTTTGTTTGTGTTTACGGTTTTTTTTTGTTTTTGCTATTTCTTGCTATGTAAAAAATATTAGTAAATCCAATAAGCTTATTTATCAAGGTGAATATGTATTACGAATATTTTTTGTATGATTTTTGATTTTGTTGTTTTTTATATTTGTTTCGTATGTATGTATGTAAAAAAAAAAATCCGCTTTAATGTCTCTTCACTATGAAGGTTCAACGAGAACTGCTGAGGCCTAAAAATAGCTTCAAATTCATTCCAAAGAATTATGACACTTGCTTTTAGTGGTTTAAAACCAGATCAAGTATTTCTTTATATGGACGACCTAGTTGTCTTGGGATGCTCAGAAACACATATGCTCTCAAATCTGAAAGACGTTTTCGATTTATGTCGCAAATACAACCTAAAACTTCATCCTGAAAAGTGTTCATTTTTTATGAAAGAAGTAACATATCTTGGTCATAAATGTACAGACAAAGGAATATTGCCAGATAATAGTAAATACTCGATAATTGAAAATTATCCAACACCGCAAGATGCTTATAGTGCAAGAAGATTTGTAGCTTTTTGCAACTAAAGGGTGTTTTTTATTGAGGTATAGAACTTTAAGTTGGCATCACTTTTTTAACTGGCGGCCATTTTGTCAGCTGTCAAGTGATTAATATTTAGTTTGGTTTGCCATTTCATCATGAACAGGTTGACAAAAGAACAACGCTTGCAAATCGTGCAAATTTATTTCGAAAATAATGGTTCAGTTCGCGAAGTTTACCGCAAGCTCCGTCCATTTTATGGTCGACATAATCGTCCATCAGAGCAATTAATTCGGTTAACCATGGATCGTTTTCGCACTACGTTTACTCTATGTGATGATACGCATCCGCAGAGACGTCGAACAGTGCGCACCGAAGAAACAATTGCCGCTGTAGAGCAAAGTGTTGAAGAGGACCCGAATGAATCGATTCGCCACCGTGCACAGCAATTGGAGCCGACTAACCGACTATTTTGTTCCCGAATTGGATGGCATGAATGTGGATGAGTTGTGGTTCCAACAAGACGGCGCTACATGCCACACAGCGCACGTCACAATCGATTTATTGAAGGAAACATTCGATGAGCGCATAATTTCGCGGAATGGACCTGTCAATTGGCCACCAAGATCGTGTGATTTGACACCATTGGATTATTTTCTTTGGGGATATGTGAAGTCGCTCGTCGACGTCAACAAACCAGAAACGTTAGGGGACTTGGAAGCCAACATTTGTGGCGTTATTGCCAACATACGGCCCCATATGCTCGAAAAAGTGGTTGAAAATTGGACCTGTAGAATTGGCTTTATTCGAGCCAGCCGCGGCGGCCACATGCCCGAAATTATATTTAAACATTAATGGCATAAAATTATCCTTCCAATAAAGCCAAATTGATGGACATTAAAACGATTTTCTTGTGTTTTATTTCAATTCGAAGTTCTATACCTCTAAAAAAACACCCTATATTACAGGAGATTTATTAAAAACTTTTCTGAATATTCAAGACATTTAACAAAACTAACCAAGAAAAATGTTCTATTCGAATGGACAAAAGATTGTGAATTTGCATTTAAATACCTAAAGAAAGCGTTAATAAGCCCCACATTACTACAATACCCCGATTTTAATAAAGAATTTTGCATAACCACAGATGCAAGTAAATATGCTAGTGGAGCAGTTTTAACACAAGAACACGAAGGTAAACATTTACCAATAGCGTATGCTTCAAAAACACTTACTAAAGGTGAAAGTAATAAATCAACAATTGAGCAAGAATTAACCGCCATACATTGGGCTATAACACACTTCCGACCATACATATATGGAAAACATTTTCTTGTCCGAACCGACCATAGACCACTATCTTATTTATTTTCAATGAAAAATCCAAGCTCCAAATTAACAAGAATGAGACTTGATCTCGAAGAATATAATTTTACAGTTGAGTACCTTAGGGGAAAAGATAATTATGTTGCAGACGCTTTATCACGAATAACCATAAATGACCTAAAAGACATGAATATTAAAATTTGTTCTATATTAAGAGTCACGACCAGATCAATGACCAATAAGAATGAAAAAGAATTAAATAGTAATTCACATACCAAACAGCATAATATTAATAAAAATAATAATGATTATAAGCCCATTATATATGTACCATTAAATAACACTGATGTCAGAAAATATAACAAACTAAAGATTTCCTCCGGAAGATGTTATATAAAACGAGGAAAATCTATAGTAACATATATACAAATTAATGATTTGTTTACTAAAGGGAACTTTGACTTAGGACAATTTTTCTCTAGGCTCGAATATGTGGCCGGTAAACATAATATTAATAAATTACAAGTGGCACCTAGTGAGAAAATTTTCGAATTTATCTCTATAAATGAATTTAAAGTTATGGGCAATAAAATATTGAATAAAATTACAGTAGCGCTACTAAATAAGGTGACCCAAATTGATAGTAAGAATGCCAAGGCAATTCTCGAACTTATGCTGAAATATCACGAGGATCCCATAGAAGGAGGACATTGCGGAATATATAGAACAATAGAAAAAATTAAGAGATATTATTATTGGAAAAATATGTCAAAAGACATATCTAAATACGTAAAATCATGTCATAATTGCCAAACTTCCAAAACAACAAAACACATAAAAAGTCCAATGATTATCACACAGCCACCTGATAAGGCCTTTGATACGGTTTATGTGGATACTATTGGACCATTTCCAAAATCATTGAAAGAAAACGAATATGCGATCACACTAATATGTGATTTAACTAAGTATTTGGTAACAATACCGATTAGAGACAAAAGTGCCAAAACAATTGCTAAAGCAATTTTTGAAAATTTCATACTCACCTATGGTCCGATGAAGACGTTCATTTCGGACATGGGAACAGAGTATAAGAATTCTATTTTAACAGAAATTTCTAACTTGATAAAAATTGAAAAACTAAACTCAACAGCTTACCACCATCAAACATTAGAAACAGTGGAAAGAAGCCAAAGAACCTTTAACGAATACGTACGCTCTTACATTTCAGTAGACAAAACTGACTGGGACGAACGGTTAAAATACTTTACATATTGCTTTAATACAACACCTTCAACAGTTCATAATTACTGTCCTTATGAATTAGTTTTTTCAAAACTTCCGAATAAATTTCATCAATTCACTGAAGTGGATAGAATTTCTCCTTTATATAATATAGATGACTACGCCAAACAGGCAAAATTTAGGTTAGAAATAGCATATAAGAGGGCCCAACAATTACTAGATAAGAATAAAATTAAGCAAAAAGAAAATTACGATAAGAATGTTAAGGATTACAATTTAAATATAGGAGATTTAGTTTTACTCAAGAATGAAGCAGGGCATAAGGTGGAGCCAAACTATAAAGATCCATACGAAATTAAAAACATAGATATAAGAAATAATGTAACAATAGTAGATAAGAAAACTAATAAAGAACAAATAGTTCACAAAAATAGAATTAAGTTGTATCATAAGTAATAGAAACAAAAAAAAAAGAGAAACAATATAAATAAATAAATATTGATACTCCGGAGTATGCAATAAATAAAATAATAATACATATATTATACTTATAAAACTAAAATAAATTCTAATTCTTGTTTAAAGATATTTGTAAAAGAGTGTCCATGGAACTAACGTTATATGAACATTCTTGCGAAAAGTGGATGTAGCAGTATCTAATTTAATGTTTGCATTACTTTCAACGTCTGCACGTACAATTAAAAGATTCTAATATTTCACTAATGTTGAAGCCGTACAAGTGACAACTATTCAAGGCCAAGTACAAATGTGCATCGACGGCAAATTTAAGAAAGAGTTTTTTATTGTTGGCACCTGAACAGCCACACATACCTGCTGCACAAAAAACACTCGCAATCGTGAGAATGAATTTGTTTTTTAAAACAAGCATCATATTACAGCCAGACTCCACACGAAAATATGTGCACTAATTTTAAGTAAATAATAGATTTAATTTCACTTTATTTTGTGCATACATGTTCGTATGTTTCAACATAAGTATGTCAATATGTAGGTTAAGATCTATTCTCATAAGTAGTATATAAGCTATAGTAATTTAATTTTAATTTTAATCTGAAAATTACTGCGGCCTGGAGCTGCAACTAAATAAACAAAAACAATTTAAATAAATTTTCATGTTTATAGTTGCAATAAAACGTGTGAGAGCATCCATATACCTGCTAAAAAATTTAGGCTGTTCTTTGAATGGAAGATCTACGATACATTTTCCATCAGTATGTCTCGCGTGAGTATTCTTAAAATGTTGTTCTACTACTTCGGCCTCATCTTGCAACTTTGTTGCAATATTGGAACACTCTTCAATTTTCCAAAATGCACGAATCGATTGATCAAGGTCACCCAGGGAATGTAATGTCTGTACCTGCTTTTTACCTGAGAAAATGCCTGACGGAACAACCCAACCAAATAATGTGGAATGACCTTCTCTTGATCATTCTTAAATTTTTCGTTGGAAAGAATTTCCCAAACTTCATCAGTTCCCAACAGACTGTCAATATGGATCAGAAAGTTGCAGATTCGTAAACAAGCCTGAGTCAAAACAGTTTATTTTAGCTCTTGGTAAGAACGCGGTAATATGCCCCAATACGTGCACGAACGCATCAATGAAATATTGTGAGATTCTGGATTCAATATGAATACAAGTGTGACCACGAGTTGGGTCCGCCTTAACTGACTGAATTCCAGCAAGAGGCATACACGATGGGTTACGTGATAGGCCTAAACGTTCGATACAGTCTTCAGTAATGTACGAATACTCCAACGCGGTTTAAAGCAAAACACGACAAGTGATGAAATCTCCGGTCATATTGCGTACCTTAACAATTGCAGTTGGTAAGATGTGTTTGACATTGACTTTACAAGCCGATTCACCGCGAGGAGATCTACTTAAGGTATTAACCGATACTTGTTGAATAGCTTCGGACTTACTAACGCCACCAGCACACGACTTATTTTGCTGACTATTTTTAAAATCTTGTACCATGTGTAGAACGCTACTGTGGCTACGCTGACAAAACAGACACTTATTTTTTGACTTGCACTTGTACACTGTGTGCCCAGGACGAAGCCAATTAAAGCACAGATTTTTGTTTTTTACCAACGTGCGACGCTGATCTATAGATAAAGATATGAAATGAGGACACTTAAGTATATGGTGTTCACTAGGACTACAATCACAACAATTTGAACATCCTTTATCATTATTGAGTAGACGAGTTATATCTTGAAATATGCGTTTTGTTGTGATTTTTCTTCTCTTTATTCTTGCCCAAAACAATCTCCTCACGGCGTTGATCCAAAAATGTTAAAAATTGAGTTATGGTAGGTTTAACTTCTTCACGCGATTTCTCAATCCATTTTCTGCGGGAATATGCGTTTATTTTTGATTGCAGGACATAAACTAACCAATAATCACGTTAATTGAATTTTGCCTCTAAACCTCTAATAACTTCGTTATGAATATCCGATATTCTGCGTACCCCACTGGAGCTTTCCTCTTTGGCTGGTAAAAGAGCCTTAAAGGTATCGATGTACGAATTCACAATATGCCAAACCGTTCTTTGAGTCGTTCCCAAGTGGTGGTTTACGACGCATCTGAAATTTTCAAATTTTTTATGAGCTTCGCGGCTTCATCTTTTAAAACGGATTTCAAGTAATGAAATCGCACAGGTCTTTAAAAACTGACCAATCCTTATATTTGCCATCAATTCGAGTCTATTTAAAAGCGTTGAATATTGTTCAGCCAACCTATTAAGCGTTTCATTCTGCGGTTCTACATTTGCGGCACAGGGTCTAAGAGAATCTAATAATTCCCCAAAAACTCCCTTAATCACAAAATATTTTCCTTCGTATTCTGCCAAATCTGATGTTTTAAATGGTACAATATTGATTGATTTTCATAGCTTTTAATGTTAGTGTTATGTTCTTATGGAACTTTTTATAACAAATTAGTTTTTTTTTTTCATAAATAAATATTTGCAATTCTTATGCTAAATATATTTTATTTTTACGTTTAATAATTTTTATTTCGTACATTTCTTAAATAAATTTTTATGTACAGTTTTGATTTTTACTTTAATTTTTAATTCTACTATTACCTTATCCATATTTATTATTTCGTAAGAACCATGATATGGTGCTTCATATTTTCTTCTATTCTCCTTTTTTATTAAAACTAAGTCTCCTATTATAAAATATGTTCTGTTACTTTTGTTATGTGATTCTGTCTCTTTTTCTATTTAGGAATTTATTATTCGACATATTGTCATAAGCAGGGAAACCAGAAATATGCTGTTAAAAACTTGAAAAAATGTTCTAAAAACTCAAAAAATATGCTCTTAAATATAAAATAAACTTGTTTATTTGTTAATGAAAATATATTTTTAATTCAAAATTCTACAAAATTTGCATATACAATAAGACAAAAATAAAATAAACAAAAAAGAAGACAATAAAAAATTTAAAAAATAATTTGAGTTTGATAAGTACGTTAAAGCAAAACTGCCATACAAATTTTGACCAAACCAAATAATAAATTAGTTTTTTTTGATACTCCCGTAAAAATTTAATTCGATTTCAAAAGTGATCTCGATATCAGAATTAAAACCTTAGAACTGTATTTTGGATAAATAAGATAAGCTTGTTAGTTATAATTTTTATTGCAATAAATAACCAAATATTACCCTAGATTTTCAAATAAAAATCGTTGCCTGTCACATCTAAATGAACTTTTTACATTGAAAATGTTCCTTGAATATCTACTCAGGGTAGAGCCCGTCACAAATAACGTCCGTTATAACTGCTTAATATATAAGAAAAATATATAAACTACATGGAACATTGAATATGAGATTTAGATGGCGAAAAATAAAATGAAAAATTTTGGCTTAATATTGAAATAAAAATATACTATTATGTATCAAAATATGCCCTTAAAGCGTAAATTATGCTCTAAAAATTAGAAAATATGCTAAAAATATGCATGTACGACTGAAATATGCAAAGACATGCTTTAAAGGGTAAAATATGCAAAAATATGCTCTAACAAATCCATGCCATAAATCATAAAAAGTTCTGATGATGAAAAAGTTATATGCCACATGAGAAAAACATGCAACTGCATATTTGCGGTTTCCCTGGTCATAAGTATATATATTAATTTGAAATTTATTTGCTGGTGGTTCAGCTTTGTTTATATGCATTTCATTGTTGCTGTAACAAATCATCAGTAGACTTCTACCACACATTTTGAACAGTCACAAACCTTTTATCTTATGCACAGACTTTCAAGAACTATTTGAGAATTCACTAATAATAATATTTTTGAAAATCACAAAAGAAAAATAAGCGTAGTAGGCTTATAAACTTATACAAAACCCAGCATATAATTTATATTCGATATGAATCTATTTTATTTTTCTATACCTTTATTGCAATATAAATGGCTAAAAACAGTATTGCGTTTTTTCTCAGTACTTACAAATACAATGTAGTTTGTTTGAGTGAAATTTTGAATGAAACAAAAAACAATACCATAGCCCGGATAGGTATGGTGGGGTAGCACTTTCTCTTAGAAAATATATTAAATTTAAAAAGATCCCATTCCTAGCTGACATAGAGGGCATTGTTGTCAGAACCACTAATCTTAAAAATAATTTTGTTGTATTTTCTTGCTATTTTCCCCCTCGTTGGATGGTACACAGTTCTCATCTTAAACTAACACCCTCTTCCAGTTCTTGCAGCTGTTTGAAAATGTTTTAATCCTAGGCGATTTTAATGCCAGAAATCCGATTTGGGGAGACTACGAATTGCTCCCAAAAGGAAAGAAATTAGAGGAGATATCTGATGTTTTCAATTTTAGATGCCGTAATAATGGCCCTGCACCTTTTTTTTATGTCATTAAAAACAAAATGGTTACAGTTCCTGATTTGTCCTTTTACAATGGTGACAAGTCTTAAATGGAAAGTTATTCCTGTTTTTCTATGCGGCAGGCATATCCGATCTCCATTGAATTTTTCACGTGCGGAGGAAATGAGAGTAATTTTTTCTCTGGCAAAAGTTCGCACAACAGTCTGTGGGATGATGAAAACAATAGTCAATATCTTGTTTATTTAAAGCAATAGATTCCGATTAACAATAACTACACCCCTATTGACTGGTCCAGCTATAAAAGCACTCCATTTCCCGGCTTTTCGTATGAGGAATTGGAGACTTGTCTTGCAACAAAAAACAAATCATCTGCCTCTGGACACGACTGTATAACATATGAAATGTTTTTCGGCTTTTTCGGGTCTGATCACTCTTAACAGCGTTAAATGATGCTTTTATTCATAACTGCATTGTTTATAAATGGTGCCTTGTTAAAATAGTCCCCATACCTAAACCTAATAAAGATTTGAGTGATTTCAAAAATTTCAGACCGATTTCCCGTATTTATCAAAATTATTAATCTAATGTTGAAAGAACACATTAATCAATTTATAGAAAACGTAGATTTTCTACCAGAAAGATGTGTTGCTTATAGGAAAAATAAATCAACTGCTATGGCTATAAACGAACCTGTGTTCTTAAGAATGATGGTCAAATGGTACTGATTATGGTTCTTGATGTGACAAATGCTTATAATTGTGTTAAAATTAATACGTTGATTAACATATTGCTTAAAATTGGTATAAGTAAAAATTTCTGTAAGTGGATGTCCAACTTAGTTGTTTGTACCCTCAGGGTAGTTGCCTCTCTCCGCTCCTTTTTAACATATATACCAGTCATTCTTTAGAGAATGATAATACCAAAATTTATCAATATGCTGACGACTTTATGATTGTATCACACAATGAATTATTTGATCTTACTGAAAAAATTTTAAATTTAAAACCGTGGAATTTAAGCGCATATGTAAAGGCCTCAATATGAACTTTAATCTTGACAAATGCGATGTATCTTGCTAAAGGCAACAAAATGAAGATAAACATCAATATTGATGGTATCAGTAGTAATCAGGTAAATAGTCATAAATATCTGTGAATCTCTATGTCAGTTTCAGAACACTATATAATTATTAATTCTGAAATTTTAAAAAGAACAAATCTGTTGAAGTGTCTCACATCTGTAAAAATCGGATTACTCCCCACAGTTGCAATTAATCTATGCAAAAGTCTGGTAAGATCGAAACTTGAATATTCTAGGACAACAACAAAAAATACACTTCAGAATTCTACGCTATGCAGATGTCTTCGCTTGGTCCCGTCCACTTCTGTCCAATATATATATATGTTTTAGTTTAGGAAACGAGCTCTATTTTTGACTGTGAGAGAAATAATTACCCTAAAGTTTTTTAGCATAAAGAAGTATAATTTAATTGCTTGTAACCCTGAAGTTAAATTCAGCCTCACCATGGTGTATTACAAATATAAGGAACTTTTTGATAAATTGGAATCGGATACTGCCTTTGAAAATAAGGGAATTATGGTAAGGATGAAACTTTTAAAGGATACCAAGAGCAATATGTCAAAAGAGGAAATAAAGATGATGTACAATTACAAAGTGAATGAGTATAAAGGAGATGATTTTGTTGTTCTTGCCACTGATGCATCCATTGGTACTAACACAATAGGTGTACAACGTGTCTCACAATGAAAAGTTTTATTTCAGTATAGCCTTCAGGTCGTCCAGTATGTTTGCTGAACTATGGGCCATTAAAAAAGTTATAGATATTGCTACTGAATCCGGGTTTAAAAATATTGCCATCTTTACTGACTGCTTGCATGCAGATCTCTTAAAAAAGATAAATCTGACAACTACTGTGTAGCTAATATTTTCAGAGACGTACAAAAAGCTAACATAACGAAATGTCACATAGTTTGGACCCCAGCTCACTCTAGTATTACCTTCAATTAAATGGTTGATGGTATGACTAAGATTGCTACTGATGCTGGTGCACCTTAACTGACCCTTCCCACACCTAAAGAAATGATTAATGCTGATAAAAAGTTGCTCTTAGACGACTTCCAAAATGAATATACTGAAGCCTCCTTATTTATTAGAGGGAAACATTTTGCTACTATTTTTTCAAACATCCCCCCTAAGCCTTGGTACAAAAATGTCAAAATTACTGCTAAAGACACGAAGATCGTCAATAGACTTATGTCAGGTCACACCTATGATAATGTCTACTTAAAAAGATTGGCGTTAGAAGAACGGCCGTCGAATGCAGCTTATGTATAACCTGACCAGACATCGCGCCTTTCACATGCCGATCCCGTCTCGAATTTCTATGCCGCTTTTTAGAGTTTTGAAAAATTCAATATTTTGTTCGTTTTTTATTAAAATGTAACTGACAAAAGTTCATTCCAAATATTTTTTTGTGTAGTTATTGTTTATTGGGACGTGACACACTTTTTTGATTCCTTTTATAATATATATATATATATATATATATATATATATATATATATATATATATTACATTATGTGCTAAATGTAAGTAATGTTATTGTTGATGTTGTTTTACTCCAACTACAATACTTCATCTTTACTTATCCCAGAATTGTGTTGACTAGAAAACCCCAACCATTTAACATATGCCTCCTCTCCTTCAGGTTTGAGAACCTTTTCAACTAGATATGTATTTGGATATCTAGTTTTTGAAATTTCTTCTTCATAGAATCCACCTTTAATAAGATTTCCAAGATAATCTTCTAATATGTATGTTGTAGGATATGTATTTTGAAAGTTTTTGATTGTGAAAATTTCTGTTGTCCAATTTGGCGTGTAGCCCTTTTCAAAAGTATGCTTATATTTGCTTATGCGTACATGATCTCCAACATTAAATTTTGACATTTTATACATCTTCAAATGACTGTATACTGTATTTAGCAACTTTTTCTCATTCGTTGCGTTGACTTTAATAGGAGACATTTTAATTGTCCGATGAAATTTTTTATTGTATGCATCAAGTAAATCTTTATAGTTACTATTGGAAATCCTTTTTAGTTCAGACACATGTTTGTAAAGTTAAACAGTTTCATACATAACTAAAGGACAATGTTATAAAACAGAATATTGGGCCTAATTACGAGTGTCGTATTACTACAACGACTACGACGATTTCGTACTAGATTAAAGAAAAATGTTGCAGTTTTCTTTAGTCTTCTACAAAATCGTCGTAGTCGAAGTCGTAATACGACCCTCGTAATAAGGCCCATTATTAGTAGTGGTTATCCATTTTTGGGGAAATGTTTGCCCATGTGTGACCGTACCCCAAAGGTAGAAGTACATAACACGCGTCAGTTCGTCCACAAGTATCGTGCGTTTGATAACTTTACCGCATGAGCAATGCCAAGTTACACAAAACGCGTTATAAACGCCTATTCAATCAGCTTTTTTACTTATTTTTACATTGAAAAATGGAATTGGAACACTTTCAAGTCCTTGTTTATCCAATACGGTATGTTTTTCAAACTTTTCAATAAGTTTTTGCTCCATGATTCTAAGTTTTTTACAATTTTTCTTATTTATTGTCGACTGATTAGTTGTCAAAACGATACAACGCGTCAAAAAGTTGCGGCAAACGCGTCGAAGAGATTCGTATGCTACTTGCTGTATGCAAAAGTACTTTCTTAACTTTTTTTTGACAGATGCTTACAGCTCGCACGCGCACTAACGTGTGTTATGTACTTTCAGCTTAAGAGTCCCATGGTGCACTGGCTATATGTGTTTTTTTTAGAGGTATAGAACCTATTTGTATGTACATATATAACGGGTGTTTTTTAGAGGTATAGAACTTTGAATTGAAATAAAACACAAGAAAATCGTTTTAATGTCCATCAATTTGGCTTTATTGGAAAGATAATTTTATGCCATTAATGTTTAAATATGATTTCTGGCATGTGGCCGCCGCGGCTGGCTCGAATAAAGCTAATTCTACAGGTCCAATTTTCAACCACTTTTTCGAGCATATGGGGCCGTATGTTGGCAATAACGCCACGAATGTTGGCTTCCAATTCCCCTAACGTTTCTGGTTTGTTGGCGTAGACGAGCGAGTTCACATATCTCCAAAGAAAATAATCCAATGGTGTCAAATCACACGATCTTGGTGGCCAATTGACAGGTCCATTCCGCGAAATTATGCGCTCATCGAATGTTTCCTTCAATAAATCGATTGTGACGTGCGCTGTGTGGCATGTAGCGCCGTCTTGTTGGAACCACAACTCATCCACATTCATGCCATCCAATTCGGGAACAAAATAGTCGGTTATCATAGCTCTATACCGGTCTCCATTAACGGTAACTGACTCTCCAGCATTATTTCGGAAGAAGTATGGCCCAATGACTCCACCAGCCCATAGAGCACACCAAACAGTCAGTTTTTGTGGATGTAATGGCGTCTCAAGGGTCTCATGTGGATTTTCTTCACTCCAAATGCGGCAATTTTGCTTGTTGACGTAGCCATTCAACCAAAAATGAGCCTCATCACTGAACAAAATTTTGCGATGAAAATCAGCATCGAGATCAATCTCATTTTCGGCCCATACACCAAAATCACGACGCATTGCATGGTCTCGCGGCTTTAATTCTTGCACAAGCTGGATCTTGTAAGGTCGCAAGCCAAGATCTTTGCCCAAAATCTTCCATAAAGTTGATGGACAAAGCTCCAATTGCTGTGCACGGTGGCGAATCGATTCATTCGGGTCCTCTTCAACACTTTGCTCTACAGCGGCAATTGTTTCTTCGGTGCGCACTGTTCGACGTCTCTGCGGATGCGTATTATCACATAGAGTAAACGTAGTGCGAAAACGATCCATGGTTAACCGAATTAATTGCTCTGATGGACGATTATGTCGACCATAAAATGGACGGAGCTTGCGGTAAACTTCGCGAACTGAACCATTATTTTCGAAATAAATTCGCACGATTTGCAAGCGTTGTTCTTTTGTCAACCTGTTCATGATGAAATCGCAAACCAAACTAAATATAGGGTGTTTTTTTGAGGGGTATAGAACTTCGAACTGCAATAAAACACAAGAAAATCGTTTTAATGTCCATCAATTTGGCTTTATTGGAAGGATAATTTTAAGCCATTAATGTTTAAATATGATTTCGGGCGTGTGGCCGCCGTGGCTGGCTGGAATAAAGCTAATTCTACAGGTCCAATTTTCAACCACTTTTTCGAGCATATGGGGCCGTATGTTGGCAATAACGCCACGAATGTTGGCTTCCAAGTCCCCTAACGTTTCTGGTTTGTTGGCGTAGACGAGCGACTTCATATATCCCCAAAGAAAATAATCCAATGGTGTCAAATCACACGATCTTGGTGGCCAATTGACAGGTCCATTCCGCGAAATTATGCGCTCATCGAATGTTTCCTTCAATAAATCGATTGTGACGTGCGCTGTGTGGCATGTAGCGCCGTCTTGTTGGAACCACAACTCATCCACATTCATGCCATCCAATTCGGGAACAAAATAATCGGTTAGTCGGCTCCAATTGCTGTGCACGGTGGCGAATCGATTCATTCGGGTCCTCTTCAACACTTTGCTCTACAGCGGCAATTGTTTCTTCGGTGCACACTGTTCGACGTCTCTGCGGATGCGTATTATCACATAGAGTAAACGTAGTGCGAAAATGATCCATGGTTAACCGAATTAATTGCTCTGATGGACGATTATGTCGACCATAAAATGGACGGAGCTTGCGGTAAACTTCGCGAACTGAACCATTATTTTCGAAATAAATTTGCACGACTTGCAAGCGTTGTTCTTTTGTCAACCTGTTCATGATGAAATGGCAAACCAAACTAAATATTAATCACTTGACAGCTGACAAAATGGCCGCCAGTTAAAAAAGTGATGCCAACTTAAAGTTCCATACCTCAATAAAAAACACCCTTTATTAATCACTTGGAGGCTGACAAAATGGCCGCCAGTTAAAAAAGTGATGCCAACTTAAAGTTCTATACCTCAATAAAAAACACCCATTACAAAATATATGTATGTATGTATAAACAGGTAATTTTAGATAGAACCTACCTATAAAATTCAATTGAAGGTTAGCCGCGAATAACGTTGTAAGTGACAAAATAACAATTTTTCAGGAGAGCCAAAAAACGCATTTTAAATCAAGATTGTTTTTTCATTTAATTTTTTTCAGCTTATCGAAAATAGTGATAATTAGCATTAACGTTTCTCTCTGTATCTTTGTTACATTTATCAATTATTATCGACAGTTTCCTTTCATGATTTTGTCAGTTACTTACAAAGTTCTTTCACTGACTGACTGCTTGTAATTATATTTTGATGGCGATAAGATATTAATCCACTTATACGAATCATTGAAGCTAAATTCTTTTCACATCATCCCTTTTAATGTTCTATTAAATCGTTCTACTATTGATGCTTTTATGCTGCTATATGTTGAGTAGTTTTTAAAGTTGTATTTCTGCATTAATTTTACAAAGTGTGTATTGAAAAATTCTTTACCATCATCCGTTTGCAAGTTTTTTGGAACTCGTCCTAATTGAAAAATATTTTCCATTGCCTTGCTTGTTTCGAGTGCAGTTTTTGTTTTCAGCGGTACTGCCCATGAAAATTTTGAGAATGTGTCAATTACAGTCAACGAATATCGATAATTTCTATTTTGCGATGAATAAATACCCATTTCAACTAAATCAGCTTGCTAAAGATCATCTAATCCTTTCATTTTCGGGCTTGCTTGTGGATTTCGTTAACTAAGTTTATTTTTGGAGACATTGAGTAGTTTTATGTATTTTTTGGCGAGTGTTGTGATCTATTTGATGCACTTTCAGCTATTGATACGAACATGTAATTTTCTAATCTATAAATTTTCTCGTTAAGCTGTTCAATTTGTTCTTCAAAAGATGATTTAATTTTTAAAATTTCTTTTTTTCAATTTTATAATTGTCTTCTATCTGTAATTTTATTTCGCTTTGTAATTTATCGATCTGTACTTGAATATTTTCTTGAATTAGATTATTGTCTTCCTTGAAGCTATTTAATAATTTGACTTCTAGTTTTTTGATTTGAGTTTGCAGAAACAATTTATTGACAACATCGTTTTCCTCTAGAGCTTTTGCAACATTTTTGATCATTTTGCTTTTGCATTTTTTCAATAGAAATTATATCACTAGTGTCTTTTAGTTAATGTCCAAACTTATCAACAGACATACTTCATACATATGTAAATACTTTATTAGAGTTAATGTATTATATTCGCTTCACGTATTTCTTCAATAATTGATACAATCTCGTTATTGTGATTAATATTACCTGCAGCTTGTGATGCAATCAGTAGCCGAAGACGATCTACTAACTCATTGGGATCATCCCAATATATATAGTTTTGTTTTCGAGGGTTAAGGTGCATCATTCCATCACCTTTATAATTAGCAATTGCTGCATTTGCTACTGCACTACTCTTCTGAGTATTGTCTTTAAATATTTTTAGAATTATATGCTTATATTTATAACCTCTCGTCCCCTTGATCTGACCATCAGGATTATAGTGTCTCCTGCATGCGTTAGTTGTAATTAAAATTTTTTGTAGATTTCAAGTTCAAATTTGTCATAGTTTTTTGTTATTTTATGAAACATTAAAGAAAACAAACCAGGTGTTAGAGCCCATCTTTGACCACCAACTTGAATTTTATCTGCATTTAGCTCAATGTTACTACTACCAAATTTCCATTCATTATTGTAATCTCTATGTGGACCATAGTAAGTATCTAATTCATTTCTCGCTTCCAAAAGTGATAAGTTTGTGTAATATTCTTCAGAATTGGAAGTCTGTGAGTAAAACTCATCTTCATCCTTATCACTGACGTCATTCACATCATTAAATAAGATGGTGTTGTCAAATATTGTTCCTTCTACAAAATTCTTTGGTGTACTTATCTCTACCTTGACTGATGCTTTCAAGGACTTTAAACTTTTTTTATTCGCAATTTCTGTTTGGAATTTATTTTCTTCTTTTTTGAGAATTCTTCCAATATTTTTAGAACTATTTATTAATTCTTTGAGAGGTTCTGCTATAGGTTTAAATGTATCTCCTAACTGTTCAAGTGTATCTATTTCACCAGTTTTTACACTACGGAGCTTTTTCTTCAAAACATTTCTTATCGTAACCAGCTCTTTTAAAACTTTTTCATCCATGTGCAATAGCGTCAAATATTAGATCAGCTTATCAGGTAACAGATCAGTTTATCAGCTTTCAGATTAGGTTACTATGTATTTTATTAGGTTTTGAGATCAGGTTTTGAGGTATCAGATCAGGTTTTCAGGTATCAGAACCGGTTATCAGATCAGTTAACAGGTATCAGATCAGTTAACAGGTATCAGATCAGTTAACAGGTATCAGATCAGTTATCAGATATCAGTTCAGGTTATCAGATCAGTTAACAGCTACAGATTAGTTATCAGGTTAGGTTATCAGACCAGTTATCATGTATGAGATCAGTTTATCAGATCAGATTATGAGCTATCAGATAATGTTATCAGACCGGTGTTATTAGGTACCTGATCAGATTATGAGATCATGTTTTAGGTATCTGATCAATTATAAAAAATAGATGTATGAAGTTTAAAGCCAAGATTTAGAACTAAAGACTACCTTTTATGTGAAGTAATTTATATTGTTATGAAATAGTTAACTTGTTTTCTGTAACGACCATTCTTTAATTCATTATCTTTGCTTATCATCAAAAATCCATATTTATCCTTTCAACACTCTCGACAAATTTCTTGAAACTTTACAAAATTCATATCGCTTGCCACATGATCACTATAAACATGCTTCATATTTTTCTCATCTTGTTTAAACATTATAATTACATTGGCATTGTCTCTTATCAAATGTTTTGGAATTCTGGTATACGATTGACATAAGTAAAATGAATCAACATTCTTATGTCGTCCCATACAAAAATATGCACATATATTATTTTGTTTTTCGCATGCAACATCGTGAAATATCATAATTGAATTGCTTTTAGCTTCATTAGGGGAAATAACGGATTCATTATCTGTAAATGTGTAATATCCCATTCCTTTTATTGGTAAAATTAAGTTTCTCAGGTATTCATATTTCGGCTGATATAACGATTTTTAGTATAAATAGATGTTTTTAAACTTGAGTCCATTAGGACTTACTATCAAGCTAATCATAATCTTTCCACAATTTGATGGACCAACTATTAGAGCACGAATAGAATTTGGTTAGAGGGCACTATGCTTTATTTTTGAGCTGATGTTTGGTGGAGCATCAATATTACGGATTAAAATATTTGTATGTTGTTTTACTAACTGCATTTTTGTAACTAGATGGAATTCATAAATACTACCTTTTATTATAAAAAAAAAACAAATAATATGGTTATACGATATCGGAAATCGTTTAGTCATAAGAAAACTGTCATTGGAGAAGGTTTAGTTAGCAATATAATAAACTCTCTACCTGTTGAACTTCATCTTCCTACATATCAGTACTGTAGACCTGGAACAAAACTACAAAAACGATTAGTTAGAGGTGATAAAGGAATTAATTTATTGAATTCTGATTGTAAAGAGCACGACATTGCTTATTCTAAAAAATAAGGATTTAAGTACTAGCTGATAGACTACTTGAAAACAAAGTTTGGAACCGAGTTCTTTCAAAAGATAGCACTCTCACAGAAAAATCATTTGCATATATGGTTACTAACGCAATGAAAGTCAAAACAAAGTTTGGTATGGGTGTGGAGAAAAAGAAAAATTATAAAAAAAAATATTTTAAATGCTAAAAAGCTGTTTAGTACATCAATTAGAGATGCATCAAAAATGTTGAAGAAGAAAAAACCGCTGGATATTAACTCAGCTATTAAAATTGCACGAAAAACTATTAACAGTTCTTTGAAGGGAAAAAATCACAAATTATAGCACCACGTATAATACGTGTTCCAAAAATTGGTGGTTTTCTGCCATTAATTCCAATTTTAACTGCTCTGGGCGCAATTGGCAGTCTAGCGACTGGAGATGCTGCTATAGCGAGGACCGTAACTGCAACAAAAAAATGCAAAAAGACAATTTGATGAAGCAGCTAGACATAATAGAGCGATATAATCTATAGCAGTAGGTGAAGGACTTTTCCTCAAACCTTATAAGAAAGGTTATGGTTTGATTTGTAAAGAAAACTCAAAAAAGTAATGCAAATGCTGCCCACTAGACCATTGCCCGATGTTGATCTACAAATTTTTTCATCAAAAATTCCATACTTTAGAGGAGTTTATATGTTGAACACTCTACCAAAACGTGTGAGGAAAAGAGAATGTGGAATAATAAATTTAGATATGTCAACAAGTCTCGGCACACATTGGGTAGTATATTTTAAAAATAATAAATAAATAGAATATTTCGATAGCTTTGGAAACTTACAACCCCCTGCAGAAGTAATCAAATATCTGGGTAAAAATGTAAGATACAACTATAATCAATATCAGAGTTTAATACATTTAATTGTGGTCATTTTTGCCTTCAATTTCTATATGAAATAAATAAAAAGACTAGAAATTAAAATTAAATAATTTATATAAAATTTTGTTTTATTAGTTGCAAAATATATATGTATGTATACAATAAATTTACACTACTGCCAAATAGGATATTGGCCATTTGAGATCAAAAACTCCTCCACCTCCTCCTTATCCAAAACTAAATTTCGTTCCCCTTGTCTTTGTACACGGAATATACCATCTTAGAGGTGGATGAGCTCCTCATCCGATAGGGATTTGTACCTGTTTGGTAAGAACATGAAGTGATCCATTTCTACCTTCACAGTTGCCCCGTATGTCGTCGTTGTCCTCTAGGCAGTAACAATCCTATATTTCTTTGAAATATCTAATTCCTAATTCCTAATTCTTGTTGTTCAATGAACTAAACTTTTTAATTAGATTTTGGGAAGAGTCCATTTTAAGTTGTTATAGCTTCGAGTATTTTACTGAAATTGATATTAAATGTAGATTCGATGAGTTTAAGAAGCCTACTTGAAAATATTTATTGTGAAATAGTGAATATCTCCATATGAGGAAAAGTTGTAGAGAGAAAACGAGAAAGAAAGAGAGAAAGGGATAGAATATGCTAAAAGGGGGAGTAACAATTGATTTGATTATATGTGCATGTACACTGTTTTAAACATCAGAACTTTCAAAAATTTTTAAATACAATTAGTAACAAAGGAACCCTCAAAGAACTGACATCATCATAAATTAAATAAATATATGATAAGGTGCAATCTCGATCAGTTTTCGATAGATTTCAAATGGTTCCAGCTATATGACCACTCGGACCTTATACAATTTTTCATCAATATGCTGGACGAGAACGAGGAAATTGGAGTTACGGAGGATGAAGATAAAGATGACGGTCGCTTCAAATGCTGTTCCTGGTATTACCCTGAAGTACTGAAGGTCCGGACACCTGTTGTCTTGAAATGTTCGTTAAGGTGTAGGGAAGGTTTAAAAGGTGAGAAAAATTCAAATAATTGCCGGGAAAACCCTAAAAACAGACCTTTTCTTTCTCCCATAAAACGTTTTTTAAATAAAATGTAGTCAATTTGAACTTTATTGATATTCAAACTTAATTTTAGCTAACTTCAGTTGTTAATCTATCATATTATTTTGTTTTATATAGATTGATAAATATTAAGTTGTGTCACTAATTAAATTTTTGAACGCAACCATAATATTTGACATTAGATTTGGCAACCAACTAATATGTCAATCCATTCTGTCGCACTTCAAAACACGGAAAAAAGTATTGCGATATATCTATGAGTGCGAGAGAACTTTCTTTACCTTGGTGATCCTTTGTGATAGTGACATTCCAAGTAATGTGCTATTATTTTTTTTGATATTTGTGATTTTCGTCAGACTCTTCCAGTTATTCCCCAATCAACTGTTACTGATGAACTAAATGCATACCTAAAATCATTGAATTTGTGGCAGTATGTAAAGACACTCCAATTAACAACTAACATGCGAGTATTTTTGCAACAAGATGAAACTGGAAATGTGTTTGCTAAGAGATGTTAAACATTGGAAATAACAAAGTTCAAAGATTCATCACATTTCCAACAGATTTCTGTCACATCACAGACTCAAAAGTGGAGCTTATTCAGCGTGTTTTCGCAGATATAGCGCAAGAGTTAAATAACCATAATTGGCTGGGTGAACGAGCAATATTGGCGGCGAAAAATAAAGATGTCGAGGATCTCAATGCGACTATTCAGAATTTTCTTAAAGGACAGTTGGTTTCCTTCAAATCAGTCGACACCGTTATGAACCAGGATGACGTAGTCAACTATCCCACGGAGTTTTTAAATTCACTGTAACTGAGTGGATTACCACCTCACAATTTGCAGTTAAAAGTTGGATCAGTTGTCATCATCCTGCGTAACATTAATCAACCTCGACTGTGACATAAAAGGAAAATACAAAGAAGAGGATGTCTCGATCCCGCGAATACCGATGATTCCAACGGATTTACCATTCGATTTTAAATGCTTACAATTTCCAGTACGTCTGGCCTTTGCGGTGACCATAAATAAATCGCAAGGACAGTCGTTAGAAGTTTGAGGAATCAACTTGGAGTTTCCCTGTTTCGCGCATGGACAATTATACGTCGCGTGTTCACGCGTCGAAAAACCGTCTTCTTTGTTTATTTACGAACACCAAAACAAAAAATATAGTTTATGAGAAAGCTTTAAATTGATTAACAGACTGTATGTCTGTCAATATCAAATTTAAACCTTATAAATAGCCAGTATTTCAGGAAAACTCTGTTTTGAAAGTAAGCAACATGATGTGGCGAAAATAATAAAAAAGTTCATGCTTCATTCAGAAAATGCTTTTTTATTAAATACGGATTGGTTTTGTTATACCCTTTACCACAAAAATCGTAAAAGGGTATATATAGGTTTGTTTGCTTTAAGATTATTTTATACAAAAGCTTAGATATTTTATTTATCAGCTGAGGCAGTATGAAGTCTGTGGGGTCAGCTAGTAATGAATAAATAATAAAAAAAAAAATTAAAAATCTTTAAAACATTTATAATTTCAAACGAATAAGATGTTATTGGTGTACACAAGTATATAAAATAAAATAGTTTAAAATAAAGTGAACAAATATTTATTTTTGAATATCTAATTTTGCTTTTTGATCAATTTTCACATATTGATGAAATTATTTTATTTTATTATTAAACTTTGCACAGCAAACGAAAAACCCAATCTTCCCCAATAAAAAGATTCCAATAATCGCGAAACCTATGAAAGAACAAATAAGAACTAGCAGATATATACATATGTTACATATTTATGTATATAAATATGTATATATCTTCACTTTGCACAGCAAACTGAAAACCACAACCTTCCCCCATAAAAGTGGCAAACAATCGCAAAAGCTATGACGACACTTCTTCAAGTCAAAACTATTGAACAAGCCAAACACAACCACACATACATGATCGCACATAAATTGGGCCTGGGAGTACGTGTCTTCTATCATAATAAAATATGCTGTGAGTCCATATTTCATATTTTCATTTTTTACTCTATGCTTTATTTATATAGAAAAAAATCGCTGAATTTGCTACAAAACATCAAATTCTAACAAGATCCAGCCAGATTAAATTTGCATAGCAAAATATACACATGCATGTACATGTGTATTAGAAAAAAAGTATCCGACAAACATACCAGGGGTCTAATTCCTGCACTCGTGATCGTAATTGCATTCGAATAGAAATTAATTCCGATGGCAAGAAATTTTTTGATGATGTCACTCGCTACCAAGCGAATCGAGTTTTGGTTTTAGTGTTGGAAAAAGGCAAATATATTATATAAATTCATTTCACAACACTGAATAAATTGTAAGCAAAAGCATATGTTTGTATATATGTATGTATGCAAAAACATATGTATGTACGTACATACACACGGAAAAAAGAAACGAATACATAAATGTTATTTTCATTTTAATTTTATTAATAACTTAATAATAATAAATTATTGTAAAGTTAGAGAATAGAGCACTAGCCACATGTTCGATTCTTTTATTGCTTGACCAGAAGCATTTAATTTTTTATTTAGGTGCTCCCAGAGTTGGTTGATTTTTTTTTTTATTTTCCCCGAGAAAACTCTTGGGCAAAACATTAGGTATTTGCCAAGCCAGTGTGTTTTGTTATATTTAAAGTCAACTAGAAATTTTTTAATTTGTATTTTTTTATACGTACATTTGTGCATTCATTCATTTTTAAATAAATAAGTAAAATATTGAACATACATTTTCTATTTCTTCGTTTTTTCTATGTTAAAAATGATTTCGAATGCCTCTTTGCTTGCGAGTAAAAACACGAACGGTTGCATTCGAATGTATGCACCTTATCGAATGCTGTCATTAGAAATTTCAATATGTCCCTCTAGTCAGCCTATAACCTTATGTCTCTATGTCAATACTCTTTCTCCAGCAAGAATTGCACTAGTTAAAATGTCGACAACTTTCCTTTTATGCTCGAGTAGAGATACGTTACAGACGACAGTTCTAGTGTATTTCTGGTGATATTGTCAATGAACGCGTCAATAGTTTGTTTTTCTTTTTTATTATGTTGTGCAATAATATTAAATAAATATATGTAGACGAGGGTCACTAAAATCTACGAGTGAATCTTCGGTTCAAATATCTGTATATGGTCGTAAAAGAACTACCTTATCAATAGTGCTAAAGTCTACTGATAGATTTTGAATGACAACCCTATGTTATTTGTCATTAGGCATTTGCATTGGCTGGGGTACACCTAGTCAGTAGCACTATTGACAATGTGACGAGAAAATTACTATAAGTTTACTATTGACAACGAGAGAGGATATAGCGATATTGTAGACTAGAGCCCTTAAAATTTACTAGTGAATCTTTGGTGCCAATGTCTCTATGTGGTCCTGAAAGAACTACTAACTCAGTAGTGCTATAGTCTAGTGGTGGATTTTCAATGACAAGCTAATGTTAAATGTCAATAGACGATTACATTGGCTGGGGTGCACCTGGTCAGTAGTGCTACTGACAACGTCACTAGTAAATCACCACAATTTCACTATTCGCAGTTTCTGTAGGGGTGTTACTCGAAACCGAATGCGAAAATCCCAAAAGTTAAAAAACTCGCACATTCGAGTAATAACTCGATCGCAATCGAATGCGGGAATTAGGCCCCAGGAACAATAAAAAGATAGAGCATAAAACCACATGACGACTAAAAAGTTCCCTCGAATATTATAAAATAGGAAAAAAGCAATATCAACACATTTGAATAAGTATGTATGTACATATATATGTATGTTTGTATATGCATAAAATCAAAAATTGTCAAGTACGCATATGAATGTATATACATATGTATGTATGTACATATGTATGTGCTCGTAAACCAAGCGCTTCCGTTCAGAGTAATAGAAGAAGAAAAAGAAATAACAACAGTAGAAGCAATCTGCATCAGCAAACAAATTTGAGCTAGGAGAACAGCTATTCCAGCACGTTAAACCATTTTTATGATTTCCAAAAATGATTGAACTACACACACGCATTTAAATTTACTTACATACATACACGTATACAAGTACCACACAAGCAATTCAACTAGATCAAACGCTAAAAAGTGACCACACACGCACAAAATATAAAAAGTAAACAACAAATAATAGAAGTCCCTGTTGACACCATACATGTACTTTCAATATGTTTAGCTTACTAAGTCAAGAATAAAATATAGTTCAAAAATAAGACATGTTTTGTGAGGACGCTGATGAAAATTCAAATAAGAAAAAGTGATAAGCTTAGCAATAAGGCTTGCGTATTGTGAACGGGTACTAAGTATGCAGATCAAGGAATATAGCAGCAAACAAATTTTTTACTGGGGGAGCATCTATTCTAGCACGAGAAAAAATTAATCCATACATAGAATATTAAAAATAATAAATACATATGCACAAATATAACTAAGCGCTATCAATTATGGATAAGTTCCCGCAAAATCCATCTCTTTCTAACACTATATCTATACCTCTGATACGGGCACACATAGATCCAACTCTAAAAATGTATACAACCACTACATAATTTTTTGTAGTAGGAGAGCGAGCAACTGAAGAACTAAACCCTCTGATACCAGCACATACATATATACAAATATCCAACAATACATGTACATATTTAGTAAGTGAGTATGTAACTACAGAAAACAAATTTCTATGATTCCAATATTATTGATAGGCAGGCAATGGCGAACCTCTATATACCTAATGAATTCATATATATTAAACTGGAGATCCAAATTTCTATGATCACTATATTATTAATACCAAATAACGAAAATAAAAATCACTATTGATGGGATATCAGAAATTATAAGGCAACACCTCCATCTCTAATACAACCAAATATAAAAGTCATACTCATATCTGACGTCACAAACCATGACCTTACACAACATACCAAGAGAGAAAGAGATAAACATATTGTTAGAGACGAATTTTTCCATCCTCCATTACCTATCTACTATCTACTCCTTCCACAACCGTAAACTTCCGAGTAGTAATGTAACTTTCTAAGAGCTTCAGAAAATTTATTGGTAGATATGATTTCAGTTTTAAAATAAGGCGTTCATGCCACACTTTATCAAATGCCTGCGAAACGTCAATAAACAGAGCAGAACAATACTTCTTTTCTTCAAATAGTTTTTCTTATAAATTGAACCAATCTATGCGTTTGTTCAATGGTGCTATGTTGACTTCTAAAACCAAATTGATGGTCTGGGATGCAACTAGAATAGGGGAAAATTTTGTCATGAGCATTTTATCGAAAAGTTTTGTTGATAGCAGACTTATTGGCCTGTATGACTCAGCCTTGGTAAGGTCTTTGCCCGGCTTTATAATCAGTTTGACCTTGGCAAGCTTCCAGGTGTGTGGATAATACTCCAGTCGTAAAATGGCGTTAAAAATAAATAACAGGATTCTAATTGCAACAGGAGGCTACTTTATTAGTATCTGGTTACTAATTCCATCAATACCCGGAACTTTCTTTGGGTTGAGCTCAGCAAAAAGTGCTTGTACAACACGCGTTTTAAATTTTTTGCGTCGAGGGTGTATTGCAACTACATTTGGCAAAAAAAACAACACCAGTACATGTGTTAGGGGTAAATACTGATTTTAAATGCTCAGTAAATATTTTATTTTTGTATTGTTTCTGAATACAGTTTATATAGTTCTGAAATATTTGAAGCCTTAGCTTTCGACCCCAATTGGCCGTAAAACCTCACCGATTTTGGCCGACATTTTGACCACCAAAATAAGTTTCAATATTTACATTAATATTTTTGCTTGAAAATGTTATAAAATATCTGCCCTGTTAAGTTAACAGTGTACAAGTGAGAGATTTTTTCTTATTTCACAGTGTCTGAGCGAGATATATGTAAAGTAACACAGGGTTGCTAAAAACGAAGCTAACTGACGGAGCTAACTTCACACACGTTAAAAATGTTTCGGAAGCCGAAAGTTTTATCAAGATCTTTTAAATAATTCGTTGTAGAATATTTGGGAAAAAGTTTTTGAGTTTTATTAACTCCGTAAATTCTTGTCAAATCTATTTTCGATACACATAATATTTTTAACCTCCGACTAAAAAAGGGGTGTTATAAGTTTGTAGTGTGTGTCTGTGTATCTGTGTGTCTGTCCGTGTCCACGCACAGGCCAAACGGCTGGACCGATTTTCATTTAGTTTTTTAGTTTGAAAGATGACTTGATCGAGAGGGTTCTTAGCTGTGTTTGAAGAAAATCGGTCCTGCCGTTTAAAAGATATAATATCTTTTCTGAAAAAAGTCGGGGGTTTTTAAAATTTTGAATTTTTGTTATTGTACTTAAAACCTGGCGGTAATTTTGAAGGAATGGCCTGTAACGTCAATATCATAATTGTTGTAATTTAACGTTATTAATTTTTAAATAATCTGATGGGATTTAAAATCAACACATTTAACATAAATTTAATCCATTTAAATCCAAGAAATTTACTTTAGTTTGTCTTTCCACACTTTTTCTTCTTGTTGAAGTCAGCTATTTTGACATCCATGTTATAATATTTTCAGTTATAGAGTTATATATACTTAAATAAATATGCTTTGAATATTTTCAGTTATAGAGTTACATATACTTAAATAAATATGCTTTGAATTTGCCTTTTCAGCTCTAAGTGAAACATATTCATCTCTTAGCGATGTACAGAATAATATGGAATTAAAAAACTTACCACATCATGATGAAATCGTCAAACCTGCTATAAACAACAAAGCAAAAGTAATATGTGTAGGTTGGAACAAACCCAAATTTAAGGACATTATTAATGATAACGTGCAGACAAATAATCATGAATTTCATTACAAATCTTATCAACCTCAACAAAATCCCAGTACTGATATTGTAAGAAATGAAAAGTCAATCGGTTGGCAAATGCCTCCTCAAGCATCTCTAGATACAGTTGATGGTATTGTGCATCGTAACTTACTGTCAAACTTTGAAGAAAAAAAAACCCCCAGAAAAAATAAATTGAATAAATCATCTCAAAATTCAAAAGATAGTTCTCGAAAGCTAAAGTTTTTGTGGCCTGAACAGTTAAGACATTTATCTCCTTGGCCAAAAAATTGCAATGTAAGTGAATTCAACAATAGTAAACACAAATTGTGTTCTGGTTCAAAGGCTTTTATTGTATCGTCTAAAAATAAATTTTTGAGTTTGGTTTCTCCAAAAAAGGATAAGGACAGACATAGCTCTCAGATAAGAAAAGTTCTTCATCGCAATGTTGGTGTTCAGACTTTATCTAACGATGACCTGCATAACCAAAGTAATATTCAAAGTGGATACCAACATAGCTCCAGTCCACAGTCGTCTCCTAGAAGCTACCATTCACCGTTACAATCTCCATGCATTCAGAATCCAATTTTAATAGATACTGAAAATGGAAATATAGCTGAATGTAATTCTTCGACAAATGTGCACTCACTACCCAAAAAAGTATCTCGCTCGAGTAATCCAAAATTAAGTTTTTGTCGTTATTGTACTTTTCTCTGGAAAGAAGGAACACCTCAAAATATCGATATTTCCAATTCGTCGGAATGCTGTAATCATAACAAAACATATCGATCATTTACTTCAGAGATAGATGAAGACGTATGTATATCAAAAATAAGTTACGTTCTAAGTAAAATTCGAGCAAAATTGGAAACTAATGACGAAGATGTTGCTCGCACATTTCTGGTAAGTAAAGAAGTATGGACTACGTATATATAGCTAAATATGAAACTCTTCTAGAAATTAAAAAGAGAGGGGTGCCTTGGGACACCTGGTTGTATATCTACTAGGCTATTCTATTAATCGGGGGTTTGCTGCAATCGCTAAACCACTCGATTATTTAATCGAGGTTTTGGTTTAATCTGTTAATAATCGGTTAATTTTGGATTTTTTTTAATTTAGCTGTCAAGAAATTTTTTATTTATTTATTTACTAAGTCTGAATTTAGAATTCTTACAGACTATTTATAGGTGTACGTATACACAATTTTTACAAAAGTTTTTAATTATTTAATGCAATTAAGATATTACTTTTGATTAAATGATCTTCCAAGAGGAATTAAAATTAAAATAAAGCTTAATAAAATCTCTATAACTTCTTATAAAGGGATCAGAATTAGCATAATTGGTTCTAAACGCTTTAATAGAAAGTGATGTCGTGTAGGAGTGATATCGTGTATGACGCTGCGGAATAGAGTTGTGCTTATCAGCTCTTTTGAGTGACCGCTGTTTTCAACTGAGCTCACTTTACTGAAGTATTTCATTGAGTTGGCTCAGTAGCTCAGTTCATTTGTAGTGAAACATTTTATCAAGCAGAAAGAAAGGGCGAAAACAGAAGCATAAAAAGTGACGGATTTAGTGTGTGTGTATATAAAAAATAAAATAGGAGTAGTTTAATGAGTGGGATTTGTTAATAATTATATATCCACATACATATACTATATATGTACATATGTATGTACAATCAAAATTAAAATTATTTAATGTTTCAGATATTTTAATATTACCACAACACATATATGTATACAATTTTTTTAATGTACTTGTGCGACACAAAAAATGTGCTAAAAACCACAAGGCTTGCATCGAACTCTTTCATAAGGTCGTTTTAGACACAAACCTATTATCAAACCAACATAAAATACATAGGTTTGTGTCTAAAAGGAGCTACTGAAAGAGTTCGATACAAATCTAGAAACCACTCAGTGATGAGCTGAAAGCGCTCAGTGCATTGACCGGCTCACAGCGTCCAGGGGGTGAATCGTTCAATTGAAATAGTTCATTCATGAGCTGCATATCTCTACTGAAGAACACAAAACGAAACGTTTTCAATTAATATTGCAGCCAGTATGGAATTAAAAAACTTACCACATCATGATGAAATTATGTTTAAAATATACATAACATTTAGCATAGTTTTTCGACTACTTGAAGATGGTAGTTTAATAAGCGCAGGCCTAGCTTGATACGAGGGAAGACACAGGGGATTCCATTGCAATCCATGAAGACAAGAAATTAAAAATTGTTTTTATACCGATTCAATTGCATCAATACATATTTTGTATGTTTGGTCCCAAACTATTGAGCCATATTCCAGAACAGAATGAACAAGAGATGTAAACAGTTGTTTAGTAATATATAGGGGTCTTCAAATTCCTTAGCCCAACGTTATTTATAATCAATGTAATATCGTGAAGTAAATTAAGTTTAGGATCCAGTAATATTCCAAGATCTGTAAAAGCACAAACAGTTTCCAGCTCATAACTGCCTGAGAAGTATCTAACGGCCAAATGGCTCCTTCTGTAGGAACACATATGTATGTTTGCATATACAATTGCATTAAGTTCATATCACACCAGGAATATAAGGATTTTAAATCTTCTTGTTGTTACATATGATCTTTTTAGTCATTGTAGCTAAGAAATATTTTTACATAATCAGCGTACATTAATATGAACGAGTGAACTTGATTACAATAGGTAGGTAAATCATTGATAAATAAAGAAAAAAAGACTTCCTTTTGGAACACCAGATGTAACGGGAATAAACTTAGATGTAATATTTTTAAATAGGACATTTTTTTCTGTTAGTTAAGAATGAAGTGATCCAATTTAAGCAATTTTTCGAAAAACCCACGTAGTTCAACTTCTTCATAAGAATTTTATGGTTGACCTTGTCAAATAACTTACTGTAATCTGTATAAATTGCTGTTTGACAAAACCACGATTGACTAAAGTTGTGATTTGTAAGAGGTTAGTTACAGTTGAACAACCTTTACGAAAACCATGTTGATTAGGCGATAATAAAGATGATACGTTAAGACACAAATCATCAATAATAAGTTTTTCAAAGAGTTTTGTTATGATACTCAATTCAGCGATTCCCTTGTAATTTTTTTTTTAATGCATGTATTTATTTATTGTATCTTCAAATATGAACTAACAATAAGTATTGAAATCTTAAATCTAGAATATAATTATTAGGCCCGACCACTGTCGGACATAAACTTAGTGATAGTTATAAATAATACATAAGTAGTGATAATCAAAAAGGAAAAAAAAAGTATTTTCAAGTAGTCCCATCTGGAGTGTTGAGTATAAGAGCCCTTGTGTCCCTCTTTTTTAGGCGGATGTGTCCAGTAAAGTTCAAAATATTACGAGCAAGCGGATTAGGATGTGATTCGAGTTTTGTTAAATATTTGCCTGCATATTTTGCAATTTCTTCAATCACTAGTGGCATATTCAAATCACGATGTATATTTGAATTTTTGATGTACCATGGAGCCGAAGTTATCATACGTAAAATTTTGTTTTGCCTTCGTTGGATTCTCTCGACATTGGAAGCTGAAGCAGTGCCCCATAGTTGAATTCCGTAGCACCATATAGGTTTCAAAAGTGACTTGTATATCAAAAGTTTGCAATCTAGACTGAGAGTTGAATTTCTACCAATCAGCCAATGTACCTGAGCTAATTTTAGTTTCATTTGTGTCAGCTTAGAATCAATGTGTTGTTTCTATGTAAGCCGTCCATCAAGGTGTATACCAAGGTATTTTACATGTGAATGTTGAGCAACTATTTGATTATTGATTCTAATGGGGAAACAAGTATCTTTTCGTAGAGTAAATGTTACCTGCGCACACTTCTGCTCATTTACTTTAATTCTCCATAACTTTAACCATAGTTCCAGTTGGGTAATATGTTCCTGAAGATATCGGGATGCCTCGTAAGGGTTTTCGTGCATGCTAAAGAAGGCTGTATCATCGGCAAAAGTAGATGTATGGATTTTAGTGCTAACAGGCATATCACAGGTATAAATCAAATACAAAACTAGTCCCAGTATACTCCCCTGTGGCACACCGGCAGATATAGATTCGGGAACACTCATGAAGCCTCCTTCCACAACAATGAATTTCCGGGATAGAATATAACTTTCCAATAGCTTTAGAAAATTTATTGGTAGATATGCCTTCAATTTTAAAATTAGGCCTTCATGCCATACTTTATCAAATGCCTGAGAAACATCAATAAAGAGAGTAGAACAATACTTCTTTTCTTCAAATGTTCTTCTTATAACTTGAACCAATCTATGCGTTTGTTCAATGGTACTATGCTGACTTCTAAAACCAAATTGATGGTCCGGTATGCACCCACTATCAGTTAGAATTGGGGATAATTTTGTCATGAGCAGCTTTTCGAAAAGCTTTGATATTGTTGATAGTAAACTTATTGGCCTGTAAGATTCAGCTTTAGTAAGATCTTTGCCCGGCTTTGGAATCATTTTGACCTTGGCAAGCTTCCAGCTGTGTGGATAATACTCTAGTCGTAATATGGCACTAAAAATAAATAGTAAGATTCTAGTTGCAGTGCGAGGCAGATTCATCAGCATCTTGTTACTAATACCATCAATACCTGGAGCTTTCTTCGGGTTGAGCTCAGCAATTAGTTTATGTACATCACGCATCTTAAACTTTAAGGGTCGAGGGGGAAGAGCAACTACACTCGGCAAATCAGCAACACCAGTACATGTATTTGGGGGTAAATACGGATTTTAAATGCTCAGCAAATATTTTACCTTTTTCAGTATCGCTTCTTGCCCAATCACCGGTCGAAGTGCGCAGAGGTGGTTTAAACTCAACGGGTCTTTTAAGCTTTTTAGCAGCGCACCACAAATAGAAATTAGATGCTGGTGTGACACCAAGACCTTCCAGATAATTTTTAAAAGATGCAGTTTTCTCAGATGCAAGCAACTCTCGGAGTCGTTTCGTGCACTCTTTAAATCTAATTTTATTTTGGGGTGATCTGTGCTGTTGCCATTCTTTTCTAGCTCTTCTTTTTTTCACGTACGAGATGTTCAATGTCTGAAGAATAAATTTTATTAAACCCACTCTGCGGATGGGAGGTAGTGGCATGTTCAGCAGCCTGTTTAATATTCTCGTTGAGATTGGCAATGTTAGATTCAATATCATTTGGTGTTCTTAACTTAATATTTTTCGTACAATGACTACTAAGGTATTTTTTGAAACCCAGCCAATTAACACGATTTATCATCTTCATATATGGATTAGGTAAGTCACTTCTTAGTTGGCTACGTATTGTAACGATCGTGGGAGAGCGATCGGACGAGATATCTAGGGAAGCTTCAACGTGAATTAATTCCCTAGAAATACTTTTTATGACGCCAAAGTCTATAACATCCGGAATTTTTTGTATGTCAGTAGGCCAATAAGTGGGCTGCCCACTCGAAATGACATCCAAGCCCATTTTTGAAATAGTGTTGAACAATGCTCGACCTCTGGGGGTAATAAGACGCGAACCCCAGAACGTATGCTTAGCATTGTAGTCGCCAGCTGCTACGAAACAAGGTCCAAGAGATTTATAGAATTTCTCGTATTGATCCTCAGTGATTGGAAATCTAGGAGGGGAGTAAATTGAAGATATCACGAAATTTGAACAAAAATTCTCAATGCAGATGTTTGTTGCTTGTAGATGTTCTTCACAAATGTTGTCAAGAATATAGTGCTTAAGTCTTGACTTTATTAGAATTGCTGATCCACCGCATGCTCTCCCTCTAGGGTCCTTTGTATCATATAATGTGTAGCCATTCATTTTAAAGAGGCTTCTAGAAGTCAAATGAGTCTCAGAGACCAACATTACATCAATATTTTTTTCCGTAAGGAAGTGCTCAAGTTCATTTTTGAGTTCTCGTTGAACCTTAATAGTGAAGAGACATTAAAGCGGATTTTTTTACATACATACATACGAAACAAATATAAAAAACAACAAAATCAAAAATTATACAAAAAATATTCGTAATACATATTCACCTTGATAAATAAGCTTATTGGCTTTACTAATATTTTTTATTTAGCAAGAAATAGCAAAAACAAAAAAAAACCGTAAACACAAACAAAGTTCCCTTGAGGAATAATACTCTGTATGAGTACCTCAAAGGAAAAAAATTTTGAAGTGAGTTCTAACGGCAGAAATGCTTATTTTACTGTGAGTTCTGAAACTCTTAATGAAAAAAATATAAATAATAAATCTGATGAAAATCTTTTTTTAACGGCAAAGCCAATTTTTCGTCAGCGATCAACTTCGCTTTGTCCAATGCCAACTAGTGAATCGTTAATATTACCATTGCCTAGTACTTCTTCATTTAAGTCTGCGATATCATCCGCATCGGACTCGCCTTCATTACTAAACCAAGTTATCACTACAGATAACAGTAGCTCAAAACCCAAGGTACAAGTTGGAATGGACAGATATATAACAGTGGTAAAGCGTGGGCGAAGCCCAAATTCTTCAAAAATTTCATCTGCTCCAAAGATGTCTAGGGATAACAGCGCAAAATCGTCAAAATCGTTTTTCATTATTGCAAGACACCGACGACAAGCCCTCTACATCATCGCAAAAGTCTTTTAAGCCACCACCTATTTATCTGAGAGAAAAAAATTCTAACGCGCTTATAAAAAAACTACTGTCGACCATTGGTGAAAATACTTTTCACATCATTCCAATTAAACGAGGTAATATTGATGAAACTAAAATCCAAATATATAATGAAAAAGATTTCCGAAAAATTGTTAGTGAATTCGAAAAAAATAAAACAAATTTTTACACATACCAACTTAAGAGTGCTAAAGGCCTACAGATAGTATTAAAGGGCATAGATTCATATGTTGAACCCGAAGAAGTAAAATGTGCACTTGTCGACCAAGGATTCAAGGTAAAAAATGTTACCAACATATTTAATAGAGAAAAGGTCCCCCAACCCCTATTTCGGGTTGAACTGGAGCCGAATGACATACAATTGAAAAAAAATGAAGCCCATCCAGTTTATAACGTAAAGTATCTCTTACATCGAAAAATCACAGTTGAAGAGCCACGTAAGCGTTCAGGTCCCGTACAGTGCCATAATTGCCAAGAATATGGCCATACGAAAACTTACTGCATGTTACCTACAGTGTGTGTTATCTGCGGTGAATTGCATGGTACTGCTAGCTGCACTAAGCCAAAAGATCAAGCAGAAAAAAAATGTAGTAATTGTGGAGGTAATCACACAGCTAACTATAGAGGGTGCCCTGTATTTTCTTTCGTTAAACAGGCTATGGGTCAAAAACCCAAGCTAACTCCAGCTCTACAAGTAAACGCGAACTCCGACACTTGTGCTAAAATCAGCCAACCAGTTACTTCACGTGTATCGTATGCTGCTGCTGCTAAGACTAGTTCAATTCCCACGCAAAATGTTCCACCGCCAAATAATTCAACGAATTCAAACTCAAGCTTTAACTTTAGTCGCCTTGAAGCTACTATTGAGAATCTGGTGCTAACTATAAACAATTTTACTACAAATATGACAAGTATGATGCAAGAAATGCTGCGAATGCAGAATACACTGCTTCAAGCATTAGTTAATAAACCATGAACACGTTAAAAATATGTTTCTGGAACGCAAACGGCATTCGCCAACATAAAAATGAACTTGAGCACTTCCTCATGGAAAAAAAATATTGATATAATGTTGGTTTCTGAGACTCATTTGACCTCAAGAAGCTTATTTAAAATAAATGGTTACACTTTATATGATACAAAGGACCCGAGAGAGAGAGCATGTGGTGGATCAGCAATTCTGATTAAGTCAAGACTCAAGCACTATGTCCTTGACAACGTTAGTGAAGAATATTTGCAAGCAACGAATATTTTCGTAGAAAATTTTTGTGCGAATTTCGTGATATCATCAATTTACTCACCTCCCAGATTTTCAGTTAGCGAAGATCAGTATGAGAAGTTCTACAAATCGCTTGGATCTTGTTTCGTGGCAGCTGGTGACTACAATGCAAAACATACCTACTGGGGATCGCGTCTTGTTACACCTAGAGGTCGAGCCTTGTTCAATACAATTTCAAAAATGGGCTTAGATGTCATTTCGAGTGGGGAGCCTACTTACTGGCCTACTGACGTAAGAAAAATTCCAGATGTTATAGATTTTGCCGTCACGAAAAATATTCATAGGGACTTAATTCATATAGAGGCCTCTCTAGATCTGTCCTCCGATCACTCTCCAACAATAGTTACAATTTTCAACCCACTAAGAAGTGATTTAACTAACTCATATGTGAAGATGATTAATGGAATCAACTGGCTGGCATTCAAAAAATATCTTAGTAGTCACTGCGTAGAAAACATTCAGCTTAGATCATACGATGATATTGAATTTAACATTGCCAATCTTAACGAAAATATTAAACAGGCTGCTGAACACGCCACTACCTCCTATCCGCAGACCGGCTTTAACAGAATTTATTCTACGGAAATTGAACGTCTTGTATGTGAAAAAAGGAGAGCTAGAAGAGAATGGCAACAACACAGATCACCCCTAAATAAAATCAGACTTAAAGAATGTACTAAACGACTCAAAGAGCTGCTATCGTCGGAAAAAACTGCACTACTGGAAAAGTATTTAGAAGGTCTTGATGTAACGTCCGCATCTAATTACTCTTTATGGCGCGCTACTAGAAATCTTAAACGACCCGTTGATCTTAAATCACCATTGCGTACTGCGACCGGAGGCTGGGCAAGAAGTGATAGTGAGAAAGGTAACTTATTTAAAATCTGTATTCACTCCCAATTCATGTACGGGTGCTGCTGATTTACCGTGTGTAGTTTCTCTACCCCCTCGTCCCTTAAGGTTTAAGATGCGTGAAGTACAAAAAGTAATTGCTGAACTCAACCCGAAGAAAGCTCCAGGTATTGATGGCATTAGTAACAAAATGCTCATGAACTTGCCTCATATTGCAGTAAGAATCCTGCTATTTACTTTTAATGCTATTTTAAGAATGCAGTATTTTCCACATAACTGGAAACTGGCCAAGATCAAAATGATTCCAAAGGCGGGCAAAGATCTTACCAAGACTGAGTCATATAGGCCTATAAGCTTACTATCTACAATCTCAAAGCTTTTCGAAAAGCTGCTCATGACTAAATTGTCCAAAATTTTAACTGATAATGGGTGCATCCCGGACCATCAATTTAGCTTTAAAAGTCAGCACAGCACGATTGAACAAACGCATAGACTGGTCCAAGTTGTAAGAAGAACATTTGAAGAAAAGAAGTATTGTTCTGCTCTCTTTATTGATGTTTCTCAGGCATTTGATAAAGTATGGCACGAAGGCCTACTTTCAAAACTGAAGACATATCTGCCAATAAACATTCAAAAGCTTTTGGAAAGTTATATTATTGATAGGAAGTTCACTGTTGTGGAAGGAGAGTTCACGAGTGTGCCCGAATCTATATCTTCTGGTGTGCCCCAGGGTAGTATTCTGGGTCCTGTCTTGTATTTAATATATACTTGTGATATGCCTGTGAGCAATAATATCCATATTTCTACTTTTGCCGATGATACAGCCTGTATGAGTGTGCACGAAAACCCTTATGAGGCATCCCGCAATCTCCAGGAACATATCACTCAGCTGGAAATATGGTTGAACTTATGGAGAATTAAAGTTAATGAACAAAAGTGTGTCCATATAACGTTCACCCTAAGAAGAGATACTTGCTCCCCCATTCGAATCAACAATCATAATATTCCTCAACATTCCCAAGTGAAATACCTTGGTATACACCTTGATCGAAGACTTACATGGAAACATCATATTGACTCTAAGTTAACTCAGATGAAACTTAAGTTAACTCAAATCTATTGGTTGATTGGCAGAAACTCAACACTCAGCTTAGACTGCAATTTTTTACTGTACAAGTCGCTTTTGAAGCCAATATGGTGCTACGGAATTCAGTTATGGGGCACTGCTTCAGCTTCCAATGTCGAGAGAATCCAACGAAGGCAAAACAAAATTTTACGGTTAATAACATCGGCTCCATGGTACATCCAAAATTCTATTATACATCGTGATTTAAATATGCCACTAGTGACTGAAGAAATTGCAAAATACGCAGGCAAATATTTAACAAAACTCGAATCACATCCTAATCCGCTTGCTCGTAATATTTTGAACTTTACTGGACACGTCCGATTAAAAAAGAGGGGCACACGGGCTCTTATACCTAACACTCCAGATGGGACTACTTGAAAATACTTTCCCCCCCCCTTTTTTTTTTGATTATCACTACTAATGTATTATTTATAACTACCACTAAGTTTATGTCCGACACTAGTCGGGCCTAATAATTTTTTTTTTATAGATTTAAGATTTGAATACTTATTGTTAGTTCACATATGAAGATACAATAAATAAATACATGCAAAAAAAAAAAAAGTTCATTTTTATGTTGGCGAATGCCGTTTGCGTTCCAGAAGCATATTTTTAACGTGTTCATGGCTTGTTAATTAATGCTTGAAGCAGTGTATTCTGCATTCGTAGCATTTCTTGCATTATGCTAGTCATATTTGTTGTAAAGTTGTTGATAGCTTGCACAAGATTTTCAATAGTGGCTTCTTCAAGTCGATTAAAATTAAAGCTTGAGTTTGTATTTGTTGAATTATTTAGTGGGGAAACATTTTGTGTGGGAATTGAATTAGTCTTAGCAGCATCTGCATACGATACACGGGAAGTAACTGGTTGGCTAATTTGCGCAAAAGTGTCTGAGGAAGCGTTTGTTGTTTGAACTGGAGCTAATTTAGCTTTTTGCACCATAGTCTTCTTTACGAAAGAGTACACAGGACAACCTCTGTAGTTAGCGGTGTGATTACCTCCACAATTACTGCATTTTTTTCCGCTTGATCTTTTGGTTTAGTACAACTAGCTGTGCCGTGTAATTCGCCGCACACAACACAAACAGTAGGTAAATTGCAGTAAGTTTTTGTATGGCCATATTCTTGGCAATTATGGCACTGCACGGGACCTGAACGCTTATGTGGCTCTTCAACTGTGATTTTTCTGTATAAAAGGTATTTTAGGCTATAAATAGGATGAGTCTCATTTTTTCTTAATTTTATATCATTCGGCTCCAGTTCAACACGAAATAGGGGTTGGGGTACCTTTTCTCTGCTTATTATGTTAGAAACATTTTTTACCTTAAATCCCTGGAGGACGAGTGCATCTTTTATTTCTTCAGGAACAACATAGGAATCTATGCCCTTCAATACGATCTGCAGGCCTTTAGCACTCTTAAGCTGGTATGTGTAGAAGCTTGTTTTATTTTTTTCAAATTCAGAAACCATTTTGCGGAAATCTTTTTCGTCATAAATTTAAATTTTCGTTTCATCGATGTTGCCACGTTTTATTGGGACAATGTGAAATTTATTCTCACCAATGACCGAAATTAATTTTTTAATAAGGGCATTTGAATTTTTCTCTCTCAAATAGATTGGTGGCGGCTTGGATGTTTTATTCGATGATACATTGGGTTTGTCGTTTTCATCTTGCAAAATTTTAAAGCGGTTTTGGCGATTAGTTGAGGCTGCGCTGTTATCCCTAGACATTTTTGGAGCAGATGAAATTTTTGAAGAATTCGGGCTTCGTCCACGCTTTACTACGGTTATATATTTGTCCATTCCGACTTGTACCTTGATTTTCGAGCCGCTGTTATCTGTAGTGATAACTTTGTTAAGTGATGAACACGAGCCTGAAGGGGCTGATATTACTGGCTTATATGAAGAAGTACTAGGCAACTGTAATGTTAATGCATCATTACTATTTGGCATTGGACAAAGCGAAGTTGATCGCTGACGAAAAATTGGCTTTGCCGTTAAAAAAAGGTTTTCATCAGATTTATTATTTATATTTTTTTCATTAAGAGTTTCAGAACTCACAGTAAAATAAGTATTTCTGCCGTTAGAACTCACTTCAAATTTTTTTTGTATTTGAGGCACTCATACAAAGAATTCCTCAAGGGTTATTCGTTTGTGTGTTTTTGTTTGCGGTCTTTTTTTGTTTTTGTTATTTATGATTGTTTATTTGTTTTGAGGTACACATAGTATTACTCAATGTAACTTTGTTTATGTTTTTTTGTTTGCGGTTATTTTTTTTTTTGTTTCTGTGATTTCTACTATGTAAACAAATATTTGCAAAGCATAAAGCTTATTTATTAAAGTCAGTATGTACCTATTACGAATAATATGCACTACGAATATTTTTTTGTATAATTTTTTGTTTGTAAGTAAAATTCCGCTAATCGACTGTTCGCTATGAAGGTACCACGAATGTATTTTCTGATGTCAGCTTTGCTACAGATTTAAACAACGGGATGATAAAAGGAACTTCCATATATCTGGAAATGTACCAAACTTGATCCACAACTTGATTAATAATCTAAGAGGGCCCATAAAAGCCTCAGCAGTTTTAAAGGATGACATTTAGGTACGTTATCAGGTAGACTTTTATATGAAAATTGATTGATTTCCATGGTCCAAGAATGATTGTGTAAAAGAAACATGTTTTTCATCTTTGCAATAAGTAGATGAAAAGAAGTCTGTAAATACATTACTTATTTTAGCAACATGGTCAGTTTCGTATTCATTTATCTTCATAGTTGGTTGGAAGGAGGTAGTTTTTCCTTTTAAATTTACCAAATTGTAGAAAGACCTTAGATTCGTCTTAAAATTGTTTTTAATTTCGAGTAGATAGCAGTTATAAAATTTTTGATTGGATTTATTATATTCAGCACGAGCGGCAGAGTATTTGGCAAATTCCAAGGATGATCCTGATTTTAATACATTTTGTAATATTTATTTTTTATTTTTAATTTAAGAAAGAAGTTTAGAATTCTATGGGGGACCAGAGGAATCATAAACAGTTTGGATTGAAATACATTAGTTCATGATACAGTATATCCTGTCATAAAATTTCTTGATAATATTTTTTTTTTGTAATGCATGTATTTATTTATTGTATCTTCATATATGAACTAACAATAAGTATTCAAATCTTAAATCTATAAAAAAAATTATTAGGCCCGACCAGTGTCGGACATAAACTTAGTGGTAGTTATAAACAATACATTAGTAGTGATAATCAAAAAAAAAAGGGGGGAAGTATTTTCAAGTAGTCCCATCTGGAGTGTTAGGTATAAGAGCCCGTGTGTCCCTTTTTTTTAGACGGACGTGTCCAGTAAAGTTCAAAATATTACGAGAAAGCGGATTAGGATGTGATTCGAGTTTTGTTAAATATTTGCCTGCGTATTTTGCAATTTCTTCAGTCACTAGTGGCATATTTAAATCACGATGTATAATAGAATTTTGGATGTACCATGGAGCCGATATTATTAACCGTAAAATTTTGTTTTGCCTTCGTTGGATTTTCTCGACATTGGAAGCTGAAGCAGTGCCCCATAACTGAATTCCGTAGCGCCATATTGGCTTCAAAAGCGACTTGTATAATAAAAGTTTGCAGTCTAGGCTGAGTGTTGAGTTTCTGCCAATCAACCAATATATTTGAGTTAACTTAAGTTTCATCTGAGTTAACTTAGAGTCAATATGATGTTTCCATGTAAGTCTTCGATCAAGGTGTATACCAAGGTATTTCACTTGGGAATGTTGAGGAATATTTTGATTGTTGATTCAGATGGGGGAGCAAGTATCTCTTCTTATGGTGAACGTTATATGGACACACTTTTGTTCATTGACTTTAATTCGCCATAAGTTCAACCATATTTCCAGCTGAGTGATATGTTCCTGGAGATTGCGGGATGCCTCATAAGGGTTTTCGTGCACACTCATACAGGCTGTATCATCGGCAAAAGTAGAAATATGGATATTATTGCTCACAGGCATATCACAAGTATATATTAAATACAAGACAGGACCCAGAATACTACCCTGGGGCACACCAGAAGATATAGATTCGTGCACACTCGTGAACTCTTCTTCCACAACAGTGAACTTCCTATCAATAATATAACTTTCCAAAAGCTTCTGAATGTTTATTGGCAGATATGTCTTCAATTTTAAAACTAGGCCTTCGTGCCATACTTTATCAAACACCAATAAAGAGAGCAGAACAACACCTCTCTTCTTCAAATGTTCTTCTTACAACTTGGACCAGTCTATGCGTTTGTTCAATCGTGCTGTGCTGACTTCTAAAGCCAAATTGATGGTCCGAGATGCACCCATTATCAGTTAAAATTTTGGACAATTTAGTCATGAGCAGCTTTTCGAAAAGCTTTGAGATTGTAGATAGTAAGCTTATAGGCCTATATGACTCAGTCTTGGTAAGATCTTTGCCCGCCTTTGGAATCATTTTGATCTTGGCCAGTTTCCAGTTATGTGGAAAATACTGCATTCTTAAAATAGCATTAAAAGTAAATAGCAGGATTCTTACTGCAATATGAGGCAAGTTCATGAGCATTTTGTTACTAATGCCATCAATACCTGGAGCTTTCTTCGGGTTGAGTTCAGCAATTACTTTTTGTACTTCACGCATCTTAAACCTTAAGGGACGAGGGGGTAGAGAAACTACACACGGTAAATCAGCAGCACCCGTACATGAATTGGGAGTGAATACAGATTTTAAATAAGTTACCTTTCTCACTATCACTTCTTGCCCAGCCTCCGGTCGCAGTACGCAATGGTGATTTAAGATCAACGGGTCGTTTAAGATTTCTAGTAGCGCGCCATAAAGAGTAATTAGATGCGGACGTTACATCAAGACCTTCTAAATACTTTTCCAGTAGTGCAGTTTTTTCCGACGATAGCAGCTCTTTGAGTCGTTTAGTACATTCTTTAAGTCTGATTTTATTTAGGGGTGATCTGTGTTGTTGCCATTCTCTTCTAGCTCTCCTTTTTTCACATACAAGACGTTCAATTTCCGTAGAATAAATTCTGTTAAAGCCGGTCTGCGGATAGGAGGTAGTGGCGTGTTCAGCAGCCTGTTTAATATTTTCGTTAAGATTGGCAATGTTAAATTCAATATCATCGTATGATCTAAGCTGAATGTTTTCTACGCAGTGACTACTAAGATATTTTTTGAATGCCAGCCAGTTGATTCCATTAATCATCTTCACATATGAGTTAGTTAAATCACTTCTTAGTGGGTTGAAAATTGTAACTATTGTTGGAGAGTGATCGGAGGACAGATCTAGAGAGGCCTCTATATGAATTAAGTCCCTATGAATATTTTTCGTGACGGCAAAATCTATAACATCTGGAATTTTTCTTACGTCAGTAGGCCAGTAAGTAGGCTCCCCACTCGAAATGACATCTAAGCCCATTTTTGAAATTGTATTGAATAAGGCTCGACCTCTAGGTGTAACAAGACGCGATCCCCAGTACGTATGTTTTGCATTGTAGTCACCAGCTGCCACGAAACAAGATCCAAGCGATTTGTAGAACTTCTCATACTGATCTTCGGTAACTGAAAATCTGGGAGGTGAGTAAATTGATGATATCACGAAATTCGCACAAAAATTTTCTACGAAAATATTCGTTGCTTGCAAATATTCTTCACTAACGTTGTCAAGGACATAGTGCTTGAGTCTTGACTTAATCAGAATTGCTGATCCACCACATGCTCTCTCTCGGGTCCTTTGTATCATATAAAGTGTAACCATTTAAATAAGCTTCTTGAGGTCAAATGAGTCTCAGAAACCAACATTATATCAATATTTTTTTCCATGAGGAAGTGCTCAAGTTCATTTTTATATTGGCGAATGCCGTTTGCGTTCCAGAAACATATTTTTAACGTGTTCATGGTTTATTAACTAATGCTTGAAGCAGTGTATTCTGCATTCGCAGCATTTCTTGCATCATACTTGTCATATTTGTAGTAAAGTTGTTTATAGTTAGCACCAGATTCTCAATAGTAGCTTCAAGGCGACTAAAGTTAAAGCTTGAGTTTGAATTCGTTGAATTATTTGGCGGTGGAACATTTTGCGTGGGAATTGAACTAGTCTTAGCAGCATCAGCATACGATACACGTGAAGTAACTGGTTGGCTGATTTTAGCAAAAGTGTCGCAGTTCGAGTTTACTTGTAGAGCTGGAGTTAACTTGGGTTTTTGACCCATAGCCTGTTTAACGAAAGAAAATACAGGGCACCCTCTATAGTTAGCTGTGTGATTACCTCCACAATTACTACATTTTTTTTCTGCTAGTGCAGCTAGCAGTACCATGCAATTCACCGCAGATAACACACACTGTAGGTAAATTGCAGTAAGTTTTCGTATGGCCATATTCTTGGCAATTATGGCACTGTACGGGACTTGAACGCTTACGTGGCTCTTCAACTGTGATTTTTCGATGTAAGAGATACTTTACGTTATAAACTGGATGGGCTTCAGTTTTTTTCAATTGTATGTCATTCGGCTCCAGTTCAACCCGAAATAGGGGTTGGGGGACCTTTTCTCTATTAAATATGTTGGTAACATTTTTTACCTTGAATCCTTGGTCGACAAGTGCACATTTTACTTCTTCGGGTTCAACATATGAATCTATGTCCTTTAATACTATCTGTAGGCCTTTAGCACTCTTAAGTTGGTATGTGTAAAAAAATTTTTCGAATTCACTAACAATTTTTCGGAAATCTTTTTCATTATATATTTGGATTTTAGTTTCATCAATATTACCTCGTTTAATTGGAATGATGTGAAAAGTATTTTCACCAATGGTCGACAGTAGGCTTTTTTTATAAGCGCGTTAGAATTTTTTTCTCTCAGATAAATAGGTGGTGGCTTAAAAGACTTTTGCGATGATGTAGAGGGCTTGTCGTCGGTGTCTTGCAATAATGAGAAACGATTTTGACGATTGGTAGATGATGCGCTGTTCTCCCTAGACATCTTTGGAGCAGATGAAATTTTTAAAGAATTTGGGCTTCGCCCACGCTTTACCACTGTTATATATCTGTACATTCCCACTTGTACCTTGAGTTTTGAGCTACTGTTATCTGTAGTGATAACTTGGTTTAGTGTTGAAGGCGAGCCCGATAATATGATAATATGATTAATGGAATCTGATAATATGATTAATTGAATCTGATAATATGATTAATTGAATCTGCATTGTTTGTTCGATTGAAGGATGATGATTTTCTTCTGATATGATCATTAGGTCAGTTCGAACGACAGACGTGTCAAAACAATCATTTACAAAAACTAAATCCAAAAGTTTATGGTTATTATTAAAGTTGCCATTTATCTGATACAGGTTCAAATCCATATATAACTAAATCACCAATGACAATGATAGTGATATTTAAAATCACCAATGACAATGATAGTGATATTTAGAAATATGTACAACACTACAAATAGCATTAGAATGTTTCTGGTAAATTGTTTCATGCGAGTTTGGATGGATATAGGAACAGGGGGTTATTATGTAATTCGATTCGAAACGGAAATGTGTTCGAATGTAATGTTAATAACATACAAATTCGAACAGTTTCCGTTTCGAATCGAATTACATAATAACCCCCCAGGTAAAAAAATTCTTTTGTGTTTAACCTTTACTAATAAACCAATAAATTCAATTTCCATGATAATACCTCAGATATTAGTAGGTAAGATACAGCAATTAAGACCCCACTTCCTTCCGTATTATTGCCACGATCTCGTCTATATATATTATATAGCTTGTACATAGTGTTTCTGTGTCCAATACATTATCAGTGAGCCAAGTTTCAGTAAAAGCTATAATATAAAACTTAAATGCATAACTCTTGTTAAATAGTACAGATAATTTCGTGTAAATATCGCGTACAATTTGGTATATTAGAATAAAATTTTCAACACAAGAACTTAGTTTATTGAGATGTTAGTTTCAGGTAGTCGAACAGGATTCCGCTGTCTTAGGTTTGAAAAATAAAATTCAATTATTTTTTTACGTTTTTCGATCGTGCAATGATTCATAATTAATTCCCCAAGTCTTCTTCACAAAATGCTGAAAAAAACAAAGAAAGAATAATTACAAGGGTTATGGAGAACTCAAACCACATAGCTCATTCGACAGTCCATACGTTCCATCGTATAAACATTCCTCTTTTTATGCTTTGGTGACAAGTTTTGTAGTGAGTTCATAAAGTTGTCCAAGTTATTATACTTAGAAAAAAGCTCACCAAAACCGGCGAGTTTCGCCTGGAGCGACAGAAATTCTTGGTTAATTTTTTCGAATTCAGCCATAGGATTTTTAAATAAACTATAATTTGAAATTTATTTGCTGGTGGTTCAGCGTTGTCTATATGCATTTCATTTTTTAATGCATGTATTTATTTATTGTATCTTCAAATATGAACTAACAATAAGTATTCAAATCTTAAATCTAGAATATAATTATTAGGCCGGACCACTGTCGGACATAAACTTAGTGATAGTTATAAATAATACATAAGTAGTGATAATCAAAAATAAATAAAAAAATTATTTTCAAGTAGTCCCATCTGGAGTGTGGAGTATAAGAGCCCTTGTGTCCCTCTTTTTTAGGCGGATGTGTCCAGTAAAGTTCAAAATATTACGAGCAAGCGGATTAGGATGTGATTCGAGTTTTGTTAAATATTTGCCTGCGTATTTTGCAATTTCTTCAATCACTAGTCGCATATTCAAATCACGATGTATATTTGAATTTTTGATGTACCATGGAGCCGAAGTTATCATACGTAAAATTTTGTTTTGCCTCCGTTGGATTCTCTCGACATTGGGAGCTGAAGCAGTGCCCCATAGTTGAATTCCGTAGCACCATATAGGTTTCAAAAGTGACTTGTATATCAAAAGTTTGCAATCTAGACTGAGAGTTGAATTTCTACCAATCAGCCAATGTACCTGAGCTAATTTTAGTTTCATTTCTGTTAGCTTAGAATCAATGTGTTGTTTCCATGTAAGCCGTCGATCAAGGTCTATACCAAGGTATTTTACATGTGAATGTTGAGGAACAATTTGATTATTGATTCTAATGGGGGAACAAGTATTTTTTCGTAGAGTAAATGTTACCTGCGTACACTTCTGCTCATTTACTTTAATTCTCCATAACTTTAACCATAGTTCCAGTTGGGTAATATGTTCCTGAAGATATCGGGATGCCTCGTAAGGGTTTTCGTGCATGCTAAAGAAGGCTGTATCATCGGCAAAAGTAGATGTATGGATTTTAGTGCTAACAGGCATATCACAAGTATAAATCAAATACAAAACTGGTCCCAGTATACTCCCCTGTGGCACACCGGCAGATATAGATTCGGAAACACTCATGAAGCCTCCTTCCACAACAATGAATTTCCGGGATAGAATATAACTTTCCAATAGCTTTAGAAAATTTATTGGTAGATATGTCTTCAATTTTAAAATTAGGCCTTCATGCCATACTTTATCAAATGCCTGAGAAACATCAATAAAGAGAGTAGAACAATACTTCTTTTCTTCAAATGTTCTTCTTACAACTTGAACCAATCTATGCGTTTGTTCAATGGTACTATGCTGACTTCTAAAACCAAATTGATGGTCCGGTATGCACCCACTATCAGTTAGAATTGGGGACAATTTTGTTTTGAGCAGTTTTTCGAAAAGCTTTGACATAGTTGATAGTAGACTTATTGGTCTATATGACTCATCCTTGGTTAGATCTTTGCCCGGCTTTGGAATCATTTTGACCTTGGCAAGCTTCCAGCTGTGTGGATAATACTCTAGTCGTAATATGGCATTAAAAATAAATAGTAAGATCCTAGTTGCAGTGCGAGGCAGATTCATCAGCATCTCGTTACTAATACCATCAATACCTGGAGCTTTCTTCGGGTTGAGCTCAGCAATTAGTTTATGTACATCACGCATCTTAAACTTTAAGGGTCGAGGGGGAAGAGCAACTACACTCGGCAAATCAGCAACACCAGTACATGTATTTGGGGTAAATACGGATTTTAAATGCTCAGCAAATATTTTACCTTTTTCAGTATCGCTTCTTGCCCAATCACCGGTCGAAGTGCGCAGAGGTGGTTTAAGGTCAACGCGCCACAAGGAGTAATTAGATGCTGGTGTGACATCGAGACTTTCAAGATAATTTCTGAGAGATTCAGTTTTCTCAGATGCAAGCAACTCTTGGAGCCGTACTCTTTAAATCTAAATTTATTTTGGGGTGATCTGTGCTGTTGCCATTCCCTTCTAGCTATTCTTTTTTCACGTACGAGACGTTCAATGTCTGAAGAATAAATTTTATTAAATTTTATTATTTAGTGGCATGTTCAGCAGCCTGTTTAATATTCTCGTTGAGATTGGCAATGTTAGATTCAATATCATTTGGTGTTCTTAGCTTAATATTTTCCATACAATGACTACTAAGGTATTTTTTGAACCCCAGCCAATTAACACGATTTATCATCTTCATATATGGATGAGGTAAGTCCCTTCTTAGTTGGCTACGTATTGTAACGATCGTGGGAGAGCGATCGGACGAGATATCTAGGGAAGCTTCAACGTAAATTAATTCCCTAGAAATACTTTTTATGACGCCAAAGTCTATAACATCCGGAATTTTTTGTATGTCAGTAGGCCAATAAGTGGGCTGCCCACTCGAAATGACATCCAAGCCCATTTTTGAAATAGTGTTGAACAATGCTCGACCTCTGGGGGTAATAAGACGCGAACCCCAGAACGTATGCTTAGCATTGTAGTCGCCAGCTGCTACGAAACAAGGTCCAAGAGATTTATAGAATTTCTCGTATTGATCCTCAGTGATTGGAAATCTAGGAGGGGAGTAAATTGAAGATATCACGAAATTTGAACAAAAATTCTCAATGCAGATGTTTGTTGCTTGTAGATGTTCTTCACAAATGTTGTCAAGAATATAGTGCTTAAGTCTTGACTTTATTAGAATTGCTGATTCACCGCATGCTCTCCCTCTAGGGTCCTTTGTATCATATAATGTGTAGCCATTCATTTTAAAGACGCTTCTAGAAGTCAAATGAGTCTCAGAGACCAACATTACATCAATATTTTTTTCCGTAAGGAAGTGCTCAAGTTCATTTTTATGTTGGCGAATGCCGTTTGCGTTCCAGAAGCATATTTTTAACGTGTTCATGGCTTGTTAATTAATGCTTGAAGCAGTGTATTCTGCATTCGTAGCATTTCTTGCATTATGCTAGTCATATTTGTTGTAAAGTTGTTGATAGTTTGCACAAGATTTTCAATAGTGGCTTCTTCAAGTCGATTAAAATTAAAGCTTGAGTTTGTATTTGTTGAATTATTTAGTGGGGAAACATTTTGTGTGGGAATTGAATTAGTCTTAGCAGCATCTGCATACGATACACGGGAAGTAACTGGTTGGCTAATTTGCGCAAAAGTGTCTGAGGAAGCGTTTGTTGTTTGAACTGGAGCTAATTTAGGTTTTTGCACCATAGTCTTCTTTACGAAAGAGTACACAGGACAACCTCTGTAGTTAGCGGTGTGATTACCTCCACAATTACTGCATTTTTTTCCGCTTGATCTTTTGGTTTAGTACAACTAGCTGTGCCGTGTAATTCGCCGCACACAACACAAACAGTAGGTAAATTGCAGTAAGTTTTTGTATGGCCATATTCTTGGCAATTATGGCACTGCACGGGACCTGAACGCTTATGTGGCTCTTCAACTGTGATTTTTCTGTATAAAAGGTATTTTAGGCTATAAATAGGATGAGTCTCATTTTTTCTTAATTTTATATCATTCGGCTCCAGTTCAACACGAAATAGGGGTTGGGGTACCTTTTCTCTGCTTATTATGTTAGAAACATTTTTTACCTTAAATCCCTGGAGGACGAGTGCATCTTTTATTTCTTCAGGAACAACATAGGAATCTATGCCCTTCAATACGATCTGCAGGCCTTTAGCACTCTTAAGCTGGTATGTGTAGAAGCTTGTTTTATTTTTTTCAAATTCAGAAACCATTTTGCGGAAATCTTTTTCGTCATAAATTTGAATTTTCGTTTCATCGATGTTGCCACGTTTTATTGGGACAATGTGAAATTTATTCTCACCAATGACCGAAATTAATTTTTTAATAAGGGCATTTGAATTTTTCTCTCTCAAATAGATTGGTGGCGGCTTGGATGTTTTATTCGATGATACATTGGGTTTGTCGTTTTCATCTTGCAAAATTTTAAAGCGGTTTTGGCGATTAGTTGAGGCTGCGCTGTTATCCCTAGACATTTTTGGAGCAGATGAAATTTTTGAAGAATTCGGGCTTCGTCCACGCTTTACTACGGTTATATATTTGTCCATTCCGACTTGTACCTTGATTTTCGAGCCGCTGTTATCTGTAGTGATAACTTTGTTAAGTGATGAACACGAGCCTGAAGGGGCTGATATTACTGGCTTATATGAAGAAGTACTAGGCAACTGTAATGTTAATGCATCATTACTATTTGGCATTGGACAAAGCGAAGTTGATCGCTGACGAAAAATTGGCTTTGCCGTTAAAAAAAGGTTTTCATCAGATTTATTATTTATATTTTTTTCATTAAGAGTTTCAGAACTCACAGTAAAATAAGCATTTCTGCCGTTAGAACTCACTTCAAATTTTTTTGTATTTGAGGCACTCATACAAAGAATTCCTCAAGGGTTATTCGTTTGTGTTTTTTTTGTTTGCGGTCTTTTTTTGTTTTTGTTATTTATGATTGTTTATTTGTTTTGAGGTACACATAGTATTACTCAATGTAACTTTGTTTATGTTTTTTTGTTTGCGGTTATTTTTTTTGTTTCTGTTATTTCTACTATGTAAAAAAATATTTGCAAAGCATAAAGCTTATTTATTAAAGTCAGTATGTACCTATTACGAATAATATGCACTACGAATATTTTTTTGTATAATTTTTTGTTTGTAAGTAAAATTCCGCTAATCGACTGTTCGCTATGAAGGTACCACGAGAACTCTATTGATTGATTTGTTACAGCAACAATGAAATGCATATAGACAACGCTGAACCACCAGCAAATAAATTTCAAATTAAAATAAACTTCTGACAATATTACGAATAATAAATACATATCTTAAATAAACTATAATAATTAAATGAATCAAATAATTTTCATAAACTTATTAGTTTCAATAAACAAAACTATATAAATTACACTAGTCTACAAAATTATATTTTTTTCATGTACATTTGATGAGAGGTAATTTTCCTTATGTATTTTCTTCCGCTGAATTCGAAAATTAAGGTTAAATTTTTTTATGGCTCAGTTTTCGAGATATTGTAATTCTATCATTTTTTTGACCTTTTTTCACTTGATAGATCATATCTCGAGCTAGAATATCGGATTGGGTCGTTCTTGGTATTCAAATGCAAGATATTGAGATGACGAATAGATATGTATAATGGACCTGCGATTGCTAAAGTGGTTCAAAATGTATCGATGAAAGTAGGGCACATTTTCCAAAAAATTCATATTTTACGGTGATTCTATGGTGACAGAAAAGTACAAATCGTTAAAAAAAAGTCTGGTTTCTGTTCATGTACGTGAAGGTAATACTTTTACGTAGGAACTAAAATCAACCAGAAGAAAATCGACCGAAAAATTACAATGAGTGCAATTGAGTGAATAAATATTTTCCGAATATTTGATTTTTTTCGACAATTTATAGTTCAGTTGCTCACACGCAAATATATTGAAATTATTAATTTTAGTTTTTATGTATTTTGACTTATACCTGATTTACGTTACGCACTTTTTCATAAAATTTCATGAATTTTGTAGCACGCAATTCTTTCTATTTGCTAATTGCAGCGCTATAAAAGAGAATGTTATATCAAAAAGGACATAGAATGAACCTTTAATGCATTTTTGACAACTTTTTTGATATAAGTTGCTCCACCAGGTCAACTACTGACAAATAAAAAATGTTCATGCAACTAATTTCATGAAAAAAATGCTTAATGTAAATTAGGTATTACTTATTACTATTATTTATTCAGTTAATTGTTTATAACTTTGTTATTATTCGGTCGATTTTCTTCTTCTTCTTTGAACCGCTTTACCACTCGAAGATCCAGGGGCAAATTACGGCACTCGTTATCGAACGAAATTGCGAAATATTTCAATAGAATTTATATGGAAATGTTTCGTAATTTCGTTCGATAACGAGTGCCGTAATTTGCCCCCCGATTATACATATTTACTCGTCATCTCAATACCTTGCATTTGCATACCAAGAACGACCCAATCGGACATTCTATCTCGAGTTATGATCTGTCAAGTGAAAAAAGGCAGAAAAAATTTAAAAATTACAATATCTCGAAAACTGTTCCCTTAAAATAAAATTTAATCTTGATTTTCGAATTCAAGAAAGAAAGTACGTAAGGAAAATCACCTCTCATCAAATGTACATTTTCGGTGAAAACTACGAATGATATTGCCAGATTATCTTTAGAAAGATAAATTGATTATCACAATTATCTCCTAAAGTAAAATTTTAAAATTTTCCTAAATTATCTGAAGGAAGAAAAATATATGATATCGTAATTCACCCCTGAGCTAAAACTCCCATTAATTTAAATTTAAAACAACTAAATTCAATATATCATCGCAACAATCATCAAATGTTTAATATAATAACAAAAATTAAAAATTTTAAAACCTCCCGACTTTTTTAAGAAAAGATGTTATATCTTCTAAACGACTGGACCGATTTTCTTCAAACATAGCTAAGAACCCTCTCGATTAAGTCATATTTCAAACAGAAAAAACTAAATGAAAATCGGTCCAGCCATTTGGCCTGTACGTGGACACGGACAGACACACAGATACACAGACACACACTACAAACTTATAACACCCCTTCTTTTAGTCGGGCGTTAAAAAGGAATTTCCTGAGCTAATGTTTTCAAAATTTTCTTATTGTTGTTATTTAATTTTTTTTTTTTGCTGATATTTATTTATTGTATCTTCAAAAATTAACTAACAATAAGTATTCAAATATCAAGTATAAATATAATTGATAAGGCCCGAGTGTGTCGGACGAAAACTTAGTGAGAGTAATTAATAATTCTAAAGCTGGGGTCACACAATTGGCACTATGTACCAATTTTCGTCGGCTCACTGAAATAAATTCATAAGTAACAAAGTAAATTTGCCTTATTTCTCAACTAATTGAAATATAATTACATAACTGCACCACACTGCATTAGTAATAAAGCCATATATAGTTATTCAAGAATTAATTAAGTATTAATGTAATTTTTGGCATTTCACTGTTGCTAATGCATATCATCATCAACTAGAGCTATTATGTTATAAACTTTCATTTAAACAAATGAGAAGCTCAACAACAACCCTCTAGTCAACTTAGAACCATATGTCTCTATGTCAATACTCTTTCTCCAGCGACAATTGCACTAGTTAAAATGTCGACAACTTTCCTTTTATGCGCGAGTAGAGATACGTTAGAGACGACAGTTCTAGTGTATTTCTGGTGATATTGTCAATGAACGCGTCAATAGTTTGTTTTTCTTTATTATTATGTTGTGCAATAATATTAAATAAATATATGTAGACGAGGGTCACTAAAATCTACGAGTGAATCTTCGGTTCAAATATCTCCATATAGTCGTAAAAGAACTACCTTCTCAATAGTGCTAAAGTCTATCAGTATTCAGTATCTAATCAGTAGCACTATCGACAATGTCACTAGAAAATTACTATAATCTTACTATTGACAACGAGAGGGATATATCAATATTGTAGACTAGAGCCCCTAAAATTTACTAGTGAATCTTTGGTGCCAATGTCTCCATGTGGTCCCGAAAGAGGTACTAAGTCAGTAGTGCTATAGTCTAGTGGTGGATTTTCAATGACAAGCTAATGTTAAATGTCAATAGATGAGACCATTGACTGGGGTACTCCTGGTCAGTAGTGCTACTGACAACGTCACTAGTAAATCACCACAATTTCACTATTCGCACTTTCTGCAAGGAAATAAAGTTGAAACAATAACTGAATAATCAACATGTTTTTTTATTTTCTTACTTTACCATTAATACATTGGCTGACTTTTTTAAAAAAATATAAATTGTATAGAATACGCATCTGAGCTAAAAAATTAAAAATTTTTTGCTTACGCTTTAGATGCGGGGGGAAACTATAAAGCGCAAGCAAACACACACTGAGAGCATTATATTCTTTGCTCTTATCACCAGCGTTGCCGTTGTGCGACTTAAGTCGCATTTTGTTACTTTTTCAACGGCAAAACATGCGTCCAATTGCAAAAAAAAAACTATGTAATAACCGAGTTTTACCACAAAAAAAAACTATTTTTGGAGGAAAGTTGCTGTTGCTGGAATAAAGCTTGTTTTAAGGATCATAAGTTTCCAAATTCTGCAGTTGTAAAGTCAGTGAATTACACCTTATTTCTTCATCTTTATAAAATATAATTTACAAAAAAAAAACCAAGTATAAACATAAATTAGCGTTACTAAACAATTATCAAATAGACTTAAAGTAGACACTTGTCAAAGATTAGATTCCAAGTGAAGAACTTATTAAGAAACACAGAATGTTCAGAAAAAAAATGTATTTAAGAACTATACATAATGCCTTGAAAGAATAGTATCACTACATAGTATAAAACAAAGTCGCTTTCTCTGTCCCTATATCCCTATATATGCTTAAATCTTTAAAACTACGCAACGGATTTTGATGCGGTTTTTTAATAGATAGAGTAATTGAAGAGGAAGGTTTATATGTATAATAACATCCATTAAATAGTGGAGAGGTTTCTAATGTGATGTCGTAAATAATTACATTTTTTCCGCTTACATTGCAAACTCAGGATGAACCCTACGAAATTTATCAAAATAATGTACTAAGTATTGTACACATTGAAAGGGTCTACAGAAAACTTAACCGACTTCAAAAAAGAAGGTGGTTATCAATTCGTGTGTATTTTTTTCTTTCTTTTTTTATATTTGTGCAAGCATAACTCGGTCATTTTTAAACCGATTTTCGAAATTCTTTTTTTGTTTGAAAGGGTTTGCCTGCACTTGGGTCCCATAATTTTTGTTCGAAAATCGGAAGGGGTAATTTCCTCCCCTCTTGCATAACTCTGCTATTTGTGAACCGATTTTCAAAATTCTTTTTTGGTTTGAAATAATTTTGCTTAAAGTTAGAACAATTTTTTTTTCGAAAATCGGAAGGGGAATTTTGCTCCCCTCTGGCATAACTCGGTCATTTACGAACTGATTTCCAAAATTCTTTTTTCGTCTAAAAAGGTTTTGCCTTAGGTTAGAACTTATAATTTTTTACGAAAATCGGAGGGGGAAATTTTCTCCCCTTATGCATCATAATTCCGTCATTTATGAACCGATTTCAAAATTGATTTTTTTGTTTAAAAGGGTTTGCCTGCAGTTTAGTTCCATAATGTTTTTTTTATCGGTGGGGGACTTTGCTGCCCTCCCCCCCAAAAAAAAAACCACGTCATATATTAACCGATTTAAATTAAAACGGTTTTAATTTTTTTTGCTTAAAAGGGTTTGATTGCAGTAAATGTAAAAAGTAAATAAGTAAAAATGTAGTGTGTGAATTTAGATATTCCAAAGATAGCAGGAAATCTTCATGGTTTAGGGAGAGAAGAATTGTTTTACTCTAAATTTAACGCGTGAGGGCCACGGGCAGTAATGAATAGATCAAACACAGAGAAAAAACTGCCTCATAGAATCAATAAGATTTTCTCTATGAAACGTTTTTAGGCTAAGGGGTATCCCAGCAGAAAGAAGCGAAGATTTTTTCATAGAGATTCCTTATTGTTTTTATGTGGTAAATCTTATTAATTTTATCAAGAAGAAAACCATATAAAATCAAGAAGAAATCTTATTATTCACAACTTTTTTTACTCAATTTCCGTTATTTTTGGCACCAAAAAAAACAATCCATAGAGAAAAACTTCTTGATTCTATTAGGTTTTCTTATAAATTGTAAACTATAGGGATTTCTTATTGATTTTATTAGGTTGCCTTATTGATTTTTTAAAAAGGTTTTCTTCTTGATTTTATTAGGATATCTTATTGATTTTTTCAATAAGGGTTTCTTCTTCATTTTATTAGGTTCCTATATGATTATGTGAAAAGCATCTTATTGATTTTTTTAATAAGGAAATCTTGATTTTATGAGGTGTCTTGTTATTTCATATCTATAAATAGACACAGACAATTTTTGTTCATTATCTTTTTCGTTTTTGTAAAACATGTTTGCAAGATTATTTCAATGGTTATTCAGACTGCTTGTTAGAATATTGGTTAGAGTGTTCGTCTATCAGTCAGAAGTTTGCTGGTTCATTACTTGTCTCCTTTCAAGTAATAATATGTATGTATGGTGAGTTAATTAATTAAGAATACAATATAATATGTATGTATGTCAGTGTTAATCGTAAAGTCGCTCACAAAAGACGTGCTAAGCTTGTACTCCCTTTACTACTTAGCCATTCTAAGTTAAATAAATAGATTTATAGTCACTAAAATCTATAAATAAATATAATGGGTGATCCGCCGGATCGGGGTCTGAACAACAAACCTCCCAATATTACGGGCAATAAAAGAAATTTAACCATACTAACTCCGGGCCCAAAATATCTTTTAATGAAAAGAGTGAATAGTGAAAAAACTTTATCTGAAGTCTCTCCATTCCTCATTAAAAAAGTTATTGATGGCACCTGTAGTGGTGAAGTTGAGATGTGTAAGAAATTACTTAATGGAACTATCTTGATAAAAACTAAAAACTTTATGCAAGCGAGAAGCTTAATTCAACTATCCCTTTTGTCACCAGCTATTGAAGTTGAACTAAGTGAACATCCATCACTAAATTATGTCAAAGGTGTTATTTACTCTAATGACCTCCGCGGCATCACAGAGGACGAAATATTAATTTATTTAAAAAAACAAAACGTAACAAAAGTTAACAAAATATTAAAAAAGACAAATAACGAATTAAAAGAAACCGGTTTAATAATTATTACATTTGCTTCCACCTCTCTTCCCGCTGAACTTATGATAGGCTATGAAAGAGTCAGAATAAAACCATACATACCTCTACCCTTGAAATGCAAAAACTGCCATCGCTTTGGTCACCTATCAAAGTTTTGTGAAAACAGCAAAATATGTTTCAATTGCTCACAAGGCTATCACTTAATCGAAGAGAATAATGAAATTTGTCTCAATACGCTGTATCAATTGTAAAGAAAGCAACATTGCAAATGATAAACACTCAGCTAACGAGAAAACATGTCCCATCTTTCTAAAAGAAAGAGAAATACAAGCAATTATTATTCTTGAAAAAACAAACAGAAAAACAGCAATAAAAAAATATAATGACCGCCATCCATCCACAATATCATACTCTTCTATAACTAAAATCAGTAATAATACAAATAACTCTTCGCAACAACAAACAATAACAACTAGTAATGACACATTAATACCTACAACCTCGGCACATGCAAAAACAGCCAATCTTAATATGCTTCCACCGAAAACAAGAGCAACACCAAATGAATTAAAAACAGATGATAATACTGACACAGAAACATCAGATAACAACAGTGTTTCATCGCAAAATAATAACGCCGTAAACAATAACGCTACAAAGATATTACCACTAAAAACATCCAAAAGAACAAGACGGCAATTGAAAAATGCTATAAGCGACAGCAAACGTACTAAAAGTACGTAATGCTTTCCAAATTACAACAAAATGGATAAGTTCAACTATAAACTAAAGCAACACTTTTTACAACTCTCAATATAATATATACATTTATTTAATCATATGACTCTCAACATCTTACAGTGGAACATAAATGGTATGTCTAACAATTATAACGAACTTTTGCTATTAATAAAACAATATTCACCAAAAATTATATCCCTACAAGAGACACATGCGCACAACAACAAACATATACCTACTCCAATAAACTTCACCTTCTACTCCCTCAACACTTCCAACACACGTTACGGTGGGGTTGCACTATTAATACACAACTCCTTGCAATACAAAAAAATTGATGTCCGAAATGACTTTGATACCTTATGTGTAGAAATAAGCTCAAAAATTACATTCAAAGTAACATCGTCATACATACCTCCTAATAAAATTTTCACCCACGATAACCTCAGTAATGTCTTCACCAACATCCACCCTGTCTTAATAACAGGAGACTTTAATAGCTGGCACAGGTCATGGGGTTCACCAACCAGCAATAAAAAGGGGAAGATTTTAGACAGCTACATAAATAGCAACCAACTCATTCTTTTGAACGATTCTTCCGCAACCCATTTCAGCACACACTCCACATTTTCACATGTTGATCTGTCAGTTTGTTCTCCATCTCTTTCCCCCACACCGAATGGAAAATAGAAAATACTTTACATGGAAGCGATCACTTCCCTATCATTATATACCTATTTAATCAGTCAACACAGAATAAGCCAAGTTTCCAACCTAAATACAAAACTAGCAAAGCAAACTGGCCACTATATCAACATCATTGTACGTTTCTAAATAACCAACGCCCGAAAAGCGAAAATATAAATAAGGAAACCGCCAATATACGCAGAATTATACACCAAGCGGCAAACGAAACAATACCACAAACCCGTCCACCATCTCTTAAGCCAGTACCATGGTGGAATAGGTATCTACAACTACTAAAAGCCAATAAAAACAATTCATGGCATACATTCAAACGCAATATGACAACCGAAAATTTGATAAATTATAAAAAGAACAATGCCTTATTAAAACGCGAAATAAAAATCGCTAAGAAAGCAGCCCTTTTCAACTTTACATCCACAATAAACCCTTCATCAAGAGTAGAACATATTTGGGCAAACATTAGATCATTTTCTGGATACAAACCGAAGCCCACTATACACGGAGTGTTCAAACAAGAACCAACCGATAGATTTATCACAGATAAATACGAAATAGCATCCAAGTTAGGGAACTTCTGGTCGCAAAACTCCAGACTCTAATTTCCCCGACGAGTTTAGAGCTAACAAAATAAATCTGCTAACAAATCTACCAACAATTGAGCCAAGCACTGATGCAAAACGAATAGAAAATGATTTCAACATACTAGAACTTTGTTCAGCATTACAAAAGCTCCAAGGAAAAACACCAGGCTCTGACAGAATTTCCTACATGATGATTAAAAATCTACCAATCACTATGAAACAACGTCTTCTAGAGTTATTTAATAACATATGGAAGTCCCACATACCACAACAATTTAAAATAAGTATCACTATTCCTGTTTACAAAAAAGGAAATGATAAAACAAGTCTTGCCTCTTACCGACCAATATCACTAAACCCGTGTCTAGCCAAAGTACTCGATAAAATGGTAGCTAACCGACTGTGGTGGTTTCTAACAAGTAATAAACTACTAGACAGTCGACAATTTGGTTTTACAAAAGGGAAATCTATAATGGATGTTCTGTTATATACAGATCATCAAATTATCGACTCCCTCTCATCCCGTAAACATATAACAATTGTGTCACTAGACTTTCACAAAGCATTTGACCGAATTGGCATTCACACCATAATTAACCAGCTTATCGAATGGAAAATAGGTATAAAAATAATAAATTATATAATAAACTTTACAAAAAATCGACAGTTTAAGGTTAGAATTGGTGCCAGCATCTCAAACACGCTACCTCTCTACAATGGTATCCCACAAGGATCACCGCTCTCAGTTATTTTATTTCTAATCGCGTATAATAAACTATGTCAAGTAATATCTTTCCACCGCAACATAGATTTCACATGCTATGCGGATGATTTCAACCTTATAATTAAATCCAACAAAAAGAAAAATCCAACCCTCAATCTTACCAATGCTTTTAAAGACATACAGGAGTGGGCAAAATTCTCAGGTGCTGCTATAAGTGAAACAAAATGCAAATATATCCATGTATGCAGGAAAAAACAATGTCAATGTACAATAGAAGGAAATGGAATACAACTAGAGGAGGTGGCAAGCCTTAGATTACTGGGACTAACTATTAACATAGATGGAAATGATCACATAATGAATTTGTCCCAATCATTGAAGCACCAGCTAAATATAATTAAATGTCTTTCAAGTCACAAATACAACTGTAACACCGCTATATTACTTAGAATAGTCAAAGCTCTGATTATATCTAAAGTTAACTATGGTTTGCCAATATATGGTTATACATCTAAATCGTTGTTGGAAATTGTAAGGAAATCTATAACCTCTGCCATAAGATGCGCGCTAGGTGCTTTTCGTACGTCTCGTATTAACAATATTTACGCTGAATCCGACGTTATACCACTAGAGTGCCAACGAAACATCCTCACTTCTAAACTACACAAAGCATTTTGCGATATAAAATCACCCCTTGCCAAAATTATGGTAAAATTAAAAAAATCAAAAAAATATTCTAGAATCCCCTTCACTATCGTTAGAATAAAAGCCCTCTGTGAGGAGCACAATATATACATACCAACTCAACCATTTAGCGTAAAATCCTTTCCACCCTGGACTATGGACCAAAATAGCATTGATATATCATTACACCAATTCTCTAAAAGTGATCATCACCAATTTCAATTTAGGACTTTATTTAAAAACATCAAACACAAATATGAAAATTATCACTTTATATACACCGATGGATCCAAAAACGACATCAGTACGGGATTTAGCGTAACAACAGAAAATAATATAATTCACATTGGAAACTTGCCACAATATACTACAATCCTAACGGCAGAAATAATAGCAATAACAAAAGCGATACAAAACATCTCTAAGAAAAAAGGTAAATTCGCCATCTGTAGTGACTCTCTCTCCGCCCTTAAATCTATACAAAACATAACTAACCATAACACATATACTATGATAATTCGCAACATACTCATCAGCAGATCGTCTGACATCAAACTAATATGGATACCAAGTCACTGTGGCATTCCAGGTAACGAGTTTGCAGATGCAGCAGCCAAATATGCTCTAAAATCTCCACTAATTACCACAGAAAACTGCAACCCCAAAGATATATCAAATCTAATAGTGAATCACTACAAAAATAACAGTTCATCCACGCTAAGTACATCCCAGTGGTACAAAAACATTAAGGTCAATTATCCTGATACAACAGCTAATTTCTACACGAACTCAAATAGTAATAGACTTGACCAAATTAAAATCACCAGGCTACGACTCGGCCATACTAGAATCACACACGGCTGTATTTTGAAACTTCCGGATATATACGCATGCGATTGTGTTCTATCATACCCTATCGACCCAACACACCTTCTCACTGAATGTCAAAATCATCAAACCGAAAGGCAACAGTGCTTCAACGGCAAAAACCCAATCGATCTACTGGGCAATTTCACAGACGACAACATTTCCATTATCATTCGCTTTCTAAAAGCAGTTAATGTATATAACTATATCTAGAAATACTATAAATCTAAATAAATTTAATATACATACATATAAGTACACGTAAATTTACATATAAGATATTTACCGCTATACAAGCTCCTAGCCGATAAATAGTAAAGCTGAAGGCCTCGTTGCTATTGCTGACCATCATAAATTGTCATATAATTTGCAATTGTAAGCTAATTTCTAAATAAATAAATAAATAAATAAAATGTATGTATGTATGTACATAAGTATGTATAGTATAAATAAATAACATCTACATATACTACATACATACATATGTATATGGTATAGAATTTAAATGAAAATACATAAGCAAAGCACAAAGAATATAGACATAATTTTTTTTATGAGGTTGCCTCATAAAATCAAGAAGAAAACCTTATTAAAAAAATCAATAAGATAACCTCATAAAAACTACAAGATTTCTTCTTGATTTTTTCAAAAAGGTTTTCTCTATGAAATTAATAAGATTTCCTTATTGAAAAAAAACCATAGAGATTTCTTATTAATTTTGTTCTATTTTATGAGGTATTTATTAGGCACTGTTTTCTCTGTGAAACTACTGGATAGATTTTAATCATTTTTTCAGTGAATGATATATGTTATATATTTTATATCCGTGCGAAGCCGGAGCGGGCCGCTAGTAACTACATATATTATCCTCTTTAGAATTGAATTTTAAAATTTTCTACAAAACTTTAAATGCTTTTTCCTCAAAGTAAATTTTTTGAGTTATGCTTGTTTTTAAGTAAATAAGTGAGATGAACCATGTCCAATATATGTATTTATGTTTTTACAGTTTCTATTTTTTTATAAATCTTAAGTAATTGGGTAAATTACGGCACTCGATATCGAACGAAATATGCATTTAATTTCGATTGGAATTTTATTCGATATGAAATGCCGCAACATGAACCACTCTTTTTTAGATTTCATGATTTTGTTATATTTAGTAGCTATCTATAATAGGTTTATAATCGTCTTATTTGCAATTAAAAACTGTATTTGTAAATACTCTACTAGCCGGTATTATAGAAATGTGTTCGTAGTTAATTAATTAATTATTTCAATTATTTTTACTTTTTTCATTTATAGATGAAAAATTATAATAATACCAAAAATTAAAAATTTAAAAAACCCCCGTATATTTCTAGAAAAGACGTGATATCTTCTAAGCGGCTGGACCGATTTTATTAAAACATATGTAAGAACCTTCTCGATCAAGTCACCTTTCAAACAGAAAAAAACTAAATCAAAATCGGTCCAGCCGTTTGGTCTGTACGAGTATTTGATCATTTATATACATACATGTATACTTTAAGTCCCCAATTTTGACTTCCAAATTTACTTCATTTGAACCTATTTTAACTTACAAACATTTTATAAAAACTTACTTACTAACTTATAAAAAGTTTTATTAAGATTAAAGATGAAAGTAAGGTAAAATAAATAATATAATAATAAATCATTTGCATTTGGAATCAAGGATTTGGGTGTCAGATTTTTTGCAATATTTTCACTATTTATTGTCTTTTCTATCGACCAAAACAATAAAATGATGGACATCATCGAGCCCAATATCGCCAACTGCACGAACAGCTCTTTTTCTAATACCTGATATGCTAAACTGTGTATATGATTGCCCTACGGCATACATTCTGTTAAAATGATACAAAGGGATAAATTGAAAAAAGGGTCATAAAAAGTTCCATTTGCACGAAAAGGGGTCAAAAGTGATGCTTTAATGTCGCAACGGCAACGCTGCTCTATGCAATGCGAGCGTAGCATACACTGCAGAAGGAAATGAGAGTGTGTACGCTGGACGGGTAGTACTGGAAATAGCCGTCATAGAAAATTTTAGCTTGCATGAGATGCGCATTCTATATGATTTATATTCTTTGCTTTTTTCAGCTTCAAATTGTATTTGTAATGCCGAGTTTACATTGGCATTTCTTGTGTGTCATTTACCCAAAAAAGCGTAACCAACTAATTACTAATGAAAAACTGTTTGAGCCAGACATGTATTTATTGAATTAAACAGTTCCCAATCATGCTGGATTCTATAAAATTGACTATTAGTTATGTATGAAACTATTTAACTTAATAAATACATGTCTGAATCTAAAAGTTTTTCATTAGTAATTAGTGGTTACGCTTGTGTGGCACATGGCACACAGATGGAAACCCGGCCTAATAGTATGTAAAAAGAAAATAAATGTAAATAACAACAACAGCTATTTAAGTATAGAGTGTTGCCCCACAAGTATTTTTTTGACCAGGTGCAGTCAATTTAATAATTAGTTGTTTTTTATGGGAATTGTTAAAATTTATACTTAAATAGCTATTGTTGTTATTTACATTTATTTTCTTTTTACATACTCTTACAAAAACAATTTGAATCTCAAAAAAAGTCAGTGGTGAAGTAAGAAAATAAAAAAAACATGTTGATTATTGAGTTCTTGTTTCAACTTTGTTATTTGTTGTTGAGCTTCTCTTTTGTTTAAATGAAAGTTTATAACAAAATAACTCTAGTTGTTCTAATACAACAACAAATACATGAGAATTAAAAATTAAAGGGTGTTCCAAAACGAGCAACGAAAAATGTTAAAATCCCATGTAATATACATACAATTGTATGAACATATGTATATTGAAACTTGAAATTTGTAAAATTAGTGTATTTTTATACAGACTACAACAATTAACACTAAAATTTAAAAAATTTAAATTAAAGGGTGGTCCATCAGTTAATGCAATTTTGACTATGTAATTTTGACAACTTGCTATATCTTGGAAACCGTAAGAGGCAGACACTTGAAATATTCAAAAACGGTAAAACTAAACATACTGAACATTATAAAATCGCCAAACCAAAAAAAAATCGCCAAAAATGAAAAAAGAATCGCCAAAACGAAAAAAATCGCCAACATTAAAAAAAATTTCTAACAATAAAATAAATCGCCAAATTCGAAAAAATCGCCAAAATGGAAAAAAATCGCCAAAATAAAAAAAAACGCCAAAAATCGAAAAAATCGCCAAAACGCGAAAATGTCGCCAAAACTAAAAAAAAAATTATAAAAAAAAATCGCAAAAATTACAAAAATCGCCAAAAATAAAAAAATCGCCAAAATGAAAAAACGCCAAAAACCGAAAAAAAATCGCCAAAAAGAGAAAATAAAGTGTCAAAACTAAAAAAAGAGCCAAAGCTTAAAAAAATCGCCAAAACCGAAAAAACCCAAAAAACGCCATAACAAAAAAACCGCAAAAACCCCAAAAACGATAAAAATGTCAAAACTATATATTATATAGGATGAAGTTTGTATTAAATTACATATCTAGTGTTCGTACGGAACCTTTCGTGCGCGAGTCAGAGTCGCACTTTACTGAATTTATTTTAATTGCGATTGATCAACAAGAAGTATAACGGTTGTTACATATCGAGCCCTTACCGCCAAAATAGTGTAAGCGACACGTTTATCGATTTTCGATTTTTTGATGAAAATCGATTATTTACTATTATTTGCATCATCTCTAAAAATTTCATAACTGTAAAAAGTTCCGTTACGAATTTATAGCAAAAGCAATTTTAAGGTAAGTGAACTTCTTAGTTTGTTTACATTTTTTGTGACTGCAAAGTGTCGCTTACATTAAAATTTTCTGTAACAAATTAAGTGATAAATTACAATATATTCGCGATTTTACTATTTTTTTTTGTAATGTCGTTAAATCAACTTGAGGTAAGTGTGTTTTTTTAATTTAAATACAATATTTTTTTGGTTGTTGTAAGGAAATTTCTGTTTCAGTTTTCAACAAAAAAATCGCTTGTTCCATACAGCGACAGCGATTCTGATTCACAAACAAGTTTTTCTTCGAAGACTATTGAATTAGAATCTGAAGACCCATCGGAAGATATTGAAGAAGAAACGTGTGTGGGTAAAAGAGCTTACAAAAAGCCAAAATCATTACCTAAAAGGCTACAAAACCTAAAAAAAACCGGATACGAGTGTTCAGCCGAATCCATGTGCAAATAAAAAGTGTGGGAACGCATGTGGCGTTAAGTTTGCCGAATCCGATCGTTTAGCAATAAATGAACATTTTTGAGGTATTGGGAATAAAATTCGACAAAAAGACTGGTTGGTTTCCTGTATGACGCGTAAAAGCATTCGCAGGCGAAGAGGAGATGGCAACAAAAGGCAGTTTAGCTACAATTATGTTATTAATTATAATAATGCTAGTCACAAAGTGTGTCAACAATTTTTAATGAAAACGCTTCACATATCACAACAAATGTTAGTATCCGCAAGGAATAATTCAAATTGTTTAAAAACTTTTAGCACGAAGAAAAAGAGTTCCACGCCTCATAATAAGTCTGACGAAGCCAAGGTGACACTTTTAAAATCTTTTATTGAACTGTTACCAGCAGTTCCATCGCATTACTGTCGCAATAAGAGTAACAAGCTGTATCTACCGCAAGAATTTCGCAACATTAAAGGAGTATATGATCGGTACACTGAACATTTGAAAAGTATCAATAAGATATCGGATCTGTTATCCTTGAGAGTTTTTTGAGATATTTTTAAAAATTGTTTTCATATCGGTTTTCACTTGCCTAAAAAAGACAAATGCGTCACGTGTGAAAATTATAATAACTTGGACAGCGAAGCCCAGAAGCATTTGGAGCAAACAGAAGTATACCAAACACATATAAGAGACAAAGACAAGTCTAAAGAAATATTTTTGGAGGAACAGAGACAAAGCAAAGAAAATTCCTCATTCTTATGTGCTAGTTTTGATATCCAAAAAGTTTTAAATACACCACACGGTAAAAGCGTAACATTATTTTATTCACGAAAATATGCATACTATAATGAAAGCGTATATGAAAATGGCACGGCACAAGAAATGGTTACTGTTTTTTGTGGGGAGAAATTGACGGAAAACGAGGTTGTAATGAAATTTCCACATTTGTTTTTCAATATTTAAAGCTTGTTGATGAAAAGAGAACTCACTCTGCAATAAGTCTTTACTGTGACAGCTGTCCTGGTCAAAATCGAAACAGAGCTATGCTTGCCACATTAATATTTTTTATTGAAAATTCAAGCTATTAATAATATTAAAATCACGTTTTTGTTACCTGGACATACCATGATGCCCGTTGACTCCATTCATAGTACTATTGAATCATTTATTCGTGAAAGAACAGTTTGGGATCCAAGTGAATGGTTTACTATGATTTCTAATGCGAGAACTAATCCAAATGCTTATAAATGTATTGTAATGAATCATCTCGATTTTAAAGACTGGAAAACATTTTCTCAAGCAATGCTTCCCAATTCAACAAATATTTCTTTTCCAACTTTACGTTCTGCATCATTTGAAAAAAATAGTCCTATTATAAAACTTAAATATGGATATTTTGATCACTCCGAAATTAAAGAAATTGATCTCAACTCAATTGCGCGATCAAGACGCAATTCTGCCATCATAACCAATGGACCTCTTCCTTTATATGGCGATTTTTTTAAAATTTCTTTAAGAAAATACAAGGATGCGATAAAAATACAATACCTAAAAAGTTTCACAACGAATTTTTAAATTTAAAACACGATGAGTCTGTTAAAGATTTACTACCTGAAACAGACCAAGAGGACGAAATTTAATCCCAGTCAGTTTTTTTGATTTATTTTACATTTTTATCTTAACCATTGAATTTAAGGTTTAAAACTTTAATTTTTATTTATGTATATAAGAATAATTCGTACCGAAATTAAAAGTTTAGTTTTTCTGAAGAAATTTTTCTAATTTATTTTTTTCTTATATTATTTTTATAACTACCATTGAATTTAAGGTTCAAAATTTTAATTTTTATTTATGTACACAAACAAATTTTCAAAATAAAAAACAAAATATAAACAGAAAATTAGTTTTTTTTAAATTGTTTTAACGTAACCGACACAACATTAAGCGACATAAATACCCGTTAAGTTATGGATATGTAAATAAAACCAATTTTATCATAAATATTGGACAAAATAATGCTTACATTTCAAATTTCACGGTAATACTTAGATTAAAAGCAACGATAATTACAAAAACCCTTCTCCTGTAAAATTTTGTTTTTTCGCTTACAATATTTCCGCCGTAAGAGCTCGATATGTATCTATACCAAGCATTATCTAATTTTTTATCGATTTCGTTACGACTATGACAACGATAATTAAGCTGAACATGTCGAAAAATTAAAAGAAATGTATACACTATTCGAATCAAATCCGATTAATTACGTCTAAAGATCAGATTTTTATAGGCACATACATTAAAAGTTTGCCTGAGCACTTGAACAGTATTTTTGCTCCACTGAAAAATTTTGAATTCATACGTAAGTTTTTTTCTACAAGTTCAACAGATACATACATATGTATGTATTTATACGTTCGCTAAGAGGAGTATGGTTTATTGGTGTCCTGGCCTTCTACTCTGCAACTCGAATACAACTATAATTGAGTCGATTTCATTCAGTCGGTAGTTTTTGACTAAAACTATTTATCAAATCCATGTAATTTAAATGGATTTGATCTTAGGTTTGTATCAAAAACGACCTAAACGGTCTAAATAAAAAACAAAATAATTTTGAACTGCAATGTAAAAACATACATACACACTCGAGCAGTTTTTTAGACAAAATAATCCGCCTTATTCTGTAAATATTTCTCGCTTTTACGTCAACCCGACAACAAAAAGTTTTCACTTGCCTTGTATGCTACTCCAATTGTAAGGAGGTGTCAATAGTACTCAATTGTTACCGACAAGTAGATAAGTGGTAATTCTTTTAGCATTGAGGAGTCGACATACAGATAGTTATACACTGCAATTATGAATAAATTTCTGCAAGAAATTTCTCCCTTTTCCAATTGGATTTTTTTGTTTTCCCTATTATTTGCTACTGTTTGAAATTATTCTCCGGGAAAAATTTCTCGTGGAATTTGAATTATAATTGCCCTCATAATATAGAATTAGACGGAATAAGTTTGTCAAACTTATGAATTTTTCAAATGTTATTTCCCTTCCAAAGGTAATATTTTTCTTTTGTTTTCAAAATAATTCTAAAATGTACATATATTGTAGCACCTTTGACAAAAAATAACCGTAAGAAAGTAGTTTATTTATTTTGCTCTTGTTGTTAATTTATAAGAAATATATCACGAATAGTAATTAAATTGTTAAAACTGTACGTATACAATTTTATGTGACTTTTAAATATTATAAAAAATACCTTAGAATCAACGAAAATTTGAATTTATAAAGTTTTTATATACAGGGCAATTATGAATAAAATTCCGCGGGAAATTTCTCCATTTTCCAATTAGAATTTTTTGTTTTCCCTATTATTTACTATTAGTTGGAATTATTCCCCGGGAAAAATTTCTCGCGGAATTTTATTCATAATTGCCCTCATAAAAATTGCTAAGAAATCCCGAAAATTAAATCCCGGGATTGAATTTTACATATCCTGAGATTCGGGATTCGCCAAATCCCGAAAATTCCGGGATTCGCCAAATCCCGAAAATTCCGGGATTTCCGGGTTCGGGATTTCCCATTTGGCATCCCTAATATGAACGTAGAAATAAATTGTTTTCAATATCGACATTTGGTACTATAAAATACTATCATCCCTAATCCTAGTATGTTTTTCTACTTACGATTGCTTTATATTTTCTCATGTCTTTGTCTCGCGTTAAAGTCTGCCTGTGAGAAATTTGTTTATATCACAGATTTTGTTTATTTAACTAAATCCGCTTTCTTTGGCTTAAGGACTTTTCTACACTCAGAGAAAAAACAACTTAAAATCAATAAAAACCATATTGAATTAGTAAGAAACATTAACGTTAGTCTAGTCATGTTGAAATTTGTCTTTTATGTCTTTTATGGCCTTAACCTTGTCGTCGTCAATTTGCAGTGCTCCGTTTCCAACCATATACCCTAAATATTTTACCTTGTTCAAAGCAAAACTACTTTTATTTACATTGATAGTAAGCCCTGCCTTTCGCAGTTGTAATGCTACTTCCGCTAAATGTGTTATATGTTCGTCAAATATCTGAGATACTATCAGTAGGTCGTCCAAATAAACAAATACACGTGATTTAAGATTATACGGAATAACCATGTCCATCAGTCGGCACAACGTTTGTGGTGCATTACACAGTCCAAACGGCATTCTTATAAATTCATACAATGGCCGATTAGGAACCGTAAAAGCAGTTTTTTGACGTGAAGTTGCCTCAAGTTTTATTTACCAAAATGCATCTTTCAAATCAATCTTTGATATAAAATATACTGGAGGCAACCTTGCAATAATTCCGTCAATGTTAGGTATATGGTACGCGTCTTTTAATGTCACACTATTCAGTTTACGGCTGTCTACACACATCCTTATCTTTCCAGGTTTAATTATCACAACTGCGGGAGATGACCACGGAGAACAAGGCGCTTCCTGTATTACACCCAAAGCTAACATTCTATCTATTTCACCGCTAAGTTGTCTCAACAGCAGGCGAAATATGATAGTAACGTTGCTTAATTGGTTTTGCGTTGCCGGTGTCTATGCAATGCTCAATAAGCGTTGTGCAACCTAAGCCTTCTACCTCCGAATTAGGAAACGCTGCAATAACCCTGTCTAATTTCTGTTGTTGTTTATAAGTTAGTATAATTTTGTCCTGATCTGTATGAGTACTGTCAATCTCTCCTACCTCAGGTAAAATAATCTTGAGTCCAAATATAGTCCAAAAGTCAAAACCGCATATTAAATCTTATTGTATCGAAGGTACAACTAGAAATTCAATTATCCTAGATTGGCCCTGATATGTTATGTTCAGTGCAGCTGTCCCTATCACACATTGTTTTTGTCCGTCTGCCGTTCGTACATTTCCTTTACATCGCTGAAAATAATCAAATTCTTGAACCTGAATTGCCAAATTTCCACCGATCACACTCTTATTAGCACCACTATCCAGAAGAGCAAAATACATATTGTTATTTATTTTTAAATTTATGTAAGGTTTGCTATCAGTATCTTTAATAACAATTGATGAAATAACAAACCTATTATAATACTTTAATCTACGATAGTAATCTCGAATTCTTTTGGAAGATCTACTTATAGGTTTTGAGAGCCAAAATATTTGATTACGCGTTCTTTCATATTCCTTTAAGCGAATATGATACGGTCTCATCAATGGGTGTACGGTGTTGTATTTTTCCGATTTATTTGTGTGAAAGTCCGAGTTCTGTCTTATTTCCGTTTGTCTAATTCTGTGAGCTGCAGTCTCGGATGCCCGCTCTATTTTCTTCGGACATCCCTCCAACCGTTTCCCTGTTTTGCTTTACAGTTGGGACATGTTGGCTTGTAGGTATCTTTTACCCCACATCCGTAGCAAAATACACGTCTGATGTCCATGCATTCAATGTACTAATGTCCAATTTTGTCACAATTCCAACATTTTAAATTTTTAATTGCAAAGACTTCAATATCCTTGCCCTCCATTGTTTCTTCAAAATCCACCTCGTCTTGTTTAATCAATTCCGACACATTACCCTTAGTTGTTCTCCGGGATTCTGCAGCGAAAACATCTTTCATGAATTTCTCATGTTTTCTCACTTCACGTCGTAGGTGAGCAACACTTGTGATTTCTACATGGAGAAGCTCAAGCCTAACTTGATTGTGCAAATTTCTTATCAATATATCACACAAATCGCGGTCAGATATTGATGTGTTTAATTTGTCGGTCATTGTCGATATCACGTCTAGGTATTCGTCAAATCTTTCGTTTGGTTTCTGCTTGCGACGTCGTATGTCTTCAATAACGTCTAAATCGTTATAGTCAACTTTAAACTGTCTTTTTAAAGCATTAGTCAATGTTGCCCAATCAATGTCATCATCGTGCTGTCGATGAAAACGCCAAAACCATACCAGCGCCTTACCCTCAAAAAAACTATGGGCATGTTTGCATAGCATCTCAAAATTTCCTTTCAGATGATTAGACGTTAGAATATTGACTCGATAAATAAATCCATCTACCGCCATTTCATTCTCATGACCACTAAACTTAATATTCCAATTTCGAATTATATTAAGAACCTTCTCCGTAAAGAAAGTTTCTGGAGTCGAGTCTGAGTTCGTTCGTGCAGGTGTATTTGGTAAAGGATTGCTAGATGTACTAAGTGTATCATTATTTGGTTGTATATTCATGTTCCGAAATGCCGATCGTATTTCGTTATTAATAAACTCTGCCATTTCAATGCGAAAACTATCCAAAGAATCTGTAACTACCTGTGTAACATTTGAGCTGTCATTCTGTTGATTTTGTGGTATATTTCTATTCTGATTATTAGGCCTACCCCTCTTACGTTCTGTTTGAATACTATGGGCCCCTTGCAATGCATTATCCTGCTCTAAATCAACCACAAAACTTACATTTGCAGGTCGCTCCAAAATCAACTAAATTTTCTTGACTACGTGTCAAAACCATTTTACGTTAAATTATTATTATTATTTTTTTTATTTGTTTGTTAAATATAGGTATTGATTTTTTTATATTTTTTATTATTTTATTTCACTACTCCATTTAGTACCAAAAGTTAGATGTAAATAAAGTAAACGAATCTTCACACAAAACTAAAAATATATATAATAATTATGAAACTAAAACTAGAAAATTGTCATGTAATATGAGTATATCATAGATAACATATGATAGTATCCATGATAAAATCTCAATTAAAACGAACTCAAAATCGAAGCAAAATCAAAAACAAATTTTAGCGCGAGTGTCCTACGAAAGTATGTAACCAAATTGAATAATCAGAAACAAAAATCTCAACCATAATTAACTTCGGATGCTAATTTTGAAAAATAAAAATAAGTCCAAAATACGTGAAAAGTAATTGTGAGTAGAACTCAATCTCGAGTGTTGGTAATATTAAAATCTCAAACAAAACTTATCATCACAATTCAATTGAAAATCTAATTTTATACTACGTCCGGCTAAGAAACTATATTCTTTTGATTCCAGAAAGTATGTAAAAATATAGGCATTTTAGCAGTAATGAAATGATTGTAAATCAACGCATAATATTCGATGTTAAATTTATTTAGGAGCATCAGCGAGATTAAATTGTAAAGATATTGAAAAAGGATATATAAACCCACGGAATCTATATTTGCTGTGCCCCACGTTGGGCGACATTTAATTTATGTAACGAACCTTAAAAAGAATAATAAGGTACCATATTTATAAGAAAGTGTGCTACCTGTAACACCGGCTATGTTCTTCGCAAATTGGGGTAGTTCTTTAATTTTTCTTTTTAAATATGGTCACACGGTTACTTGATAAATTAAAATAATTAGGTAGCTTAATTCAATAGTGATACGTTGTTAAAAAAAAAAATGAATGAAAATAAGTGATGTGAAGATACGCAGTTCGAAAGGGAAAAAAGTTGTTGATGGCCCTTTGCTACTCTATATCATTCTGAATAGCCCACTTTAAACATTAACTCACTCTAGGTATCTAAATCTTTCGTGAAATTATAATTAGTGAATTAGTTTGTCATTATTTATTAACAAAATTTTATTTCATAAAAAAATAATAAGGTTAAATGAAAGAACATTTTGTTAAATTGTGTATTTTTTAAAATAAATTAACATTTATGTAATGTAGAAATAAAATATTAATTAAAATGAAGAATCAAAAGTTCAATTATGCTGTTTGTAATAATAGTTTCTTTTTATATTAATTTAAAACTAGTGAATTGACAATATTAACAACCATGGTGTTTAAATGAGAAAATTAAATCGCAAATATCTCCATATAAAATACCAAAATATCGCAATTTTTCTATTTATTTAATAGATTATTTAGTTTTATTTCGATTACTACAATGATATATTTTCTACTCACCAAATTTCTTGTTCGGACGACTGCAGGCCTGTTGTCAAAGTTGCTCGAAATTTGATTAGCTTTCACGTAGTTTAAATTTTAAAGTAATAAGAGTTAAATTAACTGTTCAGTGGTTTTTAATATATGAGTGCAAAATTTTAAGTGATAAAAAGTACAGATAGAGTGTAGTGTAATTTTGGAAGCAAAGTGTTTGTATAAATCACAGAATTATAAATCACATCTTAAGTGATAGCAAAATTATTGCTTGACTAAAATCCAAATACAAAAATGAATTTTGAATTAACTTAGAGCAGGACTATCAGGCTTCTTCTTGTTGAGATAATAAAATGGGTTTTCAACTTTCAAAATTTCCAATTTTTATGTGACCTTCTTTATGTATCTTGCAGTATAGTTTGCAAATAAAAATTAATACTCGTAGTATCCAAATTCGTTGTATTCAAATTATTTATGTAAATTTTCGTTCTATATTTTGTTAAATAGGCTTCTGAAAAATTATTCTCAGCTTCTTCAAAGCAGTCGGCTTACGCCAAAAGTTTATAGTTAAAATATGGTTTCCTCTTTCGTCCTTTCAAATTACTATTTCATTAGTAAACCAAATTCTTATAATTTCCGATCTTCTTTTCCGTATATATGTACCAAGGCTTTGTATTTAAAAAAAATATTGAACCCAAAAAAAAAAAAAATTATTATTTTTTTTCAGTTTCTCCCGTTCGTACACAATTCAGTTTTTAAAATCAAATCAAATTTTTTCTTTCTTTTAAAAAAAAAAAAATAATCCTTTTTTTTTTATCAAAAAAAATATACTAAGCACTCGCATGTCTCCACATACACTAAAGGTGAAAATGAACCCTATTGTTTTCGCTACGCTGTCCGTCTCTCCGTCACACGCTATTTTTTCAGGAACCGTAAGAGCTACGGCCCTGAAATTTGGACAGAGTATGTAGAACCTAACCTAGCCGCTAACACAACAAATACATGAGAATTAAAAATTAAAGGATGTTCCAAAACGAGCAACGAAAAATGTTAAAATCCCATCTAATATACATACAATTGTATGTACATATTGTATATTGAAAATTGAAATTTGTAAAATTAGTGTATTTTTATACAGACTACAACAATTAACACTAAAATTTAAAAAAATTTAAATTAAAGGGTGGTCCATCAGTTAATGCAATTTTGACTAGGTAATTTTGACAACTTGCTATATCTTGGAAACCGTAAGAGGCAAACGCTTGAAACTTTCAAAAACGGTAAAGCTAAAAAATCCAAAAATTATAAAATCGCAAAACCAAAAAAAAGTGATACTTACATATGTATTTACCAAAGGTAAATCAATAATTGTACACAACAATCATTTCTCACATTCCGTTCCATTAGAATTTACGTTAAATAGCTGATGTTAATAACAATCTCTACCCAAGTAGATAGACTAGGGTGCTGATGAAGTGCGTTGCTGCACAGAAAAATATCGGTATTTCCCCCAGCTTAAAAGTCTAATTTAATTTTTCTTCTCTTCTTTAGAAACTCACATTAATTAATAAAAATATTTCATTCAATAAAAGAATTGAAATTACCGAACTTAAGCCTGACTAAAAATTAATTCTGATTAAAAATTCACTATAGTTCAATTAAAATCTAAAAATGTCTCATTTAATTCATCAAGGGCACGTGACAAAAATATATTCACTTGGCAATCACTGTTCACTTGGCAATCACTGTTCACTTGGCAATCAGAAATGTTGGAATACCAAATAAACGGTAAAAAGCAATAACAAAGTAACATAATATGCACTACTATAATACTTATATGCATGTACCGACGGTGCATCGAATAAGTAAAAATAATTAATGTGATGATCGTAAAAGATAAGCAAGAATAGTTAAACATACGTAGGTAGAGTAATATAACTTCGTGCTAACCTAAATAGCAAAATGAAAAAAAAATGGAAAAACAGGGGAAATAAATATTGATACGTACATATGTATTTACCAAAGGTAAATCAATAATTGTACACAACAATCATTTCTCACATTCCGTTTCATTAGAATTTAAGTTAAATAGCTGATGTTAATAACAATCTCTACCCAAGTAGATAGACTAGGGTGCTGATGAAGTGCGTTGCTGCACAGAAAAACATCGGTATTTCCCCCAGCTTAAAAGTCTAATTTAATTTTTCTTGTCTTCTTTAGAAACTCACATTAATTAATAAAAATATTTCATTCAATAAAAGAATTGAAATTACTGAACTTAAGCCTGACTAAAAATTAATTCTGATTAAAAATTCACTATAGTTCAATTAAAATCTAAAAATGTCTCAAAAACAAAATCGCCAAAAACCAAAAAAATCTCTTAAACGAAAGAAAAGCACCAAATTAAAAAAAATTTCTAGCACTAAAGTAGATCAGCAAGCCAACAAAATCGACAAAATGAAAAAATCGCCAGAATAAAAAAAACGCCAAAAACCGAGAAAAAAATCGCCCAAATGAAAAAAATCGCAAAAAACGGAAAAACGCATAAAACGACAAAACTAAAAACGCTCAAAGCCGAAAAAACTCAAAAACGAAAAAAGGCCAAAATTATTTATTATATAGGCTAAAGTTTGTATTGAATTGCATATCTAGTGTCCGTACGGAACCCTTTGTGCACGGGTCAAAGTAGCAATCTACTGAATTTGTTCTTTTTTGTTGATAAACTTTTAAAACCAAACGGGGTTTATAATGAAATTGTTGTATACATATTTGTTGAAAACAATTGCTACTTCTTTTGTGATGAAATCATTTGAATTACTTTTGAAACCTTGTACGTCTATAAAATCCATATTTGCTTCCATATTACTTAATTTATAAGTCTTTTCGAACTTGTGCTTTGATGGGTAAATATTCATGAATAAGAATGCAGTAAGCTGATATCTTTGCTGCGATATTAGTTGCTGTTTCAAATTCTATTTTTATATCAATCGGTCTACTACAACAATAGGACCTTTGGCCTTAAACTTTGATGCAGTTAGAAGCGGTTGGGATTCTTTCATATAAAAGCTTTGTTGGAATCTGAGATACATATCATATAGAATTGGATAACGTTTATTTTTAATTGCTATGTTAAGAAGTATGGATATGAGACTGAATTTCAATGTACTTTTAGTGAAATCATAATGAAAAAACTTATTTTCTTCTTGAATAACGATCAACAGAAAACGAAGTCGTTTTCGAATAATTTAGGTATACCCTCTCGACGGTTCCTGTAGTATACAAGATGACTTTGTATAACGAAGTTTCTGTCTGTCTGTCCTTTGTCAGAGTTATGGATGATTAAATTTTTTAAATTTAATTACCCAAATTGTGTTACTTGATAGTGGTACAATCTTTATATTAATAGGATATACATATGTTGATTTTATGAAGAGTGATCGCCTTTGGCTTCACTTGATGTTCTAGATGAAGCGATTTTTTTCTCATTTTATTAAAGTTCAGCGTATTGTATATATATTTGTGATATCTTTAAGTGTGCTTTGTGAGTTTGTTAAACAGGTCAGTCACTCTTTTTTTTTATATTTATCTTTCCTTCTAATGCCTCACAATTTTTTTGATTTTACTACTTGAAATAGAGAGCATTTATATAATTTTTTAATGTATACATATAGGTCTAAGTAGTAGGGAACTATCGCTTCTGCCCCACAGTGGGTCGGTTCGCTAACCTGGCAGGTCAAAATTATTTGATGGTCAGTCTATACGGTTTTGAGGATGCTGAGTTCGACAAAAATAATTAAAAAATTCTAGCTCAATTTGTTAGGAAATATTACAGAGTTTTGCTATTGCGAACTTCGGTAGCATTAATTTTTCATGTAATATTTTCAATATTTAATTTTTCATATAATATTTTCAGTACTTTTAGAACAAGTTCTTAGCTGTCCAGAAATCCTTTTATTTTTTTTGATATTGAAATGGTAATATTTATGGTTTCAGTCCAGATAAATTAAGCATTCATTCCACTGTGCACCCCCAAATTGTTAAATTTGGGTAATTAAAATTTGAAAATTGTTAAATTCTTGGAAATTTGTGTTTTTTTTGTTTACATAAGGAGTTTTTTGTTTATATAAGGAGTTTTTTGTTTACATTATGAGTTTTTTGTTTACATTAGGAGGTTTTGTTTACATTAAGTGTATGTCTATCTGTCTGTCTGTCTGTCCGTCTGTCGGTCTGCCTGACCGTGGATGTTTGTGTGTGGAATATTTTGTGTGAATGTATTAAGGCGGTTCATAGTTTGGCGGTTTTTATGTGCGTATATACAGACGAGGAAAATCATGAAAATGATTTTTCCTAATACCAATGATGAAATAGTGATTATTATTTTTTTCAAATGCCGACGGCAAAACATGATTATTATTTTTTTCCTAATGCCGACGGCAAAACGTGAAAGTTATTTTTTCTAATGCTAATGTAGGTGTTGCTAGACTGTGGGAATTTAAGGCTGACCGTGATTTGAGTGGGCGGCGTTGTTGCCGTAATATGTAACCATAGGAATTTGTGGATGTGTCTGTCTGTCTGTGAGAATTTAGGTGAAGGTTTGATTGGAAGGGGGGGGGCGGGGTGTAGTAGAGCTAGATCGATTGCATGTATATATATGTGTGTGTGTGTGTGTGTATGTGTGTGTGTGTGTGTGTGTGTACGTTTGTAGGAATTTCTATAGGAGCTTAAGGCTGATTGCGATTTATGAGGGGCGAGGTGTACTAGTAATATGTAACCGAGGGAGTCTGTCTGTTTGTATTTCTGTAGGAGTTTAAGGCTGACCATGATTTGGGTGGGCATGGTTGTTGACGTAATATGTAGCCATGGAGATTTGTGGGTGTGTCTGTCTGTAGGAGTTTAAGACTGATCGTGATTTGAGGTGGGTGAGGATGTTATTGAGGTAAATTGGTTATGTGTATGTATGTATGTATGACCAGGGGAATTTGTGTATGCATATCTGGGGGAGAATTTAAGGCTAGTCGTGATTTGTGAAAGGTGGGGTGTTGTTGAAATTTTCTTGGATATTTCTTATATGAATTCTGCTATGTGTGTGTATTTGCGCTGGTATTTATATGTAGGTGGAAATAAATTGTTTTCAGTATCGATATTTGGTACTATAAAATAATATCATATGTCTGGACTTCCCTAATCCTAGTATGCTTTTATACTTACTATTGCTTTATATTTTCTCATGCTTAAATTTGTCTCGCGTTGAAGTCGGTCTGTGTGAAATTTGTTTATATTACAGATTTTGTTTATTTAACTACATTCGTCTTCTTTGACTGAAAGAGTTTTCTACACACAGAGAAAACCCAACTTGAAATCAGTAAGAACCATGCTGAATTAATAAGAACCATTAGCGAAGGTTTAGTCATATTCAAATTTCTTATTTCAATATGGACAAAATATTAATTTACAGTATCCATTTAACTCATTAACTCATTAGTTTGTGGATATCTCAATAGACATTTTCTATTATACTAAAAATTATTGAATTAATGTCAAGCATGCTTATTTTTAAGCTGCAAATTTTTTCTAGTGTATAGATCATTTATATTTGCATTGTGCTTTAACTAAACGACGCTTCATATACATATGTACATATTTTCATTAGGTAGATCTGATAAATACTTCAACATTGATAAAAAATTTGATATGTATACATACATATCTACAAATTGATTTTATGTATGTATGTATGTATGTACATACAAATAAGTGTTTATTTCAATCTTTGAATACATTTTTTTTTGTCATTGATGTCTTTTGTTCTTCTTGTTGTTGGTGTTGTTGTTGTAAATATTCGTCTGTGTATAGATGCGATATATTCAGTTTTTTTTTTCTGCGTTTACTTAAAAGTTTGTGAGGATTTTCTGTTTTTAAGTAAAACTGAATTCCTGAAGATACATACTCTATAGTAATAGCAACTATAATAGAAATATTTCTTATACTTAATTTAAATTTTTTTAAAGTTGATGCAACGTTAGTAAGTTAACGTTAGAAATTTTTGGGGTACATAATTTTTTCTAACTATAGACTTTTTTCTTCACTTTCTACATTTGTTTTAGAAATCTTGCTTTGCTTTATGAAAATGTATAAACATTTTTAAATGAAACTGATCCGGCACTCCAGCTTATATACTGATAGTTTTTTTTTTCTTTGGTAGTCAACTTACTTCTTTTTTTATTTTTATTGATAAACATTTAAAATCAAAAGGGAGCTTTATATTGAAATTATTATTTTCATAATTGTTGAAAACAATCACTAGTTTTTTTTTTTTTTTTTTTTTTTTTTTTTTTTTTGTGATAAAATCATTTGAAGTTGAAGCTGATATCTTTGCTTACTGTTTTAAATTAAAATTTTATTCAATAGAATAAAAGGAGCTTTTTTCTTAAAGTCTGATGTACGTAGTCATAGAATTTTAGATGCATATAATATAGAATTGGATTATATTTATTTTTAATTTTTATGTTAAAAAGTACGGATATGAGTCTGAATTTAAATATACTTTTAAATTAGTTAAATCATAATGAACAATCATATTTTCTTCTTGGATAGCGATCAACAGAAAACGAACTCGTTTTCATATAATTTAGGTATACCCTCTCGACGGCTCCTCTAGGATACAAATTGACTTTGTGACGAAATATCTGTTGCTTTATACTGATAATATGTTTACATTAATAAGATACATATACAGATGTTTATTTTATGAAGGGTGATTATCTATGGCTTTTATTTGATGTTCTATATGACTTTTACTCATTTTATTAAAGTTCAGTGTATTGTGTATATATTTCTGAAATGTTTAAGTGTGCTTTGTGTGCCTATCGGACAGAATGTACGTATTAGTTGGTCAGTCAGGCTCTATTTTTATTTATTTTCTTCTTCTAATGTACCACTCCTTTTTTCAGATTTTACTACTTGAAATAGAGAATTTTATCTAATTTTTTGTTGGGTATATACATTAGGTAAATGTGTGTGATGTATGTAGAAATTGGTTTACATACAAAGAAATGGATGCTTAATAAACAACTATTGTAACAAATCGTTCTCAAATAACTCAGTTACCTCTACAAGTAATTCAAGTCGGTGTTTTCATAAAGTGTTAGAAACATTGTAATATATATGTTTGGGAGAATTTTTCCCTCAAGTATTTCTACATGAGATTTGCTGATTGATCCCTATCGCATTCATATATAATGATTTCTCACTTAAAAAAGGTCATCACCACCATCATTCATACCCGTATATAACACAGTCATGAGTTGGGTTGATCTAGATACAATTGCTCTCTCATCACCTTCTAACAGATTTATATATTTTACTAGTATGCATGCCTTAGCATGCTTCTATCGATAGTGACGTAAGAGTGCAATTTCCGTAGTTTATCTATATTTTCTAAAGATCTGATAGCTATAGAAATAAACAGAGTGAAGATCTATTATAATAGTCATTACCATATTTTAAAATTTGGCGTACTAGACCTTTCGAAATGGAAAAATATTCAGCTTTCACTATTAAAGTTATAATATGATGATGTTGCTGAATATTGCAGTTGGTCATTTATTGTTATTGGTCATTTCGAATGCTTCAGTTTTTACGATATTTCATACTTACATACCATCAAGTTTAGAGAATACAATACATTAAGGTAATTCTTTTCCAAGGCTTAACATTCCCATTCAATCATTCAGAAAAATAAATAAATAATAAAAACAAAACAAAGCAGACTTTTTTCCTTTTTTAATTTTATATTTTATTTTAGTATTTTTACATTTTTTATAATAAATAGCTATTACACCTTCTACAATTGCTTTCCGCAAATAGTAGACTTTACAACGGCACACTTCTTCTTCTTCTTCTACTTCTTTATAAGTTGTAATGGACTGAAGACAACATGCAAAATGTCCATCACTTGCATCCTCGCCTTCTACTGTACCAAACAGCTCGTTCTCCTCGAGCATGTTTATGAAGAACGTAATGAGTTCTTTGTGCTCCCACATCATCTTTTTACCAAAATCCTCAATGAATTTAGCAACTTTGATCCTTATTGCAGTCATGGCTGTTTGAATACCGATATGTGAGTGAATAAACTTCGTTCTTTTAAAGAGCTTACTAGCATTTTTGAAAATATATCTTAGGGGTGCTGACTGTGAAACAGTAAGCTCAATATTCCAAGCTTTGTGAAAACAGTATTATGCGGCTGATAGTTTGATATATCAATATTTTTGTTTATACTCATCATCGATTTTTTGTTTAGAATTATTTTTGTTATTTGCTAAGACCCATTTTTAGCTGTGTGGGAAAAATATGAATTATATTTATATGATCATGTTGACAGCGATATAAATTTTCTGAAATTTTAAGAAATTTGTGGATTGATCGATTTTCGATTTTCTCATTAGTTTTATTTTTGTTATTTACTTATGTTTATTATTACAAAGTCAATGGAACTTTAGCTAAAGCAGTTTTAAAACCCAAAGAATATTTAAGTAAGACCAATTCTTAGCAGTGTGGGAAAAATATGAATTATATTTATATAATCATGTTGAAAGCGATATAAATTTTGTGAAATTTTAAGAAATTTAGGGATTGTTCGAAGGTTAAATATGATTTTGTTAATGATAAACAAAAGTTTGTTGTATTATTATTATTTCTGTTTATACTAATTTTCGATTTTTGGCTTAGATTTATTTTTTGTTCTTTGCTAAAGCAGTTGTAAAACGAATACATATTTAAGTAAGACTCATTTTTAGCAGCGTGAGAAAAATTTGAATTATGTTTATAGTGATCATGTTGTCAGTGATATAAATTTCGAAAAATGTCAAGCAATTTGTAGGATGTTGGAATTGACTCCTAGCTCTAATTTTATTTCACGTTGTAGTTCCTCAATTCGCATTTAAATGAATATTAATACATTAAGCTACATTATTAATTTGTCTTGTATTTTATCTTCATTCAGTTTGAGGTAACTATCAACAATAGTTTGTATATATTTAATTTCTTCCTTCCAATACTGGTAAGTTATAGGAATTGGAAGTCTTTGAGTACAAATCATCGTCATCATCATTATCAGTATTAGCATCATTAAATAAGATGATATTATCAAATATTGTTCCTTCTGCTAGTTTCTTTGGTGTACTTGTCTCTATCTTGACTGATGGTTTCTCATGCTTTAAACTTGTATATTTTCAACTTCGGTCTTGATTTTACTTTTTTCTTTCATAAGAATTCTTTTAATATTTTTAGAACTATTTATGAATTCTTCTGTTATAGGTTTAAATGCATCTCTTAGTTGTTCATTTGTATCTATTTCACTAGTTTTTATACTACGAAGCTTTTTCTTAATCACATTTGTTGTCAACACCAAATGCTTTAAAACTTTCTCATCCATGTTTGCTAACAGCAAATTCAGGTATCGGCTACTAGATCAGCTTATTAGGAGCTAATCTGGTTTTCAGATCAGCTTATCAGGAGCTGGTCTAGTTATCAGATCAGCTTATCAGGAGCTGGTCTGGTTATCAGATCAGCTTATCAGGAGCTGGTCTGGTTATCAGATCAGCTTATCAGGAGCTGGTCTGGTTATCAGATCAGCTTATCAGGAGCTGGTCTGGTTATCAGATCAGCTTATCAGGATCTGGTCTGGTTATCAGACCAGCTTATCAGGACCTGATCTGTTTATCAGATCAGCTTATCAGGAGCTGATCTGATTTTCAGATCAGCTTATCAGGAGCTGGTCTGGTTTTCAGATCAGCTTATCAGGTAACAGATCAGGCTATCAGGAGCTGTTCAGATTTTCATTTCAAGATATCTGAGTCAGATTTAGTTATCAGTGTACAAGTAGCTAGCCATTTAGAACATTTATATACATGAAGTTTAAAGTCAAATGAAATACGAAAAAGTAAAGTTTTATGTAGTAAAATTATTTTCTATAAAGATCATCGTTTAATTCAATATCTTTGCTTATAATCAAAAATTCATATTTAGCCTTTTAACATGCTTTATATTTTTCTCACCTTACTTAAACATTAAAATTACATTATGATGATCTCTTATTAAATGTTTGGTGATTCTGATGTAAGTTTTACAGAAGTAGAATTAATCAACATTCTTATCTCTCCCCACAAAAAAGTATTCTTCCCATACGCATCATCGTTAAATATCATATTGGAATTACTTTGGACTGAAATAACAGATTCACTATCGGTAAGCTTTGTAATATATTATTGTTTTAATTGATGAAATTAATTTCTTTATATCTAGGTTGATATAAAGATTTTGAGTATAAATAAATGTTCTCAAATTTAAGTCCATTAGGACTTTCTAGCAAGCCAATCATAGAGTTTTTTTTTCGTAATTTGACAGGTCAACTATTGTTCCACGAATAGAATTTGATATAGGGGAACTATGATTTATTTTTGAACTATCGTTCGATGATTCATCAATATTTCGTACCAAGGTATTTTAGGTTGTTTTACTAACCGCATTTATGTAGCTAAATACATTTTATAAATATTATCTCTTATGATAAAAAAAATAAACTAATACAGCTATACCATCTCAGAAAATATTTTCTGAAATCGTATAGCTGCATTTGTTTATTTTTTCTATAATAACAGATAAAGATCCACACTCATAATCAAAACAGCATAAAAATATCCTTTGTTTTGACTATGAGTATGCATCAATATTTATGAAATGCGTTTATTTACAAAAATGTGGTTAGAAAACAAAGTATATTTTAACAGCCTTATTTATAACACTTATTAGGGCTTTATAAAGACTTTTTAAGAAAAGTTTTGTATCAAAATTTGATTTAAAAAGCCTTTACAAAGACTTAATATGTTTTATAAATAAGGCTGTAAGAGTTTAAAATCAGTATTTTGTATGATAATACTGATTTGAAACTCTTAAAATATTCTTTGTTTTGACTATGAGTAGGGGCCATTATATCTTATTGTAGGACAAATAAAATAATATAGCAATACGATTTCAGAAAATATTTTCTGATATCGTATAGCTACATTATTTGATTTTTCTATAATAAGAGATAATATTTATAAAATACATTTCATAAATATTGGCGCATACTCATAGTAAAAACAACCTAAAATACCTTGGTACGAAATATTGATGAATCATCAAAATTTCATACCATGCTATATTTATGTTGTTTTACTAATCGCATTTTGTAAATAAATGCATTTCATAAATATTATCTATTATTATAGAAAGAATCAAATAGTATGGTTATATGATATTAGAAAACATGATTTCTGATATCATATAATCATACTATTTTATTTTTCTATAATAATAGATAATATTTATGAAATGCATTTATTTACAAAATGCGGTTAGTAAAACAACCTAAAATACCTTGGTACGAAATATTGATGAATCATCGAACGATAGTTCAAAAATAAATCATAGTTCCCCTATATCAAATTCTATTCGTGGAACAATAGTTGACCTGTCAAATTACGAAAAAAAAACTCTATGATTGGCTTGCTAGAAAGTCCTAATGGACTTAAATTTGAGAACATTTATTTATACTCAAAATCTTTATATCAACCTAGATATAAAGAAATTAATTTCATCAATTAAAACAATAATATATTACAAAGCTTACCGATAGCGAATCTGTTATTTCAGTCCAAAGTAATTCCAATATGATATTTAACGATGATGCGTATGGGAAGAATACTTTTTTGTGGGGAGAGATAAGAATGTTGATTAATTCTACTTCTGTAAAACTTACATCAGAATCACCAAACATTTAATAAGAGATCATCATAATGTAATTTTAATGTTTAAGTAAGGTGAGAAAAATATAAAGCATGTTAAAAGGCTAAATATGAATTTTTGATTATAAGCAAAGATATTGAATTAAACGATGATCTTTATAGAAAATAATTTTACTACATAAAACTTTACTTTTTCGTATTTCATTTGACTTTAAACTTCATGTATATAAATGTTCTAAATGGCTAGCTACTTGTACACTGATAACTAAATCTGACTCAGATATCTTGAAATGAAAATCTGAACAGCTCCTGATAGCCTGATCTGTTACCTGATAAGCTGATCTGAAAACCAGACCAGCTCCTGATAAGCTGATCTGAAAATCAGATCAGCTCCTGATAAGCTGATCTGATAAACAGATCAGGTCCTGATAAGCTGGTCTGATAACCAGACCAGATCCTGATAAGCTGATCTGATAACCAGACCAGCTCCTGATAAGCTGATCTGATAACCAGACCAGCTCCTGATAAGCTGATCTGATAACCAGACCAGCTCCTGATAAGCTGATCTGATAACCAGACCAGCTCCTGATAAGCTGATCTGATAACTAGACCAGCTCCTGATAAGCTGATCTGAAAACCAGATCAGCTCCTAATAAGCTGATCTAGTAGCCGATACCTGAATTTGCTGTTAGCAAACATGGATGAGAAAGTTTTAAAGCATTTGGTGTTGACAACAAATGTGATTAAGAAAAAGCTTCGTAGTATAAAAACTAGTGAAATAGATACAAATGAACAACTAAGAGATGCATTTAAACCTATAACAGAAGAATTCATAAATAGTTCTAAAAATATTAAAAGAATTCTTATGAAAGAAAAAAGTAAAATCAAGACCGAAGTTGAAAATATACAAGTTTAAAGCATGAGAAACCATCAGTCAAGATAGAGACAAGTACACCAAAGAAACTAGCAGAAGGAACAATATTTGATAATATCATCTTATTTAATGATGCTAATACTGATAATGATGATGACGATGATTTGTACTCAAAGACTTCCAATTCCTATAACTTACCAGTATTGGAAGGAAGAAATTAAATATATACAAACTATTGTTGATAGTTACCTCAAACTGAATGAAGATAAAATACAAGACAAATTAATAATGTAGCTTAATGTATTAATATTCATTTAAATGCAAATTGAGGAACTACAACGTGAAATAAAATTAAAGCTAGGAGTCAATTCCAACATCCTACAAATTGCTTGACATTTTTCGAAATTTATATCACTGACAACATGATCACTATAAACATAATTCAAATTTTTCTCACGCTGCTAAAAATGAGTCTTACTTAAATATGTATTCGTTTTACAACTGCTTTAGCAAAGAACAAAAAATAAATCTAAGCCAAAAATCGAAAATTAGTATAAACAGAAATAATAATAATACAACAAACTTTTGTTTATCATTAACAAAATCATATTTAACCTTCGAACAATCCCTAAATTTCTTAAAATTTCACAAAATTTATATCGCTTTCAACATGATTATATAAATATAATTCATATTTTTCCCACACTGCTAAAAATTGGTCTTACTTAAATATTCTTTGGGTTTTAAAACTGCTTTAGCTAAAGTTCCATTGACTTTGTAATAATAAACATAAGTAAATAACAAAAATAAAACTAATGAGAAAATCGAAAATCGATCAATCCACAAATTTCTTAAAATTTCAGAAAATTTATATCGCTGTCAACATGATCATATAAATATAATTCATATTTTTCCCACACAGCTAAAAATGGGTCTTAGCAAATAACAAAAATAATTCTAAACAAAAAATCGATGATGAGTATAAACAAAAATATTGATATATCAAACTATCAGCCGCATAATACTGTTTTCACAAAGCTTGGAATATTGAGCTTACTGTTTCACAGTCAGCACCCCTAAGATATATTTTCAAAAATGCTAGTAAGCTCTTTAAAAGAACGAAGTTTATTCACTCACATATCGGTATTCAAACAGCCATGACTGCAATAAGGATCAAAGTTGCTAAATTCATTGAGGATTTTGGTAAAAAGATGATGTGGGAGCACAAAGAACTCATTACGTTCTTCATAAACATGCTCGAGGAGAACGAGCTGTTTGGTACAGTAGAAGGCGAGGATGCAAGTGATGGACATTTTGCATGTTGTCTTCAGTCCATTACAACTTATAAAGAAGTAGAAGAAGAAGAAGAAGTGTGCCGTTGTAAAGTCTACTATTTGCGGAAAGCAATTGTAGAAGGTGTAATAGCTATTTATTATAAAAAAATGTAAAAATACTAAAATAAAATATAAAATTAAAAAAGGAAAAAAGTCTGCTTTGTTTTGTTTTTATTATTTATTTATTTTTCTGAAGGATTGAATGGGAATGTTAAGTCTTGGAAAAGAATTACCTTAATGTATTGTATTCTCTAAACTTGATGGTATGTAAGTATGAAATATTGTAAAAACTGAAGCATTCGAAATGACCAATAACAATAAATGACCAACTGCAATATTCAGCAACATCATCATATTATAACTTTAATAGTGAAAGCTGAATATTTTTCCATTTCGAAAGGTCTAGTACGCCAAATTTTAAAATATGGTAATGACTATTATAATAGATCTTCACTCTGTTTATTTCTATAGCTATCAGATCTTTAGAAAATATAGATAAACTACGGAAATTGCACTCTTACGTCACTATCGATAGAAGCATGCTAAGGCATGCATACTAGTAAAATATATAAATCTGTTAGAAGGTGATGAGAGAGCAATTGTATCTAGATCAACCCAACTCGTGACTGTGTTATATACGGGTATGAATGATGGTGGTGATGACCTTTTTTAAGTGAGAAATCATTATATATGAATGCGATAGGGATCAATCAGCAAATCTCATGTAGAAATACTTGAGGGAAAAATTCTCCCAAACATATATATTACAATGTTTCTAACACTTTATGAAAACACCGACTTGAATTACTTGTAGAGGTAACTGAGTTATTTGAGAACGATTTGTTACAATAGTTGTTTATTAAGCATCCATTTCTTTGTATGTAAACCAATTTCTACATACATCACACACATTTACCTAATGTATATACCCAACAAAAAATTAGATAAAATTCTCTATTTCAAGTAGTAAAATCTGAAAAAAGGAGTGGTACATTAGAAGAAGAAAATAAATAAAAATAGAGCCTGACTGACCAACTAATACGTACATTCTGTCCGATAGGCACACAAAGCACACTTAAACATTTCAGAAATATATACACAATACACTGAACTTTAATAAAATGAGTAAAAGTCATATAGAACATCAAATAAAAGCCATAGGTAATCACCCTTCATAAAATAAACATCTGTATATGTATCTTATTAATGTAAACATATTATCAGTATAAAGCAACAGATATTTCGTCACAAAGTCAATTTGTATCCTAGAGGAGCCGTCGAGAGGGTATACCTAAATTATATGAAAACGAGTTCGTTTTCTGTTGATCGCTATCCAAGAAGAAAATATGATTGTTCATTATGATTTAACTAATTTAAAAGTATATTTAAATTCAGACTCATATCCGTACTTTTTAACATAAAAATTAAAAATAAATATTATCCAATTCTATATTATATGCATCTAAAATTCTATGACTACGTACATCAGACTTTAAGAAAAAAGGTCCTTTTATTCTATTGAATAAAATTTTAATTTAAAATAGTAAGCAAAGATATCAGCTTCAACTTCAAATGATTTTATCACAAAAAAAAAAAAAAAAAAAAAAAAAAAAAAAAAAAAAAAAAAAAAAAACTAGTGATTGTTTTCAACAATTATGAAAATAATAATTTCAATATAAAGCTCCCTTTTGATTTTAAATGTTTATCAATAAAAATAAAAAAAGAAGTAAGTTGACTACCAAAGAAAAAAAAAACAATCAGTATATAAGCTGGAGTGCCGGATCAGTTTCATTTAAAAATGTTTATACATTTTCATAAAGCAAAGCAAGATTTCTAAAACAAATGTAGAAAGTGAAGAAAAAAGTCTATAGTTAGAAAAAATTATGTACCCCAAAAATTTCTAACGTTAACTTACTAACGTTGCATCAACTTTAAAAAAATTTAAATTAAGTATAAGAAATATTTCTATTATAGTTGCTATTACTATAGAGTATGTATCTTCAGGAATTCAGTTTTACTTAAAAACAGAAAATCCTCACAAACTTTTAAGTAAACGCAGAAAAAAAAACTGAATATATCGCATCTATACACAGACGAATATTTACAACAACAACACCAACAACAAGAAGAACAAAAGACATCAATGACAAAAAAAAAATGTATTCAAAGATTGAAATAAACACTTATTTGTATGTACATACATACATACATACATAAAATCAATTTGTAGATATGTATGTATACATATCAAATTTTTTATCAATGTTGAAGTATTTATCAGATCTACCTAATGAAAATATGTACATATGTATATGAAGCGTCGTTTAGTTAAAGCACAATGCAAATATAAATGATCTATACACTAGAAAAAATTTGCAGCTTAAAAATAAGCATGCTTGACATTAATTCAATAATTTTTAGTATAATAGAAAATGTCTATTGAGATATCCACAAACTAATGAGTTAATGAGTTAAATGGATACTGTAAATTAATATTTTGTCCATATTGAAATAAGAAATTTCAATATGACTAAACCTTCGCTAATGGTTCTTATTAATTCAGCATGGTTCTTACTGATTTCAAGTTGGGTTTTCTCTGTGTGTAGAAAACTCTTTCAGTCAAAGAAGACGAATGTAGTTAAATAAACAAAATCTGTAATATAAACAAATTTCACACAGACCGACTTCAACGCGAGACAAATTTAAGCATGAGAAAATATAAAGCAATAGTAAGTATAAAAGCATACTAGGATTAGGGAAGTCCAGACATATGATATTATTTTATAGTACCAAATATCGATACTGAAAACAATTTATTTCCACCTACATATAAATACCAGCGCAAATACACACACATAGCAGAATTCATATAAGAAATATCCAAGAAAATTTCAACAACACCCCACCTTTCACAAATCACGACTAGCCTTAAATTCTCCCCCAGATATGCATACACAAATTCCCCTGGCCATACATACATACATACACATAACCAATTTACCTCAATAACATCCTCACCCACCTCAAATCACGATCAGTCTTAAACTCCTACAGACAGACACACCCACAAATCTCCATGGCTACATATTACGTCAACAACCATGCCCACCCAAATCATGGTCAGCCTTAAACTCCTACAGAAATACAAACAGACAGACTCCCTCGGTTACATATTACTAGTACACCTCGCCCCTCATAAATCGCAATCAGCCTTAAGCTCCTATAGAAATTCCTACAAACGTACACACACACACACACACACACACACATACACACACACACACACACACATATATATACATGCAATCGATCTAGCTCTACTACACCCCGCCCCCCCTTCCAATCAAACCTTCACCTAAATTCTCACAGACAGACAGACACATCCACAAATTCCTATGGTTACATATTACGGCAACAACGCCGCCCACTCAAATCACGGTCAGCCTTAAATTCCCACAGTCTAGCAACACCTACATTAGCATTAGAAAAAATAACTTTCACGTTTTGCCGTCGGCATTAGGAAAAAAATAATAATCATGTTTTGCCGTCGGCATTTGAAAAAAATAATAATCACTATTTCACCATTGGTATTAGGAAAAATCATTTTCATGATTTTCCTCGTCTGTATATACGCACATAAAAACCGCCAAACTATGAACCGCCTTAATACATTCACACAAAATATTCCACACACAAACATCCACGGTCAGGCAGACCGACAGACGGACAGACAGACAGACAGATAGACATACACTTAATGTAAACAAAACCTCCTAATGTAAACAAAAAACTCATAATGTAAACAAAAAACTCCTTATATAAACAAAAAACTCCTTATGTAAACAAAAAAACACAAATTTCCAAGAATTTAACAATTTTCAAATTTTAATTACCCAAATTTAACAATTTGGGGGTGCACAGTGGAATGAATGCTTAATTTATCTGGACTGAAACCATAAATATTACCATTTCAATATCAAAAAAAATAAAAGGATTTCTGGACAGCTAAGAACTTGTTCTAAAAGTACTGAAAATATTATATGAAAAATTAAATATTGAAAATATTACATGAAAAATTAATACTACCGAAGTTCGCAATAGCAAAACTCTGTAATATTTCCTAACAAATTGAGCTAGAATTTTTTAATTATTTTTGTCGAACTCAGCATCCTCAAAACCGTATAGACTGACCATCAAATAATTTTGACCTGCCAGGTTAGCGAACCGACCCACTGTGGGGCAGAAGCGATAGTTCCCTACTACTGGTCTACATAATTATGTATGTAGAAATTAGTTCATATAAAAGGGAATACATGTTTAATAATCAACTTATACCCGTATTCTTACCTCTGTGACAGCGACAAAATTATAACAAAACTGAGGTGAAGGACTATATGTATATATTTGGTATTCTGAAAAATAATGTCATGAATAAAATATAAAAAATTTGTCACCTTATGAAGAGCACATAACAAAATAAAATTTATTCATTTTCCTTTTAATTTACTTTTTAGTTGTGAGAATTAAAGAGAAAAAAACGTGATTATTGAAAAATTGTTAACATCTTAGCCAAAAAAAATAATTTCATTGTGCACTTTTTTGCAAGAGTAAAAGAAAAATATTATTTTTACACTCTTTTCAAAATAACTTCCAGGGACTCCTGATTTTTTGCCAACAATATTTGCAAATTTGTAGCTACGGTAAAATTTACAACTTTTGCATACTACTCAATGGAGAAATGAAAAAAAATTCTTCTCTCAGGAGGTGATGGTACAAGCTATTTATATGAACTTTTTACACAAGATAAAATACGAAATGCCTCATCTTTCTGCATTATTAACTCAAAAAACTCATTTTTTGAGTTATGCCACTATTGAAGTAAATGTGCGATATATTGGTTCATTTCTATGCGTGCGACCATCGTTTGCTATTTGCTCATGTAAGTGCAAGATACTCCGGCTAATGTAATAAAAAAAATTAACTTTTTCATCATACATTTTTTATTATTTTTTAAATAAACAAATATAGTTGTCAATTTAAAATAAATCTCACCATAGTATGTTGAAAGCTTTTTGAGCTTTTTAAGCTTTTTCTTGTCATATGAGCAACTGTTTACCATGACAATTTTATTTAAAAATATATAAAAAGAAATTTGACAAAATTGTATGACAAAAAATGTGTCACAATTTATTAGAATGCGGGTATTAATAAAATTTATAGCCCTATGCTCCCTTAAGGAGTGAAAGGAACATATACATATATAATAATAAACTATTCTAAAAAGTCGATCTCAAATAACTCACCTCCACAGCAATTCACCGTCGTTGCTTCCATAAAGTGTCAAAAACATTGGAATATCTACGTTTGGGAGATTTTTTAGCTAAATTGTTTCTTCATGGCGTTTGCTGTTTAACCCCTTGAAGTTATTGTTGTTAACATATGCTGGGTTTAGGGTTTGGGAAACGGGATTCCTGAAATTTTTTTTGAGATTTTCCCGGGAAAACGGAAAATTAAAATTTGAAGTTATTTTACAAATATATAGACTTTTGTGACACACAAACGCGAAAGTGACAGTGAAATTTATCTTCATCCATATAAGAAATTTCTTTATAGTCCGGTTTTACTTTAATATCAAAACTTTTAGTGTTTTTATGTATTACAAAAGTTCGTTTGAATGATTGTATGACTAAATTTACATGATAAAATTCTTTGAAATATTTTTTATGAAATTTTTCATTATAAAAATTTTATTTAAAACAAAAACAATTTTTTAAATTTTGTTTTTGTTTCAAATGTAAGTATAAAAAACAATTCCTTCGACACCCATAAAAAAACAGTAAATTGTCCATAATTGTTTTTAAAATTTAAAATAAAAATGTGAGCTGTTCAAATTTGTGCGGAAATTTCATAAAAGTGCCATAAAATTGAAGTCTCCTAATTCGTTTACTAGAAAAATCACTGCTTGACTCGAAAACTACATGCAAAATGCATTTCGTAAAGGATGTATCAGACTATAATACAAGTATTAACACTTTTATAAAAAATTAAATTTTAACTTGCTGAATTTGCATTATTTTTTGGAATTTTTGAAACAGAAGTTAGATCAGCGAGGCATTTTAATCAAAAATATTAATAGCTTTAATGACTGTCTTTTAATCACTATAACATAAAAAAGTGGAATACTTTGTATAAGTATAGATGGTTGCAATGATAAAATCGTTTCCTAAAGTAAATAATTCGATGTTAAAAAAATTGAAACTGATTTTTTGCCGAATTAGTGAACAAATTTTAGAAATTGTAGTAAAAATTTTAAGCTCGTAGAAGCTGTAAAAACTGTGACGTGACAATACTTATATTTAATATAAGCCGACGTTATTATTGAAACCCTGAAGGAACTATTTTGGGAGAAATAAAATGAAAAATCAAAGACATTTAGACAGACTGTGGTTTAGGCTACGTAATATTTGGCGCAGCTGATTATAATACTCTGTCTTGCTTGTACTTAACGATAAGAATCCTCCTGGAAAAATCTCAAAAAGAATGAGAAATAAGCAAGGCAAATTATTAATTAAATAATTTGGAAGCCTCATAAAATTGTTTAATAATTTTAACATTCAATTAGGCCCAATAATTGACTTCTCAATTATGTGTCATTTATCTTTAAGTGTGTCTTAAGTACCGAATTCATTTTTCAGTATAAAGTTGAGAGCCATTTAAATGCCCAACCTTACCTTGTCTATTTAAATCACACTTAAGTCTTACGAGCATAACATATGTTATTGTGCTTGTGTGTGTTTATTGAAAACATGTACATGAACATCATGTGGTCGTATTAAAAATAATTTCGTATAATTTTCATAAATATATAACATATACATTGCATAGTATCATATCATGGAATAAATAAATAGGAAAATTCGTTCTGATGCTCTTTTGGTTTCATAAAATGTGTTTTTATGCAGTTTTAATTTTCCACATGTTGATAACCTAACTTTCTTATTTACATTAAACATCTGTTTTCACAGTGCTACCACTCTTTCATAGTATTTAAGTGATCATTTAATTTTACGACTGAAAAAATGAAACTGCAATTAAGTGCAACTTAAAATTAAGTGGCTATTAGCTAAATGACACTTAATTGAGAAGTCGATTATTGGGCCTTAGTCTTAATATGATCTCTTAGGGCCAATTTCAACAACTTATTTAAATATCAATTCATATTTAAAAGTCACTTTTCCATACAAAAATTAATGAAAATCAATGTTTAAATATAAATTGATATTTAAATGGAGTTGGTGAAATTGGCCGTTAGTGTGTAATTGCTATTGGCTGGAATTCACTTAAAAATTTGTCTTAGAACTGCTTTTGTATTAACTTTTATTCAAAAAGAATCTAAATTTTTCCAAGTTTAATTAATTAAATGTACTTGATTTAGAAAATAATCTTTTCCCGAGAATTCCCGGGAACGTGATTTTTTCATTCCCGTTTCCCGGGAAGTTCAAAAGTAATGACTTCTCACTTAAAAAAGATCCTCATTACCATCAATCATCCTGTATATATCACATTCAAGAATTAGATATATCCAGATACAATTGTCTGCGAATTAATGATTAAAAAAAAGCTTCTCATCACCTTTTAACATATTTATATATATTTTGCTAGCATGCATTCGTTAGCATGCTTCTATCGATAGTAATGCGAGAGTCCGAGATGTAGTGGTGTTTCAATTAAAAATCTATACTATTACAGCCGTATTCATAAAAAAACTTGATTGAGGTTTAAAATTCATATTAGTTAATTCCCAAAGTACTCGTGCCCCTTTTCAGAGAAATATTGTTTATATAAAATAAAAGATGTATTCCAACTTGTATTTAATAAATAACAAAAATTAAAAATTTTTAAAACCCCGACTTTTTTCAGAAAAGATGTTATATCTTCTAAACGTCTGGACCGATTTTCTTCAAACATAGCTAAGAACCCTCTCGATCAAGTCATCTTTCAAACGGAAAAAACTAAATGAAAATCGGTCCAGCCGTTTGGCCTGTACGTGGACATGGACAGACACACAGACACACACTACAAACTTATAACACCCCTTTTTTTAGTCGGGGGTTAATAACAAAAATTAAAAATTGTAAAAACCCCCGACTTTTTTCAGAAAAGATGTTATATATTCTAAACGGCTGGACCGATTTTCTTCAAACATAGCTAAGAACCCTCTCGATCAAGTCATCTTTCAAACAGAAAAAATGAAAATCGGTCCAGCCGTTTGACCTGTACGTGGACACGGACAGACACACATATACACAGACACACAGACACACACTACAAACTTATAACACCCCTCTTTTAGTCGGGGGTTAAAAATAAAAAAAGTTCACAACGAATCTTAGTTAACAATGTTTTTTATATAATTTTTTTATTGCAGATTAAAGCTCCGGTCACACTTGTCAAACATTTGCCCAATAAAGCGTAACCAACACTAATGAAAAAAATTTTGATCCAGACACTTGTTTATCATATTAAACAGTTTCGAACACAACTAATGCACAATGTCATAGAATCCAACAATGATGGTTACTCTTTAACTTGACAAACTTTTTTCTGAATTGAAAGATTTTTCATTAGCATTTAGCGGTTACGCTTTTTTGTCCAAATGTTTGACAAGTTTGACCGTAGCTTAAGAAGCACTAGAATAACGAGCTTTATTTTGTTTGTTTTGAGTGGTTATACATCACTACTTAAGTTTCTACAATTATATTATTTTTGTTAACACATAAAGTGAGAAAACAGTGACTGTGAATGGAAACTAGATCGCTTCTTTTTTTTAATATTCTTTTGGAGTCTATTTGATATTTCGACAATACTTTCTAAATGAGACATTTTTAGATTTAGTTTATCTATATATATGTATGTATAAAAAATTTTGATTGTCACTCCATAACTCGAGAACGGATGCATAAAGTAAAAAATGGCTTGTAGAACATGCAATGAGGATGGTTTTTAAATTGTTTAAATTATCCGGTTCGGAACCGGTTTTTTATATATGGCACGGATTTTCAAATCGTTAAACCAATTTTTAAATACTTTCACCAATGGAAAGCTACATTACCAGTGTCAAACATAGGCTATTTTTTATACGGTTCGGAACCGGTTTTTTTATTTGGTACGGATTTTTGCAGAAAAACACATTTTTTTTTCGAGTTTGACTATTTGACAAGTTTTAAACCCGGTGTTTATTCTATTTTCTTCATTTTTTGTCGGCTTTTTGACGGTTTTTTTTTTCGTTTTTTTAATAATTGAGTAACAGTTGATTAAATAAGCATAAAATTTAAAAATAGTTTCAAAAATAATTCTTTTAAAATTTTTCCGACATTACTTGAGGTGAGGCGTGTTGACGGAAATAACTGTAACAAATGAAATCGCTAGGGAATTAGACTACGATTTTGTAGCACTGCAACATCAAGTAACAGAATTAATCCCTAAATTAACGGCAGAGCAAAGTGACGTTTTCCATAAAGTATTACGAAAAACAGAATCCGTGGTGCACTTTTTTGCTTGACGCCCCTGGAGGAACTGCAAAAACATTTTTACTAAACTTAATATTAATGTCAGTGAGAAAAGACCACAAGATAGCAGTTGATGTTGCTTTTTCAGGTATAGCCGCAACACTCCTAACTAGCGGCCGTACTGCACATTTCGTTTTAAAATTACAGCTGAATCTAGCACATGAAGATTCACCCATCTGCGATTTCAACAAAAATAGCTTCCGAAGCAGAATGCTCAGGCAATGTAACCTTTTAGTGTGGGATGAAAGTACGATGTCTCATAAGAAAGCTATAGAAACATTAAATCGAAATCTTCAGGATTTACGAGAAAGCACAGATATTATGGGAGGAATGGTAGTTTTTATTGGCCGGTGATCTGAGGTGCGAAGTAATTCAAGATATTGGTAGCATATGAGTATGGGAACGGGCACTTCCCACAAAGTAATTAATTATAATCTTATATCTTGAAAGCTATAGCAAAAAGAGTAATCAAATTTGTTATGAACTCTTGAGAGCGAAGTGCAAAGTAGTTCAAAGTATTGGTGAATAGGACTGGGGGAAGGGGCTCGCCCTATACAACGTAACTATAAAAATCTTTTAAATTTAAAGCTACATCAGCAAGACTTCAAATTTAGTATGAGTTCATTTGAAAACAATTAATGTAAGTATAAATAATAATAAATTTAAAACAATAAATATTTGGTGTTTTGTTATTTTTATATATTTCGTCATCGTTCACAAGGGAAGGGGCTCCCCCCATACAAACTATTTAATAGTAATCTTATATCTTGAAAATTATAAAAGCAAGAGTTCTCAAATTTAGTATGGACTCATTTGAGAGCGAGATGCGAAGTTTGGAAAATATTGCTAGAACAGGACCACGGTAAAGGGCACGTCCCTACAAAATTATTTAGAATAATATATTTTGAAAGCTGTAGTAGCAAGAGTCCCCAAATTTTATAAACTCTTTTGTGAGTGAGGGGCAAAGTAATTCAAAATGTTGGTAGAAACAGACCGGGCGAAGGTTCATTCAAAGTATTGGTAGAATAGGACAGTGGGAAAGGCCATCCCCTATACATAGTAATTATAAAACTCTTATATCTTGAAAGCTATAATAGCAAGAGTCTTCAACTTTGGTAGCAGCTAAGTTGAAAACAATTAATCTGTATACATCCGAGCATATAAAAATTAATGTTTGTTTGTATGTCATTTATGTGCGACCAAACCGCTCAACCGATCGTGATAAAATTTGATGCACGTAGTCTGTACAACTCCGTGAAAATTTAAGGGCATTACTTCTTTTAAACTAGGACGAGGAGGGCGATATGGTGAAATTTCTGCCTCTCAGAAACAATCAAATTGATTTTAATGAAATTTATAGACATGCGTCTAAAAAGTCACAAAATGGCTATAGACGTTTTCTAAACTGTGGCCAGGAGGAAGTAAGGCGAAAATTTTTGAGTTTCAAATCGATTTTGGTGAAGTTTAAAATATAGGTATAGCTTCATTTGCAATATAAACTGCCCTGCAAATAATGCGACTAGTCCATACATGCATGTAAAGACTAGTCCAAAGAGGAGTTGGAATAGCACAAAACTACACCAAATATATGAAAAAAAGGTGGTAGATTTAACATTGCGATGTCCTAGGGTTGGACCACATGGTCCAGCTTTGCATTACATCGGACTAACCCGAAAACTACCCCATATGGAATAGTTATACACTACTCGCATACAATTTGTTAGTGCCTGAGAAGAACGATCATATTCGTTTAAACACGAACACTTATCGTGCAGCATTGAATGCTTGTATGAAAACAACATGATCCATGACTGCATTACATGGGACCATGATGTAACTAGTCTGTTTCATCTAGATTGGACCATGTACTCCAATATTATTTGCAGGGCATGTACATACATTCTTAAAGATTGGATATCGAAGTCCAATATCAGTAGTTTATCTATATTTTCTAAATATCTGATAGCTATAGAAATAAATAGGGCGAAGATCTTTTATAATAACCCCATATTCATATTTTAAAATTTTGTGTGCTGGAGCCTTGGAAATGGAAAATGTACAAATTTTACTAAAAAAAAAGTGAAAATATGATGTTTTGCTGAATATTGCACTGTATTACAGTTCATTTTGAACGCTTAAGTTTTCACAATATTTTATACAGACCAACAGGCCTAGCGAATTGCAGTACATTAAGTTACTTATCTTTCTTAACATAGATGGGGGTATTGCAATAAAGCTTGATTGAAATCAGGTTTGCAATAATAATCAATAAAATTGCAAAACTTTTTATTGCAATATTTTTTCTACAAATTTATTGATAAAAAATATTATTGCAATCGCAATAGAAAAAATTCATTGGTATTGCCAATTTATGCAATATCAATAAACAAATATTGCTTGAAAAAAATTTCCAATCAATGAAATTATTGAAAAATTTTAAAGTGCAATCAACATTCAAACTAGCTCTCATGAAACTGTTGGAATGAAATTGGAAAAATAAGCATTTTTAGGGTTCCGTACACCAAAGGTGAAAAGGAACCCTATTGTTCTCGCTACGCTGTCCGTCACACGGTATTTTCTCAGGAACCATAAGAGCTACGGACCTGAAATTTGGACAGAGTATGTAGAACCTTGGCCGCTACAACAACAAATACATGAGAATTAAAAATTAAAGGGTGTTCCAAAACGAGCAACGAAAAGTCCCATGTAATATACATACAATTGTATGAACATATGTATATTGAAACTTGAAATTTGTAAAATTAGTGTATTTTTAAAACGAAAAAAATCGCCAAAATTAAAAAAAATTTCTAACACTAAAATAAATCGCCATATTCGAAAAAATCGCCAAAATGAAAAAAAACGCCAAAATGAAAAAAACGCCAAAAATCGGAAAAAATCGCCAAAACGCGAAAATGTCGCCAAAACTAAAAAAAAAATTTGTATAAAAAAAATCGCAAATATGAAAAAAATCGCCAAAATAAAAAAAAAATCGCCAAAATGAAAAAACGAAAAAAACCGAAAAAAATCGCCGAAACAAGAAAATAAAGTGTCAAAACTAAAAAAAGAGCCAAAACTTAAAAAAATCGCCAAAACCGAAAAAACGCCAGAACAAAAAAACCGAAAAGACCCCAAAAACGAAAAAAATGCCAAAACTATATATTATATAGGATGAAGTTTGTATTAAATTACACTTTACTGAAATTATTATAATATATCGTCAGATTATACATAATCTTGTGTAACTTAATAAATTAGTCAGACGTGTGAATGAATTAATAAAACAGTTTAAGAACTGAAATTTTTTTTATAAAGTTGTGAAAATTTAAAATGTGTATTTCTATGTTCCGACTGTTAAGGAATATATAATTTCCACATAATGGGGAATGCTCATATTTATCAAAAAGTTATACTTTAACAGCCTTATTCATAAAAATTATTAAGTCTTTATCAAGGCTTAATAAGAAAAGTTTTGTATGAAAATTTGTTTTAAAAACGCTTTACAAAGCCTTAATAAGTTTTATAAATAAAGCTGTAAGCATTTGTTATTTTATGATTAATTCTTTTCTTTATACTTGCTTGTAATATACCTCTTTATGAAATGATTTTATATCACTATATCATTTCTTTTTACTTTCAAAATTTGCAATATTCATACAAAAATTTCATTTTATAATTTGAGTTGAAATAACCACGTGCATTTTAAACAGTCAGTGAATGTTATTATTAAACCATATTTAAAGTGCCAAAATTTAGAAATAAGTATTTGACATGGATAATTCAGATTTTGACAGCGATGATAGTTTCCAGGACCCTACATAATTAAATGACGACACAGCAACGTCATCTTGCTCTTTAAAAGAAACAAGGTATAAAAGCAATTAATCGTAAATCACCAACTCACAGTGGTTCAGTACTAGGACGTAGTGGTCAAATGACGATGTTCGATTTTTTTCACCGTTAGTTCGCTCTAATACTCACTATTAGTGGTATTACTAAAACATGCAAAAAGATCGGAAGTGAACAAATCAAATAAGCTTTCCTTATATTTTTCAGCAGTGCTAATAAAGTTAATTGCTAGTGCGTATTTTTCAAAGAAAAAAATATTTTTGACTTATTGTTTTACAATGAATATTTAAGTTGAGGTTTTCGAAAAGCTGCTCATAACAAAATTGTTCAGAATTTTAGCTGATAATGGGTGCATCCCGGACCATCAATTTGGTTTTAGAAGTCAGCATAGCACTATTGAGCAAACGCATAGATTGGTTCAAGTTATAAGGAGGACATTTGCAGAAGAGAAGTATTGCTCTGTCCTTTGTATTGATGTTTCTCAGGCATTTGATAAAGTATGGCACGAAGGCCTATTTTTAAAATTGAAGACATAAACATACAAAAACTTTTGGAAAGTTATGTTATTGGTAGGAAGTTAGTAGTAGTGAATTGCCAATTCTGCGACAATTAAAATTGTTAAATTGTTGCTGAAATTGTTAAATTTGGGTAATTAAAATTTGAAAATTTTAAAATTCTTGAAATTTGATACCTACGAGATTGGTTCAAGAAGTCCTTTAAAATTTTTTCGAGGGTGGTTCAATAAGTCCGTCTTTTTCCTAATGCCTACGGCAATGCTTGATAATTTTTCCTAATGCCGACGGCAAAACATGATTATTATTTTTTCAAATGCCGACGGCAAAACATGATTATTATTTTTTTAAATGCCGACGGCAAAACATTATTATTAATTTTTCCTAATGCCGACCGCAAAACATGATTATTATTTTTTTCAAATGCCGACGGCAAAACATGATTATTATTTTTTCAAATGCCGACGGCAAAACATTATTATTATTTCTTATGCTGCAAAAAAATTGTCAGTGATGCCAGACTGGAGAAATTTGTTATCATAATACTATATCTGTAATATAAGAGAAAGTAGATTTGATGACTACTAGGAGATTCTCATATGAATCGTGGGAATGTGCTTGTGTGATTTCCTCACTAAATAAATTGTTTATAAATAATAATATTAAATAAATTGTTTATAAATAAAATAATTAAATAGACTATTTTATTTATGTATAAAACGTTATCATGTATGTTATCACCCCTAATGCATGTGTGTGGGTGTCCAGCTTGTTTGTCGCTGGTAAGCTTATATTCTGCTTATTTGTTTAAGAAATATATTTGTATGTATGTATGATGCATGTATGTATGTATGTATGTGTACGATGCATGTATGTATGTATGTGTATGTATGTATGTGCGATCGAAGGAACTTGTGCGTGGAATATTTTGTGGTTGTGTAGAATACATTTATATTTTGCAACGTAGTCATTTTCTTTGACTGCGATTATTTTAAAGCAGCAAAGTTTCAACTAACTACAGTCATAAGCAGAGAAACAAAGAGTAAAAATTTGCAAGTAAACAAAAGGCTAACTTCTCCTCCTCCTTCCCACTTCCTTCTCTTTCCTTTACGTGGTTTGTATTTGAAATAAGAAAACACTTGTAGATTTTTTATTTTTCTATACATTTATTGTTTAAAATTTTTTAAATTTTATAATAATACATACATTAATATTTTAAAAAGTGAAAAAGTTCATTTAAAGCAAGATATTTCTTTTGTTAGTAAAATAGCATTTTTTAATGCGCAAACACCAAATTTATGATAATTACAATAAAAATATTCTGGATACTTAATCTCTATTTGTTTAAAGTTGATACAGCCTATATCCTCAACGTTAAAAATTTTTCGGTATAAAATTTTTCCAACCATCGTATTTTCTCTTCGCCTTTTACATACATTTTAGAACATCTTGCGTTGGCTTTTAAAAAATTGCAAACGCTTTGAAAGAAAGAAACTGATCCAGCAGTCCAGCTGAGGTAATGATAGTTTTTCGTTAGCCACTTTGCTTCTCTTTGCTTTTTTATTGATAAGCATTTAAAATCAAATGGTTGTTTTATAATGAAATTGTTATATTCATAATTGTTGAAAACAATCGCTACTTCTTTTGCGATGAAATCATTTGAATTACTTTTGAAACCTTGTACGACTATAAAAATTGTGTTATTTTCCATATTACTCAATTTATATGACTTTTCGAACTTGTCCTTTGATTGGTATATATTCTATTATGCGATCATGAATAAGAATGCAGTAAGCTGATGTCTTTGCTGCAATATTAGCTGCTGTTTCAAATGCTATTTTTATATCAATCGGTCCATTATTGAGTGATTCATTCTGATGACTGACATCTACTACAATAATAGGAGCTTTTGTCTTAAACTCTGATGCAGTTAGAAGCGGTTGAGATTCTTTCATATAGTAGCTTTGTTGGAATCTTAGATACATATCATATAGAATTGCATATCGTTCATTTTTAAACTTTATGTTAAGATCATCATATGGATATGAGACTGAATTTAAATGTACTTTTAAATTAGCCAAATCACAATGAACAAACTTATTTTCTTGTTGAAAAGCGATCAATACAAAACGGGGGCGTTCTCTATTTGCAGCTTAACATTCCAAATATGGCTAGTACCTGTGTTTAATTGTGGATTAACATGACAATCCCAACTGCGAAATGCCTTAGGTATAGAAGCACCATTGTTAATAATTTTTATCATATTCAATTTGCTAAAGTCGGATAATTGTACATGTGGGATTCTCCATGAGATGAGTGAAATTGTAAGTTTAGCTTTTTCAGTAGAAACACTCGAGCGTACAAGATTTTCATCATTCTTATTGCGCAAGAGTATCAATTCATGTTTTCCATTTAGTATAACTTTGTTGTAGTCTTTAGCGAATCCTAGAAGCATTTTTAGAGGTACATAGAAATTGAAAAATCCATTTTCAAGAGTGACATCGTCAATTTTGTTCCATCCAGCATTTTGCATCACATTGCTTTCTGTTGGTGGCAGAGAAACCAAATTTTTTATGGTGCTTGTGGCTCCTAAATATCTTGTATGGTCAATTTCAATTCCATTAAGCTCAGCGAATTTCATCAAATAGATATGCTACAAAGTTGTTTTTTAATAAAAAGTTCTCCAAAGAAGAAGAAGATTTGGCCTTATTATCATTGGCAACAAACCCCTCTACATAAATGTAGCTCTCACTCGGTAGCACGTAAAAATCTTGATTTTGTGTTGAAATTCTAATTTCATCATTATTGTTGTAAGATTGTAAGTATGGTACATATGTATGATAGTCCCTTTTGATTATATTCTCATCAGACAAGGGTTTATCTAAGACATCTATTATTGAACTCATTTTATCTTCAATTTAAAATTCAAGGACTTTAGAAAATTTTTATTTGATGTTGTTAGAGCTTTTTGTTGAGCTGGTCGCTTTAATGTTGTTGTTCTTGCTGCTATATTTTTCAATGTATTTGTGTTGTATAATAATGCTTATTTAGTTGGCCTTAAATGGATTCGTATTGTAATTTCCTTTCCTCGGAAATTAATTAAATCACCATGTTGATCAAGTACGCGCAGCGCTAGTGAACTTATCTCTCTGGTGTTTACAGGTAAATAGATGAAATTTCTTGGAACCTCATCTATATTATAGCCTGGAGGCACATTAATCGGAAATTCATGAAGTTTATGCGAATCGGAGTTATTCATATATGTGTTTATAGCGATACTACTTTCAATTCGCAAGAGATTCACTTTAAAAATATTAACTGGAAGATCTGAATAATAATATTTGTTTGGTGTTAGGATTTTGCTATTGAATCCTAAAAGTTTTCCAATTGTATTGTCTTTACTAAAATATACAGGATCCTTGGAACTATTAACTTTAACTTGCATTGTATTGTTATTAGCTTCAATAAAAATCTTATTTTCTGGGCAGAGTCGTTTGTATTGCTCTTCTATAAAATCAACTATATCATTTAATTCGTAAGATCCAATTGGTATTTCAATTATATGTTCCCCTATATGAAACATATTGTTGTAGGTGTCTACATTTGGAATACTGTTGTATGAATTAAAATCAGTTATAGCACACTCATATGCACCATGTAATTCAATAGGAGGAAAGTAACTAGCAGATAGTTATGATGAGTTAGAGCTCAGAGTAAGTGTTATCGACATTATAACAGACTGATAACAATTAAATAATGTCTAGTACAGAGTATGGTTTATAAGCATGATTTACATATTTATTTCATTTTCTAATTTTAAAATTAACATTAGTTTCTTAATATTAATGCCATTGTTGTTGATGGTATTGATGTTGTTGTTGCTCATTTAGTTTTTCTTCCAACTATAATATTTCATCTTTACTTATCCAAGAATTGTGTTGATTAGAAAATCCCAACCATTTAACATATACCTCCTTCCCTTTAATTTTAAGAACCTTTTCAACTAGATATGTATTTGGAAATCTAGTTTTTGAAAGTTTCTCAGTATAGAACCCGCCTTTAATAGGATTGCCAAGATAATCTTCTAATATGTATGTTGCAGGATTTGTATTTTGAACTCTTGTAATTGGAGTATAACCTTTTTCAAATGTGTGCGTATATTTGCTTAAGCGAACATGATCTCCCACATATTTAGCAGCTTTTCCTCATTTATTGTGTTGACTTCAATAGGAGACATTTTAATGGTACGATGAACTTTTCTATTGTATGCATTGAGTAAATCTTTATATATATCAATCCATTTATACGAACCATTAAAGCTAAATTCTTTCCACATCATCCCTTTTAATGTTCTATTAAATCGTTCTACTATTGATGCTTTCATGCTGCTATATGTTGAGTAGTGATTAATGTTGTATTTCTGCATTAATTTACCAAAGTGTGTATTGAAAATTTTTTTACCATCATTGCCTTGCTTGTTTCGAGTGCAGTTTTTGTTTTCAGCGGTACTGCCCATGCAAATTTTGAGAATGTGTCAATTACAGTCAACAAATATCGATAATTTATATTTTGCGATGAATAAATACCCATTTCAACTAAATCAGCTTGCCAAAGATCATCTAATCCTTTCATTACAAGTCTGCGACGCACAAAATGTTTTCGTGCTTGCTTATGGAGTTCGTTTACTAAATTTTTTTTTGAAGACATTAAGTTCTTTTTAAAGATTTTTTTTTTCTAATCTATAAATTTTTTCATTTAGCTGTTCAATTTGTTCTTCAAAGGATGTTTTAATTTGTAGAATATCTTTTTCAATTTTATAATTTTCTTCTATATCTAATTTTATTTCGCGTTGTAGTTCCTCAATTTGCATTTGAGTATCTCCTCGTATTATAGTATTGTCTCCCTTAAAGTATGTTAATAATTTCTCTTCTAATTTTTCGATTTGAGTTTGCAAAAACAATTTATTGATAACGTCGTTTTCCTCCAGAGCTTTTGCAACATTTTTGATCCTTCTGTTTTGGACATCAATGTTGTTCGTATCCACAAAGAACCCCAGCAGTTTAGGTGCATTTTTCAAAGAAATTGTGCTGCTAGTATCGTTTAAATAGTATCCAAATTTATCAACAGACATACTCTATTTAGTTTATTAAAGTTAGTGTATTATATTCGCTTCACGTAGTTCTTCAATAATTGATACAATTTCGTTATTGTGATTAGTATGACCTGCACCTTGTGATGCGAGCAGTAGTCGAAGTCTATCTACTAACTCATTTGGATCGTCCCAGTATATATAGTTGGGATTAATGATGTTAACTTGCATCATTCCCTCACCTAAATAGCTACCTTTGGGATTAGACCCTGTTGATTCAGGTAAATTCTTCTGGTTTTTCTCATCAATAAATTTCTTAATAATATATTAATATTTATATCCTCTAGTACCCTTAATTTGACCATCAGGTTTAAAGTCTCTTCTATATGCATTAGTAGTAATTAAAATCTTTTTATAGATTTCAAGTTCAAATTTATCGTAATTTTTTGGTATTTTATGAAACATTAGAGAAAATAGTCCTGGTGTTAGAGCCCGTATTTGACCACCAACTTGTATTTTATCTTCATTCAGTTTTAGGTTACTATCACCAAATTTCCATTCATTATTATAATCTTTATGTGTTCCATAGTTTCTATCTAATTCATTTCTTCCTTCCAAAACTGATAAATCAGTATAAGTATATTCTGTATTGGAAGTCTGTGAGTAAAAACCATCTTCATCATCATCATTTTCAGTGTTAACATCATTAAATAAGATGGTATTATCAAATATTGTCCCTTCTACTAGTTTTTTGGTGTACTTGTCTCTATCTTGACTGATGGGTTTTCAGGCTTTAAACTTGTATTATTTTCAACTTCTGTCTTGATGTTACTTTCTTCTTTCATGCGAATTCTTTTAATATTTTTTGAACTATTTATGAATTCTTTAAGAGGTTCTGTTATAGGTTTAAATGTATATCTTAATTGTTCACGTGTATCTATTTCACCAGTTTTTATACTACGAAGCTACGAAGCAAATAACAGGTATCAGCAATCAGATCAGCTTATCAGGACCTGGTCTGGTTTTCAGATCAGCTTATCAGGACCTGGTCTGGTTTTCAGATCAGCTTATCAGGAGCTGGTCTGGTTTTCAGATCAGCTTTTCAGGACCTGGTCTGGTTTTCAGATCAGCTTTTCAGGAGCTGGTCTGGTTTTCAGATCAGCTTATCAGGAGCTGGTCTGCTTTTCAGATCAGCTTTTCAGGACCTAGTCTGGTTTTCAGATCAGCTTTTCAGAACCTGGTCTGGTTTTCAGATCAGGTTTTCAGGACCTGGTCTGGTTTTCAGATCAGATTATCAGGAGCTGGTCTGGTTTTCAGGTAGCTGGTCTGGTTTTCAGGTAGCTGGTCTAGTTTTCAGGTAGCTGGTCTAGTTTGGAGATCAGCTTATCAGGTATCAGATGAGGTTATAGCAAATAGATGTATCAAGTTTAAAGTTAGATTAATAACTAAAGTCAATCTTTTATGAGAAGTAGTTTATATAGTCATGAAATAGTCAAATTGCTTTTTGTAGCGACCATCATTTAATTCATTATCTTTACTTATCACTAAAAAGCCAACACTCTCGACAAATTTCTTGGAACTTTTCATGACTCATATCGCTGCCAACATGATCCCTATAAACATGCTTCATATTTGTCTCATCTTGCTTAAACATTATAATAACATTTGCATTGTCTCTTATTAAATGTTCGGGAATTCTAGTATAAGTTTGACACAAGTAGAATGAATCAACATCCCTGTGCCGTCCCATACAAAAATATGAACGTATATTATTCTGCTTCTCAAATGCAACATCATCAAATATCATAATTGAATTAGTTTTAGCTTCGTCAGGTGGAATAACTGATTCATTATCGGTGAATGTATAATATCCCATTCCTTTAATTGGTGAAATTAGTTTCTTTAAATACTCATATTTGGGTTGATAAAGAGATTTTGAGTATAAATATATGTTTTCAAACTTGAGTCCATTAGGACTTTCTAGTAAGCCGATCATAACATTAGTCTTTCTAACATTTTAGACGACGAATAGAATTTGGTAAGAGGGGACTATTTTTGAAGTGATGTTCGATGATTCATCAATATTACGAACTAAAATATTTTTATGTTGTTTCACTAACTGCATTTTTGTAACTAAATACATTTCATAAATGTTACCTCTTCATCTTCCTGGATATCAGTACTGTGGACCTGGAACAAAACTACAAAAACGTTTAAATCGAGGTGATAAAGGAATTAATTTATTAGACTCTGCTTGTAAAGATCACGATATAGCTTCTTCAAAAAATAAGGATCCAAGCACTAGACATAAAGCTGATAAAATACTTGAAAATTCAGCTTGGGATCGAGTTTTATCAAAAGAAAAATTGCTGAAAAATCATTTGCCTATATGGTTACTAACGCAATGAAAGCCAAAACAAAATTTGGTATGGGTGTGGAGAAAAAGAAAAATGTTAAAAAGAACAAGCTAAATGATAAAAAACTGTTTAGAACATCAATTAGATGCAACAAAAATACTAAAGAAGAAAAAACCATTAGATATTAACTCAGCAATTAAAATTGCCCGAAAAACTATCAACAAATTATTAAAAGGAAGAAAATACCAGATTATAGTACCACGTGTAATACGTGTCCCAAAAATTGGTGGTTTTTTGCCTCTAATACCGATTTTAACTGCTCTGGGTGCAATTGGTAGTCTAACAACTGGAGGTGCTGCTATAGCTAAAGCTGTAAATGCAACAAAGAATGCAAAAAATCAACTTGATGAAGCAACTAGACATAATAGAGCGATGGAATCTATAGCAGTTGGAAAGGGACTTTACATATAAAAAGGGTTATGGTTTAGTTTACAAAGAGGAATCAAAAAACTCTTAGAGTTGCTACGCAGCAGACCACTATCTGATGTGGACATAAACCATTTCTCTATAAATATTCCATATTTTAGAGGAGTTTTCATGTTGAATACTCTACCAAAACGAACAAAGAAAATAGAATGTGGAATAATCAATTTATACGTATCAACAGGACCTGGTACACATTGGGTAGCATATTATAAAAACAATAGTGAAAACGAATATTTCGACAGCTTTGGAAACTTACAATCTCCTTCGGAAGTAGTCAAATATCTTGGTACAAATATAAAATACAACTATAATCAACATCAGAATTTCAATACATTTACCTGTGGTCATTTATGTCTTAAATTTCTTTATGAAATAACTGAAAATATTAAATAAAAAGCACAAACATTTATATTTTACAAAACTCTTTCATGTCTTTTTATTTATAATTTAAAATACATAGTTAATATATTTCATTGCCAAATAGGAAATTGGGAATTTTGAATTAGAAATTCACTCAGCTCGCTTTCAACAATTAAGCTTTGTTCACCTTCTCTGCTTAAGCAATATGATCCGCTCGAGAGTTCTTTAATTTCATCATCGGTTAAAGTATTATATCGCTTTGGCAGGAACATTATGTGGTTTTCCATTTCAACTTTTAGTGTTGGCCCATATTTTGTTGTTACTCATGTCACTTTTCGAATGGTGTATTTAATTGATGTCTCAAGCTCCTTTATGTGGATTAAGGTTTTATTTTTTAGTGAATTAAATTTTGATGTTAGATTTGTTGTAGACTCCATTTTTTATTTACTTCTGCTCACTTTGAATGTTTAACTGAAAATGATCTTAAAAGTAGCGATAATGACTTCAAGAAGGCGAATCGAAAATATTTATGGTGAAATAGTGAATAAGTGGGGGATAGTGATAGACAGAAAGAGATGGTTATAGAGAGAAAAGGGATAGAGAGAGATAGAGTGCTAAAAAAGAAGTACTTAATATAGATGATGGTATAGATATTTTAAAGATCAAGAGATACTACTTTAAAAATTTAAAGAGCAAATTAGTCTTAAAGAAACCTTCAAACAATCATCATTCATTAATTTATCGGCAAATAAAATTAGCCAAATTAGACGTACTCTAAACCAATTTATAAGAGATTTTGAAAGCTTCGGACTTTTTGATCATTGGGAGATGATCAAATTTTTCGAAAATATGCTAGATGAGAACGTAGAATATGGTATCATGGAAGATGAAGACAACACAGAAGGACACTTCAAAAGCTGTCTCTGGTATGATCCTGAGTGTGAGGAAGGACCTGATACTTTTAGATTTACAATATATTTTTTGCGCAAAAGTATATTAGAAAATTTAATAATTGGATACTATGAAATGTTTCCATCATTATAATTAAAATAAATAAAATAAAATTAAAATGTATTATTAATATAAATAAAATTAAATTAAATTATTCATTGTTTTGTATTATTTTTTTAAAGGAAATTTAGGAATCATTTATTCGAATAGAAAATTACAGAAACTTGTATGTAGTGAAAAATATAAGGACTTATCCGATTATCTAAATTGTTTCTCTTTATGAAAATATCTAATGAAGTTTAATGGAATTTCATAATATTGTGAAATTCAATTTGTTTTGTGCAGAACCTCTCAGGGAAAACAAGACTGTGCATGTTTAAGCGATATGAAAACAGGAATTTGCAAATAAGCAAAAACGAAAGTTTTTTTTTTGATATAGCGAAGTAAAGCCAATAAAGAAATAAACACCATTCACATATTTAATTCTTTTTTCAATATTTTATTTAAAATTTTTTCTTAAAAATTTATTTACATATGTATGTACAATAGTTTTTCTTAATAAATAGGATTTTATTTATAATAATTTTTCTTAATAAATAGGATTTTATGTACAATAATTTTTCTTAATAAAAAGGATTTTATTTAAAATCATTTTAACAACAATAAATAAGATTTTATTTACAATAATTTTAACAACAATAAATAGGATTTTATTTACAATAATGCTTCTTAATAACTAAGATTTTATATACAATTTAAAAATTAACCACTTAACTAAAAATTAACTAATTTTAACTATTTTCTTGCATTCTAGCAATCTCATCTAGCAACATATCAAGTTCGTATTCAGGGTTAGTTTCCTTAATACGAAAATGATACCATGCATACGTGTTAATATTATTTGACCTAATTTTTCTCTTATCGTATACATTAGTCTTATTGAATAAACAGCTTCTATAAGTAGCTAAACTATATTTATCTAATATGGATATTTTTACCCCCTTCGATTTTTTAACGTCATTTTGATTTTGTACACTGAATGAGTACATTTTTGATCACAGCCCAACAAATTCTGTCATTATCTTACCACAGTTTTCATCCTTCATCATGCCTAAAACTTTTTTATTTATTAATAGGAAATTATAAGTATTGTCAGTGGGATAGTCCGTTGTATCAAAATGTTCTTCTATGTCATTTTTTATGTCAGCGTAAAAGTCATCCGTCTTTATTGAATATATAAAAGAGTCCGTGTCCATATAGTTCAATGAGAGTTTTGTCTTAAACTTAGGTTGCATGTACCTGTAAGGCCGAGTGCACACTGTGGCATTTTGTGACAAATATAGCAAAAATAACAGTGGGAACTAGTGGCAACGTTTGTCATTTCCGATATTTTTCGTTGTGTGGCATTACCAAACAAACTGTTTACGTATCTGATGTAAACAGTTGTGAGAATGAGTTGGCTTCATTGCAAACACAAAAAGGAAATGTCAGCGTGTTGACATTTTGACATTGAGAAAATACCGAAAGAATTTTAAATGTCTGGGGGTATAAAAATTTAAAATTATGGAAAACGAAAAAGAAAGTGGAGAAGCCCTGGACACATGACATGACGACATAGTTAATTCAGCTTGTGGAGGTTCGTGAGGCTGTATGGTAACATTCATATGTATGCATGTATATGTAGCACTTATAGGGATAGAAATGCAAAAAAAGGGAAGAAATTTCGGTGCAGTTAGGTCTTTATGCACATGAAATTTTTGGCATCCTGCTTCCGTAAACTGGAATGCAGAGTACAATAGAATCCTTCGGTGGCACGCATATTAAGCCCTGGTATTTTCCACCACTTTCTTTGCCGTTTTTTAGATTTTCTTAATTTTTTTCTTATTATTGATAAACACACGGTGGCACTAGTCAATTGAATAATTTTGCGATTATCCATTTGTATAAATATTAATTAACAAACAACACGAAAATCAAAGTCTCACAATGATATATCAAACGACATTAAATGTAATTATGTCAAAATGAGTTCTTGATGTAGACAACGATACCGTATTGCCATTATTTAGGGATGGGACTCTTTTCTGTCACAAAGACACAACAAAATTGTGTGTCATCGAAAAATTTGATGGGAACGGCACTGCACACATATGAAAATGACACCACAAAATGACAACATTTGAAATGCCAATGTAAACTCGGCATAATGAAAACTATACATTTTCCATTTGGACAACTCAAGTACACAAAATCCTAAGTAAATTGGTTTATTGTAGCAGGTTTTGACTCTAGTCATTTCGATTGCTACCAGATCTTCGGAAAATATAGATAAACTATGAAAATTTGGTTTTGATATCCAATCTTGAGCCCCAAACGATTACAATTCGTTCTCTCCCAATTATTGACAATTTTAACATCTCTCCTCTTATCCACATTTTCCATGGTTTTACAATAGACTGCAGTATTGAGTAGTTTGAAAATTTTTTTCAAAAGCATTTTTAGCAGTGGCTCTATGTCTGTTATTCAGGTCAATATAGCCTTTTAATAATGGAGATTGTTTAAATGCTAGAATACGATGTGTTTTCTTTAAAACTAAGCCACTTTCTAAACATTGTTTCAGAACTCTAAAGTGTATCACGTATGATTGCTTTGTAGAGAAATCGGTTATCAACTTGCTATACTTCGCTTGCAGTGGTTTTTTATTTTCAGCGCAAAAAGGTAGGTCATTATGCAAGTCATGTAAGTGAGAAGGATAATCCAAAGTGACCTCATATACATAACCGTTTGTTCCATTGTCAGATATGCTGTTTATCCAGATTCAGCTCGTCTTGCGATAACCATCTGAACCCGCCATGAGGAAGATATTCCGACATTGCCCAACCGTAAAGGTTATTTGCGTCTAAATAGACAATAAACTCTGAGGGCTTCTCTTTATCGAAATCTTCCAAATATTTGTTATTTGCTTTCGAATATCTTTGGCTACACTGTACGATTCCCCCACGTATACCTTTTTTCATAAAATTGTACATGTCTATGTCTATGTAAAATATTTGCCGAGCATTTAAAATCCGTATTTACCCCAAATACATTACTGGTGTTGCTGATTTGCCGAGTGTAGTTACTCTTCCCCCTCGACCCTTAAAGTTTAAGATGCGTGATGTACATAAACTAATTGCTGAGCTCAACCCGAAGAAAGCTCCAGGTATTGATGGTATTAGTAACAAGATGCTGATGAATCTGCCTCGCACTGCAACTAGAATCTTACTATTTATTTTTAGTGCCATATTACGACTAGAGTATTATCCACACAGCTGGAAGCTTGCCAAGGTCAAAATGATTCCAAAGCCGGGCAAAGATCTTACTAAAGCTGAATCTTACAGGCCAATAAGTTTACTATCAACAATATCAAAACTTTTCGAAAAGCTGCTCATGACAAAATTATCCCCAATTCTAACTGATAGTGGGTGCATACCGGACCATCAATTTGGTTTTAGAAGTCAGAATAGTACCATTGAACAAACGCATAGATTGGTTCAAGTTATAAGAAGAACATTTGAAGAAAAGAAGTATTGTTCTACTCTCTTTATTGATGTTTCTCAGGCATTTGATAAAGTATGGCATGAAGGCCTAATTTTAAAATTGAAGGCATATCTACCAATAAATTTTCTAAAGCTATTGGAAAGTTATATTCTATCCCGGAAATTCATTGTTGTGGAAGGAGGCTTCATGAGTGTTCCCGAATCTATATCTGCCGGTGTGCCACAGGGGAGTATACTGGGACTAGTTATGTATTTGATTTATACCTGTGATATGCCTGTTAGCACTAAAATCCATACATCTACTTTTGCCGATGATACAGCCTTCTTTAGCATGCACGAAAACCCTCACGAGGCATCCCGATATCTTCAGGAACATATTACCCAACTGGAACTATGGTTAAAGTTATGGAGAATTAAAGTAAATGAGCAGAAGTGTACGCAGGTAACATTTACTCTACGAAAAGATACTTGTTCCCCCATTAGAATCAATAATCAAATTGTTCCTCAACATTCACATGTAAAATACCTTGGTATACACCTTGATCGACGGCTTACATGGAAACAACACATTGATTCTAAGCTAACACAAATGAAACTAAAATTAGCTCAGGTACATTGGCTGTTTGGTAGAAATTCAACTCTCAGTCTAGATTGCAAACTTTTGATATACAAGTCACTTTTGAAACCTATATGGTGCTACGGAATTCAACTATGGGGCACTGCTTCAGCTTCCATTGTCGAGAGAATCCAACGGAGGCAAAACAAAATTTTACGTATGATAACTTCGGCTCCATGGTACATCAAAAATTCAAATATACATCGTGATTTGAATATGCGACTAGTGATTGAAGAAATTGCAAAATACGCAGGCAAATATTTAACAAAACTCGAATCACATCCTAATCCGCTTGCTCGTAATATTTTGAACTTTACTGGACACATCCGCCTAAAAAAGAGGGACACAAGGGCTCTTATACTCCACACTCCAGATGGGACTACTTGAAAATAATTTTTTTATTTATTTTTGATTATCACTACTTATGTATTATTTATAACTATCACTAAGTTTATGTCTGACAGTGGTCGGGCCTAATAATTATATTCTAGATTTAAGATTTGAATACTTATTGTTAGTTCATATTTGAAGATACAATAAATAAATACATGCATTAAAAAAATAAAAAAAATAAAAATGTCTATGTCCGTCAATAATTCTAGTTCAATTTTTATGTATTTTAACATTGCATCCCAGGAAAGTCCAAGTGCGGTATAGTATTGTCATGGATCCAGCTCATAAATACCTTTACAAACTTTTCTAAAGTTCTCGAAAATATCTGTCAGTAAGGGGACATCTGTTTTTAAGTAAAGTTCCATGTAAACTTTCATTGTTTTGCAACCAAAATTTTTCCATACCTCTACAGCATGTGAGTATTCCTCTAAAAAACACTCTTTATTGTTCAACTTATTAAAGAAATCACTGCGTGAAGGCAGCTGGCACTCGTCTAATTTTTGGAATGAATTTAGGTACACATAGGGGAAAATACCTTTCTTCTTAATAAGCTGAAATTCTTTTTCTGACTGAAATAAGGAACTTATAGTGTTAAAATCAATATCCGATAAATTGCAGGCTAATGATTCCAAACTCTCAGCCATAAAGCGTAATGTATCAAGAAATCTTATTTCAAGATTATGGCCGTCGCTCATTTCTGTACATTGCGAGAGTGATATATAAAGCTCCTTATTGAGAGGGAGTACTTTCAGTTGCATAGAAGTTTCACCTAGTTCCTTAATAAAAAGATGTGAGTCATAATTTGAGAAATTGTGAAAGTAAACTGGTATAAACTTGGGAATTTGGTAATTTAAATTACAGTTATTGTGGGCTGCACCTCTATATTTACCGCTAATGTGAGAATGATCTCTAACGCGATCTTTACCTAGAAATTTTTGACAAATATGACAACTCACCGCACTATAAAAATTATAAATATCAGAAGGGGATAAAGTATCCATTTGCCTATTATTTACTAAATGATTATTATAAATATCCTCACAATCTTTAATTAAAAATTAAACAAATTTTTGTGAAGCATCTTTCCCTGTATAAATCCTTAATTTATCTAACTTATTGCTATGGAGACACTTAATGTAATAACTAAAAGCACAAGGAGTGTGCTTTTTGACAAGACTGGTTTTACTACGCACATTATCACTAATGTCTTCAAGGATGCATTCGAAGTCTGCGTAAACCACAAAGGGGACATCCATTTTTCTTTGATGCCGCTTAAAGCTTAGAATTGCATCTGGACCTGATATCATAGTTGTCACGATTTTGCCGCATTCTGCCTTATTATTAGTCATGACTAGGGAAAGGATTTTCATGTAAATACATGTTTTCTGTCGTTGATCGTAGATCAACGTAAATAAATTATCTTTGCGAATCAACAAATTGGCATCGATTTGTTAGTGCATATTTTTGCATATTTTATAATAAATACATATTTTTGCATATTTCATTATAAATGTATATTTTTAATACATGTTTTAGTTTTTTCATGCTATAAAACAAATTTTAGTTTTTATTAGTTGCAAAGTATTTAGAAGCTGCATTTTGTATGACTGTGTAAGAACAAAGAAAGTGGAAAACGAAAAAAATTTACGATCGAATATCACAAAAGAATATTCGATATTCAAAAACACCGTAGGAATCCTTCAACTCATTTGAAAATTTTAATACCTTGACTTAAGTCAAGAATACCAATGCCATTGAAAATTAAAAAACGAAACTAGAGCATGGGATAGTAGCCCTTTTAAAACCAAAAATGTTTGTGTAATTTTTTCAGCGCTTTTTATTGGTTCCGCATCAATTCCATGTGGATATAGTGTTTTTAAAGCTCCTTTGCGTGTTGCAGCCTGTAATGAAAAATATCCAGTGATACGATACGGATACATCCTATAGTAACTAGATGGGGAACGTGGCAGAAGGCTGTCGGATACTATATTTCTACTAATAAATTTTAAGATATTTTAAAGTCAAAAAAACTTAATAAATTGACATTTGTACATACATATTATTTCTTTCTTGTTCACACTATAGCCCAATTAGAGGCTTTCGTTACTTCAACTGCTCAAATTGAATTAATTGAAGATGCGGTAAAAAAATTGTGCTCTGAAAGGCAGAATAAGTGAAGAGATTAGAAATAAATTAGAAACAGTTATACAAAAAAAAAATTATGGACTTAAAAAATATGCAACAAATTGCATAAATAATTCTAACAACGAAAACTTAGAAACTGAATATTCCACAAACGAAATAGCAGCATTTAAATAAATTCTGCTGACGTGAAACATTAATTTTTATTACATAAAAGTTTTTTCAGAAAAAATTGTCAAAGATTTACCTTTGACAATTTAAAAAAAAATATTCTTTCATGAACGTACTAAATAAAAGTTCGACGTAACTTTATTTTATTTTCCACATGATTTGACAAAATATTTGTTAAGAAAGCATTGAAGCTAAGCTTTTTAAGTTTTTTAAGTTTTTAATGACAAGATATTTGTTAAGAAAGCAATGAAGCTAATTTTTTTTTAAGTTTTTAATGCTTTTAAATGTTGAAAAAAAGTTGATAAATGCATATTTTATTAGTTTTAAACACATATTTTTAAATTTTTATTGCATATTTTATGTACATAAAACGTGATTTTAAATGCATGAAAATCCTTTTCCTAGTCATGACGTTCTCCCTATGAGTGTACTGGAGACAGCTGTTGCAAAAAATTAATTTATTTCTATAGCTGGTTATTTGATTCCTCAAAAGTCTGTGAATAATAAAAAATAAAATAAAAGATTATAAGTAAAATGTTTCTATTATAAAATATATATAAAACAAGTATATGCATCCATAAAATTAAAGTGTAGTATAATTTTCTAACTTGCTTTGATATGTTCTTTATCAATATGTAGTGATGAACTTCGCCATTCTCCAAAAGCAACAAGTTGACATGGTTCACTTTCTCGTCTTTGGTCACATAATAAGGACCAATGATCTGATTTGCTCCCTCATCATACCCAAATACGTTAACATTTATTGTAGGATTATTTACCTCGAACTCCTTAATTTTGTTTAGTGCTAATGGGTAAGTTAAGTTTTTGAAATTTAACGTTACACCATTTCGCGTAACAATCGTCTCTGCAGAAATGTCCTGAATATTATAAGTACTGCAACGTTCTATATGGTTGTATTTGGTAGTATCCATGGCAGCGATTATACACCACTTGAAGCAGTATTCATCACTATTTTCAATATTGATGCATGCTTTTCTGCCTTCTAATTTTTGAGGTGTGGATATCCAACTTGATCCTTTGACGAGCGAAGATTTGTTGATGTTGATTCCTGCTCGGACTATGCGTGAAAAAGTCCAACCAGAATCTCGCTCTTCAAATTCGGACATTTTGGTTGAAATCTCCTCATCCTGTTTACAGACTAATTATTTAATGTTATCTGCCTTCGTCAGCAAACTCATTTTGGCTACATGTGTTATAACACACAACTCCAATTCTTCTTCAATAATTTTGATGTACTCAGCAACAATACTCACATGTAATTTAATTATTGTATGCTTAGACAAAGAAATTTGAAGTTTCTCAATAAAAATATTCATGTTTTCCTTAATAAATTCTTCTTTTTTATTTAGAATTACATATGTGGCGATATGATTTTTGAAGGCTTTCGATATTTTGTAATATCTCACATTCTCTTCGACTTCTTCTCTCCTAGCATGCGAAGTACTCATTGGAGTTGGCAGAGTTTCTTCTCTTTTTTCTTCTACTTCTCCATAATTTTCCGGTAAACTTATGTCCATAGCATCGTTGTATAAAGTCATTCCAAGGATATCCACACCTTGTTGATGAGGTTGTTGTTTTTGTTGTTGCTGCTGCTCTTGTTGATGATAAGTAAGAGGTTGCCATTGCATCTAATTGGGATTATAATTGTAATTTGGATACTCATATTGCATTGGTACTCCTGATCCCAAAAACTGATTACTCCATGACATTGGTGTAGGGTAACAGTTAGCCATACCGTATTGTTGATATTGGGGATACTGTAGAGGGTGTTGCTGGTGATGAAATGAATTTATCTGCTGTTGACGATTTGGAACAAATGTCTGCGGTTGCTCTTGATTTGTACCCCGACTTACGACCGTTTGATCCTGCATGCTATGACTTTTCACATGATCCAAAAAGGACTATTGGTATTTGTATACCTTATGACATCTATTACACTGATAACCCGCATAACTCATTTTTAATTATTTTATTATTATTTCACTTTAACACAATTGCTGATGATACTACTTGTAAATACAATAAAGTACTGATGTGTTAGTTACAAAAGTTGGCGTATTTATACGAAAATTAGTAGCAGTATCCTTGCAGCATTCACAGTTTTTACTTTTTGTTTCTCTGCTGATGACTGTACTTAGTTGAAACTTTGCTGCTTTAAAATAGTCGTAGACAATGAAAATGATTACATTGCAAAATATAAATGTATTCTACACAGCCACAAAATATTCCACGCACAAGTTCCTTCGATCGCACATACATACATACACATACATACATACATCCATCATACACATACGTACATACATACATGCATCATACATACATACATACAAATATATTTCTTAAACAAATAAACAGAATATAAGCTTACCAGCGACAAACAAATTGGACCCCCACACACAAGTATTAGGGGTGTTCACATACATGAGAACGTTTTATACATAAATAAAATAATTTATTTAATTATTTTTATAATAATCTTTATAATTAATAAGCAAACATGTTTTTTGTAATCCCTTTTACGCTGGTACCACTGCACCGATTTTAAAAACATTATATGGTTTTAAAGGATTTTGTATACAGATGTGCAGAATCTATATTTTATTGAAATCGGTTTAGTATTTTGGGAGCTATAAGCGTTTAAAGTTGCTACTACTACATGCACACATATTACACACGCATTTATTAGCTTACAAGTAAAAAAGAAACAAAACATGATTGTGTGTGGGTTTGTAGTATTTCTCTTCATCTAACAATTTTTTTCTCTTATTTGTTGTTGTATGAAAGCCATAATACTTAAAGGAAGAGAGAGTTGAATAAATTGAATTAACTTGGTTAGTCCCAAATCACACTGTGCAAGTCTTATTGCTAAGCTGATTAGTTTCAAGGAGAGAGAGAGACGAGGGGAACAACAACGTTTCTTTTCCCCCCGTCTCTCTCTCCTAATAAACTATACCGCTTAGCAATAAGACTTGCATAGTGCAAATAGGGACTTAAAGGGATTTTGTTTATGTTTTTTTAATTTCATGTATTATTTAATTATGCTTGCATATGTATGTAAGTTTGTGTGTGGCTGTGTTTTAATGAATTTTTTATGAAGTTTAGATACATTTTCTTTGAATCTTAAATTATTTACATTTTGATTCTAGAATACGGACGGTATATCTAGTAATAAATAAAATAATAAAATAATTTATTTAATTATTTTATTTATAAACAATTTATTTAATATTATTATTTATAAACAATTTATTTAGTGAGGAAATCACAAAAGCACATTCCCACGATTCATATGAGAATCGTCTAGTAGTCATCAAATCTACTTTCTCTGATATTACTGATATAGTATTATGATAACAAATTTCTCCAGTCTCTGACAATTTTTTTTGCAGCATAAGGAAATAATAATAATGTTTTGCCGTCGGCATTTGAAAAAAATAATAATCATGTTTTGCCGTCGGCATTAGGAAAAATTAATAATAATGTTTTGCCGTCGGCATTTGAAAAAAATAATAATCATGTTTTGCCGTCGGCATTAGGAAAAATTATCATGCATTGCAGTAGGCATTAGGAAAAAGACGGACTTATTGAACCACCCTCGAAAAATATTTAAAGGACTTATTGAACCACCCTCGTAGGTATCAAATTTCAAGAATTTTCAAATTTTCAAATTTTAATTTCCAAAATTTAACAATTTCAGCAACAATTTAACAATTTTAATTGTCGCAGAATTGGCAATTCACTACTACTGAAGTTCACTGTTATAAAGGAGACTTCAAGAGTTTGCGCGAATCTATATCTTCCGGTGTACCACACGGTAGTATTCTGGTGCCAGTGTTTTATTTAATATATACTTGTGATATGCATGTGAGCAATAATATCCACACCTCTACATTTGCGATGAGACAGCCTGTATGAGTATGCACGAAAGCCCTTATGAGGCATTCCGCAGTCTCCAGGAACATATTTTTCAGCTGGAAACATGGTTGAACTTATGGAAAATTAAAGTAAATGAACAAAAGTGTGTTGATATAACGTTTACCCTAAGATAAGATACTTTTTCCCAAATTCGAATCACCAATCAAGATATCCCCCAACATTCACAAGTAAAATACTTTGGTATACACTTGGTATACAATAAATATGCCACTAGTGACTGATGAAATTGCAAGATACGCAGGCAAATACTTAACTAAACTCGAGTCACATCCTAATCCACTCGCTCGTAACATGGTGAATTTTACTGGACACATCCGCCCAAAAAAGAGGGACACAAGGGTCCTTATACTCAACACTCCAGATGGGACTGCTTGAAAATACTTTTGTTCCCTTTTGATTATCACTACTTATGTATTATTTATAACTATCAGTAAGTTTATATATATATATATATGCATATATATATTTTTTTAAATGCATGTTTTTATTTATTGTATCTTCAAAAATTAACTAACAATAAGTATTCAAATCTTAAATCTAAAATAAAATGATTAGGCCCGACCATATATATATATTCGAATTTCAAAAAAAGGAAAAACTATTTTCAATTTTTAGTTAATTTAATTATTATTTTTCGAACTTCATTTGTTTCTATATTAATGATTTGAACAGGCTAAAGTTTAGTGGCCTTCGAAAACGGCTGTTCCGTTCAACTATGTGTTGTCAGAATATTCACAACTAACTTTGGTGTTATTTGTTTATTAATAATTATCACGCGTAATTTGGCTTAAAAAGCGATACGAACACTTTAGCCTGTTCAAATCATTAATATAGAAACAAATGAAGTTCGAAAAATAATAATTAAATTAACTAAATTAATAGTCGTTGGCTTGTGGCAAAAATTAAATAAATATACTTAATAGTAACAAACCAAAAAAGTTTGTCTTAAGTAGAACAAAAATAAGCAAATCAACTAACATGTCTATAAATAGTAAAAAACAAACGACAATGGTGAAACTGTTGTATATTTAGAGATGGTAAAGTGAGCTTTCATTACAAAAAATCTTTCAGCAAATTGAAATACGATGAATCAAAACAATTCACATATTCCATTTGCAATAAAGTGTCGTATATAAAGAAGAAATCTACATCAACTGAACCACACACAGTGAACCAAACACAAAAGAACGCTGAGCCGTTCAAATATGTGTTGTCAGAATATTTACAACTAATTTTGGTGTTATTTCTTCATTAATAATTATCACATGTAATTTGGCTTAAAAAGCGATACGAACTTTAGCCTGTTCAATCATTAATATATTTTCAAAGGAAACAGTATGAAAAATAGTTAAATTCTTAGTGATATAGTTGAGAAGATATGTGGCGTGCAAAAAAGTAATAAATTCCGTTTTTACCCATTTTGACCGCCCAAAAATTCCATACATTGAAAAAATATCAAAACGGGTCCTCTTATTTTTTAATAACATTCGTATGTTTTTAGAGTTTTTATGCTACTTAATGGTTTTTCCGAGATATAAAGTTACTGATTTTAAAGTTTTTACCCGTCTTCGCAACGCAAAGTTGGGTATTGTGTTTATCAGTCTATGTATGTGTGTATGGATATATGTATATATCGAGTCATAACCGCACAAAAAGCTTAAGTAACAAAAACAAAACTTTACAGGAGAAGGTTTTTTTAATTATCTTCGCTGTTATTTCAGTTAATTCATTGAATTTTGGTATTTAAGTGTTATTATGCTAAATATAAGTACACTATGCAAGTCTTATTGCTAAGCTGATTAGTTTATTAGGGGTGAGAGACGGGGGGAAAAGAAGTGTTTCTATTCCCCTCTTCTCTCCCTCCTAATAAACTAATGAGCTTAACAATAAGACTTGCATAGTGTGATTTGGGACTTACTATGATAACGGTATCTTTTGTCCTTTAACCTTTTTTTGCTGTCTCCCTGACAACCTAATGTTTATATTTTTGTGTTGGTTAAGCTAAAAAAAAACATTTTTTAAGAAAAAGTAAATATCAGTTTTTTACGTAAAGTTGTCTCCAAATTGCTTAATTATTGGCTTCTTGATGGGCTCCATGTAGTGAATCTTCTACAGACTTATGACTTTTCAAATTAAAGAGTTCGCTATTAAATTTTTTGTGTATAGTTTTACTGATGGAAAGAATTTTCAAGTCCATATACTCTGTGAATAAATTTTTAATAAGTTGCTACGTACCTAAACTGAATTGGCGACTATATCAGTTTTTTTGCCTGAATCGCGTAATTAAATTTAAATCATTATAAACTGTTTCAGAGTTATCAAAATAACCATATTTAAGACTTATGGATGGCTTTTCTTTTCAAGTTTGGAAAAATACCCCCTTATGCAAAAAAATATTTTAATTTAGCTTTAAAGTTCATAGTAGTTGATAAGCACTTTAAGGCTAACATAGCTTTATTAAAAAATCATATGCAAAAGACAACTTTAAATATTTTGTGATTTAATAATAAATACTGGTAACACCACCGTGTTCAACACACAGTTCACAGCTTATGATGTACAAAATTGAATACAATTTCATTCGGGTATTCAAATATTTTTTTTATTTTATTAAATAAATTTTTATTATCTTGAAGTAAAGCAACCTAATTTAAAAAATATGACCTTCTGACTTAATAGGAAAACAGATAAACACAACCATGAAGTAAAAGTAAAAAAATGTGAAAAATTATCACAATTTGTTTTATTCGAATGAAACGAGTGTTTGAATATCCAGCTTTTTTCGATTTGTTTTGACTGTATGTACATCACTAAAACATTTTTGTGTAATTGTATTTATTTTAATATTTTTTTTATGGATTTTGCTATGTATTTCGAATCAGTTGGATAATTTGGTGATGCTTCCCATTACATGACAGAAATAACAAATTTAAGATAAGAGCAGGCACTTCTAGCTTCATTTTCAGATGTAACATAAATCAGTATGTGCTATATTAGTAAAAATATTTGAGGTACAAAATACACATTTTGGAAATATCAATTTAAAGTAGTCTTAACAAACGTGGGTGCGTACTTTAGAATTTTTTTAGAATACAACTTTACTTAACATTGCTTGGCAAAGCTTTATTAAGTTTTTTTGCATAAGACCCTTAATATACAAAAATAGTAACCCCCTTATGCAAAAAAATATTTTAATTTAGCTTTAAAGTTCATAGTAGTTGATAAGCACTTTAAGGCTAACACAGCTTTATTAAAAAATCATATGCAAAAGACAACTTTAAATATTTTGTGATTTAATAATAAATACTGGTAACACCACCGTGTTCAACAACCACTTCACAGCTTATGATGTACAAAATTGAATACAATTTCATTCGGGTATTCAAATATTTTTTTTTATTTTATTAAATAAATTTTTATTATCTTGTAGTAAAGCAACCTAATTTAAAAAATATGAGCTTCTGACTTAATAGGAAAACAGATAAACACAACCATGCAGTAAAAGTAAAAAAATGTGAAAAATTATCACAATTTGTTTTATTCGAATGAAACGAGTATTTGAATATTCAGCTTTTTTGCGATTTGTTTTGATTGTATGTCCATCACTAAAACATTTTTGTATAATTGTATTTATTTTGATATTTTTTTATGGATTTTGCTATGTATTTGGAATCAGTTGGATAATTTGGTAATGTTTCCCATTACATGACAGAAATAATAAATTTAAGATAAGAGCAGGCACTTCTAGCTTCATTTTCAGATGTAACATGAATCAGTATGTGCTATGTTAGTAAAAATATTTGAGGTACAAAATACACATTTTGGAAATATCAACTTAAAGTAGTCTTAACTAACGTGGGTGCCTACTTTAGAATTTTTATACAATAATTTTTTTAGAATACAACTTTACTTAACATTGCTTGGCAAAGCTTTATTAAGTTTTTTGCATAAGACCCATAGCCTTTAAAACAATGGTAACTCACTTTAATACAATCATATTTTTTGGATTAGGTGTAGAGTTGAATGATGGGCTTTATCGTGATTCGCGTATTCCGACTTCGAATAAAAAACTAGATTAAAAAATACTTTATTTATTTACTTTTATTTTTTTTGTAGAAAGAATTCTAATGATATGTTCGTGGATTTACATAATATTTGTATACTAGTATATACGCAGTATATACCTTATAAAATAATGAAAACGAATTATAATTATAGCTATCCAATTTTTAGCGACAGTCGTTGAAAAAAGTCTGTCCAAAAAAACTTATTATTATTCAAGGACTATGACCATATTTAGGGGAAAATTATGTAGAAGAAATGTGTTGCATTATAACAAATTTTTTATAACAAAAATGGTTTCAAAAAATTTTCCGAAATTCGCCGCATTAAAAATTTATGGTGCCAAAAGTGTTTATAGCCAGGATAGATTATTTTTTAGGTGAAAAGTGCAATGCGCATGGCCGGTAGGTATGCGAAACTGCCGGTGGAGCGAATAATATAAATACTTTAGGCAATTTGGGTGGCCCAATGTGTATTCAAGTTTTTTCAATGTGGGGGTGTGTGTATCAGAATAGGCTGTTCCATCTTGAAGTCGTCTGTAGTTAATTATTTTAAAAATAGATAAGTATTAACAATGCAAAAAATGCAAAATAAATTATTCAACTATTGCTAATATCGAAAATAAAATATTTCAATCAAGTTGTTTAGTCGAAAAATTGCAATAGACCAAAAAATAAGTAAACTATTTTTCTTTTACAAAACAAATATGCATGTATTTAACATCGTATGTATGCATATACGTCGTCCGATGTCGGTGAAGGGTATATAATATTGGGCTAATCCAAATATAGCACTCTTATTTGCTTTATTTTCAAAACTAAATTTTAGCTAAAGTAACATGTTGCTGTTACAAAAACTGTAAACAAAAAATAATTTTTACTTAAGCTTAAATTGTTTTTGCTATAAAATTGAAACGGTATATCCTATGGTTGTAAAATTTTGACATACATATAATGGCAATGTTAACAAGTTAATGATTTTTATAAAAAAAACGCATTTCGAAAATCATGTTGGTTAGGCTTATTTGGCGGTAATGGCTCGATATGTATGTATGGGTGTTCCTTTGCCGCACTATATAAACCGAAGGTGTGCACCAATATTGATGATTCTTACGTCAATCCATTTGTCTTAATCGCGGGAGTGTCCTAATAATATGTCAGTTGCCAAAATATGGCGGCCAACAGACGCCGTAAATACGAATACAATAAAAAGTCGCCGAACTATATCAATATGGGTATCATTCGACAGATATTTTAAAATCATCTTTAACGTTCTATTATGATTTTTCATATCTAATGACCATTTAGGATATTTATCAGTTCAAAATTGGTCGCAGTCCCTCTCTTTATTCCCTTAGCATTCGAGTTTCCAAAAAAACCCTTCTTAGTGGATCTATACATCGGAAAAGAAAACCACACAACAAATTTCAGCTCTCTAATTGTAGCCGTTTGGGCTGGGCGATGATGAGTCAATGAATGAGAGAGTCAGGTCATATAGTTTAAGTATATAGATTTAAGATTTGAAAGCTTTGTTAGTTCAAGTATTAAAAATCTGCTATCAAACAGTCTTTCGTTTTTTCAAAATCGAGTTCTACATTAAAAGTAATTGTTTTAACAATTAACGAAAAAAAGGGTTGTCAAGTAATCATTATGTAGATCGGGTCCGACACAAACTAAAACGATATCTATTCGTAAACAGGTTTATCCCCTACTGTACATACTTTATATAATTATACTTTGTGAACATATCTTTGTATATTAATTTTTTGTTTTTATAGGAATCAGAGACTCTTCACTCTTCTTTGGATTATCCTGCCAATCGTGATGGAAAATTGATAGAAAATCGTGTTGAATTAAAAAAATACTCTCAGCTATCAAAAAAAGATGAAAACTGTTCCCATGATCCAATATATTCTGAAATAGAAGATGATAGCTTTATTTTATCAGGAACCTCGAAGTTTGAAAATCGCACTAGAATTCATCATTTTCTTGTAGGTGATAATCCGGAAGTTTTTTATACAAAAGTCAATAAAAGCAATAAATTGAACAAAGATAGTATACAAAGGAAAGAACAAAAGCCACAAATGCCGTTAGCCAAAATTATGAAAGATTCATTAAAAAGTAAGAAAATCGTAACTAACCTTGTTCCATTACCACCGCTTCCAGAGCCTACTGAAAGTGAAGGTTCTTCATATTATTTGACGTTGCCATCAACTTTACCATTGTCGCAATCTCAATCGTTAAACAACGTAAGAGTAACCGAAAAAAACTCGTCACCTAAAAGGCATCGAAATCTTAGTAAGTCAGATTTATCTCTTCATCGCAGCGAAATATTTTTGGAGAATTTGTGTAAAAGCGAATTGTTTGTGAACCCAGGTTTCAGGAGAAACATATTTGAAAAATTAGAAATGGTATGTTTGCCTTTATTTACCTGCAATATTGTGCACTATTTGTATACTCCTTTAATTTTAGCACAAAAATACTGCTCATAGCCTGGGAACGTGCAGAAGTAAAAACTCAATTAATCAACCATCCGATAATGATATTTCTTGCATGTTAGCTCGGACCGATTTAGAGATTGCATGCTATGATTCAGTATCTTATGAATTGCCAAACGATGAAGTCGGTTTACACAATGCTACAACTGCTGGCAGTAATATGGGTTTAAGTAAAATCGTTCCACCATCGTGTAATAACCAAAGTACACCTAAGAAGCAATCTTTTGTAACAGAGGTAGAATTTTTTATTGATTCTCATTAGTAATGCGTAAAACAAAATGCTACCTTCATATTTAACAAAAAGCTAAAATATGTGCATACATTACTATGAGAAAACTGACATACATAAAGCTTTTAGCAAAGAAAATAAATTTTAATATATTGGAAAACTATTACTAACTCTGTCACTGATAAAATGCGAATATCATTTGGGCTTATGAAAATGTATTATATATACACACGCACACGATGGAGTAGTTACTTAGTAGTTGTGTAATGGGCGTCCTGGGGCGATTAAAATTGTTAAATTTGGGCTGAAATAGTGAAATTTGGGTAATTAAAATTTTAAAATTTGTGTGAAATTTGAGAAATTGTGTTTTCGGTGGCGCTTTGATGTTTCTTGTATACATTAGGAGTTTTTGTTTACATTAACTTTGTGTGAGCGGGTGATTTTTTTTGCTAACATTAATTCTGCGATAACGGGTGATTTGTTTTGAAGTTTCTTATGAGTGTATATGCCAACGGGAAAACGTGAGTTATTTATTCTAATGCTAATGAAGGTGTTGCTAACTGTGGGAATTTAAGGCTGACCGTGATTTGAGTGGGTGGGGTTGTTGCCGTAATATGTGATCATAGAAATTTGTGGGTGTGCCTGTCTGTATGTGAGAATTTAAGCGGGGCCTTGTTTGGCAAGGGGCGGGGTGTACGTATGTCAGTGTGTACGTATGTCAGTGACAATTTTAGTCTAATCGTGATTTATGAGGTGCGAGGTGTTCTAGTAATATGTACCCAGGGGAATCTGTATGTTTGTATGTCTGTGGCAATTCAAGGCTGACCATGATTTGGGTGGGTAGGGTTGTTGACGTAATATGTAGCTATGGGTATTTGTGGGTGTGTCTGCCTGTAGGAGTTTAAGGCTGATCGTGATTTGAGGTGGGTGAGGATGTTATTGAGGTAGATTGATTGTGTGTATGTATGTATGTATGTATGTATGTAAAGCTTACAGTACACGGCATGTAAAAAGCCACATGCGTATGTAGCGATGACGTCGCGAGAATTTTCAGCATGTTCGTTGCATTTTCTAAAATTACTAGTAGTGGCTAGATGCCGTAAAATTTGTATAGTGTTTTTATTCCAAAATACATATGTGGCACATGTAGCCGAATCGAAGACATTTTCTGAGGCAGCTCGTCTGTAAGCATGTTAATATATACATGTACATATGTTGCTACTACACGGCATGTAGCAAATGTAGCATCGTGATGACGTCAAAATTACGTCAGAACCACATGCGCAAATGGTTTTTTACATGCCGTGTACTGTAGGCTTAAGAATTTAAGATGATTGTGATTTATGAGGGGCGAGGTTTTCTAGTAATATGTAACCGAGGGAATCTTTATGTTTGTATGTCTGTAGGAGTTGAAGGCTGACCATGATTTGGGTGGGTAGGGTTGTTGACGTTATATGTAGCTGTAGGAATCTATGTATATATATATGTCTGTAGGAGTTTAAAACTATCCGTAATTTCGGGTAGGTGAGAGTGTTGTGTTGTTGAGATTAATCTTGTATATTGTGTATGTATGTATGTATGACCATAGGAATTTGTGTATGTATATCTGGGGGAGAATTTAAGGCTGGTCTTGATTTATGAGGGGTGGGGTGTTGTTGAAATTTTCTAGGATTTTTCTTAGATGAATTCTGATATGTGTGTGTGCGTCTGTGTCTATGTTTTTCTCGCACTGGTATTTATATGTAGGTGGAAATAAATTGTTTTCAATATCGACATTTGGTACTATAAAATACTATCATACATCTGAACTTCCCTAATCCTAGTATGTTTTTATACTTACGATCAGCGATGCCAACTTGGTGCTTTTGGCACTATTTTTAGTGCTTTTTGAAGACTCAAAACGCCAAATTTTGAGCGTTAGTGCCAAACTAAGAAAAAGCACTAAGTAGTGCTTTTAAGAAAATTACGTATTACTTTGCGAATTTATTTGTTTAGTATAAAGCATGTCTTTTTCGTCTGATATATTTCATTAAAAATTTTGGTAATATTGCCGAAATAGAGAATAGCTTAGAAAACGCTTTTTGCATTTCAAAATTTCGCTTTTTAGTGCTTTTTTAAAATTCTAATGTGCTTTTAGAGCCAAAAAAGTTGGCATCACTGCTTACGATTGCTTTATATTTTCTCATGCTTAAATTTGCCTCGCGTTAAAGTCTGCCTGTGAGAAATTTGTTTATATTACAGATTTTGTTTATTTAACTACATCCGCCTTCTTTGACTCGATGACTTTTTTCTACCTCCAGAGAAAAACCAAATTAAAATCAGTAAAAACCATGTTGAATTAATAAAAAACATTAACGAGGGTTTAAGCTGGATTCACCCATTGTTTCCGAAAAAATTTTTGTCCAGGCAAAAATTTTTTTACTGAGAGTTTTCTGCAGCACGATTCATCCATTTCGAACATTTTGTCTGTAAAATCAAAGCTACCATATGAAATACGTGTATAAACGATGTATGTAAATTAATTTTACAAGTGCCAGCTTAACGGCAAATGATTACAATTCGCTGTTTTTTTATTGTTTCATGGAATTTCTTCGTTCAATTCCATATGTATATGTTTTATTTTTCAATTTTCCTTTATTTCTACTGTAATTAATACAATTTAATTTATTATTCATATAACATGATGTGCCAGCCCAGTTCAACTTCGGCAGGAAAATTAAAATACTTGGCAGCTGCGTTCTATTTTGTCCGGACAAAAACCAATTCAAGCTGAGAGTTGTTCGTAAAAAATATTTTCTCTCTCTCAAGAAGAGAGACATCAAACTACATATAAAAAAAATTTTGTCCGGACAAAAATTTTGTTCGGAAACAATGGGCGAATCCAGCTTAAGTCATATTGAAATTCCTTATTTCAATATGGAAAAATATTAATTTACAGTATTCATTTATTAAACTCATTAGTTTGTACACTCAAAATATTCCATGCTTAAAAATACGAAATATTTTTTCGTAAAATAATTTTTGTGCAATAAACGAAATTTTTGTACATTTTACGAAAATATTTGTGGCTTATGCAGGAAAACAGATTTTGTAATTTTACGAATTTCGTTAAGTTACAAAAATTATTTCGTACAATTATTTTCGTATATAGTACCATATTTTTCGTTTATTTTATTGAATTTAGTATAAAATAAAACATTTTTATAAAATTGGAAATTTCGTAAAATAAACAAATTTCGTTTTGTTAACATTATGTTTACAGTACCAAATTATTCGTAAATTTAAACAAGTTTTGTGAATTTTACGAAAAAAATTTATATATAAAATAAAAACTGTTGTTTTGTTTTAGTTTTTAATATTTCAATAAAAATAAAAATTTATAATTAAAAAAATAGTTTTCGGCTTATACTAGGAAGACAACTGGAACGAATGACAAATCTCGTCCACGGCACACCAACGACGAATAAGTACCGGATCTTATAATTGATAATTGGATAATCGGTTGTTTGTGCAGAGAGATAAAATTGTTTTCGTCGTTCATAGGCGTAAGAAATACTCGTATAAATAAATATATCACAGATTTCGTCCATTTTTCAATGTAAAAATAAGTAAAAAATCTGATAGAATAGGCGTTTATAACGCGTGTTGTGTAACTTGCCATTTTTCATGCGGTAAAGTTTTCAAACGCACGATACTTGTAGACGAACTGACGCGTGTTATGTACTTCTACCTTTATATCGTTTCTTAGAGACGGATGATGAAGACAAGTTCAAAGAAGTAGAAGACACTGAAGAAAATAAAAATTATTTCTGATTAAGAATTCACTATAGTTCAATTAAAAATCTAAAAATGTCTCAATTCATCATGGGCACGTGACAAAAATATGTTCACTTTGCAATCACTGTTCACTTGGCAATCACTAATGTTCTAAAACCAAATAAACGGGAGAATGCAACAACAAAAGTAACATAATATCCACTACTATAATACTTATATGCATGTACCGACGGTACATCGAATAAGTAAAAATAATTAATGTGATGATCGTAAAAGATATGCAAGAATAGTTAAACATACGTAGGTAGAGTAATATAACTTCGTGCTAACCTAAATAGAAAAATGAAAAAAAAAATGGAAAAACAGGGGAAATAAATAGTGATACTCACATATGTATTTACCAAAGGTAAATCAATAATTGTACACAACAATCATTTCTCACATTCCGTTTCATTAGAATTTACGTTAAATAGCTGATGTTAATAACAATCTCTACCCAAGTAGATAGACTAGGGTGCTGATGAAGTGCGTTGCTGCACAGAAAAATATCGGTATTTCCCCCAGCTTAAAAGTCTAATTTAATTTTTCTTCTCTTCTTTAGAAACTCACATTAATTAATTAAATATTTCATTCAATAAAAAGAATTGAAATTACTGAACTCAAGCCTGAATAAAAATTATTTCTGATTAAAAATTCACTATAGTTCAATTAAAAATCTAAAAATGTCTCAATTCATCATGGGCACGTGGCAAAAATATGTTCACTTGGAAATCAATGTTCACTTGGCAATCACTAATGTTCGAAAACCAAATAAACGGGAGAATGCAACAACAAAAGTAACATAATATCCACTACTATAATACTTATATGCATGTACCGACGTTACATCGAATAAGTAAAAATAATTAATGTGATGATCGTAAAAGATAAGCAAGAATAGTTAAACATACATAGGTAGAGTAATATAACTTCGTGCTAACCTAAATAGAAAAATGAACAAATTGAAAAACAGGGGAAATAAATAGTGATACTTACATATGTATTTACCAAAGGTAAATCAATAATTGTACACAGCAATCATTTCTCACATTCCGTTTCATTAGAATTTACGTTAAATAGCTGATGTTAATAACAATCTCTACCCAAGTAGATAGACTAGGGTGCTGATGAAGTGCGTTGCTGCACAGAAAAATATCGGTATTTCCCCCAGCTTAAAAGTCTAATTTAATTTTTCTTCTCTTCTTTAGAAACTCACATTAATTAATAAAATATTTCATTCAATAAAAAGAATTGAAATTACTGAACTCAAGCCTGACTAAAAATTATTTCTGATTAAAAATTAACTATAGTTCAATTAAAAATCTAAAAATGTCTCAATTCATCATGGGCACGTGACAAAAATATGTTCACTTGGCAATCACTGTTCACTTGGCAATCACTAATGTTCGAAAACCAAATAAACGGGAGAATGCAACAACAAAAGTAACATAATATCCACTACTATAATACTTATATGCATGTACCGACGGTGCATCGAATAAGTAAAAATAATTAATGTGATGATCGTAAAAGATAAGCAAGAATAGTTAAACATACGTAGGTAGAGTAATATAACTTCGTGCTAACCTAAATAGAAAAATGAAAAAATGGAAAAACAGGGGAAATAAATAGTGATACTTACATATGTATTTACCAAAGGTAAATCAACAATTGTACACAACAATCATTTCTCACATTCCGTTTCATTAGAATTTACGTTAAATAGCTGATGTTAATAACAATCTCTACCAAAGTAGATAGACTAGGGTGCTGATGAAGTGCGTTTCTGCACAGAAAAATATCGGTATTTCCCCCAGCTTAAAAGTCTAATTTAATTTTTCTTCTCTTCTTTAGAAACTCACATTAATTAATAAAATATTTCATTCAATAAAAAGAATTGAAATTACTGAACTCAAGTCTGACTAAAAATTATTTCTGATTGAAAATAAAAAATGTCATTAGACTTATCAGTATTACTTGTTTTGTACCTTAAAATAAAAAATTTACAAAAAAAGGAAAATTTATCACTTACTAACAAAATATACGAATTGTGCTAGTGGTACCAGGTCACGTTTTTGGGGCTAAAGCCTGTTGTAACTCGGTTTGACTTTACATAACAACAATTATGTCTATAATATAAATTTTGAAGAACAACACAACCTTTTTTTTTAGAGATATTAAGCGTTTCTATTATTTACCGTTCTGGAGTTATGGCTCCATATGCCATCTTTTTTGAAAAAATTTGGTTTTTTTAAGATTTGAGCGACGAACGACGCGGGTTAACGTCGTTTAATCGAGCTCAAATTTCGGCTATCTCAATATCTGAAAAAAATTGTTATCTGGAGGTCAAACGAACTAGATTTCGAAATTTTTTCCCCCTCTATGAGATCCGGTCACTCTAGTATACATACATATCTACAAATTGATTTTTCTATAGTAATAGTAACTATAATAGAAATATTTCTTATGCTTAATTTACATTGTTTTTTAAAGTTGATGCAACGTTAGAAATTTTTGTGGTATAAAATGTTTTCTAACCATAGGCTTTTTTCTTCACCTTGCATTGCCTTTTGAAAATGTATAAACATTTTTAAATGTAACTAATACTGATAGTTTTTTTTTTTGGTAGCCAACTTACTTCTTTTTTTATTTTTTATTGATAAACATTTAAAATCAAAAAGGAAATTATTGTTTTTATAATTGTTGAAAACAATCGCTACTTTTTTTGCGATGAAATCATTTGAATTACTTTTGAAACCTTGTTATTTTCTATATTGCTTAATTTATAAGACTTTTAGAATTTGTCCTTTGGTGGTTATATATTCTATTATGCGATCATGAATAAGAATGCAGTAAGCTGATATTCTTGGTGCAATATTAGCTGCTGTTTCAAATGCTATTTTTATATCAATCGGTCCATTATTGAGTGATTCATTCTGATGACTGACATCTACTACAATAATAGGAGCTTTTGTCTTAAACTCTGATGCAATTAGAAGCGGTTGAGATTCTTTCATATAGTAGCTTTGTTGGAATCTTAGATACATATCATATAGAATTGCATATCGTTCATTTTTAAACTTTATGTTAAGATCATCATATGGATATGAGACTGAATTTAAATGTACTTTTAAATTAGCCAAATCACAATGAACAAACTTATTTTCTTGTTGAAAAGCGATAAATACAAAACGGGGCGTTCTCTATTTGCAGCTTAACATTCCAAATATGGCTAGTACCTGTGTTTAATTGTGGACTAACATGACAATCCCAACTGCGAAATGCCATAGGTATAGAAGCACCATTGTTAATAATTTTTATCATATTCAATTTTCTAAAGTCGGATAATTGTACATGTGGGATTCTCCATGAGATGAGTGAAATTGTAAGTTTAGCTTTTTCAGTAGAAACACTCGAGCGTATAAGATTTTCATCATTCTTATTGCGCAAGAGTATCAATTCATGTTTTCCATTTAGTATAACTTTGTTGTAGTCTTCAGCGAATCCTAGAAGCATTTTTAGAGGTACATAGAAATTGAAAAATCCATTTTCAAGAGTGACATCGTCAATTTTGTTCCATCAAGCATTTTGCATCACATTGCTTTCTGATGGTGACAGAGAAACCAAATATTTTATGGTGCTTGTGGCTCCTAAATATCTTGTATGGTCAATTTCAATTCCATTAAGCTCAGCGAATTTCATCAAATAGATATGCCACAAAATTGTTTTTTAATGAAAAGTTCTCCGAAGAAGAAGAAGATTTGGCCTTATTATCATTGGCAACAAACCCCTCTACATAAATATAGCTCTCACTCGGTAGCACGTAAAAATCTTGATTTTGTGTTGAAATTCTAATTTCATCATTATTGTTGTAAGATTGTAAGTATGGTACATATGTATGATAGTGTCTTTTGATTATATTGTCATCACACAAGGGTTTATCTAAGACATCTATTATTGAACTCATTTTGTCTTCAATTTAAAATTCAAGGACTTTAGAAAATTTTTATTTGATGTTGTTAGAGCTTTTTGTTGAGCTGGTCGCTTTAATGTTGTTGTTCTTGCTGCTATATTTTTCAATGTATTTGTGTTGTATAATAATGCTTATTTAGTTGGCCTTAAATGGATTCGTATTGTAATTTCCTTTCCTCGGAAATTAATTAAATCACCATGTTGATCAAGTACGCGCAGCGCTAGTGAACTTATCTCTCTGGTGTTTACAGGTAAATATATGAAATTTCTTGGAACCTCATCTATTTTATAGCCTGGAGGCACATTAATCGGAAATTCATGAAGTTTATGCGAATTGGAGTTATTCATATATGTGTTTATAACGATACTACTTTCAATTCGCAAGAGATTCACTTTAAAAATATTAACTGGAAGATCTGAATAATAATATTTGTTTGGTGTTAGGATTTTGCTATTGAATCCTAAAAGTTTTCCAATTGTATTGTCTTTATTAAAATATACAGGATCCTTGGAACTATTAACTTTAACTTGCATTGTATTGTTATTAGCTTCAATAAAAATCTTATTTTCTGGGCAGAGTCGTTTGTATTGCTCTTCTATAAAATCAACTATATCATTTAATTCGTAAGATCCAATTGGTATTTCAATTATATGTTCCCCTATATGAAACATATTGTTGTAGGTGTCTACATTTGGAATACTGTTGTATGAATTAAAATCAGTTATAGCACACTCATATGCACCATGTAATTCAATAGGAGGAAAGTAACTAGCAGATAGTTATGATGAGTTAGAGCTCAGAGTAAGTGTTATCGACATTATAACAGACTGATAACAATTAAATAATGTCTAGTACAGAGTATGGTTTATAAGCATGATTTACATATTTATTTCATTTTCTAATTTTAAAATTAACATTAGTTTCTTAATATTAATGCCATTGTTGTTGATGGTATTGATGTTGTTGTTGCTAATTTAGTTTTTCTTCCAACTATAATATTTCATCTTTACTTATCCAAGAATTGTGTTGATTAGAAAATCCCAACCATTTAACATATACCTCCTTCCCTTTAATTTTAAGAACCTTTTCAACTAGATATGTATTTGGAAATCTAGTTTTTGAAAGTTCCTCAGTATAGAACCCACCTTTAATAGGATTGCCAAGATAATCTTCTAATATGTATGTTGCAGGATTTGTATTTTGAACTCTTGTAATTGGAGTATAACCTTTTTCAAATGTGTGCGTATTTTTGCTTAAGCGAACATGATCTCCCACATATTTAGCAGCTTTTCCTCATTTATTGTGTTGACTTCAATAGGAGACATTTTAATGGTACGATGAACTTTTCTATTGTATGCATTGAGTAAATCTTTATATATATCAATCCACTTATACGAACCATTAAAGCTAAATTCTTTCCACATCATCCCTTTTAATGTTCTATTAAATCGTTCTACTATTGATGCTTTCATGCTGCTATATGTTGAGTAGTGATTAATGTTGTATTTCTGCATTAATTTACCAAAGTGTGTATTGAAAAATTTTTTACCATCATCCGTTTGCAAGTTTTTGGAACTCGTCCTAATTGAAAAATATTTTCCATTGCCTTGCTTGTTTCGAGTGCAGTTTTTGTTTTCAGCGGTACTGCCCATGCAAATTTTGAGAATGTGTCAATTACAGTCAACAAATATCGATAATTTCTATTTTGCGATGAATAAATACCCATTTCAACTAAATTAGCTTGCCAAAGATCATCTAATCCTTTCATCACAACTCTGCGACGCGCAAAATGTTTTCGTGCTTGCTTATGGAGTTCGTTTACTAAATTTCTTTTTGAAGACATTAAGTTGTTTTTAAAGATTTTTTGCAGATTGTTGCGATCTACTTGACGCACTTTCAGCTATTGATACAAACATGTAATTTTCTAATCTATACATTTTTTTCATTTAGCTGTTCAATTTGTTCTTCAAAGGATGTTTTAATTTGTAGAATATCTTTTTCAATTTTATAATTTTCTGCTATATCTAATTTTATTTCGCGTTGTAGTTCCTCAATTTGCATTTGAGTATCTCCTCGTATTATAGTATTGTCTCCCTTAAAGTATGTTAATAATTTCTCTTCTAATTTTTCGATTTGAGTTTGCAAAAACAATTTATTGATAACGTCGTTTTCCTCCAGAGCTTTTGCAACATTTTTGATCCTTTTGTTTTGGACATCAATGTTGTTGTTTGTATCCACAAAGAACCCCAGCAGTTTAGGTGCATTTTTCAAAGAAATTGTGCTGCTAGTATCGTTTAAATAGTGTCCAAATTTATCAACAGACATACTTTATTAAAGTTAGTGTATTATATTCGCTTCACGTTGTTCTTCAATAATTGATACAATCTCGTTATTGTGATTAGTATGACCTGCACCTTGTGATGCGAGCAGTAGTCGAAGTCGATCTACTAACTCATTTGGATCGTCCCAGTATATATAGTTGGGCTTATTGATGTTAAATTGCATCATTCCATCACCTAAATAGCTACCTTTGGGTTTAGATTCTGTTGATTCCAGTAAATTCTTCTGGTTTTTCTCATCAATAAATTTCTTAATAATATGTTTATATTTACATCCTCTAGTACCCTTAATTTGACCATCAGGTTTAAAGTCTATTCTATACGCATTAGTAGTAAGTAGTAGGGAATTGCCAATCCTGCCCCAATTAAAATTGTTAAATTGTTGCTGATATTGTTAAATTGTGGGCTGAAATTGTTAAATTGTTGCTGAAATTGTTAAATTTGGGTAATTAAAATTTGAAAATTGTTAAATTCTTGGAAATTTGTGTTTTTTTGTTTACATTAGGAGTTTTTTGTTTACATTAGGAGTTTTTGTTTACATTAAGTGTATGTCTGTCTGTCTGTCTGTCTGTCTGCCTGATCGTAGATGTTTGTGTGTGGAATATTTTGTGTGAATGTATTAAGGCGGTTCATAGTTTGGCGGTTTTTATGTGTGTGTATATACAGACGAGGAAAATCACGAAAATGATTTTTTCTAATACCAATGGTGAAATAGTGATTATTAATTTTTCCTAATGCCTACGGCAATGCATTATAATTTTTCCTAATGCCGGGCAATACATGAATATTGTTTTTTCAAATGCCGACGGGAAAATGATTTTTCCTAGCGACGACGGGAAAACGTGAAAGTTATTTTTTCTAATGCTAATGTAGGTGTTGCTAGACTGTGGGAATTTAAGGCTGACCGTGATTTGAGTGGGTGGCGTTTTTGCCGTAATATGTAACCATAGGAATTTGCGGATGTGTCTGTCTGTCTGTGAGAACTTAGGTGAGGGCTTGATTTGAAGGGGCGGGGTGTAGTTGAGGTAGATCGATTGCGTGTGTATGTGTGTGTGTGTGTGTGTGTGTTTCTAGGAATTTCAATGTGCGTATTTCTGTAGGAGCTTAAGGCTGATTGTGATTTATGAGGGGTGAGGTGTTCTAGTAATATGCAACCGGGGGAATCTGTGTGTTTGTATGTCTGTAGGAGTTTAAGGCTGACCATGATTTGGGTGGGCGGGGTTGTTGACGTAATATGTATCCATGGGGATTTGTGGATGCGTCTGTCTATAGTAGTTTAAGGCTTATCGAGATTTGAGGTATATGAGGATGTTGTTGAGGTAAATTGGTTATGTGTATGTATGTATGAATGTATTTTTGTAAGAATTTAAGATGATTGTGATTTATTAGGGTCGACGTGTTCTTGTAATATGTAGCCGTGAGAATCTATGTGTATAGACGTCTGTAGAAGTTTAAGACTATCTGTAATTTCAGGTAGGTGAGAGTGTTGTGTTGTTGAGATTAATCTTATATATTGTATATGTATGTATGTATGATCATGGGAATTTGTGTATGTATATCTGAGGGAGAATTTAAGGCTCGTCATGATTTGCAAAAGGTGGGGTGTTGTTGAAATTTTCTTGGATATTTCTTATATGAATTCTGCTATGTGTGTGTATTTGAGCTGGTATTTATATGTAGGTAGAAATAAATTGTTTTCAATATCGACATTTGGTACTATAAAATACTATCATATATCTGGACTTCCCTAATCCTAGTATGCTTTTATACTTACGATTGCTTTATATTTTCTCATGCTTAAATTTGTCTCGCGTCTGTCTGTGTGAAATTTGTTTATATTACAGATTTTGTTTATTTAACTAAATCCGTCTTCTTTGACTGAAAGAGTTTTCTGCACACAGAGAAAAACCAACTTGAAATCAGTAAAAACCATGCTGAATTAATAAGAACCATTAACAAAGGTTTAGTCATATTGAAATTTCTTATTTCAATATGGACAAAATATTAATTTACAGTATTCTTTTATTAAACTCATTAGTTTGTAGATATCTCAATATACATTTGCTATTATATTAAAAATTATTGAATTAATGTGACGAATTCTTATTTTTAAGCTGCAGATTTTCCCTGAGTGTATGGATTGTTTATATTTGCATTGTGCTTTAACTAAACGACGCCGACGCTTCATATATTTTCATGATGTAGATCTAATAAATACTTAAGCATTGATAAGAAATTTGATATGTATACATACATATCTACAAATTGATTTTATGTATGTATGTATGTATGTTCATATATATGTACATACAAATAAGTGTTTAACTCAATCTTTGAATACATTTTTTATTTTATTTTTTGTCATGTGATGTCTGTTGTTGTTGAAATTAAAAACATTTTAATTTTTATCTGCGTTTACTTAAAAGTTTGTGAGGATTTTCTGTTTTAAGTAAAACTGAATTCCTGAAGATATGTACTTACATACTCTATAGTAATAGTAACTATAATAGAAATATTTCTTATACTTAATTTACAGTTTTTTAAAGTTGATGCAATGTTAGTTAGTCAACGTTTGACATTTTTAGGGTATAAAATTTTTTCTAGCTATAGCCTTCTATATTTATTTTGGAAAGCTTGCTTTGCTTTTTAAAAATGTATAAACATTTTTAAATGAAACTGATCCGGCACTTTAACTTAGGTACTGATAGTTTTTTTGTTGTTAGTTAACTTACTTATTTTTTATTTTTTATTGATAAACATTGGAAATCAAAAGGGAGTTTTATATTGTAATTATTATTTTCATAATTGTTGAAAACAATCGCTGCTTTTTGTTTGTTTTTTGTGATGAAATCATTTGAATTACTTTTGAAACTTCACGCGTTTATAAAAATTGTGTTATTTTCTATATTTCTTAATTTATAAGACTTTTAGACTTTGTCCTTTAGTGGTTATATATTCTATTATACGATTATGAATAAGAATGCAGTAAGCTGATGTATTTGCTTACTGCTTCAAATTAAAATTTTATTCAATTGAATAAAGGGAGCTTTTTTCTTAAACTCTGATGTAGTTAGAAGCGCTGGAGATTATTTCATATATAGAATTGGATAACATTTATTTTTAATTTTTAAGTTAAGAAGTACGGATATGAGACTGAATTTAAATGTACTTTTAAATTAGTTAAATCATAATGAACAAACATATTTTCTTCTTGAATAGCGATCAACAGAAAACGAACTCGTTTTCATATAATTTAGGTATACCCTCTCGACGGTTCCTCAGGATACAAGATGATTTTGTATGAAGAAATTTCTGTTGCATTTTTTTATATACATATGTATGTTTATTTTATGAAGGGTGAGCACCTAGGGCTTTTATTTGCTGTTCTATATGATTTTTTCTCATTTTATTAAAGTTCAACGTATTGTGTATATATTTCTGAAATGTTTAAGTGTGCTTTGTGTGGCCATCGGACAGAGTGTACGTATTAGTTGGTCAGTCAGTCTCTTTTTTTATTTATTTTTTTTCTTCTAATGTGCCACTCTTTTTTCAGATTTTACTACTTGGAATAGAATATTTTTGTCTAATTTTTTGCTGGGTATATACATTAGGTATGTAGAAATTAGTTTACTTACAAAGAAATGTATGTTTAATAAACAACTATTGTAGCAAATCGATCTCAAATAACTCAGTTACCTCTACCAGCAATTCACCGTCGGTGTTTTCATAAAGTGTTAGAAACAACGAAATATCTATGTTTGGGAGAATTTTTTTTTCCTCAAGTAGGTATTTCTACATGAGGTTTGCTGGTTGACTCCTATCGCATTCATATGTAATGATTATTCACTTAAAAAAGGTCATCATCACCATCAATCACTCCCGTATACAATACATTCATGAGTTGGGTTGATCCAGATACAATTGCTGTCTCATCACCTTCTAACAACTTTATATATTTTGCTAGTATGCATGCCTTAGCATGCTTCTATCGATAGTGACGTAAGAGTCCGAGATGTAGTAGTGTTACAATTAAAAATCTGTACTATTAGTATTTACCAGTTCGCTCTTTTGAATTTTTACAAAGTAGATACATATGTATGTATGTATTTCATTGACCACAAAATCATAAAATTTCTTTGCTTACAAAATTGTATGACGTGAGGATTTTTTTTTTAAATTATACATGCTTCGGCATGCTTTCATTTTTTTCTGTAAATTTATTTAATACTCATACAGATATAAAGTAAGATCTGTTTACAGTATGCATGCTTCAACATGATTCTAGTTGAAGCGTATATTCATTCACTAAGTTTTTTTGATACTTATTCATACACATGTACATTCTTAAAGATTGGATATCAAAGTCCAATTTCCATAGTTTATCTATATTTTCTAAAGATCTGATAGCTAAAGAAATAAATAGAGCGAAGATCTTCTATAATAATCCCATTTTCATATTGTAAAATTTTGCGTGCTAGCGCTTTCGGTGGGAAAATGTACATACACCTTTATAAAAAGTAATAATATGATGTGCTGCTGAATATTGCACTATGCTATAGTTCATTTTAAACACTGAAGTTTTCGCAATATTTCATTCAGACCATCAAGTTTAGAGAATTCCACTACATTTATCTTTCTTAAGACCCATCATTCCTAATCAATCCTGCAAAAAACAACACAAACTAGATTTTTAGTTTTTAATTTTATTTTTGTTAAATTCAACAGTTTGTACATCTTTAAATTACTTTATACTGTATGAAGCAGTATTTACTCATTTGTTGAATGTTTAATCATAAACATTTTAATGGTGAGATAAATTTTTCTGTTTTATGCACTAAGTAAATCTTTATATATACTAATCCACTTATATGAACCATTAAAGCTAATTCTTTTCACATCATTCCTTTTAATGCTCAATTAAATCATTGTACTATTGATGCTTTCATATTAAGTAATGTTTAATCTTCTATTTATGTGTGAGTTTTCCAAAGTATTTATTAAAAAATTCTTTAGAATCATCTGTTTGTAAGTTTTTTTTATTTTTTTTTTTTTTTTTTTTTTTGGTACCCGTACCACTTCAAAAATATTTTCCATTGCATTGGTTTTTGGAGTGCAGCTTTTATTTTCAGCTGTACCGACTATATAAACTTTGAGAATGTGTCAATTACAGTCTTCAAAAATCAACAATTTCTATTTTCTGTAGAATAGTTCTCCATTTCACTTAACTCATCTCCATAAAAGATCATATATTCGTATCATTACAAGCACAAACAATTTTCGAGTTTTAATATGGAGTTCGTTTACTAAATTTCTTTTTAAAGACATTGAGTTGTTTTAGAGATTTTTTTTCGAGAGTGTGGTGATCTACATGTTGCACTTTCAGCTATTTATACTAACATGTAGTTAATTTTCTAATCTATATATTTAATCGTACAACTCTTCAATTTATTTTTAATTATTTAATTTTTAGAATTGCTTTTCAATTTTATAACTCTCTTCTATCTCTAATTTTATTTCACGTTGTAGTCCACCAATATGCATTTGAATATATTCTTGAATTATATCAATCCCTTAAGCTATATTATTAATTTGTTCTTTAGTTTGTCGATTTCAGTTTCCATCGTTCTCTGACGGAGAACGATGATGATTCTGTATGCATACATTAGTAGTAATTAAAATCTTTTTATAGATTTCGAGTTCAAATTTATCATAATTTTTTGGTATTTTATCAAACATTAGAGAAAATACTCCTAGTGTTAGAGCCCATATTTGACCACCAACTTGTATTTTATATTCATTCAGTTTGAGGTTACTATCACCATTAGTTTGTCTCTAATTCATTTCTTCCTTCCAATACTGATAAGTCTTCGGAATTGGAAGTCTGTGAGTACAAATCATCGTCATCATCGTCATCATCATTCCCAGTATTAGCATCATTAAATAAGATGGTATTATCAAATATTGTTCCTTCTGTTAGTTTCTTTGGTGTACTTGTCTCTATCTTGACTGATGGTTTCTCATGCTTTAAACTTGTATATTTTCAACTTCTGAAAAATTTTGTATGAAAATTTGTTTTAAGAAGTCTTTATAATGCCCTAATGAGTATTATAAATAAGGTTGTAAGAGTTTAAAGTCAGTATTTTGTATGATAATACTGATTGAAACTCTTAAAATATTCTTTGTTTTTACTATGAGTAGGGGCCATTATCTCTTATTATAGGACAAATAAAATAATATAGCTATACGATTTCAGAAAATATTTTCTGATATCGTATAGCTACATTATTTAATTTTTCTATAATAAGAGATAATATTTATGAAATACATTTCATAAATATTGGCGCATACTCATAGTAAAAACAACCTAAAAATACCTTGGTACGAAATATCGATGAATCATCAAAATTTCATACCATCCTATATTTATGTTGGTTTACTAATCGCATTTTGTAAATAAATGCATTTCATAAATATTATCTATTATTATTGAAAGAACAAAATAGTATGGTTATATGATATTAGAAAACATGATTTCTGATATCATATAATCATACTATTTTATTTTTCTATAATAAGAGATAATGACTCATACTCATAGTCAAAACAAAGGATATTTTTATGCTGTTTTGATTATGAGTATGCGTCAATATTTATGAAATGCATTTAGTTATAAAATGCGGTTAGTAAAACAAAGTATATTTTAAGAGTTTAAAACCAACATTTTTATGGTAATACTGGTTTTAAACACTCAAAGCATACTTTGTTTTGACTATGAGCATGAGCTGATATTTATGAAATGAGTTTTATAAATATTGACTCATACCCTTAGTCAAAACAACATAAATATAGCATGGTACGAAATATTGATGAATCATCGAACGATAGTTCAAAAATAAATCATAGTTCCCTTATATCAAATTCTATTCGTGGAATAGTTGACCTGTCAAATTGCAAAAAAAAAACGCTATGATTGGCTTGCTAGAAAGACCTAATGGATTTAAATTTGAGAACATTTATTTATACTCAAAATCTTTATATCAACCCAAATATAAATACCTGAAGAAATTAATTACATCAATTAAAATAATAATATATTATAAAATTTGCAGATAGTGAATCTGTTATTTCAGTCCAAAGTAATTCCAATATGATATTTAACGATGATGCGTATGGGAAGCATATTTTTGTATGGGGAAAGATAAGAATGTTGATTCATTCACTTATGTAAAACTTACATCAGAATCACCAAACATTTAATACGAGATCATCATAATGTAATTTCAATGTTGAAGTAACGTGAGAAAAATATAAAGCATGTCGAAAGGATGAATATGGATTTTCGATTATAAGCAAAGATATTGAACCAAACGATGATCGTTATAGAAAATAATTTTAATACATAAAAGTTTACTTTTTCGTATTTCATCTGAACTTAAACTCCATTTATATAAATGTTATAAATGGCTAGCTACTTGTATACTAATAACTAAATCTGAATCAGATATCTTGATATGAAAATCTGAACAGCTCCTGATAGCCTGATCTGTTACCTGATAAGCTGATCTGAAAATCAGATCAGCTCCTGATAAGCTGATCTGAAAACCAGACCAGCTTCTGATAAGCTGATCTGAAAATCAGATCAGCTCCTGATAAGCTGATCTGAAAACCAGACCAGCTCCTGATAAGCTGATCTGAAAATCAGACCAGCTCCTGATAAGCTGATCTGAAAACCAGATCAGGTACTGATAAGCTGATCTGATAACCATACCAGCTCCTGATAAGCTGATCTGATAACCAGACTAGCTCCTTATAAGCTGATCTGAAAATCAGATCAGGTCCTGATAAGGTGATCTGATAACCAGACCAGCTCCTGATAAGCTGATCTGAAAATCAGATCAGGTCCTGATAAGCTAACCTGATAACCAGACCAGCTCCTTATAAGCTGATCTAGTAGCCGATACCTGAATTTGCTGTTAGCAAACATGGATGAGAAAGTTTTAAGGCATTTGGTGTTGACAACAAATGTGATTAAGAAAAAGCTTCGTAGTATAAAAACTAGTGAAATAGATACAAGTGAACAACTAAGAGATGCATTTAAACCTATAACAGAAGAATTCATAAATAGTTCTAAAAATATTAAAAGAATCCTTTTGAAAGAAAAAAGTAAAATCAAGACAGAAGTTGAAAATATACAAGTTTAAAGCATGAGAAACCATCAGTCAAGATAGAGACAAGTACACCAAAGAAACTAACAGAAGGAACAATATTTGATAATACCATCTTATTTAATGATGCTAATACTGGGAATGATGATGACGATGATGACGATGATTTGTACTCACAGACTTCCAATTCCGAAGACTTATCAGTATTGGAAGGAAGAAATGAATTAGAGACAAACTAATGGTGATAGTAACCTCAAACTGAATGAAGATAAAATACAAGTTGGTGGTCAAATATGGGCTCTAACACTAGGAGTATTTTCTCTAATGTTTGATAAAATACCAAAAAATTATGATAAATTTGAACTCGAAATCTATAAAAAGATTTTAATTACTACTAATGTATGCATACAGAATCATCATCGTTCTCCGTCAGAGAACGATGGAAACTGAAATCGACAAACTAAAGAACAAATTAATAATATAGCTTAAGGGATTGATATAATTCAAGAATATATTCAAATGCATATTGGTGGACTACAACGTGAAATAAAATTAGAGATAGAAGAGAGTTATAAAATTGAAAAGCAATTCTAAAAATTAAATAATTAAAAATAAATTGAAGAGTTGTACGATTAAATATATAGATTAGAAAATTAACTACATGTTAGTATAAATAGCTGAAAGTGCAACATGTAGATCACCACACTCTCGAAAAAAAATCTCTAAAACAACTCAATGTCTTTAAAAAGAAATTTAGTAAACGAACTCCATATTAAAACTCGAAAATTGTTTGTGCTTGTAATGATACGAATATATGATCTTTTATGGAGATGAGTTAAGTGAAATGGAGAACTATTCTACAGAAAATAGAAATTGTTGATTTTTGAAGACTGTAATTGGCACATTCTCAAAGTTTATATAGTCGGTACAGCTGAAAATAAAAGCTGCACTCCAAAAACCAATGCAATGGAAAATATTTTTGAAGTGGTACGGGTACCAAAGAAAAAAAAAAAAACTTGCAAACAGATGATTCCAAAGAATTTTTTAATAAATACTTTGGAAAACTCACACATAAATAGAAGATTAAACATTACTTAATATGAAAGCATCAATAGTACAATGATTTAATTGAGCATTAAAAGGAATGATGTGAAAAGAATTAGCTTTAATGGTTCATATAAGTGGATTAGTATATATAAAGATTTACTTAGTGCATAAAACAGAAAAATTTATCTCACCATTAAAATGTTTATGATTAAACATTCAACAAATGAGTAAATGCTGCTTAATACAGTATAAAGTAATTTAAAGATGTACAAACTGTTGAATTTAACAAAAATAAAATTAAAAACTAAAAATCTAGTTTGTGTTGTTTTTTGCAGGATTGATTAGGAATGATGGGTCTTAAGAAATATAAATGTAGTGGAATTCTCTAAACTTGATGGTCTGAATGAAATATTGCGAAAACTTCAGTGTTTAAAATGAACTATAGCATAGTGCAATATTCAGCAGCACATCTTTTATACTTTTTATAAAGGTGTATGTACATTTTCCCACCGAAAGCGCTAGCACGCAAAATTTTACAATATGAAAATGGGATTATTATAGAAGATCTTCGCTCTATTTATTTCTTTAGCTATCAGATCTTTAGAAAATATAGATAAACTACGGAATTTGGACTTTGATATCAAATCTTTAAGAATGTACATGTGTATGAATAAGTATCAAGCAAACTTAGTGAATGAATATACGCTTCAACTAGAATCATGCTGAAGCATACATACTGCAAACAGATCTTACTTTATATCTGTATCTGTATGAGTATTAAATAAATTTACATCAAAAAAAATGATATACATGCTTTCAAAAAAAAAAAAAAAAAAAATCCGCACGTCATACAATTTTGTAAGCAAAGAAATTTTATGATTTTGTGGTCGCTTAAATACATACATATGTATCTACTTTGTAAAAATTCAAAAGAGCGAACTGGTAAATACTAATAGTACAGATTTTTAATTGTAACACTACTACATCTCGGACTCTTACGTCACTATCGATAGAAGCATGCTAAGGCATGCATACTAGCAAAATATATAAAGTTGTTAGAAGGTGATGAGACAGCAATTGTATCTGGATCAACCCAACTCATGAATGTATTGTATACGGGAGTGATTGATGGTGATGATGACCTTTTTTAAGTGAATAATCATTACATATGAATGCGATAGGAGTCAACCAGCAAACCTCATGTAGAAATACCTACTTGAGGAAAAAAAATTCTCCCAAACATAGATATTTCGTTGTTTCTAACACTTTATGAAAACACCGACGGTGAATTGCTGGTAGAGGTAACTGAGTTATTTGAGATCGATTTGCTACAATAGTTGTTTATTAAACATACATTTCTTTGTAAGTAAACTAATTTCTACATACCTAATGTATATACCCAGCAAAAAATTAGACAGAAATATTCTATTCCAAGTAGTAAAATCTGAAAAAAGAGTGGCACATTAGAAGAAAAAAAATAAATAAAAAAAGAGACTGACTGACCAACTAATACGTACACTCTGTCCGATGGCCACACAAAGCACACTTAAACATTTCAGAAATATATACACAATACGTTGAACTTTAATAAAATGAGAAAAAATCATATAGAACAGCAAATAAAAGCCCTAGGTGCTCACCCTTCATAAAATAAACATACATATGTATATAAAAAAATGCAACACAAATTTCTTCATACAAAATCATCTTGTATCCTGAGGAACCGTCGAGAGGGTATACCTAAATTATATGAAAACGAGTTCGTTTTCTGTTGATCGCTATTCAAGAAGAAAATATGTTTGTTTATTATGATTTAACTAATTTAAAAGTACATTTAAATTCAGTCTCATATCCGTACTTCTTAACTTAAAAATTAAAAATAAATGTTATCCAATTCTACATATGAAATAATCTCCAGCGATTCTAACTGCATCAGAGTTTAAGAAAAAAGCTCCCTTTATTCAATTGAATAAAATTTTAATTTGAAGCAGTAAGCAAATACATCAGCTTACTGCATTCTTATTCATAATCGTATAATAGAATATATAACCACTAAAGGACAAAGTCTAAAAGTCTTATAAATTAAGAAATATAGAAAATAACACAATTTTTATAAACGCGTGAAGTTTCAAAAGTAATTCAAATGATTTCATCACAAAAAACAAACAAAAAGCAGCGATTGTTTTCAACAATTATGAAAATAATAATTACAATATAAAACTCCCTTTTGATTTCCAATGTTTATCAATAAAAAATAAAAAATAAGTAAGTTAACTAACAACAAAAAAACTATCAGTACCTAAGTTAAAGTGCCGGATCAGTTTCATTTAAAAATGTTTATACATTTTTAAAAAGCAAAGCAAGCTTTCCAAAATAAATATAGAAGGCTATAGCTAGAAAAAATTTTATACCCTAAAAATGTCAAACGTTGACTAACTAACATTGCATCAACTTTAAAAAACTGTAAATTAAGTATAAGAAATATTTCTATTATAGTTACTATTACTATAGAGTATGTAAGTACATATCTTCAGGAATTCAGTTTTACTTAAAACAGAAAATCCTCACAAACTTTTAAGTAAACGCAGATAAAAATTAAAATGTTTTTAATTTCAACAACAACAGACATCACATGACAAAAAATAAAATAAAAAATGTATTCAAAGATTGAGTTAAACACTTATTTGTATGTACATATATATGAACATACATACATACATACATAAAATCAATTTGTAGATATGTATGTATACATATCAAATTTCTTATCAATGCTTAAGTATTTATTAGATCTACATCATGAAAATATATGAAGCGTCGGCGTCGTTTAGTTAAAGCACAATGCAAATATAAACAATCCATACACTCAGGGAAAATCTGCAGCTTAAAAATAAGAATTCGTCACATTAATTCAATAATTTTTAATATAATAGCAAATGTATATTGAGATATCTACAAACTAATGAGTTTAATAAAAGAATACTGTAAATTAATATTTTGTCCATATTGAAATAAGAAATTTCAATATGACTAAACCTTTGTTAATGGTTCTTATTAATTCAGCATGGTTTTTACTGATTTCAAGTTGGTTTTTCTCTGTGTGCAGAAAACTCTTTCAGTCAAAGAAGACGGATTTAGTTAAATAAACAAAATCTGTAATATAAACAAATTTCACACAGACAGACGCGAGACAAATTTAAGCATGAGAAAATATAAAGCAATCGTAAGTATAAAAGCATACTAGGATTAGGGAAGTCCAGATATATGATAGTATTTTATAGTACCAAATGTCGATATTGAAAACAATTTATTTCTACCTACATATAAATACCAGCTCAAATACACACCCATAGCAGAATTCATATAAGAAATATCCAAGAAAATTTCAACAATATCCCACCTTTTGCTAATCATGACGAGCTTTAAATTCTCCCTCAGATATACATACACAAATTCCCATGATCATACATACATACATATACAATATATAAGATTAAGCTCAACAACACAACACTCTCACCTACCTGAAATTACAGATAGTCTTAAACTTCTACAGACGTCTATACACATAGATTCTCACGGCTACATATTACAAGAACACGTCGACCCTAATAAATCACAATCATCTTAAATTCTTACAAAAATACATTCATACATTCGTACACATAACCAATTTATTTAATTTAAACTACTATAGACAGACGCATCCACAAATCCCCATGGATACATATTACGTCAACAACCCCGCCCACCCAAATCATGGTCAGCCTTAAACTCCTACAGACATACAAACACACAGATTCCCCCGGTTGCATATTACTAGAACACCTCACCCCTCATAAATCACAATCAGCCTTAAGCTCCTACAGAAATACGCACATTGAAATTCCTAGAAACACACACACACACACACATACACACACAATCGATCTACCTCAACTACACCCCGCCCCTTCAAATCAAGCCCTCACCTAAATTCTCACAGACAGACAGACACATCCGCAAATTCCTATGGTTACATATTACGGCAACAACGCCACCCACTCAAATCACGGTCAGCCTTAAATTCCCACAGTCTAGCAACACCTACATTAGCATTAGAAAAAATAACTTTCACGTTTTCCCGTCGTCGCTAGGAAAAATCATTTTCCCGTCGGCATTTGAAAAAACAATATTCATGTATTGCCCGGCATTAGGAAAAATTATCATGCATTGCCGTAGGCATTAGGAAAAATTAATAATCACTATTTCACCATTGTCTGTATATACACACACATAAAAACCGCCAAACTATGAACCGCCAAACTTGAACATTCACACAAAATATTCCACACACAAACATCTACGATCAGGCAGACAGACAGACAGACAGACAGACATACACTTAATGTAAACAAAAACTCCTAATGTAAACAAAAAACTCCTAATGTAAACAAAAAAACACAAATTTCCAAGAATTTAACAATTTTCAAATTTTAATTACCCAAATTTAACAATTTCAGCAACAATTTAACAATTTCAGCCCACAATTTAACAATTTCAGCAACAATTTAACAATTTTAATTGGGGCAGGATTGGCAATTCCCTACTACTGTAGTAATTAAAATCTTTTTATAGATTTCAAGTTCAAATTTATCATAATTTTTTGGTATTTTATGAAACATTAGAGAAAATAGTCCTGCTGTTAGAGCCCGTATTTGACCAACAACTTGTATTTTATCTTCATTCAGTTTTAGGTTACTATCACCAAATTTCCAGTCATTATTGTAATCTTGTACTTGTACTTGTCTCTATCTTGACTAATGGGTTTTCAGGCTTTAAACTTGTATTATTTTCAACTTCTGTCTTGATGTTACTTTCTTCTTTCATGCGAATTCTTTTAATATTTTTTGAACTATTTATGAATTCTTTAAGAGGTTGTGTTATAGGTTAAAATGTATATCTTAATTGTTCACGTGTATCCATTTCACCAGTTTTTATACTACGAAGCTACGAAGCAAATAACAGGTATCAGCAATCAGATCAGCTTATCAGGGCCTGATCTGGTTTTCAGATCAGCTTATCAGGACCTGGTCTGGTTTTCAGATCAGCTTATCAGGAGCTGGTCTGGTTTTCAGATCAGCTTTTCAGGATCTGGTCTGGTTTTCAGATCAGCTTTTTCAGGAGCTGGTCTGGTTTTCAGATCAGCTTATCAGGAGCTGGTCTGGTTTTCAGATCAGCTTTTCAGGATCTAGTCTGGTTTTCAGATCAGCTTTTCAGGACCTGGTCTGGTTTTCAGATCAGATTATCAGGAGCTGGTCTGGTTTTTAGGTAGCTGGTCTGGTTTTCAGGTAGCTGGTCTAGTTTTCAGGTAGCTGGTCTGGTTTGGAGATCAGCTTATCAGGTATCAGATGAGGTTATAGCAAATAGATGTATCAAGTTTAAAGTTAGAATAATAAGTAAAGTCGATCTTTTATGAGAAGTAGTTTATATAGTTATGAAATAGTCAAATTGCTCTCTGTAGCGACCATCATTTAATTCATTATCTTTACTTATCACTAAAAAGCCATATTTATCCTTCCAACACTCTCGACAAATTTCTTGGAACTTTTCATAACTCATATCGCTGCCAACATGATCCCTATAAACATGCTTCATATTTGTCTCATCTTGCTTAAACATTATAATAACATTTGCATTGTCTCTTATTAAATGTTCGGGAATTCTAGTATAAGTTTGACACAAGTAGAATGAATCAACATCCCTGTGCCGTCCCATACAAAAATATGAACGTATATTATTCTGCTTCTCAAATGCAACATCATCAAATATCATAATTGAATTAGTTTTAGCTTCGTCAGGTGGAATAACTGATTCATTATCGGAGAATGTATAATATCCCATTCCTTTAATTGGTGAAATTAGTTTCTTTAAATACTCATATTTGGGTTGATAAAGAGATTTTGAGTATAAATATATGTTTTCAAACTTGAGTCCATTAGGACTTTCTAGTAAGCCGGTCATAACATTAGTCTTTCCACAATTTAGACGACGAATAGAATTTGGTAAGAGGGGACTATGCTTTATTTTTGAAGTGATCTTCGATGATTCATCAATATTACGAACTAAAATATTTTTATGTTGTTTCACTAACTGCATTTTTGTAACTAAATACATTTCATAAATGTTACCTCTTATTATAGAAAAAATCAGATAATATGGTTATACGATATCAGAAAACGTTTAGTCATAAAAACACCTTCGTTGAAAGAGGTATACTATATAAAATAATAAACTCTCTACCTGTTAAACTTCATCTTCCTGGATATCAGTACTGTGGACCTGGAACAAAACTACAAAAACGTTTAAATCGAGGTGATAAAGGAATTAATTTATTAGACTCTGCTTGTAAAGATCACGATATAGCTTCTTCAAAAAATAAGGATCTAAGCAATAGACATAAAGCTGATAAAATACTTGAAAATTCAGCTTGGGATCGAGTTTTATCAAAAGAAAAATTGCTGGAAAATCATTTGCCTATATGGTCACTAACGCAATGAAAGCCAAAACAAAATTTGGTATGGGTGTGGAGAAAAAGAAAAATGTTAAAAAGAACAAGATAAATTATAAAAAACTGTTTAGAACATCAATTACAGCTGCAACAAAAATACTAAAGAAGGAAAAACCATTAGATATTAACTCAGCAATTAAAATTGCTGGAATTGGAAGAAAATATCAGATTATAGTACCACGTGTAATACGTGTCCCAAAAATTGGTGGTTTTTTGCCTCTAATACCGATTTTAACTGCTCTGGGTGCAATTGGTAGTCTAACAACTGGAGGTGCTGCTATAGCTAAAGCTGTAAATGCAACAAAGAATGCAAATAATCAACTTGATGAAGCAACTAGACATAATAGAGCGATGGAATCTATAGCAGTTGGAAAGGGACTTTACTTAAAACCATATAAAAAGGGTTATGGTTTAGTTTACAAAGAGGAATCAGAAAAATCTTAAGAGTTGCTACGCAATAGACCACTATCTGATGTGAACATAAACCATTTCTCTATAAATATTCCATATTTTAGAGGAGTTTTCATGTTGAATACTCTACCAAAACGAACAAAGAAAATAGAATGTGGAATAATCAATTTATACGTATCAACAGGACCTGGTACACATTGGGTAGCATATTATAAAAACAATAGTGAAAACGAATATTTCGACAGCTTTGGAAACTTACAATCTCCTTCGGAAGTAGTCAAATATCTTGGTACAAATATAAAATACAACTATATCAACATCAGAATTTCAATACATTTACCTGTGGTCATTTATGTCTTAAATTTCTTTATGAAATAACTGAAAATATTAAATAAAAAAAGCACAAACATTTATATTTTACAAAACTCTTTCATGCCTTTTTATTTATAATTTAAAATACATAATTAATATATTTCATTGCCAAATAGGAAATTGGGAATTTTGAATTAGAAATTCACTCAGCTCGCTTTCAACAATTAAGCTTTGTTCACCTTCTCTGCTTAAGCAATATGATCCGCTCGAGAGTTCTTTAATTTCATCATCGGTTAATGTATTATATCGCTTTGGCAGGAACATTATGTGGTTTTCCATTTCAACTTTTAGTGTTGGCCCATATTTTGTTGTTACTCTTGTCACTTTTCGAATGGTGTATTTAATTATGTCTCAAGCTCCTTTATGTGTATTAAGGTTTTATTTTTTAGTGAATTAAATTTTGATGTTAGATTTGTTGTAGACTCCATTTTTTATTTACTTCTGCTCACTTTGAATGTTTAAAACTGAAAATGATCTTAAAAGTAGCGATAATGACTTCAAGAAGGCTAATCGAAAATATTTATGGTGAAATAGTGAATAAGAGGGGGTAGTGATAGACAGAAAGAGATGGTTATAGAGAGAAAAGGGATAGAGAGAGACAGAGTGCTAAAAAAGAAGTACGGAATATAGATGATGGTATAGATATTTTAAAGATCAAGAGATACTACTTTAAAAATTTAAAGAACAAATTAGTCTTAAAGAAACCTTCAAACAATCATCATTCATTAATTTATCGGCAAATAAAACGAGCCAAATTATATTCGTAATAGTTGAAAACAATCGCTACTTCTTTTGCGATGAAATCATTTGAATTACTTTTGAAACCTTACGCGTTTATAAAAATTATGTTATTTTCTATATTGCTTAATTTATAAGACTTTTAGAATTTATCCTTTGTGTTTATATATTCTATTATACGATTATGTATTAAAATGCAGTAAGCTGATGTCTTTGCTTACTGTTTAAAAAATTCTTTTATTAAATTGGTCCGCTATTGAATAAAAGTAGCTTTTTTCTTAGACTCTGATGCAGTTAGAAGCACTGTAAATTCTTTCATATAACAGCTTTCTTGGAATTTTAGATACATATAATATAGAATTGGATAACATTTATTTTTAATTTTTATGTTAAGAAGTATGGATATGAGACTGAATTTAAATATAATTTTAAATTAGTTAAATCATAATGAACAAACTTATTTTCTTCTTGAATAGCGATCAACAGAAAACGATCTAGTTTCCTTAGAATTTAGGTATACTCTGTTTGCGAAGCAGTTGTTAGACATTGGAAATAACAAAGTTGCAGTGGACATCTCTACCGGATTCATCACATTGCCAACAGATTTCTGGCACATCACAGACTCAAAACAGGAGCTTATTCAGCGTGTTTTCCCAGATATAATAATTGGCTGGGTGAACGAGCAATATTGGCGGCGAAAAATAAAGATGTTGAGGATCTCAATACGACTATTCAGAATTTTCTTAAAGGACAGTTGGTTTCCTTCAAATCAGTCGACACCGTTATGAACCAGGATGACGTAGTCAACGATCCCACGAAGTTTTTAAATTCACTGTAAGTGACTGGATTACCACCTCACAACGATCTAGTTTCCTTAGAATTTAGGTATACTCTGTTTGCGAAGCAGTTGTTAGACATTGGAAATAACAAAGTTGCAGTGGACATCTCTACCGGATTCATCACATTGCCAACAGATTTCTGGCACATCACAGACTCAAAACAGGAGCTTATTCAGCGTGTTTTCCCAGATATAATAATTGGCTGGGTGAACGAGCAATATTGGCGGCGAAAAATAAAGATGTTGAGGATCTCAATACGACTATTCAGAATTTTCTTAAAGGACAGTTGGTTTCCTTCAAATCAGTCGACACCGTTATGAACCAGGATGACGTAGTCAACGATCCCACGAAGTTTTTAAATTCACTGTAAGTGACTGGATTATCACCTCACAATTTGCATTTAAAAGTTGGATCAGATGTCATCATCCTGCGTAACATTAATCAACCTCGACTGTGCAATGGAAAAAGACTGTGAAATGCAACAAGACATTGAGGCAACAATCATAAAAGGAAAATACAAAGAAGAGGATGTCTCGATCCCGCGAATACCGATGATTCCAACGGATTTACCATTCGATTTTAAATGCTTACAATTTCCACTACGTCTGGCCTTTGCGGTGCCCATAAATAAATCGCAAGGACAGTCGTTAGAAGTTTGAGGAATCAACTTGGAGTTTCCCTGTTTCGCGCATGGACAATTATACGTCGCGTGTTCACGCGTCGAAAAACCGTCTTCTTTGTTTATTTACGAACACCAAAACAAAAAATATAGTTTATGAGAAAGCTTTAAATTGATTAACAGACTGTATGTCTGTCAATATCAAATTTAAACCTTATAAATAGCCAGTATTTCAGGAAAACTCTGTTTTGAAAGTAAGCAACATGATGTGGCGAAAATAATAAAAAAGTTCATGCTTCATTCAGAAAATGCTTTTTTATTAAATACGGATTGGTTTTGTTATACCCTTTACCACAAAAATCGTAAAAGGGTATGTATAGGTTTGTTTGCTTTAAGATTATTTTATACAAAAGCTTAGATATTTTATTTATCAGCTGAGGCAGTATGAAGTCTGTGGGGTCAGCTAGTAATGAATAAATAATAAAAAAAAAAAAATTAAAAATCTTTAAAACATTTATAATTTCAAACGAATAAGATGTTATTGGTGTACACAAGTATATAAAATAAAATAGTTTAAAATAAAGTGAACAAATATTTATTTTTGAATATCTAATTTTGCTTTTTGATCAATTTTCACATATTGATGAAATTATTTTATTTTATTATTAAACTTTGCACACCAAACGAAAAACCCAACCTTCCCCAATAAAAAGATTCCAATAATCGCGAAACCTATGAAAGAACAAATAAGAACTAGCAGATATATACATATGTTACATATTTATGTATATAAATATGTATATATCTTCACTTTGCACAGCAAACTGAAAACCACAACCTTCCCCCATAAAAGTGGCAAACAATCGCAAAAGCTATGACGACACTTCTTCAAGTCAAAACTATTGAACAAGCCAAACACAACCACACATACATGATCGCACATACATGTCTTCTATCATAATAAAATATGCTGTGAGCCCATATTTCATATTTTCATTTTTTACTTTATGCTTTATTCTATATAAATATGTACATAGAAAAAAATCGCTAAATTTACTATAAAACATCAAATTCTAACAAGATCCAGCCAGATTAAATTTGCATAGCAAAATATACACATGCATGTACATGTGTATTAAAAAAAAGTATCCGACAAACATACCAGGAACGATAAAAAGATAGAGCATAGAACCACATGACGACTAAAAAGTTCCCTCGAATATTATAAAATAGGAAAAAAGCATTATCATTTGAATAAGTATGTATATATGTATGTACATATATATGTATGTTTGTATATGCATAAAATCAAAAATTGTCAAGTACGCATATGAATGTATATACATGTGTATGTATGTACATATGTATGTGCTCGTAAACCAAGCGCTTCCGTTCAGAGTAATAGAAGAAGAAAAAGAAATAACAACAGTAGAGGCAATCAGCATCAGCAAACAAATTTGAGCTAGGAGAACAGCTATTCCAGCACGTTAAACCATTTCTATGATCCCCAAAAATGATTGAACTACACACACGCATTTAAATTTACTTACATACAGGGTGGCTGATGAATTTTGCTACATTAAGAAAGTAGAATAACTATTTTTGCAATGCATGAAATTTATTCAATCTTATTTCATTTAAAATCTCATTTAATTCTATAAAAAGAAGTTTAATTAGTCTTAAAGATAATTTTATTTAAATGCCCGTCTTTGTTGTTGATGCAGGTGCGGTACCTTAGCAAAAAGTTATTTATTAGTGCCCGGCTGGAATTGCAGCTATTGTCGCTCTAATGGAATGTTTTAGTTCATCCGCATTTATCGGTTTTGATTCGTCAATAAACTGCAGCAGTTGCGGCAGCAATAATTTCCTCTGTTCAAAGGGAAGGATTTCAATTATAAGGCCTTCTAACGACTACCCCAAAATACTTGCAAAATTATTTATTAGTCTCTCCGCGCGATAGCGGCGGACAATCCAGACTCTTCTTTCAGTGTCCTAGTTTTCCATTTTTATAAAATCTAACGATCAATCTACAAACACCAAAAATAAAATTCTAGATTACTTCGATGGAAAAAAAGTTATTTAGTTTTTTTTTGGTAGCGGCTTTCATCAGCCACCCTGTACATACACGTATACAATTACCACACAAGCAATTCAACTAGATCAAACGCTAAAAAGTGACCACACACGCACAAAATATAAAAAGTAAAGAACAAATAATAGAAGTCCCTGTTCACACCATACATGTACTTTCAATATGTTTAGCTTACTAAGTCAAGAACTCAAGCATACACAAAACTATGCATAAAATATATGAGTTCAAAAATAAGACATGTTTTGTGAGGACGCTGATGAAAGTTCAAATAAGAAAAAGTGATAAGCTTAGCAATAAGGCTTGCGTATTGTGAACGGGTACTAAGTATGCAGATCAAGGAATATAGCAGCAAACAAATTTTTTACTGGGGGAGCATCTATTCTAGCACGAGAAAAAATTAATCCATACATAGAATATTAAAAATAATAAATACATATGCACACATACAACTAAGCGCTATCAATTATGGATAAGTTCCCGCAAAATCCATCTCTTTCTAACACTATGTCTATACCTCTCTGATACGGCCACACATAGATCCAACTAAAAATGTATACAACCACTACATAATTTTTTGTAGTAGGAGAGCGAGCATGTATCCCAACTGAAGAACCAAACCCTCTGATACTAGCACACACATACTTACATACAAATATCCAACAATACATAGTACATATTTAGTAAGTGAGTATGTAACTACAGAAAAGAAATTTCTATGATTTTAATATTATTGGTAGGCAGGCAATGGCGAACATCTAAATACCTTATGAATTCATATATATTAAACTGGAGATCCAAATTTCTATGATCACTATATTATTAATAATATTATTTACGAACCACAAAACAAAACAAAAAATATACTTTATGAGAAAGCTTTAAATTGATTAACAGACTGTATCATAACAGTGTGTGTCTGTCAATATCAAATTTAAACCTTATAAATAGCCAGTATTTCAGGAAAACTCTGTTTTGTAAGTAAGCAACATGATGTGTCGAAAATAATAATAAAAGTTCATGCTTCATTCAAAAAATTAATTTTTTATTAAATACGAATTCGTTTTGTTATACCCTTTACCAAAAAAATCGTTATTTGTTTTAAGATTATTTTATACAAAAGCTTAGATATTTTATTTATCAACTGAGGCAGTATGAAGTCTGGCGGGTCAGCTAGTATACATACATAATAAAACGAAGACAACGTTTTTTTTTTTTTTTTTTTGTTTATCTATTTGAAACGCGAATATTTTTTACAGTGAAAATGATTCACGAAATTCAAAAGCAAATATAGTAAGGGTTTTCATGAGAACTCTTAAAACTGCCATTTGGGCAATTGGGCAAACTTGCGAGACTAGTTTCATGAAGCCCCTTTTGAACTATTGTGCAAACAGTTTATGTAAATTGGAAAGAAACGTCAAAAAGTTCATTAACTAAAAATAAAATAAGAAAATTTCAAGCAATTTTCAATTTAAAAACATTTATATATTTCTATTAAAATAAAAAAGTTTGTGTGTGTGTCTAAAAATGCCTAAATAAGTCCAAAAAAGCAAGAAGTTGTTGCTTACAAAATGCACAATTGCACAGCTTAAGTTTACGAGTCAACATAATTGGGCAAACTTACCAGGTTTGTGTAAATAAATTTCTGTACAATTTTTGACATTTTATTTACGAGAGTGTAAAAATGCACAATTGCACAGTTTGCGAGACTTTTGAACATTCTCATGAAAACCCTTAGTGTGTTAATAAAAATAGCATAAAAAGAAAATACCCAATACCGGTCACACTATTTTCCTTAATACAAAAGTGTCTGGAATAATATACTAAATTGAAGTGGCTATTATAATAAGTCAGCTTTGTACACTGATGCGTAATAAACATATAAGATCGCTAACATTATTCAACAGTTATCAACTTTAGTGCGAATTATTCAATTTGGTTCAATATATATATGTATGGTTGCATACTAAAATAAATACAATAATAATACGTATTATAACAAACATGAAAAATTTTAAAAACCCCGACTTTTTTCCGAAAAGATGTTATATCTTCTAAACGGCTTGACCGATTGTCTTCAAACATAGCTAAGAACCCTCTCGATCCAATCATCTTTCAAACAGAAAAAACCAAATGAAAATCGGTCTACCCGTTTGACCTGTACGTGGACACGGACAGACACACAGATACACATACACACACTACAAACTTATAACACCCCTTTTTTTAGTCGGGGGTTAAAAACGATATTAAGCAATTTCGTTCTTTTCTTTCGAAAGTTTTTACTTTTGATTTGTCGCCTTTAGTTGCATTTTACATAACTTTAATCTACTGGTGGTGTGTCTAAGTGCAAGAATAAGGTTTCTCTAGAGAATATTATTTAATTTTCAATTATCTTAAGGATGAATGACCGTTTCTCCAATGTTTTCTAAATTCACAGCTGATTTATATTGCAGTAATTTAAAGGTTAGCAATCATTTTTGAATCGGTAATTCAAGTATATACGATTATACAAATTTTTCCTACTTTTGGCTAATTTTTTTTTTTAATATTTCATACAAACTAATAAGAGTGATTTAATGAATTCTAATTCATAATTTTTTTTAATGCATGTTCTTTATTTATTGTATCTTCATATAATATAATAAGTATTCAAATCTTAAATCTAAAATATAATAATGAAGCCCGACCAGTATCGGACATAAACTTAGTGATAGTTATTAATGATACATAAGTAGTGATAGGCAAAAAAAGTATTTTCAAGCAGCTTCATCTGGAGTGTTTAGTATTAGAGCCCTTGTATCTTTCTTTTTTAAGCGGATGTGTCCAGTAAAGTTTAAAATATTACGAGCAAGCGGATTAGGATGTGACTCGAGTTTTGTTAGATATTTGCCTGCTTATTTTGCAATTTCTTCAGTCACTAGTGGCATATTTAAATCACGATGTATATTTGAATTTTTGATGAACCATGGAGCCGATGTTATCAAACGTAAAATTTTGTTTTGCCTTTGGATTTTCTTAACATTTGAAGCTGAAGCAGCGCCCCATAGCTGAATTCCGTAGCACCACATTGGCTTTAAAGCAACTTGTATATTACAAGTTTGCAGTCTAGGCTGAGTGTTGAATTTCTGCCAATCAGCCAATGTACCTGAGTTAATTTTAGTTTCATTTGGGGGAATGGGGGAACAATTATCTCTTTGTAAAGTAAATGGTACTTGAACACACTTTTGTGCATTCACCTTAATTCTCCATAAGTTTAACCATAGTTCCATGTGGCTAATGTGTTCCTGGAGTTTGCGGGATGCCTCATCAGGGTTTTTGTGCATACTAAGGCAGGCTGTATCGTCGGCAAATGTAGAAGTGTGGATACTATTGCTCACAGGCATATCACAAGTATAAATCAAATATAAAACTGGCCCCAGTATACTCCCCTGTGGTACACCTGATGTGATAGTTTCAGGCATACTCATAAAATGTCCTTTCACAACTGTAAATTTAGCATGTTTATTGGTAAGTATGTCTTCAATTCCAAAATCAGGCCTTACTGCCACACTGTATTAAATGCCTGAGAAACATCAATAAACAGGGCAGAACAATACTTCTTTTCCTCAAACGTTTTTCTTATAAATTGAAGCAATCTATGCCTTTGCTCAATGGTGCAATGCTGGCTTCTAAAACCAATTTGATGGTCCGGGATGCACCCATTATCAGTTAAAATTGAAGACAATTTTGTCATGAGTAGCTTTTCAAAGAGCTTTGACATTGTTGACAGTAAACTTATTGGCCTATATGACTCAGCCTTGGTAAGATCTTTACCTGGCTTTGGAATGATTTTAACCTTGGCAAGCTTCCAGCAGTGACGATAATACTCCAGTCGTAAAATGGCATTAAAAATTAATAACAGGATTCTAATTGCAGTACGAGGCAACTTAATCAGCATCCGGTTACTAATTCCATCAATACCGGGAGCTTTTTTCGGGTTAAGTTCGGCAATTAGTTTTTGTAAATGACATATCTTAAATTTTAAGAGTCGAGGGGGTAGAGCAACTATACTCGGCAAATCAGCAACACCGGTACATGTGTTTGGTGTAAATACGGATTTTAAATGCTCAGCAAATATGTTACCTTTTTCAGTATCGCTTCTTGCCCAACCTCCGGTAGATGTGCGCATGGGTGGTTTAAACACAACGGGTGTTTAAACTTTTTAGCAGCGTGCCACAAAGAGTAATTATATGCTGGTGTGACATCAGCACATTATCTTCCAGATAATTTTTAAAAGATGCACTTTTTTCAGATGCAAGCAACTCTTGGAGTCGTTTAGTGCACTCTTTAAATCTGATTTTGTGTTGAGGTGATCTGTGCTGTTGCCATTCTAGCTCTTTTTTCACGTACGAGACGTTCAACGTCTGTAGAATAAATTCTATCAAACCCAGTACGCGGATGGGAGGTTTAATCTTCTAATTAAGATTGGCAATGTTAGATTCAATATCATCGGGTGTTCTTAGCGTAATATTTACCGTGCAATGACTACTAATATATTTTTTGAATCCCAGCCAATTAACACGATTTATCCTCTTGACATATGGGTGAGGTAAAGCGCTTCTCAGTGAGCTACAGATTGTAACGTGAATTAATTCCCCAGAAATACTTTTTGACGCCAAAATCTATAACTTCCGGAATTTTTCGTACGTCAGTAGGCCAGTAAGTGGGCTCCCCACTCGAAATAACATCCAATTCCATTTTTGAAATTCTGTTGAACAACGCCCTACCTCTAGGCGTAATAAGACGCGAACCCCAGAACGTATGCTTAGCATTGTATTCGCCAGCTGCTACGAAACAAGGTCCAGAAGATTTGTAAAATTTCTCGTATTGATCCTCAGTGATCGAAAATTTAGAAGGGGAGTAAATTGAAGATATCACAAAATTTGTACAAAAATTTTCAATGCAGATATTTGTTGGTTGTAGATGTTCTTCACAAATGTTGTCAAGAATATAGTGCTTGAGTCTTTACTTTATTAGAATTGCTGATCCACCGCATGCTCTCCCTCTAGGGTCCTTTGTATCATATAACGTGTAGCCATTCATTTTAAAGAGGCTTCTAGAAGTCAAAGGAGTCTCAGAGACTAAAATTATATCAATATTTTTTTCCGTGAGGAAGTGCTCAAGTTCATTTTTATATTGGCGAATGCCGTTTGCGTTCCAGAAACATATTTTTAACGTGTTCATGGCTTGTTAATGAAGCAGTGTATTCTGCATTCGTAGAATTTCTTGCATCATGGTTGTCACATTTGTTGTAGGTTGTTGATAGTTTGCACAAGATTTTCATTAGTGGCTACAAGGCGACTGAAATTAAAGCTTGTGTTGGCATTTGTTGAATTACCTAGTGGGGACACTTTCTGCGCGGGAATAGAATTTGTCTTGGTAGGATCGGCATTCGATACACGGGAAGTAACTGGTTGGCCCATTTGCGCAAAAGTGTCTGAGGAAGCGTTTGTTGTTTGAACTGGAGCTAATTTAGGTTTTTGCACCATAGCCTGCTTGACGAAAGAGTACACAGGACAACCTCTGTAGTTAGCGGTGTGATTACTTCACAATTGCTGCATTTTTTCCGCTTGATCTTTTGGGTTTGGGTATTACGACTAGCAGTACCGTGCAGATAACACACACTGTAGGTAAATTGCAGTAAGCTTTCCTATGGCCATATTCTTGGCAATTATGGCACTGCACGGGACCTGAACGCTTATGTGGCTCTTCAACTGTGATTTTTCGATATAAGAGGTATTTTAGGTTATAAATTGCATGTGTCTCGTTTTTTTTTCAACTGTATATGATTCGGCTCCAGTTCAACACGATATAGGGGTTGGGGTACCTTTTCTCTGTTTATTATGTTAGATACATTTTTTGCCTTAAATCCCTGGAGGACGAGTGCATCTTTTATTTCTTCAGGAACAACATAAGAATCTATGCCCTTCAATACGATCTGCAGGCCTTTAGCACGCTTAAGCTGGAATGTGTTGAAGCTTGTTTTATTTTTTTCAAATTCAGAAACCATTTTGCGGAAATCGTTTTCGTCATAAAATTGAATTTTCGTTTCATCGATGTTGCCACGTTTTATTGGGACATTGTGAAATTTATTTTTACCAATGACCGAAATAAATTTTTTAATAAGGGCATTTGAATTTTTCTCTCTCAAATAGATTGGTGGTGATGTGGATGTTTTATTCGGGGATACATCGGGTTTGTCGTTCTCATCTTGCAAAATTTTAAAGCGGTTTTGACTATTAGTTGAGGATGCGCTGTTATCTCTAGACATCTGTGGAGCGGATGAAATTGTTAAAGAATTCGGGCTTCGCCCACGTTTTACCACGGTTATATATCTGTCCATTCCGACTTGTACTAGAAGAAGTACTAGGCAACTGTAATGTTAATGAATCACTACTATTTGACATTGGACAAAGTGAAGTTTATCGCTGACGAAAAATTGGCTTTGCCGTTAAAAAAAGACTTTCGTCAGATATATTATTTATATTGTTTTCATTAAGAGTTTCAGAACTCACAGTGAAATAGGCATTTCTGCCGTTAGAACTCACTTCACAATTATTTGTTTTTGAAGTACTCATATAGAGTATTCCTCAAGGACACTTTGGTTGTGATTTTTGTTTGCGTTTTTTTTTTTGTTTTTGTTATTTATGATTGTTTGTTTGTTTTTGAGGTACTCATATAGAGTATTCCTCAATGTCACTTTGTTTATGTTTTTTTTGTTTGCGGTTTTTTTGTTTTTGTTATTTCTACTATGTAAAAAATATTAGAAAAGCATAAAGCTTATTTATTAAAGTCAGTATGTACCTATTATGAATAATATGTACTACGAATATTTTTTTTTGTATAATTTTTTGTTTGTTTGGTAAGTATGTAAGCAAAATTCCGCTAATCGAGTGTTCGCTATGAAGATACCACAAGAACTCTTTCTAATTCATAATGTCCATTTAAATTACATATAGTGGAAAAATTAAAATCATTTTCAATAAATTTTTCATTTACGATACTAACAAGATAAACTTTGCCCATTGAGCACTTTGCACATTAAATCATTAAGGACTCGTTGATTCGTTGCGTAATGCAAGTTTTTTTTCTAATCCCACAATGTCATTGGATCTGTTTATACAGCTTGCTGACAGCATTGTAGAGGTCGAGGCTGACCTTAATGAAAACCAGTTTCCATTGACATCAGTGCACACTCTCGAAGTTCATCGGAATGAGTTAATGTCGAATTGGAATCGTGTTAAGGCAACTTATGAGAAACTCTTGCAGGAAATCGATAGCGAAACTGCCACCGATGACTATTCTATGGACATAGAATCCGTCAAAGTGAAGTACGAAAGTACTTACACTACCTACTGTGGTTCCTTGGTAAAACTTTCTGAAATAACGGATTCGTTTACGCCAAAGATTGCTAAAAATCTAGAAGTAGTGGTTCGTCAGCGTGAACGGTCTCCTGAACGTCCTGCATGTAGTAATTCTACTCCAGCCGATATGCACAGTGTTCATTTACCTCCAATAGAAATCGGAAACTTTCATGGAGACTATGCTTTTTGGCCCACATTTCTTGATATATTCACAGCAGTAGTTCTTAACTCCCGAGCTAGCAATGTTTAAAAACTGGTTTACTTAACCCAAAAAACAAAAGGTGAAGCCAGGGAAATAGTTCAAAGAAGTCCCCTTACTAATCGAGGCTTCGTTTTAGCTTGGCAGGATTTGTATCGTCGATATGAAAATCGTAGAGTTTTGTTGAATGGTCAGTTGAAGATACTTTTCCATCTTCAGTCTCTACAATCCGAAACAGGTAAAGCATCAAAACATCTACAACAAGAAATAAACTCATGCATTTCGGTCTTGACATTGTATGAGATATATGTGGCAAGTTGGAACCCAATTTGTGTGTTTTTTTGCACAAGTAGGCTACCAGAACAAACATTAACGTTATGGGATCAACAGTTACAGGACAGAACAACTATTCCGAAATGGTCCGATTTAAATGAGTTCCTTACTAACGCTACCGAACGTTAGAGTTTGTGTCTGAAATTCGAACTTCTAATAATTCAAAGAATTCTGAATCAAAATTAAAAAAACGGCTCTAATTCAAAGTCCAGTAAGAAAGTTCATAGTTTTCAAGTAAAGGTTGTGGGTCCTAAGTGTTAGCTATGTACTAAAGAGAATTATGCTATACGCCTGTGCCCCAAATCTCTACAAACAAACTATCAGCAAAGATTGAATGAGATCAAAAAGGAAGGCTTATGCTTAAATTGTTTTTCTAAAACACATACGGTCTGATTCATGAAAAATATTTTAGGTTTATTACAGGTTTATTTCAGTTCTCGTGGTACCTTCATAGCGAACAGTCGATTAGCAGAATTTTTCTTACTTACAAAAAATTAAACAAACAAAAAAATATTCGTAGTACATATTATTCGTAATAGGTACATACTGTCTTTAATAAACCGCTTTAAAATTTTGCAAGATGAAAACGACAAACCCGATGTATCCTCGAATAAAACATCCAAGCCGCCACCAATCTATTTGAGAGAGAAAAATTTAAATGCCCTTATTAAAAAATTAATTTCGGTCATAGGTGAGAATAAATTTCACATTGTCCCAATAAAACGTGGCAACATCGATGAAACGAAAATTCAAATTTATGACGAAAAAGATTTCCGCAAAATGGTTTCTGAATTTGAAAAAAATAAAACAAGCTTCTACACATACCAGCTTAAGAGTGCTAAAGGCCTGCAGATCGTATTGAAGGGCATAGATTCCTATGTTGATCCTGAAGAAATAAAAGATGCACTCGTCCTCCAGGGATTTAGGGTAAAAAATGTATCTAGCATAATAAGCAGAGAAAAGGTACCCCAACCCTTATTTCGTGTTGAACTGGAGCCGATTCCCAGATTTTCAATCACTGAGAATCAATATGAGGATTTCTACAAATCTCTTGGACCTTGTTTTGTAGCAGCTGGCGACTACAATGCTAAGCATACGTTCTGGGGTTCGCGTCTTATTACCCCCGGAGGTCGAGCATTGTTCAACACTATTTCAAAAATGGGATTGGATGTCATTTCGAGTGGGGAGCCCACTTATTGGCCTACTGACATACAAAAAATTCCGGATGTTATAGATTTTGGCGTCATAAAAAATATCTCTAGGGATTTAATTCAAGTTCAAGCTTCTCTTGATCTTTCGTCCGATCACTCTCCGACGATCATTACAATTTGTGACCCATATGTGAAGATGATCAATCGTGTTAATTGGCTGGGGTTCAAAAAATATCTCAGTAGTCATTGTACGGAAAACATTACGCTTAGAACATCCGATGATATTGAATCTAACATTGCCAATCTCAGCGAGAATATTAAACAGGCTGCTGAACATGCCACTATCTCACATCCGCAGACTGGGTTTAATAAAATTTATTCTACAGACATTGAACGTCTCGTACGTGAAAAAAGAAGAGCTAGAAGGGAATGGCAACAGCACAGATCGCCACAAAATAAAATCAGATTTAAAGAGTGCACTAAACGACTCCAAGAGTTGCTTGCATCTGAAAAAACTGCATCTCTTAAAAATTATCTGGAAGGTCTTGATGTCACACCAGCGTCTAATTACTCTTTGTGGCGCGCTGCTAGAAAGCTTAAAAGACCCGTTGAGTTTAAACCACCTCTGCGCACTTCGACCGGTGATTGGGCAAGAAGCGATACTGAAAAAGGTAAAATATTTGCTGAGCACTTAAAATCCGTTTTTACGCCAAACATATGTACTGGTGTTGCTGATTTGCCGAATGTAGTCGCACTACCCCCTCAACACATAAAGTTTAAGACGCGTGATTTACAAAAATTAATTGCCGAACTCAACCCGAAGAAAGCTCCGGGTATTGATGGAATTAGTAACCAGATGCTGATGAACTTGCCTCGTATTGCAATGAGAATCCTATTATTCATATTTAATGCCATTTTACGACTGGAGTATTATCCACACAGTTGGAAGCTTGCCAAGGTTAAAATGATTCCAAAGCGGGGCAAAGATCTAACCAAGGCTGAGTCATATAGGCCAATAAGTCTACTATCAACTATGTCAAAGCTTTTTGAAAAACTGCTCAAAACAAAATTGTCCCCAATTCTAATTAGTAGTGGGTGCAAACCAGACCATCAATTTGGTTTTAGAAGTCAGCATAGCACCATTGAACAAACTCACAGATTGGTTCAATTTATAAGAAGAACTTCTGAGGAAAAAAAGTATTGTTCTGCGCTCTTTATTGACGTTTCCCAGGCATTTGATAAAGTGTGGCATGAAGGCCTAATTTTAAAATTGAAGACTTATTTACCAATAAACATTTTAAATATTTTGGAAAGTTACATTATTTCCCGTAAGTTCACTGTTGTGGAAGGAGACTTTACGAGTAGGCCTAAAACTATTTAATCCGGTGTGCCACAGGGGAGTATACTGGGACCAGTTTTATATTTGATTTATACTTGTGATATGCCTGTGAGCAGTAGTATCCATACTTCCACATACAGCCTGCCTTAGTATGCACGAAAACCCTGATGTGGCATCCCGCAAACTCCAGGAAGACATTAGCCAGATGGAGCTTTGGTTAAACTTATGGAGAATTAAAGTCAATGAACAAAAGTGTGTCCATATAACGTTCACCCTAAGAAGAGATACACGGATACGGATTAACAATCAAGTTGTTCCTCAACATTCACATGTGAAATATCTTGGTATACACCTTGATCGACGACTTACATGGAAACACCACATTGACTCTAAGTTAACTCAAATGAAACTAAAATTAGCTCAGGTACATTGGCTTATTGGTAGAAATTGGAGACTGAGAATTGGTAGACTGAGAGCTAGACTGCAAACTTTTGATATACAAGTCGCTTTTAAAGCCAATATGGTGTTTCGGAATTCAACTATGGGGCACTGCTTCAGCTTCAAATGTTGAGAAAATTCAACGAAGGCAAAATAATATTTTACGCATGATAACATCGGCTCCATGGTACATTAAAAATTCAAATATACATCGCGATTTGAATATGCCACTAGTGACTGAAGAAATTGTAAAAGACGCAGGCAAATATCTAACAAAACTCGAGTCACATCCAAATCCGTTTCCTCGTAATATTTTGAACTTTACTGAACACATCCGCTTAAAAAAGAGAGATACACGGGCTCTAATATTCAACACTCTAGATGATGAAGCTGCCTGAAAACACTTTTTTCTTTTTGTTGCTTATCACTACTTATGTATTATTAATAACTATCACTAAGCTTATGTCCGACATTGGTCGGGCTTAATAATTTTTTTATAGATTTTTTATAGATTTAAGATTTGAATACTTATTGTTAGTTCATATTTGAAGATACAATAATTAAAAAACATGCATTAAAAAAAAAATTACAGCTTTATTTGACAAATTTCCCATAAGGATATGTCATATGAGCGCTTAATAAACCTGAAATATTTTTTATGAATAAGGCAGATACAGTAAAAAACTTCACTAGCAAAAATAGTTGTTTTAAATGCCATAAAAGGCATAATACACTTTTGCATAATGAGCTCGATAGGTCAAGTTCATCCTCGCAACCGCAAAATGGCAATAAGATTTTGTCCTTGAATCCAAACTCTACTCCATATTCACCCCAATTACTACAGTCCACTGTCACATTAGAAGCAGACACAGTTCAGTCTTGTTTTCCTATGAGTTGGAAAGGAGTTTTCTCGGGAACAGCCTGGGTAAATATAAATCATTTGGGTACAAAATATCAAGTGCGTTGATTGACTCAAGTTCAGAGGGTACTTTTATCTAAGAACGTATAATCAATCTCCTTAAGCTACCTTCTCTGCGTACCAATGCACAAGTTTCAGGACTAAATAACACGGTCTCCGCTAAACTTCAACGTCAATGTTCCATTTTGCTAGGATCACCGTTAAACAATATAATTGAGATTCCAGTTGATGCTCTAGTTGTACCTCAACTTTCGAATAATTTGCCTTCCGAAACTATTTCAATCTCTACATTCTTAAATCTTCCCAATATTCCTGTAGCAGATCCCAAATTTCATTCTAGTGGGAAAATTGATATGCTGATTGGAGGAGAAATTTTCCCTTCAATTATACGAACAAGAATTATTCATAATAAGGGTTTTCATGAGAATGTTCAAAAGTCTCGCAAACTGTGCAATAGTGCATTTTTACACTCTCGTAAATAATATGTCAAAAATAGTATGGAAATTTATTTACACAAACCTTTTAACTTTGCCCAACAATTTTCACTCGTAAACTTAAGCCGTGTAATTGTGCATTTATTCAACAAAAACTTTTTGGTTTTTTTTTGCTTCCTTGAGGCATTTTTAGATACACACATATTTTTTTTTAATAGAAATATAAAAATATTTATTTAATTTAAAGACTGCTTGAAATTTTATTTTTGTTTATTTTTATTATATTATTTTTTTGAAATTTCATTCAAGCTTACTTAACTGTTTGCGCAAAAGCTGAAAAAGGGATTCATGAAACAAGTCTCGCATATTTGCCCAATGGAACAAATGGGAATTTTAAGAGTTCTCATGAAAACCCTTAATGTATGTGAATCACTGATAGTACAAGAAACAATTTTCGGATGGTTTCTTACCGGTCGTATCTCGCATTTTTGCGAGATCTCCTTAGACAGAGAAATCTGTCGATTTTGGGAGGTAGAGAATCTTCCCAAGAAGAATCTAATATCTGCCTCTGATATATCATGTAAGGATTTGTAGAAAAGGACTAAAAAAAGAAATTCTAATGGAAGATACATAGTTTCTTTACCTTTCAAAGAAGGGTTCGAAAAATCTTTAAATTTGGGTTATTCCCGAGCCAGTGCAATGACACAATTCTTTCGCAATGATGCTAAACTTCTTCGTACTCCAAAATTTAAGCTAGATTCTGACAAGGTTGTTCAAGAATACGAGGATTTGGACAGTAAAATTTCGTAGCCCATCCGAAAATTCAAATCCATACTAATTACTTACCCCATCATGCAGTAATTAAGCCTGTTAGCACAACCACAAAAGTTCGTGAGTTTTTAATGCTTTTGCCCCTTCTTCCAATGACCAAAGCATATATTCTCTCCTTCACACTGGACCTATTCTTCAAAATGACCTTACTGTCCTAATTCTAAAATGGCGTTTCTTCCGATTTGTCTTTAATGCCGGTATACAAAAAATGTATATACAAATTCAGGTGAATCCTGAATATACTCAGTATCAGAAAATTTTGTTTCGAACTAATCCAGAGGATCCGATTTCTGATTATGGATTGAAAACGGTTACGTTCAGGGTCAATTGTGCGCCATACCTTGCAATACGTACGTTATTAAAATTGGCAGATGATGTTCCAAATGTTTATCCAATAGCATGTTCTATACTTCGAAACGCAATGGACGTAGATGATGTTCTTTCAGGTTCTCACACAAAACTTCGAGCTATTACAGCAAAAAACGAGCTAGTTCAAGCTCTTGATTCCGCTGATTTTTCATTGAGGAAGTGGCCGTCAAACTCCAAAGAGATTCTAAATGATATTCCGTCTGAGCATCTGTTAAATGAAGATTTCCTATAATTTTAAGACAACAGTTCAGCAAAGACTCTTGGCATTCGGTGGAATGCCAGCTTAGATGAGTTCTATTTCGTTGCTAGCCCTTTTGAAGAGACTTTGGAAGATACTAAACGGCGAGTTCTTTCTCAAATTGCCAAACTGTTTGACCCAGTGGGATGGTTGGCTCCATGTATTGTCCAAGCGAAAATATTGATGCAACAAATATGGAATGATGGTACTGGTGGGGATGATGTCCTTTCGCCACGCACCTTTTCTCAATGGAAAACCTTTCAACATAACTATTCTGCAGTCAATAATATCCGTATCCCTAGATGGATTAATTATTGTCCGAAGGCCGATGTCCAATTCCATGGACTCTGCGATGCATCTAAATGTGCGAATCGTATATGATGGTTCAATTTCTACACACATAATTTCTTCGAAAACTAAAGTGGCACCCTTTAACACACTCTCAATTCCAAGACTAGAATTGTGCGGGGCAGTTTTGTTAGCGGAAATGCGATAATCTTTTACTACAGTTCGATGTTGAAAACCATCTCGTGTTTTGTTGGACAAATTCAACAATAGTATTATCTTGGTTTGCTAAACCTGCCTTTTGTAGCAAACAGTGTCCAAAATCACTCAAACTACCAATTACTCACAGTGGAACCACGTAAATTCAGATATGAATCCTGCAGATCTAGCAAGCCGAAGAATTTGTCCACAGGAACTACAAAACAATGAGCTGTAGTAGTTTGGCCCAAACTGGCTAAAGAGTGCTCAATCACAATGGTTATCCGATATTCCTAATACTAATCTCGAAATTAAGCCTGTTAAAGTTTATTTCTCCTATTTTTCAAACTTCGAAGATCTGATAAATCGGTTTTCTTCCTTTCCGAGAGCACTTCGTGTAATGGTGTATGTTTACAGATTTATCCATAGAATTCATTAAAGGTATAAGTCAGATTTCTGTAACACATCCAAAACACTTTCCAACTCCGAACTTATGTTCGTTCAGTGTAAGTTAATTGTGTTCTCTCAAAAAGCATGGTACATTGCCGAGTAAAAGGCGTTAAATTCTAAGCAAATAATCTCCAATTTTTGGATTCTGAACGGATTGTTTGCTGCTGTGGGCGATTAAAAAATTCACCAGGTCTTACGTATAATGAAAAAAACTCTATTATAATTCCATATAATTCCCAATACGCGAGGCTTTTGGTTCTATTTATTCATGATATTAGTTTACACGGAGGAAACCAACTGGATTTAAGACTACTACGAACCCAATACTGGATTCCCAAAGCCAAGAATTTAATAAAGACCCGCATTAATAATTGTAAAACTTGTGTAATTTATATGAAGAGATGTTAGAGGCAAATAATGGCCGCTTTGCCTGCAGAAAGAACTGAAATAACACGGCCTTTCGCTCACACTGGATTAGCCTTTACAGGCCCTTTTGATGTCAAAAGCTACTCGGGGCGCTCCTGTCGTATTTCAAAGGGATATGTCGGCATCTTTGTGTGCTTCTCGACTAAGGCGATACATTTGGAACTAACTTCTGCACCTGGATTCTGTAACTTTTTGCGAACCGAAAATCGTAATATTTATCACATATTTATTCGCCTGCGATAACGATAATGTTATTCTGTAATTTCTTTTTTACGATAGTCTCCCGTTTTATCTTATTCACCATTTAATTCAATATTATGTGGTATCTCAGTATAGAAAATGTGAAAACAAGCAAAAAGCATAAATAATAATTAAGAAAAACTCAACAGATTAGATCTTGTGACTTAATTTTTTTTCTCCAACCCACACCTAATATCGTTAAAACATGTTACTGAATATCAAAGTCGATAAATTTTCGTTATATTTATTATAACGATACGATTATCGTTAAAAAAAAGTTAGTGAATCGCACTACTGATCTATCCACACAATTGTTTCTGATTCGTTTCACGTCGTGGCTGTCCGCTTCATCTCCATTCTGATAATGGTACAAACTTAGTAGGCGCGTCTAAAATCGTATCAAGGAAATTCTTCCTAACTTCGCAACAATGTGTTCATGCTAATTATGCCCTTCAGAACATTACGTGGCATGGTACTCTGTTCAAAGTTGTGAAAAATTTTCAGCGCCATTGGTTATTTCGCGTGAAAAATTTGACATGTACTAAATGTAGCCCAACTCGCGGTTTTTTTATAAATTTCTCGATTTTATTGCTTGAAAGTATGCAACATTGTCAAAATTCCGTGCTCATGTTGTTTCGCAGCTAAACTAAAATGATGCCAGAGTAATTTTGCATGGAAAGACATGATTTTACGTGTTTTTCACAACAAGAACAGAGTACTACTTTTGCGAATTTATTTCGCAAATATTTTATACTAAATACTTTTATATGTAGTTTGACAGCATTTCGCACGAAATTGTGAACGGAGTACCAGGCTTTAAATGGAAAAACGAGTACTTAAAAGAAATGAGTAAGCGGCTTAAATGGCAACGTCCCGCAATCGAAGTAAAGGTAAGAGCCATGGTAGTGATCTAAAACGAAAACCTTCCACCTAACTGTTGGCGACTCGGCCGAGTAGTGAAAATCTATGCCGGCTCCGACAAACGCATCAGAGTTGCTGATATTTTCACCCAACGTGGTGTAATAACACGGCCGATTGTCAAGCTCATAACGTTACCAACATCGTCTCAAATTTTGTTTTAAATAAATTTCTTTTTCAGCCAATCATGACAAAAATTTCGTCTTCGAATTCAAAAATTGTTTCCAGAAAGAACAAGCTTTTTCTCTGTCGGATTTGCCATCGTCCACATTCACTGCGTACTTGCAGTAAATTTCTTGCCATGAATACGTCCGATCGTATTCGTGCAGTACGAAATAACAAATACTGTCATAACTGCCTAGCGCATAAACATTCGAATGGAAAATGCTTTTTGAAACATGGATGTAAGCACTGTCACAGATTCCACCATACGTTATTGGATGGTTATCCTAGGCGTACAAAAGACCTTCTAAAATCTACCACGAAATCCAGTTCACGATCGTGCTCACCTCAACCGAAACCATCGACATCGTCTTAACATCATAGTTCTTCTCTATCAAAGCCGACGAAGAAACTAGCTCCTACAAAAATTAAAAAAGTTAAAATCCAATTCCTTGATGTTCTCGTTGTACCTTCATAGTGAACAGACGTCTTGGAGTTTTTCTTACATACATAATGTTAATGTAAATTGTAATGTCTTTCTTGCAAGCACTTGTAGCTTGAAGAATTGTGGTTAATGGGATTCTCAAAAGCACTTGAACTTGGAGATAGTTATGGATATTTTGTTGTCCTCACAAGCACTTGAACTTGAACAATTGATTTGTTATTCTACTAAACATTAAAATTTTGACTTTATTTTGCCTTCTTTTATACATAAAATTAAAGAAAAAAATGCTTACTCTATAAATTATTAATTGTTTTGTTTTCTTTTTTTTTTTGTATAAAATTATTAATTGATAACTTAGTAATGACCTACTTTTGCATATTGCAAACTGTAATGTTTGCATAAAACATTTTGTGCAATACATGGTCATTGACTTGGTATGGTTACAAACAAAAAAAATTATTCTTAGTGATGAATTAATAATAACGTAAACAATAATATACATATCCCAACGAACAAATAAGAAATATATTAACATCCTCCCCCCGTTGAGTGCAACTCAAAAATTAAAAATAAAAAAAATTATGTTCTTAGTTATGTAATAATACAATTAATAATAACATAAACAGTAATATGCAAAAAAAAATGAAATATAATAATGAACAATATAATGAATTAAGAGAAACTTATAACAATGGACAATAATGAATTTCAACTACACTGCGAGTCTATGTGTTGTCTTCTCTTGTTTCAAAATGTGCTAGGCTGGCATTCCTTCTTAGCTGATGTAATACCTTGTAGAAATTTATTTTTAATTTGTAATCAGTTGGTGGTTAGATGTGTACAGTGAAGTTGTTTGTTGTTGTCGTGGCGCTGGAATTGGAGTTACACGTTTGAACATGTTTTCTTGCTGATTAAGTATATTAATATATATAAAGTAGCTATTAATGCTGAATAACCGACAGTCGTGTGATGGTAATTATTAATATCAATTCTGTTTGGAAGCTGTAGTATCTCCTGTGCCTTTAGTGAATTTTGTAAATCTGTTAAGTTCTGTATTTGTGAATTGTACTCGTTTGTGTGTATTTTATCCAGTAGTGGCTTCAGAAGAGTTGTATGGGTTTGTTCTGTGATTTCCCAAAGTCTGGTGTATGATGACTTAAACGAGCTGGAGATTGTCTGTTGACCTTGGAGTGACATGAACTTTTTTTTTGAGAGTACATTATTTTGTAAATCTGTTAAGTTCTGTATTTGTGAATTGTACTCGTTTGTGTGTATTTTATCCAGTAGTAGCTTCAGAAGAGTTGTATGGGTTTGTTCTGTGATTTCCCAAAGTGTGGTGTTTGAGAGTACATTATGGTTCCAAGTAAATTACGCCTGACCCTTGTTGGGTGAATTGAGTGATATCTCTCTTACACACAGCCGTTGTATGAATTGCTGTTGGCAATGCGTAAATCAATTTATTTTGGTGGTGGCAGTGGTGTTTTTTATTTGTTGCACTGGACAATCAGCCTTTGTTTCGTTGTGTAATAAACTTATCTCTTATCTTATTTGGAGAACCTGATTCATAACGTATCTGACAGCGCATAAATTCAGTTCAGTTTTATCAATGGTAAAATAATGACGATTAATAATATCGACGGCCAATAGGGACGAGCATGGCCTTATTGATACTAGAGTATCGTTGATCAGTTTAGCACTGGTACAATGTTGAATAATGTAAACTGAATGCGTTCAACTAACGGTAAATTAATGCGAAATACGACTGTGTTATTCGTGAGTCCACCTTGAACTTTCATCAGCTTGTACAATTCTAATACATCATTCAGGCAACTCAAGTGACTCGTGCAGATGCATTTTAATTTTTTCTATTTCCTGTTGTAATTGATACGGGGTAAGGATAAGCGGGCTTATGATGCCATGGTGAGTGTTTGTAAGAATGTCCAGTATTGAAGATTGTGTGTGTTGTAAGTTTGACGCAGTAATTGTTAGTTGAATACACAGTGATGAGAAAATTCGGTATATTCGTTCTTGATATAGATCTTTACTATCGTTGTGTATCTTGTTGTATATTTGCGATATTTAAAGGACAATTTGGTCAAACTTTTTCTTTATTTGCACTTGGTCTGACTTCAGGATATTCATGGTAGAGTCTACAATTGACATCTGATTTCTTAAAAGGCTGATCAGATTTGCCTCATTTTCCTTAACTTGGGAAATGGTGTTTGCCATTTCTTCCGCGTATTTCCAGTCCAGTACGCCAAAAAGGAATGCGCTATGTTCCCAACTAAATCTATTGCTCCCCTTTTGTATCTTCTGCCTGAAAGTAGAGTGCTGCTCATGTGTAACTCACCTTTAGTATGTTCAAAGTATTTGGCTAAGTTTTTGCACGTTAAATTTTCTTATATGTCGTCACATAAATTACTCAACGCTCTTGTTTCTTCTGCAAACATTTCCGATTCGGCCCAAAATTCTTGTAAGTCATAATAAAATAAAATGTGCCAATCTGAGGATGAAATTACTGCTTATCCAATTTCTTCAAAATGAATGCCCAGCTGATTCCCAAACTGCATGTTACGGACCTGAGCTCCTAAGACTAATGGCAGTAACATTAATGCTATCAAGGCAATGACGATACTATTTGGAATAGATATTCTCATTTTCATTTTAGCATTCTCAGACGTATTATTTCTATTCGTATCTAAATCTTCATGGTCGGATGATTCATCCGACTCTGTGTTGTCAATTGGCAAGGGTGCCAGCCGAGCTGTTGGCCTTCTGCAAACCCCGGATGCTGTATTCTAGCCAGCGGCCACCTTAAGGGAGGTGTGTTATTCTCCTTAACTATGACCATAGCGCCGGGCTTAGCGTTGACGTTCCGTGTTTTCCACTTGTGCCGATACTATAGTTCGCACAAGTATTCCCGTGACCATCTCTTCCAGAACTCCTCTTTCAAGTGGGTGACCAATTTCCACCTGGTCAAGAAACTTACCTTTGCTTGTTTAGAACTTACGTTTATCTCGGAACTCAATGGTTCCCCAATTAGAAAATGGCCGGGTGCCCAAGGCATTTAAATCATTTGGGTTGTTTGACATTTTAGTAATTGGCGCTGAATTAAGAATGCCTTCAATTTCAATTACAATGGTATCGAGTTCCTCATACGTTAAGGATGCTACACTTCTGAGCAAAAGATTCTTCGCTGATTTCACTGCGGCCTTCCATAACCCCCCAAATTGAGGTGCTCGTGGTGGTATAAAGTGGAACGTTATGCCTCTAGATAAACATTCCTTGCTGATTTTACTTACGCCCGGAATCGAATAAATCGAGTCTGCTAATTCTGTAAGTTGATTTTTTGTACCAACAATTCTTCAATGACCTCGCCTGCTCATGAATCGCCTTAGTGCGCCTCTGAATGCTTCGGTGGTTAGATCGGTAACCAATTCCAGGTGAACAGCCTTTGTAGCGAAGCAGCAAAATACAGCAATGTATGCTTTATGAGGTTTCTTCCCTCTTAACTTGTAATGAACACAAAGAGGACCACAAAAGTCGACGCCGGAGTTGATAAAAGGTCTAGCTTGTGTGACGCGTGTTGATGGTAAGTTACCCATTATTTGATTGAGCAATTTTGTTTGGCTCTGGTGCATCGTATGCAATGTTGTACGATTGATCGTGCTGCTGTTTTGCCTTTAACTGGCCAATACCTTTGTCTTACATGTGATAATAGTACTTGGGGCCCACAGTGGCGATTTTTTTCATGTGTAATTTGCATTATCAACTTCGTTATTGGATCATTGTAGGGAATCAGGATTGGATGTTTTGCATCATATTGCAGTGTTGATGATTTCAACCGTCCCCCAACTCTGATGATGCCGTTATTATCTAAGAAGGGGGTAAGATTACTATATTGACTCCCTCTACTTACTTTTCCAAGCCTCTGCAAGTTATTCAAATCATTTTCAAAATCGGATCGTTGCATTCCAAGTACAATGACTATGAGAGCCTGTTCCAATTCTTGAGCTGTTAAGTTTAGATCGGGATGTTGTTTGATCCTTCTCGTACGATTAATGAATCGCAGCATATAAGCCACGACTCTCTGAAGTGTTCGAAATGAAACCTTGTGTTGTATTTTGTGGATCATATCTGTTGATATTTTATCTACTTTTGCTACTGTAATCACCCTTTTTCGTTCCATATCGTGCTCATTTATTGTGAGTGTGTTGGAAGTATTCTTCGGCCAAACTTCTTCTCTTCCATGCAAAAATATGGGCCCATAGAGCCATAAAGTGATTGTAGCTAGTTTTGACGGGGATATACCTGGTGAAATAATATCTGCCTGGTTTTCCTTTGATTTGACGTGCCTCCACTGCTCAGCTATGGATAATTCATGTATCGCAGTGATTCGATTAGCCACAAACGTTTGGTAAGCTGATGATTTTGAGTTGATCCAGGCCAAAACGATCTCTGAGTCTGTCCATAGGTAAGTGGGTGTGTTCTCAAGATTTAAATCACTCTTTGCTCTTGCTGTTAGTTGAGCACATAAGAGTGCTGCGCAAAGTTCGAGACGAGGCAAAGTCTGGCGTTTTAAAGGAGCAACACGGGATCTTGCACACAGTAGCCTTACGATTACCTGCCCGTTCTTGATAATAGATCTGATGTTTACTGCTGCACCATATGCGTTTTCTGAAGCATCCGCAAAGGCATGAATTTGTGTGTTTGATGAAATATGTCCTTCAAAAACATGTCGTGAAAATTCTAGGTTGTTTAATTGTTCTAATTCAGTACGGAATGTCATCAATCTCGTGTGTAAGTTTTCTGGCAATGCTTCATCCACTCCAATTTTGTTTCCCAAAGCTCTTGAATGAACATTTTTGCGGTTATAACAATTGGTGCAAGTATACCTAACAGATCGAAGAGTCTTGCTACATCCGACGTTACTGTTCGCTTAGTAATTTGTTTTACATCTCCTGGACATACCTTTACACAAAACATGTCAGCCCTTGGCGTCCACGTTAAGCCCAAGAATTTTACCTCTTGCTCTTTCATTTCTTTTTCTTTCCTTTCAATGCCTTGAAGGAGTTTTGGATGATTGGCATTCCGTTTTTGTAGATTCAGACCATGTTTCCTTAATATTTATGTCAGTTCTTGTTGCATTGTCATTGTCACATTCAAATAATCACTACCGCCTATTCCATCATCCATATAGAAATTGTTAAGTAAAAATTGGCTTCCATAGGGATACTGGGCCATGGTATCCTTGGCAATTCTTTCCAAACATTTTGTAGCAAAATATGGTGCAGATCGGGTACCGTATGTAATGGTGTTGAGTTGATAATATTTGATTTGTGTAGATGGGTCATGTCTCCATATAATAATTTGGAACCTTCTGTGGGCTGGGTGTATTAGCATCTGGCGATACATTTTCTCAATGTCTGTTGCAAATACAAAGCGTGGTAGCCGAGAGCGAAGCAGTATTGAAAACAGCTCGCTTTGATTAGTGGGACCTGAGTGCAACAGATCATTAAGGGCTAAGTCTGACGAAGTTTTCGCTGATGCATCGAATACTACTCGTACTTTTGTAGTTAAACTATCGGGACGTAATATACTATGGTGTGGAATGAAATAGTTTGGTTTGCATGTGGAATTTATATCAATTTGTGTCATGTGACCCAATTCCTCGTACTCTTTCATAAATTGTATGTATTGTGCCTTTGCCAGTCGACGCTCCAGTGATAGGAATCGATTGAAAGCTATATCATGTGACTCGCCTAATGTTTCGGGATTGTCACAAAACGGGATTCTTACTACAAATCTTCCATTTTGATCAATGCTGTAGGTCTGCGCAAAATGAGTTTCGCACTGTCTTTCTGATACTGACTAGAGTTTTCTCTACCGCCTTCACCTTTTCTAGCTCCCATAGTTGAGCGATGTCTTCCTCTAAAGTTGTTTCATTCTCAATGCACATTCCACATGTTGCAGTGGAAGATTGAGTTTCCTCAACTCTCCTGAGATGATCCAACCCAGCAAGGTATTTTGTAAGATGGTCAAGTTGTTGGCCAACTTGATTTGTCCATCTGTCGGTAATTGATGATGGAATTCCGCACCCAATAAAATATCTATATTGTCAGGATGATGAAAACCTGGGTCAGCTAGACTGATGTTATTAGGAATGTTCCAGTGGTTGATGTTAACTATTTGTGATGGTTGAGGAGAGATTATGTGGTTAAGAACAGCTGTCTCAAGTCGTGTAGTCTAGTTGTTGAACCTGGAATACAACTCGACGTTGACTCGATGATTTACCTTGGTGTTGCTGTATCCAATTCCACTTATAGCGATTGACGTTGGGTTCGTTGGAATTCCAAGACGTTTGGCTAGGCGTTTACTTACGAAGTTAATTTGTGATCCAGAGTCAAGAAACGCTCTACACTGAATTTCCTTTTCACCGGCTCTTATGAGGACCACGGCTGTGCTAAGCGGTGTATAGTTGTTTGATATCGAATGTTTTTCTGCGCTTAGTGATGCGGCTGCTTGGCTTAATTGTATGGATTTTGTAGTCTCAGCTGAATGATTGGATGTAAACGTTTAACTTGGTGGTTGACTGCTCACGTTTGAGTCCCTTAAATGGAGCAAATTGTTATGTTTGTTAACACACTTCATACAGCTTCTTCGGCTTAAATTTTTAGCGTTATGTTCCAGTTTTAAACAGTTAACACAATACCTTTGCTTTTGAACAAACTGAAGTCGTGCTGATGGTGACAGCTTCAGAAATTCTGGGCATGCGAATAATAGGTGTCTTCCATATTTGCACATTGAACAAAGTTCATTGTTTCGTCCTTCGATTGCGATAGAGGTACATACCTTTGCCCTTGGGTTTGAAATTTTTTCCTTTTCGGACATTGCTTCCACTGATTAAAAGTTTCTCTCCAAGAAAATTAAAAAGTCCTTGATAGTTGGCACTTCTCGGGGCTGTGTGAAAGACTGTTCATAACGGTGTGACCTGATTCAGTCGTATAAGAAGCAAATGGAAGAGCAATGGATCCCATGTTGATGTGTTGATATCAAGATTTTGAAGTGCTAATAAACACTCCTTTGTTTTGTCATGTAGGCCCTTATAATTATCGGTTGGTGTCTTGTTTGTTGTATCTATCAGTTCTTCAATTAGTTTGCCAACTAATAACCTCTTGTTATGAAAGCGGTCTATTATAGATGACCATGCCGCATCGAAATTTTCCCCAGTGGCAGGAAAATGTTTGATTAGATTTGCCGCCTCTCCCACTAAATGAGTTTTTAGGTACCATATTTTTTGCACCTTCGGAATTGATTGGCCTACTACCAGTGAGGAAAATAAGTCGTAAAAGAAAAGAAATGCTTACTCTATAAATGATTAATTGTTTTGTTTTTTTTTTGTATAAAATTAATAATTGATAACTTAGCAATGACCTATTTTTGCATATTGCAAACTGTAATGTTTGCATAAAACATTTTGTGCAATACATGGTCATTGACTTGGTATGGTTGCAAACAAACAAATTTATTCTTAGTGATGAAATCAATATAATTAATAATAACGTAAACAATAATATATATATATATATCCCAACGAAGAAATAAGAAATATATTAACACATAAACAAATAAAATAATAAAAAACTAGTCAACTAGTATTTTTCTAGTACAGAAATCACCACCACTAGTTCCCAACTGTAAACTTTCCTATACTATCTTAATGCTCAAATTAGCATTGACTGTGTTAAGAAAACTACTAGTACCATTGGTACTAGTTTAGGACTAGTTTTTTACCAGTTCTTTTGTAAAGAACAATTCTATAAAATTGGTGGTTTATTCCTTTGTTACCCAGTGACAACTTCTACTTAAAATTCGCAATTATTTATCAAAAATTCAGAAATACACAAGGGTAATTATAATTATTTAATTATAATTATTTTTAGATCAAGCTAAAAGTTTACTAATTATATGATACCAATTTTGATACAGTGCAAGGGCTCTGCTAGACAGTCGAAATTTATTTTGCAATGTGGTGCCTTGGAACTACTTCATATACTAGTACTCATCAGTACTAGTCATTTTACACAACAACTTTAACCCTTTTTGCACTAGTTCTTGTTCTTCTAGTAATTATACTAGTAGCTTTTAGACAATTATCGCCTATTCTCATGCAGGGTATTTAACCTTGATCAATAAGCTTTAATTGCTTTGCTAATATTTTTTTTTACATAGTCATAAATAACAAAAACAAAAAAACCGCAAACAAAAAAAACACAAACAAAGGGCCCTTAAAGAATACTCAACAAACAATTGTGAAACGGCAGAAATACCGATTTTACTGTGAGTTCTGAAGCTCTTAATGATAACCATAAAAAATAAAAAATCTGATTATAGTATTTTTAAAACGGCAAATCCAATATTTCGTCAGCGATCAACTTCGCTTTCTCCAATGCCACCTACTGATTTGTTAACATTACAGTTGCCTAGTACTTCGTCATTTAAGTCAGCGGCGTTATCCGCGTTGGGCTCGTGTTCATCACTTAACCAAGTTATCACTATAGATAACCGTAGTCAAAAATCTAAAGTTCAAGTCGAAAAGGACAGATATATCACAGTTGTAAAGCGCGGGCGAAGCACAAATTCATTAAAAATCTCATCCGTTCACCGTCAAAATATAATTTTTCAATATTACAAGCTAACAATGCTCAACCCGCTGTATAATCGAAAAAAATCTCTATACCTGAGAGAAAAAATTCTAACGCCCCTATTAAAAAATTAGTCTCGGCCTTTGCAGAAAACGCATTTCATGTTATTCCATTAAAACGCGGTAACATCGACGAAACTAAAATTCAAATATACGAAGAAAAAGATTTCCGCAAAATAGTGACAGAATTCGAAAAAAAATAAAACAAGTTTTTATACGTACCAGCTTAAGAGTGCTAAAGGTATGCAAATTGTATTGAATGACATTGATTCTTATGTTAATCCTGAAAAAGTAAAAGATGCACTCATCATACAAGGATTTAAGGTAAAATAGGGAGAAGATCCCCCAGCCTGTATATCGTGTTGAACTGGAGCCGAATGATATACAGCTAAAAAAAACGAGAACATCCAATTTGTAACCTAAAATACCTCTTATACCGAAAAATCACAGTTGAAGAGCCACTTAAGCGTTCAAGTCCCGTACAGTTCCATAATTGCCAAGAATATGGTCACACAAAAACTTACTGTAAGTTACCTACAGTGTGTGTTATCTGCGGTGAATTACTAAACCAAAAGACCAAGCTGAAAAAAATGTGGATGTAATCACACTGCTAACTACATATGATGTCCTGTATATTCTTTCGTTAAACAGACTATAGGACAAAAACCAAAATTAGCTCCAGCTCAATCAGTAAACGCTTACTCCGCCAATCTTGCTCAAATGAGCCAACCAGTTACTTCACGTGTATCGTTTGCCGATGCTGCCAAAGCTAGTTCTATTCCCACACAAAATGTTTCACCGCAAAATAATTCAACAAATACAAACTCAAACTTCAATTTTAATCGCCTTAAAGCTACTATTAATAATCTGGTGCAAAACTATAAATAATTTTACAACAAATATGACTAGCATGGTGCAAGAAATGCTACGAATGCAGAATATACTGCTTCAAGCATTAATTAACAAGCCATGAATACGTTAAAAATATGTTTCTCGAACGCAAACGGCATTCGCCAACATAAAAATGAACTTGAGAACTTCCTTACGGAAAAAATATCGATATAATGTTGGTCTCTGAGACTCATTTGACTTCCAGAAGCTTTTTCAAAATTAATGGCTACACTATGTATGATACAAAGGACCCTAGAGGGAGAGCATGCGGTGGATCTGCAATTCCAATTAAGTCAAGACTCAAGCATTATATCCTTGACAACGTTAGTGAAGAACATATGCAAGCAACGAGTATTTTTGTAGAAAATTTTTGTTCGAATTTCGTGATATCATCAATTTACTCACCTCCCAGATTTTCAGTTACCTAAGATCAGTATGAGAAGTTCTACAAATCGCTTTGATCTTGTTTCGTGGCAGCTGGTGACTACAATGCAAAACATACGTACTGGGGTTAGCGTCTTGTAACACCTAGAGATCGAGCTTTGTTTAATACAATTTCAAAAATGGGCTTAAATGTCATTTCAAGTGGGGAGCCCACTTACTGTCCTACTGACGTACGGAAAATTCCTGAAGTTGTAGATTTTGGCGTCATGAAAAATATTTCTAGGAATTTAATTTATGATGAAGCTTCTCTATACCTCTCCTCCGATCACTCCCCCACTATCGTTTCAATCTTTAACTCACTAAGAAGTGACTTACCTCACCCATATACGAAGAGGTAAATTGGCTGGGATTCAAAAAATATCTTAGTAGTCATTGCACGGAAAACATTCAGCTAAGATCATATGATGATATTGAATTTAACATTGCCAATCTTAACGGAAATATTAAACAGGCTGTTGAACACGCCACTACCTACTATCCGCAGACCGGCTTTAACAGAATTTATTCTACGGAAATTGAACGTCTTGTATGTGAAAAAAGGAGAGCTAGAAGAGAATGGCAACAACACAGATTACCCCTAAATAAAATCAGAATTTAAGAGTATACTAAACGACTCAAAGAGCTACTATCGTCGCAAAAAACTGCAGTACTGGAAACACATTTAGAAGGCCTCGATGTCACGTCAGCATCTAATTACTGTTTATGGCGCGCTACTAGAAATCTTAAAAGACCCGTTAATCTTAAATCACCACCGCGCACCTCGACCGGAGGCTGCGCAAAAAGCGATAGTGAGAAAACTTACTTATTGCATGTATGGGTGCTGCTGATTTACCGAGTGTAGTTTCTCTACCCACTCGTCCCTGAAGGTTTAAGATGCGTGAAGTACAAAAAATAGTTTCTGAACTCAAGCCGAAAAAAGCTCTACTTATTGATGGTATTAGCAACAAGATGTTGATGAACTTGCCTCAGTAGTAGGGAACTCCCACTCCGGTGGCAATTAAAATTGTTAAATTGTTGCTGAAATTGTTAAATTTGGGTAATTAAAATTTGAAAATTGTTAAATTCTTGGAAATTTGTGTTTTTTTGTTTACATAAGGAGTTTTTTGTTTATATAAGGAGTTTTTTTGTTTACATTAGGAGTTTTTTGTTTACATTAGGAGTTTTTGTTTACATTAAGTGTATGTCTGTCTGTCGGTCTGTCTGTCTGCCTGCCTGACCGTGGGAAGTTTGTGTGTGGAATATTTTGTGTGAATGTATTAAGGCGGTTCATAGTTTGGCGGTTTTTATGTGTGTATGTGACGACGGGGAAAATCATGAAAATGGTTTTTCCTAATGCTGACGGAAAATCATCTAATGATTTTTCGTAATACCGAAGGCAAAACATTATAATTTTTCCTAATGCCTACTGCAATACATGATAATTTTTCCTAATGCCTACTGCAATACATGATTATTATTTTTTTTCAAATGCCGACGGCAAAAAATGAATATAATTTTTTCAAATGCCGACGGGAAAATGATTTTTCCTAATGACGACGGGAAAACGTGAAAGTTATTTTTTCTAATGCTAATGTAGGTGTTGCTAGACTGTGGGAATTTAAGGCTGACCGTGATTTGAGTGGGCGGCGTTGTTGCCGTAATATGTAACCATAGGAATTTGTGGATGTGTCTGTCTGTCTGTGAGAATTTAGGTGAAGGTTTGATTGGCAGGGGGCGGGGTGTAGTTGAGGTAGATCGATTGCGTGTGTAGTTGTGTGTGAATGTATGTGTATGTGTGTGTGTGTGTGTGTGTGTGTGTGTGTGTGTATGTGTATGTTTGTAGGAATTTCAATGTGTGTATTTCTGTAGGAGCTTAAGGCTGATTGTGATTTATGAGGGGTGAGGTGTTCTAGTAATATGCAACCGGGGGAATCTGTGTGTTTGTATGTCTGTAGGAGTTTAAGGCTGACCATGATTTGGGTGGGCAGGGTTGTTGACGTAATATGTATCCATGGGGATTTGTGGATGTGTCTGTCTATAGTAGTTTAAGGCTGATCGTGATTTGAGGTGGGTGAGAATGTTGTTGAGGTAAATTGGTTATGTGTATGTATGTATATATGTATTTTTGTAAGAATTTAAGATGATTGTGATTTATTAGGGCCGAGGTGTTCTTGTAATATGTAGCCGTGAGAATCTATGTGTATAGACGTCTGTAGAAGTTTAAGACTATCTGTAATTTCAGGTAGGTGAGAGTGTTGTGTTGTTGAAATTAATCTTATATATTGTATATGTATGTATGATCATGGGAATTTGTGTATGTATATCTGAGGGAGAATTTAAGGCTCGTCATGATTTGCAAAAGGTGGGGTGTTGTTGAAATTTTCTTGGATATTTCTTATATGAATTCTGCTATGTGTGTGTATTTGAGCTGGTATTTATGTGTAGGTAGAAATAAATTGTTTTCAATATCGACATATGGTACTATAAAATACTATCATGTATCTGGACTTCCCTAATCCTAGTATGCTTTTATACTTACGATTGCTTTATATTTTCTCATGCTTAAATTTGTCTCGCGTTGAAGTCAGTCTGTGTGAAATTTGTTTATATTACAGATTTTGTTTATTTAACTACATTCGTCTTCTTTGACTGAAAGAGTTATCTACACACAGAGAAAAACCAACTTGAAATTAGTAAGAACCATGCTGAATTAATAAGAACCATTAGCGAAGGTTTAGTCATATTGAAATTTCTTATTTCAATATGGACAAAATATTAATTTACAGTATTCATTTATTAAACTCATTAGTTTATAGATATCTCAATATACATTTTCTATTATATTAAAAATTATTGAATTAATGTGATGAATTCTTATTTTTAAGCTGCAGATTTTCCCTGAGTGTATGGATTGTTTATATTTGCATTGTGCTTTAACTAAACGACGCTTCATATATTTTCATGATGTAGGTCTAATAAATACTTAAGCATTGATAAGAAATTTGATATGTATACATACATATCTACAAATTGATTTTATGTATGTATGTATGTATGTATGTACATATATATGTACATACAAATAAGTGTTCAATTCAATCTTTGAATACATTTTTTATTTTATTTTTTGTCATGTGATGTCTGTTGTTGGTGAAATTAAAAACATTTTAATTTTTATCTGCGTTTACTTAAAAGTTTGTGAGGATTTTCTGTTGTAAGTAAAACTGAATTCTTGAAGATATGTGCTTACATAATCTATAGTAATAGTAACTATAATAGAAATATTTCTTATACTTAATTTACAGTTTTTTAAAGTATAGGGTATAAAATTTTTTCTAGCTATAATAGCCTTCTACATTTATTTTGGAAAGCTTGCTTTGCTTTTTGAAAATGTATAAACATTTTTAAATGAAACTGATCCAGCACTCCAGCTTATATACTGATAGTTTTTTTTGTTGTTAGTTAACTTACTTATTTTTTATTTTTTATTGATAAACATTTAAAATCAAAAGGGAGCTTTATATTGAAATTATTATTTTCATAATTGTTGAAAACAATCGCTGCTTTTTGTTTGTTTTTTGCGATGAAATCATTTGAATTACTTTTGCAACTTTACGCGTTTATAAAAATTTTCTATATTTCTTAATTTATAAGACTTTTAGACTTTGTCCTTTAGGGGTTATATATTCTATTATACGATTATGAATAAGAATGCAGTAAGCTGATGTATTTGCTTACTGCTTCAAATTAAAATTTTATTAAATTGAATAAAAGGAGTTTTTTTCTTAAACTCTGATGCAGTTAGAAGCGCTGGAGATTCTTTCATATAACAGCTTTTTTGAAATTTTTGATACATAGTATAATATAGAATTGGATAACATTTATTTTTAATTTTTATGTTAAGAAGTACGGGTATGAGACTGAATTTAAATGTACTTTTAAATTAGTTAAATCATAATGAACAAACATATTTTCTTCTTTAATAGCGATCAACAGAAAACGAACTCGTTTTCATATAATTTAGGTATACCCTATCGACGGCTCCTCTAGGATACAAGATGACTTTGTATGACGAAATTTCTGTTGCTTTATACTGATAATATGTTTACATTAATAAGATACATATACATATGTTTATTTTATGAACGGTGAGCACCTATGGCTTTTATTTAATGTTCTATATGACTTTTTTTTCATTTTCTTTAATAATTTTCTCCCCATAATAGCATTCTAAATATTTCAAGGGCTCAAATGCTGTGTAGTCTTCTTCTGCAAACTTAACTAAACGTCTAACTTCTTCCAATGCTTCTTTATAAGAAGATATTTTGTTATGGTCTTCTTCTACGATACGTGCCCATCGGGCAGAGTGTACGTATTAGTTGGTCAGTCAGTCTCTATTTTTATTTATTTTTTTTTCTTCTAATGTGCCACTCCTTTTTTTAGATTTTACTACTTGGAATAGAGAATTTTTGTCTAATTTTTTGGTGGGTATATACATTAGGTATGTAGAAATTAGTTTAGATACAAAGAAATGCATGTTTAATATACAACTATTGTATCAAATCGATCTCAAATAACTCAGTTACCTCTACCAGCAATTCACCGTTGGTGTATTCATAAAGTGTTAGAAACAATGAAATATCTATGTTTTGAGAGAATTTTTCCCCTCAAGTATTTCTACATGAGGTTTGAGGGGTCAATCACTGTCGCATTCATATGTAATGATTATTCACTTAAAAAACGTCATCATCACCATCAATCATCTCCGTATACAATACATTCATGAGTTGGGTTGATCCAGATACAATTGCTGTCTCATCACCTTCTAACAGCTTTATATATTTTGCTAGTATGCATGCCTTAGCATGCTTCTATCGATAGTGACGTAAGAGTCCGAGATGTAGAGTGTTACAATTAAAAATCTTTACTATTAGAATATACCAGTTCGCTCTTTTGAATTTTTACAAAGTAGATACATATGTATGTATTTCATTGACCACAAAATCATAAAATTTCTTTGCTTACAAAATTGTATGACGTGAGGATTTTTTTTTTTTTTTTTTTTTTTTTTTAAATTATACATGCTTCGGCATGCTTTAATTTTTTTTTTCTATAAATTTATGTAATACTCATACAGATACAGATATAAAGTAAGATCTGTTTACTGTACATTTTAAAATTTATGCATGCTTCAGCATGATTCTAGTTGAAGCGTATATTCATTCACTAAGTTTGTTTGATACTTATTCATACACATGTACATTCTTAAAGATTGGATATCAAAGTCCAATTTCCGTAGTTTATCTATATTTTCTAAAGATCTGATAGCTAAAGAAATAAATAGAGTGAAGATCTTCTATAATAATCCCATTTTCATATTGTAAAATTTTGCGTGCTAGCGCTTTCGATGGGAAAATATACATACAACTTTATAAAAAGTGATAATATGATGTGCTGCTGAATATTGCACTATGTTATAGTTCATTTTAAACACTGAAGTTTTAGCAATATTTCATTCCGACCAGAATTCCACTACATTTAGTTAATTATCTTTCTTAAGACTCATCATTCCTAATCAATCCTGCAAAAACAACACAAACTAGATTTTTCGTTTTAATTTTATTTTTTTTAAATTCAACATTCATTCTTCAAATTACTTTATACTATATTAAGTAGCTTTTCCTCATTTGTTGAGTTGACTTTAATAGGAGACATTTTAATGGTACGATGAACTTTTCTATTGCATGCATTGAGTAAATCTTTATACATACCAATCCACTTATATGAACCATTAAAGCTAATTCTTTTCACATCATACCTTTCAATGATCTATTAAATCATTCTAATATTGATGCTTTCATATTAAGTAATCTTTAATCTTCTATTTATGTATGAGTTTTCCCAAGTATTTATTAAAAAATTCTTTAGAATCATCTGTTTGTAAGTTTTTTGGTACCCGTACCACTTCAAAAATATTTTCCATTGCCTTGGTTTTTAGAGTGCAGCTTTTATTTTCAGCTGTACTTTGAGAATGTGTCAATTACAGTCTTCAAAAATCAACAATTTCTATTTTCTGTAGAATAGTTCTACATTTCACCTAACTTAGCTCCATAAAACATCATATATTCCTGTCATTACATCTCTACAAGCACAAACAGTTGTTGAAATTTAATATGGACTTCGTTAACTAAATTCCTTTTTAAAGACATTGAATTGTTTCACAGATTTTTTCGAAAGTGTTGTGATCTACATCTTGCACTTTCAGCTATTTATACTAACATGTAGTTAATTTTCTAATCTATATATTTAACCGTAAACTCTTCAATTTGTTTTTAATTATTTACTTTTTAGAATTGCTTTTTCAATTTTATAACTGTCTTCTTTCTCTAATTTTATTTCACGTTGTTGTTCCTCAATTTGCATTTAAATATATTCTTGAATATTAATGCTTTAAGCTATATTATTATAATATTATATTATATATTATTATATTATATTATATATTATTATAAGCTATATTATTATCATTCAGTTTAATGTAACTATCAACAATAGTTTGTATCTAATTCATTTATGCCTTCCAATACTGATAAGTCAGTATAAATGTCTTCAGAATTGGAAGTCTATGAGTAAAATCATCGTCATCATCATTCTCAGTATTAGCATCATTAAATATGATGGTATTATCAAATATTGTTCCTTCTACTAGTTTCTTTTGGGGTACTTGTCTATATCTTGAGTGAAGGTTTCTCAGGCTTTAAACTTGTATATTTTCAACTTCTGTCTTGATTTTACTTTCTTCTTTCATAAGAATTCTTTTAATATTTTTAGAACTATTTATGAATTCTTCTGCTATAGGTTTAAATGTATCTTTTAGTTGTTCACTTGTATCTATTTCACCAGTTTTTATACTACGAAGCTTTTTCTTCAACACATTTCTTGTCAACACCAACTGTTTTAAAATTTTCTCATCCAGGGCAAATAACAGGTATCAGCAATCATATCAGCTTTTCAGGACCTGGTCTGGTTTTCAGATCAGCTTATCAGGACCTGGTCTGGTTTTCAGATCAGCTTTTCAGGACCTGGTCTGGTTTTCAGATCAGCTTATCAGGACCTGGTCTGGTTTTCAGATCAGCTTATCAGGAGCTGGTCTGGTTTTCAGATCAGCTTTTCAGGACCTGGTCTGGTTATCAGATCAGCTTATCAGGAGCTGGTCTGGTTTTCAGATCAGCTTATCAAGAGCTGATCTGATTTTTAGATCAGCTTATCAGGTAACAGATCAGGCTATCAGGAGCTGTTCAGATTTTCATTTCAAGATATCTGAGTCAGATTTAGTTATCAGTGTACAAGTAGCTAGCCATTTATAACATTTATATACATGAAGTTTAAAGTCAGATGAAATACGAAAAAGTAAAGTTTTATCTAGTAAAATTATTTTCTATAACGATCATCGTTTAATTCACTATCTTTGCTTATAATCAAAAATCCATATTTATCCTTTCAACATGCTTATTATTTTTCTCACCTAACATTAAATATACACTAACATTAAATATACATTATGATGATCTCTTATTAAATGTTTGGTGATTCTGGTGTAAGTTTTACATAAGTAGAATGAATCAACATTCTAATCTCTCCCCATAAAAAAGTGTTCTTCCCATACGCATCATCGTTAAATATCATATTGGAATTACTTTGGACTGAAATAACAGATTCACTATCGGTAAATTTTGTAATATATTATTGTTTTAATTGATGAAATTAATTTCTTCAGATATTTATATCTGGGGTGATATAAAGATTTTGAGTATAAATAAATGTTCTCAAATTTAAGTCCATTAGGACTTTCTAGCAAGCCAATCATAGCGTTTTTTTTTCGCAATTTGACAGGAGAACTATGAGTTATTTTCGAACTATCGTTCGATGATTCATCAATATTTCGTACCAAGGTATTTTAGGTTGTTTTACTAACCGCATTTATGTACATTTTATAAATATTATCTCTTATTATAAAAAAATAAACTAATGCAGCTATACGATATCAGAAAATATTTTCTGAAATCGTATAGCTACATTATTTTACTTGTCCTATAATAAGCGATAATGGCCCCTACTCATAGTCAAAACAAAGAATATTGTAAGAGTTTCAAATCAGTATTATCATACCAAATACTGATTTTAAACTCTTACAGCCTTATTTATAAAACTTATTAAGGCTTTGTAAAGGCTTTTTAAAACAATTTTTTTATAAAAATTTTTTCTTAAAAAGTCTTTATAAAGCCCTAATAAGTGTTATAAATAAGGCTGTTAAAATATACTTTGTTTTACTAACCACATTTTTGTAACTAAACGCATTTCATAAATATTGATGCATACTCATAGTCAAAAAAAGGATATTTTTATGCTGTTTTGATTATGAGTGTGGATCATTATCTCTTATTATAGAAAAAATAAACTAATGCAGCTATACGATTTCAGAAAATATTTTCTGATATGGTATAGCTGTATTAGTTTATTTTTTTATAATAAGAGATAATATTTATAAAATGTATTTAGCTACATAAATGCGGTTAGTAAAACAACCTAAAATACCTTGGTACGAAATATTGATGTTTCATCGAACGATAGTTCAAAAATAAATCATAGTTCCTTTATATCAAATTCTATTCGTGCAACAATAGTTGACCTGTCAAATTACGAAAAAAAAACGCTATGATTGGCTTGCTAGAAAGTCCTAATGGACCTAAATTTTGAGAACATTTATTTATACTCAAAATCTTTATATCACCCCAGATATAAATATCTGAAGAAATTAATTACATCAATTAAAATAATAATATATTACAAAATTTACCGATAGTGAATCTGTTATTTCAGTCCAAAATAATTCCAATATGATATTTAACGATGATGCGTGTGGGAAGCATATTTTTGTATGGGGAGAGATAAGAATGTTGATTCATTCTACTTATGTAAAACTTACACCAGAATCACCAAACATTTAATAAGAGATCATCATAATGTATATTTAATGTTTAAGTTAGGTGAGAAAAATAAAAAGCATGTTGAAAGGATAAATATGGATTTTTGATTATAAGCAAAGATAGTGAATTAAACGATGATCGTTATAGAAAATAATTTTACTAGATAAAACTTTACTTTTTCGTATTTCATCTGACTTTAAACTTCATGTATATAAATGTTATAAATGGCTAGCTACTTGTACACTGATAACTAAATCTAACTCAGATATCTTGAAATGAAAATCTGAATAGCTCCTGATAGCCTGATCTGTTACCTGATAAGCTGATCTAAAAATCAGATCAGCTCCTGATAAGCTGATCTGAAAACCAGACCAGCTCCTGATAAGCTGATCTGAAAACCAGACCAGCTCCTGATAAGCTGATCTGAAAACCAGACCAGGTCCTGATAAGCTGATCTGAAAACCAGACCAGGTCCTGAAAAGCTGATCTGAAAACCAGACCAGGTCCTGATAAGCTGATCTGAAAACCAGACCAGGTCCTGAAAAGCTGATCTGAAAACCAGACCAGCTCCTGAAAAGCTGATATGATTGCTGATACCTGTTGTTTGCCCTGGATGAGAAAATTTTAAAACAGTTGGTGTTGACAAGAAATGTGTTGAAGAAAAAGCTTCGTAGTATAAAAACTGGTGAAATAGATACAAGTGAACAACTAAAAAATACATTTAAACCTATAGCAGAAGAATTCATAAATAGTTCTAAAAATATTAAAAGAATTCTTATGAAAGAAGTAAAATCAAGACAGAAGTTGAAAATATACAAGTTTAAAGCCTGAGAAACCTTCACTCAAGATATAGACAAGTACCCCAAAAGAAACTAGTAGAAGGAACAATATTTGATAATACCATCATATTTAATGATGCTAATACTGAGAATGATGATGACGATGATTTTACTCATAGACTTCCAATTCTGAAGACATTTATACTGACTTATCAGTATTGGAAGGCATAAATGAATTAGATACAAACTATTGTTGATAGTTACATTAAACTGAATGAAGATAAAATACAAGACAAATTAATAATATAGCTTAAAGCATTAATATTCAAGAATATATTTAAATGCAAATTGAGGAACAACAACGTGAAATAAAATTAGAGAAAGAAGACAGTTATAAAATTGAAAAAGCAATTCTAAAAAGTAAATAATTAAAAACAAATTGAAGAGTTTACGGTTAAATATATAGATTAGAAAATTAACTACATGTTAGTATAAATAGCTGAAAGTGCAAGATGTAGATCACAACACTTTCGAAAAAATCTGTGAAACAATTCAATGTCTTTAAAAAGGAATTTAGTTAACGAAGTCCATATTAAATTTCAACAACTGTTTGTGCTTGTAGAGATGTAATGACAGGAATATATGATGTTTTATGGAGCTAAGTTAGGTGAAATGTAGAACTATTCTACAGAAAATAGAAATTGTTGATTTTTGAAGACTGTAATTGACACATTCTCAAAGTACAGCTGAAAATAAAAGCTGCACTCTAAAAACCAAGGCAATGGAAAATATTTTTGAAGTGGTACGGGTACCAAAAAACTTACAAACAGATGATTCTAAAGAATTTTTTAATAAATACTTGGGAAAACTCATACATAAATAGAAGATTAAAGATTACTTAATATGAAAGCATCAATATTAGAATGATTTAATAGATCATTGAAAGGTATGATGTGAAAAGAATTAGCTTTAATGGTTCATATAAGTGGATTGGTATGTATAAAGATTTACTCAATGCATGCAATAGAAAAGTTCATCGTACCATTAAAATGTCTCCTATTAAAGTCAACTCAACAAATGAGGAAAAGCTACTTAATATAGTATAAAGTAATTTGAAGAATGAATGTTGAATTTAAAAAAAATAAAATTAAAACGAAAAATCTAGTTTGTGTTGTTTTTGCAGGATTGATTAGGAATGATGAGTCTTAAGAAAGATAATTAACTAAATGTAGTGGAATTCTGGTCGGAATGAAATATTGCTAAAACTTCAGTGTTTAAAATGAACTATAACATAGTGCAATATTCAGCAGCACATCATATTATCACTTTTTATAAAGTTGTATGTATATTTTCCCATCGAAAGCGCTAGCACGCAAAATTTTACAATATGAAAATGGGATTATTATAGAAGATCTTCACTCTATTTATTTCTTTAGCTATCAGATCTTTAGAAAATATAGATAAACTACGGAAATTGGACTTTGATATCCAATCTTTAAGAATGTACATGTGTATGAATAAGTATCAAACAAACTTAGTGAATGAATATACGCTTCAACTAGAATCATGCTGAAGCATGCATAAATTTTAAAATGTACAGTAAACAGATCTTACTTTATATCTGTATCTGTATGAGTATTACATAAATTTATAGAAAAAAAAATTAAAGCATGCCGAAGCATGTATAATTTAAAAAAAAAAAAAAAAAAAAATCCTCACGTCATACAATTTTGTAAGCAAAGAAATTTTATGATTTTGTGGTCAATGAAATACATACATATGTATCTACTTTGTAAAAATTCAAAAGAGCGAACTGGTATATTCTAATAGTAAAGATTTTTAATTGTAACACTCTACATCTCGGACTCTTACGTCACTATCGATAGAAGCATGCTAAGGCATGCATACTAGCAAAATATATAAAGCTGTTAGAAGGTGATGAGACAGCAATTGTATCTGGATCAACCCAACTCATGAATGTATTGTATACGGAGATGATTGATGGTGATGATGACGTTTTTTAAGTGAATAATCATTACATATGAATGCGACAGTGATTGACCCCTCAAACCTCATGTAGAAATACTTGAGGGGAAAAATTCTCTCAAAACATAGATATTTCATTGTTTCTAACACTTTATGAATACACCAACGGTGAATTGCTGGTAGAGGTAACTGAGTTATTTGAGATCGATTTGATACAATAGTTGTATATTAAACATGCATTTCTTTGTATCTAAACTAATTTCTACATACCTAATGTATATACCCACCAAAAAATTAGACAAAAATTCTCTATTCCAAGTAGTAAAATCTAAAAAAAGGAGTGGCACATTAGAAGAAAAAAAAATAAATAAAAATAGAGACTGACTGACCAACTAATACGTACACTCTGCCCGATGGGCACGTATCGTAGAAGAAGACCATAACAAAATATCTTCTTATAAAGAAGCATTGGAAGAAGTTAGACGTTTAGTTAAGTTTGCAGAAGAAGACTACACAGCATTTGAGCCCTTGAAATATTTAGAATGCTATTATGGGGAGAAAATTATTAAAGAAAATGAAAAAAAAGTCATATAGAACATTAAATAAAAGCCATAGGTGCTCACCGTTCATAAAATAAACATATGTATATGTATCTTATTAATGTAAACATATTATCAGTATAAAGCAACAGAAATTTCGTCATACAAAGTCATCTTGTATCCTAGAGGAGCCGTCGATAGGGTATACCTAAATTATATGAAAACGAGTTCGTTTTCTGTTGATCGCTATTAAAGAAGAAAATATGTTTGTTCATTATGATTTAACTAATTTAAAAGTACATTTAAATTCAGTCTCATACCCGTACTTCTTAACATAAAAATTAAAAATAAATGTTATCCAATTCTATATTATACTATGTATCAAAAATTTCAAAAAAGCTGTTATATGAAAGAATCTCCAGCGCTTCTAACTGCATCAGAGTTTAAGAAAAAAAACTCCTTTTATTCAATTTAATAAAATTTTAATTTGAAGCAGTAAGCAAATACATCAGCTTACTGCATTCTTATTCATAATCGTATAATAGAATATATAACCCCTAAAGGACAAAGTCTAAAAGTCTTATAAATTAAGAAATATAGAAAATAACATAATTTTTATAAACGCGTAAAGTTGCAAAAGTAATTCAAATGATTTCATCGCAAAAAACAAACAAAAAGCAGCGATTGTTTTCAACAATTATGAAAATAATAATTTCAATATAAAGCTCCCTTTTGATTTTAAATGTTTATCAATAAAAAATAAAAAATAAGTAAGTTAACTAACAACAAAAAAAACTATCAGTATATAAGCTGGAGTGCTGGATCAGTTTCATTTAAAAATGTTTATACATTTTCAAAAAGCAAAGCAAGCTTTCCAAAATAAATGTAGAAGGCTATTATAGCTAGAAAAAATTTTATACCCTATACTTTAAAAAACTGTAAATTAAGTATAAGAAATATTTCTATTATAGTTACTATTACTATAGAGTATGTAAGCACATATCTTCAAGAATTCAGTTTTACTTACAACAGAAAATCCTCACAAACTTTTAAGTAAACGCAGATAAAAATTAAAATGTTTTTAATTTCACCAACAACAGACATCACATGACAAAAAATAAAATAAAAAATGTATTCAAAGATTGAATTGAACACTTATTTGTATGTACATATATATGTACATACATACATACATACATACATACATAAAATCAATTTGTAGATATGTATGTATACATATCAAATTTCTTATCAATGCTTAAGTATTTATTAGACCTACATCATGAAAATATATGAAGCGTCGTTTAGTTAAAGCACAATGCAAATATAAACAATCCATACACTCAGGGAAAATCTGCAGCTTAAAAATAAGAATTCATCACATAAATTCAATAATTTTTAATATAATAGAAAATGTATATTGAGATATCTACAAACTAATGAGTTTAATAAATGAATACTGTAAATTAATATTTTGTCCATATTGAAATAAGAAATTTCAATATGACTAAACCTTCGCTAATGGTTCTTATTAATTCAGCATGGTTCTTACTAATTTCAAGTTGGTTTTTCTCTGTGTGTAGATAACTCTTTCAGTCAAAGAAGACGAATGTAGTTAAATAAACAAAATCTGTAATATAAACAAATTTCACACAGACTGACGCGAGACAAATTTAAGCATGAGAAAATATAAAGCAATCGTAAGTATAAAAGCATACTAGGATTAGGGAAGTCCAGATATATGATAGTATTTTATAGTACCATATGTCGATATTGAAAACAATTTATTTCTACCTACACATAAATACCAGCTCAAATACACACACATAGCAGAATTCATATAAGAAATATCCAAGAAAATTTCAACAACACCCCACCTTTTGCAAATCATGACGAGCCTTAAATTCTCCCTCAGATATACATACACAAATTCCCATGATCATACATACATATACAATATATAAGATTAATTTCAACAACACAACACTCTCACCTACCTGAAATTACAGATAGTCTTAAACTTCTACAGACGTCTATACACATAGATTCTCACGGCTACATATTACAAGAACACCTCGGCCCTAATAAATCACAATCATCTTAAATTCTTACAAAAATACATATATACATACATACACATAACCAATTTACCTCAACAACATTCTCACCCACCTCAAATCACGATCAGCCTTAAACTACTATAGACAGACACATCCACAAATCCCCATGGATACATATTACGTCAACAACCCTGCCCACCCAAATCATGGTCAGCCTTAAACTCCTACAGACATACAAACACACAGATTCCCCCGGTTGCATATTACTAGAACACCTCACCCCTCATAAATCACAATCAGCCTTAAGCTCCTACAGAAATACACACATTGAAATTCCTACAAACATACACATATACACACACACACACACACACACATACACATACATTCACACACAACTACACACGCAATCGATCTACCTCAACTACACCCCGCCCCCTGCCAATCAAACCTTCACCTAAATTCTCACAGACAGACAGACACATCCACAAATTCCTATGGTTACATATTACGCAACAACGCCGCCCACTCAAATCACAGTCAGCCTTAAATTCCCACAGTCTAGCAACACCTACATTAGCATTAGAAAAAATAACTTTCACGTTTTCCCGTCGTCATTAGGAAAAATCATTTTCCCGTCGGCATTTGAAAAAATTATATTCATTTTTTGCCGTCGGCATTTGAAAAAAATAATAATCATGTATTGCAGTAGGCATTAGGAAAAATTATCATGTATTGCAGTAGGCATTAGGAAAAATTATCATGTATTGCAGTAGGCATTAGGAAAATGCCTTCGGTATTACGAAAAATCATTAGATGATTTTCCGTCAGCATTAGGAAAAACCATTTTCATGATTTTCCCCGTCGTCACATACACACATAAAAACCGCCAAACTATGAACCGCCTTAATACATTCACACAAAATATTCCACACACAAACTTCCCACGGTCAGGCAGGCAGACAAAAACTCCTAATGTAAACAAAAAACTCCTAATGTAAACAAAAAAACTCCTTATATAAACAAAAAACTCCTTATGTAAACAAAAAAACACAAATTTCCAAGAATTTAACAATTTTCAAATTTTAATTACCCAAATTTAACAATTTCAGCAACAATTTAACAATTTTAATTGCCACCGGAGTGGGAGTTCCCTACTACTTGCCTCATATTGCAATAAAAATCCTGCTATTTATTTTTAATGCCGTTTGAAGAATACAGTATTTTCCACTTGCGAAGATGAAATTGATTCCAAAGCCGGGCAAAGATCTTGCCAAAGCTGAGCCATATAGGCCTATAAGCTTACTATCAAAAATCTCAAAGCTTTTCGAGAAGCTGCTCATGACTAAATTGTCCAAAATTTGAGCTGATAATGGGTGCATCCCGGACCATCAATTTGGTTTTAGAAGTCAGCATAGCACCATTGAACAAACTCATAGACTGGTCAATTTATAAGAAGAACATTTGAAGAAAAGAAGTATTGTTCTGTTCTGTTTCTTGATGTTTCTCAGGCCTTTGATAAAGTATGGCACGGAGGCTTAGTTGTAAAATTAAAGACATATCTTCCACCCTCGTGGAAGGTTACACAGAAAAAACTATCATCGAAATGCAACCAACAAAACAAAATGTTAATATTTAATTTATAAATTAACAATGATTATTGTTGATATAACAAATTAAAATTTTTGTAGTCAATTAAACTACTCAACAAAATTATTTGTTAAATTATATCATAACGGAATGCGCACATGTAGAAAAAACAAGAAACCATGTTTTGTATGTATTCATCATTTGCGTATTCAATAAAGTGTTCCTCTTTAGCTGAGAGGTAAGTGAGTTAGTTTATTAATCATGAGGTTGCCGGTTCAACACCGCCAAAGACATTTAGTCTTTTTCGCAGACAAGCAAAAATCGTTTCGAGGATTGTGATTGTTTACAAAAAGCATTGCTAATATAACAATTATGATACGAAAATTCAACAATTCACATTGTGAATACAACAATAACTTTAATTGATATACCTTTGAAATCTAACAAAAATAAATGTTGAAAAAATAAATAAATTTCATTAAACTATTTGTTGAAATAACTAATTGAAAATATTTTTCAGATTTTCCTTTAACTTACAATTTCGTTAATTGTATTTACGAAAATCGTTGTAGGTTCAAAATCAATTAATTATTTAATTGATATAACAAAACAAAAAGTTGTATTTACAAGTCATTTTTTTCTGTGGAGTTCACTAGTGTGCCCGAATCTATATCGCCCGATGTACCACAGGGTAGTATTCTGGGACCAGTCTTATATTTAATAATTACTTTTGATATGCCTGTGAGCAATAATATCCACATTTCTACATTTTCCGATGATACAGCCTGTATTAGTATTTAAGAAAACCCTGATGACGCATCCCACAATCTCCAGGAATATATTACCCAGCTGGAAGCATGGTTGAACCTATGGAAAGTTAAAGTAAATGAAGAAAAGTGTGCCCATATAACGTTTACCCTAGGAAAAGATACGCGTTCCCCCATTCGAATCAACAATCAAAATATTCCTCAACATTCTCAAGTTAAATACCTAGGTATACACCTTGATCGAAGGCTTACGTGGAAACATCATATTCGCTCTAAACTAACTCAAATGAAGCTTAAATTAACTCAAATATATTGATTAAATTCGGAAATTCAACACTCAGCCTTGAATGTAAACTTTTGATATAGAAGTCGCATTTGAAGCCACGGAATTCAGCTATGGGGCACTGCTTCAGCTTCAAATGTTGAGAAAATCCCACGAAGGCTAAACAACATTTTACGTTTGATAACATCGGCTCCATGCTACATCAAAAATTCAAATATACATCGCGATTTTAATATGCCACTAGTGACTGAAAAAATTACAAAATACGCAGGCAAATATTTCACAAAACTCGAGTCACATCCTAATCCGCTCTTTCGTAATAGCTTGAACTTTACTGGACACATCCGCTTAAAAAAGAGGCTCTAATACTCAGCAATCCAATATATATACTTCTTGAAAATAATTTTTGTGCTTAATACAACATTTATGTATTTTTAATTACTGTCACTAAGTTTATGTCCGACACTGGTCGGGCCTCATTATTATATTTAGATTTAAGATTTGAATACTTATTGTTAGTTCATTTTTGAAGATACAATAAATAAATATACATATGTAAAAAAATCCTTGATGTCTATTATCCATCACAACACAATTGTTCTCCTCCCAACGGTTTTAGTAAAAGTTGGTTCTACAACATCGCACGCACGTTGTTTGCTAGACTCTGTATCAATCGTAAGTCGATTTTCGTAAGCTTTAATCGACAAGCTACATATAACAGCCTACACACTGCGTGAAGAAACGATGTACCCAATGGTCTCTTGAAATCGAGATTTGAATTATCTTCCAAAATTGAGGGAACTTTTAGAGTGGAAAATCGCACTTCATACCCCCACGCAGTCGCTTCGCGAAACTTATAAACGACAGTTTAACAATGTCTTTCTGGCAGATTCTAGATTTCATGAATCAGCTTCCATTGATATAGTCTTTGGAGTGGATTTATATCCCAAAGTCATGTGCCAGGGAGTTTTCTCACGCAATGGCTTTCCTACAGCTCAAAGCACCTTGTTTGGGTGGACAATTTATGGTCCATGCAGTTTGTGAAAAAATGCGCTTTTTTAACTCTCTCGTTTACATTTAACAACAATTTACTGCAGAACATTTTGTTTTATTTATATATATATATATATATATATATATATATATATATATATATATATATATAATATTTATTAGACATCTGCACGAAACTGAATAATGATGTTTATGAAACTTTCGCTCTTTGTGGCGCGCTGCTAGAAAGCTTAAACACCCGTTAAGTTTAAACCACCTCTGCGCACATCTACCGGAGGTTGGGCAAGAAGCAATACTGAAAAAGGTAACATATTTGCTGAGCATTTAAAATCCGTATTTGCACCAAACACATGTACCGATGTTGCTGATTTGCCGAGTGTAGTTGCTCTACCCCTCGACCCTTAGAATTTAAGATGTGTGATGTACAAGAACTAATTGCCGAACTCAACCCGAAGAAAGCTCCCGGTATTGATGGAATTAGTAACCAGATGCTGATGAAGTTGCCTCGTATTGCAATTAGAATCCTGTTTTTCATTTTTAATGCAATTTTACGACTGGAGTATTATCCACACTGCTGGGAGCTTGCCAAGGTTAAAATGATTCCAAAGCCAGGTAAAGATCTTACCAAGGCTGAGTCATATAGGCCAATAAGCTTACTGTCGACAATGTCAAAGCTCTTTGACAAACTACTCATGACAAAATTGTCTTCAATTTTAACTGATAATGGGTGCATCCCGGACCATCAATTTCGTTTTAGAAGCCAGCATAGCACGGTTGAGCAAAAGGATAGATTGGTTCAATTCATAAGAAAAACATTTGAGAAAAAGAAGTATTGTTCTGTCCTGTTTATTGATGTTTCGCAAGCATTTGATAAAGTGTGGCATGAAGGCCTGATTTTGAAATTGAAGACATAATTACCAATAAATATTCTAAATGTTTTGGAAAGTTTCATTCCTGCCCGAAAATTTACAGTTGTGGTAGGACACTTTATGAGTACGCCTGAAACTATCTAATCCGGTGTACCACAGGGGAGTATACTGGGGCCAGTTTTAAAATTGATTTATACTTATGATATGCCTGTGAGCAGTAGTATCCATACTTCTACATTTTACGACGATACGGTCTGCCTTAGTATGCACGAAACCCCTGATGAGGCATCCCGCAAACTCCAGGAACACATTAGCTAGATGGAACTATGGTTAAACTTATGGAGAATTAAGGTAAATGAACAAAAGTGTGTTCAAGTAACGTATACCTTACTAAGAGATACTTGTTCCCCCATTCGGATTAATAATCAAGTTGTTCCTCAACATTCACATGTGAAATATATTGGTATACAGCTTGATCGACGGCTTACATAGAAACATTATATTGACTCTAAGTTAACTCAAATGAAGCTAAAATTATCTCAGGTACATTGGCTGATTGGCAGCAAGTCAACACTCAGCCTAGACTGCAAACTTTTAATATACAAGTCGCTTTTAAAGCCAATATGGTGCTACGGAATTCAGCTATGGGGCACTGCTTCAGCTTCAAATGTTGAGAAAATCCAACGAAGGCAAAACAAAATTTTACGCTTGATAACGTCGTATAATTCAAATATACATCGCTATTTAAATATGCCACTAGTGACTAAAGAAGTTGCAAAATACGTAGGCAAATATCTAACAAAACTCGAGTCACATCCTAATCCGCTTGCTCGTAGTATTTTAAACTTTACTGGACACATCCGCTTAAAAAAGAGAGATGCAAGGGCTCTAATACTAAACACTTCAGATGAAGCTGCTTGAAAATACTTTTTTTGTCTATCACTACTTATGTATTATTAATAACTATCACTAAGTTATGTCCGACATTGGTCGGGCCTACTAATTATATTTTAGATTTAAGATTTGAATACTTATTGTTAGTTCATGCATTAAAAAAAATGTCTAGAAAAAAAAATCGAGTCACATCCCAATGCGCTTGTTCGTAATACTTTCAACTTTAATGGACACATCCGCTTAAAAGAGAGGAACACAAGGGCTCTAATACACAACACTCCAAATGATACTTCTTGAAATTTTTTTTCTTGCTTAGCACGAGTTATATACTATACACATCTGCATGAAACTAAATAATGATGTTTATGAAACTTACGCCATAATTTTTTATTCGTTTCATTTCTATTTCATACTGATGAATAACTGCGAAACAAGAACAATGAATACTCAATAGTTAGGAACGCAGTAAAATGATGTTGGTTTGTTTACTTATACAAGAGCATACTAACATTTACAAATGTGAAACAGAACATGTGTTGAGTAAATCTCGATTAAGTTCATGCAAAAACAATATACTTTTAAAGATCAGTTTTGCTAGTTGTAAGAAAAGGGAAAATACTGGAATAATCGCCGAAAAGGAAGTTAAAAAATTACACATAATTATCTTTCCTTTCAATGCAATATTATTGTTGTTTAAAATTTCATATTTTTACATAGGGTGATGATAATCACATTTTTTGAGTTTTATTACAAATATTAATTTCAAAAATAATTGTTAGTCATATTTTTGCTTGGAAGAATATAAAAAGTTATTTTCGCTTGGAAACGATTACTTTTGTTGTGTTTTGTTTAATTTTTATCAATTTCAATTTTTTTATATCATATGAAATTAAAAAAAAAAAACAAGCACGTGACCAAAACCTTTAGACACCAACACAACTAATAATCAAACTTGCTTAAGAATATATTTATTTCTCCTAAACCAATTCCTTTTTTTCATTTTTCATCTAAAAGTGTGTGTTTTTTTCCATAGCATTTCATTTCAGGGTTGTGTGCAGTTCATTACAAGAATATATGATATATTAAAATAGTTTAAAAAGTTATATTATTTAAAAATGCAAATGACAAATTAAAATATGTATTACTAATATGTATGGAATATACAAATGTACTTAGTTATGCGTGTATGTGTAAAAGTTAAAACTTTAATTTAAAAGTGAAATCTATTACACATGTGCGACCCATACAAAAACTTCCACGATTTCACTATATTGGCAACATTGCTATTGCGAATTAATAACAAAAGATGAGATGAGAGTAAGCAGCATGAACAAAAGTCGTTTCAATGAACAATCTCTTTGTGTTAACAGTATGACACGAAACGTTTTCACTCACAGTATGATAAAAGCAACAGTTTGTTGAGTATTAACATATTTATTCGAAGTTGGGCCTTAGTAAACAAACATTTCAGTAGTTTCATGTATGGAATTGTTCATGCAACTCTATAATATATATGTATCTATATATCTTTATTTTCTTTTAATTTTATGAATCTCTCAATTTATATAAATTACTCTCTAATTAGAATTTTTGATTTGTTATTAAAACTACTTTATACTAATTACCAAAAATATTTAAATTAATTGTTAATAAAATTGAATTACTTTTACGTTACTACCTAAGCCTAATTATCCTTACATGTACCAACTTTTCTCTAACAGTATCTTTGACGAAACTAAACCAATGTTAAAGCCAAATTTTGTTTTAATTTGTTAGCATTAATTAAAGATTGCACAAACGGTTTCCCCTAAAGCAATAAGGTATACCAACGCTCAATGTTATTCACTGCAGCTTGTCTCATTAGCAAATAATGCCTAAATAGGTCCGTCATATTAGTTTATATGTTAAATATTCTTTTTCCGTCTTTAACTAAGCTCTAAAATTTCCTCTTGTTTCAACAGCCGAATTGAAAGGTAACCACGAGAATTTTATATTCAATAAATTCCTATTGAACTTACTAATTCAATTGTTTTATTTCATTTTCCTATGTTATATATTTCCCACTGGGGTTTGTAATTGCTGGGTGAAATATTGAATAAAATTTATTTTTCTTTAATCGATTGGCTCAGAGGTTAATTAATTCCGGTCAACCCCAGCCATCTTCATCTTAGAGAGAAACACCTAGCAAAGTTATAATTTCCTAAACGAATATGGTAGGGTCGCTGTAAAGGGTGAATCGGTGTGGAACTTTTTTCAATTGAATTAGCAGATAATAAATTTTTATCCTTTTGGTTGGTAGCATTAAGTAGATTTGATTTAGCAGGTAAAATATGTACACCAATTTTGGTACTCATATTTGGTTTTATATGATCAGGAAATGTTAATTCTGTTTTGGATGTCCGTTTTTCCTGATACGAACATCCCTCCTCGAGTTTCCCCGCTTTTGAGCGCAAATTTGACATTGCGGCTTATAAATGTTTTTAGCTCCGCATCCGTAGCAAAATACAGTGCGGGCCTCCAAACAATCAACCAACTTTGTCACAGTTCCAACAATTTGCTGACTTAACAAGCAAATAAATTTCTGGTTCTTCGTTCTCGTAATTCTCTTCTTTTATCACTTGAGTATCGTCCTTATCAACTTCTAATATTTGTCCTTTTTGGTATGGTCGTTTATTACTATTTGAAAAAGTCATGCCCTTGACAAATTTCTCATGCCTGCGAACTGCACGTCTTAGTTGATCGAAAATGGTGTGTGTAATCTATCATATAGTATCCATAATTGCATCATAGAATTCATCAAAACTCTCATTTTGACATTGCTTTCTACGGAAAATATCATCTTTAATATAATAGTCACTGTTATAATCTTTGAATTGCTTTTAAAAAGCTTCACACAAGTCAACCCAATTCATTTCTCCACAGCTTCGCTGAAAACGCTAAAACTATTTCAATTTCTTCCCTTAAAGAGAATACTGAAATTGCCCTTAAGATTAACATTTGTGAGAGTGTTTACCCTGTATATGAATTCTTCCACAATGAAGTCCTCATTATCGCCATTAAAACGAATCCGCCAGTTTCGAATTACATTAAGAATCCTTTCGGCGTTCCGATCGGAGTCTTTCTTTATACGCCGAAAACTGTGAGTTCTCTGTGCAGTTCATTCATTCCCTGAATATATATATATATATATATATATATATATATATATATATATATATATATATATATATATATATTATATATATAAAGAAACTAAAAACAGCAAAATTAACAACAACAAAATTATAATACTTTAACAAAAAAAAAAAAATCTCGTTCAATCATCAAAACAAAAACAAAACAAAAATAAAACAAAAAAACAAAAAACTAAAAAAATTATCATAAAATTTTTGGAAACTTCCAGCTAACACCAAAAGAATATTTATCCAAAACAATAATATGTTAAAGAAAGAAATTAAGATAGATAATAGATTTGTTTCTTTACTTTTTGGGTAAAGTTCGGTAAAATGAGAGGAAACTATAATTTCGCTCAATAATATACAAAAATGCACAAAAGTACGGGAAGGCGACAAACCAACATTTTAACACGAAAATAAACGTCAATGCATGTATGCATATACATACGTATAAACATAACTAAATACATACTTATGTACATACACACGCACGTATTTACTTACATGATTCAGCATACTTATATATGTTTTTTTATCTTAATTTCATATAAAAACTTATTAAACTTTGTTCACCACTAGTTTTTAAACATTTTTTCATACATTTTTCCATTTTTTTAGTGTTTAGGCAAATGTAATTTTTCTTTGTAATTGTTTATTTTTCAAACAGCTGCTTGATTTTGTGTTTGCCCAAACTAGCACGAAGAAAAACTACGGGCTGTTTCGTGCAAGAAGAAGAAGAAAATTACTCGCACAAAACCTCTCTCATTTACCGAATTTTCGAGTACGGGACGCTTTTCGTGCAAATTGAATTGATTCATCATTATAATAACGAACAATTGGAACCAAAGTAATAATTTATGTGAGAAGAAATTAAAAAAAAAGAAAAGAAAATGTATATGGAAATCATCACCCATATATGATTCAAAGGCCCTCAGATACAAGATTAAATTGCACAATAAGATTTTAAAAATAACTGAGGACCCACGTTGGGCGCCAAAAATTTTTGTAACGTTTCTTCATATTGAGGTGAAGTATTTGGGAAACATGGCTACCGGCTGTGCTCGTCGATGGGTGTGGTTGTTAAAAAGGTTCCCAATTTTTATATATGTAAATTAATCGTCACAAAAGATTTCAAATTTTAGGTAGCGTAACGAAATTAAATAGGATGATCCATATAAAATAAAAAATAAATTAAAAATTTGATTGATGACCGAAACATGGTCTAAGATGTAATTTGCCACATTGATTCTAAGCCCACCTTCCATGCTGATAAAGAGAAGTAATTTACCAGCCCGATACAGGAATAAAATAAAAAAATATATTAAAAAAATTAAAACTTAAACACGTCTACCCCATACCTAGCTTCACCTTTCGTAACAATAAATAATAGATTAGACCATCATAATTACCAAAACGTTATAAATATGAATAAATTTATTAAATTTTAACTGCTTAATAAAATAAAAAATTAACAATAAAATTACACGTTAATTATTTAAATTTATCAAAATAATTAAAGATTCTCAAAAAGAAAAAGAAATTGTAATCGAAGTTTATAATTAATATTAAAATTGTAGACTATCTATGTTCTTGTAAATATGAAACATGAATGATATGGAAACTAACACTTATTTAGATTCATATTATTATACTGGGACCAGTTTTGTATTTGATTTATACTTGTGATATACCTGTTAGCACTAAAATCCATACATCTACTTTTGCCGATGATACAGCCTTCCTTAGAATGCACGAAAACCCTCACGAGGCATCCCGATATCTTCAGGAACATATTACCCAACTGGAACTATGGTTAAAGTTATGGAGAATTAAAGTAAATGAGCAGAAGTGTGCGCAGGTAACATTTACTCTACGAAAAGATAATTGTTCCCCCATTAGAATCAATAATCAAATTGTTCCTCAACATTCACATGTAAAATACCTTGGCATACACCTTGATCGACGGCTTACATGGAAAAAACACATTGATTCTAAACTAACACAAATGAAACTAAAATTAGCTCAGGTACATTGGCTGATTGGTAGAAATTCAACTCTCAGTCTAGATTGCAAACTTTTGATATACAAGTCACTTTTGAAACCTATATGCTGCTACGGAATTCAACTATGGGGCACTGCTTCAGCTTCCAATATCGAGAGAATCCAACGAAGGCAAAACAAAATTTTACTTATTATTACTTACTTCGGCTCCATGGTACATCAAAAATTCAAATATACATCGTGATTTGAATATGCCATTAGTGATTGAAGAAATTGCAAAATACGCAGGCAAATATTTAACAAAACTCGAATCACATCCTAATCCGCTTGCTCGTAATATTTTGAACTTTACTGGACACATCCGCCTAAAAAAGAGGGACACAAGGGCTCTTATACTCAACACTCCAGATTTAATCCGACAGTGGTCGGGCCTAATAATTATATTCTAGATTTAAGATTTGAATACTTATTGTTAGTTCATATTTGAAGATACAATAAATAAATAAATGCATTAAAAAAAAATATTATTATTATTTTTTTTAAATTTTCGTTATTATAAAAGCTTTGAATAAATATGTAAAAAAAGGACACAACTTACATTTTCAAAGTCCCACGATGTCAGCTAGCGCCAGATGACAGTAGACTAGTTGCGATTTTTGTTTAATAGAACAAAATAGATAAACTGTGAGTGTGTGAAAGTTTTAGTAGAATATTAACTATATAGAAATTGTGTATATGTATGTGTGAATTGATTAATATGTGCGGGAAATTATTCTTTTTTTAACAAATAAAATAAATTTCAATAAAAAAACAAATTAAGTGACCATAACCACAAACAAACAAAAATTATTAAAAGTAAAGATTTACCCCCATATTTATAAAAAAAAAATTAATTTTAAATTTATTTTAGGAAAATTTTGTATTGAAAATTTGAAATAAAATACATTTAAAATTCGTTTCAAATTTTATGAATATGGGGGTTATGATATTAAGTTTAAAGAAAAGTTAAATACGTTAAAAAAAATTTATATATATTTAAAAATACGCGTTAACTCTTAGGTTTATAATTAATTTATATACTTTAGTCTATTTTTTCTATTTTTCTAAGAAATTTCTGTATATCGTGCAATTATCCCTCTCTTCTTTATCGCCCTTAGTAATTTAGCAGCTTACAAACTTCAATGTGAATCTATTCTTATTGTAATTGCGAACCCATCCGATACATGTATGTATGTATATTCATAACTGACATTTTGTTAAGTTTGAGCTTAATGTTCTATTCTGCGGTCTCAATGACCACAAAAGAAACCAACCAGATTTCAGAAAACGTAAATGAAAAAGTTTCCTCAACAATTGTTCTCATATCCAAGATCGTCCCAATATCACAAGATGCTACAGGAATCTAGGTAAGCTCAGTTCTTCTACAATCTTTCCTAAAATAAATTAATCCAAAATCCTGCACAGCAAAGAATACGGCTTTTCAAATTTAAAATTTAATTTTAAAATTCAAGACCAAACAGAGTACAATACGGTTAAATTTCTCGACACTAATACACAATTGAAAATTATTTTTATGAATGAAAAAATTTCTGAAATTTGTAATAAAACAAAAGCAATGTGTAAAAAAAATACATATTACATTACAAAATAAATATACATATTACATATTCCAAATTCAGAAATTAAAACTTTCTACTCTCGAACAAAAAAATTAGTAAAATTAGCCTTAAAAAAATTCCTATTACATCTCATCTATTTACCTGTAAACACCCGAGAGATAAGTTCATTAGCGCTGTGCGTAGTTGATTTAATTAATTTCCGAGGAGAGGATATCACAATACGAATACATTTAAGGCCAACTAAATAATGCTAATATACAACACAAATACATTGAAAAATATAGCAGCAAGAACAACAACAACATTAAAGCAACCACTACCCATGTTCTGTAACTTTCGTCACGAGAAAGATTTCACTTGGAACATAAATTGAAACAAACAGGCTCACTAGCCTGTGTCTGTAACTTTTTTGACGCGTAATAGCTGTCACGTAAGGAAATTACTCAACAATTTACAGAAAAAGGGTGTCTGTAAAATTTTCGTGAGAAAAGTTTCCGCTTTATACTGTCAAATATACTCGCAAATAAAAATGGGGTGAGATAAAATTTTAAACAAAAAATACATGTTCAAAATTAAAAATGCAATGGATAATAACGCAAGAAAGTAAGCATTTTGTTCTGAAGTGATACTTTCATTGTTAAGTTACTTTAACAACATATTTTATTTATTTTTTTGAACAATTTTGTAAACAACATTCATCAAAGTCGCACTATACATTATTTTTTATTTTCGCCGCCGTCGATGAAAGTTTTCGACTTTTAGTAGATTTTGGTTACCGTCAAAAGCCATTTTTGATAACCGTTCACAAAGTCTGCGATTTTAAATCGGCTTTGAGTTGTATATTATGATATTTTTAACGTAGTGACGTAATCAATGTTGATAGTTTTCACCATGAGTTACAGACACACTTTTTTTCCCAATTTTCGAGAAACAATGGAATGAGCAATGGATACAAACAATTACAGATAATAAAGCAAAAGATCTTATAAGATCCATATAACATACAAGACGACTTCAAAAAACAATCCAAAAGAAAAATGTATACTTAGCATATATGAAGACACCAAACGAATATTACGTAGACATAATTAAAATATAGTTATACTAAAATCTGACAAAGGAAATAAAACTGTGATTATGTATAGAGAGGATTATAAGGAAGGGATGAACAAACTTCTGTAATAGAAAACAACTTATAAAGCACTACGTACAGACCCCACAGAGAATCTCCAGCGAAAAAACAACAAATTAATAATGGATCTTTACAAACAATATTATATTACTCAATTTGAAAAATCTAAACTGTTTTCGGACCACACTACAGCAACGAGACTAAACGGCTTATCGAAGATCCACAAACCAGACGTGCCTTTACGGCCAATATGATCATCTATGGAATGATGTCCAAATATATGGGAGTTATTTTAAAGAACGAAATTCAACATAAAAAATTCAATAGAGCTTAAAACAAGATAAAATACATTATTTTCGACGGCGACAAAATCTGTATCATTGGACGTGGTATCGTTGTTTACTAACATGCCGATACATTTGGCTATAAGAAATATTATGGAGAAATTTTAAAAAATCACACTAAAATACCAGACACAATTTTTAAAACTACTACAATTTTGTTTAAAAAAACAATTGGAGGGATCAGAGCTGAAGCGAACCAAGTCACAAAAAGACAATTCGAAGATATTTTGAAGTTTAGTAAATTAACTGCCATTAATTCCTGGAATGAATATTTCAGTTATACTAAAAACAGTTTAAAAGTTTATTCTCAAAATTGTTTAATGATATAAATTTTACAAACTGCATTAGAAAACTTTTCCAACAAATTAAAAAAAAAATAATTACTTGGTTAATTTTTACTCCGAATAATAGTTATTATTGGCAACTATTGTAATTTTTTAGTAAAATAAAAGTCGGTACAACTTTTGACAAAAGTAATAAAAAAAATTAATTCATTCATTTAAAATTAATTAAAAATATATGGAAAAAATTATGGAAATTTAAGGTTAAAAAAATCTTTACACATTAAAAAAATTTTCGTTTTCATCTTCATCATTTTGGGGCTGGTCCTTATTTTGTCTCGTTGTTATCTCTTGTCTGACTGGTAGATTTTTATAGAAAGTGTGGTACACGGGTGGAATAAATTTTAGCAAATCAATCATATCTCGTGTTTTTCTGATGTAACTGCACGACGAGTTGGGTACAGGATAGTTTGTGGTAAATTTTGAAGAGATTGTAAGTTTCTTCCTTTCTTTGTTTTTCCTAAATAAACTTCATCAAATTGGACTTCTTTATCGAGTGTTTCCTCGAAGCCACTTGATATTGAGCCATGAAAAATTGTGACCATCAACTGTCTTTTTTCGGTTTGTAATATTTGTTTCTAAAATATTAGTTGATAGAAATTCATTTCTTTCCATTTCTATCACTTCATATTGTGGGCATTTGATTTTAGCACTTTTGACAATTTCAATCTAATCATTATAAGAATAAATAAGTTGTTGTTTTTTGCTTCGGTTTTCAATTACACCAAAATCAGCATCGTTTGGCAAAAAAGAGTTACCAGACCCCATTAACTTTAAATCTATTATTTCGACTTTTAAGTCAGTTGACCCAACTAGTTTAAGCAAGGAGAGCCTTAACTTGATATTTCTATTTTGTCCTCCACAAGCATCACTGTACATAGTTATATACTTATACTCCGAGGCATGAGTCAGTAAATGTTTATTTAGGCATGCAGCGATTTCTTGTGATCCCCTTCCTCCTTCGGTATCATTCCACAAAATTTTTTCTTTATTTTATTTTTTTTTGTAATGCATGTATTTATTTATTGTATCTTCATATATGAACTAACAATAAGTATTCAAATCTTAAATCTATAAAAAAAATTATTAGGCCCGACCAGTGTCGGACATAAACTTAGTGGTAGTTATAAATAATACATTAGTAGTTATAATCAAAAAAAAGGGGGGGGGGAAGTATTTTCAAGTAGTCACATCTGGAGTGTTAGGTATAAGAGCCCGTGTGTCCCTCTTTTTTAATCGGACGTGTCCAGTAAAGTTCAAAATATTACGAGCAAGCGGATTAGGATGTGATTCGAGTTTTGTTAAATATTTGCCTGCGTATTTTGCAATTTCTTCAGTCACTAGTGGCATATTTAAATCACGATGTATAATAGAATTTTGGATGTACCATGGAGCCGATGTTATTAACCGTAAAATTTTGTTTTGCCTTCGTTGGATTCTCTCGACATTGGAAGCTGAAGCAGTGCCCCATAACTGAATTCCGTAGCGCCATATTGGCTTCAAAAGCGACTTGTATAATAAAAGTTTGCAGTCTAGGCTGAGTGTTGAGTTTCTGCCAATCAACCAATATATTTGAGTTAACTTAAGTTTCATCTGAGTTAACTTAGAGTCAATATGATGTTTCTATGTAAGTCTTCGATCAAGGTGTATACCAAGGTATTTCACTTGGCAATGTTGAGGAATATTTTGATTGTTGATTCGAATGGGGGAGCAAGTATCTCTTCTTAGGGTGAACGTTATATGGACACACTTTTGTTCATTGACTTTAATTCTCCATAAGTTCAACCATATTTCCAGCTGAGTGATATGTTCCTGGAGATTGCGGGATGCCTCATAAGGGTTTTCGTGCACACTCATACAGGCTGTATCATCGGCAAAAGTAGAAATATGGATATTATTGCTCACAGGCATATCAGAAGTATATATTAAATACAAGACAGGACCCAGAATACTACCCTGTGGCACACCAGAAGATATAGATTCGGGCACACTCGTGAACTCTCCTTTTACAAAAGTGAACTTCCTATCAATAATATAACTTTCCAAAAGCTTTTGAATGTTTATTGGCAGATATGTCTTTAATTTTAAAACTAGGCCTTCGTGCCATACTTTATCAAACGCCTGAGAAACATCAATAAAGAGAGCAGAACAATACTTCTTTTCTTCAAATGTTCTTCTTACAACTTGGACCAGTCTATGCGTTTGTTCAATCGTGCTGTGCTGACTTCTAAAGCCAAATTGATGGTCCGGGATGCACCCATTATCAGTTAAAATTTTGGACAATTTAGTCATGAGCAGCTTTTCGAAAAGCTTTGAGATTGTAGATAGTAAGCTTATAGGCCTATATGACTCAGTCTTGGTAAGATCTTTGCCCGCCTTTGGAATCATTTTGATCTTGGCCAGTTTCCAGTTATGTGGAAAATACTGCATTCTTAAAATAGCATTAAAAGTAAGTAGCAGGATTTTTATTGCAATATGAGGCAAGTTCATGAGCATTTTGTTACTAATGCCATCAATACCTGGAGCTTTCTTCGGGTTGAGTTCAGCAGTTACTTTTTGTACTTCACGCATCGTAAACCTTAAGGGACCAGGGGGTAGAGAAACTACACTCGGTAAATCAGCAGCACCCGTACATGAATTGGGAGTGAATACAGATTTTAAATAAGTTACCTTTCTCACTATCACTTCTTGCCTAGCCTCCGGTCGCAGTACGCAATGGTGATTTAAGATCAACGGGTCGTTTAAGATTTCTAGTAGCGCGCCATAAAGAGTAATTAGATGCGGACGTTACATCAAGACCTTCTAAATACTTTTCCAGTAGTGCAGTTTTTTCCGATGATAGCAGCTCTTTGAGTCGTTTAGTACATTCTTTAAGTCTGATTTTATTTAGGGGTGATCTGTGTTGTTGCCATTCTCTTCTAGCTCTCCTTTTTTCACATACAAGACGTGCAATTTCCGTAGAATAAATTCTGTTAAAGCCGGTCTGCGGATAGGAGGTAGTGGCGTGTTCAGCAGCCTGTTTAATATTTTCGTTAAGATTGGCAATATTAAATTCAATATCATCGCATGATCTAAGCTGAATGTTTTCTACGCAGTGACTACTAAGATATTTTTTGAATACCAGCCAGTTGATTCCATTAATCATCTTCACATATGAGTTAGTTAAATCACTCCTTAGTGGGTTGAAAATTGTAACTATTGTTGGAGAGTGATCGGAGGACAGATCTAGAGAGGCCTCTACATGAATTAAGTCCCTATGAATATTTTTCGTGACGGCAAAATCTATAACATCTGGAATTTTTCTTACGTCAGTAGGCCAGTAAGTAGGCTCCCCACTCGAAATGACATCTAAGCCCATTTTTGAAATTGTATTGAACAAGGCTCGACCTCTAGGTGTAACAAGACGCGATCCCCAGTAGGTATGTTTTGCATTGTAGTCACCAGCTGCCACGAAACAAGATCCAAGCGATTTGTAGAACTTCTCATACTGATCTTCGCTAACTGAAAATCTGGGAGGTGAGTAAATTGATGATATCACGAAATTCGCACAAAAATTTTCTACGAAAATATTCGTTGCTTGCAAATATTCTTCACTAACGTTGTCAAGGACATAGTGCTTGAATCTTGACTTAATCAGAATTGCTGATCCACCACATGCTCTCTCTCTCGGGTCCTTTGTATCATATAAAGTGTAACCATTTATTTTAAATAAGCTTCTTGAGGTCAAATGAGTCTCAGAAACCAACATTATATCAATATTTTTTTCCATGAGGAAGTGCTCAAGTTCATTTTTATGTTGGCGAATGCCGTTTGCGTTCCAGAAACATATTTTTAACGTGTTCATGGTTTATTAACTAATGCTTGAAGCAGTGTATTCTGCATTCGCAGCATTTCTTGCATCATACTTGTCATATTTGTAGTAAAGTTGTTTATAGTTAGCACCAGATTCTCAATAGTAGCTTCAAGGCGACTAAAGTTAAAGCTTGAGTTTTAATTCGTTGAATTATTTGGCGGTGGAACATTTTGCGTGGGAATTGAACTAGTCTTAGCAGCATCAGCATACGATACACGTGGAGTAACTGGTTGGCTGATTTCAGCAAAAGTGTCGGAGTTCGCGTTTACTTGTAGAGCTGGAATTAACTTGGGTTTTTGACCCATAGTCTGTTTAACGAAAGAAAATACAGGGCACCCTCTATAGTTAGCTGTGTGATTACCTCCACAATTACTACATTTTTTTTCTGCTTGATCTTTTGGCTTAGTGCAGCTAGCAGTACCATGCAATTCACCGCAGATAACACACACTGTAGGTAACTTGCAGTAAGTTTTCGTATGGACATATTCTTGGCAATTATGGCACTGTACGGGACCTGAACGCTTACGTGGCTCTTCAACTGTGATTTTTCGATGTAAGAGATACTTTACGCTATAAACTGGATGGGCTTCATTTTTTTTCAATGGTATGTCATTCGGCTCCAGTTCAACCCGAAATAGGAGTTGGGGGACCTTTTCTCTATTAAATATGTTGGTAACATTTTTTACCTTGAATCCTTGGTCGACAAGTGCACATTTTACTTCTTCGGGTTCAACATATGAATCTATGCCCTTTAATACTATCTGTAGGCCTTTAGCACTCTTAAGTTGGTATGTGTAAAAATTTGTTTTATTTTTTTTTGAATTCACTAACAATTTTTCGGAAATCTTTTTCATTATATATTTGGATTTTAGTTTCATCAATATTACCTCGTTTAATTGGAACTAGATATACCAAACGGACGACACACTCGTTCGTATTCTAGAATCAAAATGTAAATAATTCAAGATTCAAAGAAAATGTATCTAAACTTCATAAAAAATTCATTAAAACACAGCCACACACAAACTTACATACATATGCAATAATAATTAAATAATACATGAAATTAAAAAAACATAAACAAAATCCCTTTAACCAAGTTAATTCAATTTATTCAACTCTCTTCCTTTAAGTATTATGGCTTTCATACAACAACAAATAAGAGAAAAAAATTGTTAGATCAAGAGAAATACTACAAACACACACACACACACACACTCATTTTTGTTTCTTTTTTTACTTGTAAGCTAATAAATGCGTGTGTAATATGTTTGCATGTAGTAGTAGCAATTTTAAACGCTTATTGCTCCCAAAATACTAAACCGATTTCAATAGAATATAGATTCTGCAAATCTGTATAAAATATCCTTTAAAACCATATAAATCTTTTTAAAATCGGTGCAGTGGTACCAGCGCAAAAGGGATTACAAAAAACATGTTTGCCTATTAATTATATAGATAGATGATGTGAAAAGTATTTTCACCAATGGTCGACAGTAGTTCTTTTATAAGTGCGTTAGAATTTTTTTCTCTCAGATAAATAGGTGGTGGCTTAAAAGACTTTTGCGATGATGTAGAGGGCTTGTCGTCGGTGTCTTGCAATAATGAAAAACGATTTTGACGATTGGTAGATGATGCGCTGTTATCCCTAGACATCTTTGGAGCAGATGAAATTTTTGAAGAATTTGGGCTTCGCCCACGCTTTACCACTGTTATATATCTGTCCATTCCCACTTGTACCTTGGGTTTTCAGCTGCTGTTGTCTGTAGTGATAACTTGGTTTAGTGATGAAGGCGAGCCCGATGCGGATGATATCGCAGACTTAAATGAAGAAGTACTAGGCAATGGTAATGTTAACGATTCACTAGTTGGCATTGGACAAAGCGAAGTTGATCGCTGACGACAAATTGGCTTTGCCGTTAAAAAAAGATTTTCATCAGATTTATTATTTATATTTTTTTCATTAAGAGTTTCAGAACTCACAGTAAAATAAACATTTCTGCCGTTAGAACTCACTTCAAAATCTTTTTTCTTTGAGGTACTCATACAGAGTATTATACCTCAAGGGAACTTTGTTTGTGTTTACGGTTTTTTTTTTTTGTTTTTGCTATTTCTTGCTATGTAAAAAATATTAGTAAAGCCAATAAGCTTATTTATCAAGGTGAATATGTATTACGAATATTTTTTGTATGATTTTTGATTTTTTTGTTTTTTATATTTGTTTCGTTTGTATGTATGTAAAAAAAATCCGCTTTAATGTCTCTTCACTATGAAGGTTCAACGAGAACTGAGTATTCATGGAATGAACTCCAAAATTATAAACGTACATGTTCCGTTTGTAATAAGCAACTGATGTTGATAGCTTTGGAAAAGGCAATGCTTTTTGAAGGTCGAAAGTACAGATATAGTGCTCTTCAGATGGCACTTCCGTTTTCAGCTAATTTCAGTAAATTAGAGTCTAAGCCGTCACCGTACTTAATTTACATCTCAAGCTCATCACAAATTCGGCAGGTATCCTTATTCGGATACTTAAAATGTAAGTTAAATTTCGTGCTGAATACTTTATAAAAGAATTTTTGTTTAACAGGTGGCAACTTATCGGAAATAGACTTTTCCACATACAAGTCGTACATTTTACGAATCTTCAATAATGGCTCTGATAAGCAGGGAATGATTTAATATGTGCGATAACGGCACTATCGTCTATTTCATTTTTTTAATTTTTACCACGGCCATCAACCACAGCAAATATCTTCTCCCGTCTAGCCATTTCCACTAGAGTTCGGTTCATTCGCTCTGCTAAATTATTCTGTTCAGGTGTATATTCTACACTAAACTGATGTGTAATTCCACAGCCTTTTAAAAAACTTTCAAATTTATGACTTGTCAATTCTCTGGCATTATCCGACCTTACAGATATGATCTTTCTGCCTGTTTCCAACTCAACTTATGTCTTAAAGTGCTTGAATATATCTATGTATTCACTTTTCTTTCTTAAAAAGCTAACATATACCTTTCTGGTAAAATCGTCAATAAAAGTAGCAGAGTAAAGGTTTTTGCCAATTGACTCTATTCTCATCGGACCGCATAAGTCTGTGTGTATTAATTTGCTGTTGCTGTTTTATTATTCTTCTGTGGGAAAGCTTGTCTAATCTGTTTACCACGAATACAGCTGACACAATTAAGTTTCCTAGATTTAAATTTTGGTAGACCAAACACCATTTCTTGCGTTTGAAGTTTTTCTAAATCTAGATTATTCAAATCACCAAATCGTTTATGCCTCAGCTGCTCTAATTCATTTTTAGTTTCTTTTATATGCATAGCAGCCTTATTACAATCTTTTATCGAATGAAAGGAATATATACCACAATTTTTCTTTGAAGTTAATAAAATATTGCCTTTTTTGTATACTACAATCTTGTCAGAGAATATTTTAATTCTGCAACCATTATCCGCTGCTTTTCCTAATGAAAAAAGATTGCTTTTCAATTTTGGTACGTGTAAAGTTTTCAGAATATTGACGGTACTAATGTGTCCATCAACATTGACTTTAACTTGTGCTGTCCCAATTCCCTTGATTTCTAAACTCTTGTCATCTGCTAAACGAACAGTGCCTCTATAATTTTCATCTAACTTAATGAATTGTTACTTATTGCATGCCATGTGGGACGAGGCTCCACTGTCAACTATCCAAACAAATTTATTCTCAGCCAAAGCAGGTTGACTATTACAAACTATTGTTGAAAAAGGGAAACCTTATGACTCATACGCTTCATTTGCTTCATTTAATTTAACCTTACAGTTATTTACCAAGTGGCCCTTCTTTCCACAATTATGACAGTTAAAAGGAACTTCATTTATTTTCCGTGTTGTTAAAATTACCATGTTTTTTCTTATTGTCACGGCAAATAGGAAGTAAAACGTTTGCTTTAGAAAAGAGTCCAGAAAAATCTAAATGGCAACCAAGAAGCTCAGAATATGTACTTGTAGGCTATTCGACAGATGCAAAAGCTTATCGTTTATGGAAGGGTGGTACGCGAAATAATAAAAAAGTCGTGATATAAGATTTATAGAGAATGATTTTTCTGTTGACATAAATGAAATAGAAGATGAAAAAGTGGGCTTTTATGAATTCAACTGGGATAAAATCAGGGAGGATAAATCGTATACCTCTGATAAAGATCAAAGTGACTCACAAATCATTGATTCTAGAGATCCGAATCAGCTATTACTGGAATCTGAGAACCAATTAGAAGTAAAAGAAGATAAGAACATATTAACAGATGACGATGAAGAAATTATATCTCCAAGTGGTAATGAAAATGTAGCATCTGAACCCTCAATTAAAGAGCGCCTCAGGTCATGGTCATTATTTAAAAATAGAGAAGAAATTAACATTGTAATTGGTGATAACAGAAATGACCCAATAACGTTAATGTGTTAAATAAGAGTGCAATAAAATTATATTATATGATGATGTCAAATTCGCCGCAAATATACCAAATCGTTTCCATTTATTTCCCATTATTATCTTTTCTAGCGGCGCACGATTAAATTAATGTATTGTGTGTGGCCGGTTTAATAATAATTTGGCTGTCGCATACTGGCGATGTCAAAGAAGCAGGACTTAAAAAAAACAAGCTAAAAAAAGTTAAAGATAAATTTTTTCACAAAATTCTAAGATTTCGAACCAAAACCCCGTGAAAGCGCCACAAAAAGGGGATTTTGTAAAACAGGTGTCATCAAAAAGGGGATTTTAAGAAAAAAATAGGGGCAACCTTAAAAACAAGAAAAATTAAAACAGATCTGCTTATTTTTGAAAACATCAAGAATGAAAATTAGGTTTTGCGTATATAAAGAGTAAAAATTACTATTTTTTATGATAAAACAAAGCTAAAAATATAAAAATAGTTAATATACGGCCCTGTACTGTAAACCAATCGATTACAAATCGCACGAATTTAGAAAACTAACTCCGACAATAGGAATTTTTTTTTAGATTTTGTTTAATTTTTTTACTATATAGATTCTTAAATATCATATCTGGAAAAAATTATCGTGTACGATCTTAAAGACGTCTGCTTTATCTTTATTAATTTTTGAAAATGAGAAATTTACTCGGATTCGGTTTACAGAACAGGTCCGATAATCTGCGCTTATAATAATAACTTACTTGAATTTTCTGAAGATACATACATATATATTTTTAATGCTTTTTTGGCATTGTCACTTATTTATAACAAAATTAACTCAGCTTATTTACTTAAGAAAAAATTTATTTAACTAAGTAATTAATTAACTAATTAATTTTTTCCACATTGCATTTTTTAATTGAAAAATATCGTTTTTAGAAATTTCTAATATGCCAATTTTTTAAACTGTATATCTGCAGTTTTGAATAAGTTCATTATTTGGAATCCAGTCTCTAGATCTGACACGATGCAGTGTTTTCTGAGGTCTCGTTCACTCAGTCACTGCGTCTTTCTTAAACCTTCTTTAGTGGTGGCAGTTTTTATGTTATTTTCATTATATACTTTGTAACCGCATTCGCTGTGCGATGCTTGTAAATAAATGGTAAAAATTAAAATTGTACAATGAAAATGCTTAAAGTTAAATCAGGCATCATTTGGAAATAAATTTTAATTACTTTTTAATATCAATCATCTTTTTCACACTCTATTTTTTTTAATTCAATGCAACAAACTCTTTCATTTAATTTACAATTTTTGAATACACTATTAAAACCGAAAATCCAAAAATCTCGTTCAGTAAAAAGTATCAAAAAGTGGCAAAAATTAGAAAAAGTGTAAAATTTGGGTGCATTTTGTAAAGGTAGCACAACAGTATCCCAGTAGTCGAAAGAGTGGAAAATTGCTAAAAGTAGCTACTAAAGAGTAGCACCAACGGTAACGCTGAATTCATCTGGCATAACAAATGTATACGTGCACACAGCTTTGTGTTTATTAGTGTTTTTTGCATTCTTTTAGCATTTGCTGTTTTTTAAGTTGTGTGTGGATTGGTTTTGTGCTGCTGTATTGAAAAATAGTGCCAACCACTCCCTCTGCCTCTCTCACCATGTTATGCCAGCACACTTGTTCTCGTTCTCAATGTTTTTGTTTTGTTTTTGTGCCACTCACTTCAAAGAACGAAACCAAACAAAATCAAATAATTTGTTTCGTTTATTTTCGTATTCTGCTTTAAGTACAAGGAAATCAAAACAAAGTTAAATTTATAACTCTAATAGTGTCGATTATTTTGTTACGAAAATCATTTTCTAACTCCTGTACCGCGCCATAAATAGCAATAGCTATTCAGTTACCGAAGATCAGTATGAGAAGTTCTACAAATCGCTTGGATCTTGTTTCGTGGCAGCTGGTGACTACAATGCAAAACATACGTACTGGGGATCGCGTCTTGTTACACCTAGAGGTCGAGCCTTGTTCAATACAATTTCAAAAATGGGCTTAGATGTCATTTCGAGTGGGGAGCCTACTTACTGGCCTACTGACGTAAGAAAAATTCCAGATGTTATAGATTTTGCCGTCACGAAAAATATTCATAGGGACTTAATTCATGTAGAGGCCTCTCTAGATCTGTCCTCCGATCACTCTCCAACAATAGTTACAATTTTCAACCCACTAAGGAGTGATTTAACTAACTCATATGTGAAGATGATTAATGGAATCAACTGGCTGGTATTCAAAAAATATCTTAGTAGTCACTGCGTAGAAAACATTCAGCTTAGATCATGCGATGATATTGAATTTAATATTGCCAATCTTAACGAAAATATTAAACAGGCTGCTGAACACGCCACTACCTCCTATCCGCAGACCGGCTTTAACAGAATTTATTCTACGGAAATTGCACGTCTTGTATGTGAAAAAAGGAGAGCTAGAAGAGAATGGCAACAACACAGATCACCCCTAAATAAAATCAGACTTAAAGAATGTACTAAACGACTCAAAGAGCTGCTATCATCGGAAAAAACTGCACTACTGGAAAAGTATTTAGAAGGTCTTGATGTAACGTCCGCATCTAATTACTCTTTATGGCGCGCTACTAGAAATCTTAAACGACCCGTTGATCTTAAATCACCATTGCGTACTGCGACCGGAGGCTGGGCAAGAAGTGATAGTGAGAAAGGTAACTTATTTAAAATCTGTATTCACTCCCAATTCATGTACGGGTGCTGCTGACTTACCGAGTGTAGTTTCTCTACCCCCTCGTCCCTTAAGGTTTAAGATGCGTGAAGTACAAAAAGTAATTGCTGAACTCAACCCGAAGAAAGCTCCAGGTATTGATGGCATTAGTAACAAAATGCTCATGAACTTGCCTCATATTGCAATAAGAATCCTGCTATTTACTTTTAATGCTATTTTAAGAATGTAGTATTTTCCACATAACTGGAAACTGGCCAAGATCAAAATGATTCCAAAGGCGGGCAAAGATCTTACCAAGACTGAGTCATATAGGCCTATAAGCTTACTATCTACAATCTCAAAGCTTTTCGAAAAGCTGCTCATGACTAAATTGTCCAAAATTTTAACTGATAATGGGTGCATCCCGGACCATCAATTTGGCTTTAGAAGTCAGCACAGCACGATTGAACAAACGCATAGACTGGTCCAAGTTGTAAGAAGAACATTCGAAGAAAATAAGTATTGTTTTGCTCTCTTTATTGATGTTTCTCAGGCGTTTGATAAAGTATGGCACGAAGGCCTAGTTTTAAAATTGAAGACATGTCTTCAAAAGCTTTTGGAAAGTTATATTATTGATAGGAAGTTCACTTTTGTAAAAGGAGAGTTCACGAGTGTGCCCGAATCTATATCTTCTGGTGTGCCACAGGGTAGTATTCTGGGTCCTGTCTTGTATTTAATATATACTTCTGATATGCCTGTGAGCAATAATATCCATATTTCTACTTTTGCCGATGATACAGCCTGTATGAGTGTGCACGAAAACCCTTATGAGGCATCCCGCAATCTCCAGGAACATATCACTCAGCTGGAAATATGGTTGAACTTATGGAGAATTAAAGTCAATGAACAAAAGTGTGTCCATATAACGTTCACCCTAAGAAGAGATACTTGCTCCCCCATTCGAATCAACAATCAAAATATTCCTCAACATTGCCAAGTGAAATACCTTGGTATACACCTTGATCGAAGACTTACATAGAAACATCATATTGACTCTAAGTTAACTCAGATGAAACTTAAGTTAACTCAAATATATTGGTTGATTGGCAGAAACTCAACACTCAGCCTAGACTGCAAACTTTTATTATACAAGTCGCTTTTGAAGCCAATATGGCGCTACGGAATTCAGTTATGGGGCACTGCTTCAGCTTCCAATGTCGAGAGAATCCAACGAAGGCAAAACAAAATTTTACGGTTAATAACATCGGCTCCATGGTACATCCAAAATTCTATTATACATCGTGATTTAAATATGCCACTAGTGACTGAAGAAATTGCAAAATACGCAGGCAAATATTTAACAAAACTCGAATCACATCCTAATCCGCTTGCTCGTAATATTTTGAACTTTACTGGACACGTCCGATTAAAAAAGAGGGACACACGGGCTCTTATACCTAACACTCCAGATGTGACTACTTGAAAATACTTCCCCCCCCCCCCCTTTTTTTGATTATAACTACTAATGTATTATTTATAACTACCACTAAGTTTATGTCCGACACTGGTCGGGCCTAATAATTTTTTTTATAGATTTAAGATTTGAATACTTATTGTTAGTTCATATATGAAGATACAATAAATAAATACATGCAAAAAAAATATATATTTATATATGGCCCTATGCTCCTGATAGGAACTACGGGAACTAATATATATATATATATATATATATATATATATATATATATATATATATATATATATAATGTCTTATATATGTTTTGTTTAATTCCAATTTGTATTTCTAGGTTTTTTTGTAAATTAATTTGTGATTTGTTTCTTGTCTGCATGCATGATCACGTTCTTACTGTTTTATGTTAATTGTTCAAAGTTAAAAAAAGCAACTGCCTCAAGCAGGGGCGTATCCAGAAATTTTGTGAGCTACGGCGGCGTTAGCCCCATTTTTTATTTCGAAACAACAAAGTAACGTGTTACAGTGGCTTTTAAGCAAAAAGGTGAAATAAAAAAAATTCTGAAATACAAAAAAAAATTTAAATAATGATGTAAAGCTACTTAAAAATAAGCTAACATGATAAATTTCATAAATTTTGAATCAGTACTTTCGAAGATACAACCATATTTCCATTCTTTTTTAATTTTTTTTTGGCATAAATGCCACTGTAAAACGTTACTTTGTTCGGTACCACCCCCCCCCCCCCTAAAATGCAAAATATTAAATAAAATATTGTTTCGAAATAAAAAATGGGGTTTACGCCGACTATAGCTCTCGAAATTTCTGGATCCGCCCCTGGCCTCAAGTTAGCGAAGCTGATGCTAACTAAAGACAATGAAAAACAAAAAGCAACAATAACAACAAGATTATCACGCATTGCTTCATTGCATATGCTGTTGTTGTTGCTATTATTATTGTGTCAAAAATTGCAATAAAATCATAAAAAATTTGAAATTAGAACCAGGGGTGTTGCATGCAAACTCAAAAGTATTAAATATTATTTTAGTACTAAAAATATTTTTTTTAAATTAAATTAAAAGAAATATAATTAAAAAAGTTTAAGATGAGTCGTAAACAGTAACAATTAACACATGTTTCGGAATAGTATTGATGAAAAGTAAATCAGAGAACAGAAAATAGTCGTGTGTGAACAACATGAACATCAGCAAAAAGCCGGTGATTTTATCGAATTATTTTGAACAGCTAAAATGTGCACGTGTGAAATTTGGAAGAAATTAGCAAAAATGCATGTATTTAGGATGTTGATATTTGTTAATTCAATAAAAATTGAGTTTTACTGTTCTCTGAAGTGGATCACACTGACTTGGTTCGTTTCAGCTTCGAAAAAAATCGAAAATGACAGTTATTGACTTGGGTTTTTTGCCGCTACCTTAGGAACGAAACACTTTTTGAGTTAGCAGGTTACAGAACTAAATAGAGTTAAATTTTGCGCAGAGTTTGGCACTAATTTTGAAACTTGGTTCGGTACAGCTTTGAGCCTTCCAATTATTTCATATATGAAGGCACAATATATAATCAAACATATGGAATGCCAATGGGAAACCCTCTATCCCCAACTATCGCCGACATTGTTACATACTCTTTTAGATCAAACAACGAATGAACTAAAGGATAAAAATATAGAAATTAAACTATTAACAAAATATGTAGATGACTTATTTGCCATTGGCTTTTGACAATTACCACAGCAAAATAAAATTTACAATTGAAAAGGAAATAAACAATTCGATGTCTTACCTTGACATGAGAATAATTAGGCACAAGAACAGAACTATAACAGAAACAAATATCTTCAGGTAGAATAATAAATTATAATTCAACACAGCCCATTAAACATAAGATAAATACAATTTCAAACTTTATTAATAAAGTGTTAAGCTTAAATTAGATGTGACATAGCCATAACGCCATAACCACAACCAAACCAAAATTCAATTGTTTTCTGTGGTGAGAGTTATAACGTTATGGCGAGTCACGTATAATCGAATACAGTGTTGCCCATTAGTTTGGTTCGAACGGCTGCTCGCTATGGCTATGGTTATGCCACGTCTGATTGAGCCTTTACATATAAGCAGAGCTCGCAAAATATGCTCAACCAAATTTCTCTGTGCGGTCTTCTCACTCAAAAGACCTAAAAAATTAAACGGAATCACTCAGTGTCTGAACAGCAACCCTTTTTTTCGTTTCAATCGTGTCATCGCTCCCGGGTTATGGATTGAGCGTAACACACGAATCGGTCTCTTACCGACCGCATGATACGAACAGAATCGTTATTTGCTCAGCTACTGAGGGTCAGTAAGTGAGCCAAACACGCAAAGTGTTAGCAGAAAAGGTCTTTATATTTGTTGTTGCGTTTGCCTTATGTTGTCGCTTTAGATATTTCGTCACAGGCAAAGCATTAAAGAGGAAGGGAGAAGATAATAATAACTAACACTAAAAATATCTGTAAATCAAACTATTTGTCAACGAAATGTAAATGTAAAATAAAAGACAGATATGTGTACAATAAAAACAAAATGTATTTTGTTCAATAATGTTTAGAAAATTAAATAATGAAAAAAAACAAATCTCCATGACGTACATAGTATGTATGTAAATCTTTACTTATCCACACACATACATTCTCAAAAGACCGTTTCTAAGATTTTACGAAATAAAGAGTGAACACATGAGCCGAGCGATGAAACAAAAACGGTCGTTGGTTGACCGAAGAGCAAGCCAAAGAAAAACGAAGTTTGAGGGTTTTTAGTGACAGTGTCGCATCGTGTCTGACAACAAGCACGAGAGAGACCAATTATTGCGAGCTCTGCATATAAGTGATAACAAATTCAAAGATAAAAATATTAACATAATCATATGATCAATAGCAGCGATCTTCAAAACCTCGCACGCGTGCGAAGAGAGCAATAAGAGAAAATTTGTATTTTTATTCAATGTGTACTCAGTTGTTACTACAATCAGGGCTACCACTTTAATATCAGACTATTCATATGTGCCGGTTGTGTAGTAACATTTTACCAGACAACAATGGATTATTTTTAAATTAGTTTAATTTCAAGGTTTTCTATTTTTTAGAGCTTTAATAATCATATCTGAAAGTAGGTTATTATATACTATTTAAAATACATCAAATGTGCATTAATCTCTTTTTGAACACGAGGAATTGACTCGAATTAGAGTTTTACAAATATATTACAAATATGTCTTGCCAGCCCTGCCATAACACGAGCAAAATATATTACGCTCAAAATCGAAGCACCAACACAAACATAAGTGTGAATGTATATGTGTGGGGATCGCTGATCAATAGCCTTATCGAAAAATCAATACATAATGAAACAATAAACAATAAGACAAAAGCAACATCTAGCAACAATAAATATGTAAGCTTGTCATATATTCCAAAGCTCACTGAGAATAATAAAATAAAAGACATAATTAATGAAGAAGGAATTATATTTGCACACAAACCAAAAAAAACAACAAAAACACTCTTCACAAATCAAAAACAAAAATAAATAAAAAAGATCAAAGCAATGTAGTATATGAAATCAAAAATTTTTTTTAATGCATGTTTTTTATTTATTGTATCTTCAAATATGAACTAACAATAAGTATTCAAATCTTAAATCTATCAAAAAATTATTAGGCCCGACCAATGTTGGACATAAGCTTAGTGATAGTTATTAATAATACATAAGTAGTGATAAACAACAAAAAGAAAAAAGTGTTTTCAAGCAGCTTCATCATCTAGAGTGTTGAATATTAGAGCCCGTTAACTCTCATTTTTAAGCGGATGTGTCCAGTAAAGTTCAAAATATTACGAGCAAGCAGATTAGAATGTGACTCGAGTTTTGTTAGATATTGGCCTGCGTATTTTACAATTTCTTCAGTCACTAGTGGCATATTCAAATCACGATGTATATTTGAATTTTTGGTGTACCATGGAGCCGATGTTATCATGCGTAAAATTTTATTTTGCCTTCGTTGAATTTTCTCTACATTTGAAGCTGAAGCAGTGCCCCTTAGTTGAATTCCGTAACACCATATTGGCTTTAAAAGTGACTTGTATATTAAAAGTTTGCAGTCTAAGCTAAGTGTTGAATTTCTACCAATCAGCCAATGTACCTGAGTTAATTTAAGTTTCATTTGAATTAACTTAGAGTCAATGCGGTGTTTCCATGTAAGTCGTCGATCAAGGTGTATACCAAGATATTTCATATGTGAATGTTGAGGAACAACTTGATTGTTAATCCGAATGGGGGAGCAAGTATCTTTTCTTAGGGTGAACGTTATATGGACACACTTTTGTTCATTGGCTTTAATTCTCCATAAGTTTAACCAAAGCTCCATCTGGCTAATGTGTTCCTGGAGTTTGCGGGATGCCTCATCAGGGTTTTCGTGCATACTAAGGCAGGCTGTATCGTCGGCAAATGTGGAAGTATGGATACTACTGCTCACAGGCATATCACAAGTATAAATAAAATATAAAACTGGTCCCAGTATACTCCCCTGTGGCACACCGGATGAAATAGTTTCAGGCCTACTCGTAAAGTCTCCTTCCACAACAGTGAACTTACGGGAAGTAATGTAACTTTCCAAAAGATTTAAAATGTTTATTGGTAAGTAAGTCTTCAATTTTAAAATTAGGCCTTCATGCCACACTTTATCAAATGCCTGGGAAACGTCAATAAAGAGAGCAGAATAATACTTTTTTTTCCTCAAAAGTTCTTCTTATAAATTGAACCAATCTGTGAGTTTGTTCAATGGTGCTATGCTGACTTCTAAAACCAAATTGATGGTCTGGTATGCACCCACTACTAATTAGAATTGGGGACAATTTTGTTTTGAGCAGTTTTTCGAAAAGCTTTGACATAGCTGATAGTGGACTTATTGGCCTATATGACTCAGCCTTGGTTAGATCTTTGCCCGACTTTGGAATCATTTTAACCTTGGAAAGCTTCCAGCTGTGTGGATAATACTCCAGTCGTAAAATGGCATTAAATATGAATAATAGGATTCTCATTGCAATACGAGGCAAGTTCGTCAGCATCTGGTTACTAATTCCATCAATACCCGGAGCTTTCTTCGGGTTGAGTTCGGCAATTAATTTTTGTAAATCACGCGTTTTAAACTTTATGTGTTGAGGGGGTAAAGCGACTACATTCGGCAAATCAGCAACACCAGTACATATGTTTGGGGTAAAAACGGATTTTAAGTGCTCAGCAAATATTTTACCTTTTTCAGTATCTCTTCTTGCCCAACTTCCGGTAGATGTGCGTAGAGGTGGCTTATACTCAATGGGTGTTTTAAGCTTTCTAGCAGCGCGCCACAAAGAGTAATTCGACGCTGGTGTGACATCAAGACCTTCCAGATAATTTTTAAGAGATGCAGATTTTTCAGATGCAAGCAACTCTTGGAGTCGTTTAGTGCACTCTTTAAATCTGATTTTATTTTGTGGTGATCTGTGCTGTTGCCATTCCCTTCTAGCTCTTCGTTTTTCACGTACGAGACGTTCAATGTCTGTAGAATAAATTTTATTAAACCCAGTCTGCGGATGGGAGATAGTGGCATGTTCAGCAGCCTGTTTAATATTCTCGCTGAGATTGGCAATGTTAGGTTCAATATCATCGGATGTTCTAAGCGTAATGTTTTCCGTACAATGACTACTGAGATATTTTTTGAACCCCAGCCTATTAACACAATTGATCATCTTCACATATGGGTCAGGTAAGTTACTTCTTAATGGACTACAAATTGTAATGATCGTCGGAGAGTGATCGGACGAGAGATCAAGAGAAGCTTGAACTTGTATTAAATCCCTAGAGATATTTTTTATGACGCCAAAATCTATAACATCCGGAATTTTTTGTATGTCAGTAGGCCAATAAGTGGGCTCCCCACTCGAAATGACATCCAAGCCCATTTTTGAAATAGTGTTGAACAATGCTCGACCTCTGGGGGTAATAAGACGCGAACCCCAGAACGTATGCTTAGCATTGTAGTCGCCAGCACCTACAAAACAAGGTCCAAGAGATTTGTAGAAATCCTCATATTGATTCTCAGTGATTGAAAATCTAGCAGGGGAGTAAATTGATGATATAACAAAATTTGTACAAAAACTTTCAATGCCAATATTTGTTGCTTGTAGGTGTTCTTCACAAATGTTATCAAGAACATAGTGCTTGAGTATTGACTTTATTAGAATTGCTGATCCACCGCAAGCCCTTTCTCTAGGGTCCTTTGTATCATATATAGTGTAGCCATAAATTTTAAAAAGACTTCTCGAAGTCAAATGAGTCTCAGATACTAACATTACATCAATATTTTTTTCCGTGAGGAAGTGCTCAGGTTCATTTTTATGAAGGCGAATTCCGTTTGCGTTCCAGAAACATATTGTTAACGTGTTCATGGCTTATTAATTAATGCTTGAAGCAGAGTATTCTGCATTCGCAGCATTTCTTGCATCTTGCTAGTCATATTTGTTGTAAAATTGTTTATAGTTTGCACCAGATTATCAATGGTAGCTTCAAGGCGATTAAAATTAAAGCTTGCGTCAGTATTTTTTTAATTATTTGGCGGGGAAACATTTTGTGTGGGAGTTGAATTTGTCTTAGCAGCATCTGAGATCAAATGTAATGGCAGCGTACACGAAAACTGTAAACAAATTTATATCGGGACAACAAAAGGGAATTTGGGCGTAAGAGTAGCTGAATATGAAACTGATGTTAAAAAAAGGACGACAATCTACTTCATTAGCTCAACATTGTTTGGATTATTCTCACACAGCTGATATGGAAAATGTGAAAATACTACACAAAGAGAGGAAATACAACAAAAAATACACTTTGGAAACCTTAAGTATTCACCAAAAAATTAACATAGCAATGAACAACAAGACTGACAAACTATGCTACTTATAGCATTATTATAGCAACTATGCTACTTATAGCATTGTATTAATTTAAGCTTAAGTGTAACTCCAGCTGTGATATTAGAACGTTAAAGCTTTATGCTGTGATATCAACAATTTTTCATTATTTTTGCAATTTTTTTTAAATGTGTTTATGTTGTATGTTGTTATGTTGCGTAAACTTAAATGCAAATTTTATTAGAAGATAGTATATGTAAGGTAAAGCAAAATATTAATTGTTTTATTATTATTGTTGCTTTGCATTAAAAGTGTTATTTAATTTATTAATGTTAACAGATTTCAATAAAAATAGTATTCCTGACGATGATGGAAAATCCCAACGAAACGTCGGATATGAATAAATGAAATAAAATTGTCTTTTATTTGCATTTAAATCAATTTGAATAACCTTGGAAGCCTGAATAGAGTAATTCTATAAATAAAAAAATTTAGAAAGCCCCGAATATATCTAGAGAAGATGCAATATCTTCAAAACGGCTGGACCGATTTTCTTAAAACAGACCGTTTGGTCTGTACGTGGACACGGACAGACACACAGATACACAGACCCACACTACAAACTTATAACACCCCTTTTTTTAGTCGGGGTTTAAAAACGCATTTTACTTCAAACAAAAAGCTCGAATAATTATTTATATATATGGAATATTTTGTTTCACGTCTTTCCGACGAGAAAAGTTATCCTCAAAGTTACAGAACATGGGTACAGTTCAACAAAAACACTAACAACATCAAATAAACATTTTCTAAAGTCCTTGAATTTTAAATTGAAGACAAAATGATCTCAATAATAGATGTCTTAGATAAACCCTTGTCTGATGAGAATATAATCAAAAAGGACTATCATACATATGTACCATACTTAGGGCTAATAAATCAGACACTGATTATATGCATGTTATTTATAAAACTTATTTAAACAGAAAATTTCGTTTTTCGCCCCAAAATTAAATCAAATTTAAATAGTCAACATTGTGCATTTAAGTGTTGTTTAAGTTTTAGAAACATACCACATGTTTTGTGCATGTCAGTAGTGTGTTTGTGATGGTAGGGTGCCAAAATGTGCCATAAGAATCAATGTAAAAGTGTACATCATGCTAGGTGTTGCCACAGTGTTATTTTTCTTCATGCTATTTTATGTGTGTATCAAAGTGCAATGTAAAAGTGCACATCATGCTAGGTGTGGCCATTGCGTTATTTTCCTCCATCACTATTAGTTTTAAGGGAAGATAATTTGAAATGAAAATTTTGTTGAGGGGAATTTTTTAAATATTTCGTATCTTGATTTTATCTTTTTCTATTTTATGCACTTACAAGTAATACATTTCTATTGGTTATTGTGTGCGTTACATAGGGTCTACACCTAACATAATATGTAAGATAAGAGCGTCAAATTCAATCGCAGAGCGAATCATATTACGTGTAGACTTCAAATTAGTGTTATCTCAATCTTATAAGATTTTTTATAAGAGCGTTGTTATAAAAAAATCCTATAACAACAATCCTATGAGATGAAGTGTCAAAAAACACACGTATTTGAAAGTAAATTAGTATGCATGTGGGAGTGTTTATTAAAATAAATGAAAAACAATGTTTTGGACAACATTTCTGGGATTTTATATGTCTAAATGTGTTTAATTGATTCATAAATTAAATTTTGTGTGAAAATGCGAAAATAAAATAACTAATTATACAAAAATAAAACATGTTAACTCGATGAGAATTTGCATTAAATGAAATGTTATAAGAAAACTGAAATTACGTGTTCCTGTTGTATGAGATGAAGAGAAATATCGGCATTTTATTTTTGTTATTCTGCCGACGTTCTCTCAAATATTATGCCAGAGTTAATCGCAGTTGTAGACTCTATGTTAGGAAATTGTATTATATTACGATGAAAATTTTGTTGAGAGGAATTTTTTAAATATTTCGTATCTTTATTTTATCTTTTTCTATTTTATGCACTTACAAGTAATACATTTCTATTGGTTATTGTGTGCGTTAGGAAATTGTATTATATTACGATGAAAATTTTGTTGAGGGGAATTTTTTAAATATTTCGTATCTTTATTTTATCTTTTTCTATTTTATGCATTTACAAGTGATAAATTTCTACTGGTTATTGTGTTTGTGTGGGTTAGGATATTTCATCATGTTATGTATGTGTATGCGGGTTGTGTTTGCATTGAATAATTTTCTAACAGTGTTTTTATATCACATATCTTGTTGTTGGCTATTTTTATTACAAATGTGTATGTTTTTATGCATTCGTCAGTTCTATTGTTATTAATAACACTGTATATAAATTATATAACAGCATGTTTGAAATAGTTCTGACTATTTTTATTACACATATTTTATAGCTTTTCCCAGGAAAAAGGATCAGTAATTAAAACAAGGATGAAGAAAACGAACGTGCATTTGCAGCACGAAAATGTATGCGGCATATGGGAAAATTTCAACATATGTTAAACATATATATGTCTAGTATTTAGAACACTTGATATGTAAATCTTTTCTTAGTGCACATTTTTGGTTTGCATTTTTATTTTTTGTTTAAAATGAATTTTTTATGTTCGTTTGTCTCCTCTGTCTATCTGGCTATTTTTATTACACATATTTTATAGCTTTCCCCTGGAAAAAGGATCAGTAATTAAAAAAAAGGATGAAAGAAAACGAACATGCATTTGCAGTACGAAAATGTATGCCATATATGGGAAAATCTTAACATGTTAAACATATGTCTAGTATTAAGAACACTTGAAATGTAAATTTTTTCTTAGTGCACATTTTTGGTTTGAAGTTTTTTTTTTTTTTTTTGTTTAAAATGAAATTTCGTTTCTCCTCTGTCTATCTGGCTATTTTTATTACACATATTTTATAGCTTTCCCCAGGAAAAAGGATCAGTAATTAAAAAAATGATCAAAGAAAACAAACGTGTATTTGCAGCACGTAACTGCATAACATTTTGTTTAATTATTTTGATTATTATTATTATTCTTTTTCCTTTTTTGATATGTTTAATTTTGTTAGTGCGGAAAGACATAAAAAGGGAGATGAATTCTTAGATTTATGTTTGCATCTACGGTTAGGAAAAGTCGTTCAATTAGGGTTGTGAAATGCATTGCCTGTTGTGTAGAAATTGTGTTGTTGTTTTCTTCTTAGTGTCTTGAGTCTTGTATGGTATTGTATTGAATTGTTTAGTGCATATGGAAAAGGTGCACGTGCGAGATGTAATCATTTATGAGGGTTTGAATTGTTATATATTTTGTTTAAAATTAAATTTCTATGATCTTCTGGCTCCTTTGTCTTCTACCTTTTTATTGGTTATTTAAAGAGGGCAAATATGCGTTCAACAAAAAAGGGTACAAGAAAAAATCTTAGTTAGTTTGAGTCTGTGCGTTAGGATATTTCATCATGTTCTGTGTGTGTGAGTTGTGTTTGCATTAGATGATTTACCTACCTGAAATTTTATGTGTGGGTTTGTGTTCATTAGCCAGTTATATTGTTATGTAAAGAACAAATATACTTACATATGTTTTTGATCAAATAAATAAAAACAAATTTTGCATTTAAATCATAATATAAATTTTATTTAAAAATCTTTTATATTTCTTTTACTTTTGAGATATAGGTTTATAGTAAAAAATTCTTTTATATAAATTAAAAAGCTTTTGAGTTAATAAATATTCATTGTGATGTAATTTATATGCACATATGTTAATATCCTGAATATAGTAATCCTTTAATATTATATCACAATCATATTTATGTAATTTATTACGATAATATATGAAAGCAGTGTAGACATTGCTATACATTCTTAATTTGTTTATCATTCTCAGGAATAATTTCTTGTGGTCCTTATCAATATGACAACTATAACCATTTAATAGTTCCTGCAGTTCAGCTGATGAAACCATTTCAGATCAAAACCAATGTAGCTCGCAACAGGATGATTGAATAACTAATTGAAATTTATCACTTAAATACTGTTTATTATTAAAAAAAATGTTAAATGAGCAACAGTTTTCAGATGTTTTCAATGTTCTCTTTATTAAGAGATATATGTACATATACAATATAATTTTTAGCTTGTTTATTTTTATTTTTTGAAAAAATAAAAAACATTTAGTTACATTTTATATCTTTTAAATTTTACATTGCAATTTTTGCATTTAGTTGCATTGTAGATATTGTAATAAGTTTGTATTATCTGTTTTGCTTCTTCTTCTGCTTCCATATGTTGTCTTCTATAGTACGAGCAGGAGCAGGTGTCTGGTCCACATGTTTCATTTTAGTTAGACCAAGAACAATTGTCATAATACTCTCCATATTTATTTTTCATTATTTTCAAGCTGCTGGAAATCTCCAAATGTTTTTGAATATTGATGAGTTTATATTTGTCTTCATCAGAAACAATACGAGAACATCTTCTTTTAATACCATTCTAACTACTGAGTATGACTACATGAGTGCACTAAATGATTATGAATAACCATAAGTGTTGAAAGTTTCGTTATTTATACTCTAATAATTACTTAATTAATCATTCTTTTCTACTTTTTTAACAAAAAGATAACAAATATTTTAAATTGTTTTTATTTTATTTTATTTTAATTATCTGTCTTAAACTAACTATAAAATAAAGAAAATTAGTATTGTTACAATAGTTTTCTTATTTCGTTTGTAAGAGAAATATATTCAAACATTTTATCATGTATAATTAAACAATATGCGGATGTATTAGGTGGAATATTTTTTAAGGTTTTTAATTCAATACGAATATCGATAGGTCCAGTTTTAACTGACTCATTTTGATGAGTAACAGCTAAAACTATTATTGGCGCCATAGTTTTGAAATTTTCTGGGGTTAATAATGGTTGAGAGTCACGTGAATAATAACTTTGTTGAAATTTTAAGTACATATCGTATAGAATTGCAAAACGATTTCTGTCGAATTTTAGATTTAAATCATCATAAGGATATGTAACAGAGTTAAGTTGCACTTTAATATCACTTAAATCGCAATGTTGAAACTTGTTGTCATCATTTCGAAGACCCAATAATAAAAAACGCGGTCTTTCGTTTTCGGTAGCTAGCTTAACATTCCATAAAACTGTTGTACTTTCTGTAAGTAAAGGATAGTAGTACATATCCCAACTTCTAAAACATATATTTAATGGGTGACGATTGTTTATTGTTTTAAACATCTGCAATTTGTACGCATCAGCAAGTTGAATGTGTGGTACTTTCCAAGTAATATTTAAAATTGATAACTTAATTTTTTCAGCTGCCGTTTGAGATTTAAGAACTTGTCTATCATCTTTAGATCGTGAAAGTACCAATTCATGCTTAGAATTAACTATAATTTTATTAAAGTCTTCAGCAAATCCGAGTAAATATTTTAGTGGTACACAAAAATTAAAATAACCTTTTTCAAGCGTAAGATCATCAATGTTAAAAGGAGACCATCCAGCATTTAGTAGACTGTCACTTTCAGATTTATTCAGCGAGACATAGTTTTTTAATTCTGTTGCAATACCCAAATGCCGTTTGCGATCAATTTCTACACCATTAATTTCATAACGAATTTCATCAAATAGATGTGCCATGCAATTGTTTAAGAGACGTATGGATGCAGAAACTGTTGAATCTTCCTTTGTAGCAAGTCCTTCTATGTATAGGGTGTTTTTTTTAGAGGTATAGAACTTCGAATCGAAATAAATTCCAAGAAAATCGTTTTAATGTCCATCAATTTGGCTTTATTGGAAGGAAAATTTTATGCCATTAATGTTTAAATATGATTTCGGGCATGTGGCCGCCGCGGCTGGCTCGAATAAAGCCAATTCTACAGGTCCAATTTTCAACCACTTTTTCGAGCATATGGGGCCGTATGTTGGCAATAACGCCACGAATGTTGGCTTCCAAGTCCCCTAACGTTTCTGGTTTGTTGGCGTAGACGAGCGACTTCACATATCCCCAAAGAAAATAATCCAATGGTGTCAAATCACACGATCTTGGTGGCCAATTGACAGGTCCATTCCGCGAAATTATGCGCTCATCGAATGTTTCCTTCAATAAATCGATTGTGACGTGCGCTGTGTGGCATGTAGCGCCGTCTTGTTGGAACCACAACTCATCCACATTCATGCCATCCAATTCGGGAACAAAATAGTCGGTTAGTCGGCTCCAATTGCTGTGCACGGTGGCGAATCGATTCATTCGGGTCCTCTTCAACACTTTGCTCTACAGCGGCAATTATTTCTTCGGTGCGCACTGTTCGACGTCTCTGCGGATGCGTATTATCACATAGAGTAAACGTAGTGCGAAAACGATCCATGGTTAACCGAATTAATTGCTCTGATGGACGAATATGTCGACCATAAAATGGACGGAGCTTGCGGTAAACTTCGCGAACTGAACCATTATTTCGAAATAAATTTGCACGATTTGCAAGCGTTGTTCTTTTGTCAACCTGTTCATGATGAAATGGCAAACCAAACTAAATATTAATCACTTGACAGCTGACAAAATGGCCGCCAGTTAAAAAAGTGATGCCAACTTAAAGTTCTATACCTCAATAAAAAACACCCTTTATATAAGACTTTCACTTGGTAAAACACACAAATCTTGATTTTGAATCGTTATACGAATCTCATCATTATTTTTAAATGATTGTAAATATGATGTGTAGCTGTGGTACTCTTTCTTTACAATTGAGTTATCAAATTGCGGTTTTTGTATAATGTTAATAATACTACTCATTGTTTCTGTATCTTTACACTTTAACTTTTAGATGAAACCTCAAATTTTTTAAAAACTCCTTATTAGCCTCACGAAGAATAATATTTTGTTTCTGTTGTATTATTTCTTTAATTTGTTGTTTTTTCTGTTTCTTTGATTTATTGCAATTCGATAGCTTTCCGGTTTCGTGTTCCGTTGATAAGGTTAGAATGAATGGTGAATGCTTTTGCAACTCCGTTTTATTATGTATAATCATTCTCTCATAGGCTTTAAATGCGATCGTATTGTTAGTTTTTCACCACGAAAATTTATTAAGTTTCCGTCTTGATCAACGACTTTCAAAATAAGACTATTTATTATTCTTGAACTTACAGGTAAATATATTACATTAGTTGGAGCCTCAGTTATTTTATATCCTGGACTGACGTTAAGTGAAAACTGATGCAAAATATGTGCAGACATGTTATTTATATATGATCCACCTACAATGTTACATTCAACGATTATTGTATTAATTTTGGTTATATCTATTGTTTTATCAGAGTAATGTTCCACGCCAGGCTCTAATACTTTTGTACTAAAACCTAATAAGGATCCGGTTGATCTCTTCTTATTAAAATAAATTGAATCTGTAGTACTTTTTATGCATGTTTGCAGAGTATTGTAATTTACTCGTACATCAAGCGATCCTTTTGCATTTATATTGTGATATTTATTTGTTAATACTTCAGCTATATCTGATAATTCATATGACCCAACTGGAACTTCTATTTCATGATTCCCAATATGAAATAAATTGTTTTCGACATCAACATTTGGGATTGAGTGATACGTATCGAAACTTATTAAGCCGTAAACATAGTTTTCATTTAGTTCGATTGGTGGAAAATAGTTTGCAACAAGATATGAAGAGTCTCCGTTCAATGTTAATGTAATTGACATTTTAACGGTTGATGAGTGATTAAATTATTAATAAATTTTTTAATGATTTTTATGATGATGTATTGTCGATATTAATCCAAGAGTTATGTTCTGACGAGAATCGCAACCATTTAACGTAAACCATATTATTTCTTCTTTTTAAAATTTTTTCAACTAAATAATTTTCTGGAAATTTAGTTTTCATTAGCTCATGTTCGTTAAAACCACCTTTAGTTTCATGATCTTGATAGTCTTGTAATATATAAGTATTAGGGTTAGTATTTTTTTATAGTTTTGATTTTAAATATTTCTGTTGTCCAGTTTGGTGTGTAACCTTTTTCAAATGTATGCTTATATTTACTTATTCGAACATTATCATTTACTTTAAACTTGGGTTTTTGTATTCAACAATAAATTTTCATTTGACGAATTTACTTCATTTGGGGTCAACAAGTTCTTGATATTTGTTTATCCATTTGTATATTCCTTGGTAACTAAACTCTTTTCACATCATTCCTTTTAAGGTTCAGTTAAATCTATGGATGCCTTTAGAACACTATACGTTGAATACTGATTAATATAATTCGATTGCATTAGTTGATGAAATTGATTATTGAAAAATTCTTTACCGTCATCTGTTTGTAAATTTCTTGGTTTTCTATTGTTGTTAGTGAAAATACTTTTCATAGCATGCGCTACGTTTGATGCAGTTTTATTTTTTAATGCTACAGCCCAAGCTTTCTTTGAAAAGGTATCTATTACTGTTAGAAGATATCGATATCTGTAATAATATTCTGCATAATTTTCCATTTCCACCAATCCTGCTTGCCATAAATCATCAATTCCTTTCATTATAACTAGTCTTCTGTTAAAATTTTTTCGCGCTTGTTTGTGCAGTTCATTAACTATTTCTCTCTTATCTGAATTCATTTCCTTTATAATAGTTGTTCCTTATTAATATCTAAACGGAAATTTCATATGCTTATATATAATTTTTATCCTTTGATTTTAGGAAGCTCGAGTTTTCGTTTTTTAACAACATCTACAACAGCATTTTTATTAATTGACTTAAATATAAATTCTTCAATATTATCAAATGTTTCCTCGATATTCTTTAAGAAGCCTTCATTTGCAAAATGAACTTGATCAATCACTACTTTTTCAAAAGCTTTAACATCGTCATCGATCCCTTTTGTAATCAACTCTCGTAATACTTTTACATCTCGTCTGATAACGTTTAATTGTGAATTATAATCGTTTTTAAGTTCCACACTTTGGTCCTTAATGGTTTTGATGATAACATGCATTTTCTGGATATCTTTTGCAATGACATCCATTTGGAAATTATACTTGTACGTACTTAACTTTAAATTATTTATATTAGTCTTAATGGAACTTTCTCCAAACTTATTTATAGTTATAACTAATTTTTAATATATTATGTCAGCTTCTCTTAATTCAATGGAAATTATGGAAATTATTTCGTTTTTATGATTATTATGACCAGCACTTTCCGATGATAGAAGTAAACGTAATCTGTCAACTAGTTCATTTGGATCATCCCAATATATATAATAAATTAACGATTATATGCAGTTTTTAATAATAATCCATTACCTTTTTTTAAAACATTTGGTTTCGCAGTAAATAAATGTTTTATTATATAAACATATTTATATGCAAATTAAAGATTTGACCATGTGGTTGATATTATCGTTTGTATGCATTTGTACTCGTTAAAAGTTCTTTGTAAGTTTTCAAATCATTTTTAGTGTAATGTAGGGGTTTTGAATGAAAAACTAATTTGAATAATCCTGGAGTCATTTTCCACTTTGCATTTCCTATTCGAATAGAATTATCTGCATTAAAATTTAGTTCATTATTTGCATACCGCCAGTTTCCGCTTTCATCTATATTGAACCCATAAACCATATCTATTTTTTTTATTAAGCAAGAGCAGTTCTATATTTTTGACTAGTGAGGACTTATTATTATCATTTTCGGTTACCTTGCAGTTGTTCTTATCATCGTCATTATCCTTGCTAACTATTTGTAAATCTAGTTTTCTTTTTTTGTTGGTATGTTATTAATCATATTATCATCATAACCCTTAGCATCATCAAAGTTATCAGAACCATCATCGGATGGTAGTGATGGAAGTTCTGAATCTGATATATCATTATTTGATTGATAAGCATCTGATTTGTAATCAGGTGTTTTTTTAATAATTTTTTTAAAGATTTTGCTGTAGGTGTATATGTATCTTTCAATAAATCACCGGATGGATAATCATCAATTTTTTTTAATATCTTATTCAGGGGTTTCGTTACAGGCCTAAATGTATCTTCTACTTCGTTTAATTTTATATTTTTTAGTTTTTGTTTTAATATCGTTCTTCCCAGCAAAAAATTACACATTACCATTAGAACTACTTGCCATATAATGACTTACTTTTCTGATTGCCAAATTTCATTACTCGCTTACAACTCACATTACCTATAATTTAAAAAAATTACGTATAAGTTGCTAAATGAAGAGAATGATTATTTTAGATTTAATAGATTGCGTGAATATGTTGACAAATAAAAAAAGTAAGTACTTCTCAAGAATCAATTATTTTAGTCTCACGCCTTGTTAAAATCATTAAGTTGGTAATCCAGTAGGGAAGAACTTCCACCAAAAATGCTTAATTCCACACTCGATTACCTTTTTTGAAATTTTTTTCTGGGTTGTTTTAACAATATCTTTTAATAATTTGTTATTATTATTCATTTCGAACTAATTTGTATCAGGTGGTTGACTTCTTTGTATCTGATATTGATCTGGTTTGTATGTCCTTTATATCTGCTTTTTATCTGTTTTAAATCCTTATCTTTATCTGCTCTGTATCTGCTTTTAACTGCTCTGTATCTGCTTTTATCTGCTCTGTATCATATTTTTATCTGCTCTATATCTGCTTTGTATCTGCTTTTATCTGCTCCATATCTGCTTTGTATCTGGTGTGTATATGCTCTATATCTGCTCTATATCTGCTTTGTATCTGCTTTTTATCTGCTTCTGGACAAAACCACTTACAGTTGTATGAATTTATCAAAACCTTTTCTATATCGTCCCTTATTTACAGCATGATCCCTACTAATAACAACGAATCCATATTTATCTTTCCAGCACTCACTACATAAATCCGTAAATTCTCTGAATGACATATCTCCAATAACCTGGTCATTATATATATGTCGTAAATTCATTTCATCTTGTTTAATTATTATGATCATATTCGCATTATCACGTATTAGATGTTTGGGAATTTTTGTATATGTTTGACATAAATAAAAGCAGTCAATATGCTTATATCTACTCATGCAAAAGTAATCTCTTATATTATCTTGTTTACCACAAATAACGACATCAAATATTATTATGGAATTAGAATTTGCTTCAGCGGGACTTAAAACTTTTTCATGTTCCGAAAATGTAAAAAGATTAATTCCTTTTATCGGATCGATCAGTTTCTTAAGGTAACAGTATTTTGGTTGATTTAAAGACTTCGAATATATATATTTATGTTTCTGAAGCTAAGACCATTAGGACTTTCTATTAGACTAATCATTACGTTAGTTTTGCCGCAGTTTGAAGGCCCTACAATTAGTGCATGTATTGAATTGGGTAATAATGTGCTATGTTTAATTTTAGTTTTCTGTTCTTGTGATACGTCAACATTTCTTATAACAATTTGTTTTGCTTGCTCTACTAATCTCATAGTGATAACTAATATGTTTTTGCTATAAATTCAATCTTATATACGGAATTTTTTTTTTTTTTTTTTTTTTTAATGCATGTATTTATTTATTGTATCTTCATATATGAACCACCAATAAGTATTCAAATCTTAAATCTATAAAAAAAATTATTAGGCCCGACCAGTGTCGGACATAAACTTAGTGGTAGTTATAAATAATACATTAGTAGTGATAATCAAAAAAAAAGGAGGGGGGGGGGAGTATTTTCAAGTAGTCCCATCTGGAGTGTTAGGTATAAGAGCCCGTGTGTCCCTCTTTTTTAAGCGGACGTGTCCAGTAAAGTTCAAAATATTACGAGCAAGCGGATTAGGATGTGATTCGAGTTTTGTTAAATATTTGCCTGCGTATTTTGCAATTTCTTCAGTCACTAGTGGCATATTTAAATCACGATGTATAATAGAATTTTGGATGTACCATGGAGCCGATGTTATTAACCGTAAAATTTTGTTTTGCCTTCGTTGGATTCTCTCGACATTGGAAGCTGAAGCAGTGCCCCATAACTGAATTCCGTAGCGCCATATTGGCTTCAAAAGCGACTTGTATAATAAGAGTTTGCAGTCTAGGCTGAGTGTTGAGTTTCTGCCAATCAACCAATATATTTGAGTTAACTTAAGTTTCATCTGAGTTAACTTAGAGTCAATATGATGTTTCCATGTAAGTCTTCGATCAAGGTGTATACCAAGGTATTTCACTTGGGAATGTTGAGGAATATTTTGATTGTTGATTCGAATGGGGGAGCAAGTATCTCTTCTTAGGGTGAACGTTATATGGACACACTTTTGTTCATTGACTTTAATTCTCCATAAGTTCAGCCATATTTGCAGCTGGGTGATATGTTCCTGGAGATTGCGGGATGCCTCATAAGGGTTTTCGTGCACACTCATACAGGCTGTATCATCGGCAAAAGTAGAAATATGGATATTATTGCTCACAGGCATATCAGAAGTATATATTAAATACAAGACAGGACCCAGAATACTACCCTGGGGCACACCAGAAGATATAGATTCGGGCACACTCGTGAACTCTCCTTCCACAACAGTGAACTTCCTATCAATAATATAACTTTCCAAAAGCTTTTGAATGTTTATTGGCAGATATGTCTTCAATTTGAAAACTAGGCCTTCGTGCCATACTTTATCAAACGCCTGAGAAACATCAATAAAGAGAGCAGAACAATACTTCTTTTCTTCAAATGTTCTTCTTACAACTTGGACCAGTCTATGCGTTTGTTCAATCGTGCTGTGCTGACTTCTAAAGCCAAATTGATGGTCCGGGATGCACCCATTATCAGTTAAAATTTTGGACAATTTAGTCATGAGCAGTTTTTCGAAAAGCTTTGAGATTGTAGATAGTAAGCTTATAGGCCTATATGACTTAGTCTTGGTAAGATCTTTGCCCGCCTTTGGAATCATTTTGATCTTGGCCAGTTTCCAGTTATGTGGAAAATACTGCATTCTTAAAATAGCATTAAAAGTAAATAGCAGGATTCTTATTGCAATATGAGGCAAGTTCATGAGCATTTTGTTACTAATGCCATCAATACCTGGAGCTTTCCTTGGGTTGAGTTCAGCAATTACTTTTTGTACTTCACGCATCGTAAACCTTAAGGGACCAGGGGGTAGAGAAACTACACTCGGTAAATCAGCAGCACCCGTACATGAATTGGGAGTGAATACAGATTTTAAATGCTCAGAAAATAAGTTAACTTTCTTACTATCACTTCTTGCCCAGCCTCCGGTCGCAGTACGCAATGGTGATTTAAGATCAACGGGTCGTTTAAGATTTCTAGTAGCGCGCCATAAAGAGTAATTAGATGCGGACGTTACATCAAGACCTTCTAAATACTTTTCCAGTAGTGCAGTTTTTTCCGACGATAGCAGCTCTTTGAGTCGTTTAGTACATTCTTTAAGTCTGATTTTATTTAGTTGTGATCTGTGTTGTTGCCATTCTCTTCTAGCTCTCCTGTTTTCACATACAAGACGTTCAATTTCCGTAGAATAAATTCTGTTAAAGCCGGTCTGCGGATAGGAGGTAGTGGCGTGTTCAGCAGCCTGTTTAATATTTTCGTTAAGATTGGCAATGTTAAATTCAATATCATCGCATGATCTAAGCTGAATGTTTTCTACGCAGTGACTACTAAGATATTTTTTGAATGCCAGCCAGTTGATTCCATTAATCATCTTCACATATGAGTTAGTTAAATCACTCCTTAGTGGGTTGAAAATTGTAACTATTGTTGGAGAGTGATCGGAGGACAGATCTAGAGAGGCCTCTACATGAATTAAGTCCCTATGAATATTTTTCGTGACGGCAAAATCTATAACATCTGGAATTTTTCTTAAGTCAGTAGGCCAGTAAGTAGGCTCCCCACTCGAAATGACATCTAAGCTCATTTTTGAAATTGTATTGAACAAGGCTCGACCTCTAGGTGTAACAAGACGCGATCCCCAGTACGTATGTTTTGCATTGTAGTCACCAGCTGCCACGAAACAAGATCCAAGCGATTTGTAGAACTTCTCATACTGATCTTCGGTAACTGAAAATCTGGGAGGTGAGTAAATTGATGATATCACGAAATTCGCACAAAAATTTTCTACGAAAATATTCGTTGCTTGCAAATATTCTTCACTAACGTGTATTCTGCATTCGCAGCATTTCTTGCATCATACTTGCCATATTTGTAGTAAAGTTGTTTATAGTTAGCACCAGATTCTCAATAGTAGCTTCAAGGCGACTAAAGTTAAAGCTTGAGTTTTAATTCGTTGAATTATTTGGCGGTGGAACATTTTGCGTGGGAATTGAACTAGTCTTAGCAGCATCAGCATACGATACACGTGAAGTAACTGGTTGGCTGATTTCAGCAAAAGTGTCGGAGTTCGCGTTTACTTGTAGAGCTGGAATTAACTTGGGTTTTTGACCCATAGCCTGTTTAACGAAAGAAAATACAGGGCACCCTCTATAGTTAGCTGTGTGATTACCTCCACAATTACTACATTTTTTTTCTGCTTGATCTTTTGGCTTAGTGCAGCTAGCAGTACCATGCAATTCACCGCAGATAACACACACTGTAGGTAACTTGCAGTAAGTTTTCGTATGGACATATTCTTGGCAATTATGGCACTGTACGGGACCTGAACGCTTACGTGGCTCTTCAACTGTGATTTTTCGATGTAAGAGATACTTCACGTTATAAACTGGATGGGCTTCATTTTTTTTTCAATGGTATGTCATTCGGCTCCAGTTCAACCCGGAATAGGAGTTGGGGGACCTTTTCTCTATTAAATATGTTGGTAACATTTTTTACCTTGAATCATTGGTTGACAAGTGCACATTTTACTTCTCCCGGCTACATAATACAAGAACACCTCGTCCCTAATAAATCCCAATCATCTTAAATTCTTACAGAAACAGATACATACATACACATAACCAATTTACCTCCACAAGATCCTCAAATCACGATCAGCCTTAAACTACTATAGACAGACGCATTCGCAAATTCCCATGGCTACATATTACGTCAACAACCCTGCCCACCCAAATCATGGTCAGCCTTAAACTCCTACAGAAATACAAACATACAGATTCCCCCGGTTACATATTAATAGAATGCCTCGCCCCTCAAAAATCACAATCAGCCTTAAGCTCCTACAGAAATACATATGTACATTGAAATTAATACAAACATACACAGACACACACACACGCGCACACACATACACATTTCCACAATTCTCTGTTGGTATTACGATATATGATGAAATTCATATACATAGCAACACCCAGAACAAAATCGCTAACATCAGTTTGCAATATAAAGGTACGAGAAAAATCGGGACACGTGAAAGAAGGTGCTTCTATAAGTTTTTGCTGTATTTCTCTAAAAGATATTTCTTATAATTGTTATATTAAAGTAAAATATACTGAAATAAAAATATCACTACCCCCTATTCAAAAACTCCGCTTATCAACCTGATTGGATTCAAAACATTTAACATCTGAAATGCACTTGTACACATAAAACCTATGCCAACACAATATTTTCTATCTCCATAAGAATAGCAACGTGAATAGTCTAGAAAACATATATACATTCATTTGTAAATATGTATGAAAAAGTGATAATGTAATTCACACAAGCAATGACATTCTTCAAGGCAAAAATAGATACGATCACATACATGAATCCAACAACATATACATACATTACCAAATACATTCCCTATCCACTTTCATTCGCAACAGGGTTGCCAGATTATTTCCCCAGAGATCGCAAACATAAATGCATACATACAATAATCCTATATAAGCATACCAACGATAACTAAAAACAGCAATCCTAAGTCTATCAAATAACAATCACTACATGCACACAAATTCACACAGATCCTTTGTAACTATCCTGCAGTCAGACTGGGAGCAAGTGTCTTTGTGTCAATACTAAAGTTCTAGTCACAGTTTTGGTATAATAAGTTTTCTTCTATCCGTCAGTATAAAAGAAGAGAAAACAGATATGGTGTACTTGTGGTGGAATTGTCAATAACTTGTCAATATACATAGATTTGTATGTAAGTCGCACAAGAGACAAGTCAAAAGCGACTCAGTACATTTTCACCATCGACATTTCCTACTGGGTATAATGATTGTCTGCCACTACAACAAAAGTATCGGACACCATCAAACATACAAGTAAATACAAAAACACACACTCATACACACACTCAACAAACAAAAGCTGTGCACACAAGTATACATACATACACATGAACAAAGAATCAAAGTCACACACACACACAATATCAGCATGAAAATCCCTAAAATCCCCCATTTGTAACAGCGTTGCCAACGTTTTTGTTTTTTCCCAGTTTTGAATTCCCAAAACATGTCGTCCTCCGCCATTAACAATCTACTCTGATCTTCGGTAACTGAAAATCTGGGAGGTGAGTAAATTGATGATATCACGAAATTCGGACAAAAAATTTCTACGAAAATTTTCGTTGCTTGCAAATATTCTTCACTAAGGTTGTCAAGGACATAATGCTTGAGTCTTGACTTAATCAGAATTGCTGATCCACCGCACGCTCTCCCTCTCGCGTCATTTGTATCATATAAAGTGTAACTATTTATTTTAAATAAGCTTCTTGAGGTCAAATGAGTCTCAGAAACCGACATATCAATATTTTTTCCATGAGGAAGTGTTCAAGCTCATTTTTATGTTTGCGAATGCCGTTTGCGTTCCAGAAACATATTTTTAACGTGTTCATGGTTTATTAACTAATGCTTGAAGCAGTGTATTCTGCATTCGCAGCATTTCTTGCATCATACTTGTCATATTTGTAGTAAAGTTGTTTATAGTTAGCACCAGATTCTCAATAGTAGCTTCAAGGCGACTAAAGTTAAAGCTTGAGTTTGAATTCGTTGAATTATTTGGCGGTGGAACATTTTGCGTGGGAATTGAATTAGTCTTAGCAGCATCAGCATACGAACACGTGAAGTAACTGGTTGGTTCATTTGAGCAAAAGTGGCGGAGTTCGCGTTTACTGGTTAAACTGAAGTTAATTTGGGTTTTTGACCCATAGCCTGTTTAACGAAAGAATATACAGGGCACCCTCTATAGTTAGCTGTGTGATTACCTCCACAATTACTACATTTTTTTCTGCTTGATCTTTTGGCTTAGTGCAGCTAGCAGTACCATGGAATTCACGGCAGATAACACACACTGTAGGTAACTTGCAGTAAGTTTTCGTATGGCCATATTCTTGGCAATTATGGCACTGTACGGGACCTGAACGCTTACGTGGCTCTTCAACTGTGATTTTACGATGTAAGAGATACTTTATGCTATAAATTGGATGGGTTTCATTTTTTTTAATTGTATGTCATTCGGCTCCAGTTCAACCCGAAATAGGGGTTGTGGGACCTTTTCTCTATTAAATATGTTGGTAACATTTTTTACCTTGAATCCTTGGTCGACAAGTGCACATTTTACTTCTTCGGGTTCAACATATTTCAACATATTTATTTTTTTCGAATTGACTAACAAGTTTTCGGAAATCTTTTTCATTATATATTTGTATTTTAGTTTCATCAATATTACCTCGTTTAATTGGAATGTTGTGAAAAGTATTTTCACCAATCGTCGACAGCAGTTTTTTGATAAGCGCGTTAGAATTTTTTTCTCTCAGATAAATAGGTGGTGGCTTAAAAGACTTTTGCGATGATGTAGAGGGCTTGTCGTCGGTGTCTTGCAATAATGAAAAACGATTTTGACGATTGGTAGATGGTGCGCTGTTTTCCCTAGACATCTTTGGAGCAGATGAAATTTTTGAAGAATTTGGGCTTCGCCCACGCTTTACCACTGTTATATATCTGTCCATTCCCACTTGTACCTTGGGTTTTCAGCTGCTGTTGTCTGTAGTGATAACTTGGTTTAGTGATGAAGGCGAGCCCGATGCGGATGATATCGCAGACTTAAATGAAGAAGTACTAGGCAATGGTAATGTTAACGATTCACTAGTTGGCATTGGACAAAGCGAAGTTGATCGCTGACGAAAAATTGGCTTTGCCGTTAAAAAAAGATTTTCATCAGATTTATTATTTATATTTTTTTCATTAAGAGTTTCAGAACTCACAGTAAAATAAGCATTTCTGCCGTTAGAACTCACTTCAAAATTTTTTTCCTTTGAGGTACTCATACAGAGTATTATTCCTCAAGGGAACTTTGTTTGTGTTTACGGTTTTTTTTTGTTTTTGCTATTTCTTGCTATGTAAAAAATATTAGTAAAGCCAATAAGCTTATTTATCAAAGTGAATATGTATTACGAATATTTTTTGTATGATTTTTGATTTTGTTGTTTTTTATATTTGTTTCGTATGTATGTATGTAAAAAAAAATCCGCTTTAATGTCTCTTCAGTATGAATGTTCAACGAGATCTGTATACGGAAATGTCATCATTTTCATTTTTAGTATGGAACACATAACACATATATATGTATATTAAAGAAGAATAAACATTAACATGGTTATAAACTAAAACAAAGGAGTTAGAGATAATTAGTGTAAGATTGGTAGCGGCTTAGTGAACAACTTAATAAACAAATTACCTATTGAACTACATTTACCTGGTTATCAGTTTTGTGGACCCGGAACAAAACTTGTAAAACGCTTAGCAAGAGGAGACAAGGGGATAAATTTATTAGATGTAGCTTGTAGAGAGAACGACATTGCATATTCAGAAACAAGCAATATTAATAAAAGACATCAAGCTGATCAAATACTAGCTGAAAAAGCGTGGCAACGAGTAAAATCTAAAGATATTGGCTTAAAAGAACGAGCACACGCTTGGTTCATAACGAACGCAATGAAAGCAAAAGTTAAATTTGGATTAGGCATGAAGAATAATAGTAATTCTAAATGTAGAAAATCGAAGAAGAGAAACTGTAAAAAGAGAAAGGCATGTGATACCAAATTGTTTTCAACCACTGTAAAAAAATACCCTGAAACTCTTGCAAAATGAAAAACCAGACAATTTAAATGCTGTTGTTAAAATTGCACAAAGAGCCGTTACTTAAAACTTTAAAAGGAAAAAGAGGGCTAATATTGTGATACCAAGAGTTATACCAATACGAAAAATTGGTGGATTTCTTCCACTAATTCCAATCTTAACAGCTTTATCAGCACTTGCAGGTTTAGCTACCGGTGGATCAGCTATTATTAAGGCTGTAAATGATATAAAAAATAGAAAGCAACAGCTAGCATAGGCTACAAGACATAAAAGACATATGAAATCAATTGCTATGTGAAAAGGTCTATTATACCTTAAGCCATATAAATCTGGATATGGCCTTTATTATAACCCAGCTCCAAAAAACTTTTAGATAGTCTACCCAATCGACCATTAACTGATCTAGATTTAATGAAATATGCTAAACAACTCAAAACAAACAAAAAAAAAACACAAATAAAGTACCCTTGAGGAATTCTCTGTATGAGTACCTCAAATACAAAAAATTTTGAATTGAGTTCTAACGGCAGAAATGCTTATTTTACTGTGAGTTCTGAAACTCTTAATGAAAACAATATAAATAATAAACCTGATGAAAGTATTTTTTTAACGGCAGAGCCAATTTTTCGTCAGCGATCAATTTCGCTCTGTCCAATGTCAAATAGTGGTGATTCATTAACATTACAGTTGCCTAGTACTTCTTCATATAAGCCAGTAATATCATTCCCGTCAGGCTCCTGTTCATCACTTAACAAAGTTATCACTACAGATAACAGCGGCTCGAAACTCAAGGTACAAGTCGGAATGGACAGATATATAACCGTGGTAAAGCGTGGGCGAAGCCCGAATTCTTCAAAAATTTCATCTGCTCCAAAAATGTCTAGGGATAACAGCGGAGCCTGAACTAATCGCCAAAATCGCTTTAAAATTTTGCAAAATGACAACGACAAACCCGAGGTATCCTCGAATAAAACATCCAAGCCACCATCAATCTATTTGAGAGAAAAAAAAATTCAAATGCTCTTATTAAAAAATTAATTTCGGTCATTGGTAAGAATAAATTTCACATTGTTCCAATAAAACGTGGCAACATCGATGAAACGAAAATTCAAATTTATGATGAAAAAGATTTCCGCAAAATGGTTTCTGAATTTGAAAAAAAATAAAACAAGTTTCTACACATACCAGCTTAGGAGTGCTAAAGGCGTGCGATCGTATTGAAAGGCATAGATTCTTACGTTGTTCCCGAAGAAATAAAAGATGCACTCGTCCTCCAGGGATTTTAGGTAAAAAATGTATCTAACATAATAAATAGGGAGAAGATCCCCCAACCTCTGTTTCGAGTTGAACTTAAAGCCAAGTGATATAAAATTAAGAAAAAATAAGACGCATCCAATTTATAATTTAAAATACCTCTTGTACCCAAAAATCACTGTTGAAGAGCGACATAAGCGTTCAGGTCCCGTGCAGTGCAGTATAAGGGCTCTTATACTCAACACTCCAGATGGGACTGCTTGATAATACCTTTTTTTCCTTTTTGATTATCACTACTCATGTATTATTTATAACTATCACTAAGTTTATCTCCGACTCTGGTCGGGTCTAAAATTTTTTTTTATAGATTTAAGATTTGAATACTTATTTTTAGTTCACATATGAAGATACAATAAATAAATACATGTATTGAAAAAAACTCAAAAATTTACCTAAAAAGGCATTAATTCAAGAATGTGGTATTGTTAATTAAGATAGTTCTACTGGTACTGGAACGCATTGGGTAGCCTATTATAAATAATAGTAATTATAAAGAATACTTTGATAGTTTTGGAAACCTACATCCACCAGTTGAAATAGTTAATTACTTAAAAACACCAATTGAATATAATTATAAACAAAAACGAAAATTCAATACATTTAATTGTTGACATTTATGTTTAAAATTTTTATTCAGTAAATATAATTTGACATAAAAACAACATTATATACTTTTCTTTTTTCATAATCTCTTTATTTTACAATTGATTCTTCTTATTTTAACAATTTTATGTTAATGACATATCTATATAAACATTAAGAAAATATCATCATCAAAATCCATAAATTCTTCATACATATTTAAATTTGTTGTTTCTAGTAGTAATTCTCTTGATGATGATGACGGTAAACAAACATTTTTCATACATATTTAAATTTGTTGTTTCTAGTGCTAATTCTCTTGATGATGATGACGGTAAACAAACATTTAGGAGAATATCATCATCTTTTTCCAAAAATTCTTCATACATATTTAAATTTTTTGTTTCTAGTGATATTTCTGGTGTTGATACTGATGAATGATAATTTAATCTATAATGCTCCCACGCATAAGTATCAACACCATTTTCACGTACAAATCTCTTATCATCTAAATAACTTAATGTCAACTTACTAATGTATTGCGTATAATTATTATGCACCTTAGACCTAAATACATACATAGAATCATAAAATAACTGTTTATTTAATAAACAATTTCTAAAATCATTAATACTTAACTTATTTGTAACACATTGGGTCTCATGCATAAAAACGAGTAAAAGCGCTGAGTTGAGTCAGGTGAGCAATTGCTCGTAAGTTGAGCTCGATCAAACAGCAACAGCTTTTGCTCAATTTCGTATGCATAAAAATGAGTTCAAACCAATTGCAATTACTTGAGCAAAGGGAGATCAAACGTCTAATGGTTATTGAAGTGCAAATATGTCGTAAAGTGAAAATGAAGTAGAAGTAGAATCAAATAATAATAATAATACAATACAAACTGACGACATTTCTAAATTTTTAGTAGAAAAACTAAAGTAAATATTTACTAGAAAAAAGTCGATTACCAAGCATTTACGGCCCGTCCCACGATGTCACCAGAAATCGTTCGAAGGACAACTTGTATTACAAAAAAAAAAAATAACATAAAAAAATTTTCAATATAAGTATTCGATCGAACGATTTTTGGTGACATCGTGGGACAGGCCGTAAAAATAATAAAAAACAAATAATAGAAACATGTGTAACAGAAATTAAGCAATCTTATTTTAGATTTTGCTATATGTAGTTTATTTTTGAAGGTTAAAAAAGATCAACAGCTGTTTTGAGTCGTTATGAAACTGATGAGACAAGGGAGTTGAATTTTCAAAGTCTGCAGAGGCTTGTTTTATTGAAGGAAAACAAGGTGGGTGATTCCTTCAAAAATTCAGATTTTGCAATAGAAACTTGTGGAAAGAAACTTGCGTCATTTGAGCATCTTTTATTTAATTTCGGGAATTTTATCCACTCGCTTGTTTTGGCAGATATAAGTTTCGCAACTTCTGCAATAGTTCGCGACACAGTGGATTAATGGACTCCAATATCTTAAATACAGTCGGATTTTATCAATGTTGGTGAGGCCACCACCACATGTTTCTTCTGACTCCTCAAAAAAGTAATTAGCCAACCAGCAGATGCTACTATAATCAAACCTATGTATTTATTACTTTATTATTAATTATATAAAAAAAATTAATAATTAAGAATACAAACCTGTATAATTTTTTATGCTCACTTGTTAAATTTTTTTACGCTGTTGATAACATTTTGTATTTCTTTGTGGCACAAAATTTTCAGCCATGGTTCCTTTTTAGTGTACGCGAGTCAACTATAAGGCAGGCTCAACAAAATTTGAGCAAGAGCTCACAAAAGAAAGCAAAAGCTTGTTTTTATGCATATGAAAATGAGCACAAGCTCATCTAACTTAGTTCAAACTAAGCAACACGAGATCAAACGTGAGCAGTGATTAAAAGCATCAAATTTTATTATGCATACGACAAGCACCTTTTACTCAAACAATCGAGTCCGAGCTCAAGCTCACGTTTTATGCATGAGTCCCATTGTTTCACACCTTTTATTTTTTTATTTCCTTATCTAGCTTAGCTATTCTTACAGAATAAAATTTAGCTCGTTAAGCAATGAACTCCTTAATTAACTTACTATTGCATTCGTCCTTCATCATCCCTAATACATTTTTATTCATAAGAGGAAAATTAAATACATTATCTTCCGGATATGCAGATGTATCAAAATGCATATTAATATCATTTCTAATATCATCATATAGGTCATTTGTTTTGATATCATATATAAAGGAATCAGTGTCCATATAATTAAGATTAATATTTTCACAATATTTAGGTTTCATATAATCGTAATGAAAATTATACATTTTATATTTTGATAATTCTAAAACAGCAAACCCAATGTAAATGGGTTTATTATATTCAGTTCGTACTACACTCATTTCAATGGCAACCATTTCGTCATGAATTTTGAGAGAACTATGAAAATTAGGTCTAGCAATAAGAGCTCTTGCTCCTAATCGCTTTATTCTCCCATTAACATACTATTTTTATATCCTTTCTTTTATTGACATTTTCCATAGTTTTGCCATATACAGCGTTGTTTAACAGTTTAAAAAAGTTTTGCTCAAGTCAATTTTTAGCTAATGTTCTATGATGATTATTTATATCGATATATTTTTTCAACCAATTTGACTGATTAAATTCAAGAATTCTATGAATTTTCTTTAAAATCAGACTATGTTTCATACATTGTTGAAGATTGCGATAATGTATTATATAATTGGTTTTATCGTTTAAATCTGTTATTAACTTTCGTTGTTTCATGCTTTCAATTTTCTTGTTTTCTGCACAAAATGGTAAGTCACTATGATGGTCGTGTAATGTGGTTGGATATTCTATATATACCTCCAATATGTAATCAACTGTAGAATCTTCTTTTACATTATTTACATCAAAATTTTCACAGTTTTCAACCCACTTGAAATTTTTAAAGGGTAGGTATTGAGACATTGCATGACCATATAAGTTATTTACATCTAAATACATAAGGTAATTTGATTCTTTTGTAGGATCATAATCACTGATGTATTTGTTATTTGCTATCGAATGTCGCTTACTGCATTGAACTATACCTCCCCTAATACCCCGTACTACGAAATTGTACATGTTAATATCAGTTAACAATTCTAATTCTATTTCCGTTGTTTTCAACATTGCATTCCAAGATAAACCCCGGGTAGTATAATATGGACCGGGATCTAAATTTTAAATGTTTTTACAAACTTTACGGAAGTTTTCAAATATATCACAAAGCAATAAAACATCTACTTTTAAATATAATAACAGATAGTCCAACAGAGTGTTACAATTGAATGTATTCCTAACCTTTTCAGCATGTTCGTAATCATTAACACTACACGACTCATTAGAGAGTTTATTAAATAAGCATGAACGGGGTGGTAGCTGTGTTTCTTGGAGTCGATTTGCGGAATCTAGGTAGTCATACGGAAAGACACCTTTATGCTTCATTAAATTGAATTCATTGTCAATGTGATAGGTTGATTTAACAGTTGACAAATCAACATCGGACAAAAACCCTGCTAGTTTTTCTAAACTCGATGGCATAAACCGACAAGAATTTAGAAAACGCAGTTCAATCGTGTCTTTTTCATTTATAAAAATTCTTTTTGATATGGATACATTTAAAGGAATTATATTTATATCACCTTCGATAGATGAAAGCTCTCGCACAAACAAATGACAATCATATGCCAAAAGATTATGGAAAAATATAGGAATGAAGTTTGCGATTTGATACTCTAAATTGCACTTGTTATGTGCTGGCCCCCTATATTTACCTGTTAAGTGACAATGGTCGGCCACGCGATCTTCAACAGATAAATTTTTTTTACAAATGTGACAAATTGTGTCCTCATTTTGTATAATCTGTTGAAGCGGTGTTAAGGAATTCATTGGTTTAATTACATTTAAATAATTGTTGTATATATCTAGACTATCCTTAACTAAATTAGTAAAAAAATGTTTTGGTGAGTTATCACCACTATATATTCTAAATATATTTAAAGTTGAATTAAAGGAGCATTTTATATAATAACTATAAGCAAATGGGACACGTCTTTGTGTAGATTTCACATTAGCTGAATTTTGAACATTAACTGATTCCAGAATACATTCAAAATCAGCGTACATCCATTTGCATTTTTAAATTCTTAAAACTCACTAAATTATTTTCTGCAGTTGGCATCTTAGTTACAATTTTGTTGCATTGCTCCTTATGAATTTTTAATGATGTCTCGTTATGGAAATAAATAAGGCAAGTATTACATATATATATATACACATTTCTCGTGTTTTGTTAGCTGACTTCTAATAATCAGTCTGTAATTAAATAAAAGAACTAGAATATTTTTTTATTTATATATTTTAGTAAATATCAATATAAATATTAGTGACATACTTTGAAATATTTTTGATCCAGACATAGTGGAATCGTTTACCATCTTCCAAGAGTAGTAAATTGATGTGCTTGGCTTTTTGTTCTGTAGTAAAATAATATGGACCCACTATGTTTTCCCCTTCCAAACCAAACACATTTATGCTGATATTCAGATTGTTCAACTCAAACACCTTTATTTTATTTACGGACAAGGGAAAATTAAGTTCTTTGAAATTTAAAACGATGTTGTTTTCCAGCACTATAGTTTCATCTTGTATATTATTAATATTATGTGATGAACATCTCGTTGGATGCTGTCCATGAGCGATTGGATATAGAGCCGATATTGTGGCCCACTTGAAACAATACTCATCCTTATTTTGCATGTTAACGCACGCAAACTTTCTCTCTATTGCAGGTGGTAGAGGAATGTATGGTGAACCTTTAATGGATTTGTATTCATTAATATTAATTTCGAGGTGTAATATTTCTATTAAAGCCCATCCGCTATCACGCTCTTGAAATTCGCTCATCTTTTTCAAAATAATATTGCACTGGTCACTGTAACTGTGGTGAATATCATCTGTTGTTGAGGCTCTGCTAAGTATAGTCATTTACGTTGATATTACATGCGTCTTGTTCTTTTATCAATACGTAATCACAATTAAATTTTATGGAGCAATGTTTTTGAAGCATATTCCTAAAAAATTCAACCACTTGGGCTTTAATTTCACCCAAAAAAGTTTCAGGTATTAAGTTGTCTTTATTGCTATTTTCGATCATATATGTTGCAATGCGGCCCCGGTATACTGAGTTTTTACACCTTTATTAAGTATCTTCTTTTATCTTTTTATAAAATGACCTTTTTCTAACTTTGTTTCAGATATAATTTGAATGCTGCATCTGATTGCAGCAGTTTTAATTCATCTAAGCACTGATTAAGGTGCTCAGTCAGAATATTGAGAACACAGTTCGTGTTGGCCTTTTCAACTTAAAATTAGCTCTGTTTTATTTCAAATTTTCTTCTGATATTTATACTAAATTTACAATTCTAAATAATTCCATTACATAGACAATGTGTTTTTAATTGTTAACAGATTTTTGCTTGAATTGTCTTTTCTTATATTTTTATTTAATTTTGTGCCATAAATTTTGTCAATTGACTTCAAGTGTTTTGTTACATTTGTGTGGTGTACTTTCTTTCTTGTTTTCTGGCACAACGAATATTTAGTATTTTAAGTAGTCTACTTTTTTTGTTACATTTTAGATATGTGTCAAAGGTTTTAAGTTTCAAAGAAGTAAACAAAAATTATTTGAAAACAATTATTAGTTTCTGTTGGTACAATAAGTATAGTGTGCTTCGTTATTATAGGTACACTACACCATCGCACTCAAGATTAAATTTATGAATGTAATGAAATAAATTAAATCTTAAAGCAGATTTGTTTGTATGAACAAAAACCAACTAACATGTTTTAAAGCAAATATGTGTAATAGTAATACATTATATAGTAATATGTATAATTATGTGTATAACTTAAAATTATTTACAATTGTTATTATAGAATATTCTTTTTGTTTATTATTTAGGTTTATATAATTTAAGTATATTGTTATGGTAAATTTTTTCTATATTATTTACTTTTAATACTGAATTTACTCCTAGTCTTTTTATTATTTCATAAGGTCCCTTATATGGGCTTTGATTCTTTTTTCTGGATTCTAATTTTATTAATACTAGATCTCCTATCTTAAAATTACTGATATTTGTATTTCTGTCATAAACTTCTTTTGATTTTTGTTTGGCTAAATCTATTAATTTCTTAGCGTTTTCTAACGTCTTCTTAGTCTTATTTTAACTTCATTAGCGTAGTTTTCTATGTCATAACATATATTTGTGTTTTCTATTTTGTCTGTTGGTAATGCTGCTAATTTACCATAAATTAATTCGTAAGGTGAGTAGTTTGTGTCAATATGTGGTGTCGTGTTATATGCAAATGTGTAATATGGTACCCATTTGTCCCATTCATAATCATCAACAAAATTTAATAAATATTCATTTAATACTCGATGATTGCGTTCTATAGAACCTATTGATTGGTGATGATACGGTGTTGAAAACGTTTGATTTATATTTAGCAAATTACAAACTTCGTGTAACAATTCGTTACTAAATTCAGTACCTCTATCAGATTTTAATTTCTTAAAACATCCATACCTTAGAATGAATTGTTCAACTAATGTTTTAGCAATACTTTTAGCATCTTTTGTTTCAATTGGGTGTGCTATTACGTATTTCGTTAACTCACACTGCATCGTTAATATATATCTGTAGCCATTCGGAAATTCTTAAAGGTCCTACGGTATCTATTTCTACTGTTTCAAAACCAGTATTAGGACTTTCTGTTATGATCATTTCTTCTTTAATATGTTTTGTTTGTTTATTTCTTAAACATTTATCGCATTTATTAATGTAATTTCTAACCATCTTTCTCATGTTTTTCCATACGTAACGTTGTTTTAATTTTTGGAATGTTTTTCTTATACCAAAATGTCCTGATAATGGTGAATTGTGGAATTCTTCTATAATTTTCACTTGTGATTTTTTATCCGTAATGTGTTGCAAAGGTTTATATAATATTATATTTAGTTCTAACTTTCTATGTTTATTTGATTCCAATAATTTCTGGTATACCTCATTGTAAATTTTATTTAAATATTTTTTCGATATGAGCTCAAAAATACTATCTTCGCATGATAAAGCGAGATTTTTTATATTCTGCTTATGCATGTAAATCATTAACTTCTCTAGTGACAAAACGTATTTTGCTAGATCTTCATTAACATTCATTACAAAGCTATTATTTTTATTTTCTATGGTACCATCCTTGGGTCCATTTTTCATAATTTTTATACCGGTTTTTATAATATTAAATTTTAATTTATGAATATTCTTTATATCTTGTAAAGATGTACATTCCCACATATGATTTTTATGTTGGCCAAGGGATATGTCATTCTTATTATTTATTTCCACATTTTCAGTATTTTCCTTTGCTTTCATTCCACGTGTTGTTACTAAAATTTTTGATGGTTTACTTCTGTCTTCTTCTATAGTTATCATATTTTTTAACATTTCAGAATCTAATTTGATTCTCGACAAGGCGTCTGCGTTTGTATTTATTCTCCCTTTCTTGTAAACAATTTCAAAATCATAATCTGACAAATCTATTCGTATTCTAGTCAACTTATATGAAGGATTTTTGTGAGAAAAAAGTGAAACAAGTGGTCTGTGATCCGTTACCACAATAAACTTTCTACCAAATAAATATGGTCTAAAGAATTCTATACCCCAATGGATTGCTAGTAGTTCTTTCTCAATCACTGGTTTGTTTAAATCATGTTTTCCCAATGTTTTGCTCGCATAAGAAATTAGTAAATCTGCTCCTATTTTCCCTTGTGACAAAATAGCTCCCAATGCATAGTTTGATGCATCAGTAGTCAATATAAATGGTTGCTCAAAATCTGGATACTTTAATATTGGTGCGCTAATTAATTTCGTCTTTAATAAGTCAAAAGCCTGTTGACAATCTTCAGTCCATTCGAATTCTTTTCCCTTTTTAGTTTGGTCGTTTAGACATTTTGTGATTTCAGCAAAATTTTTTATGAAACGTCTATAATAATTACAGAATGCTACGAATCTTTTAACTTCGTCTTTGTCTTTTGGAATTGGATACTGTTCTATTACTTTATGTTTAGAATGATCCGTCCGTATACCGTCTTTCGTTATCTGATGTCCCAAATAAATTACCTCTGATTTCAAAAATACACATTTTGATGCGTTCAATTTTAAGTTATATTTTGACAAACGTTCGAAAACTCTCACCAAGTTTTCATTATGATGTTTTAAACTACACCCAAATACAATTATATCGTCAACGTATAAAAATGCTTTGGAATCTAAGCCACTTAGTGCTATTGTTAACATCCTTTGGAAACTATTGGAAGAAATTTTTAAACCAAATGGTAAACGTTTAAATTGGTAATGACCACTACTGGTTGAAAATGCTGTTAAATGCCTTGACTCTTCATTCAAATTTACTTGATGAAATGAACTGGTCATGTCTAGGGTTGAAAAATATTTTGCTCTTCCTAGACGATCTAAAACATCTTCTAATCTTGTCAACGGAAATTTATCATTCACAATCTTTTATTGAGTTGTCGAAAATCTACAACTAGTCTCCATTTCTCTTTTCCATTCTCACTCTTCTTTGGTACTACCAATAAAGGTGAATTGTACGCGCTAGTTGATGGTTCGATGATATCGTCATCCAATAATTGTTGTACCTGATTATTTATCTCATCATTTTGTGTTTGTAGTAATCTATAATTCTTAATATAAACTGGTGTATTGTCTGAAACCTTTAAACTTTGTGTATAAAAATTATTCGAAGTTAGTGTTTCTCCTTTTAAATGAAAAATATCCTGATAGTCTTCGAAAATCTTTATCAATGCTGTTTTTGTTTTTTCATCCTTAATGTCAATTTTCAAAGTGTCTATTAATTTGTTGAATCTGTCTGCTGAATTTTTTCTCTCTTGGTCTTTGTAATACTGTATAATTTCGTAAAGGCTCTATTTCAAAATTAATGTTTTCTAAAATTACGTCGTTATCTGTCGTATTTAATATCCTAACATGGTGATTCCCGTTTCCTGGTACTATTGTATTACTAACAAATATACCTGGTTGAATTTCCTTATTAAGGATAATGCTGTCTTCACATATATCCAGATTTATAGGATGAATACTCTCCGATCGTTTTTCTACATTTGTGCAATAATTTTTGTTTATCCATGATTTCATAGGTATGGTAATTTCCTCACCCCCTAAAATAAGTGTTAGCGTAAATGTTTCATAATCAATTTTACATAAGAACTTTGAAAAGAAATCTCTCCCTAAAATTCCATCAGTTGGTATAGGAAAGTCTTTGTCAGTGATATGAAATTTATGTTCTTCACAGAAATTGTTTATAGTAAATTTTAATTCTGATGTTCCTATAGATCTAATTTTTTCTGTAGTGATACCTGTGTAGCTAATTGATCTTTCTTTGTCGATATGTATTGAATCCTCATTTAGTTTGTTGATTTTACACAAAGAGATGTCTGCTCCTGTGTCTATTAAAAATGTTAGGTTTAAATTTTTGGATAAGTTTAAGTTTATAAAGTTTATAACGTCATTAGATATCTGAAAGACGTTATCCAATCTTATTGTTGGTCCTCCGGATAGTGGGTTTGTACAGTTCCTTGACTCACCTCCGGAACCTGATGGTTTCCCTGTACGTAGTGTACATTTCTATTATTTGGATTGTTATTCCTGTTCGGATTATTGTAATTCCTATTTTGATTATAATTTCTATTTTGATTGTTATAATTGGCGTTGCTACTATTATAATTACGATGATTATTGCTGTTATAATTATTCGACCTATTACTTCTAGGCATATGATTGTTGTATCTATGGTTGTTGTTATGCTGTACCGGATTACTATTATTTGTGTTCTTATTCGATCCATTATATATATGTCTGTTAGGATTGGAATTATTTCTCCTAATTATTACTGTAATTCTTATTTCTCCTGTTTCTATTGTTCGAGAAATATAAAATTCGTTCTGAGTTGTTGGAGAATTCTCTTTCTAGCTCTAAGGCTTGTAATGCTTCATTTAGACTTGAAGGCCTTGATGCATACACTGTAGGTTTAAGTTCTCCTTTTAAACCATTTTTGAATACGTTTAGAGAAAAATCATCGTTGATTTGTCTTACAGTTGCAGCCTGAGTTTCACTACAATTTGCTATATTTTTGATTTGTAGTTTGTTCAATTCAGCTACTAGTTCTAACAACTTCTCATGATAAGTATTCACAGTCATTGTTTTCTGTGTGAGTGTACTTAATAATGCTTGAATTTGCGAAATAGTTCGTTTCGATTTATACCTATTGGATAAAGATTCTTTCAATTCTTGAAATGTTTTAGGTATAGCTATTCCTAACGAAGTTCGTACCAAAGTTGTTAGTTTAACATTATAAACAAAAGATATCAACACTGTTTTGTTTGCTTCATCTAGAGTTTTTTCGACTAGTTCTATAATTGTTAAGAACGAGTTTAATTCTTTATAATTTCCTGTGAATTCGGGAATAATTTTTACAGCGGTTTCTAAGTTAAAAGTCGCCATATTTGTTAAATTCTGTTTTTGATTAGATTGTTTTATTAATGTTAATGCTTCCTCTAAAAGCGTCTTTGCTTTGGTATAATATGTGTTAAATCTTTCTGTTTCTTTTAGTATGTCTTCAGTGCTTGATTTGGTGTCTACTAACTCATTAAATTTATTTCTTAATAAATTTATCTCTTCTAATTTACTCCTTAATGTTATCTCTTGGTAGCCTCTCGCTCCTGATTTTTTGAAATTTATTAAAATTTTTTCTAAGTTATTTATAATTTCTTCCATTAACAATTTTGTAGGATTTAATTCATTTATTTAAATTAATTTTTTCTAACATCACACCTGAACTACTTCTAACATTACACCTGAACTACTGCCTTTTTTTGAACATATTCTTTAAAATACTTATTTAGTTTAAATATTAATAGGATTATTATAATTATACAAAAAATTAAGAAAGCATCTAGTTTAATGGTAGTCCCTCTTTGTTATTGTTGTTGATGTTGATGACTTCTTCCTGCTTAGATTTTTGGTTTCCCATCATATTACATTTTATTCTTCAGCCTCATGTATAATTTTCGTTTCTCTTCACCAGATGACAGACCCATCAATCTTACAATTTCAGTTCTTTCCTTTCTTCGTTGTAACTTCTTTCCTCCTCTTTTCTTCTTCTTCACTATGCTCTGGATTTGTTTTGGCTTGTTGCTATTCCTTCTCTTGTATTCCTCTATTGATATGGCCTTAGGCCCACAAGATGTTGGTGTTGGATTGTAAACAGGGTAGTTTATAGCACCTCCCGCAGGCACGTATTGTTCATATAAAAATGGTTTTGCTTGTTCGTATTTTTTAAATATTTCTTCAATGTATTCCTTTGAAGGAATATCTTCTAATGACTCAGACATTTAAAACCTAACTTTCGTTCGCTCAAAAATTAGTTATTTATCTTTAGAAGGATTCCAAGGGCAGGATCGCCATATTAAGTATCTTCTTTTATCTTTTTATAAAATGACCTTTTTCTAACTTTGTTTCAGATATATTTTGAATGCTGCATCTGATTGCAGCAGTTTTAATTCATCTAGGCACTGATACATCGTCATTTAAATATGCCACTATTGATAGAAGAAATTACAAAATACGCAGCAAATATTTAATGATATGTTATGATGAAATTTTCAAAACAAGAATGAATTATATTAATTTCTACCGATCTATTTATACTCTAAATTGTGGGCGTGGTTTAAATGATGTAAGGAGCAAGTTTTTATGTACAGCCTGCACATAAATATTAAAGTGTAATAAAAATAGACAGAACTGTTTCAAACATGCTGCTAGATAATTTATATACAGCTCTATTAATAACAATAGAACTGACGAATGCATAAAAACATACACATTTGTAATAAAAAGAGCCAACAACAAGATATGTGATATAAAAACACAGTTAGAAAATTATTCAATGCAAACACAACCCGCAAACACATACATAACATGATGAAATATCCTAACCCATACAAACACAATAACCAGTAGATATTTTTCACTTGTAAATGCATAAAATAGAAAAAGATAAAATCAAGATACGAAATATTTAAAAAATTCCCCTCAACAAAATTTTCATCGTAATATAATACAATTTCCTAACGCACACAATAACCAATAGAAATGTATTACTTGTAAGTGCATAAAATAGAAAAAGATAAAATAAAGATACGAAATATTTAAAAAATTCCTCTCAACAAAATTTTCATCGTAATATAATACAATTTCCTAACGCACACAATAACCAATAGAAATGTATTACTTGTAAGTGCATAAAATAGAAAAAGATAAAATCAAGATACGAAATATTTAAAAAATGCCCCTCAACAAAATTTTCATTTCAAATTATCTTCCCTTAAAACTAATAGTGATGAAGGAAAATAACAGAACGGCCACACCTACCATGATGTGCACTTTTACCTTGCACTTTGATAGGCTGAGCTTACATCTGGCATTTCTTGTGTGTCATTTGCGGAAAAAGCGTAACCAACTAATTACTAATGAAAAACTATTTGATTCAGACATATATTTATTTGTTTAAACAGTTTCCATTCATGTTAGATTCTATAAAATTGTCTATTAGTTATGTATGAAACTGTTTAACTTAATAAATACGTGTCTGAATCAAACTGTCTTTCATTAGTAATTAGTGGTTACGCTTTTTTTTGGCAAATGACACACAAGAAATGCCAGATGTAAACTCGCTTTTGTGGCACATGGCACACAGATGTAAACCCGGCCATACACACATAAAATAGCATGAAGAAAAATAGCACTATGGTAACACCTAGCATGATGTGCACTTTTACATTGATCCTTATGGCACATTTTGGCCCCCGACCATCACAAAGACACTACTCATGTGTGTGTTTTTTGTACATGAACATCATGTGGTCGTATTAAGAAGAATTACGTTTAATTTTCGCAAATATACAACAAATATAACACATATTTTCATATCATGAAATATATAGATAGATATTTTACAATTGATTCTTCTTATTTTAACAATTTTATGTTAATGACATATCTAAAGGGTGTTTTTTATTGAGGTATAGAACTTTAAGTTGGCATCACTTTTTTAACTGGCGGCCATTTTGTCAGCTGTCAAGTGATTAATATTTAGTTTGGTTTGCCATTTCATCATGAACAGGTTGACAAAAGAACAACGCTTGCAAATCGTGCAAATTTATTTCGAAAATAATGGTTCAGTTCGCGAAGTTTACCGCAAGCTCCGTCCATTTTATGGTCGACATAATCGTCCATCAGAGCAATTAATTCGGTGAACCATGGATCGTTTTCGCACTACGTTTACTCTATGTGATAATACGCATCCGCAGAGACGTCGAACAGTGCGCACCGAAGAAACAATTGCCGCTGTATAGCAAAGTGTTGAAGAGGACCGAATGAATCGATTCGCCACCGTGCACAGCAATTGGAGCTTTGTCCATCAACTTTATGGAAGATTTTGCGCAAAGATCTTGGCTTGCGACCTTACAAGATCCAGCTTGTGCAAGAATTAAAGCCGCGAGACCATGCAATGCGTCGTGATTTTGGTGTATGGGCCGAAAATGAGATTGATCTCGATGCTGATTTTTATCGCAAAATTTTGTTCAGTGATGAGGCTCATTTTTGGTTCAATGGCTACGTCAACAAGCAAAATTGCCGCATTTGGAGTGAAGAGAATCCACATGAGACCCTTGAGACGCCATTACATCCACAAAAACTGACTGTTTGGTGTGCTCTATGGGCTGGTGGAGTCATTGGGCCATACTTCTTCCGAAATAATGCTGGAGAGTCAGTTACCGTTAATGGAGACCGGTATAGAGCCATGATAACCGACTATTTTGTTCCCGAATTGGATGGCATGAATGTGGATGAGTTGTGGTTCCAACAAGACGGCGCTACATGCCACACAGCGCACGTCACAATCGATTTATTGAAGGAAACATTCGATGAGCGCATAATTTCGCGGAATGGACCTGTCAATTGGCCACCAAGATCGTGTGATTTGACACCATTGGATTATTTTCTTTGGGGATATGTGAAGTCGCTCGTCTACGCCAACAAACCAGAAACGTTAGGGGACTTGGAAGCCAACATTCGTGGCGTTATTGCCAACATACGGCCCCATATGCTCGAAAAAGTGGTTGAAAATTGGACCTGTAGAATTGGCTTTATTCGAGCCAGCCGCGGCGGCCACATGCCCGAAATCATATTTAAACATTAATGGCATAAAATTATCCTTCCAATAAAGCCAAATTGATGGACATTAAAACGATTTTCTTGTGTTTTATTTCAATTCGAAGTTCTATACCTCTAAAAAAAACACTCTTTGTATAAACATTAGGAAAATATCATCATCATATTCCATAAATTCTTCATACATATTTAAATTTGTTGTTTCTAGTGCTAATTCTCTTGATGATGATGACGGTAAACAAACATTTAGGAGAATATCATCATCTTCTTCCAAAAATTCTTCATACATATTTAAATTTGTTGTTTCTAGTGCTAAATCTCTTGATGATGATGACGGTAAACAAACATTTAGGAGAATATCATCATATTTTTCCAAAAATTCTTCATACATATTTAAATTTGTTGTTTTTACTGATATTTCTGGTGTTGATACTGATGAATGATAATTTAATCTATAATGCTCCCACGCATAAATATCAACACCATTTTCACGTACAAATCTCTTATCATCTAAATAACTTAATGTCAACTTACTAATGTATTGCGTATAAATATTATGCACCTTAGACCTAAATACATACATAGAATTATAAAATAACTGTTTATTTAATAAACAATTTCTAAAATCATTAATACTTAACTTATTTGTAACACATTGTTTCACACCTTTTATTTTTTTATTTCCTTATCTAGCTTAGCTATTCTTACAGAATAAAATTTAGATCGTTAAGCAATGAACTCTTTAATTAACTTACTATTGCATTCGTCCTTCATCATCCCTAATACATTTTTATTCATAAGAGGAAAATTAAATACATTATCTTCCGGATATGCAGATGTATCAAAATGCATATTAATATCATCTCTAATATCATCATATAGGTCATTTGTTTTGATATCATATATAAAGGAATCAGTGTCCATATAATTAAGATTAATATTTTCACAATATTTAGGTTTCATATAATCGTAATGAAAATTATACATTTTATATTTTGATAATTCTAAAACAGCAAACCCAATGTAAATGGGTTTATTATATTCAGTTCGTACTACACTCATTTCAATGGCAACCATTTCGTCATGAATTTTGAGAGAACTATGAAAATTAGGTCTAGCAATAAGAGCTCTTGCTCCTAATCGCTTTATTCTCCCATTCACATACTATTTTTATATCCTTTCTTTTATTGACATTTTCCATAGTTTTGCCATATACAGCGTTGTTTAACAGTTTAAAAAAGTTTTGCTCAAGTCAATTTTTAGCTAATGTTCTATGATGATTATTTATATCGATATATTTTTTCAACCAATTTGACTGATTAAATTCAAGAATTCTATGAATTTTCTTTAAAATCAGACTATGTTTCATACATTGTTGAAGATTGCGATAATGTATTATATAATTGGTTTTATCGTTTAAATCTGTTATTAACTTTCGTTGTTTCATGCTTTCAATTTTCTTGTTTTCTGCACAAAATGGTAAGTCACTATGATGGTCGTGTAATGTGGTTGGATATTCTATATATACCTCCAATATGTAATCAACTGTAGAATCTTCTTTTACATTATTTACATCAAAATTTTCACAGTTTTCAACCCACTTGAAATTTTTAAAGGGTAGGTATTGAGACATTGCATGACCATATAAGTTATTTACATCTAATTACATAAGGTAATTTGATTCTTTTGTAGGATCATAATCACTGATGTATTTGTTATTTGCTATCGAATGTCGCTTACTGCATTGAACTATACCTCCCCTAATACCCCGTACTACGAAATTGTACATGTTAATATCAGTTAACAATTCTAATTCTATTTCCGTTGTTTTCAACATTGCATTCCAAGATAAACCCCGGGTAGTATAATATGGACCGGGATCTAAATTTTAAATGTTTTTACAAACTTTACGGAAGTTTTCAAATATATCACAAAGCAATAAAACATCTACTTTTAAATATAATAACAGATAGTCCAACAGAGTGTTACAATTGAATGTATTCCTAACCTTTTCAGCATGTTCGTAATCATTAACACTACACGACTCATTAGAGAGTTTATTAAATAAGCATGAACGGGGTGGTAGCTGTGTTTCTTGGAGTCGATTTGCGGAATCTAGGTAGTCATACGGAAAGACACCTTTATGCTTCATTAAATTGAATTCATTGTCAATGTGATAGGTTGATTTAACAGTTGACAAATCAACATCGGACAAAAACCCTGCTAGTTTTTCTAAACTCGATGGCATAAACCGACAAGAATTTAGAAAACGCAGTTCAATCGTGTCTTTTTCATTTATAAAAATTCTTTTTGATATGGATACATATAATTCCTTATTTAAAGGAATTATATTTATATCACCTTCGATAAATGAAAGCTCTCGCACAAACAAATGACAATCATATGCCAAAAGATTATGGAAAAATATAGGAATGAAGTTTGCGATTTGATACTCTAAATTGCACTTGTTATGTGCTGGCCCCCTATATTTACCTGTTAAGTGACAATGGTCGGCCACGCGATCTTCAACAGATAAATTTTTTTTACAAATGTGACAAATTGTGTCCTCATTTTGTATAATCTGTTGAAGCGGTGTTAAGGAATTCATTGGTTTAATTACATTTAAATAATTGTTGTATATATCTAGACTATCCTTAACTAAATTAGTAAAAAAATGTTTTGGTGAGTTATCACCACTATATATTCTAAATATATTTAAAGTAGAATTAAAGGAGCATTTTATATAATAACTATAAGCAAATGGGACATGTCTTTGTGTAGATTTCACATTAGCTGAATTTTGAACATTAACTGATTCCAGAATACATTCAAAATCAGCGTACATCCATTTGCATTTTTAAATTCTTAAAACTCACTAAATTATTTTCTGCAGTTGGCATCTTAGTTACAATTTTGTTGCATTGCTCCTTATGAATTTTTAATGATGTCTCGTTATGGAAATAAATAAGGCAAGTATTACATATATATATATACATTTCTCGTGTTTTGCTAGTTGACTTCTAATAATCAATCTGTAATTAAATAAAAAAAGTAGAATATTTTTTTTATTTATATATTTTAGTAAATATTATTTTGAAATATTTTTGATCCAGACATAGTGGAATCGAATCGTTCACCATCTTCCAATAGTAGTAAATTGATGTGCTTGGCTTTTTCTTCTTTAGTAAAATAATATGGACCCACTATGTTTTCCCCTTCCAAACCAAACACATTTATGCTGATATTCAGATTGTTCAACTCAAACACCTTTATTTTATTTACGGACAAGGGAAAATTAAGTTTTTTGAAATTTAAAACGATGTTGTTTTCCAGCACTATAGTTTCATCTTGTATATTATTAATATTATGTGATGAACATCTCGTTGGATGCTGTCCATGAGCGATTGGATATAGAGCCGATATTGTGGCCCACTTGAAACAATACTCATCCTTATTTTGCATGTTAACGCACGCAAACTTTCTCTCTATTGCAGGTGGTAGAGAAATGTATGGTGAACCTTTAATGGATTTGTATTCATTAATATTAATTTCGAGGTGTGATATTTCTATTAAAGCCCATCCGCTATCACGCTCTTGAAATTCGCTCATCTTTTTCAAAATAATATTGCACTGGTCACTGTAACTGTGGTGAATATCATCTGTTGTTGAGGCTCTGCTAAGTATAGTCATTTACGTTGATATTACATGCGTCTTGTTCTTTTATCAATACGTATTCACAATTAAATTTTATGGAGCAATGTTTTTGAAGCATATTCCTAAACAATTCAACCACTTGGGCTTTAATTTCACCCAAAAAAGTTTCAGGTATTAAGTTGTCTTTATTGCTATTTTCGATCATATATGTTGCAATGCGGCCCCGGTATACTGAGTTTATACACCTTAAACCATTGTCTAAATTCTTAGCACAATTAATTTTATGTCTATTTGTTCTTACATGATAATGATAAGTCGTTTTAGGAATATAATCTCCACAATCTTTACAATAAACACTAGTTTCTTCCACTTTTTTCGGATGCTCAATTAAATTAGTGTGTTTGAGAAATTCTTTACGATCCGAGAAACGTATATTCCATACGATACACATCATTGATGAACCTTGATGTTGCATTCTCACATGACGTTTTAAGCAAAAATTGCGACTAAATGATTTTCCACAGTTATCGCAAGTAAACATGTCCATTTTCCGATTTTATTTAATAATTTTTTAATATTTTTTTTATTTACATGTATTTATTTATTGTATCTTCATATATGAACTTACAATAAGTATTCAAATCTTAAATCTATAAAAAAAATATTAGGCCCGACCAGTGTCGGACATAAACTTAGTGATAGTTATAAATAATACATTAGTAGTGATAATCAAAAAAGGGGAAAAAAGTATTTTCAAGTAGTCCCATCTGGAGTGTTAGGTATAAGATCCCGTGTGTCCCTCTTTTTTAGGCTGATGTGTCCAGTAAAGTTAAAAATATTACGAGCAAGCGGAGTAGGATGTGATTCGAATTTTGTCAAATATTTGCCTGCGTATTTTGTAATTTCCAATGTCGAGAGAATCCAACGAAGGCAAAACAAAATTTTACGGTTAATAACATCGGCTCCATGGTACATCAAAAATTCTAATACACATCGTGATTTAAATATGGCACTAGTGATAGAAGAAATTACAAAATACGCAGCAAATATTTAATGATATCTTATGATGAAATTTTCAAAACAAGAATGAATTATATTAAGTTCTACCGATCTATTTATACTCTAAATTGTGGGCGTGGTTTAAATGATGTAAGGAGCAAGTTTTTATGTACAGCCCTATGCACATAAATATTAAAGTGTAATAAAAATAGACAGAACTGTTTCAAACATGCTGCTAGATAATTTATATACAGTTCTATTAATAACAATAGAACTGACGAATGCATAAAAACATACACATTTGTAATAAAAAGAGCCAACAACAAGATATGTGATATAAAAACACAGTTAGAAAATTATTCAATGCAAACACAACCCGCACACACATGCATAACATGATGAAATATCCTAACCCACACAAACACAATAACCAGTAGAAATTTATCACTTGTAAATGCATAAAATAGAAAAAGATAAAATAAAGATACGAAATATTTAAAAAATTCCCCTCAACAAAATTTTCATCGTAATATAATACAATTTCCTAACGCACACAATAACCAATAGAAATGTATTACTTGTAAGTGCATAAAATAGAAAAAGATAAAATAAAGATACGAAATATTTAAAAAATTCCTCTCAACAAAATTTTCATCGTAATATAATACAATTTCCTAACGCACACAATAACCAATAGAAATGTATTACTTGTAAGTGCATAAAATAGAAAAAGATAAAATCAAGATACGAAATATTTAAAAAATGCCCCTCAACAAAATTTTCATTTCAAATTATCTTCCCTTAAAACTAATAGTGATGAAGGAAAATAACAGAACGGCCACACCTACCATGATGTGCACTTTTACTTTGCACTTTGATAGGCTGAGCTTACATCTGGCATTTCTTGTGTGTCATTTGCCGAAAAAGCGTAACCAACTAATTACTAATGAAAAACTGTTTGATTCAGACATATATTTATTTGTTTAAACAGTTTCCAATCATGTTAGATTCTATAAAATGTTCTATTAGTTATGTATGAAACTGTTTAACTTAATAAATACGTGTCTGAATCAAACTGTTTTCATTAGTAATTAGTGGTTACGCTTTTTTTTGGCAAATGACACACAAGAAATGCCAGATGTAAACTGGCTTGTGTGGCACATGGCACACAGATGTAAACCCGGCCATACACACACAAAATAGCATGAAGAAAAATAGCACTATGGTAACACCTAGCATGATGTGCACTTTTACATTGATCCTTATGGCACATTTTTGCCCCCGACCATCACAAAGACACTACTCATGTGTGTGTTTTTTGAAGGGTTGTACATGAACATCATGTGGTCGTATTAAGAAGAATTACGTTTAATTTTCGCAAATATACAACAAATATAACACATATTTTCATATCATGAAATATATAGATAGATATTTTACAATTGATTCTTCTTATTTTAACAATTTTATGTTAATGACATATCTATATAAACATTAGGAAAATATCATCATCATATTCCATAAATTCTTCATACATATTTAAATTTGTTGTTTCTAGTGCTAATTCTCTTGATGATGATGACGGTAAACAAACATTTAGGAGAATATCATCATCTTCTTCCAAAAATTCTTCATACATATTTAAATTTGTTGTTTCTAGTGCTAAATCTCTTGATGATGATGACGGTAAACAAACATTTAGGAGAATATCATCATATTTTTCCAAAAATTCTTCATACATATTTAAATTTGTTGTTTTTACTGATATTTCTGGTGTTGATACTGATGAATGATAATTTAATCTATAATGCTCCCACGCATAAATATCAACACCATTTTCACGTACAAATCTCTTATCATCTAAATAACTTAATGTCAACTTACTAATGTATTGCGTATAAATATTATGCACCTTAGACCTAAATACATACATAGAATCATAAAATAACTGTTTATTTAATAAACAATTTCTAAAACTTATTTGTAACACATTGTTTCACACCTTTTATTTTTTTATTTCCTTATCTAGCTTAGCTATTCTTACAGAATAAAATTTAGCTCGTTAAGCAATGAACTCCTTAATTAACTTACTATTGCATTCGTCCTTCATCATCCCTAATACATTTTTATTCATAAGAGGAAAATTAAATACATTATCTTCCGGATATGCAGATGTATCAAAATGCATATTAATATAATTTCTAATATCATCATATAGGTCATTTGTTTTGATATCATATATAAAGGAATCAGTGTCCATATAATTAAGATTAATATTTTCACAATATTTAGGTTTCATATAATCGTAATGAAAATTATACATTTTATATTTTGATAATTCTAAAACAGCAAACCCAATGTAAATGGGTTTATTATATTCAGTTCGTACTACACTCATTTCAATGGCAACCATTTCGTCATGAATTTTGAGAGAACTATGAAAATTAGGTCTAGCAATAAGAGCTCTTGCTCCTAATCGCTTTATTCTCCCATTAACATACTATTTTTATATCCTTTCTTTTATTGACATTTTCCATAGTTTTGCCATATACAGCGTTGTTTAACAGTTTAAAAAAGTTTTGCTCAAGTCAATTTTTAGCTAATGTTCTATGATGATTATTTATATCGATATATTTTTTCAACCAATTTGACTGATTAAATTCAAGAATTCTATGAATTTTCTTTAAAATCAGACTATGTTTCATACATTGTTGAAGATTGCGATAATGTATTATATAATTGGTTTTATCGTTTAAATCTGTTATTAACTTTCGTTGTTTCATGCTTTCAATTTTCTTGTTTTCTGCACAAAATGGTAAGTCACTATGATGGTCGTGTAATGTGGTTGGATATTCTATATATACCTCCAATATGTAATCAACTGTAGAATCTTCTTTTACATTATTTACATCAAAATTTTCACAGTTTTCAACCCACTTGAAATTTTTAAAGGGTAGGTATTGAGACATTGCATGACCATATAAGTTATTTACATCTAAATACATAAGGTAATTTGATTCTTTTGTAGGATCATAATCACTGATGTATTTGTTATTTGCTATCGAATGTCGCTTACTGCATTGAACTATACCTCCCCTAATACCCCGTACTACGAAATTGTACATGTTAATATCAGTTAACAATTCTAATTCTATTTCCGTTGTTTTCAACATTGCATTCCAAGATAAACCCCGGGTAGTATAATATGGACCGGGATCTAAATTTTAAATGTTTTTACAAACTTTACGGAAGTTTTCAAATATATCACAAAGCAATAAAACATCTACTTTTAAATATAATAACAGATAGTCCAACAGAGTGTTACAATTGAATGTATTCCTAACCTTTTCAGCATGTTCGTAATCATTAACACTACACGACTCATTAGAGAGTTTATTAAATAAGCATGAACGGGGTGGTAGCTGTGTTTCTTGGAGTCGATTTGCGGAATCTAGGTAGTCATACGGAAACACACCTTTATGCTTCATTAAATTGAATTCATTGTCAATGTGATAGGTTGATTTAACAGTTGACAAATCATCATCGGACAAAAATCCTGCTAGTTTTTCTAAACTCGATGGCATAAACCGACAAGAATTTAGAAAACGCAGTTCAATCGTGTCTTTTTCATTTATAAAAATTCTTTTTGATATGGATACATTTAAAGGAATTATATTTATATCACCTTCGATAGATGAAAGCTCTCGCACAAACAAATGACAATCATATGCCAAAAGATTATGGAAAAATATAGGAATGAAGTTTGCGATTTGATACTCTAAATTGCACTTGTTATGTGCTGGCCCCCTATATTTACCTGTTAAGTGACAATGGTCGGCCACGCGATCTTCAACAGATAAATTTTTTTTACAAATGTGACAAATTGTGTCCTCATTTTGTATAATCTGTTGAAGCGGTGTTAAGGAATTCATTGGTTTAATTACATTTAAATAATTGTTGTATATATCTAGATTATCCTTAACTAAATTAGTAACAAAATGTTTTGGTGAGTTATCACCACTATATATTCTAAATATATTTAAAGTAGAATTAAAGGAGCATTTTATATAATAACTATAAGCAAATGGGACATGTCTTTGTGTAGATTTCACATTAGCTGAATTTTGAACATTAACTGACTCCAGAATACATTCAAAATCAGCGTACATCCATTTGCTTTTTTAAATTCTTAAAACTCACTAAATTATTTTCTGCAGTTGGCATCTTAGTTACAATTTTGTTGCATTGCTCCTTATGAATTTTTAATGATGTCTCATTATGGAAATAAATAAGGCAAGTATTACATATATATATATACATTTCTTGTGTTTTGTTAGTTGACTTCTAATAATCAATCTGTAATTAAATAAAAGAAGTAGAATATTTTTTTATTTATATATTTTAGTAAATATCAATATAAATATTAGTGACATACTTTGAAATATTTTTGATCCAGACATAGTGGAATCGTTCACCATCTTCCAAGAGTAGTAAATTGATGTGCTTGGCTTTTTGTTCTGTAGTAAAATAATATGGACCCACTATGTTTTCCCCTTCCAAACCAAACACATTTATGCTGATATTCAGATTGTTCAACTCAAACACCTTTATTTTATTTACGGACAAGGGAAAATTAAGTTCTTTGAAATTTAAAACGATGTTGTTTTCCAGCACTATAGTTTGATCTTGTATATTATTAATATTATGTGATGAACATCTCATTGGATGCTGTCCATGAGCGATTGGATATAGAGCCGATATTGTGGCCCACTTGAAACAATACTCATCCTTATTTTGTATGTTAAAGCACGCAAACTTTCTCTGTATTGCAGGTGGTAGAGGAATGTATGGTGAACCTTTAATGGATTTGTATTCATTAATATTAATTTCGAGGTGTGATATTTCTATTAAAGCCCATCCGCTATCACGCTCTTGAAATTCGCTCATCTTTTTCAAAATAATATCAATAATATCATCTGTTGTTGAGGCTCTGCTAAGTATAGTCATTTACGTTGATATTACATGCGTCTTGTTCTTCTTTTATCAATACGTATTCACAATTAAATTTTATGGAGCAATGTTTTTGAAGTATATTCCTAAACAATTCAACCACTTGGGCTTTAATTTCACCCAAAAAAGTTTCAGGTATTAAGTTGTCTTTGTTGCTATTTTCGATCATATATGTTGCAATGCGGCCCCGGTATACTGAGTTTATACACCTTAAACCATTGTCTAAATTCTTAGCACAATTAATTTTATGTCTATTTGTTCTTACATGATAATGATAAGTCGTTTTAGGAATACAATCTCCACAATCTTTACAATAAACACTAGTTTCTTCCACTTTTTTCGGATGCTCAATTAAATTAGTGTGTTTGAGAAATTCTTTACGATCCGAGAAACGTATATTCCATACGATACACATCATTGATGAACCTTGATGTTGCATTCTCACATGACGTTTTAAGCAAAAATTGCGACTAAATGATTTTCCACAGTTATCGCAAGTAAACATGTCCATTTTCCGATTTTATTTAATAATTTTTTAATATTTTTTTTATTTACATGTATTTATTTATTGTATCTTCATATATGAACTTACAATAAGTATTCAAATCTTAAATCTATAAAAAAAATATTAGGCCCGACCAGTGTCGGACATAAACTTAGTGATAGTTATAAATAATACATTAGTAGTGATAATCAAAAAAGGGGAAAAAAGTATTTTCAAGTAGTCCCATCTGGAGTGTTAGGTATGAGATCCCGTGTGTCCCTCTTTTTTAGGCTGATGTGTCCAGTAAAGTTAAAAATATTACGAGCAAGCGGAGTAGGATGTGATTCGAATTTTGTCAAATATTTGCCTGCGTATTTTGTAATTTCCAATGTCGAGAGAATCCAACGAAGGCAAAACAAAATTTTACGGTTAATAACATCGGCTCCATGGTACATCAAAAATTCTAATACACATCGTGATTTAAATATGGCACTAGTGATAGAAGAAATTACAAAATACGCAGCAAATATTTAATGATATCTTATGATGAAATTTTCAAAACAAGAATGAATTATATTAAGTTCTACCGATCTATTTATACTCTAAATTGTGGGCGTGGTTTAAATGATGTAAGGAGCAAGTTTTTATGTACAGCCCTATGCACATAAATATTAAAGTGTAATAAAAATAGACAGAACTGTTTCAAACATGCTGCTAGATAATTTATATACAGTTCTATTAATAACAATAGAACTGACGAATGCATAAAAACATACACATTTGTAATAAAAAGAGCCAACAACAAGATATGTGATATAAAAACACAGTTAGAAAATTATTCAATGCAAACACAACCCGCACACACATACATAACATGATGAAATATCCTAACCCACACAAACACAATAACCAGTAGAAATTTATCACTTGTAAATGCATAAAATAGAAAAAGATAAAATAAAGATACGAAATATTTAAAAAATTCCCCTCAACAAAATTTTCATCGTAATATAATACAATTTCCTAACGCACACAATAACCAATAGAAATGTATTACTTGTAAGTGCATAAAATAGAAAAAGATAAAATAAAGATACGAAATATTTAAAAAATTCCTCTCAACAAAATTTTCATCGTAATATAATACAATTTCCTAACGCACACAATAACCAATAGAAATGTATTACTTGTAAGTGCATAAAATAGAAAAAGATAAAATCAAGATACGAAATATTTAAAAAATGCCCCTCAACAAAATTTTCATTTCAAATTATCTTCCCTTAAAACTAATAGTGATGACGGAAAATAACAGAACGGCCACACCTACCATGATGTGCACTTTTAATTTGCACTTTGATAGGCTGAGCTTACATCTGGCATTTCTTGTGTGTCATTTGCCGAAAAAGCGTAACCAACTAATTACTAATGAAAAACTGTTTGATTCAGACATATATTTATTTGTTTAAACAGTTTCCAATCATGTTAGATTCTATAAAATGTTCTATTAGTTATGTATGAAACTGTTTAACTTAATAAATACGTGTCTGAATCAAACTGTTTTCATTAGTAATTAGTGGTTACGCTTTTTTTTTTTGGCAAATGACACACAAGAAATGCCAGATGTAAACTGGCTTGTGTGGCACATGGCACACAGATGTAAACCCGGCCATACACACATAAAATAGCATGAAGAAAAATAGCACTATGGTAACACCTAGCATGATGTGCACTTTTACATTGATCCTTATGGCACATTTTTGCCCCCGACCATCACAAAGACACTACTCATGTGTGTGTTTTTTGAAGGGTTGTACATGAACATCATGTGGTCGTATTAAGAAGAATTACGTTTAATTTTAGCAAATATACCACAAATATAACACATATTTTCATATCATGAAATATATAGATAGATATTTTACAATTGATTCTTCTTATTTTAACAATTTTATGTTAATGACATATCTATATAAACATTAGGAAAATATCATCATCATATTCCATAAATTCTTCATACATATTTAAATTTGTTGTTTCTAGTGCTAATTCTCTTGATGATGATGACGGTAAACAAACATTTAGGAGAATATCATCATCTTCTTCCAAAAATTCTTCATACATATTTAAATTTGTTGTTTCTAGTGCTAAATCTCTTGATGATGATGACGGTAAACAAACATTTAGGAGAATATCATCATATTTTTCCAAAAATTCTTCATACATATTTAAATTTGTTGTTTTTACTGATATTTCTGGTGTTGATACTGATGAATGATAATTTAATCTATAATGCTCCCACGCATAAATATCAACACCATTTTCACGTACAAATCTCTTATCATCTAAATAACTTAATGTCAACTTACTAATGTATTGCGTATAAATATTATGCACCTTAGACCTAAATACATACATAGAATCATAAAATAACTGTTTATTTAATAAACAATTTCTAAAACTTATTTGTAACACATTGTTTCACACCTTTTATTTTTTTATTTCCTTATCTAGCTTAGCTATTCTTACAGAATAAAATTTAGCTCGTTAAGCAATGAACTCCTTAATTAACTTACTATTGCATTCGTCCTTCATCATCCCTAATACATTTTTATTCATAAGAGGAAAATTAAATACATTATCTTCCGGATATGCAGATGTATCAAAATGCATATTAATATCATTTCTAATATCATCATATAGGTCATTTGTTTTGATATCATATATAAAGGAATCAGTGTCCATATAATTAAGATTAATATTTTCACAATATTTAGGTTTCATATAATCGTAATGAAAATTATACATTTTATATTTTGATAATTCTAAAACAGCAAACCCAATGTAAATGGGTTTATTATATTCAGTTCGTACTACACTCATTTCAATGGCAACCATTTCGTCATGAATTTTGAGAGAACTATGAAAATTAGGTCTAGCAATAAGAGCTCTTGCTCCTAATCGCTTTATTCTCCCATTAACATACTATTTTTATATCCTTTCTTTTATTGACATTTTCCATAGTTTTGCCATATACAGCGTTGTTTAACAGTTTAAAAAAGTTTTGCTCAAGTCAATTTTTAGCTAATGTTCTATGATGATTATTTATATCGATATATTTTTTCAACCAATTTGACTGATTAAATTCAAGAATTCTATGAATTTTCTTTAAAATCAGACTATGTTTCATACATTGTTGAAGATTGCGATAATGTATTATATAATTGGTTTTATCGTTTAAATCTGTTATTAACTTTCGTTGTTTCATGCTTTCAATTTTCTTGTTTTCTGCACAAAATGGTAAGTCACTATGATGGTCGTGTAATGTGGTTGGATATTCTATATATACCTCCAATATGTAATCAACTGTAGAATCTTCTTTTACATTATTTACATCAAAATTTTCACAGTTTTCAACCCACTTGAAATTTTTAAAGGGTAGGTATTGAGACATTGCATGACCATATAAGTTATTTACATCTAAATACATAAGGTAATTTGATTCTTTTGTAGGATCATAATCACTGATGTATTTGTTATTTGCTATCGAATGTCGCTTACTGCATTGAACTATACCTCCCCTAATACCCCGTACTACGAAATTGTACATGTTAATATCAGTTAACAATTCTAATTCTATTTCCGTTGTTTTCAACATTGCATTCCAAGATAAACCCCGGGTAGTATAATATGGACCGGGATCTAAATTTTAAATGTTTTTACAAACTTTACGGAAGTTTTCAAATATATCACAAAGCAATAAAACATCTACTTTTAAATATAATAACAGATAGTCCAACAGAGTGTTACAATTGAATGTATTCCTAACCTTTTCAGCATGTTCGTAATCATTAACACTACACGACTCATTAGAGAGTTTATTAAATAAGCATGAACGGGGTGGTAGCTGTGTTTCTTGGAGTCGATTTGCGGAATCTAGGTAGTCATACGGAAACACACCTTTATGCTTCATTAAATTGAATTCATTGTCAATGTGATAGGTTGATTTAACAGTTGACAAATCATCATCGGACAAAAATCCTGCTAGTTTTTCTAAACTCGATGGCATAAACCGACAAGAATTTAGAAAACGCAGTTCAATCGTGTCTTTTTCATTTATAAAAATTCTTTTTGATATGGATACATTTAAAGGAATTATATTTATATCACCTTCGATAGATGAAAGCTCTCGCACAAACAAATGACAATCATATGCCAAAAGATTATGGAAAAATATAGGAATGAAGTTTGCGATTTGATACTCTAAATTGCACTTGTTATGTGCTGGCCCCCTATATTTACCTGTTAAGTGACAATGGTCGGCCACGCGATCTTCAACAGATAAATTTTTTTTACAAATGTGACAAATTGTGTCCTCATTTTGTATAATCTGTTGAAGCGGTGTTAAGGAATTCATTGGTTTAATTACATTTAAATAATTGTTGTATATATCTAGACTATCCTTAACTAAATTAGTAAAAAAATGTTTTGGTGAGTTATCACCACTATATATTCTAAATATATTTAAAGTAGAATTAAAGGAGCATTTTATATAATAACTATAAGCAAATGGGACATGTCTTTGTGTAGATTTCACATTAGCTGAATTTTGAACATTAACTGACTCCAGAATACATTCAAAATCAGCGTACATCCATTTGCTTTTTTAAATTCTTAAAACTCACTAAATTATTTTCTGCAGTTGGCATCTTAGTTACAATTTTGTTGCATTGCTCCTTATGAATTTTTAATGATGTCTCATTATGGAAATAAATAAGGCAAGTATTACATATATATATATACATTTCTTGTGTTTTGTTAGTTGACTTCTAATAATCAATCTGTAATTAAATAAAAGAAGTAGAATATTTTTTTATTTATATATTTTAGTAAATATCAATATAAATATTAGTGACATACTTTGAAATATTTTTGATCCAGACATAGTGGAATCGTTCACCATCTTCCAAGAGTAGTAAATTGATGTGCTCGGCTTTTTGTTCTGTAGTAAAATAATATGGACCCACTATGTTTTCCCCTTCCAAACCAAACACATTTATGCTGATATTCAGATTGTTCAACTCAAACACCTTTATTTTATTTACGGACAAGGGAAAATTAAGTTCTTTGAAATTTAAAACGATGTTGTTTTCCAGCACTATAGTTTCATCTTGTATATTATTAATATTATGTGATGAACATCTCGTTGGATGCTGTCCATGAGCGATTGGATATAGAGCCGATATTGTGGCCCACTTGAAACAATACTCATCCTTATTTTGCATGTTAAAGCACGCAAACTTTCTCTGTATTGCAGGTGGTAGAGGAATGTATGGTGAACCTTTAATGGATTTGTATTCATTAATATTAATTTCGAGGTGTGATATTTCTATTAAAGCCCATCCGCTATCACGCTCTTGAAATTCGCTCATCTTTTTCAAAATAATATCAATAATATCATCTGTTGTTGAGGCTCTGCTAAGTATAGTCATTTACGTTGATATTACATGCGTCTTGTTCTTCTTTTATCAATACGTATTCACAATTAAATTTTATGGAACAATGTTTTTGAAGTATATTCCTAAACAATTCAACCACTTGGGCTTTAATTTCACCCAAAAAAGTTTCAGGTATTAAGTTGTCTTTGTTGCTATTTTCGATCATATATGTTGCAATGCGGCCCCGGTATACTGAGTTTATACACCTTAAACCATTGTCTAAATTCTTAGCACAATTAATTTTATGTCTATTTGTTCTTACATGATAATGATAAGTCGTTTTAGGAATATAATCTCCACAATCTTTACAATAAACACTAGTTTCTTACACTTTTTTCGGATGCTCAATTAAATTAGTGTGTTTGAGAAATTCTTTACGATCCGAGAAACGTATATTCCATACGATACACATCATTGATGAACCTTGATGTTGCATTCTCACATGACGTTTTAAGCAAAAATTGCGACTAAATGATTTTCCACAGTTATCGCAAGTAAACATGTCCATTTTCCGATTTTATTTAATAATTTTTTAATATTTTTTTTATTTACATGTATTTATTTATTGTATCTTCATATATGAACTTACAATAAGTATTCAAATCTTAAATCTATAAAAAAAATATTAGGCCCGACCAGTGTCGGACATAAACTTAGTGATAGTTATAAATAATACATTAGTAGTGATAATCAAAAAAGGGGAAAAAAGTATTTTCAAGTAGTCCCATCTGGAGTGTTAGGTATAAGATCCCGTGTGTCCCTCTTTTTTAGGCTGATGTGTCCAGTAAAGTTAAAAATATTACGAGCAAGCGGAGTAGGATGTGATTCGAATTTTGTCAAATATTTGCCTGCGTATTTTGTAATTTCCAATGTCGAGAGAATCCAACGAAGGCAAAACAAAATTTTACGGTTAATAACATCGGCTCCATGGTACATCAAAAATTCTAATACACATCGTGATTTAAATATGGCACTAGTGATAGAAGAAATTACAAAATACGCAGCAAATATTTAATGATATCTTATGATGAAATTTTCAAAACAAGAATGAATTATATTAAGTTCTACCGATCTATTTATACTCTAAATTGTGGGCGTGGTTTAAATGATGTAAGGAGCAAGTTTTTATGTACAGCCCTATGCACATAAATATTAAAGTGTAATAAAAATAGACAGAACTGTTTCAAACATGCTGCTAGATAATTTATATACAGTTCTATTAATAACAATAGAACTGACGAATGCATAAAAACATACACATTTGTAATAAAAAGAGCCAACAACAAGATATGTGATATAAAAACACAGTTAGAAAATTATTCAATGTAAACACAACCCGCACACACATACATAACATGATGAAATATCCTAACCCACACAAACACAATAACCAGTAGAAATTTATCACTTGTAAATGCCTAAAATAGAAAAAGATAAAATAAAGATACGAAATATTTAAAAAATTCCCCTCAACAAAATTTTCATCGTAATATAATACAATTTCCTAACGCACACAATAACCAATAGAAATGTATTACTTGTAAGTGCATAAAATAGAAAAAGATAAAATAAAGATACGAAATATTTAAAAAATTCCTCTCAACAAAATTTTCATCGTAATATAATACAATTTCCTAACGCACACAATAACCAATAGAAATGTATTACTTGTAAGTGCATAAAATAGAAAAAGATAAAATCAAGATACGAAATATTTAAAAAATGCCCCTCAACAAAATTTTCATTTCAAATTATCTTCCCTTAAAACTAATAGTGATGAAGGAAAATAACAGAACGGCCACACCTACCATGATGTGCACTTTTACTTTGCACTTTGATAGGCTGAGCTTACATCTGGCATTTCTTGTGTGTCATTTGCCGAAAAAGCGTAACCAACTAATTACTAATGAAAAACTGTTTGATTCAGACATATATTTATTTGTTTAAACAGTTTCCAATCATGTTAGATTCTATAAAATGTTCTATTAGTTATGTATGAAACTGTTTAACTTAATAAATACGTGTCTGAATCAAACTGTTTTCATTAGTAATTAGTGGTTACGCTTTTTTTTTTGGCAAATGACACACAAGAAATGCCAGATGTAAACTGGCTTGTGTGGCACATGGCACACAGATGTAAACCCGGCCATACACACATAAAATAGCATGAAGAAAAATAGCACTATGGTAACACCTAGCATGATGTGCACTTTTACATTGATCCTTATGGCACATTTTTGCCCCCGACCATCACAAAGACACTACTCATGTGTGTGTTTTTTGAAGGGTTGTACATGAACATCATGTGGTCGTATTAAGAAGAATTACGTTTAATTTTAGCAAATATACCACAAATATAACACATATTTTCATATCATGAAATATATAGATAGATATTTTACAATTGATTCTTCTTATTTTAACAATTTTATGTTAATGACATATCTATATAAACATTAGGAAAATATCATCATCATATTCCATAAATTCTTCATACATATTTAAATTTGTTGTTTCTAGTGCTAATTCTCTTGATGATGATGACGGTAAACAAACATTTAGGAGAATATCATCATCTTCTTCCAAAAATTCTTCATACATATTTAAATTTGTTGTTTCTAGTGCTAAATCTCTTGATGATGATGACGGTAAACAAACATTTAGGAGAATATCATCATATTTTTCCAAAAATTCTTCATACATATTTAAATTTGTTGTTTTTACTGATATTTCTGGTGTTGATACTGATGAATGATAATTTAATCTATAATGCTCCCACGCATAAATATCAACACCATTTTCACGTACAAATCTCTTATCATCTAAATAACTTAATGTCAACTTACTAATGTATTGCGTATAAATATTATGCACCTTAGACCTAAATACATACATAGAATCATAAAATAACTGTTTATTTAATAAACAATTTCTAAAACTTATTTGTAACACATTGTTTCACACCTTTTATTTTTTTATTTCCTTATCTAGCTTAGCTATTCTTACAGAATAAAATTTAGCTCGTTAAGCAATGAACTCCTTAATTAACTTACTATTGCATTCGTCCTTCATCATCCCTAATACATTTTTATTCATAAGAGGAAAATTAAATACATTATCTTCCGGATATGCAGATGTATCAAAATGCATATTAATATAATTTCTAATATCATCATATAGGTCATTTGTTTTGATATCATATATAAAGGAATCAGTGTCCATATAATTAAGATTAATATTTTCACAATATTTAGGTTTCATATAATCGTAATGAAAATTATACATTTTATATTTTGATAATTCTAAAACAGCAAACCCAATGTAAATGGGTTTATTATATTCAGTTCGTACTACACTCATTTCAATGGCAACCATTTCGTCATGAATTTTGAGAGAACTATGAAAATTAGGTCTAGCAATAAGAGCTCTTGCTCCTAATCGCTTTATTCTCCCATTAACATACTATTTTTATATCCTTTCTTTTATTGACATTTTCCATAGTTTTGCCATATACAGCGTTGTTTAACAGTTTAAAAAAGTTTTGCTCAAGTCAATTTTTAGCTAATGTTCTATGATGATTATTTATATCGATATATTTTTTCAACCAATTTGACTGATTAAATTCAAGAATTCTATGAATTTTCTTTAAAATCAGACTATGTTTCATACATTGTTGAAGATTGCGATAATGTAGTATATAATTGGTTTTATCGTTTAAATCTGTTATTAACTTTCGTTGTTTCATGCTTTCAATTTTCTTGTTTTCTGCACAAAATGGTAAGTCACTATGATGGTCGTGTAATGTGGTTGGATATTCTATATATACCTCCAATATGTAATCAACTGTAGAATCTTCTTTTACATTATTTACATCAAAATTTTCACAGTTTTCAACCCACTTGAAATTTTTAAAGGGTAGGTATTGAGACATTGCATGACCATATAAGTTATTTACATCTAAATACATAAGGTAATTTGATTCTTTTGTAGGATCATAATCACTGATGTATTTGTTATTTGCTATCGAATGTCGCTTACTGCATTGAACTATACCTCCCCTAATACCCCGTACTACGAAATTTTACATGTTAATATCAGTTAACAATTCTAATTCTATTTCCGTTGTTTTCAACATTGCATTCCAAGATAAACCCCGGGTAGTATAATATGGACCGGGATCTAAATTTTAAATGTTTTTACAAACTTTACGGAAGTTTTCAAATATATCACAAAGCAATAAAACATCTACTTTTAAATATAATAACAGATAGTCCAACAGAGTGTTACAATTGAATGTATTCCTAACCTTTCAGCATGTTCGTAATCATTAACACTACACGACTCATTAGAGAGTTTATTAAATAAGCATGAACGGGGTGGTAGCTGTGTTTCTTGGAGTCGATTTGCGGAATCTAGGTAGTCATACGGAAACACACCTTTATGCTTCATTAAATTGAATTCATTGTCAATGTGATAGGTTGATTTAACAGTTGACAAATCATCATCGGACAAAAACCCTGCTAGTTTTTCTAAACTCGATGGCATAAACCGACAAGAATTTAGAAAACGCAGTTCAATCGTGTCTTTTTCATTTATAAAAATTCTTTTTGATATGGATACATTTAAAGGAATTATATTTATATCACCTTCGATAGATGAAAGCTCTCGCACAAACAAATGACAATCATATGCCAAAAGATTATGGAAAAATATAGGAATGAAGTTTGCGATTTGATACTCTAAATTGCACTTGTTATGTGCTGGCCCCCTATATTTACCTGTTAAGTGACAATGGTCGGCCACGCGATCTTCAACAGATAAATTTTTTTTACAAATGTGACAAATTGTGTCCTCATTTTGTATAATCTGTTGAAGCGGTGTTAAGGAATTCATTGGTTTAATTACATTTAAATAATTGTTGTATATACCTAGACTATCCTTAACTAAATTAGTAAAAAAATGTTTTGGTGAGTTATCACCACTATATATTCTAAATATATTTAAAGTAGAATTAAAGGAGCATTTTATATAATAACTATAAGCAAATGGGACATGTCTTTGTGTAGATTTCACATTAGCTGAATTTTGAACATTAACTGACTCCAGAATACATTCAAAATCAGCGTACATCCATTTGCTTTTTTAAATTCTTAAAACTCACTAAATTATTTTCTGCAGTTGGCATCTTAGTTACAATTTTGTTGCATTGCTCCTTATGAATTTTTAATGATGTCTCATTATGGAAATAAATAAGGCAAGTATTACATATATATATACACATTTCTTGTGTTTTGTTAGTTGACTTCTAATAATCAATCTGTAATTAAATAAAAGAAGTAGAATATTTTTTTATTTATATATTTTAGTAAATATCAATATAAATATTAGTGACATACTTTGAAATATTTTTGATCCAGACATAGTGGAATCGTTCACCATCTTCCAAGAGTAGTAAATTGATGTGCTTGGCTTTTTGTTCTGTAGTAAAATAATATGGACCCACTATGTTTTCCCCTTCCAAACCAAACACATTTATGCTGATATTCAGATTGTTCAACTCAAACACCTTTATTTTATTTACGGACAAGGGAAAATTAAGTTCTTTGAAATTTAAAACGATGTTGTTTTCCAGCACTATAGTTTCATCTTGTATATTATTAATATTATGTGATGAACATCTCGTTGGATGCTGTCCATGAGCGATTGGATATAGAGCCGATATTGTGGCCCACTTGAAACAATACTCATCCTTATTTTGCATGTTAAAGCACGCAAACTTTCTCTGTATTGCAGGTGGTAGAGGAATGTATGGTGAACCTTTAATGGATTTGTATTCATTAATATTAATTTCGAGGTGTGATATTTCTATTAAAGCCCATCCGCTATCACGCTCTTGAAATTCGCTCATCTTTTTCAAAATAATATCAATAATATCATCTGTTGTTGAGGCTCTGCTAAGTATAGTCATTTACGTTGATATTACATGCGTCTTGTTCTTCTTTTATCAATACGTATTCACAATTAAATTTTATGGAACAATGTTTTTGAAGTATATTCCTAAACAATTCAACCACTTGGGCTTTAATTTCACCCAAAAAAGTTTCAGGTATTAAGTTGTCTTTGTTGCTATTTTCGATCATATATGTTGCAATGCGGCCCCGGTATACTGAGTTTATACACCTTAAACCATTGTCTAAATTCTTAGCACAATTAATTTTATGTCTATTTGTTCTTACATGATAATGATAAGTCGTTTTAGGAATATAATCTCCACAATCTTTACAATAAACACTAGTTTCTTCCACTTTTTTCGGATGCTCAATTAAATTAGTGTGTTTGAGAAATTCTTTACGATCCGAGAAACGTATATTCCATACGATACACATCATTGATGAACCTTGATGTTGCATTCTCACATGACGTTTTAAGCAAAAATTGCGACTAAATGATTTTCCACAGTTATCGCAAGTAAACATGTCCATTTTCCGATTTTATTTAATAATTTTTTAATATTTTTTTTATTTACATGTATTTATTTATTGTATCTTCATATATGAACTTACAATAAGTATTCAAATCTTAAATCTATAAAAAAAATATTAGGCCCGACCAGTGTCGGACATAAACTTAGTGATAGTTATAAATAATAAATTAGTAGTGATAATCAAAAAAGGGGAAAAAAGTATTTTCAAGTAGTCCCATCTGGAGTGTTAGGTATAAGATCCCGTGTGTCCCTCTTTTTTAGGCTGATGTGTCCAGTAAAGTTAAAAATATTACGAGCAAGCGGAGTAGGATGTGATTCGAATTTTGTCAAATATTTGCCTGCGTATTTTGTAATTTCCAATGTCGAGAGAATCCAACGAAGGCAAAACAAAATTTTACGGTTAATAACATCGGCTCCATGGTACATCAAAAATTCTAATACACATCGTGATTTAAATATGGCACTAGTGATAGAAGAAATTACAAAATACGCAGCAAATATTTAATGATATCTTATGATGAAATTTTCAAAACAAGAATGAATTATATTAAGTTCTACCGATCTATTTATACTCTAAATTGTGGGCGTGGTTTAAATGATGTAAGGAGCAAGTTTTTATGTACAGCCCTGTGCACATAAATATTAAAGTGTAATAAAAATAGACAGAACTGTTTCAAACATGCTGCTAGATAATTTATATACAGTTCTATTAATAACAATAGAACTGACGAATGCATAAAAACATACACATTTGTAATAAAAAGAGCCAACAACAAGATATGTGATATAAAAACACAGTTAGAAAATTATTCAATGCAAACACAACCCGCACACACATACATAACATGATGAAATATCCTAACCCACACAAACACAATAACCAGTAGAAATTTATCACTTGTAAATGCATAAAATAGAAAAAGATAAAATAAAGATACGAAATATTTAAAAAATTCCCCTCAACAAAATTTTCATCGTAATATAATACAATTTCCTAACGCACACAATAACCAATAGAAATGTATTACTTGTAAGTGCATAAAATAGAAAAAGATAAAATAAAGATACGAAATATTTAAAAAATTCCTCTCAACAAAATTTTCATCGTAATATAATACAATTTCCTAACGCACACAATAACCAATAGAAATGTATTACTTGTAAGTGCATAAAATAGAAAAAGATAAAATCAAGATACGAAATATTTAAAAAATGCCCCTCAACAAAATTTTCATTTCAAATTATCTTCCCTTAAAACTAATAGTGATGAAGGAAAATAACAGAACGGCCACACCTACCATGATGTGCACTTTTACTTTGCACTTTGATAGGCTGAGTTTACATCTGGCATTTCTTGTGTGTCATTTGCCAAAAAAGCGTAACCAACTAATTACTAATGAAAAACTGTTTGATTCAGACATATATTTATTTGTTTAAACAGTTTCCATTCATGTTAGATTCTATAAAATTTTCTATTAGTTATGTATGAAACTGTTTAACTTACTAAATACGTGTCTGAATCAAACTGGTTTCATTAGTAATTAAAAATAAACGATATGCAATTCTATATGATATGTATCTAAGATTCCAACAAAGCTACTATATGAAAGAATCTCAACCTAACTCTCAATCTAACTGCATCAGAGTTTAAGACAAAAGCTCCCATTATTGTAGTAGATGTCAGTCATCAGAATGAATCACTCAATAATGGACCGATTGATATAAAAATAGCATTTGAAACAGCAGCTAATATTGCAGCAAAGACATCAGCTTACTGCATTCTTATTCATGATCGCATAATAGAATATATACCCATCAAAGGACAAGTTCGAAAAGTCATATAAATTGAGTAATATGGAAAATAACACAATTTTTATAGTCGTACAAGGTTTCAAAAGTAATTCAAATGATTTCATCGCAAAAGAAGTAGCGATTGTTTTTAACAATTATGAATATAACAATTTCATTATAAAACCACCATTTGATTTTAAATGCTTATCAATAAAAAAGCAAAGAGAAGCAAAGTGGCTAACGAAAAACTATCATTACCTCAGCTGGACTGCTGGATCAGTTTCTTTCTTTCAAAGCGTTTGCAATTTTTTAAAAGCCAACGCAAGATGTTCTAAAATGTATGTAAAAGGCGAAGAGAAAATACAATGGTTGGAAAAAATTTTATACCGAAAAAGGATATAGGCTGTATCAACTTTAAACAAATAGAGATTAAGTATCCAGAATATTTTTATTGTAATTATCATAAATTTGGTGTTTGCGCATTAAAAAATGCTATTTTACTAACAAAAGAAATATCTTGCTTTAAATGAACTTTTTCACTTTTTAAAATATTAATGTATGTATTATTATAAAATTTAAAAAATTTTAAACAATAAATGCATAGAAAAATAAAAAATCTACAAGTGTTTTCTTATTTCAAATACAAACCACGTAAAGGAAAGAGAAGGAAGTGGGAAGGAGGAGGAGAAGTTAGCCTTTTTGTTTACTTGCAAATTTTTACTCTTTGTTTCTCTGCTTATGACTGTAGTTAGTTGAAACTTTGCTGCTTTAAAATAATCGCAGTTAAAGAAAATGACTACGTTGCAAAATATAAATGTATTCTACACAACCACAAAATATTCCACGCACAAGTTCCTTCGATCGCACACACATACATACACATACATACATACATACATGCATCGTACACATACATGCATACATACATGCATCATACATACATATAAATATATTTCTTAAACAAATAAGCAGAATATAAGCTTACCAGCGACAAACAAGCTGGACACCCACACACATGCATTAGGGGTGATAACATACATGATAACGTTTTATACATAAATAAAATAGTCTATTTAATTATTTTATTTATAAACAATTTATTTAATATTATTATTTATAAACAATTTATTTAGTGAGGAAATCACACAAGCACATTCCCACGATTCATATGAGAATCTCCTAGTAGTCATCAAATCTACTTTCTCTTATATTACAGATATAGTATTATGATAACAAATTTCTCCAGTCTGGCATCACTGACAATTTTTTTGCAGCATAAGAAATAATAATAATGTTTGCCGTCGGCATTTGAAAAAATAATAATCATGTTTTGCCATCGGCATTTGAAAAAAATAATAATCATGTTTTGCGGTCGGCATTAGGAAAAATTAATAATAATGTTTTGCCGTCGGCATTTAAAAAAATAATAATCATGTTTTGCCGTCGGCATTTGAAAAAATAATAATCATGTTTTGCCGTCGGCATTAGGAAAAATTATCAAGCATTGCCGTAGGCATTAGGAAAAAGACGGACTTATTGAACCACCCTCGAAAAATATTTAAAGGACTTATTGAACCAATCTCGTAGGTATCAAATTTCAAGAATTTTAAAATTTTCAAATTTTAATTACCCAAATTTAACAATTTCAGCAACAATTTAACAATTTTAATTGTCGCAGAATTGGCAATTCACTACTACTAACTTCCTACCAATAACATAACTTTCCAAAAGTTTTTGTATGTTTATGTCTTCAATTTTAAAAATAGGCCTTCGTGCCATACTTTATCAAATGCCTGAGAAACATCAATACAAAGGACAGAGCAATACTTCTCTTCTGCAAATGTCCTCCTTATAACTTGAACCAATCTATGCGTTTGCTCAATAGTGCTATGCTGACTTCTAAAACCAAATTGATGGTCCGGGATGCACCCATTATCAGCTAAAATTCTGAACAATTTTGTTATGAGCAGCTTTTCGAAAACCTCAACTTAAATATTCATTGTAAAACAATAAGTCAAAAATATTTTTTTCTTTGAAAAATACGCACTAGCAATTAACTTTATTAGCACTGCTGAAAAATATAAGGAAAGTTCATTTGATTTGTTCACTTCCGATCTTTTTGCATGTTTTAGTAATACCACTAATAGTGAGTATTAGAGCGAACTAACGGTGAAAAAAATCGAACATCGTCATTTGACCACTACGTCCTAGTACTGAACCACTGTGAGTTGGTGATTTACGATTAATTGCTTTTATACCTTGTTTCTTTTAAAGAGCAAGATGACGTTGCTGTGTCGTCATTTAATTATGTAGGGTCCTGGAAACTATCATCGCTGTCAAAATCTGAATTATCCATGTCAAATACTTATTTCTAAATTTTGGCACTTTAAATATGGTTTAATAATAACATTCACTGACTGTTTAAAATGCACGTGGTTATTTCAACTCAAATTATAAAATGAAATTTTTGTATGAATATTGCAAATTTTGAAAGTAAAAAGAAATGATATAGTGATATAAAATCATTTCATAAAGAGGTATATTACAAGCAAGTATAAAGAAAAGAATTAATCATAAAATAACAAATGCTTACAGCTTTATTTATAAAACTTATTAAGGCTTTATAAAGCGATTTTAAAACAAATTTTCATACAAAACTTTTCTTATTAAGCCTTGATAAAGACTTAATAATTTTTATGAATAAGGCTGTTAAAGTATAACTTTTTGATAAATATGAGTATTCCCCATTATGTGGAAATTATATATTCCTTCACAGTCGGAACATAGAAATACACATTTTAAATTTTCACAACTTTATAAAAAAAAATTTCAGTTCTTAAACTGTTTTATTAATTCATTCACACGTCTGACTAATTTATTAAGTTACAAAAGATTATGTATAATCTGACGATATATTATAATAATTTCAGTAAAGTGTAATTTAATACAAACTTCATCCTATATAATATATAGTTTTGGCATTTTTTTCGTTTTTGGGGTCTTTTCGGTTTTTTTGTTTTGGCGTTTTTTTGCGTTTTTTCGGTTTTGGCGATTTTTTTAAGTTTTGGCTCTTTTTTTAGTTTTGACACTTTATTTTCTTGTTTCGGCGATTTTTTTTCGGTTTTTGGCGTTTTTTCATTTTGGCGATTTTTTTTTATTTTGGCAATTTTTTTCATTTTTGCGATTTTTTTTATACAAAATTTTTTTTTAGTTTTGGCGACATTTTCGCGTTTTGGCGATTTTTTCCGATTTTTGGCGTTTTTTTTTTCATTTTGGCGTTTTTTTCATTTTGGCGATTTTTTCGAATATGGCGATTTATTTTAGTGTTAGAAATTTTTTTTAATTTTGGCGATTTTTTTCGTTTTAAAAATACACTAATTTTACAAATTTCAAGTTTCAATATACATATGTTCATACAATTGTATGTATATTACATGGGATTTTTCGTTGCTCGTTTTGGAACACCCTTTAATTTTTAATTCTCATGTATTTGTTGTAGTAGCGGCCAAATGTCTGCACACTGTGTCCAAATTTCAGGTCCTTAGCTCTTACGGTTCTCCAGTCATCAGAATGAATGACAGTAGATTGTTCATCCTGCGACAATTACAATTGTGAAATTTGGGTAATTAAAATTTGAAAATTTGGGTGGAATTTGGCTGATATTCTTGGAAATTTGGCTAAAATTATTAAATTCTTGAAAATTTTTGTGAAATTTGAGAAATGTTGTTTTTTTTTGTTTACATTATTAGTTTTTTGTTTCCATTAAGAGTTTTTTGTTTACATTAAGTGTATGCCTGTCTGTCTGTCTGACCGTGGGAACTTGTCTGTGGAATATTTTGTGCGAATGGATTAAGGGGTTTTTATGTGTGTACATGCCGACGGGAAAAATCATGAATATGTTTTTTCCTGATGCCGACAGGAAAATCATCTAATGATTTTTCGTAATGCCGACGGCATAAGTATTCAAATCTTAAATCTAGAATATAATTATTAGGCCCGGCCACTGTCGGACATAAACTTAGTGATAGTTATAAATAATACATAAGTAGTGATAATCAAAAAGGAAAAAAAAAGTATTTTCAAGTAGTCCCATCTGGAGTGTTGAGTATAAGAGCCCTTGTGTCCCTCTTTTTTAGGTGGATGTGTCCAGTAAAGTTCAAAATATTACGAGCAAGCGGATTAGGATGTTTTTTTTTGCATGTTTTTTATGTATTGTATCTTCAAATATGAACTAACAATAAGTATTCAAATCTTAAATCTATAAAAAAAATTATTAGGCCCGACCAATGTCGGACATAAGCGTAGTGATAGTTATTAATAATACATAAGTAGTGATAAGCAACAAAAAGAAAAAAGTGTTTTCAAGCAGCTTCATCATCTAGAGTGTTGAATATTAGAGCACGTGTATCTCTCTTTTTTAAGCGAATGTGTCCAGTAAAGTTCAAAATATTACGAGCAAGCGGATTAGTATGTGACTCGAGTTTTGTTAGATATTTGCCTGCGTATTTTACAATTTCTTCAGTCACTAGTGGCATATTCAAATCGCAATGTATATTTAAATTTTTGATGTACCATGGAGCTGATGTTATCATGCGTAAAATTTTATTTTGCCTTCGTTGAATTTTCTCTACATTTGAAGCTGAAGCAGTGCCCCATAGTTGAATTCCGTAACACCATATTGGCTTTAAAAGCGACTTGTATATTAAAACTTTGCAGTCTAGGCTAAGTGTTGAATTTCTACCAATCAGCCAATGTACCTAAGTTAATTTAAGTTTTACTTGTGATAGCTTAGAATCAATGTGGTGTTTCCATGTAAGTCGTCGATCAAGGTGTATACCAAGATATTTCACATGTGAATGTTGAGAAACAACTTGATTGTTAATCCGAATGGGGGAACAAGTATCTCTTCGTAAGGTAAATGTTACTTGAACACACTTTTGTTCATTTACCTTGATTCTCCATAAGTTTAACCAAAGCTCCATCTGGCTAATGTGTTCCTGGAGTTTGCGGGATGCCTCATCAGGGTTTTCGTACATACTAAGGCAGGCTGTATCGTCGGCAAATGTGGAAGTATTGATACTACTGCTCACAGGCATATCACAAGTATAAATCAATTATAAAACTGGTCCCAGTATATTCCCCTGTGGCACACCGGATGAAATAGTTTCAGGCCTACTCGTAAAGTCTCCTTCCACAACAGTGAAATTACGGGAAATAATGTAACTTTCCAAAAGATTTAAAATGTGTATTAGTAAGTAAGTCTTCAATTTTAAAATTAGCCCTTCATGTCAATAAACAGCGCAGAACAATACTTTGTCTCTTCAAAAGTTCTTCTTATAAATTGAACCAATCTGTGAGTTTGTTCAATGCTGCTATGATGACTTCTAAAACAAAATTGATGGTCTGGTATGCACCCACTACTGATTAGAATTGGGGACAATTTTGTTTTGAGCAGTTTTTCGAAAAGCTTTGACATTGTTGATAGTAGATTTATTGGCCTATATAACTCAGCCTTGGTTAGATCTTTGCCCGGCTTTGGAATCATTTTAACCTTGGCAAGCTTCCAGCTGTGTGGATAATACTCCAGTCGTAAAATGGCATTAAATATGAATAATAGGATTCTCATTGCAATACGAGGCAAGTTCATCAGCATCTGGTTACTAATTCCATCAATACCCGGAGCTTTCTTCGGGTTAAGTTCGGCAATTAATTTTTGTAAATCACGCGTCTTAAACGTTATGTGTTGAGGGGCTAGAGCGACTACACTCGGCAAATCAGCAACACCAGTACATATGTTTGGCGTAAAAACGGATTTTAAGTGCTCAGCAAATATTTTACCTTTTTCAGTATCGCTTCTTGCCCAACCTCCGGTAGATGTGCGTAGAGGTGGCTTATACTCAACGGGTTTTTTAAGCTTTCTAGCAGCGCGCCACAAAGAGTAATTAGACGCTGGTGTGACATCAAGACCTTCCAGATAATTTTTAAGAGATGCAGTTTTTTCAGATGCAAGCAACTCTTGAAGTCGTTTAGTGCACTCTTTAAATCTGATTTTATTTTGTGGTGATCTGTGCTGTTGCCATTCCCTTCTAGCTCTTCTTTTTTCACGTACGAGACGTTCAATGTCTGTAGAATAAATTTTATTAAACCCAGTCTGCGGATGGGAGATAGTTGCATGTTCAGCAGCCTGTTTAATATTCTCGCTGAGATTGGCAATGTTAGATTCAATATCACCGGGTGTTCTGAGCGTTATGTTTTCCGTACAATGACTACTGAGATATTTTTTGAACCCCAGCCAATTAACACGATTGATCATCTTCACGTATGGGTCAGGTAAGTTATTCTTAATGGGCTACAAATTGTAATGATCGTCGGAGAGTGATCGGACGAGAAATCAAGAGAAGCTTGAATTAAATCCCTAGAGATATTTTTTATGACGTCAAAATCTATAACATCCGGAATTTTTTGTATGTAGTAGGCCAATATGTGGGCTCCCCACTCGAAATTACATCCAAGCCCATTTTTGAAATAGTTTTGAACAATGCCCGACCTCTGGGTGTAATAAGACGCGAACCCCAGAACGTATGTTTTGCTTTGTACTCGCCAGCTGCTACAAAACAAGGTCCAAGAGATTTGTAGAAATCCTCATATTGATTCTCAGTGATTGAAAATCTAGAAGGGGAGTAAATTGATGATATAACAAAATTTGTACAAAAACTTTCAATTCCAATATTTGTTGCTTGTAGGTGTTCTTCACAAATGTTATCAAGAATATAGTGCTTGAGTCTTGACTTTATTAGAAATGCTGATCCACCGCAAGCTCTTCCTCTAGAGTCCTTTGTATCATATATAGTGTAGCCATAAATTTTAAAAACACTTCTCGAAGTCAAATGACGGCAAAAAATGATTTTTTTTTTCAAATGCCGACGGGAAAATGATTTTTCCTAATGCCGACGGTAAAACATTTTCTAATGCCAATGTTCCTAATTAGTGGATTACATTTGAACAAATCAAAAAATATTTTTATATGATGCAAGATTTTAATTTTGTGTGTTTCTTTTCTCCTTTAATATAAATTTATTTAATATTTATTAAATATTTTTTAAAGTTTTTTCAAGATCTATTTAATATTTCCAAACAAAAATGCATATGAATTATAGCACTTTCATAATTCAGGGCACATGTGTATGTGTGTACCAATGTCTGTAAGAATTTAAGTTTAAACGTGATTTATGAAGTCGAGGTGTTCTTGTAATATGTAGCCGTGGGAATCTATGTGTATATTTGTCTGTAGGAGTTTAAGACTATCCGTGATTTCGGGTAGGTAAGGTCATGTGTTGTTGAGATTAATCTTGTATATGTACGTATGACCATGGGAATTTGTGCAAGTATATCTGGGGGAGAATTTAAGGCTGGCCGTGATTTGTGAGGGGCGGGATGTTGTTGAAATTGTCTTGGATTGTTTTAAGATGAATTCCGGTATGTGTGGGTATGTGTGTGTGCGTGTGTGTATATGATTTTCTCACGCTGATATTTGTATGTAGGTAGAAATAAATTGTTTCCGGTTTTAAGCTATTAAAACCGGTCGGTTTCGGTTCGGGTTCGGTTTTAAAAATATGCATGTATATAAATAAATAGGTATGTATGCTGGAAAGATAAATAATGATTTAAAAATAATCATCCCTATCCTGAAAAACAAATTAAGTTTTTCTTCACGTGAAATTTTCATTTTCCTCAATGGGAAAAATGCTCTCTTGAATATCCCGTAAAATCTTTTCCCCGATATCAGTCCAATTGAATTTAAAAAATGGAAGAATTTTTGTAAAGCTTAAAAATAAACTGAAAATCAGACAAACTTAAGTTTAATAAAAAAGATCACACAGATTTTACGTTATAAATGAAACTTGTTTAACTTTAAAGTTGTACTCATGCACCACAATGAAATTTACTTTCTGTGAACCAAAGATATTCATACTCTATGAAAAAATGTGTTGTAGGGAATTATTGTCCTAAAAATAAATAATTATAACTTTTAATATATAATTCGAAGAAAAATATCGAAATTATTCGATGTAATAATTCAGTTCGCAAGCAAAAATAAAGTGAACAAAACCAAGGGAAAAGTGAAAAAATTCACGTGAAAAATATTCTGCCTTATCGTAGTTGGCGTATTTAAAATAGAGCTGTTCGATGTTAATCGATGCATTATAAACATCGATGTTTTGGTTGTAATATATTGAATAAAAGCCGATGTTAATCGATACATCGATGATTTTATTCGATGTATCGAAAATACGACTTTTTGTATACAGACGCTGTCAGCTTATTTGATGCAAGCAGAGTTAAAAAACTTTAAATCAATGGTAACTCATAAGGTAATTGGAGTAATAAATAAAAACAAAAACACTTTAATTGGCAACTTGGGCTCTTAAAGAAACTTCTTTTGTTTTTTATCTTCACTCTTGCTTTATAAGAAATGTAACAAAAACAAAAAATATTCTCTGATGATGAAGGTTTAGTGGCCTTCGAAAACGGCTAGCTGTTCCATTCAACTATGTGTTGTCAGAATATTTACAACTAACTTATTTGTGTTATTTGTTCATTAATAATTATCACATGTAATTTGGCTTAAAAAAGCGATACGAACTTTAGCCTGTTCAAATCATAAATATAGAAACAAATGGAGTTCGAATAATAATTAAAATTAACTAAAATTAATAGCCATGGGCCTGTGGCAAAAATTAAATAAAAAATATACTTAATAGTAACAAACTAAAAAAGTTTGTCTTAAATAGAACATAGATAAGCTAATTAATTAACATGTGCATAAATTAGTAAAGAACAAACGACAATGGTAAGACTGTTGTAAATTTAGAGATGGTAAATTTGAGCTTTCATTACAAAACACATTTCAGCAAATTGTAATACGATAAATCATAAAAATTCACATATTCCATTTACAAAAAAGTTTCGTATATAAGGCAGAAATTTACATCAACTGACACCACACACAGTGGACCAAACACAGAAGAACGCTGATGATGAAGGTTTAGTGGCCTTCGAAAATGGCAGAATATTTACAACTAACTTTGGTGTTATTTGTTCATTAATAATTATCACATGTAATTTGGCTTAAAAAGCGATACGAACTTTAGCCTGTTCAAATCATAAATATAGAAAATATTCTCTTTTTGAATCGCTCAGCTTATTTGATGCAAGAAAACTTTAATGAAGAAACAGAATAAAGTCTGCAACTTTAGGAAAATCGCTAACGAATTAATAAAGCTCGTTATAACATCGACGGCAGTAACTTCAAATAATCTCTAATTTTTTATCTCTAAAATAGCTGATGAAGTTGCCACTAAAAATGGGAAGAGTTGTAGCGCATCAACTATTCGGCGTGTTTTACGTTCCCATGACTTTCATGGTCGAGTAGCACTTAAGAAGGCATTTATTAGCCCAAAAAATAAAAGTTTCCTATTAGCGTTCACAAACATCCACATTGCAAAAGGTTCAGATTTCTGGAGTACTCCCATATTTTCAGATGAATCTAAATTTAACATCTTTGGCTCAGATGGAAGGTCTTATGTGTGGCGGAAGGCAAATACTCAGCTACAATCAAAGAACCTTCGCCCGACAGTTAAACATGGCGGAGGAAGTGTAATGGTGTGGGCTTGCATGGCCGCAACGGTTGTCGGTCGGTTGTTGGTTTTTATTGAAGGAAACATGGATAAAACAATGTGTTTGAACATCCTCAAAGAAAATTTTATTCAAAGTGCTGAAAAATTGGGTCTGAGAAACACCTTCCGTTTTTTAGAGATAACGACCCAAAGGACAAATCCAATGTTGTTCGCATATGATGGAACCACCTACACAGTCTCCGAACTTGAACGTGATCGAAATATTATGGGCGTTATTGGAAAATAATATACGAAATAACATAATTTCAAGCAAAGAAACGTTGAAAAGAGTGTTAACCGAAGAGTGGAACAAAATAACGACTGCCAAATCGGCTGAAGGCAGTTGTAGATCAAAAAGGTTACCATACTAAATATTAATTAAAATATTATAGACAAAAAGCATTAAACATTTTGTATTCTCAATTCCTTGCATCAAATAAGCTGCATCATTTAAAAATAAAGCTGTTTTTCTTTTTGTTATTTTTCTTTCAGATAGTAAGAAATATGAAATAAAAGAATAAACAATTCTGAAATAAGAATCATTTTTGACAAAATAAATTTAAATCTGTTAAAAAACAAAAATAGTTTTTGAGTTACAACGATTGAACTGTATTTATTTTGCTTGCATCAAATAAGCTGACTACCAGTGTATATTGATGCTTGCAACTCATTTAATGTAGTGATAAAAACTCCTCCAATAATGACTTTTAAAACGTTTTTAAATTTTAAAATTGTTTTAAAATCGCTTGATGTAACAACACAATACTAAAGCTACTTTTTTCAATTTACAAAGTGTCATCGAAGCAACAGCGTTATTTTACAGCATCCAAATATATATTTTTATTGGGAAAAAATTGTGAAAATTTTCTTGGTATTGTATGGTAATAATCAGCAATGTTAGTTCTTTTACCATATTTGATGTTAAAATCAATAATATATTTGGCTTAATATTACTGTTACAGAAGGTTTTAGACATTTAGTGAAAGTTATATCACCGCATTTTAAAGTTCCAAGTAGAGCTACTGTGACTCGTTTCGTTGATAAAAAATATGAAGCTTTTTCAGGAGCATTGAAAACTAAATTACACACAATGGGAAATATTACTTTGATAACTGACATTTGGTCCGATTTGCAAAACTGTAGAACAGGCCTTTAAAAAAAAGAGTACATACCGTGCTTTGCACAATTTTAAAATCGACTTTTATTCATTTAATAAATTTTCTTGGTTCCAATTAATCAATACGATGCATCGTAAACATCGATGTTTTTTTAAATCGATACATCGAATAACATCGATGTGAATTAATAATGAATCGAGTGAGAAAAAACATCGATATTTTATTTTTACGTGAGCGGCTCTAATTTTAAATACTACTACGAGTGGTTGGTAATAGATTAAAGAAGACTTCAACAGTTTTTCTTTAATCTATTACCAAACAGTCGTAGTCGTATTTGAAATACGCCAAGCACGAAAAGGCAAATTAATCATGATAAGTGGAATCAAAAAAGGGAAAATATTTCTGGGAAAAATTTTTCGAGGGAAAAAATTATTACTATAGGGGTGATAAAGTTTCTCTGGTTTGTATTCAATTCAGGTACTTATGTATATTAGAAAAGAAACATTATAACAAAAAGAAACATTATAACAAAAAGAAACATTATAATTTTTAAACGCACTAATAATCCCAAATTAATATTTTACGTGTGGACTGCAATATTAGTATTATATTAATATTATATCAGATATTATAATATTGTTTTCGTAATATATATTTAGAAAACAATATTATGATATCAAGTGTCAAAAAACGCACACATATATATATGTAGATACGAGAATTGAATTTTTTAAATTTAAATGAAAATGAATACTTTTTGATAAAAAAGTGATGAAATGCTTTAATTATACACGATGTATTAAGGAAATCGCAAAATTTTTATGAAATACACATTACTATTCAAATAAACAAAGATGTTCACTGCACGGCTGCCTGATAATTATGAAATATTATGATATTTACAAGTGTACGTTTTCCCCTACATAGATATTAATATTAATATAAATATATTTCTCTTCTCATTCTGCCGACGTTCTCTCTCATATTATATCAGATTTAATATCAGGTATAGACGCTATGATAAAAAAACAACTAAAAAATTTATGTTTAAAATTTTTAAACGCACTAATAATCCCAAATTAATATTTTACTTAATAAGTAAAATATTTTTTTATTAAAAATACATTGAAATTGGTTATTGAGGGGTTTAGCTGGATCCTATGCGCATTTCACTGTTGCTAATGCAGATCATCAGGGAACCTTTACCCAAAGCTTCTTAGAACAACTAGAGTTATTATATTATAAACTTTCATTTAAACAAATGAGAAGCTCAATAACAAATAACAAAGTTTCTTACTTTACTATTGCTACATTGGCTGACTTTTTTTCAGCTTCAAATTGTAGTCGTAAGAGTATGTAAAAGAAAATAAATGTAAATAACAACAACAGCTATTGAAGAATAGAGTGTTGCCACACATATATTTTTTTGACCGGGTACAGTGAAGTTAATAATTAGTGTTTTTTATGGGAATTGTTACAATTTAAGTTTAAAATTTTTAAACGCACTAATAATCCCAAATTAATATTTTACTTATTAAGTAAAATATTTTTGTATTAAAAATACATTGAAATTGATTATTGAGGGGTTTAGCTGGATCCTATGCGCATTTCACTGTTGCTAATGCAGATCATCAGGGAACCTTTACCCAAAGCTTCTTAGAACAACTAGAGTTATTATATTATAAACTTTCATTTAAACAAATGAGAAGCTCAATAACAAATAACAAAGTTGAGACAAGAACTCAATAATCAACATGTTTTTTATTTTCTTACTTTACTATTGCTACATTGGCTGACTTTTTTTCAGCTTCAAATTGTAGTCGTAAGAGTATGTAAAAGAAAATAAATGTAAATAACAACAGCTATTGAAGAATAGAGTGTTGCCACACATATATTTTTTTGACCGGGTGCAGTCAAGTTAATAATTAGTGTTTTTTATGGGAATTGTTACAATTTAAGTTTACATACTCTTACGACTACAATTTGAAGCTGAAAAAAAGTCAGCCAATGTAGCAATAGTAAAGTAAGAAAATAAAAAACTTGTTGATTATTGAGTTCTTGTTTCAACTTTTTTATTTGTTATTGAGCTTCTCATTTGTTTAAATGAAAGTTTATAATATAATAACTCTAGTTGTTCTAAGAAGCTTTGGGTAAAGGTTCCCTGATGATCTGCATTAGCAACAGTGAAATGCGCATAGGATCCAGCTAAACCCCTCAATAATCAATTTCAATGTATTTTTAATAAAAAAAATATTTTACTTAATAAGTAAAATATTAATTTGGGATTATTAGTGCGTTTAAAACTTTTAAACTTAAATTGTAACAATTCCCATAAAAAACACTAATTATTAACTTGACTGCACCCGGTCAAAAAAATATATGTGTGGCAACACTCTATTCTTCAATAGCTGTTGTTGTTATTTACATTTATTTTCTTTTACATACTCTTACGACTACAATTTGAAGCTGAAAAAAATTCAGCCAATGTAGCAATAGTAAAGTAAGAAAATAAAAAACATGTTGATTATTGAGTTCTTGTCTCAACTTTGTTATTTGTTATTGAGCTTCTCATTTGTTTAAATGAAAGTTTATAATATAATAACTCTAGTTGTTCTAAGAAGCTTTGGGTAAAGGTTCCCTGATGATCTGCATTAGCAACAGTGAAATGCGCATAGGATCCAGCTAAACCCCTCAATAATCAATTTCAATGTATTTTTAATAAAAAAATATTTTACTTAATAAGTAAAATATTAATTTGGGATTATTAGTGCGTTTAAAAATTTTAAACTTAAATTGTAACAATTCCCATAAAAAACACTAATTATTAACTTGACTGCACCCGGTCAAAAAAATATATGTGTGGCAACACTCTATTCTTCAATAGCTGTTGTTGTTATTTACATTTATTTTCTTTTACATACTCTTACGACTACAATTTGAAGCTGAAAACAAGTCAGCCAATGTAGCAATAGTAAAGTAAGAAATTAAAAAACATGTTGATTATTGAGTTCTTGTTTCAACTTTGTTATTTGTTATTGAGCTTCTCATTTGTTTAAATGAAAGTTTATAATATAATAACTCTAGTTGTTCTAAGAAGCTTTGGGTAAAGGTTCCTTGATGATCTGCATTAGCAACAGTGAAATGCGCATAGGATCCAGCTAAACCCCTCAATAATCAATTTCAATATATTTTTAATAAAAAAATATTTTACTTAATAAGTAAAATATTAATTTGGGATTATTAGTGCGTTTAAAAATTTTAAACTTAAATTGTAACAATTCCCATAAAAAACACTAATTAAAAAATTTATATTTAATTATCCAACTAATAAAATTTCAGAAACGTGAAGGCGTTCAATGTAGAGTCGTTTAAAAGAAATGTTATTTTTGTGCAGAAGTTACCAGCGGCAGAAAACACTCTTTCGCTTTCAGTTGAAGAGGGCTTTATTGTATTATTGCCTTGTGAAGCAATATGTTGGTTGTTTTGTTGTTTGTTATTTTTATAAAGAACAAATTCTTGTCAAGGAACGTTAAAATTATCGTCTCTTTGCGTTAGATCTGCAAGAGCTTTATTGATTAAAAAATACAATCTTCCTGCAAATAATTGTTATCATTTTCTTAAAATTTTATAATTTTTTTATCTTTCATTGTTACAGAATACTTAGTAATGTATAAAAGTCTTGAATGTAAGTAAATTTGGTGTATTTTTAAACAAGATAATAATGTTAAAGTAAAACTTAAAAACCGACGCTTTTTTAGTCGGTTTCGGTTTTTATAGGTTAAAAAGCGCGGATTCGGTTTCGGTTAAGACCGAAAGGTAATCCCTACTATCATACATATATCTGAGCTTCCCTAATCCTAGTATGTTTTTATAAAGGGTGCCCCAACAAGAAAGAATTAAATTTGGCGCCATTCGAAGTGTCATTGTTGGACATTTGAACAATTGTTATTGTTTGCTAGTAGAAGGTACGAGGTTAGTAAAAATGGAGCGATACACGAATGAACAACGCATTCTCAATGTGAAATTGTTTTACCAAAATGGTGAAAGTTTTGCGGCTACAGTTTGCAAATTTGCGATCAATTTGGGGTCACAATAATGCTCCAAAAGAGTCAACTGTAAAGACATTAATGGATAAATTTGCCGAAACTGGGTCTGTTAGTGATGTAAAGACAACAACGCGCCTTCGACCAGGTCGATCGACCGAAAATGTCGCAGCTGTACGTGATGATGTCGCTCAAACGCAGGTCAAGCGCAAACAGTCAATGGTGTTCGGTATCGTGAAATGATAACCAGTTTTTCGTGCCTAGAATTGAAGAAATGAATGTGGAGGGCATGTGGTTTCAACAAGACGGCGCCACATGTCATACAGCCGGAGAAACAATTCAATTGCTACATCAGTCATTTCTCGGTCGTGTTATTTCGCGTTTTGGAGACCAGAATTGGCCGCCTAGATCGTGCGATTTAACACAATTAGACTTTTTTCTTTGGGGTTTTTCGAAGTCGATGGTTTACGTGAATAAGCCGACGACTACTCAAGCCTTAAAAGAGGAAATTGGACGCTGCATTAATGAAATACCGCAGTATTTATGCAAAACTGCCATTGAAAATTTCATTAAAAGATCGCCTGTGTGCCAGCAAAGCCTCGGCGGCCATCTGCCCGATTTGTTGTTCCACACATAACCTCATTTTGTCTACTTTACGATATAATAAAGTTTCACGATTTTTTTTAAATATCTGCGTTTTATTTAAAATTTATATCTTGCGTTCTTGTTGGGACACTCTTGTAACGTGACGTTACAATTGCATACACTTTTTTTATTATTATTCAACAAAAAGTGCAAATCCACGCACCTTTTACCGTATACCGTAGTGAAATTGCACCTACCTTTTACCGTATACCTGTACAAAGCACGACATACACATACAGCCAGACACCAGCACTGGTTGAAACCGAACCACAATATGCCAATGCAAGGTATGATTCTCACTCAGGTCATATTTTAGTTGGCATAAGTAATCAACGTTTGTACACAATGATCAACAAGTGCCGAGATCGCACGAACGACAATTATAAGTAGGCCACTTAAAGTGTCGTCCGAAAGCTTTACCGACTCTTGTCCTAAGTAGTTAGCAAGTAGATAAACCGTATTTTAGCCGAATATAAAGTCTCCCGAATTTACTTTATATTTCGTAGTAATATTATTTCGTAGATTAGCCGAACACGAAGTCCTCCGAATTTACTTCGTGCTCGTTGTAGTTAGCTGCACGGTAGCCGAATATAAAAAGTCTCCCGAATTTACTTTATATTTCGTAGTAATATTATTTCGTAGATTAGCCGAACACGAAGTCCTCCGAATTTACTTCGTGCTCGTTGTAGTTAGCTGCACGGTAGCCGAATATAAAGTCTCCCGAATTTACTTTATATTTCGTGGTAATATTATTTCGTAGATTAGCCGAACACGAAGTCCTCCGAATTTACTTCGTGCTCGTTGTAGTTAGCTGCACGGTAGCCGAATATAAAGTCTCCCGAATTTACTTTATATTTCGTAGTAATATTATTTCGTAGATTAGCCGAACACGAAGTCCTCCGAATTTACTTCGTGCTCGTTGTAGTTAGCTGCACGGTAGCCGAATATAAAGTCTCCCGAATTTACTTTATATTTCGTAGTAATATTATTTCGTACATTAGCCGAACACGAAGTCCTCCGAATTTACTTCGTGCTCGTTGTAGTTAGCTGAACGGTAGCCGAATATAAAGTCTCCCGAATTTACTTTATATTTCGTAGTAATATTATTTCGTAGACTAGCCGAACACGAAGTCCTCCGAATTTACTTCGTGCTCGTTAACTGCACGGTAGCCGAATATAAAGTCTCCCGAATTTACTTTATATTTCGTAGTAATATTATTTCGTAGACTAGCCGAACACGAAGTCCTCCGAATTTACTTCGTGCTCGTTGTAGTTATCTGCACTATAGCCGAATATAAAGTCTTCCGAATTTACTTTATATTCGTATAAATCGTAGTTCGTAAAGTAATCAAACCTAACCTCGCCTCTGAGATATACTTAATAATCTTCACTTTTTAATAGTGTTGACGTTAGAAGTCGTGAGTTCGTATATAAAACTGATTGTGTTAGTAAAACAACATCTACATACTATCCAAAGGAAGCAGACCTTTGATCGGACCCTGGGCAGACTGAGTCATACCCCAGCTGAAAAGTAAACTGCGTTACACCCTTTACTTACGATTGCTTTATATTTTCTCATGCTTAAATTTGTCTCTTTGCCTATGAGAAATTTTTTTATATTACAGATTTTGTTTATTTAACTACATCCGCCTTCTTTGATTGAATGACTTTTCTTCACCCAGAGAAAAACCAACTTAAAATCAGTAAAAACCATGTTGAATTAATAGGAAACATTAACGAAAGTATAGTCTTATTGAAATATCTTATTTCAATGCGGCAAAATATTAATTTATTCATTTATTCATTTATTAAACTCATTAGTTTGTAGGTATCTCAATATACATTTTCTATTGTACTGAAAATTATTGAATTAATGTGACGCGTTCTTATTTTTAAGCTGCAGATTTTCTATAGAGTTTCTCTGTCCATTATAAGTTTGTTTATCTTTGCCATGCACTTCGACTGAACGCCTTCGTATATTTTCATGATGTAGATATGTAAGTGTGATTGTTAAGATCTAATATATACTTGCGCATTGATAAGAAATTTGATAAAATGTATGTATGTGTACAAATGTACATATTATAGAGTTACATGCACAATTTCATCCATGAAACTACTGAATTGTTTGTTTGCTAAAGCCCAACTTCGAATAAATACATATGTTAATACTGAACAAACTGTTGCTTTTATCATACTGTGAGTGGAAACATTTCGATTCATACTATTAACACAAAGAGATTGTTCACTGAAACGACTTTTGTTCATGCTGCTTTCTCTCATCTCATCTTTGTTATTAAAGGCCCAACTATAATATGAATAAGCTGGCTTAAGCTAATGTCAGAATTGAACGATAAGTCTGTCAAATGCTTAAACAATTCAGATGTGACTTTTATGTGGCCACAATGTACTTACATGCACTTAAGTATTCTTTAGCCACAGCTGCACATCTAGGTATTGTCAATAATTTTGTAGTAATTTTGATTCTTCTCATAACTCCGAAATGAATGCAATTCAATCAAACTAACTTGAAAGAATGTCCTAATCTATTAGAAATTCACATCCATCACCTTATCACTTGTTTTATTTGTTTTACCTACTAAAAAGTACAACAGTGAATATACATAAGTAAATACATGTGTATGTATGTATATGTTTATTGTAAAACAAACAATGAAAATAAAAGTTTTGCTTTATTTTTCGAGTTTAAAATAAGAAACAATAAAAATATATTTAAAATTAATAAATATTTTCCGCTGCTGCTTGTTTGAGTTTAAAAAATGCACAAACAGTTGTTTCCTTACGGAATTTGCGTTCAGTTTGGCACTTTACTTAAGCAAATGATATTTGACGAAACTTGACGAAAAGTTTGCTAATTGCATTATAGTTTGCCACATGCGTTTTATATGTAACCGCACAGTTGCTTAAGCTAGCTTATTCATATTATAGTTGGGCCTTAATACGCAATAGCAATGTTACCAATATATTGAAATCATGGAATTTGTTGTATGCGTCGCACATGTTTAAAGTTTTAACTTTTACATATACATATTTAAATTTGTCATTTGCATTTTTAAATAAAATAAATCTTTAAACTATTTTAATATATTGTTTATTATTGTAATGAACTGCACACAACCCTGAAATGGAATTCTATGGAAAGAAACACACACTTTTAGATGAAAAATGCAAAAGGAATTGGTTTATGAGAAAAAAAATATGTTCTTAAGCATATTTGATTATTAGTTGTGCAGGTGTCTAACCGTTTTCGTCACGTGCTTGTGTTTTTTTTTTAATTTCATATGATATAAAAAAATTGAAATTGACAAAAATTAAATAAAACACAACAAAAGTACTCGTTCCCAAGCGATTAATATTTGTAATAAAACTCAAAAAATTTGATTATCACCCTTATGTTAAAACACGAAATTATAAACAACAATAATATTGCATTTAAAAGAAAGATAATTATTACCTGTTTTACATTAAGCATTTTTTCATGAAATTTCATGAATTTTGTTGCATGCAACTTTTTCAATTTGCTAATTGCAGCGCTATAAAAGAAAATTTTATATAAAAAAGGGCGTAAAATGAATCTGATGAATTTTTGACAATTGTTTTGATATAAGTTGCTTCTCCAGCCCTCGTATTGACAAATAAAAAAATTTTATGCAACTAATTTCATGAAAAAATGCTTAATGTAAATTCTAACTTCCGTTTCGTGAAAGCGAAAGATAGTATAAAATTAAATACTTTTATCTAAATGAAATATTTACCGAAGTTGCAGATCACTCCCAAATATAAAAACAGAATTTAATTTAGAGCTCGTTAAAAATGTTTAACTTCTTTTTCGGCGATTATTCCAGTATTTTCCCTTTTCTTACAACTGGCAACACTGATCTTTAAGAGCATATTGTTTTCGCATGAACTTAATCGAGATTTACTCAACACATGTTCTGTTTCACATTTGTAAATGTTAAGCCTACAGTACACGGCATGTAAAAAGCCACATGCATATGTAGCGATGACGTCTCGAGAATTTTCAGTATGTTAGTTGCATTTTCTAAAATTAATAGTAGTGGCTAGATGCCGTAAAATTTTTATAGTATTTTTGTTCCAAAATACAGATGTGGCTCATGAAGCCGGATCGAAAAAGACATTTTCTGGGACAGCTCGTCTGTAAACATGTTAATATATACATGTACATATGTTGCTAGTACACGGCTGTAGCAAATGTAGCATCGTGATGACGTCAAAATTACGTCAGAACCACATGTGCATGTGGTTTTTTACATGACGTGCACTGTAGGCTTTAGTATGATCTTGTATAAGTAAAGAAACCAACAACATTTTACTGCGTTCGTAACTTTTGAGTGTTCATTGTTCTTGTTTAATAGTTATTCATGTGTATAATATAGAAATGAAACGAATAAAAATATTATAGCGAAAGTTTCATGAACATCATTATTTAGTTTCATGCAGATGTCTAGTACATATCTACAAATTGATTTATGTATGTATGTATGTATATACACAAAATAAGTGTTTAGTCGCCCTCTTTTCTTTCTTTTCGTATGTGAGATCTTTTGATGTTGTTGTAAATATTCGCTTGGTCTTTTATGTATAGATTTGAAATATCTACATAGCTTTTTTTATTTGAAATTATAAAACGTTTTAATTTGTATATGCACTTACTTAGAATTTTGTGAGGCTTTTCTGTTTTAAGTAAAACTGAAATCTTAAAGATACATACTCTATTGTAATAGTAACTATAATATAATATACTAAATATTTCCTATATTTAATTTACATTTGTTTAAAGTTGATGCAATGTTAGTTAGTCAACGTTAGAAATTTTTGGGGTATAAAATTTTTTCTAACCATCGTATTTTCCTTCACCTTCTACATTTATTTTGGAAATCTTGTATTGCCTTTTAAAAATGTATAAACATTTTTAAATGAAACTGATCCGCCTTTCCAGCTTAGGTACTGATAGTTTTTTGATAGCCATCTTAATTCTTTTTTTTTCATTTATTGAGAAAATTATATTCGTAATAGTTGAAAACAATCGCTACATCTTTTGCGATGAAATCATTTGAATTACATTTGAAACCTTACGCGTTTATAAAAAGATAAGAGAGTTCTCGTTGAACCTTCATAGTGAAGAGACATTAAAGCGGATTTTTTTTTTACATACATACAAACGAAACAAATATAAAAAACAACAAAATCAAAAATCATACAAAAAATATTCGTAATACATATTCACCTTGATAAATAAGCTTATTGGCTTTACTAATATTTTTTACATAGCAAGAAATAGCAAAAACAAAAAAAAACCGTAAACACAAACAAAGTTCCCTTGAGGAATAATACTCTGTATGAGTACCTCAAAGGAAAAAAATTTTGAAGTGAGTTCTAACGGCAGAAATGCTTATTTTACTGTGAGTTCTGAAACTCTTAATGAAAAAAATATAAATAATAAATCTGATGAAAATCTTTTTTTAACGGCAAAGCCAATTTTTCGTCAGCGATCAACTTCGCTTTGTCCAATGCCAACTAGTGAATCGTTAACATTACCATTGCCTAGTACTTCTTCATTTAAGTCTGCGATATCAACCGCATCGGGCTCGCCCTCATCACTAAACCAAGTTATCACTACAGATAACAGTAGCTCAAAACCCAAGGTACAAGTGGGAATGGACAGATATATAACAGTGGTAAAGCGTGGGCGAAGCCCAAATTCTTCAAAAATTTCATCTGCTCCAAAGATGTCTAGGGATAACAGCGCATCATCTACCAATCGTCAAAATCGTTTTTCATTATTGCAAGACACCGACGACAAGCCCTCTACATCATCGCAAAAGTCTTTTAAGCCACCACCTATTTATCTGAGAGAAAAAAATTCTAACGCGCTTATAAAAAAACTACTGTCGACCATTGGTGAAAATACTTTTCACATCATTCCAATTAAACGAGGTAATATTGATGAAACTAAAATCCAAATATATAATGAAAAAGATTTCCGAAAAATTGTTAGTGAATTCGAAAAAAATAAAACAAATTTTTACACATACCAACTTAAGAGTGCTAAAGGCCTACAGATAGTATTAAAGGGCATAGATTCATATGTTGAACCCGAAGAAGTAAAATGTGCACTTGTCGACCAAGGATTCAAGGTAAAAAATGTTACCAACATATTTAATAGAGAAAAGGTCCCCCAACCCCTATTTCGGGTTGAACTGGAGCCGAACGACATACAATTGAAAAAAAATGAAGCCCATCCAGTTTATAACGTAAAGTATCTCTTACATCGAAAAATCACAGTTGAAGAGCCACGTAAGCGTTCAGGTCCCGTACAGTGCCATAATTGCCAAGAATATGGCCATACGAAAACTTACTGCAAGTTACCTACAGTGTGTGTTATCTGCGGTGAATTGCATGGTACTGCTAGCTGCACTAAGCCAAAAGATCAAGCAGAAAAAAAATGTAGTAATTGTGGAGGTAATCACACAGCTAACTATAGAGGGTGCCCTGTATTTTCTTTCGTTAAACAGGCTATGGGTCAAAAACCCAAGCTAACTCCAGCTCTACAAGTAAACGCTAACTCCGACACTTTTGCTCAAATCAGCCAACCAGTTACTTCACGTGTATCGTATGCTGATGCTGCTAAGACTAGTTCAATTCCCACGCAAAATGTTCCACCGCCAAATAATTCAACGAATTCAAACTCAAGCTTTAACTTTAGTCGCCTTGAAGCTACTATTGAGAATCTGGTGCTAACTATAAACAACTTTACTACAAATATGACAAGTATGATGCAAGAAATGCTGCGAATGCAGAATACACTGCTTCAAGCATTAGTTAATAAACCATGAACATGTTAAAAATATGTTTCTGGAACGCAAACGGCATTCGCCAACATAAAAATGAACTTGAGCACTTCCTCATGGAAAAAAATATTGATATAATGTTGGTTTCTGAGACTCATTTGACCTCAAGAAGCTTATTTAAAATAAATGGTTACACTTTATATGATACAAAGGACCCGAGAGAGAGAGCATGTGGTGGATCAGCAATTCTGATTAAGTCAAGACTCAAGCACTATGTCCTTGACAACGTTAGTGAAGAATATTTGCAAGCAACGAATATTTTCGTAGAAAATTTTTGTGCGAATTTCGTGATATCATCAATTTACTCACCTCCCAGATTTTCAGTTACCGAAGATCAGTATGAGAAGTTCTACAAATCGCTTGGATCTTGTTTCGTGGCAGCTGGTGACTACAATGCAAAACATACGTACTGGGGATCGCGTCTTGTTACATCTAGAGGTCGAGCCTTGTTCAATACAATTTCAAAAATGGGCTTAGATGTCATTTCGAGTGGGGAGCCTACTTACTGGCCTACTGACGTAAGAAAAATTCCAGATGTTATAGATTTTGCCGTCACGAAAAATATTCATAGGGACTTAATTCATGTAGAGGCCTCTCTAGATCTGTCCTCCGATCACTCTCCAACAATAGTTACAATTTTCAACCCACTAAGGAGTGATTTAACTAACTCATATGTGAAGATGATTAATGGAATCAACTGGCTGGCATTCAAAAAATATCTTAGTAGTCACTGCGTAGAAAACATTCAGCTTAGATCATGCGATGATATTGAATTTAACATTGCCAATCTTAACGAAAATATTAAACAGGCTGCTGAACACGCCACTACCTCCTATCCGCAGACCGGCTTTAACAGAATTTATTCTACGGAAATTGAACGTCTTGTATGTGAAAAAAGGAGAGCTAGAAGAGAATGGCAACAACACAGATCACCCCTAAATAAAATCAGACTTAAAGAATGTACTAAACGACTCAAAGAGCTGCTATCGTCGGAAAAAACTGCACTACTGGAAAAGTATTTAGAAGGTCTTGATGTAACGTCCGCATCTAATTACTCTTTATGGCGCGCTACTAGAAATCTTAAACGACCCGTTGATCTTAAATCACCATTGCGTACTGCGACCGGAGGCTGGGCAAGAAGTGATAGTGAGAAAGGTAACTTATTTTCTGAGCATTTAAAATCTGTATTCACTCCCAATTCATGTACGGGTGCTGCTGATTTACCGAGTGTAGTTTCTCTACCCCCTCGTCCCTTAAGGTTTAAGATGCGTGAAGTACAAAAAGTAATTGCTGAACTCAACCCGAAGAAATCTCCAGGTATTGATGGCATTAGTAACAAAATGCTCATGAACTTGCCTCATATTGCAATAAGAATCCTGCTATTTATTTTTAATGCTATTTTAAGAATGCAGTATTTTCCACATAACTGGAAACTTGCCAAGATCAAAATGATTCCAAAGGCGGGCAAAGATCTTACCAAGACTGATTCATATAGGCCTATAAGCTTACTATCTACAATCTCAAAGCTTTTTGAAAAGCTGCTCATGACTAAATTGTCAAAAATTTTAACTGATAATGGGTGCATCCCGGACCATCAATTTGGCTTTAGAAGTCAGCACAGCACGATTGAACAAACGCATAGACTGGTCCAAGTTGTAAGAAGAACATTTGAAGAAAAGAAGTATTGCTCCGCTCTCTTTATTGATGTTTCTCAGGCGTTTGATAAAGTATGGCACGAAGGCCTAGTTTTAAAATTGAAGACATATCTGCCAATAAACATTCAAAAGCTTTTGGAAAGTTATATTATTGATAGGAAGTTCACTGTTATGGAAGGAGAGTTCACGAGTGTGCCCGAATCTATATCTTCTGGTGTGCCCCAGGGTAGTATCCTGGGTCCTGTCTTGTATTTAATATATACTTGTGATATGCCTGTGAGCAATAATATCCATATTTCTACTTTTGCCGATGATACAGCCTGTATGAGTGTGCACGAAAACCCTTATGAGGCATCCCGCAATCTCCAGGAACATATCACTCAGCTGGAAATATGGTTGAACTTATGGAGAATTAAAGTCAATGAACAAAAGTGTGTCCATATAACGTTCACCCTAAGAAGAGATACTTGCTCCCCCATTCGAATCAACAATCAAAATATTCCTCAACATTCCCAAGTGAAATACCTTGGTATACACCTTGATCGAAGACTTACATGGAAACATCATATTGACTCTAAGTTAACTCAGATGAAACTTAAGTTAACTCAAATATATTGGTTGATTGGCAGAAACTCAACACTCCGCTTAGACTGCAAACTTTTACTATACAAGTCGCTTTTGAAGCCAATATGGTGCTACGGAATTCAGTTATGGGGCACTGCTTCAGCTTCCAATGTCGAGAGAATCCAACGAAGGCAAAACAAAATTTTACGGTTAATAACATCGGCTCCATGGTATATCCAAAATTCTATTATACATCGTGATTTAAATATGCCACTAGTGACTGAAGAAATTGCAAAATACGCAGGCAAATATTTAACAAAACTCGAATCACATCCTAATCCGCTTGCTCGTAATATTTTGAACTTTACTGGACACATCCGATTAAAAAAGAGGGACACACAGGCTCTTATACCTAACACTCCAGATGGGACTACTTGAAAATACTTTCCCCCCCCCCCTTTTTTTTATTATTACTACTAATGTATTATTTATAACTACCACTAAGTTTATGTCCGACACTGGTCGGGCCTAATAATTTTTTTTTTTATAGATTTAAGATTTGAATACTTATTGTTAGTTCATATATGAAGGTCCAATAAATAAATACATGCATTACAAAAAAAAAAAAAAAATTTTCTATATTGCTTAATTTATAAGGCTTTTAGAAATTTTCCTTGGTTGTTATACGATTATGAATAAGAATGCAGTAAGATAATGCCTTTGCTTACTGTTTCAAATTAAAATTTTATTCAATTAGTCCGCTATTGAATAAAAGTTTTTTTTCTTTATCTCTGATGCAGTTAGAAGTGCTGGAGATTCTTTTATATAACAGCTTTCTTGGAATTTTAGATACATATAATATAGAATTGGATAACATTTATTTTTAAATGTCCTTTTAAATTAATTAAATCATAATGAACAAACTTATTTATTATATTAAACGATCTCGTTTCCTTAGAATTTAGGTATACTCTCTCGACGGTTCCTGTAGGATTAAAGATGACTTTGTATGACGAAATTTCGTAAGTGAACGATGATGATTCTGTATTAGTGATGCACGAATATTCGTATTCGAATTGCCGAATATTCGGCCATTTTTAATGCGATTACGAAGAATTCGTATTCGTCAAATTCAGGCGAATACGAATATTTTTCCAAAAAAATTAAATAAATAAATGCATAAATCCTAAACTAAATTTAAATAAATAAATAAAAATATTAGTTGGTACGAATTCATAAATTTTTTTTTTTGAAATTTGTGCTTTGTATCACTTTCAAATATTATTTACTGACGATCATTAAAATTTTGGGCAGTTTTTATTAACTTTAAAGTAAGCCAACAGGAGTATTAAGTCCTTTTTCATAACAATTTTTTAATATTACATATTGCAAACGTAAATAGAACCCCAATTTAATGTCTATAAATTTCATATATTATATTCGCATTCGTATTCGCGAATATCGTTTCAAATATTCGTATTCGCGAATATCAAAAATTGACATTCGTTACATCACTAATACATATATAGAAATGTATACTTACGCGTGATACAGACATTTTTTTAAGACATGTTTTTTATTTATTGTATCCTCAAATATAATAAGTATTCAAATCTTAATCTAAAGTATAATTATTAGGCCGAACCAATGTCGGACATAAACTAAGTGATAGCTATTAATAATACATAAGTAGTGATAAGCACAAAAAAAAATGTTTTCAAGCATCTGGAGTGTTGTTTATTAGAGCCCTTGTATCTCTCTTTTTAAGCGGATGTGTCCAGTAAAGTTCAATATATTACGAGCAAGCGGATTAGGATGTGACTCGAGTTTTGTTAGGTATTTGCCTCCATATTTTGCAATTTCTTCAGTCACTAGTGTCATATTTAAATCACGATGTATATTTGAATTTTTGATGTACCATGGAGCCGATGTTTTTGTTTTTGCCTTCGTTGAATTTTCTCTACACTGAAGCAGTGCCCCATAGTAGAATTGCGTAGCATCATATTGGCTTTAAAAGAGACTTGTATATTAAAAGTTTACAGTCTAGGCATAGTGTTGAATTTCTTTTAATCAGCCCATGTACCTGAGTTAATTTAAGTTTCATTTGTGATAGCTTAGAATCAATGTGGTGTTTCCATGTAAGTCGTCGATCAAGGTGTACACCAAGATATTTCACATGTGAATGATGAGAAACAACTTGATTGTTAATCCGAATGGGGGAACAAGTAGCTCTTCGTAAGGTAAATGTTACTTCAACACACTTTTCTTCATTTACCTTAATTCTCCATAAGTTTAACCATAGCTCCATATGAGTAATGTGTTCCTGAAGTTTGCGGGTTGCCTCATCAGGGTTTTCGTGTATACTAAGGCAGACTGTATAGTCGTAAAATGTAGAAGTATGGATACTACTGCTCAGAGGCATATCAGAAGATTTAATCAAATATAAAACTGGCCCCAGTATACTCCCCTGTGGCACACCGGTGCGTTTACGCTTAGAAAAGCTGTATCGTCAGCAAAAGTTGATGTATGAATATCATGGCCTAACGGGATGTCGGAGGTATATATCAGGAATAATGCTGGACCTAAAATACTACCTTTAGGAACTCCTGCATGGATTATATGAGGTGTACTTAGAAAATTGCCTTCTCTGATGTTGAATTTTCGTCCAGTTAAATAGCTTTCTAGTAGCTTATGAATGTTGGAGGGTAAATTTTGCTTTATTTTCTTAATTAGCCCTACATGCCATACTTTATAAAATGACTGTGAAACATCGACGAAAAGAGCAGAACAATATTTCTTTTCAATTAGTGTTTTTATGGGAATTGTTACAATTTAATTTTAAAATTTTTAAACGCACTAATAATCACAAATTAATATTTTACTTATTAAGTAAAATATTTTTTTATTAAAAATACATTGAAATTGATTATTGAGGGGTTTATCTGGATCCTATGCGCATTTCACTGTTGCTAATGCAGATCATCAGGGAACCTTTACCGAAAGCTTCTTAGAACAACTAGAGTTATTTTATTATAAACTTTCATTTAAACAAATGAGAATCTCATTAACAAATAACAAAGTTGAAACAAGAACTCAATAATCAACATGTTTTTTATTTTCTTACTTTACTATTGCTACATTGGTTGACTTTTTTCAGCTTCAAATTGTAGTCGTAAGAGTATGTAAAAGAAAATAAATGTAAATAACAACAACAGCTATTTAAGAATATAGTGTTGCCACACAAGTATTTTTTTGACCGGGTGCAGTCAAGTTAATAATTAGTGTTTTTTATGGGAATTGTTACAATTTAAGTTTAAAATTTTTAAACGCACTAATAATTCCAAATTAATATTTTACTTATTAAGTAAAATATTTTTTTTATTAAAAATACATTGAAATTGATTATAGAGGGGTTTAGCTGGATCCTATGCGCATTTCACTGTTGCTAATGCAGATCATCAAGGAACCTTTACCCAAAGCTTCTTAGAACAACTAGAGTTATTATATTATAAACTTGCTTTTCTTCGAATATTTTTCTAACTACATTCACAAGCCTATGCGTTTGTTCGACAGTGCTATGTTGTCTTCTAAAACCAAACTGATGATCTGGGATGCATCCGCTCTCAAATAGAATGGGGGTCAACTTATTCATAGACAGTTTCTCAAATAGTTTACAAGACATATCAAACAGGTACACGTATCAGGCATATTGCTCATCCGCTGATTTTTTGTGTACAAGTTTATAACGAAGAATTCGTTTGACAATTACTTTTGTGCCTTGTTTGATGCATACAAATTTTTGACAATTACTTTGTAAAGCTATGTAAGAAGCACAGAGTTGCCACAGAGTTTTGCCTAATGCAGGTACCTGTAGTAAATGTGCCTTGATAGTTTAGATATATTAGACAATAAGCTTATAGGTCTATACGATTCCACTTTAGTATGGTCTTTTCCCGGCTTAAGTATCATAGTGATAAAAGACATCTTGCATTCGGTAGGATAGTATTCTAATCGTAAAATTGCATTGAAAATGTATAAAAGTATCCTTTTTGCTCTGTAAGGAAGCTCTATAATCATTCTGTTACTGACTTTATCAGCACCAGGGGCTTTCTTAGAATTTAAGCCAGCTATAGCATGTTCAATTTCTCTAGTGTTGAATCGCAAAGAAACGATTGCTTCATTGACAACTGGTCGCAGCTCAACTATATCAGAAGGTGTGTTAGGAGTGAATACGTTTTCCAAGTGGCTAACGAACAGCGTACCTTTTTCAGCATCGGTTCTTGCCCAGTCCCCGTTTGAAATACGTAGTGGATGTTTACATATCACCGGTCGTTTAAGGTTTCTGGCTGCTCGCCATAACGAATAATCCGTTTGTGGTGTTGCGTTGAGTTCGTATAGAAAATTTTGCACAGATGCATTTTTTTGGAGTTCAAGTAATTTTTTTAGTTGCTTGGTGCATTCCTTCAACATAATTTTTAACTGCGAGGATCTATGGCATTGCCATTCTCTTCGAACTCTTCTCTTTTCAGATAATAGACGTTCAACATCCTCAGAGTAAATTTTGTTAAATCTCAACTGACGAAAGGTAGAAGTAGCATTTGCAACAGCTTGCTTTATGTTTGCCTCTAACTCAGTAAAAGAGACTTCTATGTCTTCAGGCGTTGTCAGCGGGAAATTTTCCGTACAATGCGAGCTTAAGTATTTCTTAAGTTTAGTTTAGACGATATGTTGAATCAGCATATTTATGCTGAAAATTTTGTTATAAGTGCCTGTATATCGTTTAAACGCATATTTTTTCAGCTTACGTATGTTTAACAACATTTGCTAAGACTTTGTTAACAATGAAAACAAACGTATGTTGGTAATTTTAGCATATCGTTTAAACAGCATATTATTATTGCTTGATAAATTTCCGGCGTATGCTGACAGATATGTTATTTTCTTAAAAGTGTATGCAAGCTTTTCAGCATATACGCAATTGGTATGCATATGCGCCGCACGGCTAAGCCCAGCCGCCGATAGTTTTTTTTAATGTAAATAACCTTTTTGTTGCATATGTACCTTCAAACACACACAAAAAACGCAAACAAAATCAAATATACCTGAAATTGAACCAAATGATAACTAAAAATTTAAAAACAATAAACGATTTGCATAATATGAACTCAGCGTCAAGGCGATCGATTAACGGCTCACTGCCGGATTTCAATTACCGATGCGTTTTTTTTATAGCCGGCGGCCATCGTTCAAATTAATCGGCACAGGTCTTCGGAAGTAAACAAAACATATAATTTATCTGGATTTTGTATTTGGTAAGTTTTGCAATATATTATTATTTTTTATTAATGCTGTTTTGTACAATAAAATATACATATCTTTACAAATATGTACAAATGGATTCAACAGTAGAAATTGATGCAACAGCAGAATTTTTAGACATAGAATTCGAGGAATGCGAACTATTTAAACAGCAACAGCCGGCAAAAAATATCCGGAAAACTTACACACAAATAATAAGTGGTGTGCGAGTGGTGTCACGAAGACATATTAAATTTGATCCATGGTGTTGAAGAACACCCGATGCTTTGGGACGTGAGTTCTCTCTAAAATATCGGCATGACAGGAAATAGCGGACTTCATAGGAGAACGAACAGCGAATGAGTGAAAAGCGAACATATGTATAAATGTGAAAGTTCATATATTTGTTACTCATAGAACTGTACAAGCAATAGCCAGTGATATTTCCTCTGGCGACATTATTTATGTTTTTTTTATTGATTTTAATAAATTTTATTGCCAAAATTATACTTGTAAGTAAATAAGTTGAATAATTAAAAAGTATTGTCAAACTCACTAATTTCACAAACAAATGTTTATACGACTCAGCATATACAGCACCACATAAAATTCAACATATCGTATAGACACAAAAATCGTATGCTGAGTCATATGTTGAAATTTCATTTGCTGACATATGTTGACATCCTAGGGCGACCGATGCTTCTTGATCCTTGCGGATTTCATTCGCATGCAGCGTGGGCAATTTCGGAAGACGGCTTTCTTAAAGTGTCCCCAATCCACCCGTATTTTCGTTTAGTATCTCCTTTCCGGCTGTTATTTGTTGTGTTATATGCCACAGATGTTTGTTAGATATAATACGGGGCAACCAGATTCCGAGGATGCGGCGCAAACATCTATTTATAAATGTTTGAATTTTTGATGTTACTGCGTTTGTGACATGCCAGCTTTCACAGCCATAAAGCATCACTGACTTCACACAGGCATTAAATATACTAATTTTTAAGTTTAAAATTTTTAAACGCACTAATAATCCCAAATTAATATTTTACTTATTAAGTAAAATATTTTTTTATTAAAAATACATTGAAACTGATTATTAAACCCCTCAATCTCAATAATCAATTTCAATATATTTTTAATAAAAAAAATATTTTACTTAATAAGTAAATATTAATTTGGGATTATTAGTGCGTTTAAAAATTTTAAACAAATGAGAAGCTCAATAGCAAATAACAAAGTTGAAACAAGAACTCAATAATCAACATGTTTTTTATTTTCTTACTTTACTATTGCTACATTGGCTGAATTTTTTTCAGCTTCAAATTGTAGTCGTAAGAGTATGTAAAAGAAAATAAATGTAAATAACAAGAACAGCTATTTGAGAATAGAGTGTTGCCACACAAGTATTTTTTTTGACCGGGTGCAGTCAAGTTAATAATTAGTGTTTTTTATGGGAATTGTTACAATTTAAGTATAAAATTTTTAAACGCACTAATAATCCCAAATTAATATTTTACTTATTAAGTACAATATTTTTTTATTAAAAATACATTGAAATTGATTATTGAGGGGTTTAGCTGGATCCTATGCGCATTTCACTGTTGCTAATGCAGATCATCAAGGAACCTTTACACAAAGCTTCTTAGAACAACAAGAGTTATTATATTATAAACTTTCATTTAAACAAATGAGAAGCTCAATAACAAATAACAAAGTTGAAACAAGAACTCAATAATCAACATGCTTTTTATTTTCTTACTTTACTATTGCTACATTGGCTGACTTTTTTCAGCTTCAAATTGTAGTAGTAAGAGTATGTAAAAGAAAATAAATGAAAATAACAACAACAGCTATTTAAGAATAGAGTGTTGCCACACATGTTTTTTTTGACCGGGTGCAGTCAAGTTAATAATTAGTGTTTTTTTTTATGGGAATTGTTACAATTTAAGTTTAAAATTTTTAGACGCACTAATAATCCCAAATTAATATTTTATTATATTTTATTTTTATATATATTTTATTATTTTTAATATCGCAAAAGATACACGTGCTTTGCGTATCCTGTTTTCGACATCTTACATTACGCCACAATCTTTTGTTATTATACTGCCTAGGTATTCGAATTTATCTACCTCTTCAAGTGCGTTGTTACTGATGTAAAGAGGAATTTTATTGCTGAAGTTCATTATCATGACTTGTTTTTGCAATATTTATTCGGAGGCCAGCCTTACTTGCTTCAGTTGAGATTAAGCGTTTGTTGCATTTCGTTCTGAGTATTACTCAGTAGGACGATGTCATCTGCATAAGCAAGGTCACCAAGTTTTTCGTTTAGCTTCCAATTCAGTCCGAGATGTTGTTGGTCTGGTGCTTCAAATACAATATCGAGCGCTGTTATAAAAAGTAAAGGCGATAATACACAAACTTGTTTAACTCCACTGATGGAATCGAATTGTTTGCTTAGAGCCGCCTTCATGCAGCAGTCTGTTGCTTGCTCCCACATACGATTTTCGTAAAATATCTACGATTTTCTCTGGAATTCCTCTAGCACTTAGGGATTTCTACCCCACCTGGATAACTATCTTGTCGTGATGTGGTGGCTTAAGTGCAAGCTGTGGTTACTGTCCTTGCTTCAGGGTCACTGTGATTTCCTGATTTAAGGGCAGTGATTATAAAGGTATGCATACTAAAGGTTGTCCGGTTACAACAAGTGTCTGGTACATAGTTATGCCTACTGTCGTATTGTGCTAGAACACTGAAACACTTTTTAAGGTCAAGGTGGTAGGGGGATGTGCCGATGACCTGAATGGCTAATTTAGTGTATAAATACTACACGCTCGACGGTTAATGACTTTAACTTTAATGCTTTTAATTTTAATGTGCTGAACGTTATGTTCGATTCCATTAATTGGATAGATATTTTTGTTGGATTAAAAACCCATGAGTGCTACGAGCTTTTTATAAAAAAAGTCATTAAAAAAATTTGTTCAGATAATATTCCAACTAAATGCAATAAACCATATAAGCTACCTTGGTACACCAATGGCCTAAAAAAGCTAAAAAACTTGCGTAACAAATTCCGTAAAAAGTTTTTGGAAATGGGTGATTCCGAATCTCAAGCTAAATTCGTTCATTACAGCAGATAATTTAACTTTTTGAATAAATTTCTGTATAAGCAGTTTCTCTTGTCGAAAAAAACAAGAAATTATACGTAACCCCAAAGCGTTTTCGACTTTTGTCAAATCGTCAGAAAATCGTCAGACATTCCATCTATTGTCAGTCTAGATGGCAAAATCTCTAATTCTTGTGAGGAGGCGGTTAATATGTTTGCATAATTTTTAGTTCAAATTTTGAACCGTTCAATGATTATATTTCCACTTCGGGAGGACTTAGCAAATTAAATATTGGCTGCCTAGTTTTGTCTGAGATTGATGTATCCGACGCTATTACTCAGGTAAAGAATTCATTAAAATCTGATTGTGATGGTCTCTGTACTTATCTGCTAAAGAAATCGAGTATCTCCTTAATACCATCTCTAACGTTTATTTTTAATTTGTCTCTGAAAGAAGGTGAATTTATAAGTAGGTCACTCCAGTTTTCAAAGATGATGTAAAATGTTACAGGCCTATCTCTAAGCTTTCTTGCGTTTCTAAAATGTTTGAGGATATTGTGCATAAAAAGTTATTTTTCCAAATTAAACCTTGGATTTCTGCGTATCAGCATGGTTTTTATTCCGGCCGATCAACTGTTACTAATCTGACCCTTTCAAGTGAATATTGTCTAGATGCTCTCGAGCATGGTATCCAGGTAGAAGCTATTTACACAGACTTATCCAAAGCATTTGATAAAATATCTCATTCCATTTTGTTGTCAAAATTGAGTTTAATGGGATTCCATTCCAATTTTTTATTATGGCTTAAGTCATACTTATCTAATAGAATTTGCTCTGTATATATTGAAGGTTTTCAATCCACGCCCTATTGTCAAACGTCTGGAGTGTCCCAAGTGAACATACTTGGCCCGTTATTATTTAATTTATATATTAATGATATTAGTGGCTGCTTTATTAAGTCAAAATATCTGTTATATGCCGATGATTTAAAATTTTTCATGAAATGTGATTCAGTGAGTGATATTTCCACTATGCAAAATGAGCTTAATAATTTAAGCAATTGGTGCGAACTTAATTACTTGTATTTAAATATAAATAAATGCTTACATGTTTCATTTCATAGATCCATGGATCCCATTGTACTTATATTTAATATTAATGGTATTAGCTTGAGCTCTTCGAATTCTAAACTTGATTTAGGTGTTGTTTTTGATAGTTCTATGTCGTTGGTAACTCATGTTGAGTATATACTGCCTAAAGCGTATAAAATGCTTGGTTTCCTGAAGAGAAACTGCTCTGAGTTTGTTAACCCGTACACGCATAAACACATTTATACGTCCTTTGTTAGATCTAAGTTGGAATATGCTGCTCATGTCTCAAATCTTATATCTCGTATCGAGAGACTTCAACACATCTTTCTTAAATTTGTTACACGCTCATCACCTTACTTAACTTCTGTTCCTTATGAATCTAATTGCCTTTTTATTGGCCTACGTACTCTAGAAGGACGTAGAATAATCCAATCAGACATTCTGGTTTACGATATTATTAGCGGTTACATTGACTGTCCTGATTTGCTTCAAGCTGTACCATTTTTTATACGTACTAGAAATTTCAGATTAACTAAGCTGTTAAATATTCCTTTTCATCGGACTAATTATGCTCGTAATGGCACACAAACCCGTGCTTTCGCGTTTCTCAATGATATTACCTTTAAATTGCAAAAAGAATCAAAGTCTTACATAGAGTCCAGCACTGAAAAAAATGAGGTTAATCTTGTTCTTCTAAGTGTAATAAAATAATATTGTTATTTGAAATTTTGCTTTAATTTCATAACTTTGTATGTATATACATTCATTAAGAAATTAACCTTCTTTATTTTTGGTTGAACTTTTACTATTTTACTATTTATATTTATAAGCTATTCAATCTTAGTTATTAAGAAAATTATTTCACATTTATATCGTTGTCTGAAAGGACTTTCTGTCCATAGACTGAAATAAATAAATAAAATTAGTCGCTACCAGTGACCCTCCTCCAACGCCTATGGCACGGGTTGGTTGTAGACAATTTTGCCTAGTCCGCGCACGCCGTCACTGCGCGGATGGTACTCTCATTTACTGGCATACTCGCGGGAACAAAATAGACTTTTCAAACAAAAACTTTCATAAGGACGATACGTTGGGAGGAGAAGAGTTGCTGACTCTCGTGCATGAGAATTTACTCACGCGGGAGAGCCAGTTACTCAAAGAACTAGAGGGAGCTGATGAACTCAATGCTCCATCGGGTGACTTAGCTGCAGGGGTCAGTGAGAAGCTGTGAGATCTGTCACTGGGGTCGGACGACAAGAGGGAAATCACACTGATTTCAACTAGCCGTCAGATTTTAGAGGCAGATCTCTTAGACTCTGGATATAGGCAGATAAATGACTCAGTGGGTAAGGGAGGGCAGTCATCTTCCTCAAATAAAATTGACCGACAGGACGCTTTGCCAGGAAATATGGGCAAGGATGGTCGCACAAAATTTGAGCGGCACTAGGAAATCTCTGGACTTTCTGGATAAGATGGGCAAGAGAGATCCGAAGCTGTATACGGCAAAGGAGAGACATCTGGTCAGGAAGCACAGGCAGGGCGTTAAGAAGTTCGAAAGAACTTACGGCCCTGTTAGTGTTCTCCTGCGTAGATCATCTCCTTTGGAGAAGGTTATGGGTGTCGACGGAGTCCAGGCTATATGCCTCGCAAGAGTGTAGGGACTTTATCGACGGGCAAATCCAGCTCCAAAAATAAGAAGGAGTCTGGCGGTGCCTTGTTTGCCAATGCAATCAGGTCGTCGATGGTTGAGGCTGACAAGTTACAGTCAGGTAGTAATAAGAAGGCTGTCAAACCAGATGGCTCTCTTAGGGACCCCCGAAAGGAGTCAACGAAGAGGGCGAGATCTGGCGATAACATACCCTCTACGTCAAAGAAGGTGAAGAATTAAACGAGTCAGGAAGGTGACCTTCAGGCGGCTGTCATAGATAGGAATGATCCGGATGGGAGGATCAATCCTGAACTGTGGCAGCTGGTTGAGTGTAGGCTCATCGATAAAATCGGCCTAGTCGGGGTAGAAAAGGGGGAGGAATTGCAATTGCACGGGGCGGAAAGGCGAGGGGTGTCAAACTTGTTAACTGCGGTAATAAAAAAACATTTGATTTCCTTAAAACCGTCTTTAGAGATGTGTTGCAACCTTCGACCGGAGGCGAAACTGGAGGTAATTTCAGCCTCAGATCTGCCTCTCCGAGCAGTGGTGACAGCATGGTTTCCACCACCCGTTAGATCGATGGAAACCGTAATGTCAGTACTGACAGCGCAGAACTCGCCTCTCAGTACAAACCAATGGAAGTCTTTGGATTCAATGGATTGTAGAGAGAACGCGGGTAAAGATCTTCAGTTTGCCGTAGATCAGGAGTCTCTAAAAAGACTGCAGTTGTTGGTGGGTGTTGTGAAGTTCGGCTTGGGGACTGTCAGATTTAGATTTACTAAGTCGGATGATCCCAAGAAGGCTGCGGGTGGTGCAGATAAACCTGCACCATAGTGAGGCAGCCTCGACTGAACTGATAACACACCTAAATAAGTCACGAGTAGACGTGGCTCTTATCCAAGAACCCTGGATTAATAAAAATTGGGTTTGCGGTTTAAGAGTCACGGGCTACACATTGTATGTCCCTGTCACAAGGGATACGGTAAGGACTTGCATTTTAGCAAAGGATGGGCAAGGATTTACTTTATTTAATTCTTTCAGTAACGGAGACCTTACAGTCGTTAATGGAGGGGCCAGGGGTAAGCATGAAATTGTGCTTGCATCGGTCTATATGCCCTATGATGCGGTGGATCAACCGGGGGCTGGTGTGCAGAAGCTGACCGAGTATGCAAGCGTAAAAAGGATTGCATTGGTACTCGGCTGCGATGCTAATGCACATCATAGTCTGTGGGGGAGCAGCGGCATTAACAAAAGAGGCGAGTTGGTGTTTGATTTTATAACATCTAGCAATATGTTTATTTGCAACAGGGGTAACGTACCCACGTTCAGGAATAGGAATAGGGCAGAGATTATAGACATAACACTGACTAACAGAGATAGGAACCTGGTAGGGGACTGGATGGTGGATAAGGACTGTACGTTTTCGGACCAGAGTAGGATATCATTCAGTCTAAATTTTTTCAGGGGAAAGGCGTGACCCATACAGGAATCCAAGGACTGACTGGGATACCTATAGGGCCACTGTAGATATGAGAGCAAGGGAAACTCCGCAGGGTGTGGATACACAAAGAGCAGTGGTAGATGAGGTGGACTATTTCACTAATACTTGTAGAAATTATTGTGAACAGTCCTGTCCAGTGGTTTACCCGGGCAAAAGAAAGCAGCCTTCGTGTTGGACCAAAGATCTAAAAGATCTGAGGTCTTCGGTTAGAAGATTGTTTAATAGGGCGATACTCACAGGAAGTATTGAGGACTGGAACAATCATAAGGTATTGTTTAATAAGTACAAGGGTGATCTCAAAAGCGCGAAAAGAGCCTCATGGAAAAAATACTGTGAGGAGATTGATTCCGGTAATGAGTTATCGAGGTTTCGGCGAGTATTGTCAAAAGACCCTAGGGCTCCTGGGAATTTTCAACGTTTGGATGGCACATGGATGGAATCCAGCTCTGAGACACTTTCTGTTCTGATGGACACTCACTTGCCTGGCTGTAGGGAAGTAGGGGAAGAGGCAACGACAGAGGTTAATTTTAACTACTTATCGGAACCGGGATTAGAAGAAGCAGTGGACGACATAGTGACGTTGGAAAAAAGCAACATGGGCAATAAATACATTTGAACCATATAAATCACCGAGTACAGATGGTATTTTTCCGGCCATGTTGCAGAATGTCACAGAGCGCGTACTACTGTCTCTGGAGTATATCTTTAAGATATGTTTAAGCAGGAGGTTTATACCGAAAAGCTGGAGCGAGGTTAGGGTCATCTTCATACCCAAAGCGGGTAAGGCGCAAGCCACTCAAAGCCGAAGGATTTCAGGTCAATCAGCCTTTCGTCGTTTCTTTTAAAAACATTAGAACGACTGATTGATCTGCATCTAAGGAACACAATTGATACCCGCGTCATAAGTGGCGCTCAGCATGCCTATCGTAAAAGCAGATCTGTTGAGAGTGCTCTTCATAACATGGTTGGTGTTGTAGAGAGGGGATTGCAGCACAAGAATTACACACTGGCTGCATTCTTAGACATTGAGGGAGCCTTTAACAATATAAGTATAGAAGCTATTAGGGAGTCGCTGGAGACTCTTAGGGTTCACAACTTTCTAGTGGAGTGGATAATTATCATGCTTAAAAGCAGAATCGTCAACTCGAGTATGGGAAGAGGAAGCCTGAGGAGATTAGTGACAAGAGGTACACCACAGGGAGCAGTTTTGTCACCTCTGTTGTGGTTGTTGGCAATGAACGCAATTCTTAAGCGTTTTGACAGGAGCGGACGGAAGATAGTTGCATATGCGGATGACGTGGTTTTGCTGGTAACGGGAAAGTTTCTTCCCACTATCAGTGAAATCATGCAGTCGGCGTTGGGTGATCTATCCTCTTGGGCCAGCAGTAAAGGACTAAAAAAGGGCTCAATGCCTACTACGCATGCAGAAACTCCATAGGAAGGAACTGGGGTCTAAAACCGAAGGTAGTAAACTGGATTTACGCATCATTTCCCATGGTTGTGTGGTATGGTGGGAGGCATTGAGGATGGAAAGTCACAGGAGATTACTAGCTAAGGTTCAGAGATGTGCCTCGATGGGCATCACAGGTGCTCAGAGGAGCACACCTCAGGCTGCCTTGGACGTCATTCTTCATCTATTTCCTATAGAGGACTTTGTGATGGGAACGGGGGCTAGAAGTCTCCTTAGACTCGTGGAAACAGGTTAGGTGAGGACTAAAATATCAGGTCACACATCAATCTTAAATAAGATCGGTTTTGGTGACCAGGAATCCGTAACCCCTGGGTTTACGGACTATAAGGTCGCTCAGATCGATTTTAGTAGAACACCCTTAATGGTAATTCAGGATAGGGACTATTGGGTCAAATCCGATAGGCTGTATGAGGGTAGTGCAGTCTTTACAGACGGATGAAAAATGGGGGAAGGCACAGGTGCTGGTGTCTATATCTTGGGAACTAACATTCGTAGTTCTTTCAGACTGCCGAATGAATGTAGTGTTTTCCAGGCTGAGATCTCGGCGATCCACGGAGCTGGTGGCCAGGAATGTAGCTGAAGGTGAGAAGGTAACTTTCTACGTCGACAGACACAATGTCAAATCGAGACTTGTTAGTGACTGTAGGAAGGCCCTCAACTTGCTTATGGAAAAGTATAGCGTCAGACTATGTCGGGTTCCAGGCCACATCAGTGTTGAGGGAAATGAAATTGCCGATGAGCTGCCAAGAATAGGGTCGGCTTTGGATGAGGGATTATCGGACAGATCGGTGAAATTACGGATAGGTCATTACTATAAGAAACTCAGTGATTGGGTAGAAAGCAAGACCAACAATTCATGGCGAAGTAGGGAGAATTGTAGAGTCTCGAGGGATTTTTGGCCAAAACTAGACTTAGGAAGATCTAAACTACTAGTGGACATGAATAGGAAGGCGATGCGAATCATGATCGTGCTGACTGGTCACTGCTCGGTCAGAGCAAGAACCAGCATTTGGGAGACTGGCACTTCAGATTTTTTTAGGATGTGCGGGGAACCAGAAACCATTGAACATATTATCTGTCATTGCTCGAAGCGGCAACGTCGTAGGCTTAGATGGCTGAGCAGACGTTTCCATGAAAGCATTAATGAAGTCGGAAAGTGTAAACTAGAGGACATCAGGGGCTTTATTATGGGAATTCGGTGGCTTAGTGATGGATAATAAGTTCAATTCTGGCTGCAAATGGGAGGGTGAATATTACTTTTTTATGGGCAACAGAGGGAATCACAGTGGACCCAATTAGGTCTCCGAGTGGAGGTGCGGTAAAGTACCACCCTTCCTAACATTACCTAACCTAACCTAGGGATTTCTAAACAAATTCGCGGTTCATAGCATCCAATGCTTTCTCATAATCTATAAATGTCATGTAAAGTGGTGCGTTTAGTTCGGCTGACTGTTCAATAAGCATTCTCATGGTGTTGATGTGGTCGACGCATGACCTGTTTGGATGAAATCCGACTTGTGTTCGACTTATTTGATTATCTAGTGGCTCAGCAATTCTATTTAAAATTACTTTGTTAAAAATTTTCATAACAGATGGCACCAATGAGATGCCTCGCCAGTTGCTACATTTCCGCCTGTCACCCTTTTTTGGTATCTTTATTATTATAGATTGCTTTCATTTACTTGGAAAAATTTCTTCAACCCAAATGCATCTAAATAATGATTATAGGAGTCTACTGAATGCCTATGGGTCTGCTTTAAAATACTCTGAAGGGATGCAGTCACATCCTGCAGCTTTGTCTGGTTTTAACATTGTGATGGCGTGCCGGATTTCAATTAAACTGGGAGGAACAGTGGTGATGCTTGTATTTGGACGAGATTGTCATAATGTTATATCCTCTGAGGGCTCTCGGTGTATAACGTTTAACGTTCTCTAAAAGTGTCTTTTCCATATTTCTACTTGTTCATTCCTATCTGTCACTATCGCACCTTCCTCATTTTCTACTGCCGTGATATTGCTTTCACGTTTTCCTGCTATATTCTTCGTGATTTTCATAAGAGGCGATATACCTCTGTTAGCTGCAAGTTGTGTTGAGGTACTCATATTATTGTAATAATTCTCCTTGTCCTGTTTGGCTCTTCTTTTTATTGCTATTAATAATGCATCATATCTTTTACCATAATCAACTTTCTTTACTGGATCGTTTTCAAAACGTCTTTCCTCAATTTTCTTCCATGTTTCTTCGGATAACCACTCCTTTTCTAGATTTTTTGTAGCCCAGTGTATCTCTGCAAATTGTATGCAATTGTGTTCTTAAATGGGACCACATATCTTCAGTATCAGTGTTATTGAGGGCTAATTTTGAGGGTCGGACGCACCCGATAAAAAACACAACTTATCGGTATGATTTTTTTGTATTTTTTTTACATAAAACCGAACCGATTTGTAATTTTTTATAGTTTTTTATTTGAAGTTAAAAAAACGTTTTAGTTTTTTTTTTACCTGCATTTACTTAAAAGTTTGCGAGGATTTTCTGTTTTTTTTAAGTAAAACTGAATTCCTGTAGTAATAGTAACTATAATTGAAATTCTTCCTATATTTGATTTACATATGTTTAAAGTTCATGCAGTCTATATACTTTTTTTTATAAATATATTTATTTATATGATCTTCAAAACTGACCTAGCAATAAGTATTTAAATCTTAAATCTAAATATTATAATGAAGCCCGACTAGTACCGGATATTAACTAAGTGACAGTAATTTAAAATACATAAATGTCGTTAAGCATAAAATTTATTATCAAGAAGTATCATTTGGATTACTGAGTGTTAAAGCCCTTGTGTTTCTCTTTTTTAAACGGTGTGTCCAGTAAAGTTCAATATATTACGAGCAAACGGATAAGGATGTGACTCGAGTTTTGTTAAATTTTTGCCTGCGTATTTTGCAATTTCTTCAGTCACTAGTGGCATATTTAAATCACGGTGTATATTTGAATTTTTGATGTACCATGGAGCCGATATTATCAAACGTAAAATTTTGCTTTGCCTTCGTTGGACTTTCTCAACATTTGAAGCTAAAGCAGTGCGTCATAGCTGAATTACATAGCACCACATTGGCTTCAAAAGCGAGTTGTATATTAAAAGTTTGCAGTTTAGGCTGAGTGTTGAATTTCTGCGAATCAGCTGATGTACCTGAGTTAATTTTACAGCCAAACCCACGATATCGAACGTTGTTGTTAGCAATAATTTTTAACGAAAAACAGTTGAGTTGGGACTCACTAAACTTGTTCAGCACGACAAGTCGATCGACAGTGAATGCGAACGATGACGTTACCATTTTCATACAAATTTGGTACCCACTATGGAAATTCAAAAGACAACAAATGTCAAAATCAGTCACTGGTTTTGTGCTTGTCTGAAAAACAAAAAAGTACACATAAATAATAACTGCCGTATTCAGAAAAAATTATGTTGATTTACGAAAGGTTTACAAACCAAATTTGGTATGGAAATAAATAAATAAATCAAAAATAAAAATATTAACTTTTTTTGCTTTTATATTATTTATTTTGCTAACAAACATACATTTTGGTCACATAATTCTTTTCTTTGAATTACCTACATACATACAAACATTTTTTTTTTTTAAATAGGACCAGCACTCAGGGGATAACCCCTACTCATGCAATGCATTGTGAAAGAACTAGAAAAAGTGCGATGCATTGGCCAATCGACCACAAAGGTATGTGCTCTGAATGGGGCACGTGTTGTACGTATAAATGTACGGGTCTCAGGAACAAGTTCCCTAATTTCATTGGAACACATTCCGTTGTAGTAACGATAGAACAATGAAATGCACCCCACATTGCGTTGATGCTTTAATGAATCAATAGAGTTTGATACCCTACTGTCACCGATGAACTTCTTCGCCCTCTCTTGTACGCGGTCGAGCAGCCCCAAAATAGACTTTGAAGCGCCGGCCCATACATGAGATTTGTATTCCATTTTCTGTCGGATATAAGTGGTATAAATAGTAAGGTGATCAGATGGGGTGAAATATCGTTTGCACCGTTTCAAAAAGCCGAGGCACTTGAATGCTTTTGCAATTTGAAAAATGTGTTCAGTCCAACGAACATCACACTGTATTTTCATGCCAAGAACATCAAGAGCATCTGATTCCTTAATATTTATACCCCCCATAATTACAGAGGCAGCAGCATTTTCGGTCATGCGTCTATGTTTAATCATAATGGGTCTTTCGGGCGTTAAAGTCGACCATGTTCGCATAACCCCATTCAGAAATTTTTTCTAAATCATAGTTTAAAATCTCATTCATTGTTTGACGCATGGACTCAACCTGCGGCAGACTAGGTCTATTGCTGAATGAGAAAGAATGGCAAATGCTGCTGTCGTCCGCGAAAGAGTAGATAGGGTTGAAAGTTTTACATAGAAGGTCGTTTATAAAGATGAGGAATAGTGTTGGCGAAAGAACGGAACCTTGCGGTACCCCTGAATTTAACTTGAACTCATTTGATCAGATCCCATCTATAACAACTCTTATAGTGCGATCCCTGTGGGAACTCGATAAGAATCGAGAGAAATTATCACCGACACCAATGGCAATACATTTTGACAAAAGTGTACCATGCCATACTCTATCAAACGCCTTGGAGATATCTAGAGCCACCACCTTACTTTCGCCAAAATGGTGGACTTAATTACACCATTTCTCCGAGAGGAGGGCTAGTAGGTCTCCCGTAGAGCGGCTTCTACGAAATCCATACTGCCGGTCGTTGAGTAAGCTTTTGGACTCCAAATACCTTACAAGATGGAAATTTATGTATGTATGTATGAATATGTATGCGTGCAATTTCTCTAACCAATTCTTCTAAAACACTCTCAATTAGGCACATTACTCATTCCACTTCAATAGATTGCTGGTTCCATTGGTGCTACTCCCGTTCATTCTTCATTAGACTCCGCTTGCATTATTTTAGGAGTATCTACACATTTCAACTGGTATACATATGTACATATTTATTTATATTTCACAAACAAAATATTAAAAATAACTTTTTAACTTTTTGTATTGTGTTATATTTATTATTGCTTTATTTTTATTATTAATTTGTACAAATTTTTTTTTCACATTTCACCAGTTCTCGTGATACCTTCATAGCGAACTGTCGATTAGCGGAATTTTGCTTACATACTTACCAAACAAGCAAAAAATTATACAAAAAAAATATTCGTAGTACATATTATTCGTAATAGGTACATACTGTCTTTAATAAATAAGCTTTATGCTTTGCTGATATTTTTACATAGTAAAAATAACAAAAACAAAAAAAAACCGCAAACAAAAAAAATTAAACAAATTGATATTGAGGAATACTATATATATGTGTACCTCTAAACAAATAAACAATCATAAATAACAAAAACAAAAAAGACCGCAAACAAAAAAAACACAAACGAATAACCCTTGAGGAATTCTTTGTATGAGTGCCTCAAATACAAAAAAATTTGAAGTGAGTTCTAACGGCAGAAATGCTTATTTTACTGTGAGTTCTGAAACTCTTAATGAAAAAAATATAAATAATAAATCTGATGAAAACCTTTTTTTAACGGCAAAGCCAATTTTTCGTCAGCGATCAACTTCGCTTTGTCCAATGCCAAATAGTAATGATGCATTAACATTACAGTTGCCTAGTACTTCTTCATACAAGCCAGTAATATCACCCCCTTCAGGCTCGTGTTCATCACTTAACAAAGTTATCATTACAGTTAACAGCGGCTCGAAACTCAAGGTACAAGTCGGAATGGACAGATATATAACCGTGGTAAAGCGTGGGCGAAGCCCGAATTCTTCAAAAATTTCATCTGCTCCCAAAATGTCTAGGGATAACAGCGCAGCCTCAACTAATCGCCAAAAACCGCTTTAAAATTTTGCAAGATGAGAACGACAAACCCGATGTATCCTCGAATAAAACATCCAAGCCGCCACCAATCTATTTGAGAGAGAAAAATTCAAATGCCCTTATTAAAAAATTAATTTCGGTCATTGGTGAGAATAAATTTCACATTGTCCCAATAAACTGTGGCAACATCGATGAAACGAAAATTCAAATTTATGACGAAAAAGATTTCCGCAAAATGGTTTTTGAATTTGAAAAAAATAAACCAAGCTTCTACACATACCAGCTTAAGAGTGCTAAAGGCCTGCAGATCGTATTGAAGGGCATAGATTCCTATGTTGTTCCTGAAGAAATAAAAGATGCACTCGTCCTCCAGGTATTTAAGGTAACAAATGTATCTAACATAATAAGCAGAGAAAAGGTACCCCAACCCTTATTTCGTGTTGAACTGGAGCCGAATGATATACAGTTGAAAAAAACGAGACTCATCCTATTTATAGCCTAAAATACCTTTTATACAGAAAAATCACAGTTGAAGAGCCACATAAGCGTTCAGGTCCCGTGCAGTGCCATAATTGCCACGAATATGGCCATACAAAAACATACTGCAATTTACCCTCTGTTTGTGTTGTGTGCGGCGAATTACGCGGCACTGCTAGTTGCAATAAGCCAAAAGATCAAAGTGATAAAAAATGCAGTAATTGTGGAGGTAATCACACCGCTAACTACAGAGGTTGTCCTGTGTACTCTTTCGTAAAGAAGACTATGGTGCAAAAACCTAAATTAGCTCCAGCTCAATCAGCAAACGCTTACTCTGCCACTTTTGCGCAAATGAGCCAACCAGTTACTTCCCGTGTATCGTATGCAGATGCTGCTAAGACAAATTCAATTCCCACACAAAATGTTTCCCCGCCAAATAATTCAAAAAATACTGACGCAAGCTTTAATTTTAATCGCCTTGAAGCTACTATTGAAAATCTGGTGCAAACTATCAACAATTTTACAACCAATATGACTAGCATGATGCAAGAAATGCTGCGAATGCAGAATACTCTGCTTCAAACATTAATTAATAAGCCATGAACACGTTAACAATATGTTTCTGGAACGCAAACGGCATTCGCCTTCATAAAAATGAACTTGAGCACTTCCTCACGGAAAAAAATATTAATATAATGTTAGTATCTGAGACTCATTTGACTTCGAGAAGTGTTTTTAAAATTTATGGCTACAGTATATATGATACAAAGGACCCTATAGGAAGGGCTTGCGGTGGATCAGCAATTCTAATAAAGTCAACCCTCAAGCACTATGTTCTTGATAACATTTGTGAAAAACACCTACAGCAACAAATATTGGCATTGAAAGTTTTTGTACAAATTTTGTTATATCATCAATTTACTCCCCTCCCAGATTTTCAATCACTGAGAATCAATATGAGGATTTCTACAAATCTCTTGGACCTTGTTTTGTAGCAGCTGGCGACTACAATGCTAAGCATACGTTCTGGGGTTCGCGTCTTATTACCCCAGAGGTCGAGCATTGTTCAACACTATTTCAAAAATGGGCTTGGATGTCATTTCGAGTGGGGAGCCCACTTATTGGCCTACTGACATAAAAAAAATTCCGGATGTTATAGATTTTGGCGTCATAAAAAATATCTCTAAGGATTTAATTCAAGTTCAAGCTTCTCTTGATCTCTCGTCCGATCACTCTCCGACGATCATTACAATTTGTAGTCCATTAAGAAGTAACTTACCTGACCCATATGTGAAGATGATCAATCGTGTTAATAGGCTGGGGTTCAAAAAATATCTCAGTAGTCATTGTACGGAAAACATTACGCTTAGAACATCCGATTATATTGAATCTAACATTGCCAATCTCAGCGAGAATATTAAACAGGCTGCTTAACATGCCACTATCTCACATCCGCAGACTGGGTTTAATAAAATTTATTCTACAGACATTGAACGTCTCGTACGTGAAAAAAGAAGAGCTAGAAGGGAATGGCAACAGCACAGATCACCACAAAATAAAATCAGATTTAAAGAGTGCACTAAACGACTCCAAGAGTTGCTTGCGTCTGAAAAAACTGCATCTCTTAAAAATTATCTGGAAGGTCTTGATGTCACACCAGCGTCTAATTACTCTTTGTGGCGCGCTGCTAGAAAGCTTAAAACACCCATTGAGTATAAGCCACCTCTACGCACATCTACCGGAAGTTGGGCAAGAAGCGATACTGAAAAAGGTAAAATATTTGCAGAGCACTTAAAATCCGTTTTTACGCCAAACATATGTACTGGTGTTGCTGATTTGCCGAATGTAGTCGCACTACCCCCTCAACACATAAAGTTTAAGACGCGTGATTTACAAAAATTAATTGCCGAACTCAACCCGAAGAAAGCTCCGGGTATTGATGGAATTAGTAACCAGATGCTGATGAACTTACCTCGTATTGCAATGAGAATCCTATTATTCATATTTAATGCCATTTTACGACTGGAGTATTATCCACACAGCTGGAAGCTTGCCAAGGTTAAAATGATTCCAAAGCCGGGCAAACATCTAACCAAGGCTGAGTCATATAGGTCAATAAGTTTACTATCAACTACGTCAAAGCTTTTCGAAAAACTGCTCAAAACAAAATTGTCCCCAATTCTAATTAGTAGTGGGTGCATACCAGACCATCAATTTGGTTTTAGGAGTCAGCATAGCACCATTGAACAAACTCACAGATTGGTTCAATTTATAAGAAGAACTTTTGAGGAAAAAAAGTATTGTTCTGTGCTCTTTATTGACGTTTCCCAGGCATTTGATAAAGTGTGGCATGAAGGCCTAATTATAAAATTGAAGACTTACTTACCTATAAACATTTTAAATCTTTTGGAAAGTTACATTATTTCCCGTAAGTTCACTGTTGTGGAAGGAGACTTTACGAGTAGGCCTGAAACTATTTCATCCGGTGTGCCACAGGGGAGCATACTGGGACCAGTTTTATATTTGATTTATACTTGTGATATGCCTGTGAGCAGTAGTATCCATACTTCCACATTTGCCGACGATACAGCCTTCCTTAGTATGCACGAAAACCTTGATGAGGCATCCCGCAAACTCCAGGAACACATTAGCCAGATGGAGCTTTGGTTAAACTTATGGAGAATTAAAGTCAATGAACAAAAGTGTGTCCATATAACGTTCACCCTAAGAAGAGATACTTGCTCCCCCATTCGGATTATCAATCAAGTTGTTCCTCAACATTCACATGTGAAATATCTTGGTATACACCTTGATCGACGACTTACATGGAGACACCACATTGACTCTAAGTTAACTCAAATTAAACTTAAATTAACTCAGGTACATTGGCTGATTGGTAGAAATTCAACACTTAGCCTATACTGCAAACTTTTAATATACAAGTCGCTTTTAAAGCCAATATGGTGTTACGGAGTTCAACTATGGGGTACTGCTTCAGCTTCAAATGTAGAGAAAATTCAACGAAGGCAAAATAAAATTTTACGCATGATAACATCGGCTCCATGGTACATCAAAAATTCAAATATACATCGCGATTTGAATATGCCACTAGTGACTGAAGAAATTGTAAAATACGCAGGCAAATATCTAACAAAACTCGAGTCACATCCTAATCCGCTTGCTCGTAATATTTTGAACTTTACTGGGCACATCCGCTTAAAAAAGAGAGATACACGGGCTCTAATATTCAACACTCAAGATGATGAAGCTGCTTGAAAACACTTTTTTCTTTTTGTTGCTTATCACTACTTATGTATTATTAATAACTATCACTAAGCTTATGTCCGACATTGGTCGGGCCTAATAATTTTTTTTATAGATTTAAGATTTGAATACTTATTGTTAGTTCATATTTGAAGATACAATAAATAAAAAAAATAACATGCATTAAAAAAAATAAAAAATATATCTAGGGATTTAATTCAAGTTCAAGCTTCTCTTGATCTAACGTCCGATCACTCACCGGCGATCATTACAATTTGTAGCCCATTAAGAAGTAATTTACCTGACCCATATGTGAAGATGAGCAATCGTGTTAATTGGCTGGGGTTCAAAAAATATCTCAGTAGTTATTGTACGGAAAACCTTGCGCTTAGAACACCCGATGATATTGAATCTAACATTGCCAATCCCAACGAGAATATTAAACAGGCTGCTGAACATGCCACTACCTCCCATCCGCAGACTGGGTTTAATAAAATTTATTTTACAGACATTAAATGTCTCGTACGTGAAAAAAGAAGAGGTAGAAGGGAATGGCAACAGCACAGATCACCGCAAAATAAAATTAGATTTAAAGAGTGCACTAAACGACTCCAAGATTTGCACGCATCTGAAAAACTGCATCTCTTAAAAATTTTCTGGATGGTCTTGATGTCACACCAGCATCTAATTACTCTTTGTGGCGTGCCGCTAGGAAGCTTAAAACAACCGTTGAGTTTAAGCCACTTCTACGCACAGCTACCGGAGGTTAGGCAAAAAGCGATTCTGAAAAAGGACACATATTTGCTGAGCATTTAAAATCCGTTTTTACGCCAAAGATATCGCACATTCAGTTCAATAGTGACATAACTCAAAAAACTCGTTTTTTGAGTTAATAATGCAGAATAATAATGCATTTCGTATTTTATCTTGAATACAAATTTCATATAAATAGCTTGTACTATCACCTCCTGAGAGAAGAATATTTGTTCATGACTTCATAGAGTTGTGTGTAAATTGAAATCTTTAAACGTGTTTTCTGCAAAACTATTTTTTTTTGAGTTATGGCACTATTGAACTGGATGTGCGATATGTACTGGTGTTGCTGATTTGCCGAGTGTAGTCGCTCTACCTCCTCTACACATAAAGTTTAAGAGGCGTGATTTACAAAAAGTAATTGCCGAACTCAACCCGAAGAAAGCTCCGGGTATTCATGGAATTAGTAACCAGATGCTGATTAAGTTGCCTCGTATTGCAATGAGAATCCTCTTACTAATTTTTAATGCCATTTCACGACTGGAGTATTATCCACACAGCTGGAAGCTTGCCAAGGTTAAAATGATTCCAAAGCCGGGCAAAGATATAACCAAGGCTTAGTCATATAGGCCAATAAGTCTACTATCAACAATGTCAAAGCTTTTCGAAAAACTGTTTAAGACAAAATTGGTCTCAATTCTAATTAGTACTGCGTGTATACCGGACCATCAATTTGGTTTTAGAAGTCAGCATAGCACCATTGAACAAACTCATAGATTGGTTAAATTTATAAGAAGAACTTTTGAAGAAAAAAAGTATTGTTCTGCGCTGTTAATTGACGTTTGTCAGGCATTCGATAAAGTTTGGCATGAAGGCCTATTTTTAAAATTGAAGACTTACCAACCAATAAACATTTTAAATCTTTTGGAAAGTTACAGTATTTCCCGTAACTTCGCTGTTGTGGAAGGAGACTTTACGAGTATGCCTAACTATTGCATCCGGTGTACCAGTTTTATATTTGATTTATACTTGTGATATGCCTGTGAGCAGTAACATCCATACTTCCACATTTGCCAACGATAAAGCCTGCCTTAGTATGCATGAAAACCCTGATGAGGCATCCCGCAAACTGCAGGAACACATTAACCAGATGGAGCTATAGTTAAACTAATGGAGAATTAAGGTAAATGAACAAAAGTGTGTTCAAAAAACATTTACCTTACGAAGAGATACTTGTTCCCCAATTCGGATTAACAATCAAGTTGTTCCTCAACATTCACTTGTGAAATATCTTGGTATACACATTGATCGACGACTTACATGGAAACACCACATTGATTCTAAGCTATCATAAATGAAACTTAAATTAACTCAGGTACATTTGCTGATTAGTAGAAATTCAACACTCAGCCTAGACTGCAAAATTTTAATATACAAGTCGCTTTTAAAGCCAATATGGTGCTACGGAACTCAGCTAAGGGGCACTGCTTCAGCTTCAAATGTAGAGAAAATCCAACGAAGGCAAAACAAAACTTTACGTACTTCGACCGGAGGCTGGGAAAAAAGTGAGCGATAGTGAGAAAGGTAACTTATTTGCTGAGCATTTAAAATCTGTATTCACTCCCAATTCATGTACGGGTGCTGCTGATTTACCGAGTGTAGTTTCTCTACCCTCTCGTCACTTAAGGTTTAAGATGCCTGAAGTACAAAAAATAATTTCTGAACTCAACCCGAAGAAAGCTCCAGGTATTGATGGCATTAGTAACAAAATGTTGATGAACTTGCCTTGTATTGCAATAAGAATCCTGCAATTTATTTTTAATTCCATTTTAAGAATGCAGTATTTTCCAGATAACTGGAAACTTGCCAAGATGAGAATTATTTCTAAGCCGGGCAAAGATCTTACCAAAGCTGAGTCATATAGGCCTATAAGCTTAACATTCTCAAAGCTTTTTGAGAAGCTGGTCATGACTAAATTGTCCAAAATTTTAGCTGATAATGGGTGCATCCTGGACCACCAATTTGGTTTTAGAAGTCAGCATAGCACCATTGAGCAAACGCATAGATTGGTCCAAGTTGCAAGAAGAACATTTGAAAAGAAGAAGTATTGTTCTGCTCTGTTCCTTAATGTTTCTCAGGAGTTTGATAAAGTATGGCACGAAGTCCTAGTTGTAAAATTAAAGACATATCTGCCAATAAACATACAAATTCTTTTGGAAAGTTATATAATTGATATTTCACTGTCGTGGAAGGCGAGTTAACAAGTGTGCCCGAATCTATATCGTCCGATGTGCCACAGGGTAGTATTCTGGGGCCAGTCTTGTATTTTAATATATACTTGTGATATGCCTGTGAGCAGTAATATCCACATTTCTGCATTTGCTGATGAAACAGCCTGTATGAGTATTCACGAAAACCCTGATGAGGCAACTCACAATCTCCAGGAATATATTACCCAGCTGGAAGCATGGTTGAACCTATGGAGAATTAAAGTAAATGAACTAAAGTGTGTCCTTATAACGTTTACCCCAAGAAAAAGTTCCCCCATTCGAACAATCAAAATATTCCCCAACTTTCTCAAGTGAATAACTTGGTATACACCTTGATCGAAGGTTTACGTGGAAACATCATATTGACTCTAAACTTACTCAAATGAAACTTAAATTATCTCAAATATATTGGTTAATTGGCAGAAATTCAACACTCAGCCTTGAATGTAAACTTTTGATACACAAGCCGCTTTTGAGGCCAATATGATTGTACGGAATTCAGCTATGGGGCACTGCTTCAGCTTCAAATGTTGAGAAAATCCAATGAAGTCAAAACAAAATTTTACGTTTGATAACATCGGCTCCATGGTACATAAAAAAAATATGCCACTAAAGACTGAAGAGTGACATCTTAATCCACTTGCACGTAATATCTTGAACTTTACTGGACACATCCGCTTAAAAAAGAGGGACACAAGGGGTCTTATACTCAGCAATCCAAATTATACTTCTTGAAAATAATTTTTGTGCTTAATACAACATTTATGTATTTTTAATTACTGTCACTAAGTTTATGTTCGATACTGGTCGGGCTTCATTATTATATTTAGATTTAAGATTTGATTACTTTTTGTATGTATATATATATGTATGTATGTATATATGTATGTATGTATATATCATCATTGTATGTATATATTATCACTACAGATAACAGCGGCTCGAAACTCAAGGTACAAGTCGGAATGGACAGATATATAACCGTGGTAAAGCGTGGGCGAAGCCCGAATTCTTCAAAAATTTCTTCTGCTCCAAAAATGTCTAGGGATAACAGCGCAGCCTCAACTAATCGCCAAAACCGCTTTAAAATTTTGCGAGATGAGAACGACAAACCCGATGTATCCTCGAATAAAACATCCAAGCCGCCACCACTCTATTTGAGAGAGAAAACTTCAAATGCCCTTATTAAAAAATTAATTTCGGTCATTGGTGAGAATAAATTTCACATTGTACCAATAAAACGTAGCAACATCGATGAAACTAAAGTTCAAATTTATGACGAAAAAGATTTCCGCAAAATGGTTGCTGAATTTGAAAAAAATAAAACAAGCTTCTACACATACCAGCTTAAGAGCGCTAAAGGCATGCAGATCGTATTGAAGGGCATAGATTCTTATGTTGTTCCCGAAGAAATAAAAGATGCACTCGTCCTCCAGGGGTTTAAGGTAAAAAATGTATCTAACATAATAAGCAGAGAAAAGGTACCCCAACCCTTATTTCGTGTTGAACTGGAGCCGAATGATATACAGTTGAAAAAAACGAGACTCATCCTATTTATAGCCCAAAATACCTTTTATACAGAAAAATCACAGTCGAAGAGCCACACAAGCTTTCAGGTCCCGTGCAGTGCCATAATTGCCAAGAATATGGTCATACAAAAACTTACTGCAATTTACCTACTGTTTGTGTTGTGTGCGGCGAATTACACGGCACTGCTAGTTGTACTAAACCAAAAGATCAAGCGGAAAAAAATGCAGTAATTGTGGAGGTAATCACACCGCTAACTACAGAGGTTGTCCTGTGTACTCTTTCGTAAAAAAGACTATGGTGCAAGAACCTAAATTAGCTCCAGTTCAAACAACAAACGCTTCCTCAGCCACTTTTGCGCAAATTAGCCAACCAGTTACTTCCCGTGTATCGTATGCAGATGCTGCTAAGACCAATTCAATTCCCACACAAAATATTTCCCCACTAAATAATTCTAATAATGTTCTCGTTGAACCTTCATAGTGAAGAGACATTAAAGCGGATTTTTTTTTACATACATACAAACGAAACAAATATAAAAAACAACAAAATCAAAAATCATACAAAAAATATTCGTAATACATATTCACCTTGATAAATAAGCTTATTGGCTTTACTAATATTTTTTACATAGCAAGAAATAGCAAAAACAAAAAAAAAACCGTAAACACAAACAAAGTTCCCTTGAGGAATAATACTCTGTATGAGTACCTCAAAGGAAAAAAATTTTGAAGTGAGTTCTAACGGCAGAAATGCTTATTTTACTGTGAGTTCTGAAACTCTTAATGAAAAAAATATAAATAATAAATCTGATGAAAATCTTTTTTTAACGGCAAAGCCAATTTTTCGTCAGCGATCAACTTCGCTTTGTCCAATGCCAACTAGTGAATCGTTAACATTACCATTGCCTAGTACTTCTTCATTTAAGTCTGCGATATCAACCGCATCGGGCTCGCCCTCATCACTAAACCAAGTTATCACTACAGATAACAGTAGCTCAAAACCCAAGGTACAAGTGGGAATGGACAGATATATAACAGTGGTAAAGCGTGGGCGAAGCCCAAATTCTTCAAAAATTTCATCTGCTCCAAAGATGTCTAGGGATAACAGCGCATCATCTACCAATCGTCAAAATCGTTTTTCATTATTGCAAGACACCGACGACAAGCCCTCTACATCATCGCAAAAGTCTTTTAAGCCACCACCTATTTATCTGAGAGAAAAAAATTCTAACGCGCTTATAAAAAAACTACTGTCGACCATTGGTGAAAATACTTTTCACATCATTCCAATTAAACGAGGTAATATTGATGAAACTAAAATCCAAATATATAATGAAAAAGATTTCCGAAAAATTGTTAGTGAATTCGAAAAAAATAAAACAAATTTTTACACATACCAACTTAAGAGTGCTAAAGGCCTACAGATAGTATTAAAGGGCATAGATTCATATGTTGAACCCGAAGAAGTAAAATGTGCACTTGTCGACCAAGGATTCAAGGTAAAAAATGTTACCAACATATTTAATAGAGAAAAGGTCCCCCAACCCCTATTTCGGGTTGAACTGGAGCCGAACGACATACAATTGAAAAAAAATGAAGCCCATCCAGTTTATAACGTAAAGTATCTCTTACATCGAAAAATCACAGTTGAAGAGCCACGTAAGCGTTCAGGTCCCGTACAGTGCCATAATTGCCAAGAATATGGCCATACGAAAACTTACTGCAAGTTACCTACAGTGTGTGTTATCTGCGGTGAATTGCATGGTACTGCTAGCTGCACTAAGCCAAAAGATCAAGCAGAAAAAAAATGTAGTAATTGTGGAGGTAATCACACAGCTAACTATAGAGGGTGCCCTGTATTTTCTTTCGTTAAACAGGCTATGGGTCAAAAACCCAAGCTAACTCCAGCTCTACAAGTAAACGCGAACTCCGACACTTTTGCTCAAATCAGCCAACCAGTTACTTCACGTGTATCGTATGCTGATGCTGCTAAGACTAGTTCAATTCCCACGCAAAATGTTCCACCGCCAAATAATTCAACGAATTCAAACTCAAGCTTTAACTTTAGTCGCCTTGAAGCTACTATTGAGAATCTGGTGCTAACTATAAACAACTTTACTACAAATATGACAAGTATGATGCAAGAAATGCTGCGAATGCAGAATACACTGCTTCAAGCATTAGTTAATAAACCATGAACATGTTAAAAATATGTTTCTGGAACGCAAACGGCATTCGCCAACATAAAAATGAACTTGAGCACTTCCTCATGGAAAAAAATATTGATATAATGTTGGTTTCTGAGACTCATTTGACCTCAAGAAGCTTATTTAAAATAAATGGTTACACTTTATATGATACAAAGGACCCGAGAGAGAGAGCATGTGGTGGATCAGCAATTCTGATTAAGTCAAGACTCAAGCACTATGTCCTTGACAACGTTAGTGAAGAATATTTGCAAGCAACGAATATTTTCGTAGAAAATTTTTGTGCGAATTTCGTGATATCATCAATTTACTCACCTCCCAGATTTTCAGTTACCGAAGATCAGTATGAGAAGTTCTACAAATCGCTTGGATCTTGTTTCGTGGCAGCTGGTGACTACAATGCAAAACATACGTACTGGGGATCGCGTCTTGTTACACCTAGAGGTCGAGCCTTGTTCAATACAATTTCAAAAATGGGCTTAGATGTCATTTCGAGTGGGGAGCCTACTCACTGGCCTACTGACGTAAGAAAAATTCCAGATGTTATAGATTTTGCCGTCACGAAAAATATTCATAGGGACTTAATTCATGTAGAGGCCTCTCTAGATCTGTCCTCCGATCACTCTCCAACAATAGTTACAATTTTCAACCCACTAAGGAGTGATTTAACTAACTCATATGTGAAGATGATTAATGGAATCAACTGGCTGGCATTCAAAAAATATCTTAGTAGTCACTGCGTAGAAAACATTCAGCTTAGATCATGCGATGATATTGAATTTAACATTGCCAATCTTAACGAAAATATTAAACAGGCTGCTGAACACGCCACTACCTCCTATCCGCAGACCGGCTTTAACAGAATTTATTCTACGGAAATTGAACGTCTTGTATGTGAAAAAAGGAGAGCTAGAAGAGAATGGCAACAACACAGATCACCCCTAAATAAAATCAGACTTAAAGAATGTACTAAACGACTCAAAGAGCTGCTATCGTCGGAAAAAACTGCACTACTGGAAAAGTATTTAGAAGGTCTTGATGTAACGTCCGCATCTAATTACTCTTTATGGCGCGCTACTAGAAATCTTAAACGACCCGTTGATCTTAAATCACCATTGCGTACTGCGACCGGAGGCTGGGCAAGAAGTGATAGTGAGAAAGGTAACTTATTTTCTGAGCATTTAAAATCTGTATTCACTCCCAATTCATGTACGGGTGCTGCTGATTTACCGAGTGTAGTTTCTCTACCCCCTCGTCCCTTAAGGTTTAAGATGCGTGAAGTACAAAAAGTAATTGCTGAACTCAACCCGAAGAAATCTCCAGGTATTGATGGCATTAGTAACAAAATGCTCATGAACTTGCCTCATATTGCAATAAGAATCCTGCTATTTATTTTTAATGCTATTTTAAGAATGCAGTATTTTCCACATAACTGGAAACTTGCCAAGATCAAAATGATTCCAAAGGCGGGCAAAGATCTTACCAAGACTGATTCATATAGGCCTATAAGCTTACTATCTACAATCTCAAAGCTTTTTGAAAAGCTGCTCATGACTAAATTGTCAAAAATTTTAACTGATAATGGGTGCATCCCGGACCATCAATTTGGCTTTAGAAGTCAGCACAGCACGATTGAACAAACGCATAGACTGGTCCAAGTTGTAAGGAGAACATTTGAAGAAAAGAAGTATTGTTCCGCTCTCTTTATTGATGTTTCTCAGGCGTTTGATAAAGTATGGCAGGAAGGCCTAGTTTTAAAATTGAAGACATATCTGCCAATAAACATTCAAAAGCTTTTGGAAAGTTATATTATTGATAGGAAGTTCACTGTTATGGAAGGAGAGTTCACGAGTGTGCCCGAATCTATATCTTCTGGTGTGCCCCAGGGTAGTATCCTGGGTCCTGTCTTGTATTTAATATATACTTGTGATATGCCTGTGAGCAATAATATCCATATTTCTACTTTTGCCGATGATACAGCCTGTATGAGTGTGCACGAAAACTCTTATGAGGCATCCCGCAATCTCCAGGAACATATCACTCAGCTGGAAATATGGTTGAACTTATGGAGAATTAAAGTCAATGAACAAAAGTGTGTCCATATAACGTTCACCCTAAGAAGAGATACTTGCTCCCCCATTCGAATCAACAATCAAAATATTCCTCAACATTCCCAAGTGAAATACCTTGGTATACACCTTGATCGAAGACTTACATGGAAACATCATATTGACTCTAAGTTAACTCAGATGAAACTTAAGTTAACTCAAATATATTGGTTGATTGGCAGAAACTCAACACTCAGCTTAGACTGCAAACTTTTACTATACAAGTCGCTTTTGAAGCCAATATGGTGCTACGGAATTCAGTTATGGGGCACTGCTTCAGCTTCCAATGTCGAGAGAATCCAACGAAGGCAAAACAAAATTTTACGGTTAATAACATCGGCTCCATGGTATATCCAAAATTCTATTATACATCGTGATTTAAATATGCCACTAGTGACTGAAGAAATTGCAAAATACGCAGGCAAATATTTAACAAAACTCGAATCACATCCTAATCCGCTTGCTCGTAATATTTTGAACTTTACTGGACACATCCGATTAAAAAAGAGGGACACACAGGCTCTTATACCTAACACTCCAGATGGGACTACTTGAAAATACTTTCCCCCCCCCCCCCTTTTTTTTATTATTACTACTAATGTATTATTTATAACTATCACTAAGTTTATGTCCGACACTGGTCGGGCCTAATAATTTTTTTTTTATAGATTTAAGATTTGAATACTTATTGTTAGTTCATATATGAAGATCCAATAAATAAATACATGCATTACAAAAAAAAAAAAAAAAAAAACTAAATAATTCAACAAATACAAACTCAAATTTTAATTTTAATCGACTATTGAAAATCTTGTGCAAACTATCAACAACTTTACAACAAATATGACTAACATGATGCAAGGAATGCTACGAATGCAGAATACACTGCTTCAAGCATTAATTAACAAGCCATGAACACGTTAAAACTATGTTTCTGGAACGCAAACGGCAACAGCACAGATCACCCCAAAATAAAATTAGATTTAAAGAGTGCACGAAACGACTCCAAGAGTTGCTTGCATCTGAGAAAACTACATCTTTTAAAAATTATCTGGAAGGTCTTGATATCACACCAGCATCTAATTTCTCTTTGTGGCGCGCTGCTAGAAAGCTTAAAAACCCCGTTGAGTTTAAACCACCTCTGCGCACTTCGACCGGTGATTGGGCAGGAAGCGATACTGAAAAAGGTAAAATATTTGCTGAGCATTTAAAATCCGTATTTACCCCAAATACATGTACTGGTGTTGCTGATTTGCCGAGTGTAGTTGGTCTTCCCCCTCGACCCTTAAAGTTTAAGATGCGTGATGTACATAAACTAATTGCTGAGCTTAACCCGAAGAAAGCTCCAGGTATGGATGGAATTAGTAATAAGATGCTGATGAATCTGCCTCGCACTGCAACTAGAATCTTACTATTTATTTTTAATGCCATATTACGACTAGAGTATTATCCACACAGCTGCAAGCTTGCCAAGGTCAAAATGATTCCAAAGCCGGGCAAAGATCTTACTAAAGCTGAGTCTTACAGGCCAATAAGTTTACTATCAACAATATCAAAGCTTTTCGAAAAGCTGCTCATGACAAAATTATCCCCAATTCTAAGTGATAGTGGGTGCATACCGGACCATCAATTTGGTTTTAGAAGTCAGCATAGTACCATTGAACAAACGCATAGATTGGTTCAAGTTATAAGAAGAACATTTGAAGAAAAGAAGTATTGTTCTACTCTCCTTATTATTATCCTCTCACAATCGCGCGATCTGCCAAATATGACATGTGTGCTAAAAAAAATGTGGTGTGTGGACTAAAAATGCCACTGCACGACAGATTTTTTTACAAGTCGTGCGATTTTGGAAATATTTATGAAAAATTTTATAAAATGATATATTCCATACGATCAGAGTTGTTTTTATTGTCAGAAAGCTGAGAATGTTGTTTTCGCATCACATTTGTATGATAGTGTGGGACCTAAAATACATTTCGAAACGATTTTATAAATTCGGTCAAACTTCTGCAAGATTTCCTTGTGAATGAATTGTGCGATCGTGTAGTGCATACTATTCGTAGTGCATACTATTCGTAATACATACTGACTTTGATAAATAAGCTTTATTTTCTTGTTCATAGTTCCTTAAATACAAAAAGTTTGTGAAGTGAGTTCTGACGGCAGAAATGCTTATTTTACTGTGAGTTCTGAAACTCTTAATGAAATCAATAAAAAAAATTGATGATAGTCGTAATGTGAGTTCAGGAGTTCTTAATGAAAACAATAAAAATAAAAAATCTGGTGATAGTATTTTTCTAACGGAAAAAACCAATTTTGCCCAATGCCAACTAGTGATTTGCTAACATTTGAGATGCGTGGTACTTCTTCATTTAAGTCAGCGATACCATCCGCTTCTGGTTCGTGTTCATCATTTAACCAAGTTAACACTCTATATAACCGTTCTCAAAAATCTAAAGTTCAAGTCGGAATGGACAGATATATCACAGTTGTAAAGCGAGGGCGAAGCCCAAATTCTTCAAAAATCTAATCGGTTCCCAAGATATCCAGGGATAACGACGCCGCATCAATTAATCGTAATAATAGTTTTTCAGTATTGCAGACTAATATGACCACCCGCTATTAAAAAATTAGTATCGACCATTGGCGAGAACGCATTTAACGTTATTCCAATAAAACGTGGTAAAAGTGACGAAACTAAAATTTAAACATACGAAGAAAAAGATTTCCGGAAAATAGTAAGAGAATTCCAAAAAAATAAAACAAGTTTTTATACGTACTAGAGTTGTAAATGTATTGAGTATTTGGGATTTGAGTACTCATTACCAGGTGTATTTTTGAGTACTCGATATTCAAAAGAGCTACTCAATACTTTCAGAGTTGCTATTTTCAGACAGCACAAAAGAGGCAAATGTGAAATGCAAACAAAAAACACTAATACACCCAAAGCTGTGTATACGTATATATTTTTATGCCAGATGAATTAGTCTCGCGTGTTTTGGAAAGTCCCAGTTTACACTATGCAAGTCTTATTGCCAAGCTGATTAGTTTGATGGAGAGACACGAGGGGAACAGAAAGGTTTTTCCCCTCGTCTCCCTCTCCTAACAAACTAATCAGCTTGTCAATAAGACTTGCATATTGTAAACTAGGACAAAGATTAAAATTTATGCCGCTTAAAGATTAAACCAGTGTGTGAAAGGCCATAGAGAAAAATTTAAATTGATAAAAATAACGATTGTTAAGAATAAAAATGTCGAAAAAAGAAGCGTCCTGTGGCTTCATTTTACTAAAGTAATAATAAATCGCCGGCCAAGTTCACAGTCACCGGAGAAGACTCTTAAAGTTTCAAAATGTTAAAAAACTGTTCTCGTGGTACCTTCATAGCGAACAGTCGATTAGCGGAATTTTTCTTACTTACAAAAAAATTAAACAAACAAAAAATATTCGTAGTACATATTATTCGTAATAGGTACATACTGTCCTTAATAAATAAGCTTTATGCTTTGCTGTTATTTTTACATAGTAAAAATAACAAAAACAAAAAAAACCGCAAGCAAAAAAAATTAAACAAATTGATATTGAGGAATACTATATATATGTGTACCTCTAAACAAATAAACAATCATAAATAACAAAAACAAAAAAAGACCGCAAACATAAAAAAACACAAACGAATATCCCTTGAGGAATTCTTTGTATGAGTGCCTCAAATACAAAAAAATTTGAAGTGAGTTCTAACGGCAGAAATGCTTATTTTACTGTGAGTTCTGAAACTCTTAATGAAAAAAATATAAATAATAAATCTGATGAAAACCTTTTTTTACCGGCAAAGCCAATTTTTCGTCAGCGATCAACTTCGCTTTGTCCAATGCCAAATAGTAATGATGCATTAACATTACAGTTGCCTAGTACTTCTTCATATAAGCCAGTAATATCATCCCCTTCAGGCTCGTGTTCATCACTTAACAAAGTTATCACTACAGATAACAGCGGCTCGAAACTCAAGGTACAAGTCGGAATGGACAGATATATAACCGTGGTAAAGCGTGGGCGAAGCCCGAATTCTTCAAAAATTTCCTCTGCTCCCAAAATGTCTAGGGATAACAGCGCAGCGTCAACTAATCGCCAAAATCGCTTCGAAATTTTGCAAGATGACAACGACAAACCCGAGGTATCCTCGAATAAAATATCCAAGCCGCCACCAATCTATTTGAGACAAAAAAATTCAAATGCCCTTATTAAAAAATTAATTTCGGTCATTGGTGAGAATAAATTTCACATTGTTCCAATAAAACGTGGAAACATAGATGAAACTAAAGTCCAAATTTATGACGAAAAAGATTTCCGCAAAATGGTTGCTGAATTTGAAAAAAATAAAACAAGCTTCTACACATACCAGCTAAAGAGCGCTAAAGGCATGCAGATCGTATTGAAGGGCATAGATTCTTATGTTGTTCCCGAAGAAATAAAAGATGCACTCGTCCTCCAGGGGTTTAAGGTAAAAAATGCGTCCAATATAATAAACAGAGAGAAGATTCCCCAACCCCTATTTCGTGTTGAACTTGAGCCTAATGATATAAAATTGAAAAAAAAATGAGACGCATCCAATTTATAATTTGAAATACCTCTTGTACCGAAAAATCACAGTTGAAGAGCCACATAAGCGTTCAGGTCCTGTACAATGCCATAATTGCCAAGAATATGGCCATACAAAAACATACTGCAATTTACCCTCTGTTTGTGTTGTGTGCGGCGAATTACACGGCACTGCTAGTTGCAATAAGCCAAAAGATCAAATTGATAAAAAATGCAGTAATTGTGGAGGTAATCACACCGCTAACTACAGAGGTTGTCCTGTGTACTCTTTCGTAAAGAAGACTATGGTGCAAAAACCTAAATTAGCTCCAGCTCAATCAGCAAACGCCTACTCTGCCACTTTTGCGCAAATGAGCCAACCAGTTACTTCCCGTGTATCGTATGCAGATGCTGCTAAGTCAAATTCAATTCCCACACAAAATGTTTCCCCGCCAAATAATTCAAAAAATACTGACGCAAGCTTTAATTTTAATCGCCTTGAAGCTACTATTGAAAATCTGGTGCAAACTATAAACAATTTTACAACAAATATGACTAGCATGATGCAAGAAATGCTGCGAATGCAGAATACTCTGCTTCAAGCATTAATTAATAAGCCATGAACACGTTAACAATATGTTTCTGGAACGCAAACGGCATTCGCCAACATAAAAATGAACTTGAGCACTTCCTCACGGAAAAAAATATTAATGTAATGTTAGTATCTGAGACTCATTTGACTTCGAGAAGTCTTTTTAAAATTTATGGCTACACTATATATGATACAAAGGACCCTAGAGGAAGGGCTTGCGGTGGATCAGCAATTCTAATAAAGTCAAGACTCAAGCACTATGTTCTTGATAACATTTGTGAAGAACACCTACAAGCAACAAATATTGGCATTGAAAGTTTTTGTACAAATTTTGTTATATCATCAATTCACTCCCCTCCCAGATTTTCAATCACTGAGAATCAATATGAGGATTTCTACAAATCTCTTGGACCTTGTTTTGTAGCTGCTGGCGACTACAATGCTAAGCATACGTTCTGGGGTTCGCGTCTTATTACCCCCAGAGGTCGAGCATTGTTCAACACCATTTCAAAAATGGGCTTGGATGTCATTTCGAGTGGGGAGCCCACTTATTGGCCTACTGACATACAAAAAATTCCGGATATTATAGATTTTGGCGTCATAAAAAATATCTCTAGGGACTTAATTCAAGTTCAAGCTTCTCTTGATCTTTCGTCCGATCACTCTCCGACGATCATTACAATTTGTAGTCCCTTAAGAAGTAACTTACCTGACCCATATGTGAAGATGATCAATCGTGTTAATTGGCTGGGGTTCAAAAAATATCTCAGTAGTCATTGTACGGAAAACATTACGCTTAGAACATCCGATGATATTGAATCTAACATTGCCAATCTCAGCGAGAATATTAAACAGGCTGCTGAACATGCCATTATCTCCCATCCGCAGACTGGGTTTAATAAAATTTATTCTACAGACATTGAACGTCTCGTACGTGAAAAAAGAAGAGCTAGAAGGGAATGGCAACAGCACAGATCACCACAAAATAAAATCAGATTTAAAGAGTGCACTAAACGACTCCAAGAGTTGCTTGCGTCTGAAAAAACTGCATCTCTTAAAAATTATCTGGAAGGTCTTGATGTCACACCAGCGTCTAATTACTCTTTGTGGCGCGCTGCTAGAAAGCTTAAAACACCCATTGAGTATAAGCCACCTCTACGCACATCTACCGGAAGTTGGGCAAGAAGCGATACTGAAAAAGGTAAAATATTTGCTGAGCACTTAAAATCCGTTTTTACGCCAAACATATATACTGGTGTTGCTGATTTGCCGAATGTAGTCGCTCTACCCCCTCAACACATAAAGTTTAAGACGCGTGATTTACAAAAATTAATTGCCGAACTCAACCCGAAGAAAGCTCCGGGTATTGATGGAATTAGTAACCAGATGCTTATGAACTTGCCTCGTATTGCAATGAGAATCCTATTATTCATATTTAATGCCATTTTACGACTGGAGTATTATCCACACAGCTGGAAGCTTGCCAAGGTTAAAATGATTCCAAAGCCGGGCAAAGATCTAACCAAGGCTGAGTCATATAGGCCAATAAGTCTACTACCAACTATGTCAAAGCTTTTCGAAAAACTGCTCAAAACAAAATTGTCCCCAATTCTAATTAGTAGTGGGTGCATACCAGACCATCAATTTGGTTTTAGAAGTCAGCATAGCACCATTGAACAAACTCACAGACTGGTTCAATTTATAAGAAGAACTTTTGAGGAAAAAAAGTATTGTTCTGCGCTCTTTATTGACGTTTCCCAGGCATTTGATAAAGTGTGGCATGAAGGCCTAATTTTAAAATTGAAGACTTACTTACCAATAAACATTTTAAATATTTTGGAAAGTTGCATTATTTCCCGTAAGTTCACTGTTGTGGAAGGAGACTTTACGAGTAGGCCTGAAACTATTTCATCCGGTGTGCCACAGGGGAGCATACTGGGACCAGTTTTATACTTGATTTATACTTGCGATATGCCTGTGAGCAGTAGTATCCATACTTCCACATTTGCCGACGATACAGCCTGCCTTAGTATGCACGAAAACCCTGATGAGGCATCCCGCAAACTCCAGGAACACATTAGCCAGATGGAGCTTTGGTTAAACTTATGGAGAATTAAAGTCAACGAACAAAAGTGTGTCCATATAACGTTCACCCTAAGAAGAGATACTTGCTCCCCCATTCGGATTAACAATCAAGTTGTTCCTCAACATTCACATGTGAAATATCTTGGTATACACCTTGATCGACGACTTACATTGAAACATCACATTCACTCTAAGTTAACTCAAATGAAACTTAAATTAACTCAGGTACATTGGCTGATTGGTAGAAATTCAACACTTAGCCTAGACTGCAAACTTTTAATATACAAGTCGCTTTTAAAGCCAATATGGTGTTACGGAATTCAACTATGGGGCACTGCTTCAGCTTCAAATGTAGAGAAAATTCAACGAAGGCAAAATAAAATTTTACGCATGATAACATCGGCTCCATGGTACATCAAAAATTCAAATATACATCGCGATTTGAATATGCCACTAGTGACTGAAGAAATTGTAAAATACGCAGGCAAATATCTAACAAAACTCGAGTCACATCCTAATCCGCTTGCTCGTAATATTTTGAACTTTACTGGGCACATCCGCTTAAAAAAGAGAGATACACGGGCTCTAATATTCAACACTCTAGATGATGAAGCTGCTTGAAAACACTTTTTTTCTTTTTGTTGCTTATCACTACTTATGTATTATTAATAACTATCACTAAGCTTATGTCCGACATTGGTCGGGCCTAATAATTTTTTTATAGACTTAAGATTTGAATACTTATTGTTAGTTCATATTTGAAGATACAATAAATAAAAAAACATGCATTAAAAAAAAAAAAAAAAAGTTAAAAAACTATTTTCCTGCATTTCAACAAAGATTGTGGTGTTAAAATGTATGTGACAAAAATTAAAATATGCTGCTGACAATAAAATGCATACCTTTCGCAAATGGATTTATAATGTTTGAGAAACACTGCAATTTCATTTATTTACATAATCTATATATATAAAAATAAGTTGCATTGTGTTAGTAATTGATGTTCTCTGGAATGCGTGAACCGATTTTGATTCTGCAAAGGTTATATGAAAGGTGACGTCAATACCAAGGTTTTTATGTACAGACAGTCTCTGTATGTGAATTGGTTCATGAGTTATATTTTAGTGAACACTGCATTCATTTCGAAATATTTGAGTTAATATTTTGAAAAACTGAAATACAATTCGTTTTTAAATTCATTACAATTCAATTTTAGTCAAACCATTTATATACTTAGCTATTGTAAACCACAACTTCGGGGATCTATGAAATAAATTACATATAAACACACCACTAAAAACTTAAATATTTAAATACACTATGCACAGCAATGAGCTTTCTTATATGTTAACGGATATTCCAAACATTAAATCAAACATATATACATGTAATGCTGCAATGGACTTTTTCTCCAAGGTCGCTAGCTTTTGAGTACATGCTAGGACTGACATTTAACGATCAGCTGATCTATTTATATTCTTAATAATTGCATTATTCAACTAACATATGTATGTATTTCAATTTTTGAATTTTGCGAATAAATAAAATTTCAATGACTTCATATCTACATGTAGCTACATTTTTTAATACAATATGGTACGTACGCGCAGTAATTTGGGGCGTCAATCACGTAATGCTAGAAATGTTGCGGCATATAGAGCATCTCAAAGTGACGAACAGCGTGTAAATAATACTTTGGCTGCTCGAAATGCGATGGCGCGTGGTAGGGCTCTGCGAAATCCAGCTCCACGTCCGTAAGTGCGGCGTACTTTGGAGCGTGCTGTATTCAATTATGATGCAAACTTTGATTACTTTTCTCATGGCAAGGTTTAAATTGGACCAATTACTACTGTTTGCAGTCATTGCAAGGCATTTAAGTTTAAACATGAGGTATCTGGATTGTGTTGTTCGAACGGATAAGTTAAATAACCAAAATTGAATCCACCACCGTAGCCCTGGCATAATTTGATAACTGGTGGCACAGCAATTTCAAAGCATTTTCTGGCAAACATACAAGCGTATAACTCCGCATTTCAAATGACTTCATTTGGAGCGACAAATATTATTCGGAAATTTTTTGCCAATGTTAAAGCTATTTTTGTTTGTTTTGTGTTTATTTAGATAATCGCGAAAAGTACTATTGTGAAAATTTCAATCTTCAATAGATTCAAGGCCAAGTTTACCATCGACTTGGTTCTTTGTTACCCTTTCCTGATCAAAGCTATCAAGTTTTGCAAGTATACTTTGTGGGTAACTCAAATGTGGAAATTGATTGCCGTTGTGATACTTCATCAAATTTGCGGAGGGATATTATTGAGCGTTTGCAGAATATGTTGCATGCTGAAAATGAATTAGTGCGACTTTTTCAAACTGCTCTCGATCAAATGCCATCTGATGAATATGCAATTGTGATTCGAGCTGATAAAACGCCTCCTGGGCAACATGTCAGACGATTTAATGCTCCCACAATGGATGATGTCGCTATTTTTATTTTCTTTTTTGCACTACGAAGTGTGCAGGGGTTCGCTAGTACATGTATATAAATAGGTATGTATGCTGGAAAGATAAATGTTGATTTAAAAATAATCATCCCTATCGTGAAAAACAAAGGGAATTTTCTTCATGTGAATTTTTCCTTCTCCTCGAAGAGAAGAATGCTATCTTGAATATCCCGCGAAATTTTCCCCGCTATTAGCCCACGTGAATGTAAAAAAGGGAAGAATTTTTGTAAAGCTTAAAAATTAATTAAAAATTGGACAAATTTAAGGTTAATAAAAAAATCACACTTACTAGTCTTGTCCTAAAAATAAATAATTTTAACGTTTAATATATAATTCGAAGAAAAATATCGAAACTATTCGATGTAATAATTCAGTTCTCCTGCAAAAATAAAGTGAACAAAACCAAGGTAAAAGTGAAAAAATTCACGTGTAAAATATTCTGCCTTACCGTGGTTGGCGTATTTCAAATTATAGCATTGCACAGATACATCTGTTTGCACTAGTTTTGCGTGTTTTTTTGGTTCTGGCATGAACAAGTATGTTATTTATCGTTTTCTGTTACTAGTTGTAAATGTTGATTTTTTAAGCAATTATTAAAAAAAAATATATTATTGTATTGGCCAATGAGCAAATGAAAACAACACATTTATTTTTTTTGTTTTTCTAAGGCAAATAAGATACATAAAACTGCTTTTACCATAAGTGCCTTATGATGTGTTGAGAAAAACTGTAATTGACTAATGAATGAATGAATGAAAGCAAAATTGCACATACATATGTAAGTAAATGATACATGTACATGAAACACATGCATTTGTAATTACTTTCAGAGCAAAATTGTGTCTTTCCCTCTATACTTTGGCTGCGCCACAAAATAACATAACGAACGTCCGCACATACATCTGCACATCATGTATTTGTTTCAATAGTGTTTTTTTCATATATTTGTATTGCAATATGTATTTTTTGAGCAAAAACAGGTCAAACAGTTGCTCAGCAGCAATACAATAAGCAATTGTTATTTGTTTTCAATTTTATTTTAATTTGGAAAAGCACGCACGCACAATAACTCTTATACTAGTTCTGTCGCTCACACTACAATTATATGGTACATACCATGGTATATTTGTTTTGGCTATACAAACGAGTATACAAATGCAACCCTTTATTTCAAATACGACTACAACTCTTTGTTACTATAGGGGTGATAAAGTTTCTATGGTTTGTATTCAATTCAAGACTAGAAAAGGAACATTTAGTAAGTAGATAGTATGTGTATAAAAACCTTAAGAATAAAAAATTTATATTTAATTATCCAAGTAATAAAATTTCAGAAACGTTAAAGCGTTCAATGAATAGTCGTTTAAACAAAATCTTATTTTTGTGCAGAAGTTACCAACGACAGAAAACACTCTTTCGCTTTCAATTGAAGAGGGCTTTATTGTGTTATTGCCTTGTGAAGTAATAATATGTTGGTTGTCTTGTTGTTTTTTTTATAAAGTACTGGCTACACCCGGGGTGCTTCGCTACCCCCATCGTATTATTGAATGATGTAAATATTTTGTAAATAAACCGAAAACTCGGATTTTTTAATGCAACATTTCGAAAGTTTTAAAATTTTGATATTGGGTCATTATTAACATAGTTTTTTTTGTAAATATCTTCGGAACTACATAACCGATTTCAGAGTTTTATATCTCGTTTTGAAAAACATGACAACAGCTTTCAAAAAAAATAAAATAAAATAACAAAAGCAAAAAAAAAATAATATATGCGTATGGCATTGGTAGTGCAATATGAACAATTGATTTTGCCACGCCCCTCCGCCCGCAGACCGAGAATCAGAAATCAGACTTCACAGTGTCACCCGCCTGACATTCTGAAAATTCCCGATTACATCAAAATCGGCCCAGCCGTTTTGGAGTCCATACGTTACATGCATACACACATCCTAATAATTATAATGGGTGTTTTTTATTGAGGTATAGAACTTTAAGTTGGCATCACTTTCTTAACTGGCGGCCATTTTGTCAGCTGTCCAGTGATTAATATTTAGTTTGGTTTGCCATTTTATCATAAACAGGTTGACAAAAGAACAACGCTTGCAAATCGTGCAAATTCATTTCGAAAATAATGGTTCAGTTCGCGAAGTTTACCGCAAGCTCCGTCCATTTAATGGTCGACATAATCGTCCATCAGAGCAATTAATTCGGTTAACCATGGATCGTTTTCGCACTACGTTTACTCTATGTGATAATACGTATCCGCAGAGACGTCGAACAGTGCACACCGAAGAAACAATTGCCGCTGTAGAGCAAAGTGTTGAAGAGGACCCGAATGAATCGATTCGCCACGGTGCACAGCAATTGGAGCTTTGTCCATCAACTTTATGGAAGATTTTGCGCAAAGATCTTGGCTTGCGACCTTACAAGATCCAGCTTGTGCAAGAATTAAAGCCGCGAGACCATGCAATGCGTCGTGATTTTGGTGTATGGGCCGAAAATGAGATTGATCTCGATGCTGATTTTCATCGCAAAATTTTGTTCAGTGATGAGGCTCATTTTTGGTTGAATGGCTACGTCAACAAGCAAAATTGCCGCATTTGGAGTGAAGAGAATCCACATGAGACCCTTGAGACGCCATTACATCCACAAAAACTGACTGTTTGGTGTGCTCTATGGGCTGGTGGAGTCATTGGGCCATACTTCTTCCGAAATAATGCTGGAGAGTCAGTTACCGTTAATGGAGACCGGTATAGAGCCATGATAACCGACTATTTTGTTCCCGAATTGGATGGCATGAATGTGGATGAGTTGTGGTTCCAACAAGACGGCGCTACATGCCACACAGCGCACGTCACAATCGATTTATTGAAGGAAACATTCGATGAGCGCATAATTTCGCGGAATGGACCTGTCAATTGGCCACCAAGATCGTGTGATTTGACACCATTGGATTATTTTCTTTGGGGATATGTGAAGTCGCTCGTCTACGCCAACAAACCAGAAACGTTAGGGGACTTGGAAGCCAACATTCGTGGCGTTATTGCCAACATACGGCCCCATATGCTCGAAAAAGTGGTTAAAAATTGGACCTGTAGAATTGGCTTTATTCGAGCCAGCCGCGGCGGCCACATGCCCGAAATCATATTTAAACATTAATGGCATAAAATTATCCTTCCAATAAAGCCAAATTGATGGACATTAAAACGATTTTCTTGTGTTTTATTTCAATTCAAAGTTCTATACCTCAAAAAAAACACCCGATACTTTAGATTAAGATTTCAATACTTATTGTTAGTTCATATTTGAAGATACAATAAGTAAAAAAACGTCTTGAAAAAAAAAATATGTATATTGATACTTGAAATTTGTAAAATTATTGTATTTTCAAATAGACTACAAGAAGTAACACTAAAATTTTAAAAATTTAAATTAAAGGGTGGTCCATCAGTTAATGCAATTTTGACTATGTAATTTTGACATCTTGCTATATCTTGGAAACCGTAAATGGCAAACTCTTGAAATTTTCAAAAACTGTAAACGTAAAAAATCCGAAAATTATAAAATCGCCAAAAACCAAAAAAATCGCTAAGACGAAAAAAAGCATAAATTAAAAAAAATTCTAACACTAAAATAAATCGGCAAAACCGAAAAAATCGCCAAAATGAAAAAAAAACTGACAAAAACTAAAAAAATCGCGAAAAGGGCGCTAAAACAAAATGAAAAAAATCGCCAAGTTGAAAAAACGCCAAAAACCGAAAAATATCGCCAAAACGGGAAAGGTGTCAAAAAAAATCGCCTAGATAAAAAAAATTGCCAAAATGAAAAAAATCCTCGAACCAAAAAAAATCGCCAAAAACCAAAAAAATCAATCGCTTAAACGAAAAAAGCAAAAAAAAATTCTTACACTAAAATATATCGGCAAACCCGAAAAAATCGACAAAATTAAAAAATCGCCTTAATGAAAAAACGCTAAAACCGAAAAAAAATCGCCAAAACGGGAAAAAGGCGCCAAAACTAATAAATCGCCAAATCACGTGTATAAATAAATCGCCAAAATGAAAAAATCGCGAAAAAGGCGCCAAAACTAATAAATCGCCAAAATGAAAAAATCGACAAAATTAAAAAAAAAATGCCAAAAACCGAAAAAATCGACAAAACGAGGAAAAAAGTGCCAAAACTAAAAAAAAAATTCTAACACTAAAATAAATCTGTAAAACCGAAAAAATCGACAAAATGAAAAAATCGTCAAAATGAAAAAAATACCAAAACCGAAAAAAATCGCCAAAACGCGAAAAAGGTGCCAATATGAAAAAAACGCCAAAAATCGAAAAAATCAACAAAACGAGGAAAAAAAGAGCCAAAACTAAAAAAAAGCGCCAAAGACCAAAAAAAAAAACGCAAAAAACGTTAAAACTAAAAAACCCTCAAAACCGAAAAAATTCTAAAACGAAAAAAAGCCAAAACTATTTATTATATAGGCTAAAGTTCGTATTGAATCACATATCTAGTGTCCGTACGGAACGTCGCACTTCACTGAATTTATTCAATATTTTATTTCACATTTTTCTTAAAAATGTATAAATGTACATTAGTTTTATTTTGACAATAAAAGAATTTTTCTTAATAACTAAGATAATTGAAATTTATTTGCTGGTAGTTTAGCATGTATATATACGTATTTCATTGGCGCTTAAACCAAATTATCAGTAGACTTTAACCACAAATTTTAAACAGTCACAAACCTCTTACTTTATGCATAGACTTTCAAAAACTATATGAGAATTCATAAAATAATAATACTTTTGAAAATCACAAAAGAAAAAATAAGCTTAGTAGGCTTTGAAACTGATACAAAACCCAGCAAATAATTTATATCCAGGCGAACTTATTTGATTATTCTACATCCTTATACAATTAGAAATCCATTGGATAACAATAAAAGTATTTACAAGGCTAAATGAAAAATAAAACATTAATAAATTTTCTTAATAACTAAGATTGTATGTACAATCATTTTAACAACAATAAAAGAATTTGTCTTAATAACTAAGATTTTATTTACAATCATTTTAAGAACAATAATAATAATAAATAAGATTTTATTTAAATTAATTTTTCTTAGTAAAAAAGATTTTTTTACATTATTTTTTCTTAACAACAAAAATTTTATATACAATTTAAAAATTAATTAATTGAGTACAAATTAACTGATTTTAACCATTTTCTTGCATTCTAGTAATATCTTCTAGCAACATGACAAGTTCGTATTGAGGGTTAGTTTCCTTAATACGAAAATGATACCATCAGCCCAATCATGAGTATTCCCTCGGAATTTATTTCTCACGGCAAATAATTTTCTCGAGAAAACATTCCTCCGATCTTAAATTCCATGGGAACAAAAAAGAGTTTTATGTGGCATTACCGCATTACGAAGCTCGTTGTTTTGCTTGTTTGTTGACATTTTGTTTCTCCCTTTTTTTTTTGAGTAAGAGCGTAAACAAAATTATTAAAATTCACCAACTCTAACAAATAAGAAAACTAAGTTTATAAATGATTTATTTGGGCATTATTTGTGTTATTCCAAATAAAAGAACTATAAAATACAAGTTTATGTATATACATTTTGATTTAATGAAGTATTAAATATATTTTTATGTAAACTGTCTTCTGTTTTGCCAGGGAAAGATTTTTAGTGAAAAAACAAATACAATTGCGTTCATAATACCTAATTTTTCCCCCGACAGTTTTTATTCCCGCACTTGGTAAAAACAGAGGAAAAACAAATTCATAATAGGAGAAAAGGTAAAAGTGAAAAAACTCGCGCGAAATTTTTGTTCATGATAATATTTTTTGAAATATTTAAAAACATATCATGTCGTAAGGTGAAATGACAAATTTTTGGGTTCCAGCCTTGGAATTTGAGAAAAAGGCCTTACATATGATATTTATAACAAAAATAGGCCAATTTCGAAATGATCTGGCACCTTTACTTATAGTATAATATTTTCAATAAATAAAAATATGGGGTTGGTATCCAAGTAAAATTTTTAAATAATATATATATTAAATTAATAAGAGAAATTCTTAAAAACAATTATTATTCGACATATTTGATCAATAATCTAATAAACAAATCAATACATAACGCAACAAAAAACAATAACACAAAAACAATATCTGGCAACACTAAATATATAAGCTTATCTTATATTCCAAAGCTGACTGAGAATAATAAAATAAAAGAGATAATTAATGAAGAAGGAATTATATTTGCACACAAACCAAACAAAACAACAAGTACACTGTTCACAAATCTAAAAACAAAAATAAATAAAAAAGATCAAAGCAATGTAGTATATGAAATAAAATGTAATGGAAACGCACACGAAAGCTGTAAACAAGTTTACATCGGGACAACAAAAAGGAATCTAGGAGTAAGAGTAGCTGAACATGAGAATGATATTAAAAAAGGACGACAATCTACTGCGCTAGCTCAACATTGTTTGGATTATTCTCACTCAGCTCATCTGGAAAATGTAAAAATACTACACAAAGAGAGAAAATACAACAAAAGATACACTTTGGAAAGCTTAAGTATTCAACAAAAAATGGACATAGCAATGAACAACAAAACTGACAAAGACAAAACTAATGCTACTTATAGCATTGTATTAATTTAAGTTTTAGTGTAACTCCAGCTGTGATATTAGAACGTTAAGAAAAGCTTTATACTGTGATATTTACAATTTTGAATATTTTTGCAATTATTTTTAAATTATGTGTTTTATGTTGTATGTTGTCATGTCGCGTAAAATAACATTATTAAAATTTAAATGCAAATTTTATTAGAAGATAGTATATGTAAGTTAAAGCAAAACATTAATTGTTTTATTATTATTGTTGTTGTTGCATTAAAATCGTTCTTTTATTTATCAATGTTACCAGATTTCAATAAAAATAGTATCCCTGAAGATGTTGGAAAATCCCAACGAAACGTCGGATATGAAAAAATTAAATAAAATTGTCTTTTATTTACATTTAAATCAATTTGAATGACCTTGGAAGCCTGAATAGAGTAATTCTATAAAAACCACATCATACGTTAATATCGAATTAATTAATCCACTTTTTTCTGCAAAAACGGCAAAAACTTACTTTTTTCGAATATTTTATTTAATTTGCGTATAACTTTTAATATCAAATTTTTTTTCTAAATGTTAAAAATTTTGTTCTTAACTCATACCATGTTTCTATTTTAAAATCGAACAAGATTTGACTTCTCCATTAGCAGAACAGTGGACCAAGGTTGGTAAAAAACCCAAAATTTAAATTTTTTCTCGAATATTTCCTAAACTGTTAGCGAAAACTGCTTAAATGTACGAGACTTTTTTTAGGTCTTGGATAGAGAAATTCACTTGTGAAATTGGGGCAATTAAAATTTGAAAACTAAGAATTTGGGTGAAATTTAGCGAAAATTCTTGAAATTTTGGCTGAAATTTCTAAAATTCTTTAAAATTTGTGTGAACTTTGGGAATTGTGTTTTTTTGTTTACATTAGGAGTTTTTTGTTTACCTTAATGCAATAAACACATTCACCACAGCAGGCTACCGACTACAAAATGTCAAGGAAGGAATACAGATCGTCGTCTTTCTTCTCAAACCACGTAAGCGCAATTTTTTCAAAATTGACTTTTTTGGTTTTTACGATAGAAAATAACATTTTCCACCCGAGTGCATTCTTCAAAACAACAAAAATTAAAGCCATTTCCAAAACCTCGTAAGCGCTATACAAAATGACATTTGTATGAAAAACGAATGACTTTCATATCTAAAGTTGGAAATAAAAAATAAAAAAAAATTTTCCCAAAAAGGTTCTACATTTTTTTTAAAACACATATTTACAAAGATATTAAGTTTTTACGTGGTTTAAGAAGAAAAGCGACAACATGTTTATATGAGAGTGATTCTTTTGAAGACAGCAAGCAAACAAGACAGCAGGTTATTGAATTTGCTGATTTTGTCGTTGTAGTCCAATTAAACTAATTTCTATTTCTTTATATACAATGAGAAAATTTAGTGTTGCCAGTATAATACAAAATGTTGAATGAATGATATCGTACAATTATTTCATATTATTTAACAGAAACAATATCCAAAAATTGTCGTAAAGCATAAATTGATTCATTTTTAACCCCCGACTAAAAAAGGGGTGTTATAAGTTTGTAGTGTGTGTGTGTCTGTGTATCTGTGTGTCTGTCCGTGTCCACGTACAGGACAAACGGCTGGACCGATTTTCATTTAGTTTTTTCTGTTTGAAATATGACTTGATCGAGAGGGTTCTTAGCTATGTTTGAAGAAAAGCGGTCCAGCTGTTTAGAAGATATAACATCTTTTCTGAAAAAAGTCGGAGGTTTTTAAAATTTTTAATTTTTTTTTTACATATATTTTCTTTCTTCATACTTTTACAACTACAATTTGAAGCTGGAAAAAGTCAGTGAATGTAGTAAAGTAAGAAAATAAACAACATGTTGATTATTGAGTTCTTGTTTCAACTTTGTTATTTGTTGTTGAGCTTCTCATTTGTTTAAATGAAAGTTTATAACATAATAACCCTAGTTGTTCTAAGAAACTTTGGATAAACGTTCCCTGATGATCTGCATTAGCAACAGTGAAATGCGAATAGGATCCAGTAAAACCCATCAATAATCAATTTCAATGTATTTTTAATCAAAAAATATTTTCCTTAATAAGTAAAATAATAATTTGGGACTATTAGTGCGATAAAAAATTTTAACCAACCTAAAAACTTTTTAATTGACTAACAGATTATTATACTTTTACGTCGTATAGGCACATTTCGAAAGAGTAATTTAATTTTTATAAATGCTAAATATTTGTAGGTGGTAATACTAAACTATGTATTTATAATTAAATATGAGGTGCAGATGGTGCTATGCCGTCTCTAAAATAATCAAGTAGCTGGCTATAAGGCGACAAATGCTGCTAACGGTGTTTGAAGTCGTGTGTTCGTATAGCCTGCTGTGGTGAATGTGTTTAATGCATAACTTTGGGATTTTTTTGTTTACATTAATTGTGTGATAACGGGTGTTTTTTTTTTGTTGGGGTGGATTAGTAGGTTGGTTGTTTGGAGGTTCTTATGTGTGATTATGTCGACGCACAGTGTTCGATTTAAGAATTTAGGACGACAAAAATCATAAATTTGTAAATAATTACCATACGAGTCCTAATTTTTTGTATTTTCACATTAAATTTGTGCTTATTAAGCTTATTTATATATTTGGGGTATTCACAAAATATGTACTTTAACTTATTTTCACACATGTTTTACATACATAGAAACAAAAGAAATTTCATAAATTAACAATAATATATTAACAATAATATATATATAAAATTCTTTATATATTTGTGATATTCACAAAGTATGTACTCTAAATTTATGTTCACACATATTTTACAAGAAAAAAGTTTTTTTTTTTTTTTTTTTTTTAATGCATGTTTTTTTTATTTATTGTATCTTCAAATATGAACTAACAATAAGTATTCAAATCTTAAGTCTATAAAAAAATTATTAGGCCCGACCAATGTCGGACATAAGCTTAGTGATAGTTATTAATAATACATAAGTAGTGATAAGCAACAAAAAGAAAAAAGTGTTTTCAAGCAGCTTCATCATCTAGAGTGTTGAATATTAGAGCCCGTGTATCTCTCTTTTTTAAGCGGATGTGCCCAGTAAAGTTCAAAATATTACGAGCAAGCGGATTAGGATGTGACTCGAGTTTTGTTAGATATTTGCCTGAGTATTTTACAATTTCTTCAGTCACTAGTGGCATATTCAAATCGCGATGTATATTTGAATTTTTGATGTACCATGGAGCCGATGTTATCATGCGTAAAATTTTATTTTGCCTTCGTTGAATTTTCTCTACATTTGAAGCTGAAGCAGTGCCCCATAGTTGAATTCCGTAACACCATATTGGCTTTAAAAGCGACTTGTATATTAAAAGTTTGCAGTCTAGGCTAAGTGTTGAATTTCTACCAATCAGCCAATGTACCTGAGTTAATTTAAGTTTCATTTGAGTTAACTTAGAGTCAATGTGATGTTTCCATGTAAGTCGTCGATCAAGGTGTATACCTAGATATTTCACATGTGAATGTTGAGGAACAACTTGATTGTTAATCCGAATGGGGGAGCAAGTATCTCTTCTTAGGGTGAACGTTATATGGACACACTTTTGTTCGTTGACTTTAATTCTCCATAAGTTTAACCAAAGCTCCATCTGGCTAATGTGTTCCTGGAGTTTGCGGGATGCCTCATCAGGGTTTTCGTGCATACTAAGGCAGGCTGTATCGTCGGCAAATGTGGAAGTATGGATACTACTGCTCACAGGCATATCGCAAGTATAAATCAAGTATAAAACTGGTCCCAGTATGCTCCCCTGTGGCACACCGGATGAAATAGTTTCAGGCCTACTCGTAAAGTCTCCTTCCACAACAGTGAACTTACGGGAAATAATGTAACTTTCCAAAATATTTGAAATGTTTATTGGTAAGTAAGTCTTCAATTTTAAAATTAGGCCTTCATGCCACACTTTATCAAATGCCTGGGAAACGTCAATAAAGAGCGCAGAACAATACTTTTTTTCCTCAAAAGTTCTTCTTATAAATTGAACCAGTCTGTGAGTTTGTTCAATGGTGCTATGCTGACTTCTAAAACCAAATTGATGGTCTGGTATGCACCCACTACTAATTAGAATTGGGGACAATTTTGTTTTGAGCAGTTTTTCGAAAAGCTTTGACATATTTGATAGTAGACTTATTGGCCTATATGACTCAGCCTTGGTTAGATCTTTGCCCGGCTTTGGAATCATTTTAACCTTGGCAAGCTTCCAGCTGTGTGGATAATACTCCAGTCGTAAAATGGCATTAAATATGAATAATAGGATTCTCATTGCAATACGAGGCAAGTTCATAAGCATCTGGTTACTAATTCCATCAATACCCGGAGCTTTCTTCGGGTTGAGTTCGGCAATTAATTTTTGTAAATCACGCGTCTTAAACTTTATGTGTTGAGGGGGTAGAGCGACTACATTCGGCAAATCAGCAACACCAGTATATATGTTTGGCGTAAAAACGGATTTTAAGTGCTCAGCAAATATTTTGCCTTTTTCAGTATCGCTTCTTGCCCAACTTCCGGTAGATGTGCGTAGAGGTGGCTTATACTCAATGGGTGTTTTAATCTTTCTAGCAGCGCGCCACAAAGAGTAATTAGACGCTGGTGTGACATCAAGACCTTCCAGATAATTTTTAAGAGATGCAGTTTTTTCAGACGCAAGCAACTCTTGGAGTCGTTTAGTGCACTCTTTAAATCTGATTTTATTTTGTGGTGATCTGTGCTGTTGCCATTCCCTTCTAGCTCTTCTTTTTTCACGTACGAGACGTTCAATGTCTGTAGAATAAATTTTATTAAACCCAGTCTGCGGATGGGAGTTAGTGGCATGTTCAGCAGCCTGTTTAATATTCTCGCTGAGATTGGCAATGTTAGATTCAATATCATCGGATGTTCTAAGCGTAATGTTTTCCGTACAATGACTACTGAGATATTTTTTGAACCCCAGCCAATTAACACGATTGATCATCTTCACATATGGGTCAGGTAAGTTACTTCTTAAGGGACTACAAATTGTAATGATCGTCGGAGAGTGATCGGACGAAAGATCAAGAGAAGCTTGAACTTGAATTAAATCCCTAGAGATATTTTTTATGACGCCAAAATCTATAACATCCGGAATTTTTTGTATGTCAGTAGGCCAATAAGTGGGCTCCCCACTCGAAATGACATCCAAGCCCATTTTTGAAATAGTGTTGAACAATGCTCGACCTCTGGGGGTAATAAGACGCGAACCCCAGAACGTATGCTTAGCATTGTAGTCGCCAGCTGCTACAAAACAAGGTCCAAGAGATTTGTAGAAATCCTCATATTGATTCTCAGTGATTGAAAATCTGGGAGGGGAGTAAATTGATGATATAACAAAATTTGTACAAAAACTTTCAATGCCAATATTTGTTGCTTGTAGGTGTTCTTCACAAATGTTATCAAGAACATAGTGCTTGAGTCTTGACTTTATTAGAATTGCTGATCCACCGCAAGCCCTTCCTCTAGGGTCCTTTGTATCATATATAGTGTAGCCATAAATTTTAAAAAGACTTCTCGAAGTCAAATGAGTCTCAGATACTAACATTACATCAATATTTTTTTCCGTGAGGAAGTGCTCAAGTTCATTTTTATGTTGGCGAATGCCGTTTGCGTTCCAGAAACATATTGTTAACGTGTTCATGGCTTATTAATTAATGCTTGAAGCAGAGTATTCTGCATTCGCAGCATTTCTTGCATCATGCTAGTCATATTTGTTGTAAAATTGTTTATAGTTTGCACCAGATTTTCAATAGTAGCTTCAAGGCGATTAAAATTAAAGCTTGCGTCAGTATTTTTTGAATTATTTGGCGGGGAAACATTTTGTGTGGGAATTGAATTTGACTTAGCAGCATCTGCATACGATACACGGGAAGTAACTGGTTGGCTCATTTGCGCAAAAGTGGCAGAGTAAGCGTTTGCTGATTGAGCTGGAGCTAATTTAGGTTTTTGCACCATAGTCTTCTTTACGAAAGAGTACACAGGACAACCTCTGTAGTTAGCGGTGTGATTACCTCCACAATTACTGCATTTTTTATCACTTTGATCTTTTGGCTTATTGCAACTAGCAGTGCCGTGTAATTCGCCGCACACAACACAAACAGAGGGTAAATTGCAGTATGTTTTTGTATGGCCATATTCTTGGCAATTATGGCACTGTACAGGACCTGAACGCTTATGTGGCTCTTCAACTGTGATTTTTCGGTACAAGAGGTATTTCAAATTATAAATTGGATGCGTTTCATTTTTTTTCAATTTTATATCATTAGGCTCAAGTTCAACACGAAATAGGGGTTGAGGAATCTTCTCTCTATTTATTATATTGGACACATTTTTTACCTTAAACCCCTGGAGGACGAGTGCATCTTTTATTTCTTCGGGAACAACATAAGAATCTATGCCCTTCAATACGATCTGCATGCCTTTAGCGCTCTTTAGCTGGTATGTGTAGAAGCTTGTTTTATTTTTTTCAAATTCAGCAACCATTTTGCGGAAATCTTTTTCGTCATAAATTTGGACTTTAGTTTCATCTATGTTTCCACGTTTTATTGGAACAATGTGAAATTTATTCTCACCAATGACCGAAATTAATTTTTTAATAAGGGCATTTGAATTTTTTTGTCTCAAATAGATTGGTGGCGGCTTGGATATTTTATTCGAGGATACCTCGGGTTTGTCGTTGTCATCTTGCAAAATTTCGAAGCGATTTTGGCGATTAGTTGACGCTGCGCTGTTATCCCTAGACATTTTGGGAGCAGATGAAATTTTTGAAGAATTCGGGCTTCGCCCACGCTTTACCACGGTTATATATCTGTCCATTCCGACTTGTACCTTGAGTTTCGAGCCGCTGTTATCTGTAGTGATAACTTTGTTAAGTGATGAACACGAGCCTGAAGGGGATGATATTACTGGCTTATATGAAGAAGTACTAGGCAACTGTAATGTTAATGCATCATTACTATTTGGCATTGGACAAAGCGAAGTTGATCGCTGACGAAAAATTGGCTTTGCCGGTAAAAAAAGGTTTTCATCAGATTTATTATTTATTTTTTTTTCATTAAGAGTTTCAGAACTCACAGTAAAATAAGCATTTCTGCCGTTAGAACTCACTTCAAATTTTTTTGTATTTGAGGCACTCATACAAAGAATTCCTCAAGGGATATTCGTTTGTGTTTTTTTATGTTTGCGGTCTTTTTTTGTTTTTGTTATTTATGATTGTTTATTTGTTTAGAGGTACACATATATATAGTATTCCTCAATATCAATTTGTTTAATTTTTTTTGCTTGCGGTTTTTTTTTGTTTTTGTTATTTTTACTATGTAAAAATAACAGCAAAGCATAAAGCTTATTTATTAAAGACAGTATGTACCTATTACGAATAATATGTACTACGAATATTTTTTGTTTGTTTAATTTTTTTGTAAGTAAGAAAAATTCCGCTAATCGACTGTTCGCTATGAAGGTACCACGAGAACTGACAAGAAAAAAGTAAAAGAAATTTCATAAATTAACAATAATATAAAAAATAGCAATAACTTATTCTGAGTTGCTGCTCATATTGTACTTTTGAAAAAAAATTTAATGGGGCAGCTTGGGGCAGGAATTTTATGTAAAGTCTATAACAGTAAGGTTGAGAGATTACAGAAACTTTTATGGATGTGGTGAAACGGATGCATATCAAAAGATTTCGTCTGACAAAGTTAGTTTCTTTGGTAATAATTGTGAAAAAAAACTCACTTTGCTTAACACTTAATAAAAAACTTGCCATTTATTACAAAATAATATATTTTTGTGTGTTAGTTAAAAAGAAGTCAAAAGTTACAATTGAATTAAAAAAAAAATTAATATCGCATCTACAACGCCTTCTATTTACTTTTGAAATTGCACAAAATACCAATAGTATTTTTTTGTTTTTTTTTCTTTTAACATGTCATTTAGAGTACCGTTACAAGCATACAAACTGAAAGACATACAAGAATCATGTAGTTTTAAGCTAGTCTGGGTCTTCGCTTGCAAATAGTGTGGTCAATTTAAATTTTTAATTAACTTTATTTTTTTATTTTTGTCGTCTTATTTTCTGAAATCGAACACTGTGCGACGGGGAAAATCATGAAAATGGTTTTTCCTATTACCGACGGAAAAATCATGAAAATGATTTCTCCTAATGCCAACGGGAAAATTGTAAAAAAATTATATTTCCTAATGCCGACGGCAAAACATGAGTTTTTTTTTGAAATGCCGACAGCAAAACCTGATAATTTTTTTTTGAAATGCCGACGGCAAAACATGGTTTTTTTTTTCAAATACCGACGGGAAAATGAGTTTTCCTTGCCGAAGAAGAAATTTTGATTGTTGCCAGATTTTGGAAATTTGTTATCGTAATACTATCAGAGAAATTAGATGGGATGACTACACGCGATTCTTATATGACTCATTGGAATGTGTGTGTATGATTTCCTCACGCTAATAAATTGTTTATAAATAAAATAATGAAATAAATTAATAAACAATTTGCTGAAAGATGTTTTGTAATGAAAGCTCACCTTACCATTTCTAAATTTACAACAGTCTTACCATGTGTATAATTAGTAAAGATCAAACGACAATGGTAAGACTGTTGTAAATTTAGAGATGGTAAGGTGAGCTTTCATTACAAAACATTTTTCAGCAAATTGAAATACGATGAATCAAAACATTTCACATATTCCATTTTTTGCAAAAAAGTTTCGTATATAAAGCAGAAATCTACATAAACTGACACCACACACAGTGGACCGAACACAGAAGAACGCTGATGATGAAGGTTTAGTGGCCTTCGAAAACGGCTAGCTGTTCCGTTCAACTATGTGTTGTCAGAATATTTACAACTAACTTTAGTGTTATTTGTTCATTAATAATTATCACATGTAATTTGGCTTTAAAAGCGATACGAACTTTAGCCTATTCAAATCGTAAATAATAAACAATTTATTTAATTATTTTATTTATTTATAAAATGTTCTCATATATATGAACAATCCTAATGCTTGTGTCGCTGATAAGTTTATATTTTGTTTATTTGTTTAAGAAATATATATTTGCTTGTATGTATGTATGTTTATACGTATGTATGTACTTATGTGCGATCGTGGGAATTTGTGCGTGGAATATTTTCTGGCTGTGTGGATACATTTATTTATTTATTGAAACATTTTATACAAATTAAATTTGCATGATATGGTGTTGCAAGATGTATTCCCACGATGTTATTAACAGTATTTTAAAAAAGTTTTGTGACTGACTGTATACTACCCATGACTTCACATAGGAAGAAGCAACGTGGTTGTTAAATACATTCCACAAAAAACCGCAAGATTAAACGGTTTTCCATGACAGATCAGTCAACCAGTGTGAGTGACACGAACAACTATCGAAGGCCAAACAACACACACAAGCCTGGCTGCCAGGGTGACCGATGACATAGTTCAAAAAGTGGCACCAAAGAGGGGATTTATCAAAAAAAAAAAAAAAAAAAAAAAGGGGCAACATTAAAAAAAAACAAGACAACTATACTGAACTTTTTATTTTTAATATATTATTAGATAATTCACTCTAAAAAAAGGAGGGACAGAAAGTGGCAAGGCAGTCAAAAAAGTGGCAATTTGCCACTTTAGTCGGTCAAACGGTCACGCTGCTGACTGCACCTAAGAAATAATTACGATGACGCGAGAGAACATCTCTCAACCCAGAGCTGCTTAACGACTGAAGATACATTTATATATTGCAAGGTAGTCATTTCTTTGGCTACGGTTATTTAAAAGCAGCAGAAATTCAACTAACTAGACCTTATTTAGACACGAAAACATTTAGAAGAGAAACATTTAGTTTGGTAGCAATTTACAGGTGGGGAAGAGAGAATCATTTTTGTGTTAGGTAATCGGCGACACGCTTTGTTTTCATATTCTTTGCTACATATACATGCTTACATGTTCAAATATGCTTGCTTTTATGCAGTAATATTGGAATGTCGCCGGCAACATTTTCATCTGTGTGGACGCGAAGGAAACAACAAAAGAGAATTCCAGTTGCTGTCTAAACTGGGACCTACAGTCATAAGCAGAGAAACAAAAAGTAAAATTTTGCAAGTAAGCAAAAAAGTTAACTTTTCATCCTGCTCCCCACTTCCTTCTCTTTGCTTTATTTAGTGTGTATTTGAAATAAGAAATTATTTCCAAATTTTTTATTTTCTATACATATATTATTTGAAATTTTATAAAATTGTTTATTATAACACATCCATTTATATTTTAAAAGTGAAAAAGTTCGTTTAAAGCAAGATATTTCTTTTGTTAGTAAAATAACATTTTTTTAATGCGCAAACACCAAAATTGTGATAGTTACAATAAAAATATTCTGGATACTTAATCTCCATTTGTTTAAAGTTGATGCAGCCTATATCCTCAACGTAAAAAATTTTTCGGCATTTTTCCAACCATCTTCACCTTTTACATATGTACATTTTAGAACATCTTGCATTGACTTTTATGAAATTGCAAACGTTTTGAAAATAAACTAATCCAGCAGTTCAGCTAAGGTGATGATATTTTTTTAAGCCACTTTCTTTCTTTTTGCTTTTTTTTATTGATAACCATTTAAAATCAAATGAGGGTTTTATAATGAAACTGTTACATTTATAATTGTTGAAAACAATTGCTACTTCTTTTGCGATGAAATCATTTTAATTACTGTTGAAACCTTCTATAAAAAGTGTGTTATTTTCCATATTACTCAATTTATAAGACTTTTCGAACGTGTTCTTTGATGGGTATATATTCTATTATACGATGTAGTAATTTTGTCTTTGCTGCAACGTTAGTTGCTCAATTCTATTTTTATATCAATCGGTTCATTATTGAGTGATTCATTCTGATGACTGACATTTACTGCAATAATAGGAGCTTTTATCTTAAACTCTGATGCAGTTAGAAGCGGTTGAGATTCTTTGTTGAAATCATAGATACATATCATAACGAATTGCATATCGTTCATTTTTAAACTTTATGTTAAGATCATCATATGGATATGAGACTGAATGTAAATGTACTTTTAAATTAGTCAAATCACAATGAACAAACTTATTTTCTTATTGAAAAGCGATCAATACAAAACGGGGGCGTTCTTTATTTGCATCCAGTTTAACATTTCAAATATGGCTAGTTCCTGTGTTTAATTGTGGATTAATATGACAATCACAACTGCGAAATTCCATGGGTATAGAAGCACCATTTTTAATAATTTTTATCATATTCAATTTGCTAAAGTCGGATAATTGTACATGTGCGATTTTCCATGAGATGAGTGAAATTGTCAGTTTAGCTTTTTCAGTAGAAACACTCGAGCGTACAAGATCTTCATCATTATTATTACGCAATAGTATCAATTCATGTTTTCCATTTAGTATAACTTTGTTGTAGTCTTCAGCGAATCCGAGAAGCATTTTTATAGGTACATACGCAGAATAAATAGACAAGAATTATTTTCCATCCAAGAAATTTATTATTCGACATATTGTCAGAAGTTTATTTTAATTTGAAATTTATTTGCTGGTGGTTCAGCGTTGTATATATATTTCTTTGTTGTGACTCTTCAAAATGTGTGGTTGAAGTCTACTGATTATTTGTTACAGCAACAATGAAATATATAGACAACGCTGAACCACCAGCAAATAAATTTCAAACTAAAAGAATTATTTTCAATAAACCATGTTATTGAATAACATTTTTAATTTCAATAATATTTGTCATTAACTTGAATATTGTATTTATCAATTCCGCGCATTTTAAAATATCACTTAATTTCATTTGTTTGTGTTGGTGTTTTCCTTGAGTTAACTTATTGTCTTTTATTCTGTATGGTTAAGCTTGACTTAACCTTTTCCGTTTAAAGTTTTACGCACCACAATAACGTTTTATTTCAAGCAAGCAATTTTTTGTTATTCGAGATAGAAAAGACGAATGTGGGTTAAAATACGGTTTTCATATACATTGGTTTATATATGTAAAAAAAGACATACATAATTATGTGTATTTGTTTATATAAGAAAAAAAAAACTACTAGAAAATTCTAAGCGAATATTGACATTGGTGTTACCATATTAATGAACATTTTACACGTAAAGAAAAGTATGTAGTTAATAATCGGCCGTCCTAATATGAAGATCGACCTCGATCGACTATGGTATGTAGTCCTTCAGATAGCCAGGGGTAGTCCTCGCCCGAGTTGGCTTTTTGGGTTGGAGGTTGTAGCATTCAGTTGATGAATCGCTGCCTTTATCATCTGGGAGGCCGTAACTCGTTTTATATCCTCTACAAGTACCACACCTTCATAGAATCGTTGATTTCGTTGGACATCCGGGAAATCAGCAATGCGATATCGGTCGTTATGTAACACCTCAGTTACCACATATGGGCCCTTATACAAAGGCATTAATTTCAAGGACGACGTACCATCACGGAATCGCCTGGGATGTATTCTTGTGCAGCACATCTTTTTTTGTTAAATTGTTGCTTTGTTTCTCTTGGTTATTTCTAATTCTATCGATTGCTTCCTGACGCAATGCAATGATGTTTTCTTCATCGATGTTAATAATCGCATCCTCTAATTGATTTGGTGTCGGTCTTCTTGGCTCATAATTGAATAACAGTTTAAACTGAGTTGTTTTTGTGACGTGATGAATACTGTTGTTAACACTCCACTGGACGAGACCGATATGTTGGTCCCAGTCACTACCATTTGATTTTCTGCATAATGTTGCTAGCATAGGAGTTATGGTACGGTTTAGCCTTTCCTACCGGGCTACCGGTAAATGCGGTACCTCGGTCTGATATTATACGGGTTGGAGTTCCAAATATAGATATGACTTCATTCAGCGCTCGGACGGTGGTTTCACTTTTTACGTTACGTACAGGTTTCAGGACCTTCTGGAGCCTCATATCATTATTAGACAGCTCAGATTTCTTTTGTAAAACTTCTTTTATATAGCCAATTTTTTAATCGGTCTCTTGTAACACTTTCACCCAGTCTGAGGTTTCTAAACTAGAGTGAAGAACACAAATATCTGCGACAGTGCGTCGGCATGTCTATTTTCGGCCCCAGGTGTGCGTATTACTTCGAAATCATACGCAGATAGTTTCAACCACCACCTCCCAATTCTGGGCAAATTTGTCATTGAACTTCTCACAGCATTGCAATCGGTTTTAATAGTGAATGGAATCCCGATCAAATACACACGAAAACCTTCCAATACCCACACAACTGATAAAGCTTCAAGCTCAGTGGAATGATAACGCGACTCTTCATTTGTAGTTTGACGACTAGCGTACGCAATCGGATGAAATTTGCCATCAATCTGTTTTTGCAAGAGAACACCTGCCAAGCCATCTTTACAAGCATCTGTGAGGATCTCCGTGTCTGCATCTTTACAATATATTGACAGTACGGGTTTTTTTTTGTCAATTTCTGCTTCAAATATTTATGTGCGTTTTCTTCGGTTTCGGTCCACTTCGAAATAGCTTCTTTTTTCGTCAAATGTGTAAGTGGACTTGCAAGAACAGCATAGTTCTCGATGAATTTGTGAAAATAACTAGTCAATCCAATAAATTGGCGGACTTCGTGCACTGTCTTCGGACGTTTAAAATTCACGACGGCATTTTTTTTAAGTTGGCTCGCGGCAATGAACCCATCACTGATCTCATATGATAAATACTCAATTTTGGTCATTAAAAATTTACATTTTCGAATATTTAACTTTAAATTCGCCCTTCTTAAAACATCCAAAACAGCTTTCAAGTTTTCTATACACTCGTCAACATTTGTTGCTGGTACCAATATCGTCGAAATAGTCCATGGCTATTGTGAAACGCAACGGACCTAACGCTGAATTTATAAGTTTCTGGAACACAGCCGGACCGTTAGCAGGAACTCATAGTGCCCATCTGGCGTCACAAATGCTGTTACGTGTCGTGAATCTTCAGCCACTTTCACCTGGTAATAGCCACTACGCATATCAAATACATTAAAATACTTCATTCCATGCAGACGATTAAGTTGGTCGGAAATAATTGGTAAGGGGTATTTCATCTTCTTCGTAACACGATTTAATGCTCGATACTCAATACAAATTCTTTTGTCGTCATTCTTTTTGTGAACTATTAAAATAGGGCTCGCTCAGAATCCGAATCGACAATAATACCAGCTTCCTTTAATTGTTGTATCTCTTCTCGAACAAACGCACGTTCAGATTCACTCAACCTATATGGCTTGTACTTAATAGGGGTTTTATCTAATAGTTCAATTGAAAATTCAGTGTTTGCTCCACACCCAAGTTCGTTAATTTTTAACGCGAAACAGTCTCTATATAATTGCAACAGTTCTACTAACTTTGTTTTGTAGTCATCTGGTATTTCGGAATTCCAAGAATTTTCTTCAATTTCATCGGATTGCTCGCATTTAGTTTTGAACTCATCAAGAATACACAATTCTAATTTTGTCACGCGCCTTCATTAAAAACTATATCCGTTGTCGTACAATTCAGAATAGGTATAGCTAATCCGTCAGCAATGCCTTTTATAACACATGCGGGAATGATACAACCATTCCGATTAGTTGTTGAGTCTATAAAGATATCTTGTTGTTCACCTACAACTTCGCCAGTTGCCACAGGAACAAACCTCACATGATTTGATGGCAGAACAGTAGCTTCCTTAACCCACAAATTTGTTTTTAGTTTTGGCAGATCTGGTATCTGTATGCGATGCAAATTATTTTCTGGTAAATAAAATTGTTCGAAGATTGATCTCCCTTCTTGTAGTACACGTAAGTAAATGGCTGACCTATAAGAAATGGTATGTCAATGATACTATCATCTACCACGTGTACCAACATATCTGCAGTAGCCTGATCAACTTTTAAGGTGGCATTAAACACGCCCAACGTATGTGCCATACCTCCACCTACACCTCTTACTATTGAACTATCTGCTGGAGCCGCATTAAGTTTGAAACCAAACTCATCCGCCGTATACTTTTTTATCCCCACGCACTGATTACCAAAATCAACATAAGATTTTGCCGAATTACCATTTATCTCTGCATCAAAAAAATATTTTTCATTCATTAAGACTGGCTTATCATGACTCTTTGTCATAGCACAGCTTTTATGCTGAATGCCTATTTGTTCCCTTTTCTTTTTATCATTTTCACCCACAAAGCAGAGTTTCTTGATATGCCCAGGCTTATTGCACTTTTGGCACACAACTGGTGACGTACAATTTTTTCTTGTAGCGAAAACAAGTAATATCCCCTGAGTCTTTTACTTTCGGTGTTGGTTCTTTGAAACTAATTTCTTATTTAATTTGCTTCGTTGACACTGCGAGGTCTTTTACTTGACATACCATCGAACGGTTGAATTCACGAACGTCGGCCAGCAAAGCATTTGACTCCGAATGAGTTTTACATAATAAGAATGTTTTTAATTCGCGATCATATAATCCTTGCGTTATTTGCGATTTAGTTTCCCCAAATGATAATTGGAGGTTATCACATAATCTCTTTTTGGCAAAATAATAATCAAAAACATCCTCTTGTTTGCTTTGTTTGTAATTCAATAAGGAGGCCAACTGTTCAGCTACACTTTCACTACCAACAAACGTATTTTGAAATTCTGTTTCAAATTCCGCCCATGTTCTAATTCTTTGAGAATAAAACCAGTTGACGAAAGGAGTCGGACCAACCATGTAATTCACTCATACCTTTTATTGATTCAAACCATGAAGCGGCATCACCTTCATTTTCTTTGCCACTGAATTTTTTGATAGATCTGTGCAAGTCCGGAACCACGTTGAAATTTGTACTGGCTTGATTAATTCCACCTGCTGCATTCATCGTAAGTGTTCTTATAAGTTCTGCATTTTGTTCCAAAATTTGCGCCAACATTTCATAAGGCACGTTTTGATTTTCGGAATTACTCATTGTTGAACCCAACGCTTAGACTATGTACAATATTAAAATCAGATTTCTTATCACTTTTACTGATGTCTCACACGAGTTTACGTATTCCCTGAACACAGCTGACAAAAATTGTGTAGAACTTCCGCACGCATGCACCACCGTACCACAACCACCCGTACAGCAATTAACACACTATTCACCAACCCAAACTACTTGCTGGAACAACGCACCACAACAGCAACGGCGTAATACAAAAGCAACAGCTTAGCGTCCTCTTTGAATATAGTTGAAAAATTGGAAATTCCACACGCATATAACACTGCACCACAAAATCCCTGTACTGCAACACAGCAATTCAAGAGCCAATATTAAACCTGGTCACAGCACAAATTGGAATAATAATTCTGGTTAGAATCTTCAGTAACGTGAATAATGTTATCCCACTTCTGATGTTAACTTATTGTCTTTTATTCTGTATGGTTAACCTTGACTTAACCTTTTCCTTATAAGTTTTTACGCACGACAATAACGTTTTATTTCAAGCGAGCAATTCTTTATTATTCGAGATACATAGAAAATACGAATGTAAGTTAAAATACGGTTTTCATATACATTGGTTTATATATGTAAAAAAGACATACATAATTATGTGTATGTGTTTATATAAGAAAAAAAAACTACTAGAAAAAGCGAATATTGACATTGGTGTTACCATATTAATGAACATTTTACACGTAAAGAAATGTATATAAATAGTTAACACTTGCTTGTATGTAGTTAACCTGGTCATGTGCCGATGTTGTTGTTTTTTCTGATTGCTCGTGTTGTATACGTGTGAATTCGGACAAGAAGCCGAAAAACGTCGTGGCTTGTTTTTTTTACTCAACAAAGTTATTTTTAAATTATATGAGCACAATACGCACATAAGAAATCATGTTTTGCTTCTATTCATTACTTGATTATTCAATAACGATTTGCTCTTTAGCTGAGTCGTAAGTACGTTAGTTTATTAGTCAAAAGATTGCCGGTTCGACTCATCCCAAACACATTTAGTTTTAATAGCAGCCAATCAAAAGCAAAAAAAAGGGTTTAAAAATGTGACATTCATAATAAAAAAATAAAATAAAATAAATAAAATTTCAGTCCACAACTTTTTTCTTTGATTCATTAAATTTCTTCATTGACTGAAAAAAAATATATTCAATAAACTTGCATACAATTTTATTTATCAATAATCCAAAAATCGTCATCACAGGAAATTCGAAAGATTTTTTATTGAATCAACGATTTTCGCATTCAAATATCAAAATCATTTTTTTCTGTGTAGAAATTGAAAAATCCATTTGCAAGATGACATCTTCAATTGGTGACAGAGAAACCAAATTTTTGACGGTGCTTGTGGCTCCTAAATATCTTGTATGATCAGTTTCAATTTCAATGAGCTCATATCGAATTTCATCAAATAGATATGCTACAAAGTTGTTTTTTTAATATGAAGTTCGCTGAAAAAGAAGAAGATTTGGTGTTATTATCATGGGAAACAAATCCCTCTACATAAATGTAGCTCTCACTGGGTTGCACGTACAAATCTTGAATTTGTATTGAAACTCGAATTTCGTCATTATTGTGGTAATATTTTAACTATGGTACATATGACTCTGACAAGAACTTTTCGCGAAGCAAAATATTCCTTCGTTTCTCGAAAATTGAGAAAAAAGTGTGTCTGTAACTCATGGCGAAAACTACACATTGGGTGCATTCATAAGACGTAGCTGTTGCGCAACCGTTGAGTATTTGTCTTAGAAACGCACAGTTGAATAATTCCGCTCCACTCAACAGTTGAGTAGTTTTCCATCACAAAATTTTTTCGCTACCTGTAGTCAACATGTTTTGCTCAGCATAAACAGCAGTAGTATGGAATTGCCAATTCGGGCGCCGATTAAAATTGTTAAATTGTGGCTGAAATTGTTAAATTGTGGGCTGAAATTGTTAAATTGTTGCTGAAATTGTTAAATTTGGGTAATTAAAATTTGAAAATTGTTAAATTCTTGGAAATTTGTGTTTTTTTGTTTACATAAGGAGTTTTTTGTTTACATTAGGAGTTTTTTGTTTACATTAGGAGTTTTTGTTTACATTAAGTGTATGTCTGTCTGTCGGTCTGTCTGTCTGCCTGCCTGACCGTGGGAAGTTTGTGTGTGGAATATTTTGTGTGAATGTATTAAGGCGGTTCATAGTTTGGCGGTTTTTATGTGTGTATGTGACGACGGGGAAAATCATGAAAATGGTTTTTCCTAATGCTGACGGAAAATCATCTAATGATTTTTCGTAATTCCGAAGGCAAAACATGATAATTTTTCGTAATACCGAAGGCAAAACATGATAATTTTTCCCAATGCCTACTGCAATACATGATAATTTTTCCTAATGCCTACTGCAATACATGATTATTATTTTTTTCAAATGCCGACGGCAAAAAATGAATATAATTTTTTCAAATGCCGACGGGAAAATGATTTTTCCTAATGACGACGGGAAAACGTGAAAGTTATTTTTTCTAATGCTAATATAGGTGTTGCTAGACTGTGGGAATTTAAGGCTGACCGTGATTTGAGTGGGTGGCGTTGTTGCCGGAATATGTAACCATAGGAATTTGCGGATGTGTCTGTCTGTCTGTGAGAATTTAGGTGAGAGTTTGATTGGAAGGGGCGGGGTGTAGTTGAGGTAGATCGATTGCGTGTGCATGTGTGCGTGCGTGTGTGTGTGTGTGTATGTGTGTGTGTGTATGTTTGTAGGAATTTCAATGTGTGTATTTCTGTAGGAGCTTAGGGCTGATTGTGATTTATGAGGGGTGAGGTGTTCTAGTAATATGTAACCGGGGGAATCTGTGTGTTTGTATGTCTGTAGGAGTTTAAGGCTGACCATGATTTGGGTGGGCAGGGTTGTTGACGTAATATGTATCCATGGGGATTTGTGGATGTGTCTGTCTATAGTAGTTTAAGGCTGATCGTGATTTGAGGTAGGTGAGGATGTTGTTGAGGTAAATTGGTTATGTGTATGTATGTATGTATGTATGTATTTTTGTAAGAATTTAAGATGATTGTGATTTATTAGGGGCGAGGTGTTCTTGTATTATGTAGCCGGGAGAATCTGTGTGTATAGACGTCTGTAGAAGTTTAAGACTATCTGTAATTTCAGGTAGGTGAGAGTGTTGTGTTGTTGAGATTAATCTTATGTATTGTATATGTATGTATGTATGATCATGGGAATTTGTGTATGTATATCTGAGGGAGAATTTAAGGCTCATCATGATTTGCAAAAGGTGGGGTGTTGTTGAAATTTTCTTGGATATTTCTTATATGAATTCTGCTATGTGTGTGTGTGTGTATTTGCGCTAATATTTATATGTAGATAGAAATAAATTGTTTTCAGTATCGACATTTGGTACTATAAAATACTATCATATGTCTGGACTTCCCTAATCTTATTATGTTTTTATACTTACGCTTGTTTTATATTTTCTCATACTTAAATTTGTCTCGCGTTAAAGTCTGCCTATATGAAATTTGTTTATATTACAGATTTGGTTTATTTCAATCTTTGAATACATTTTTTTTTGTCATTGATGTCTTTTGTTCTTCTTGTTGTTGGTGTTGTTGTTGTAAATATTCGTCTGTGTATAGATGCGATATATTCAGTTTTTTTTTATTTGAAAATAAAAACGTTTTAATTTTTATCTGCGTTTACTTAAAAGTTTGTGAGGATTTTCTGTTTTTAAGTAAAACTGAATTCCTGAAGATACATACTCTATAGTAATAGCAACTATAATAGAAATATTCCTTATACTCAATTTACATTTTTTAAAGTTGATGCAACGTTAGTAAGTTAACGTTAGAAATTTTTGGGATACATAATTTTTTCTAACTATAGACTTTTTTCTTCACTTTCTACATTTGTTTTCGAAATCTTGCTTTGCTTTATGAAAATGTATAAACATTTTTAAATGAAACTGATCCGGCACTCCAGCTTATATAGTGATAGTTTGTTTTTTTCTTTGGTAGTCAACTTACTTCTTTTTTTTATTTTTATTGATAAACATTTAAAATCAATAGGGAGCTTTATATTGAAATTATTATTTTCATAATTGTTGAAAACAATCACTAGTTTTTTTTTTTTTTTTTTTTTGTGATGAAATCATTTGAAGTTGAAGCTGATATCTTTGGTTACTGTTTTAAATTAAAATTTTATTCAATAGATTAAAAGGAGCTTTTTTCTTAAATTCTGATGCAGTTAAGATCGGATATGAGACTGAATTTAAATGTGCTTTTAAATTAGTCACAATGAACAAACTTATTTTCTTGTTGAAAAGCGATCATCAGAAAACGAAGTGGTTTTCAGAGACTTTAGGTATACCCTTTCGACGGTTCCTCTAGGATACAAGATGACTTTGTTTGACGAAATTTCTGTTGCTTTATACTGATAATATGTTTACATTACCTATGGCTTTCATTTGACGTTCTATTTGTTTTTTTTTTCTCATTTTATTAAAGTTCAGCGTGTTGTGTATATATTTCTGAAATGTTTAAGTGTGCTTTGTGTGTCCATCGGACAGAGTGTACGTTTTAGTTGGTCAGTCAGTCTATATATTTATTTATTTTTTCTTCTAATGTACCACACCTTTTTTCAGATTTTACTACTTGAAATAGAGAATTTTTGTCTAATTTTTTTTCTGGGTATCTACATACATTAGGTAAATATGTGTATGAATTTTTAAGAAAAAATTTTAAATAAAATATTGAAAAAAGAATTAATTATGTGAATAAACCATTATTTCTTTATTGGCTTTACTTCACTAGATCAAAAATTTTTTGTTTTCGCTTATTTGCAAATTCTTGTTTTCATGTCGCTTAAACATGTACAGTCTTGTTTTCATATCGCTTAGACATGCACAGTCTTGTTTTCTTTGAGAGGTTATTCACAAGATAAATTGAATTTCACAATATTATGAAATTCCATTAAATTTCATTAGATATTTTCATAAAGAGAAACAATTTAGACAATCGGATAAGTCCTTATATTTTTCACTACATACAAGTTTCTGTTATTTTATATTCGAATAGATGAATCCTAAATTTCCTTTAAAAAATAACACAAAACAAGGATAAATTTAATTTAACTTTATTTATATTAATAATACATTTTAATTTAATTTTATTTATTTTTATTATAATGATTGAAACATTTCATAATATCCAATTATTAAATTTTCTAATATACTTTTACGCAAAAAATATATTGTACATCTGCAAGTATCTGGTCCTTCCTCACACTCAGGATTATACCAAGGACAGCTTCTGAAATGGCCTTCTGTGTTGTCTTCATCTTCCATGATACCATATTCTTCGTTCTCATCCAGCATATTTTGAAAAAATTTGATCATCTCCCAATGATCAAAATGCATGAAGCTTTCAAAATCTCTTATAAATTGGTTTAGAGTACGTCTGATTTGACTCATTTTATTTGCTTATAAGTTAATGAATGATGATTGTTTGAAGGTTTCTTTAAGACTAATTTCCTCTTTTAAATTTTTAAAGTAGTATCTTTTGATATTTAAAATATCTATACCATCATTTATATTCCGTACTCCTTTTTTAGCACTCTATCTCTCTCTATCCCTTTTCTCTCTATAACTATCTCTTTCTGTCTATCACTACCCCTCCACTTATTCACTATTTCACCATATTTTCGATTAGCTTTCTTGAAGTCGTCATCGCTACTTTTAAGATCATTTTCAGTTAAACATTCAAAGTGCGGAGAAGTAAATAAAAAAAATAAATAAATAAAACAAAAATGGAGTCTACAACAAATCTAACATCAAAATTTAATTCACTAAAAAATAAAACCTTAATCCACATAAAGGAGCTTGGGACATCAACTAAATACACCATTCGAAAAGTGTCAAGAGTAACAACAAAATATGGGCCAACACTAAAAGTTGAAATGGAAAACCACATAATGTTCCTCCCAAAGCGATATAATGCTTTAACCGATGCTGAAATTAAAGAACTCTAGAGCGGATCATATTGCTTAAGTAGAGAAGGTGAACAAAGCTTAATTGTTGAAAGCGAGCTGAGTGAATTTCTAATTCAAAATTCCCAATTTCCAATTTGGCAATAATATATAATAATTTTGTATTTTAAATTATAAATAAAAATACATGAAAGAGTTTTGTAAAATATACATGTTTGTGCTTTTTTATTTAATATTTTCAGTTATTTCATAAAGAAATTTAAGACATAAATGACCACAGGTAAATGTATTGAAATTCTGATGTTGATTATAGTTGTATTTTATATTTCTACCAAGATATTTGACTACTTCCGAAGGAGGTTGTAAGTCGAAATATTCTTTTTCATTGTTGTTTTTATAATATGCTACCCAATGTGTACCAGGTCCTGTTGATACGTCTAAATTGATTATTCCACATTCTATTTTCTTTGTTCGTTTTGGTAGAGTATTCAACATGAAAACTCCTCTAAAATATGGAATATTTATAGAGAAACGGTTTATGTCCACATCAGATAGTGGTCTGTTCGTAGCATCTCTAAGAGTTTTTTGATTCATCTTTGTAAACTAAACCATAACCCTTTTTATATGGTTTTAAGTAAAGTCCCTTTCCAACTGCTATAGATTCCATCGCTCTATTATGTCTAATTGCTTCATCAAGTTGATTTTTTGCATTCTTTGTTGCATTAAAAGCTTTAGCTATAGCAGCACCTCCAGTTGTTAGACTACCAATTGCACCCAGAGCAATTAAAATCGGTATTAGAGGCAAAAACCCACCAATTTTTAGTACACGTATTACATGTGGTACTATAATTTGAGATTTTCTTCCTTTTAATGATTTTTTGATAGTTTTTCGGGCAATTTTAATTGCTGAGTTAATATCTAATGGTTTTTCCTTCTTGAGTATTTTTGTTGCAGCTGTAATTGATGTTCTAAACAGTTTTTTATCATTTATCTTGTTCTTTTTAACATTTTTCTTTTTCTCCACACCCATACCAAATTTTGTTTTGGCTTTCATTGCGTTAGTAACCATATAGGCAAATGATTTTTAAGCAATACTACTATCTTTTGATAAAACTCGATCCCAAGCTGAATTTTCAAGTATTTTATCAGCCTTGTGTCTAGTGCTTAAATCCTTATTTTTCGAATAAGCTATATCGTGATCTTTACAAGCAGAGTCCAATAAATTAATTCCTTTATCACCTCGATTTAAACGTTTTTGTAGTTTTGTTCCAGGTCCACAGTACTGATATCCAGGAAGTTGAAGTTCAACAGGTAGAGAGTTTATTATTTTATCTACTATACCTCCTCCAACGAAGGTGTTTTTATGACTAAACGTTTTCTGATATCGTATAACCATATTATCTGATTTTTTCTATAATAAGTGGTAACATTTATGAAATGTATTTAGTTACAAAAATGCAGTTAGTGAAACAACATAAAAATATTTTAGTTCGTAATATTGATGAATCATCGAACATCACTTCAAAAATAAAGCATAGTCCCCTCTTACCAAATTCTATTCGTGCTCTAATAGTGGGGCCATCAAATTGTGGAAAGACTAATGTTATGATCGGCTTACTAGAAAGTCCTAATGGACTCAAGTTTGAAAACATCTATTTATACTCAAAATCTCTTTATCAACCTAAATGTGAGTACTTGAAGAAACTAATTTCACCAATTAAAGGAATGCGATATTATACATTCACCGATAATGAATCAGTTATTCCACCTGACGAAGGTAAAACTAATTCAATTATGATATTTGATGATGTTGCATGTGAAAAGCAGAATAATATACGTACATATTTTTGTATGGGGCGACATAGGGATATTGATTCATTCTACTTGTGTCAAACTTATACTAGAATTCCCAAGCATTTAATAAGAGACAATGCAAATGTTATTATAATGTTTAAGCAAGATGATACAAATATGAAGCATGTTTATAGCGATCATGTTGGCAGCGATATGAGTTACGAAAAATTCCAAGAAATTTGTAGAGAATGTTGGAAGGATAAATATGGCTTTTGAGTGATAAGCAAAGATAATGAATTAAATGATGGTCGCTACAGAAAGCAATTTGACTTTTTCATAACTATATAAACTACTTCTCATAAAAGATTGACTTTAGTTATTAATCTAACTTTAAACTTGATACATCAATTTGCTATAACCTCATCTGATACCTGATAAGCTGATCTCAAAACTAGACCAGCTACCTGAAAACCAGACCAGGTCCTGAAAAGCTGATCTGATAACCAGACCAGGTCCTGAAAAGCTGATCTGAAAACCAGCCCAGGTCCTGAAAAGCTGATCTGAAAACCAGACCAGGTCCTGAAAAGCTGATCTGAAAACCAGACCAGGTCCTGATAAGCTGATCTGAAAACCAGACCACGTCCTGAAAAGCTGATCTGAAAACCAGACCAGGTCCTAATAAGTTGATCTGATAACCAGACCAGGTCCTAATAAGCTAATCTGAAAATCAGATCAGGTCCTGAAAAGCTGATCTGATAACCAGACCAGCTCCTGATAAGCTGATCTGAAAACCAGACCAGCTCCTAATAAGCTGATCTGAAAAAAACCAGGTCCTGAAAAGCTGATCTGAAAACCAGACCAGGTCCTGATAAGCTGATCTGATAACCAGATCAGGTCCTGATAAGCTGATCTGATAAGCAGACCAGCTCCTGATAAGCTGATCTGAAAACCAGACCAGCTCCTGATAAGTTGATCTGAAAATCAGATCAGCTCCTGATAAGCTGATCTGAAAAACAGATCAGCTCCTGATGAGCTGATCTGAAAACCAGACCAGCTCCTGATAAGCTGATCTGAAAACCAGACCAGCTCCTGATAAGCTGATCTGATAACCAGACCAGCTCCTGATAAGCTGATCTGAAAACCAGACCAGCTCCTGATAAGCTGATCTGATAACCAGATCAGGTCCTGATAAGCTGATCTGATAACCAGACCAGCTCCTGATAAGCTGATCTGATAACCAGATCAGGTCCTGATAAGCTGATCTGATAACCAGACCAGCTCCTGATAAGCTGATCTGATAACCAGACCAGCTCCTGATAAGCTGATCTGATAACTAGACCAGCTCCTGATAAGCTGATCTGAAAACCAGATAAGCTCCTGATAAGCTGATCTAGTAGCCGATACCTGAATTTGCTGTTAGCAAACATGGATGAGAAAGATTTAAAGCATTTGGTGTTGACAAGAAATGTGATGAAGAAAAAGCTTCGTAGTATAAAAACTGGTGAAATAGATACAAGTGAGCAACTAAAAGATACATTTAAACCTATAACAGAAGAATTCAAAAATAGTTCTAAAAATATTAAAAGAATTCTTATGAAAGAAGAAAGTAAAATCAAGACAGAAGTTGAAAATATACAAGTTTAAAGCATGATAAACCATTAGTCAAGATAGAGACAAGTACACCAAAGAAACTAGCAGAAGGAACAATATTTGATAATACCATCTTATTTAATGATGCTAATACTGAGAATGATGATGACGATGATTTGTATTCAAAGACTTCCAATTCCGAAGACTTATCAGTATTGGAAGGAAGAAATGAATTAGATACAAACTAATGGTGATAGTAACCTCAAACTGAATGAAGATAAAATACAAGTTGGTGGTAAATATGGGCTCTAACACTAGGACTATTTTCTCTAATGTTTGATAAAATACCAAAAAATTATGATAAATTTGAACTCGAAATCTATAAAAAGATTTTAATTACTACTAATGTATGCATATCAGAGAACGATGATATAAGTTAATTTTTCTGGAAACTGCAATCGACAAACTAAAGAACAAATTAATAATATAGCTTAAGGCATTGATATAATTCAAGAATATATTCAAATGCATATTGGTGGACTACAACGTGAAATAAAATTAGAGAAGGAAGAGAGTTATAAAATTGAAAAGCAATTCTAAAAATTAAATAATTAAAAATAAATTGAAGAGCTGTACGATTAAATATATAGATTAGAAAATTGACTACATGTTAGTATAAATAGCTGAAAGTGCAACATGTAGATCACCACACTAGCGAAAAAATCTGTAAAACAAATCAATGTCTTTAAAAAGAAATTTGTAAACGAACTCCATATTAAAACTCGAAAATTGTTTGTGCTTGTAGAGATGCAATGACAGGAATATATGAAGTTTTATGGAGCTAAGTTAGGTGAAATGGAGAACTATTCTACAGAAAATAGAAATTGTTGATTTTTGAAGAGTGTAATTGACATATTATCAAATTGTAGTACAGCTGAAAATAAAAGCTGCACTCCAAAAACCAAGGAATGGAAAATATTTTTGAAGTGGTACGGGTACCAAAAAAAAAAAAACTTACAAACAGATGATTCTAAGGAATTTTTTAATAAATACTTTGGAAAACTCGTACATAAATAGAAGATTAAACATTACTTAATATGAAAGCATCAACAGTACAATGATTTAATTGAGCATTAAAAGGAATGATGTGAAAAGAATTAGCTTTAATGGTTCATATAAAAGGATTGGTATACATATATAAGGAATTACTTAGTGCATAAAAGTTTTATGAAGTTTTATGGAGCTAAGTTAGATAGCGGGAAAAAATTCACGGGATATTCAAGATAGCATTTTTCCCTTCGAAGGGAATGAAAATTTCACGTGAAGAAAAATTCCATTTGTTTGTCACGATGGGGATGATTGTTTTTAAATCATCATTTATCTTCCCTGCATACATACCTATTTATATACATGCATATTTTTAAAACCAAACCGAAACCGACCTGTTTTAATAACTTAAAACCGGAAACCGCGGTTTTTAATTTCTGCGGGTTTTGTCAAACCCTATTTGGAGGTTTTTGTCGAAGATACAGCGGGTTGGTCATTATTAGCCTGTACTACTGAAAAACGTTTACTACGATTAATTGATGCAATGTCGTTATCCCTGGATATCTTGGAAAGCGATGAGATTTTTGAAGCATTTGGGCTTCGCCCACGCTTTACAAATGTAATATATCTATTCATTCTGACTTGAACTTTAGATTTTTGACTACTGTTATCTAAAGTGATAACTTGATTAAGTGATGAACACGAGCCAGAAGCGAATGATATCGCTGACTTAAATGAAGAAGTACTAGGCAACTCAAATGTTAACAAATCACTAGTTGGCATTGGGCAAAGCGAAGTTGAACGCTGACGAAAAATTGGATTTGCCGTTAGAAAAATACTATCACCAGATTTTTTATTTTTATTGTTTTCATTAAGAGAACTAACAGTACTACTATCATCAGATTTTTTATGTTTATTGATTTAATTAAGAGTTTGAGAACTCACAGCAAAATAAGCATTTCTGCCGTTGTTCCAATAAAACGTGGCAACATCGATGAAACTAAAGTCCAAATTTATGACGAAAAAGATTTCCGCAAAATGGTTGCTGAATTTGAAAAAAATAAAACAAGCTTCTACACATACCAGCTTAAGAGCGCTAAAGGCATGCAGATCGTATTGAAGGGCATAGATTCTTATGTTGTTCCCGAAGAAATAAGAGATGCACTCGTCCTCCAGGGGTTTAAGGTAAAAAATGTGTCCAATATAATAAATAGAGAGAAGATTCCTCAACCCCTATTTCGTGTTGAACTTGAGCCTAATGATATAAAATTGAAAAAAAATGAAACGCATCCAATTTATAATTTGAAATACCTCTTGTACCGAAAAATCACAGTTGAAGAGCCACATAAGCGTTCAGGTCCTGTACAGTGCCATAATTGCCAAGAATATGGCCATACAAAAACATACTGCAATTTACCCTCTGTTTGTGTTGTGTGCGGCGAATTACACGGCACTGCTAGTTGCAATAAGCCAAAAGATCAAAGTGATAAAAAATGCAGTAATTGTGGAGGTAATCACACCGCTAACTACAGAGGTTGTCCTGTGTACTCTTTCGTAAAGAAGACTATAGTGCAAAAACCTAAATTAGCTCCAGCTCAATCAGCAAACGCTTACTCTGCCACTTTTGCGCAAATGAGCCAACCAGTTACTTCCCGTGTATCGTATGCAGATGCTGCTAAGACAAATTCAATTCCCACACAAAATGTTTCCTCGCCAAATAATTCAAAAAATACTGACGCAAGCTTTAATTTTAATCGCCTTGAAGCTACTATTGAAAATCTGGTGCAAACTATAAACAATTTTACAACAAATATGACTAGCATGATGCAAGAAATGCTGCGAATGCAGAATACTCTGCTTCAAGCATTAATTAATAAGCCATGAACACGTTAACAATATGTTTCTGGAACGCAAACGGCATTCGCCAACATAAAAATGAACTTGAGCACTTCCTCACGGAAAAAAATATTGATGTAATGTTAGTATCTGAGACTCATTTGACTTCGAGAAGTCTTTTTAAAATTTATGGCTACACTATATATGATACATAGGACCCTAGAGGAAGGGCTTGCGGTGGATCAGCAATTCTAATAAAGTCAAGACTCAAGCACTATGTTCTTGATAACATTTGTGAAGAACACCTACAAGCAACAAATATTGGCATTGAAAGTTTTTGTACAAATTTTGTTATATCATCAATTCACTCCCCTCCCAGATTTTCAATCACTGAGAATCAATATGAGGATTTCTACAAATCTCTTGGACCTTGTTTTGTAGCTGCTGGCGACTACAATGCTAAGCATACGTTCTGGGGTTCGCGTCTTATTACCCCCAGAGGTCGAGCATTGTTCAACACCATTTCAAAAATGGGCTTGGATGTCATTTCGAGTGGGGAGCCCACTTATTGGCCTACTGACATACAAAAAATTCCGGATGTTATAGATTTTGGCGTCATAAAAAATATCTCTAGGGACTTAATTCAAGTTCAAGCTTCTCTTGATCTTTCGTCCGATCACTCTCCGACGATCATTACAATTTGTAGTCCCTTAAGAAGTAACTTATCTGACCCATATGTGAAGATGATCAATCGTGTTAATTGGCTGGGGTTCAAAAAATATCTCAGTAGTCATTGTACGGAAAACATTACGCTTAGAACATCCGATGATATTGAATCTAACATTGCCAATCTCAGCGAGAATATTAAACAGGCTGCTGAACATGCCATTATCTCCCATCCGCAGACTGGGTTTAATAAAATTTATTCTACAGACATTGAACGTCTCGTACGTGAAAAAAGAAGAGCTAGAAGGGAATGGCAACAGCACAGATCACCACAAAATAAAATCAGATTTAAAGAGTGCACTAAACGACTCCAAGAGTTGCTTGCATCTGAAAAAACTGCATCTCTTAAAAATTATCTGGAAGGTCTTGATGTCACACCAGCGTCTAATTACTCTTTGTGGCGCGCTGCTAGAAAGCTTAAAACACCCGTTGAGTATAAGCCACCTCTACGCACATCTACCGGAAGTTGGGCAAGAAGCGATACTGAAAAAGGTAAAATATTTGCTGAGCACTTAAAATCCGTTTTTACGCCAAACATATGTACTGGTGTTGCTGATTTGCCGAATGTAGTCGCTCTACCCCCTCAACACATAAAGTTTAAGACGCGTGATTTACAAAAATTAATTGCCGAACTCAACCCGAAGAAAGCTCCGGGTATTGATGGAATTAGTAACCAGATGCTTATGAACTTGCCTCGTATTGCAATGAGAATCCTATTATTCATATTTAATGCCATTTTACGACTGGAGTATTATCCACACAGCTGGAAGCTTGCCAAGGTTAAAATGATTCCAAAGCCGGGCAAAGATCTAACCAAGGCTGAGTCATATAGGCCAATAAGTCTACTATCAACTATGTCAAAGCTTTTCGAAAAACTGCTCAAAACAAAATTGTCCCAAATTCTAATTAGTAGTGGGTGCATACCAGACCATCAATTTGGTTTTAGAAGTCAGCATAGCACCATTGAACAAACTCACAGACTGGTTCAATTTATAAGAAGAACTTTTGAGGAAAAAAAGTATTGCTCTGCGCTCTTTATTGACGTTGCCCAGGCATTTGATAAAGTGTGGCATGAAGGCCTAATTTTAAAATTGAAGACTTACTTACCAATAAACATTTTAAATCTTTTGGAAAGTTACATTATTTCCCGTAAGTTCACTGTTGTGGAAGGAGACTTTACGAGTAGGCCTGAAACTATTTCATCCGGTGTGCCACAGGGGAGCATACTGGGACCAGTTTTATATTTGATTTATACTTGTGATATGCCTGTGAGCAGTAGTATCCATACTTCCACATTTGCCGACGATACAGCCTGCCTTAGTATGCACGAAAACCCTGATGAGGCATCCCGCAAACTCCAGGAACACATTAGCCAGATGGAGCTTTGGTTAAACTTATGGAGAATTAAAGTCAATGAACAAAAGTGTGTCCATATAACGTTCACCCTAAGAAGAGATACTTGCTCCCCCATTCGGATTAACAATCAAGTTGTTCCTCAACATTCACATGTGAAATATCTTGGCATACACCTTGATCGACGACTTACATGGAAACACCACATTGACTCTAAGTTAACTCAAATGAAACTTAAATTAACTCAGGTACATTGGCTGATTGGTAGAAATTCAACACTTAGCCTAGACTGCAAACTTTTAATATACAAGTCGCTTTTAAAGCCAATATGGTGTTACGGAATTCAACTATGGGGCACTGCTTCAGCTTCAAATGTAGAGAAAATTCAACGAAGGCAAAATAAAATTTTACGCATGATAACATCGGCTCCATGGTACATCAAAAATTCAAATATACATCGCGATTTGAATATGCCACTAGTGACTGAAGAAATTGCAAAATACGCAGGCAAATACCTAACAAAACTCGAGTCACATCCTAATCCGCTTGCTCGTAATATTTTGAACTTTACTGGACACATCCGCTTAAAAAAGAGAGATACACGGGCTCTAATATTCAACACTCTAGATGATGAAGCTGCTTGAAAACACCTTTTTCTTTTTGTTGCTTATCACTACTTATGTATTATTAATAACTATCACTAAGCTTATGTCCGACATTGGTCGGGCCTAGTAATTTTTTTTTTATAGATTTAAGATTTGAATACTTATTGTTAGTTCATATTTGAAGATACAATAAATAATAAACATGCATTTAAAAAAAAAAAATTTCTGCCGTTAGAACTCACTTCAAAATTTTTTGTATTTGAGGTACTCATATAGAGTATGTATTCCTCAAGGGCACTTTATTTGTGTTTTTTTTTTTTTTTTTTGTTGTATGTAAAAATATTAGCAAAGCAATAAAGCTTGTTTATTAAAGTCAGTATAAACCTATTACGAATAATATGTACTACGAATATTTTTTGTATAATGTTTTGTTTGTTTAGTAAGTATGTAAGAAAAATTCCGCTAATCGACTATTCAATATGAAGGTACAACGAGAAATCTTTGATCAATGTTGATCATTGTTAGCTTGTAATATTGAAAAATGATTTTGACGGTTAACTGATGCGGCGTCGCTGGATATTTTGGGAACCGATGAGATTTTTTAATGAATTTGGGCTTTGCCCGCGCTTTACAACTGTGATATATCTGTCCATTCCGACTTAAACTTTAGATTTTTTACCACGGTTATCTATAATGATAACTTGGTTAAGTGATGAACACGAGCTCGACGCGGATGACGCCGCTGACTTAAATGACGAAGTACTAGGCAACTGTAATGTTAACGAATCAGTAGGTGGCACTGGACAAAGTGAAGTTGATCGCTGACGAAAAATTGGATTTGCCGTTAGAAAAAGTCTATCATCGCTATCATCGGATTTTTTTGTTTTTATTGTTTTCATGAAGAGCTTTAGAACTCACATTAAGTCTATCATCAGATTTTTTATTTTTATCGTTATCATTAAGAGCTTCAGAACTCACAGTAAAATAGGCATTTCTACCGTTATAACTCACTTCACAATTGTTTGTTTTTGAGGTACTCATATAGAGTATTCCTCAAGGGCACTTTGTTTGTGTTTTTTTTTTGTTTACGGTTTTTTTATTGTTTTTGTTATTTGTGACTATGTAAAAAAATATTAGCAAAGCAATTAAAGCATATTGATCAAGGTTAAATATGTATTACGAATGTTTTTTTATTATTTTGTTTGTTTAAAGGTTTATTTTTATGTGTTTTGAGTATTTGCTTGGGGATTTTGTTTATGTTTTTTTAGTTTCATTATTTAATTATTGATGCACATGTATGTAAGTATGAGTTTTAATGAATTTTTTATGACGTTTAGATACATTTTCTTTGAATCTTAATAAAATTATTTAAATTTTGATTCTAGAATACGGACAATTGTGCCGACCGTTTGGTATATCTAGTTTTATTTATTTTTTCAACAATTTTGTAAACAACAATCATCAAAGTCGCACTATACATTATTTGGTATTTTCGCCGCCGTCGTTGAAATTTTAGTGAATTTTGGTCGCCGTCAAAAGCCATTTTTGATAAGCGCTCACAAAGTCTGCGATTTTAAATTGGCTTTGAATTGCATATTATATTATTTTTAACGTAATGACGAAATCAATGGGCGCATTCATAAGACGTAGCTGTTGAGCTCAACAGTTGTGCAAATTCTAGCAACTGTTGGCCCCAACAGCTACATCTTAGAAACGGCATGATGGATATAATTTAATTTTATATCTTTATTTCGCTACTTCAACGCATTCGTAATATAAAATTTAACAAATATTTGTTACTGTCACCTAACAAAGCATATAAATGGCAAAGCTCTATTCGATCAGCTGTTAGTAGTAGGGAATTGCCAATTCGGGCGCCGATTAAAATTGTTAAATTGTGGCTGAAATTGTTAAATTGTGGGCTGAAATTGTTAAATTGTTGCTGAAATTGTTAAATTTGGGTAATTAAAATTTGAAAATTGTTAAATTTTTGGAAATTTGTGTTTTTTTGTTTACATAAGGAGTTTTTTGTTTACATTAGGAGTTTTTTGTTTACATTAGGAGTTTTTGTTTACATTAAGTGTATGTCTGTCTGTCGGTCTGTCTGTCTGCCTGCCTGACCGTGGGAAGTTTGTGTGTGGAATATTTTGTGTGAATGTATTAAGGCGGTTCATAGTTTGGCGGTTTTTATGTGTGTATGTGACGACGGGGAAAATCATGAAAATGGTTTTTCCTAATGCTGACGGAAAATCATCTAATGATTTTTCGTAATTCCGAAGGCAAAACATGATAATTTTTCGTAATACCGAAGGCAAAACATGATAATTTTTCCTAATGCCTACTGCAATACATGATAATTTTTCCTAATGCCTACTGCAATACATGATTATTATTTTTTTCAAATGCCGACGGCAAAAAATGAATATAATTTTTTCAAATGCCGACGGGAAAATGATTTTTCCTAATGACGACGGGAAAACGTGAAAGTTATTTTTTCTAATGCTAATGTAGGTGTTGCTAGACTGTGGGAATTTAAGGCTGACCGTGATTTGAGTGGGTGGCGTTGTTGCCGTAATATGTAACCATAGGAATTTACGGATGTGTCTGTCTGTCTGTGAGAATTTAGGTGAGAGTTTGATTGGAAGGGGCGGGGTGTAGTTGAGGTAGATCGATTGCGTGTGTATGTGTGCGTGTGTGTGTGTGTGTATGTGTGTGTGTGTGTGTGTATGTTTGTAGGAATTTCAATGTGTGTATTTCTGTAGGAGCTTAGGGCTGATTGTGATTTATGAGGGGTGAGGTGTTCTAGTAATATGTAACCGGGGGAATCTGTGTGTTTGTATGTCTGTAGGAGTTTAAGGCTGACCATGATTTGGGTGGGCAGGGTTGTTGACGTAATATGTATCCATGGGGATTTGTGGATGTGTCTGTCTATAGGAGTTTAAGGCTGATCGTGATTTGAGGTAGGTGAGGATGTTGTTGAGGTAAATTGGTTATGTGTATGTATGTATGTATGTATGTATTTTTGTAAGAATTTAAGATGATTGCGATTTATTAGGGGCGAGGTGTTCTTGTATTATGTAGCCGGGAGAATCTGTGTGTATAGACGTCTGTAGAAGTTTAAGACTATCTGTAATTTCAGGTAGGTGAGAGTGTTGTGTTGTTGAGATTAATCTTATGTATTGTATATGTATGTATGTATGATCATGGGAATTTGTGTATGTATATCTGAGGGAGAATTTAAGGCTCATCATGATTTGCAAAAGGTGGGGTGTTGTTGAAATTTTCTTGGATATTTCTTATATGAATTCTGCTATGTGTGTGTGTGTATTTGCGCTAATATTTATATGTAGATAGAAATAAATTGTTTTCAGTATCGACATTTGGTACTATAAAATACTATCATATGTCTGGACTTCCCTAATCTTATTATGTTTTTATACTTACGCTTGTTTTATATTTTCTCATACTTAAATTTGTCTCGCGTTAAAGTCTGCCTATATGAAATTTGTTTATATTACAGATTTTGTTTATTTCAATCTTTGAATACATTTTTTTTGTCATTGATGTCTTTTGTTCTTCTTGTTGTTGGTGTTGTTGTTGTAAATATTCGTCTGTGTATAGATGCGATATATTCAGTTTTTTTTTTATTTGAAAATAAAAACGTTTTAATTTTTATCTGCGTTTACTTAAAAGTTTGTGAGGATTTTCTGTTTTTAAGTAAAACTGAATTCCTGAAGATACATACCCTATAGTAATAGCAACTATAATAGAAATATTCCTTATACTCAATTTACATTTTTTAAAGTTGATGCAACGTTAGTAAGTTAACGTTACAAATTTTTGGGGTACATAATTTTTTCTAACTATAGACTTTTTTCTTCACTTTCTACATTTGTTTTCGAAATCTTGCTTTGCTTTATGAAAATGTATAAACATTTTAAAATGAAACTGATCCGGCACTCCAGCTTATATACTGATAGTTTTTTTTTTCTTTGGTAGTCAACTTACTTCTTTTTTTATTTTTATTGATAAACATTTAAAATCAAAAGTGAGCTTTATATTGAAATTATTATTTTCATAATTGTTGAAAACAATCACTAGTTTTTTTTTTTTTTTTTTGTGATGAAATCATTTGAAGTTGAAGCTGATATCTTTGCTTACTGTTTTAAATTAAAATTTTATGCAATAGAATAAAAGGAGCTTTTTTCTTAAATTCTGATGCAGTTAAGATCGGATATGAGACTGAATTTAAATGTACTTTTAAATTAGTCACAATGAACAAACTTATTTTCTTGTTGAAAAGCGATCATCAGAAAACGAAGTGGTTTTCAGAGACTTTAGGTATACCCTTTCGACGGTTCCTCTAGGATACAAGATGACTTTGTTTGACGAAATTTCTGTTGCTTTATACTGATAATATTTTTACATTAATAAGGTACATATATGTTTGTTTTATGAAGGGTGAGCACATTTCACTTTTATTTGTTGTCCTATATGATTTTTTTTTAATTTTATTAAAGTTCAGCGTATTGTGTATATATTTCTGAAATGTTTAAGTGTGTTTTGTGTTTCCATCGGACAGAGTGTACGTATTAGTTGGTCAGTCACTCTATATTTTTATATATTTTTTTCTTCTAACGTGCCACTCCTTTTTTCAGATTTTACTACTTGGAATAGAGTATTTTTGTCTAATTTTTTGGTGGGTATATACATTAGGTATGTAGAAATTAGTTTACTTACAAAGAAATGTATGTTTAATAAACAACTATTGTAGCAAATCGATCTCAGCAATTCACCGTCGGTGTTTTCATAAAGTGTTAGAAACAATGAAATATCTATGTTTGGGACAATTTTTTTGCCTCAAGTAGGTATTTCTACATAAGGTTTGCTGGTTGACTCCTATCGCATTCATATGTAATGATTATCCACTTAAAAAAAGGTCATCATCACCATCAATCACTCCCGTATACAATACATTCATGAGTTGGGTTGATCCAGATACAATTGCTGTCTCATCACTTTCTAACAGCTTTATATATTTTGCTAGTATGCATGCCTTAGCATGCTTCTATCGATAGTGACGTAAGAGTCCGAGATGTAGTAGTGTTACAATTAAAAATCTTTACTATTAGAATTTACCAGATCGCTCTTTTGAATTTTTGCAAAGTAGATACATATGTATGTATGTATTTAAGTGACCACAAAATCATAAAATTTCTTTGCTTACAAAATTGTATGACGTGAGGATTTTTTTTTTTTTGAAATTATTCATGCTTCGGCATGCTTTCATTTTTTTTCTGTAAATTTATTTAATACTCATACAGATATAAAGTAAGATCTGTTTGCAGTATGCATGCTTCAGCATGATTCTAGTTGAAGCGTATATTCACTCACTAAGTTTGCTTGATACTCATTCATACACATGTACATTCTTAAAGATTGGATATCAAAGTCCAAATTCCGTAGTTTATCTATATTTTCTAAAGATCTGATAGCTAAAGAAATAAATAGAGCGAAGATCTTCTATAATAATCCCATTTTCATATTGTAAAATTTTGCGTTCTAACGCTTTCGATGGGAAAATGTACATACAACTTTATAAAAAGTGATAATATGATGTGCTGCTGAATATTGCACTATGTTATAGTTTATTTTAAAAACTGAAGTGTTAGCAAATTTCATTCAGACCAACAAGTTTAGAGAATTCCACTACATTTAGCTAATTATCTAATTCCACTACATTTAGTTAATTACCTTTCTTAAGACCCATCATTCCTAATCAATCCTACAAAAAAACTAGATTTTTCGTTTTAATTTAATTTTTATTTTTATTAAACTCAACATTCATTCTTCAAATTACTTTATACTGTTTTTAGCAGCTTTTTCTCATTTGTTGAGTTAACTTTAATCGTAAACATTTTAATGGTGAGATAAATTTTTCTATTTTATGCACTAAGTAATTCCTTATATATGTATACCAATCCTTTTATATGAACCATTAAAGCTAATTCTTTTCACATCATTCCTTTTAATGCTCAATTAAATCATTGTACTGTTGATGCTTTCATATTAAGTAATGTTTAATCTTCTATTTATGTACGAGTTTTCCAAAGTATTTATTAAAAAATTCCTTAGAATCATCTGTTTGTAAGTTTTTTTTTTTTTGGTACCCGTACCACTTCAAAAATATTTTCCATTCCTTGGTTTTTGGAGTGCAGCTTTTATTTTCAGCTGTACTACAATTTGATAATATGTCAATTACACTCTTCAAAAATCAACAATTTCTATTTTCTGTAGAATAGTTCTCCATTTCACCTAACTTAGCTCCATAAAACTTCATATATTCCTGTCATTGCATCTCTACAAGCACAAACAATTTTCGAGTTTTAATATGGAGTTCGTTTACAAATTTCTTTTTAAAGACATTGATTTGTTTTACAGATTTTTTCGCTAGTGTGGTGATCTACATGTTGCACTTTCAGCTATTTATACTAACATGTAGTTAATTTTCTAATCTATATATTTAATCGTACAGCTCTTCAATTTATTTTTAATTATTTAATTTTTAGAATTGCTTTTCAATTTTATAACTCTCTTCCTTCTCTAATTTTATTTCACGTTGTAGTCCACCAATATGCATTTGAATATATTCTTGAATTATATCAATGCCTTAAGCTATATTATTAATTTGTTCTTTAGTTTGTCGATTGCAGTTTCCAGAAAAATTAACTTATATCATCGTTCTCTGACGGAGAACGATGATGATTCTGTATGCATACATTAGTAGTAATTAAAATCTTTTTATAGATTTCGAGTTCAAATTTATCATAATTTTTTGGTATTTTATCAAACATTAGAGAAAATAGTCCTAGTGTTAGAGCCCATATTTACCACCAACTTGTATTTTATCTTCATTCAGTTTGAGGTTACTATCACCATTAGTTTGTATCTAATTCATTTCTTCCTTCCAAAGAAATTTTATGATTTTGTGGTCACTTAAATACATACATACATATGTATCTACTTTGCAAAAATTCAAAAGAGCGATCTGGTAAATTCTAATAGTAAAGATTTTTAATTGTAACACTACTACATCTCGGACTCTTACGTCACTATCGATAGAAGCATGCTAAGGCATGCATACTAGCAAAATATATAAAGCTGTTAGAAAGTGATGAGACAGCAATTGTATCTGGATCAACCCAACTCATGAATGTATTGTATACGGGAGTGATTGATGGTGATGATGACCTTTTTTTAAGTGGATAATCATTACATATGAATGCGATAGGAGTCAACCAGCAAACCTTATGTAGAAATACCTACTTGAGGCAAAAAAATTCTCCCAAACATAGATATTTCATTGTTTCTAACACTTTATGAAAACACCGACGGTGAATTGCTGAGATCGATTTGCTACAATAGTTGTTTATTAAACATACATTTCTTTGTAAGTAAACTAATTTCTACATACCTAATGTATATACCCACCAAAAAATTAGACAAAAATACTCTATTCCAAGTAGTAAAATCTGAAAAAAGGAGTGGCACATTAGAAGAAAAAAATATATAAAAATATAGAGTGACTGACCAACTAATACGTACACTCTGTCCGATGGAAACACAAAACACACTTAAACATTTCAGAAATATATACACAATACGCTGAACTTTAATAAAATTAAAAAAAAAATCATATAGGACAACAAATAAAAGTGAAAGGTGCTCACCCTTCATAAAACAAACATATATGTACCTTATTAATGTAAAAATATTATCAGTATAAAGCAACAGAAATTTCGTCAAACAAAGTCATCTTGTATCCTAGAGGAACCGTCGAAAGGGTATACCTAAAGTCTCTGAAAACCACTTCGTTTTCTGATGATCGCTTTTCAACAAGAAAATAAGTTTGTTCATTGTGACTAATTTAAAAGTACATTTAAATTCAGTCTCATATCCGATCTTAACTGCATCAGAATTTAAGAAAAAAGCTCCTTTTATTCTATTGAATAAAATTTTAATTTAAACCAGTAAGCAAAGATATCAGCTTCAACTTCAAATGATTTCATCACAAAAAAAAAAAAAAAAAACTAGTGATTGTTTTCAACAATTATGAAAATAATAATTTCAATATAAAGCTCACTTTTGATTTTAAATGTTTATCAATAAAAATAAAAAAAGAAGTAAGTTGACTACCAAAGAAAAAAAAACTATCAGTATATAAGCTGGAGTGCCGGATCAGTTTCATTTTAAAATGTTTATACATTTTCATAAAGCAAAGCAAGATTTCGAAAACAAATGTAGAAAGTGAAGAAAAAAGTCTATAGTTAGAAAAAATTATGTACCCCAAAAATTTCTAACGTTAACTTACTAACGTTGCATCAACTTTAAAAAATGTAAATTGAGTATAAGGAATATTTCTATTATAGTTGCTATTACTATAGGGTATGTATCTTCAGGAATTCAGTTTTACTTAAAAACAGAAAATCCTCACAAACTTTTAAGTAAACGCAGATAAAAATTAAAACGTTTTTATTTTCAAATAAAAAAAAACTGAATATATCGCATCTATACACAGACGAATATTTACAACAACAACACCAACAACAAGAAGAACAAAAGACATCAATGACAAAAAAAATGTATTCAAAGATTGAAATAAACAAAATCTGTAATATAAACAAATTTCATATAGGCAGACTTTAACGCGAGACAAATTTAAGTATGAGAAAATATAAAACAAGCGTAAGTATAAAAACATAATAAGATTAGGGAAGTCCAGACATATGATAGTATTTTATAGTACCAAATGTCGATACTGAAAACAATTTATTTCTATCTACATATAAATATTAGCGCAAATACACACACACACATAGCAGAATTCATATAAGAAATATCCAAGAAAATTTCAACAACACCCCACCTTTTGCAAATCATGATGAGTCTTAAATTCTCCCTCAGATATACATACACAAATTCCCATGATCATACATACATACATATACAATACATAAGATTAATCTCAACAACACAACACTCTCACCTACCTGAAATTACAGATAGTCTTAAACTTCTACAGACGTCTATACACACAGATTCTCCCGGCTACATAATACAAGAACACCTCGCCCCTAATAAATCACAATCATCTTAAATTCTTACAAAAATACATACATACATACATACATACACATAACCAATTTACCTCAACAACATCCTCACCTACCTCAAATCACGATCAGCCTTAAAGTACTATAGACAGACACATCCACAAATCCCCATGGATAAAATTACGTCAACAACCCTGCCCACCCAAATCATGGTCAGCCTTAAACTCCTACAGACATACAAACACACAGATTCCCCCGGTTACATATTACTAGAACACCTCACCCCTCATAAATCACAATCAGCCCTAAGCTCCTACAGAAATACACACATTGAAATTCCTACAAACATACACACACACAAATACACACACACACACACGCACGCACACATACACACGCAATCGATCTACCTCAACTACACCCCGCCCCTTCCAATCAAACTCTCACCTAAATTCTCACAGACAGACAGACACATCCGTAAATTCCTATGGTTACATATTACGGCAACAACGCCACCCACTCAAATCACGGTCAGCCTTAAATTCCCACAGTCTAGCAACACCTACATTAGCATTAGAAAAAATAACTTTCACGTTTTCCCGTCGTCATTAGGAAAAATCATTTTCCCGTCGGCATTTGAAAAAATTATATTCATTTTTTGCCGTCGGCATTTGAAAAAAATAATAATCATGTATTGCAGTAGGCATTAGGAAAAATTATCATGTATTGCAGTAGGCATTAGGAAAAATTATCATGTTTTGCCTTCGGTATTACGAAAAATTATCATGTTTTGCCTTCGGAATTACGAAAAATCATTAGATGATTTTCCGTCAGCATTAGGAAAAACCATTTTCATGATTTTCCCCGTCGTCACATACACACATAAAAACCGCCAAACTATGAACCGCCTTAATACATTCACACAAAATATTCCACACACAAACTTCCCACGGTCAGGCAGGCAGACAGACAGACCGACAGACAGACATACACTTAATGTAAACAAAAACTCCTAATGTAAACAAAAAACTCCTAATGTAAACAAAAAACTCCTTATGTAAACAAAAAAACACAAATTTCCAAGAATTTAACAATTTTCAAATTTTAATTACCCAAATTTAACAATTTCAGCAACAATTTAACAATTTCAGCCCACAATTTAACAATTTCAGCCACAATTTAACAATTTTAATCGGCGCCCGAATTGGCAATTCCCTACTACTAACAGCTGATCGAATAGAGCTTTGCCATTTATATGCTTTGTTAGGTGACAGTAACAAATATTTGTTAAATTTTATATTACGAATGCGTTGAAGTAGCGAAATAAAGATATAAAATTAAATTATATCCATCATGCCGTTTCTAAGATGTAGCTGTTGGGGCCAACAGTTGCTAGAATTTTTTTTTTTAATGCATGTTTTTTTTTATTTATTGTATCTTCAAATATGAACTAACAATAAGTATTCAAATCTTAAGTCTATAAAAAAATTATTAGGCCCGACCAATGTCGGACATAAGCTTAGTGATAGTTATTAATAATACATAAGTAGTGATAAGCAACAAAAAGAAAAAGGTGTTTTCAAGCAGCTTCATCATCTAGAGTGTTGAATATTAGAGCCCGTGTATCTCTCTTTTTTAAGCGGATGTGTCCAGTAAAGTTCAAAATATTACGAGCAAGCGGATTAGGATGTGACTCGAGTTTTGTTAGGTATTTGCCTGCGTATTTTGCAATTTCTTCAGTCACTAGTGGCATATTCAAATCGCGATGTATATTTGAATTTTTGATGTACCATGGAGCCGATGTTATCATGCGTAAAATTTTATTTTGCCTTCGTTGAATTTTCTCTACATTTGAAGCTGAAGCAGTGCCCCATAGTTGAATTCCGTAACACCATATTGGCTTTAAAAGCGACTTGTATATTAAAAGTTTGCAGTCTAGGCTAAGTGTTGAATTTCTACCAATCAGCCAATGTACCTGAGTTAATTTAAGTTTCATTTGAGTTAACTTAGAGTCAATGTGGTGTTTCCATGTAAGTCGTCGATCAAGGTGTATGCCAAGATATTTCACATGTGAATGTTGAGGAACAACTTGATTGTTAATCCGAATGGGGGAGCAAGTATCTCTTCTTAGGGTGAACGTTATATGGACACACTTTTGTTCATTGACTTTAATTCTCCATAAGTTTAACCAAAGCTCCATCTGGCTAATGTGTTCCTGGAGTTTGCGGGATGCCTCATCAGGGTTTTCGTGCATACTAAGGCAGGCTGTATCGTCGGCAAATGTGGAAGTATGGATACTACTGCTCACAGGCATATCGCAAGTATAAATCAAGTATAAAACTGGTCCCAGTATGCTCCCCTGTGGCACACCGGATGAAATAGTTTCAGGCCTACTCGTAAAGTCTCCTTCCACAACAGTGAACTACGGGAAATAATGTAACTTTCCAAAATATTTAAAATGTTTATTGGTAAGTAAGTCTTCAATTTTAAAATTAGGCCTTCATGCCACACTTTATCAAATGCCTGGGCAACGTCAATAAAGAGCGCAGAGCAATACTTTTTTTCCTCAAAAGTTCTTCTTATAAATTGAACCAGTCTGTGAGTTTGTTCAATGGTGCTATGCTGACTTCTAAAACCAAATTGATGGTCTGGTATGCACCCACTACTAATTAGAACTTGGGACAATTTTGTTTTGAGCAGTTTTTCGAAAAGCTTTGACATAGTTGATAGTAGACTTATTGGCCTATATGACTCAGCCTTGGTTAGATCTTTGCCCGGCTTTGGAATCATTTTAACCTTGGCAAGCTTCCAGCTGTGTGGATAATACTCCAGTCGTAAAATGGCATTAAATATGAATAATAGGATTCTCATTGCAATACGAGGCAAGTTCATAAGCATCTGGTTACTAATTCCATCAATACCCGGAGCTTTCTTCGGGTTGAGTTCGGCAATTAATTTTTGTAAATCACGCGTCTTAAACTTTATGTGTTGAGGGGGTAGAGCGACTACATTCGGCAAATCAGCAACACCAGTACATATGTTTGGCGTAAAAACGGATTTTAAGTGCTCAGCAAATATTTTACCTTTTTCAGTATCGCTTCTTGCCCAACTTCCGGTAGATGTGCGTAGAGGTGGCTTATACTCAACGGGTGTTTTAAGCTTTCTAGCAGCGCGCCACAAAGAGTAATTAGACGCTGGTGTGACATCAAGACCTTCCAGATAATTTTTAAGAGATGCAGTTTTTTCAGATGCAAGCAACTCTTGGAGTCGTTTAGTGCACTCTTTAAATCTGATTTTATTTTGTGGTGATCTGTGCTGTTGCCATTCCCTTCTAGCTCTTCTTTTTTCACGTACGAGACGTTCAATGTCTGTAGAATAAATTTTATTAAACCCAGTCTGCGGATGGGAGTTAGTGGCATGTTCAGCAGCCTGTTTAATATTCTCGCTGAGATTGGCAATGTTAGATTCAATATCATCGGATGTTCTAAGCGTAATGTTTTCCGTACAATGACTACTGAGATATTTTTTGAACCCCAGCCAATTAACACGATTGATCATCTTCACATATGGGTCAGGTAAGTTACTTCTTAATGGACTACAAATTGTAATGATCGTCGGAGAGTGATCGGACGAAAGATCAATAGAAGCTTGAACTTGAATTAAATCCCTAGAGATATTTTTTATGACGCCAAAATCTATAACATCCGGAATTTTTTGTATGTCAGTAGGCCAATAAGTGGGCTCCCCACTCGAAATGACATCCAAGCCCATTTTTGAAATAGTGTTGAACAATGCTCGACCTCTGGGGGTAATAAGACGCGAACCCCAGAACGTATGCTTAGCATTGTAGTCGCCAGCTGCTACAAAACAAGGTCCAAGAGATTTGTAGAAATCCTCATATTGATTCTCAGTGATTGAAAATCTGGGAGGGGAGTAAATTGATGATATAACAAAATTTGTACAAAAACTTTCAATGCCAATATTTGTTGCTTGTAGGTGTTCTTCACAAATGTTATCAAGAACATAGTGCTTGAGTCTTGACTTTATTAGAATTGCTGATCCACCGCAAGCCCTTCCTCTAGGGTCCTTTGTATCATATATAGTGTAGCCATAAATTTTAAAAAGACTTCTCGAAGTCAAATGAGTCTCAGATACTAACATTACATCAATATTTTTTTCCATGAGGAAGTGCTCAAGTTCATTTTTATGTTGGCGAATGCCGTTTGCGTTCCAGAAACATATTGTTAACGTGTTCATGGCTTATTAATTAATGCTTGAAGCAGAGTATTCTGCATTCGCAGCATTTCTTGCATCATGCTAGTCATATTTGTTGTAAAATTGTTTATAGTTTGCACCAGATTTTCAATAGTAGCTTCAAGGCGATTAAAATTAAAGCTTGCGTCAGTATTTTTTGAATTATTTGGCGAGGAAACATTTTGTGTGGGAATTGAATTTGTCTTAGCAGCATCTGCATACGATACACGGGAAGTAACTGGTTGGCTCATTTGCGCAAAAGTGGCAGAGTAAGCGTTTGCTGATTGAGCTGGAGCTAATTTAGGTTTTTGCACTATAGTCTTCTTTACGAAAGAGTACACAGGACAACCTCTGTAGTTAGCGGTGTGATTACCTCCACAATTACTGCATTTTTTATCACTTTGATCTTTTGGCTTATTGCAACTAGCAGTGCCGTGTAATTCGCCGCACACAACACAAACAGAGGGTAAATTGCAGTATGTTTTTGTATGGCCATATTCTTGGCAATTATGGCACTGTACAGGACCTGAACGCTTATGTGGCTCTTCAACTGTGATTTTTCGGTACAAGAGGTATTTCAAATTATAAATTGGATGCGTTTCATTTTTTTTCAATTTTATATCATTAGGCTCAAGTTCAACACGAAATAGGGGTTGAGGAATCTTCTCTCTATTTATTATATTGGACACATTTTTTACCTTAAACCCCTGGAGGACGAGTGCATCTCTTATTTCTTCGGGAACAACATAAGAATCTATGCCTTTCAATACGATCTGCATGCCTTTAGCGCTCTTAAGCTGGTATGTGTAGAAGCTTGTTTTATTTTTTTCAAATTCAGCAACCATTTTGCGGAAATCTTTTTCGTCATAAATTTGGACTTTAGTTTCATCGATGTTGCCACGTTTTATTGGAACAACGGCAGAAATGCTTATTTTGCTGTGAGTTCTCAAACTCTTAATTAAATCAATAAACATAAAAAATCTGATGATAGTAGTACTGTTAGTTCTCTTAATGAAAACAATAAAAATAAAAAATCTGGTGATAGTATTTTTCTAACGGCAAATCCAATTTTTCGTCAGCGTTCAACTTCGCTTTGCCCAATGCCAACTAGTGATTTGTTAACATTTGAGTTGCCTAGTACTTCTTCATTTAAGTCAGCGATATCATTCGCTTCTGGCTCGTGTTCATCACTTAATCAAGTTATCACTTTAGATAACAGTAGTCAAAAATCTAAAGTTCAAGTCAGAATGAATAGATATATTACATTTGTAAAGCGTGGGCGAAGCCCAAATGCTTCAAAAATCTCATCGCTTTCCAAGATATCCAGGGATAACGACATTGCATCAATTAATCGTAGTAAACGTTTTTCAGTAGTACAGGCTAATAATGACCAACCCGCTGTATCTTCGACAAAAACCTCCAAATAGGGTTTGACAAAACCCGCAGAAATTAAAAACCGCGGTTTCCGGTTTTAAGTTATTAAAACAGGTCGGTTTCGGTTTGGTTTTAAAAATATGCATGTATATAAATAGGTATGTATGCAGGGAAGATAAATGATGATTTAAAAACAATCATCCCCATCGTGACAAACAAATGGAATTTTTCTTCACGTGAAATTTTCATTCCCTTCGAAGGGAAAAATGCTATCTTGAATATCCCGTGAATTTTTTCCCGCTATCAGTCCACGTGAATGTAAAATAGGGAAGAATTTTTGTAAAGCTTAAAAATTAACTGAAAATTGGAAAATTTAAGTTTAATTAAAAAATCACAAAAATTTTAGGTTATAAATAAAATTTATTTAACTTAAAAGTTGTACTCATGCAGGTGCTTCTGTTGATTTAGCTATTTTTTCATTAAGTATACCACCGTGGTGCACCACCATGAAATCTACAGTCTGTGCACCAAAGAGATTCATACTCTATGAAAAAATGTGTTGTAAGCAGTGTTGCCAGAATTTCTAAAGATAAAATCTGCAAAATTTAATAATTTTTTACGAAAAAATATTCAAAATCTGCATTTTATTTTTAAAATCTTCTTAAAATATTCAAAGTAATTTTTAAAATTACTTTTTTTATATTTTATTCAACAACTTCACATAAACATGGATGTACATGTGTAATATAAATATTTTTCATTAACCCATATTCATAAAATTTAAACTCGGCTTAAAATGTACTGTATTTTAACTTTCTTAGAAAAAAATTAATTTTTTTATGAATATAAGCCTTTAATGTGTGAAGAATGTGCATTTCGTTTCTGCTTAAGAAACTCATTACAGACTTCACCAAAAATGTTTGAAATAAGGTTAAAAACTTCATATTTTTATAGAACGACTATCGATATGTTATGAAGAATTACGTACACAAACATAATAGGTATGCTCATAAAAATAAGCGTAAAGGCTTCAAGCAAAAATCTTTACAAACTTACATCTTCGATTTTCAATCCACTGTTATTTTCTCATTACCTTTTTAAAATTAGCTGCCACATTGGTTGAAGTCTGCGGATGAATTTGGCGGTTTTTCCACACGCAAAGTCTTGAGTTTGAGAATATAGAATAAGATCTCTTTTCTCCTACAAAGTCAAGACTTTGCAAAGTAAAATTTGCGTGTGGAAAACCCGTTTTTTTGGACTAACGAAATGCATATAACCAACAAACATATATAAAACTTTTATAGTTATGTGCAAATAATATAAAATGAATGAGAAAAGAAATCTGACATAAAAATGTATACAAAAGGCCATTTAATTTGTTGCATAAATATCCAAAGGACTTCGAAGTTTTGTTTTACTCAAGTTACCTTGACTGAAAATTCTTTCGACATTTGCAAATGAATATGTTAAAGACATTACATTTTGAATAAGCTGAGGGCTGCAAAATCGTAATCAGAATAAGCTCGTTTTATATCAGATATTTGTTTCCAGAAGCTTGCCAAAATTACTTCTTCTTTTTCTTTAATGATTTCTTCTAAGTTCAAAAATTGTAACTCTCTAAATTATGAGTCGGTCACACATAAAAGAAACAAAAATTGTAGCAATAGTAGGAAACATGTAAAAAATGCACTATAGTTGGAGTTGAAAAATCTGCGTTTTTAGGCCAAAAATCTTCAAATCTGCATTTCGTCTTTTTGGAGGGTAAAAATCTGCAAAATCCAGATAAATCTGCATTTCTGGCAACCGTGGTTGTAAGGAATTATTGTTAACAATCGTAAGCTTTACTTACTTATCCTGTCCTAAAAATAAATAATTTTAACTTTTAATATATAGTTCGAAGAAATATATCGAAATTATTTGATGTAATTATTCAGTTTGCCTGAAAAAATAAAGTGAACAAAACCAAGGGAAAAGTGAAAAAAATCACGTAAAAAATATACTGCCTTATCGTGGTTGGCGTATTTCAAATGCGACTTCAACAATTTTTCTTTAATTTCCAAACAGTCGTGCCACGAAATCAAGTATTGGATGATTTCGGCAGCAATCAAGCTGAAATTAAATAATTTCCCATACATTTTGAAGTATCCCAAATTAACCTATTTTGCTTAATTCCAACGAAATTAATATAAAATTACAATGGACAACGCTGTTTTTGTATGAAAAACTATTCTTTTTTCCAAACATGAAGATATTTACAACCACGAGAAGGAAAAAAAATTGGGGTATCAATTTGGTTCGCAATTGTTTTTTTTTAATATTTCCTCTATCTCTACATATATAAAAATTACGTGTATCTTCGTGATCGCTAAACTCAAAAACTACTGGACCGATTTGGACCAAATTTTATACACATGCTTTATGGGTCGTGAGTAGAGTATTTCTGTGTAGTTTGAGGTTCGTCCGACAGATGGCGAAATATTTAGTTTTTTTGTGTTTTTGCACTGTAACTCAAGAACTACTGCACTGATTTTTACCAAACTTTATATACATGCTCTATGGGGCGTGAAGAGTGTTTCTGTGTAGTTTGACGTTCGTCCAACAGATGGCGCAATATTTAGTTTTTGTCCGATAGATATTAGCGCGATAAGTCTATGCTGTGTTTCGCTGAAGGCGTTGGGTCCTTAATCAGCATGTAGTGACGTTAATTAGCCTGCTACCGCAGACTTGCAGTGAACATTAAATTTGAAGGCAAAACAACGGGTCAGCTAGTTTAATCTATATATATAAAAATCAATTGCTGTTCGTTAGTCTGACTAAAAGTCGAGAACGCCTGAACGGATTTATCTTATCTTTGTCTTGAAATGTTTGTGAAGGTCTAAGGAAGGTTTAAAAGGTGAGAAACTTTCGAATAATTGCCGGGAAAATCCTAAAACAGTCCTTTTCTTTTTCCCATATAAACGTTTTCTTAATATAATGTAGAGTCAATTTGAACTTTATTGCTATTCAAACTTAATTTTAGCTAACTTTGTTTTATATAGATTGATAAATATTAAATTTTGTCACAAATCAAATTTTTGAACGCAACCATACTATTTGACATTAAATTTGGTAAGTGACATTCCAAGTAATGTGCTCTTTTCTTTATATTTGTGAGTTTCGTCAGACTCTTCCAGTTATTCCGCAATCAACTGTTGCTGATGAACTAAATGAATGCCTAAAATCATCGAATTTGTGGCAGTATGTAAAGACACTCCAATTAACAACTAACATGCGAGTATTCTTGCAACAAGATGAAACTGGAAATGTGTTTGCGAAGCAGTTGTAAGACATTGGAAATAACACCTCGACCGGATTCATCACATTGCCAACAGATTTGTGTCACATCACAGACTCAAAAGAGGAGCTTATTCAAAGTGTTTTCCCAGATATAGCGCAAAAGTTAAATTACCATAATTGGCTGGGTGACCGAGCAATATTGGCGGCGAAAAATAAAGATGTCGAGGATCTTAATGCAACCATTCAGAATTTTTTCCAGGAAAGTTGGTTTCCTTCAAATCAGTCGACACCGTTATGAACCAGGATGGCGTAGTCAACTATCTATCCCACGGAGTTTTTAAATTCACTGGAATTGACTGGATTACCACCTCACAATTTGCAGTTAAAAGTTGGATCAGTTGTCATTATGCTGCGTAACATTAATCAACCTCGACTGTGCAATGGAACAAGACTGGCTGTGAAAAAGCTGATGAATAACGTCATTGAGACAAAAATCATAAAAGGAAAGTACAAAGGAGAGGATGTCTTGATCCCGCGGATACCAATGATTCCAACGGATTTACCATTCAATTTTAAATGCTTACAATTTCCAGTACGTCTGGCCTTTGCGATGACCATTAACAAATCGCAAGGACAGTCTTTAGAATTTTGTGGAATCAACTTGGAGTTTCCCTGTTTATACGTCGCGTGTTCTTTGTTAATTTACGAACCACAAAACAAAAAATATAGTTTACGAGAAAGCTTTAAATTGATTAACGGACTATATCATAAAAGTGTGTGTCTGTCAATATGAAATTTAAACCTTATAAATAGCCAGTATTTCAGGAAAACTCTGTTTTGTAAGTAAGCAACATGATGCTTCGAAAATAATAATAAGACTTCATGTTTCATTCAAAAAATGCTTTTTTAATAAATACGGATACCAAAAAAATTGTAAACATCTATACGCTAGGGGGTAAAAATCTTTTTCACAATACAACTACAAATTTTGAGTAAGATGCACACCGCGTTGTCAAATCGGTGTGAGCTATATACGAGTGTATTAGTGTTTGAAAGAAGCAATACAAACTTATTTAAAATATTGTAAACACATAGCAATTTGCTGGTTTTTTGTTTTTTATTTAACTTGACAATTGCTTTATTAGGGTTCTGTACACAAAGGTGAAAATGAAGCCTATTGTTTTCGCTACGCTGTCCGTCCGTCTGTCACAGGTTATTTTCTCGAGAACCGTAAAAGCTACGGACATCAAATTTGGACACACTAAATTTAAAAAATTTAAATTAAAGGGTGTTCCATCGGTTAATGAAATTTTTATTTTGTAATTTTGACAACTTGCTGTATCTTGGAAACCGTAAAAGCAAAACTTTTGAAATTTTCAAAAACGGCGAAACTAAAAAAATTTAAAAATTATAAAATCGCCAAATCTAAAAAAATGTAAATATATTTATTTATATGTAAAGATTATAAATCGTGTTAATTGGCTGGGATTCAAAAAATACCTTAGTAGTTATTTTACGGAAAATATTAAGCTAAGAACACCAGATGCTGAACATGCCGCTACCTCACATCCGCAGACTTGGTTTAACAGAATTTATTCTACAGACATTGAACGTCTCGTACGTGAAAAAAGAAGAGCTAGAAGGGAATGGCAACAGCGCAGATCACCCCAAAATAAATTTAGATTTAAAGAGTGCACGAAACGGCTCCAAGAGTTGCTTGCATCTGAGAAAACTGCATCTCTTAGAAATTATCTTGAAAGTCTCGATGTCACACCAGCATCTAATTACTACTTGTGGCGCGTTGACCTCAAACCACCTCTGCACACTTCGACCGGTGATTGGGCAAGAAGCGATACTGAAAAAGGTAAAATATTTGCTGAACATTTAAAATCCGTATTTACCCCAAATACATGTACTGGTGTTGCTGATTTGCCGAGTGTAGTTGCTCTATCCCCTCGACCCTTAAAGTTTAAGATGCGTGATGTACATAAACTAATTGCTGAGCTCAACCCGAAGAAAGCTACAGGTATTGATGGAATTAGTAACAAGATGCTGATGAATCTGCCTCTCACTGCAACTAGAATCTTACTATTTATTTTTAATGCCATATTACGACTAGAGTATTATCCACACAGCTGGAAGCTTGCCAAGGTCAAAATGATTCCAAAGCCCGGCAAAGATCTTACCAAAGCTGAGTCTTACAGGCCAATAAGTTAACTATCAACAATATCAAAGCTTTTCGAAAAGCAGCACGTGACAAAATTGTCCCCAATTCTAACTGATAGTGGGTGCATACCGGACCATCAATTTGGTTTTAGAAGACAGCATAGCACCATTGAAGAAACGCATAGATTGGTTCAAGTTATAAGAAAAACATTTGAAGAAAAGAAGTATTGTTCTACTCTCTTTATTGATGTTTCTCTTCAATGCACGAAGGCCTAATTTTAAAATTGAAGACATATCTACCAATTAATCTTCTAAAGCTATTGGAAAGTTATGTTCTATCCCGGAAATTCATTGTTGTGGAAGGAGACTTCATGAGTGTGCCCGAATCTATCTCTGCCGGTGTGCCACAGGGCAGTATACTGGGGCCAGTTTTGTATTTGATTTATACTTGTGATATGCCTGTTAGCAGTAAAATCCATGCATCTACATTTGCCGATGATACAGCCTTCTTTAGCATGCACGAAAATCATCACGAGGCATACCGATATCTTCAGGAAAATATAACCCAGCTGGAACTATGGTTAAAGCTATGGAGAATTAAAGTAAATGAACAGAGGTGTGCGCAGGTAACATTTGCTCTACGAAAAGATACTTGTCCCCCCTTACAATCAATAATCAAATTGTTCCTCAACATTCATATGTAAAATACCTTGGTATACACCTTGCTCGACGGCTGACATGGAAACAACACATTGATTCTAAGCTAGCACAAATGAAACTAAAATTAGCTCAGGTACATTGGCTGATTGGTAGAAATTCAACTCTCAGTCTATATTGCAAACTTTTGATATATAAGTCACTTTTGAAACCTATATGGTGCTACGGAATTCAACTATTAGGCACTGCTTCCAATGTCGAGAGAATCCAACGAAGGCAAAACAAAATTTTACGTATGATAACATCGTCTCCATGGTACATCAAAAATTCAAATATACATCGTGATTTGAATATGCCACTAGTGATTGAAGAAATTGCAAAATACGCAGTCAAATATTTAACAAAACTCGAATCACATCCTAATCCGCTTGATCGTAATATTTTGAACTTTACTAGACACATCCGCCTAAAAAAGAGGGACACAAGGGCTCTTATACTCAACACTCCAGATGGGACTACTTGATAATACTTTTTTTCTCTTCTTGATTATCAGTACTTATGTATTATTTATAACTGTCACTAAGTTTATGTCCGACAGTGGCCGGGCCTAATAATTATATTTTATATTTAAGATTTGAATACTTATTGTTAGTTCATATTTGAAGATACAATAAATAAATACATGTATTAAAAAAAACATTAAAAAAAATCGCAAAAAACAAAAAAAAATCGCCAAAACGAAAAAAGCACCAATTATAAAAAATCTCTAGGACTAAAATAAATCGCGAAAACAGGGAAAAATTGCCAAAATGAAAAAACCCTTAAAAAATCGCCAAAATGAAAAAATCGCCGAAATGGAAAAACAGAAAAAAGTCGCAAATTGAAAAAAAAATCGCCAAAATGAAAAAAATTTCGAAAATGAAAAAAAACCGAAAAAGAAATAAAAACGCCAAAACGAGAAAAAGCGAAAAAACTGAAAAAATTGCTTAAACTGAAAAAACTTAAAAAGGGAAAAAAGCCACATCAAAAAAATGCTCAAAACCGAATGTACCTTCGTGCACGAGTCAAAGTCGCAATTTACTGAATTTATTTTAATTGCAATGCGTACACAACAACAACTAAACGCTGAACAACAGGAATTAAAAAATAAAAATTAAAAAGTAAAAAAACCATAGATGAGCCACTAAAATTTCAGTAAAAATAAATAAAAATAATAAAAATAAAAATAATAAAAAATAATAATAAATAAAAATAATAAAAATTTTTAACCAGTAAATTTTTACTGATTACCTAAAATTGTTTTCTTCAATTTTTATAAAGTGCCTGAATGATTTATTATTATTATAGGTGCATTGAATTTTCAGTAATCAGTAATGCTCGTATTCATAATGAAATTCTACCAAGTGGCTAAATGTTTTTCATACAAAAGTTTCAAAATTTGAATGAAAAAAACTTTGCCATTTGCTACAATTTTATTATGAATACGGCCCTACGATTTTACTGGTAATGCAAATTAAATTTCATTAGCAGTAAAAATTTACTGAATTTTTCAGTAATCAGCACCTAAATTTACTGCTTACTACAATTTTTAATGCTGTACATTAGCCCGTCCCTTATATATGAAAATTTAATTTTTCTAATGCATACCCTCTAATATTGTTCGAAATGGTCTAGAAGAGCTAAATTAAAAATATTAAACCTTTTGGACAATGTTAACCCATGCCAAGACTCGGTCAAATTTTACATTTGGGGTCATATAAGGCTATATGTGGAGTTTCTAAAAAAAAAACTTTTGATAGACAAATTTAATAACAACATTATGAAATATGATAATTATTATAAAAATTACCCATCTGTAGCCAATACTAACCCTTTCTGGCCCACGTATATTTGAATAATACAACAAAGAAAGCAAACTTCATACGCTTATCATGCGCATGATTTAATTTGGTTTAAAATTGTTTTAAAATTTCTCATCTTTTATTCTACATAAACTTAAAGTAAATATTATGCAACAGCAGCAGTGGCGACAGAAATAAGTACAAACTAACGGTTGTTTGCTCAGTTGAGCAAATTGTTATTGGTGTATTTATGCATAATTTGTTTTCAATGCTATTGCTTTTGCCTTATTTTATTAAGAACTCAAAGCGTCTACAAAATTGCTCGCAATTTACAGCTACTAAAGTACAGATTTCTTTTGTACAACGTTTATTTATAAATGATTTGGATTTATTAGTAATTTACAGCTATTCGCTATTTTGTGTTGTGGAACATTTACTTATTTTTAATTGTGAAAAAACTTTCAGTGCTAATTGAAATCATTAAGATCAACATGTCTCTCGCGTTACGCAGCTCTTTCAAAAAAATATATTTAGTGGGAGATGTAAAACATCAAATAAATGGAACAAAGCTTCCATCAAATAGACAAGTTCTATCAGTTTTGTTTTTTAATACTCGTCAAGTAAAATTAACAGTTAGTGCAAGTGCAAATCTTGTGATTCGGGAATGCATGATATTTTGGGAAAAAGCTAGACTTCCCACAAAAGCTTTTCCAAACAGTGTTAAAAAACTTACAGATCTGCATAATGTTTGGAGAAAACTGCAAAAGGGATCAAAAAATACAACTGATGCGTTTAAAGCCCGTGAAAGAAAATTCGTTGATCATTTGGATAACTTGTTTGACATCGCACATGCTGATGCATTAACTACAATAGCAATTGAGGAGGATAGATTGTTTTTACAACGACAGAGAGAAACAGGTCGCCCGGGTCATTTGGCAGGTGTAGATAGCATTTTGGCTGAAAAAGAGGATCGAAAACGGCAAAGGGAATTGGCATTTGAACAAAGGCGCTTGAAAACCGAAGAAGCTACGACGTCTAATGCTTGTTATGTTTTTCCATCAGATGATTCCACCTCAGAGGACTCGGATAATACAATCTCACCTGTTTTACCACTAACAAAAGAAGAGGTATTAAAAAGACGAGGAAGAAAAGAATTCCTTACTCCAAAATTGGTATCAGCTTTTGATAGATGCCAATTGAGTGTAAGAGATGCAGTTTTTATTGTTCAGGCTACCATGGAAGCACTTGGCCATAATATCGATGATTATCCAATCAACAAATCATCTATCCAAAGAATTAGGGTAGAAAAAAGAAAAGAACGTGCAGAAGCTTTAAAAAGTCACTTTAAAAGTAATATTCCAGAAGTTGTTACATTACATTGGGATGGTAAATTAATGCCTGCTATAAATATAAAGAATGGCAAGGAAGAACGATTACCAGTACTTATCACTTATGGAAAAAATGAACAACTTATTGCAGTACCAAAGCTAGAAAATTCTTCCGGCAAAGAGCAGGCACAAGCCGTTTGGTCCTCAATAGTGAACTGGAATTTAGAAGACAGCGTGCAAATTTTGTGTTGCGATACAACGGCATCTAACACTGGTCGTTTTAAAGGTGCTTGCGTACAATTAGAACAAAAGTTCGACAGAGAATTATTATTCTTCGCTTGCCGTCATCATGTGTATGAACTTGTTCTTAAAAGTGCTTTTGAATGTAAACTCAGTGAAAATAAAGTCGGGCCCGACGTAACTCTTTTCAAAATGATATAAATAAACATTTTTCGCCTGAAAAAATTAAAGATCTTTTAATTTTTTATTCAGCTCAATTAAAAAAAAAAACAAACAAGAAATGATTATAGAGAGTTAATAGAGTTGTGCATTATATTTATGGGTGGAAATACCGACAACAAACTAATAATCAGACCACCAGGAGCAATGCACCACGCACGTTGGATGGCCAAGGCGATATATTCAATAAAAATGTGTCTGCTTCAACCAGAGTTCAATTTAACAGACCAAGAAAAAGACGGATTACTTGCTTTGAGTTTGTTTATAGTCACAACATATGTGAAGCCGTGGATAACCTGTCCGTCAGCATTAAAGGCGCCGTACCAGGATTTATGTTTCCTCAAAACATTGAAACAATATGAAAACATCGATAAAGAAATATCGAAATCAGCTTTCGGGAAGTTTTGTCAACACTTGTGGTATTTGTCGCCAGAATGTGCTATATTTTCTTTATTTGACAATGATGTGGAATTGGAAACAAAGGCAAAGATGGTGGCAAACTTTAGTAAAGATAATGTTTCCAATAATATAAAACGCTACATTCTAGATGAGGACAGCACTGATTTTTTATTAAGTAAGCACATGTTACTATTTTTAATTGTATGTCTTTTATTAACTTTATTTGTCTTGCAGAAAAACAAATGTGCGACTTTATCAACAACAAAAGCAAAGATACTCTTATAAATTTGAGAATACCGGATGATTTTTTAACAGTTTCTCCCATTTTATGGAATGAAAACGCATCATATATAAAGGCCAGAGAATTTATTTCTGATCTGAAGCCAATAAATGATGTTGCTGAGAGATCGGTAAAGCTCATGCAAGATTTTCACGGTTTGATCACTGCAGATGAAGAACAAAAACAATATTTACTACAATGCGTGCAGGAGCACAGAAAGTTGTATCCGGATTGCAAGAAAGACACTCTCAAGAGAAAATATCCAAACGAATAATTAATACATAACTTTGTTCCATTATAACCATAACAAACCCCCACGTGAGCGTATATCAAAATTTTAAATTCTGGCATAAATTAACGGTAATCATTTTGTTTATATTTCGTATTTACTTATGTGTAAGAAAGCATTAGAACACAATAAAAAACCCTAAATGTTATATGATTAATAGCAGTTTAAAAAAAATAATGTACAATAAATAAAAAACTGTATGTGTATGTAAACTGACAGTTTCTAAAATATGGGAAGTTTGCCTTCTTTGTTGTATTATTCAAATATACGTGGGCCAGAAAGGGTTAGTATTGGCTACAGACGGGTAATTTTTATAATAATTATCATATTTCATAATGTTGTTATTAAATTTGTCTATCAAAAGTTTTTTTTTTAGAAACTCCATATATAGCCTTATATGACCCCAAATGTAAAATTTGACCGAGTCTTGGCATGGGTTAACATTGTCCAAAAGGTATTAACGGTAATCATTTTGTTTATATTTCGTATTTACTTATGTGTAAGAAAGCATTAGAACACAATAAAAAACCCTAAATGTTATATGATTAATAGCAGTTTAAAAAAAATAATGTACAATAAATAAAAAACTGTATGTGTATGTAAACTGACAGTTTCTAAAATATGGGAAGTTTGCCTTCTTTGTTGTATTATTCAAATATACGTGGGCCAGAAAGGGTTAGTATTGGCTACAGACGGGTAATTTTTATAATAATTATCATATTTCATAATGTTGTTATTAAATTTGTCTATCAAAAGTTTTTTTTTTAGAAACTCCATATATAGCCTTATATGACCCCAAATGTAAAATTTGACCGAGTCTTGGCATGGGTTAACATTGTCCAAAAGGTTTAATATTTTTAATTTAGCTCTTCTAGACCATTTCGAACAATATTAGAGGGTATGCGTATCATATTTGAAAAAAAAACCCATATAAGGGACGGGCTACTGTACATATATACTGCAGTGTGCCCATTTACTAACCAAATAAGTTTAATAAAACAAACAAAAACCAACAAATTCTTATATATATATAACATTGAAAGTTTTGATACTTTTAATTAATTAATTAAAAAACATATTCTAAAAGCATAAGTACTTCCAACTTAAAAAAAAATTTTCATTACTATATGTTTACACATCTCCTCTGTGCTCGGACTCACATTGCTTTTTTTATACAGAAGTTTAGGTCTTTTCTTAATCAACTGAGCCAGTACGAAGTCATAAAAATATGAGCTAAACCATTACATGAAAAATATTGTCAAGTGAAAATTTTATTTAAATGTTAAAAAGCATTTATTCAACTGAAAATAATACTTCAATGAATGCCGCGACGAATCAGATCTTTACTAAATTTCATTTAGTACCAGCATGAACACTTTTAATATCGTTCGTAATTTCATCTTGAAATTACTTCGTTGTCGTATTTGAAATACGCCAACCACGATAAGGCAAGTTATTTATGATAAGGGGGACCAAAAAGGGGAAAATATTTTTCGAGGGGAAAAATTTTTACTATAGGGGTGATAAAGTTTATCTGATTTGTATTCAATTCAAGTTCTTATATTAGAAAAGGAACATTTAGTAGCGAGTATGTGTATGAAAAGCTTAAGAACAAAAAATTTATATTTAATTATCCAAGTAATAAAATTTCAGAAACGCTAAAGCGTTCAATGTAGAGTCGTTTAAACGAAATCTTATTTTTGCGCAGAAGTTGAAAAGGGCTTTCAGTTGAAGAGGGCTTTATTGTGTTATTGCCTTGTGAAGCAATAATATGTTGGTTGTTTTGTTGTTCGTTTTTTTATAAAGTAGAAATTCTTGTCGAAGAACGTTAAAATTATCGTATATTTGCTTTTTTGATAACAGATTACAATTCTTCCTGCAAAGAATTGTTATAATTTTCTAAAAATTTTACAATTTTCTTAAATTTTATTGTTACAGAATGCTCAATAATGTATAAAAGTCTTCAATGTAAAGTACATTTGCTGTATTTTTAAACAAGATAATAATATTAAGGTAAAACTTAAAAACCGACGCTTTTTTGTCGGTTTCGGTTTTTATGGTTTAAAAACCGCGGTTTCGGTTTCGGTTCAAACCGAACGGCAATCTTTACCTCCAAACCACCACCAATATATTTGAGAGAAAAAAGTTCTAATTCCCTTATTAAAAAATTAGTTTTGGCAATTGGTGAGAACGCATTTCACGTTATTCCACTTAAACGTGGTAACATTGACGAAACTAAAATTCAAATATACGAAGAAAAAGATTTCCTAGTAACAATTCGAAAAAAATAAAACAAGTTTTTATACGTACCAGCTTAAGAGTGCTAAAGGTATGCAAATGGTATTGAAGGGCATTGATTCTTATGTTAATCCCGAAGAAGAAAAAGATGCACTCATCATACAAGGATTTAAGGCAAAAAATGTTACTAATATAATCAGTAGGGAGAAAATCCCCCAGCCTGTATTTCGTGTTGAACTGGAGCCGAATGATATAAAGTTAAAAAAACGAGACACATCCAATTTATAACCTAAAATACCTCTTATATCGAAAAATCACAGTTGAAGAGTCACATAACCGATCAGGTCCCGTACAGTGCCATAATTGTCAAGAATATGGTCACACAAAAACTTACTGCAAATTACCTACAGTTTGTGTTACCTGCGACGAATTGCACGGTACTGCTAGTTGTACTAAACCAAAAGATCAAGCAAAAAAAAATACTGTAATTGTGGAGGTAACCACACCGCTAACTACAGAGGTTGTCCTTTGTACTCTTTCGTCAAGCAGGCTATAGTGCAAAAACCTAAATTAGTTCCAGTTCAAACAGCAAACGCTTCCTCCACAACTTCTGCGCAAATGAGCTAACCACTTACTTCCCGTGTATCGTATGCAGATGCTGCTAAGGCTAGCTCTATTCCCACACAAAATGTTTCACCGGCAAATAATTCAACAAATACAAATTAAAGCTTTAATTTCAATCGCCTTGAAGCTACTCTTGATAATCTGGTGCAAACTATAAATAATTTTATAATAAATATGACTAGCATGATGCAAGAAATGCTGCGAATGCAGAATACACTGCTTCATGCATTAATTAACAAGCCATGAACACGTTAAAAATATGTTTCTGGAACACCAACGGCATTCGCCAACATAAAAATGAACTTGAGCACTTCCTCACGGAAAAAAATATTGATGTAATGCTAGTCTCTCAGACTCATTTGACTTCGAGAAGCATTTTTAAAATTTATGGCTACATCTTATATGATTCAAAGGACCCGAGAGAAAGAGCATGCGGCGGATCAGCGATTCTTATAAATTCAAGACTCAAGCCTTATATTCTTGACAATATTTGTGAACAACACCTACAATCAACAAATATTGGCATTGAAAGTTTTTGTACAAACTTCGTGATATCATCAATTTACTGCCCTCCCAGATTTTCAATCACTGAAGATTAATACGAAAATTTCTACAAATCTCTTGGAACTCGTTTTGTAGCAGCTGGCGACTACAATGCTAAGCATACGTTCTGGGGTTCGCGTCTTATTACCCCCAGAGGTCGAGCATTGTTCAACACTATTTCAAAAATGGGCTTGGATGTCATTTCGAGTGGGGAGCCCACTTATTGACCTACGGACATACAAAAAATTCCGGATGTTATAGATTTTGGCGTCATAAAAAATATCTCTAGGGATTTAATTCAAGTTCAAGCTTCTCTTGATCTTTCGTCCGATCACTATCCGACGATCATTACAATTTGTAGTCCCTTAAGAAGTAACTTACCTGACCCATATGTGAAGATGATCAATCGTGTTAATAGGCTGGGGTTCAAAAAATATCTCAGTAGTCATTGTACGGAAAACATTACGCTTAGAACATCCGATTATATTGAATCTAACATTGCCAATCTCAGCGAGAATATTAAACAGGCTGCTGAACATGCCATTATCTCCCATCCGCAGACTGGGTTTAATAAAATTTATTCTACAGACATTGAACGTCTCGTACGTGAAAAAAGAAGAGCTAGAAGGGAATGGCAACAGCACAGATCACCACAAAATAAAATCAGATTTAAAGAGTGCACTAAACGACTCCAAGAGTTGCTTGCGTCTGAAAAAACTGCATCTCTTAAAAATTATCTGGAAGGTCTTGATGTCACACCAGCGTCTAATTACTCTTTGTGGCGCGCTGCTAGAAAGCTTAAAACACCCATTGAGTATAAGCCACCTCTACGCACATCTACCGGAAGTTGGGCAAGAAGCGATACTGAAAAAGGTAAAATATTTGCTGAGCACTTAAAATCCGTTTTTACGCCAAACATATGTACTGGTGTTGCTGAATTGCCGAATGTAGTCGCACTACCCCCTCAACACATAAAGTTTAAGACGCGTGATTTACAAAAATTAATTGCCGAACTCAACCCGAAGAAAGCTCCGGGTATTGATGGAATTAGTAACCAGATGCTTATGAACTTGCCTCGTATTGCAATGAGAATCCTATTATTCATATTTAATGCCATTTTACGACTGGAGTATTATCCACACAGCTGGAAGCTTGCCAAGGTTAAAATGATTCCAAAGCCGGGCAAACATCTAACCAAGGCTGAGTCATATAGGTCAATAAGTTTACTATCAACTACGTCAAAGCTTTTCGAAAAACTGCTCAAAACAAAATTGTCCCCAATTCTAATTAGTAATGGGTGCATACCAGACCATCAATTTGGTTTTAGGAGTCAGCATAGCACCATTGAACAAACTCACAGATTGGTTCAATTTATAAGAAGAACTTTTGAGGAAAAAAAGTATTGTTCTGTGCTCTTTATTGACGTTTCCCAGGCATTTGATAAAGTGTGGCATGAAGGCCTAATTATAAAATTGAAGACTTACTTAACCATAAACATTTTAAATCTTTTGGAAAGTTACATTATTTCCCGTAAGTTCACTGTTGTGGAAGGAGACTTTACGAGTAGGCCTGAAACTATTTCATCCGGTGTGCCACAGGGGAGCATACTGGGACCAGTTTTATATTTGATTTATACTTGTGATATGCCTGTGAGCAGTAGTATTCATACTTCCACATTTGCCGACGATACAGCCTTCCTTAGTATGCACGAAAACCCTGATGAGGCATCCCGCAAACTCCAGGAACACATTAGCCAGATGGAGCTTTGGTTAAACTTATGGAGAATTAAAGTCAATGAACAAAAGTGTGTCCATATAACGTTCACCCTAAGAAGAGATACTTGCTCCCCCATTCGGATTAACAATCAAGTTGTTCCTCAACATTCACATGTGAAATATCTTGGTTTACACCTTGATCGACGACTTACATGGAAACATCACATTGACTCTAAGTTAACTCAATTGAAACTTAAATTAACTCAGGTACATTGGCTGATTGGTAGAAATTCAACACTTAGCCTAGACTGCAAACTTTTAATATACAAGTCGCTTTTAAAGCCAATATGATGTTACGGAATTCAACTATGGGGCACTGCTTCAGCTTCAAATGTAGAGAAAATTCAACGAAGGCAAAATAAAATTTTACGCTCCATGGTACATCAAAAATTCAAATATACATCGCGATTTGAATATGCCACTAGTGACTGAAGAAATTGTAAAATACGCAGGCAAATATCTAACAAAACTCGAGTCACATCCTAATCCGCTTGCTCGTAATATTTTGAACTTTACTGGGCACATCCGCTTAAAAAAGAGAGATACACGGGCTCTAATATTCAACACTCAAGATGATGAAGCTGCTTGAAAACACTTTTTTCTTTTTGTTGCTTATCACTACTTATGTATTATTAATAACTATCACTAAGCTTATGTCCGACATTGGTCGGGCCTAATAATTTTTTTTATAGATTTAAGATTTGAATACTTATTGTTAGTTCATATTTGAAGATACAATAAATAAAAAAAATAACATGCATTAAAAAAAAAAATAAAAATTATATCTAGGGATTTAATTCAAGTTCAAGCTTCTCTTGATCTAACGTCCGATCACTCACCGGCGATCATTACAATTTGTAGCCCATTAAGAAGTAATTTACCTGACCCATATGTGAAGATAAGCAATCGTGTTTATTGGCTGGGGTTCAAAAAATATCTCAGTAGTTATTGTACGGAAAACCTTACGCTTAGAACACCCGATGATATTGAATCTAACATTGCCAATCCCAACGAGAATATTAAACAGGCTGCTGAACATGCCACTACCTCCCATCCGCAGACTGGGTTTAATAAAATTTATTTTACAGACATTAAATGTCTCGTACGTGAAAAAAGAAGAGGTAGAAGGGAATGGCAACAGCACAGATCACCGCAAAATAAAATTAGATTTAAAGAGTGCACTAAACGACTCCAAGATTTGCACGCATCTGAAAAACTGCATCTCTTAAAAATTTTCTGGATGGTCTTGATGTCACACCAGCATCTAATTACTCTTTGTGGCGTGCCGCTAGGAAGCTTAAAACAACCGTTGAGTTTAAGCCACTTCTACGCACAGCTACCGGAGGTTAGGCAAAAAGCGATTCTGAAAAAGGACACATATTTGCTGAGCATTTAAAATCCGTTTTTACGCCAAAGATATCGCACATTCAGTTCAATAGTTACATAACTAAAAAAACTCGTTTTTTGAGTTAATAATGCAGAATAATAATGCATTTCGTATTTTATCTTGAATACAAATTTCATATAAATAGCTTGTACTATCACCTCCTGAGAGAAGAATATTTGTTCATGCCTTCATAGAGTTGTGTGTAAATTGAAATCTTTAAACGTGTTTTCTGCAAAACTATTTTTTTTTTGAGTTATGGCACTATTGAACTGGATGTGCGATATGTACTGGTGTTGCTGATTTGCCGAGTGTAGTCGCTCTACCCCCTCTACACATAAAGTTTAAGAGGCGTGATTTACAAAAATTAATTGCCGAACTCAACCCGAAGAAAGCTCCGGGTATTCATGGAATTAGTAACCAGATGCTGATTAAGTTGCCTCGTATTGCAATGAGAATCCTCTTACTAATTTTTAATGCCATTTTACGACTGGAGTATTATCCACACAGCTGGAAGCTTGCCAAGGTTAAAATGATTCCAAAGCCGGGCAAAGATATAACCAAGGCTTAGTCATATAGGCCAATAATTCTACTATCAACAATGTCAAAGCTTTTCGAAAAACTGTTTAAGACAAAATTGGTCTCAATTCTCATTAGTACTGCATGTATACCGGACCATCAATTTGGTTTTAGAAGTCTGCATAGCACCATTGAACAAACTCATAGATTGGTTAAATTTATAAGAAGAACTTTTGAAGAAAAAAAGTATTGTTCTGCGCTGTTAATTGACGTTTGTCAGGCATTCGATAAAGTTTGGCATGAAGGCCTATTTTTAAAATTGAAGACTTACCAACCAATAAACATTTTAAATCTTTTGGAAAGTTACAGTATTTCCCGTAACTTCGCTGTTGTGGAAGGAGACTTTACGAGTATGCCTAACTATTGCATCCGGTGTACCAGTTTTTTATTTGATTTATACTTGTGATATGCCTGTGAGCAGTAACATTCATACTTCCACATTTGCCAACGATAAAGCCTGCCTTAGTATGCATGAAAACCCTGATGAGGCATCCCGCAAACTGCAGGAACACATTAACCAGATGGAGCTATAGTTAAACTAATGGAGAATTAAGGTAAATGAACAAAAGTGTGTTCAAAAAACATTTACCTTACGAAGAGATACTTGTTCCCCAATTCGGATTAACAATCAAGTTGTTCCTCAACATTCACTTGTGAAATATCTTGGTATACACATTGATCGACGACTTACATGGAAACACCACATTGATTCTAAGCTATCATAAATGAAACTTAAATTAACTCAGGTACATTGGCTGATTAGTAGAAATTCAACACTCAGCCTAGACTGCAAAATTTTAATATACAAGTCGCTTTTAAAGCCAATATGGTGCTACGGAACTCAGCTAAGGGGCACTGCTTCAGCTTCAAATGTAGAGAAAATCCAACGAAGGCAAAACAAAATTTTACGTACTTCGACCGGAGGCTGGGAAAAAAGTGAGCGATAGTGAGAAAGGTAACTTATTTGCTGAGCATTTAAAATCTGTATTCACTCCCAATTCATGTACGGGTGCTGCTGATTTACCGAGTGTAGTTTCTCTACCCTCTCGTCACTTAAGGTTTAAGATGCCTGAAGTACAAAAAATAATTTCTGAACTCAACCCGAAGAAAGCTCCAGGTATTGATGGCATTAGTAACAAAATGTTGATGAACTTGCCTTGTATTGCAATAAGAATCCTGCAATTTATTTTTAATTCCATTTTAAGAATGCAGTATTTTCCAGATAACTGGAAACTTTGCAAGATGAGAATTATTTCTAAGCCGGGCAAAGATCTTACCAAAGCTGAGTCATATAGGCCTATAAGCTTAACATTCTCAAAGCTTTTTGAGAAGCTGGTCATGACTAAATTGTCCAAAATTTTAGCTGATAATGGGTGCATCCTGGACCACCAATTTGGTTTTAGAAGTCAGCATAGCACCATTGAGCAAACGCATAGATTGGTCCAAGTTGCAAGAAGAACATTTGAAAAGAAGAAGTATTGTTCTGCTCTGTTCCTTAATGTTTCTCAGGCGTTTGATAAAGTATGGCACGAAGTCCTAGTTGTAAAATTAAAGACATATCTGCCAATAAACATACAAATTCTTTTGGAAAGTTATATAATTGATATTTCACTGTCGTGGAAGGCGAGTTCACAAGTGTGCCCGAATCTATATCGTCCGATATGCCACAGGGTAGTATTCTGGGGCCAGTCTTGTATTTTAATATATACTTGTGATATGCCTGTGAGCAGTAATATCCACATTTCTGCATTTGCTGATGAAACAGCCTGTATGAGTATTCACGAAAACCCTGATGAGGCAACTCACAATCTCCAGGAATATATTACCCAGCTGGAAGCATGGTTGAACCTATGGAGAATTAAAGTAAATGAACTAAAGTGTGTCCTTATAACGTTTACCCTAAGAAAAGGTTCCCCCATTCGAACAATCAAAATATTCCCCAACTTTCTCAAGTGAATAACTTGGTATACACCTTGATCGAAGGTTTACGTGGAAACATCATATTGACTCTAAACTTACTCAAATGAAACTTAAATTAACTCAAATATATTGGTTAATTGGCAGAAATTCAACACTCAGCCTTGAATGTAAACTTTTGATACACAAGCCGCTTTTGAGGCCAATATGATTGTACGGAATTCAGCTATGGGGCACTGCTTCAGCTTCAAATGTTGAGAAAATCCAATGAAGACAAAACAAAATTTTACGTTTGATAACATCGGCTCCATGGTACATAAAAAAAATATGCCACTAAAGACTGAAGAGTGACATCTTAATCCACTTGCACGTAATATCTTGAACTTTACTGGACACATCCGCTTAAAAAAGAGGGACACAAGGGGTCTTATACTCAGCAATCCAAATTATACTTCTTGAAAATAATTTTTGTGCTTAATACAACATTTATGTATTTTTAATTACTGTCACTAAGTTTATGTTCGTTACTGGTCGGGCTTCATTATTATATTTAGATTTAAGATTTGATTACTTTTTGTTAGTTCATTTTTGAAGATACAATATATCAATATATGTAAAAAAATTAAACTAAATAAATGCTATTTATAAAAACAAAAACAAAATTAAAAATATCAGGAGCGTTTACTCAAAACACAATAAACATCGTGTAAATCGAGGTATTTCATATATCTCTCAATTTGCACGAAAACCAAAATAATCGTGTAAAAGTGAAATAGTGTAAAAAGCATCGTGTAAATCGAGGGATAAGTGTACTACATACACACACACATACTCATGTTTTGTTTCTTTTTTACTTGTAAAGCCTGTGCCTCGTTTCTGTAATACGGGATTTACACTATGACTTTTTCCCCTGCATTTTTCTTGAATTCTCTTTTGTGTTGCTACCCCTTTGATCGCCTTTGTACCCCGTTTCTCAATGAACTCTAGAAAAGTCACAATAAAAAGTCACAGTGTGAATCCCGTATAAGGAATGTGAGAAGTTTTCGAGTCGAGAAAATTGTTATCATCCTGTGAAACACAGGGTGATTAAGAAAAAAACTGCATTTATTGATATTTTTGTAAGTTTGTATAAGTTTTATGTGAGTAAACCTGTGTAAACTAGGATAACTAATATAATTATTTAATTTATCTCCCTGCGAGAACTTCTCACAAGTTACATAAACGGGGTACTGGTACTCTGTTCACAATTTCGTGGGAAATGCTGTCTAACTACATATAACCACCAATATAAAAGAAATTATAAAAGAAGAAGGAATTATACTTGCACATAAATCAAACTAAACTACAAATACACTATTCACTAATCTTAAATCAAAAATAAACAAAAAGGAACAAAGCAACGTTGTATACGAAATTAAATGTAATGAGGGACATCGGGACAACAAAAAGAAATTTGGGAATAAGAATTACTGAGCACGAGACAGATATCAAAAAGAGCCGACATTCTACTGCATTATCTCAACACAAAATTGACAACTTACATACACCTGTTTTATAAAACTTCAAAATACTTCACAGAAAAGGAAGGCACAATAAACGTTATACTTTGGAAAGCTTAAGTATACAACAGAAAATGGACATAGCAATGAACAGTAAAACAGATAAAGACCAACACCAATGCCAGCTATAGCATTTTATTACCTTAGACTTTAGTGTAATTCCAACTGTAATATTAGAAATTAAGAATAGGCTGTGATATTTTATTTCATTTTATTTATATTTGCAATTATTTCTTACGTTATGTGTTTTATGTTGTACATTTTATGTCTCTTTAAAATTCATCTCGAAAACTTAAAAGTAAAATACTCTAGTATCATTAATTGCAATTACATACATATGTATATATATTAAAGTCGCTCTTTTCGGATACATTAAAAATTAAATAAAAACGTCTTTTATTTATAACGGGTGTTTTTTTAGAGGTATAGAACTTCGAATTGAAATAAAACACAAGAAAATCGTTTTAATGTCAATTTAATGTTTAAATATGATTTCGGGCATGTGGCCGCCGCGGCTGGCTCGAATAAAGCCAATTCTACAGGTCCAATTTTCAACCACTTTTTCGAGCATATGGGGCCGTATGTTGGCAATAACGCCACGAATGTTGGCTTCCAAGTCCCCTAACGTTTCTGGTTTGTTGGCGTAGACGAGCGACTTCACATATCCCCAAAGAAAATAATCCAATGGTGTCAAATCACACGATCTTGGTGGCCAATTGACAGGTCATCGAATGTTTCCTTCAATAAATCGATTGTGACGTGCGCTGTGTGGCATGTAGCGCCGTCTTGTTGGAACCACAACTCATCCACATTCATGCCATCCAATTCGGGAACAAAATAGTCGGTTATCATGGCTCTATACCGGTCTCCATTAACGGTAACTGACTCTCCAGCATTATTTCGGTAGAAGTATGGCCCAATGACTCCACCAGCCCATAGAGCACACCAAACAGTCAGTTTTTGTGGATGTAATGGCGTCTCAAGGGTCTCATGTGGATTCTCTTCACTCCAAATGCGGCAATTTTGCTTGTTGACGTAGCCATTCAACCAAAAATGAGCCTCATCACTGAACAAAATTTTGCGATGAAAATCAGCATCGAGATCAATCTCATTTTCGGCCCATACACCAAAATCACGACGCATTGCATGGTCTCGCGGCTTTAATTCTTGCACAAGCTGGATCTTGTAAGGTCGCAAGCCAAGATCTTTGCGCAAAATCTTCCATAAAGTTGATGGACAAAGCTCCAATTGCTGTGCACGGTGGCGAATCGATTCATTCGGGTCCTCTTCAACACTTTGCTCTACAGCGGCAATTGTTTCTTCGGTGCGCACTGTTCGACGTCTCTGCGGATGCGTATTATCACATAGAGTAAACGTAGTAGAAAACGATCCATGGTTAACCGAATTAATTGCTCTGATGGACGATTATGTCGACCATAAAATGGACGGAGCTTGCGGTAAACTTCGCGAACTGAACCATTATTTTCGAAATAAATTTGCACGATTTGCAAGCGTTGTTCTTTTGTCAACCTGTTCATGATGAAATGGCAAACCAAACTAAATATTAATCACTTGACAGCTGACAAAATGGCCGCCAGTTAAAAAAGTGATGCCAACTTAAAGTTCTATACCTCAATAAAAAACACCCATTATTTTGAAGAAATTTAATGACCTTGAAAGCCTGAATAGATACAACATCTATAAAACTACATTAATTAAAAAGGGGAAGTTTAACGTATGACAGATTCATTGTGCTGCGGCCTTTATTAGCCTTAAGGGATTCTTTGTATTGTAGATATATAAATAAATAAAATAAATAAAAAAATCTGTTGGGCAATAACAACTGCCGAAGTGTGCGTCTCCCAGCAGGTAAAGAATTTCATATACGGTTCACAAAAAAGTCCGTCAACCACAGATGAGGTAACACCATTGTATGGGGCTGCTTTTCGTGGTATGGCGTTGGTACAAAAACATGTTGCAGAATAAAATTCTGTCATATGCTGAAGAAAATATGCTGATTCGATGGGTGTTTTAGCAGGATAACGGCCCCAAGCACACGTCACGCTATGTGTAGGATAGGTTTCAAGCCAAATGAATTTCTGGGCTGGGCAAGTCAATCCCCGGACATAAACCTTATTGAAAACCTTTCGGGAGAGCTAAAGCAAAAGTATCAAAGCATTCGTACAAAAATTGTGGCACTGGGAAAGCACTTTTACTCAAGAAACAAAACGGTTTACCAACTTTACGGTTTATAATCTGAAAAACTGTTTGCCAATGCTTTTTAATAAGTTTTTAGTTTTTATTTATTTTCGTTTTAATTTATTGTTATCTAGGCGCCAGGCGAAGTTCCGCCCAATGCACGCAGTGTGTGTATTTACAGGAAGCCATTCGAGCTATTTTTACCCCCCTCATAACTTTGTTCCCCGCAATCGTAAAATTATAAAATTTAAACCAAAATTAGAATAAATTCATTGAATTCATGTGCGAAGTTTGAAAGTTTTACAATGAAAGGGGTCGGAGATATGGATGTGCAAAAAGTGCATATTTTAAGACATACTCACTGACTCACTCATCAATATTATGAAGCACTTCCACTATAGCTAGAGATCTGAAATATGGTACACAAGCAGATCTTGGTGAACAATGAACTAGAAAAATCTGAAAACCCTGAAATTTTAACCAGGGGGCGTGGATACGCCCATAAAATTTAAAATTTGTTCTAATGAGCTGATATTCGATACAGAACTAGGTCTAGGTGAACAATCAACTAAAAAATATCTGAAAACCCGAAAATTTTGGCCAGGAGGGCGGGGCTATGCCCATAAATATCAGAAATAAATAAGCTAATCTAAGGCGCTTAATGGAAGCTATTTGATTGAAATTTGGCATACATACTGTAATAATGCAAGACTCTATAATTTTTGTTAAAAAATGTGGGCGTTGACACGTTAATACAATTTAAACCTCAATTTTCATTTGCTACGACTCAGCATATTTTGATATACTTTTTATGTAGGCATTATTATCCGTTTGCAAGGAAACTTGACACGAGCAATAAGCACTGGCCGAAAAAATCTTCAGTTTGGAAAAGTGGGTTACGACCATAAAAATTAAAAACTAAAAGTTGCGATAATGAGCTGAAATTTGATATACAAGTAGGTCTTGGTGAGAAACTTACTAAAAACAACCTGAAACCCTGGATATTTTAGTCAGAGGGGCGGGGCTACGCCCATAAAAACTTAAAATTAAAAGTTGTGCTAATGAGCTGAAATTTGATACACAAGTAAGTCTAGTTGAGAAACCGTCTAAAAAAAATCTGAAAACCCGAAAATTTCAACCACGGAGGCAGGGCTACGCCCATAATCTCTAAAGGGATTTTATTGAAATTTGGAATACATGTTGTAATAATACAAGGTTATAAATTTGCGCTAAAAAAATGGGCGTTAACACGCCCATGAACTTGAGTTTAAAAAAGTGGGTGGGATCACGCCCATAAGAAAAAGAAATTAAAATTTGCGCTAGTGACCTGAAATTTGATAAAAAAAATAAGTCTAGATTAGCAACTAACTAGAAAAATATCAAAACCCGAACATTTAAACTTGGAGGCCGGTGCTACGCTCACAAAGCTCAGAATTAAAATAAACAAATCTAAGACGTTTTTTTCAAGTGATTTTATTGAAATTTTTTGCATATGACTTTTAAAAAAATCATTTATCATGTAGCAATATTTTACCTCTTCAAGTCAACAACATTAGTCTAAAATTAATATTTTAGAAAATAATGAGGAAAATAACCAATAAAATACCAAAAATTTTATGTAATAAAATTATATTTATGTATATGGAAATTTTTTATTTTAAGCATGTACAATAAGAGCTTATATATATTAAATTATTTCATACACATACATATAGTCAAAGTAAAACTAAACTAAAAAACGAAATAAAAAAAAATCATTTAATATATGGGCTTGAGGGCCAACTTTGAGGGCCGGACGCAGCCCCTAAAACACAATTTGTCGGTATAAAATTTTTTTGTATTTTTTTTTACATAAAACTGAACCGATTTGGGGGGTGAGAGTAGAAGAAATCAAAAAAAAAATAAAAAATAAATAAAATAACGGCCACCCTAATGTACATGTTAAATAATATAAGACTAAACTAAATGTTATGTTTATTATCCTTTTGTTTTGTTTTGTTTTGCTTTTAATGATTTTTGTGAAATAAATACAACACTACTTCTGACGTCTTACATTTTTATTCGTCCTGGATTTTTTTAAATCCAGGATATTCAGTATTCAGATGTCCAGTAATTTCACCTCCGGCATCTGGCAACCCTAGATGGGACTCTTTTCTGTCAAAAAGACAACAAAATTGTGCGTCATCGAAAAATTTGATGGGAACGACAAAAATGACACCACAAAATGACAACATTTGAAATGCCTAATGTAAGCTCGGCATAACAATAAAAATATTTATGAGGCAAAATGAAAAATAAAATCTCAATTTAATATTTAAGAAGTTTATTATTCGACACATTGTCATAAGTATATTTACTAATTTCAAATTTATTTGCTGATTGTTCAGCTTTGTCTACATGCACTTCATTGTTGCTGTATCAAATCATCAGTAGACTTCTTGAAAGTCTGTGCATAAGATAAGAGGTTTGTGGCTATTCAAAATGTATGGTTAAAGTCTACTGATGATTTGTTACAGCAACAATGAGATGCATATAGACAAAGCTGAACCATCAGCAAATAAATTTCAAGTTATTCATAAATGTATTAATAGCGATACTACTTTCAATTCTTAAGATTTTCACTTTAAAAATATTAACTGGGAAGATCAGAGTAATAATAGTTGCTTAGTGTTAGGATTTTGCTATTGAATCTTAAAAGTTTTCCAATGGTATTGTCCTTATTAAAACATACAGGATCCTTGGAACTATTAACTTTAACTTGCATTCTATTATTATTGGCTTGAATAAAAATCTTATTTGCTGGACAGAGTATTGTATTGTAATGTTTGTGTTGCTTTTCTACAAAATCAACTATATCATTCAATTCATACGATGCAATTGGCATTTCAATTGTATCTTCCCCTATATGAAACATATTGTTTATAAGCATAATTTACATATTTATTTTATTTTCTTAAATTAACATTTGTTTCTCAATATTAATGATATTGTTGTTGTAGTTGTTCTTGTTGCTATTGATATCATTGTTGTTGATTTAGTTTTTCTTCCAACTATAATATTTCATCTTTACTTATCCAAGAATTGTGTTGATCAAAAAATCCCAGCCATTTAACATATACCTCCTTCCCTTTAGTTTTAAGAAGCTTTTCAACTAGATATGTATTTGAAAACCTAGTTTTTGAAAGTTCGTCCGTATAGAATCCACCTTTAATGGGATTATTAAGATAATCTTCTAATATGTTTGCTGCAGGATTTGTGTTTTGAACTCTTGTAATTGTGAAAATTTCTGTGGTCTAATTTGGAGCATATCCTTTTTTAAATGTGTGCTTATATTTGCTTATGCGAACATGATCACCTACATTAAATTTCGACATTTTATACATCTGCGAATGACTGTATACTACATTTAGCAGCTTTTGCTCATTTGTTGAGTTGAATTTAATCAGAGGCATTTTAATGGTACGATGAATTTTTCTATTGTATGCATTAAGTAAATTTTTTCATATATCAATCCACTTATAACAACTTATCAAACCATTATAACTAAATTCTTTCCATATCATACCTTTCAATGTTCTATTCTATCTATATCATTGTACCTTCATAGCGAACAGTCGATTAGCGGAATTTTCCTTACATACTTACTAAACAAACAAAAAATTATACAAAAAAATATTCGTAGTACATATTATTCGTGATAGGTACATACTGACTTTAATAAATAAGCTTTATTGCTTTGCTAATATTTTTTAGATAGTGGAAATAACAAAAAAACACAAACAAAAAATACAAATAAAGTGCCCTTGAGGAATACATACTCTATATGAGTACCTCAAATACAAAAAATTTTGAAGTGAGTTCTAACGGCAGAAATTCTTATTTTGCTGTGAGTTCTAAAACTCTTAATGAAAACAATATAAATAATAAACCTGATGAAAGTCTTCTTTTTAACGGTAGAGCCAATTTTTCATCAGCGATCAACTTCGCTTTGTCCAATGTAGTGATTCATTAACATTACAGTTGCCCAGTACTTCTTCATATAAGTCAGTAATATCATCCCCTTCAGGCTCGTGTTCAACACTTAACAAAGCTATCACTACAGATAACAGCAGATCAAACCCAAGGTACAAGTCGGAATGGACAGGTATATAACCGCGGTAAAACGTGGGCGAAGCCCGAATTCTTCAAAAATTTCATCTGCACCACAAATGTCTAGGGATAACAGCGCAGCCTCAACTAATCGCCAGAACCACTTTAAAATTTTGCAAGATGACAACGACAAACCCGAGGTATCCTCGAATAAAACATCCAAGCCACCACCAATCTATTTGAGAGAAAAGAATTCAAATGCCCTTATTAAAAAATTAATTTTGGTCATTGGTGAGAATAAATTTCACATTGTTCCAATAAAACGTGGCAACATCGATGAAACGAAAATTCAAATTTATGACGAAAAAGATTTCCGCAAAATGGTTTCTGAATTTAAAAAAAAAATTAAACAAGTTTCTACACATACGAGCATAAGAGTGCTAAAGGCCTGCAGATCGTATTGAAGGGCATAGATTCTTACGTTATTAGCGAAGAAATAAAAGATGCACATGAGTGTTAAACTCAATATCATCTGGTGTTCTTAGCTTAATATTTTCCGTATAATGACTACTAAGGTATTTTTTCAACCCCACACAATTAACACGATTTATCATCTTCATATATGGATGAGGTAAGTCACTTCTTAGTGGGTTACAGATTGTCACGATAGTGGGAGAGTGATCGCTTGAGAGATCTAGAGAAGCTTCAACTTGAACTAAATCCCTAGAGATATTTTTTATGACGCCAAAATCTATCACATCAGAAATTTTTTGTATGTCAGTAGGCCAATAAGTGGGCTCTCCAATCGAAATGACGTCCAAGTACTTTTTTGCAATTGTGTTGAACAACGCTCGACTTCTGGGTGTAATAAGACGCGAAACCCAGAACGTATGTTTTGCATTGTAGTCGCCAGCTGCTACAAAACAAGGTCCAAGGGATTTGTAGAAATTCTCGTATTGATCCTCAGTGATTGAAAATCTAGGAGGGGAGTAAATTGATGATATCATGAAATTTGTACAAAAATGTTCAATGCCAATATTTGTTGCTTGTAGATGTTCTTCACAAATGTTGTCAAGAATATAGTGCTTGAGTCTTGACTTTATTAGAATTGCTGATCCACCACATGCTCTCCCTCTCGGGTCCTTTGTATCATATAAAGTGTAACCATTTATTTTAAATAAGCTTCTTGAGGTCAAATGAGTCTCAGAAACTAACATTATATCAATATTTTTTCCATGAGGAAGTGTTCAAGTTAATTTTTATGTTGTCGAATGCCGTTTGCGTTCCAGAAACATATTTTTAGCATGTTCATGGTTTGTTAGCTAATGCTTGAAGTAGTGTATTTTGCATTCGAAGCATTTCCTACATAATGCTAGTCATATTTGTTGTAAAGTTGTTTATAGTTTGCACCAGATTATCAATAGTGGTTTCAAGGTGACTGAAATTAAAACTTGAGTTTGCATTTGTTGAACTATTTGCCGGTGAAACATTTTGTGATAGAGTAGAATTTGTCTTGGCAGCATCGGCATACGAAACACGGGAAGTGACTAGTTGGCTCATTTGCCCAAAAGTGGCGGAGTAAGCATTTGCTGATTGAGCTGGAGCTAATTTAGGCTTTTGCACCATAGTCTGTTTGACAAAAGATTACACAGGACATCCTCTGTAGTTAGCGGTGTGATTACCTCCATAGTTACTGCTTTTTTTATCACTGAACTTTTGGCTTATTGCAACTAGTAGTGCCGTGTAATTTGCCGCACACAACACAAACAGAGGGTAAATTGCATTCTTTACATTAAATTCCTAAAGGTCGTCCTCGTTAGATTATTATTAACCTTAGAACACCAGATGATATTGAATCTAACATTACCAATCTTAACGAAAATATTAAACAGGCTGCTGAACATGCCACTACCTCCCATCCAAAGATTTAGCAGAATTTATTGTACAGACAATGAACGTCTCGTACGTGAAAAAAGAAGAGTGAACGAAACGAATCCAAGAGTTGCTTGCATCTGAGAAAACTGCATCTCTTAGAAATTATATTGAAAGTCTTGATGTCACACCAGCATCTAATTACTGCTTGTGGCGCGCTCCTAAAAAGCTTAAAAGACCCGTTGAGTTTAAACCACCTCTGCGCACTTCGACCGGTGATTGGGCAAGAAGCAATACTGAAAAAGTAAAATATTTGCTGAGCATTAAATCCAAATACATGTACTGGTGTTGCTGATTTGCCGAGTGTACTTGCTCTACCCCCCCGATCTTACTAAAGCTGAGTCTTACAGGCCAATAAATTTACTATCAACAATATCAAAACTTTTCGAAAAGCTGCTCATGACAAAATTATCCCCAATTCTAACTGATAGTGGGTGCATACCGGACCATCAATTTGGTTTTAGAAGTCAGCAGAGTTCCATTGAACAAACGCATAGATTGGTTTAAGTTATAACAAGAACATTTAAGGAAAAGAAGTATTGTTCTATTCTCTTTATTGATGTTTCTCAGGCATTTGATAAAGTATGGCATGAAGGCCTAATTCTAAAATTGAAGACATATCTACCAATACATTTTCTAAAGCTATTGGAAAGTTATATTCTATCCCGGAAATTCATTGTTGTGGAAGAAGACTTCCTGAGTGTTCCCGAATTTATCTCTGCCGGTGTGCCACAGGGCTGTATACTGGGCCCAGTTTTGTATTTGATTTATACTTGTGATATGGCTGTTAGCACTAAAATCCATACATCTACTTTTGCCGATGATACAGCCTTCTTAAGCATGCACGAAAACCCTCACGAGGCATCCCGATATCTTCACGAAAATATTACCCAGCTGGAACTATGGTTAAAGTTAAAGTAAATAAGCAGAAGTGTGCGCAGGTAACATTTACGAAAAGTTACTTGTTCCCCTATTAGAATCAATAATCAAATTGTTCCTCAACATTCACATGTTAAATACCTTGGTATACACTTTGATCGACGGCTTTTTTGGAAACATCACACTGATTCTAAGCTTACACAAATGAAACTAAAATTAACTCAGGTACATTGTCTGATTGGTAGAAATTCAACTCACAGTCTAGATTGCAAACTTTTGATATACAAGTCAGTTTTGAAACCTATATGTTGTTACGGAATTCAAATATGGGGCACTGCTTCAGCTTCCAATATCGAGAGAATCCAACGAAGACAAAACTAAATTTTACGCATGATAACATCGGCTCCATGGTACATCAAAAATTCAAATATACATCGTGATTTTAATATACCACCAGTGATTGAAGAAATTGCAAAATATGCAGGCAAATATTTAACAAAACTCGAATCACGTCCTAATCCGCTTGCTCGTAATATTTTGAACTTTACTGGACACATCCGCCTAAAAAAGAGGGACACAAGGGCTCTTATACTCAACACTCCAGATGGGACTACTTGAAAATACTTTCTTTTTCCTTTTTGATTATCACTACTTCATACTAATATATGCTAAATAGTGATTAATCCTAGCAAAAAAATTTGAAGATTTTGTAATGGGTAGTACTCTTTTCATGGCTTACAAAGTAATGAGTGGTACTTTGTTATTTAGTTATTTTATGTGTATAATAATGAAGTACTTATTGTAGTTGTTTGGAATTTCCTTTAAACATGAATTCTGGATTTGAAACCCCTACTTAAACTTCAAATGTAGAAATAACTACAACAATAATATTCAAGTCTCTCAATAATTGAATTTAATTTAGTATTTCGTTATTTTTTATAAAAGATAATACGGTAAATTTAAAGAATTCTACCTGCTGTAACACAAAGCATTAATACACGTGTGGAATTGTAAAAAAAATGTATTTGGATAAACATATGTACAATGCACATTGTACATACATATGTACTTACGTATTTATAAAAACAAAAAAAAACTTTGAAAGAAAAGAAAACGAAAAAAATATGTACTTATCCTAAATTAAAAGATGTAGGCAGAATTCAATTGTCTTTAATCCATCAAAAGATAAAGTACAGCTTCTTCTGTTAATTAATATAAAAATACTTTTAATATTTGAACTTGTAAAATTTGTAAAAAGTAGAATTTAATAAATGTAAGGAATGAAAATTCCTTAAAACTTTTCTTGGATACTCTTACACAATAAATGGTGTCGAAACCCGGGAACTGTCCAAGTGCTGACGTATTCCATTCTACTGCTACAACTTCTACGACTTAAAAAATTTTCTGAACTAATTACATAACTATCAAGTGTATGGTGTTACTCATACATATCTTCTCTAAAGCTTCCTGTTCAAACCTGTTCTTACTATTTGCAAAGCCATGGAACTAATTGCTACAGAAATCGAGGATCAAAAAAAGCTTCTCGATCACATTGAGCGAATGACTCAGTCCTTTCAACGTAAGCCAACTAGTGCCCGTTCAAAGGGGTATGCTCAAACCATGCTCGAGGACTTGGAGGTGTCTTCTAAAAGATTTCGAGATGGTCATGATCAAATCATGAATACCGTTCATGAATCTTCTATGAAAGAAACTGATGTGCCATATCTTAGTAATGATATTTACTACACATGTTATGATAAGTATATTTCTTTTAAACCTTTACTACTTGATTTACTCTTTCAGTTTGAAACTCCTCAAACTTCCTCCGCCCATGTACTAGTACTTTTACAGGTTCAAGTGTTCGACAAGAAACATTCAGCGTTGAGGCACGCCTGCCGAAAATAGACCTCCCAACCTTCTCGGGTGACTATCTGGATTGGATGGCTTACCGTGACGTGTTTTTGTCTCTTGTACACAACAACATTTCGTTGACAAATGTTCAAAAGTATTACTTTTTATGGGGCTCCTGTTCAGGTACACCTCTCTCCATGATAAATGAATACCCTGTTGCTGACTCAAGCTATGAACTAGCTTGGGATGCGTTAGAAAAACGCTTCCACAATGAAAGAAAATTAATTGAACAAATTTTAAAGCGATTATTTAATATACCATCGTCAAATGGAACTTTTAAATCTATAAAGGACTTGTTAGATACAACTAGAACTAGGGGATATACTTTTATCCGGATTGGATCTTATTACAAGAGACTCACTTCGGGTGGATAGTTTCAGGCCCACCTGGATTATCAGCAGTAATTCCCGCTGTATCAATTAATATTTGCTCCTTAGATCAACAGCTTCACTTATTCGGGGAACAAGAAGAATTATTTGATGAGAAGTCGCATGCTAACGAAGAAGATCTTTGTGAAAAATTATTTTCTGAAACTCACTTTCGCAATGAAAGTGGTCGTTATACTGAAAGTCTACCTTTTAAAAAATTAATACGAGGCCAAGAGCTGCCAAAGTTTGCTCACACAGACTACAATGCTTTGAAGCAGTTGGAATCTACCTTTAAATCTAAACCAATTTTTGCACAAGAATATAAAAAATTTATGAATGAATATGATTCTCTGCAGCATATGAAAAAATTAGTAGAATATCCTCAAGCTATTCCAGAAAACGCCTATTTCTTTCCTCATCATGGAGTGTTAAGAGAGAGTAGTACAACGACTAAGATAAGTGTTGTATTCGATGGTAGTAGCAGACGGTTGCCCCAAACATCAATTAATGATGAATTAGCGGTCGGAGGAGACATTATATTGGCTTTACAGCCGATCTGGACAAATCAATGTTACGAAAGATCATCTAAATTTCCAATGTATTCTCTGGAGAGAGGAGCAAAGTGGAAAAATTTACGTTTATAATCTTCGAACTGTAACTTATGGAACAACGTCTGCACCGTATTTAGCGATTCGTGTCTTGCAGCAACTTTCTGTAGATGAGAAAAGGAATTTCCCTGAAGCGAGCGAAATACTTCTTTCAGATACCTACGTAGATGACGTGATTTCTGGTGCTGATTCATTAACCGAAGCTGTGTATATACAAAAACAGCTCAGTGCTCTTCTAAAATCTGGTGGCTTCCATTTAAGAAAATGGTTTTCGAATTCCCCACAGCTCTTAGAAAATATTCCTGAAGTAGACTGCGAAAAATGGACTCGTTTCATATTCATCAATATAATATGTCAAAAGCATTAGGACTTACATGGGATACAAATAATGATTGCTTTTGCTTCACTATAACTTTTCAATTTCAAAATTTTCAAACCCTGTAACTAAAAGTAATTTACTTTCAGATACTGCCAAGTTATTTGATCCATTAGGGTGGTTAGCACCAACAACTATACTTGCAAAAATCCAGTTCCAAAAACTTTGGAAAATAGTTAGTAGTACTTTCTAGTTAATCATGAAATCTATCTAGAAAAATATTTATTGATCGTGAAAGTTAGCTTCGAAAACAATAAAATAACTTTGGTTTACTACAATATTTATTACAAAATCTAAGTATTTCCGCATATTCTTCAATATACGTATTCATATATTTGCTTTGTCAAATTATGATTTTTAACAATCCCAAAAAAGGCACAAGTTTTATAATTATGTTACAAAATTCTATTTGTTTATAATTTTAGGCTATTCTATTAAATTTTGCATTTTTGTGAGCAAAAAAAAACCCATTAAATTTTTAATACTTTTAGGCAATCAGTAATCTATTAACTTTTGGATATTTGTAGGCAAAAAGTATAGGGTATCGCATACTTTTTGAATTTCTCAAACAAAAATAATGGGTTATTCAGTCAAAATGTAAGTACTCACGACTGGAGAGTACTTTTTTGCTGGGATGTTGTATATATGCATTAATTTTCCAAAGTTTTTGTTGAAAAATTCTTTACCATCATCTGTTTGTAAGTTTTTTGGTACTCGTTCCAATTCAAAAATATCTTCCATTGCCTTAGTTGTTTCGAGTGCAGTTTTTGTTTTTAGCGTCACTGCTCATGTAAATTTTGAGAATGTGTCCATTACAGTCAACAAAAATAGATAATTTCTATTTGCTATAGAATAATTCCCCATTTCAACTAAATCAGCTTGCCAAAGATCATCTAGTCCTTTCCTTACAACTCTACACCGCATAAAAAATTTTCGAGCTTGCTTATGGAGTTCGCTTACTTAATTTGTTTTTGAAGACATTAAGTTGTTTTTACAGATTTTTGGGAGAGAGATCTATATCATTAAGCTGTTTAATTTGTTCTTCAAAGGATGTTTTAATTTTTAAAATATATTTTAAAATTTTATAATTGTCTTCTATCTCTAATTTTATTTCGCGTTGTAGTTCTTCGATTTGCATTTGAATATCTTCTCGAATTATAGTATTGTCCCCCTTAAAGTATGTTAATAATTTCTCTTCTAGTTTTTCAATTTGAGTTTGCAGAAGCAATTTATTGATAACATCTTTTTCCTCCAGAGCTTTTTCAACATTTTTGATCCTTTTGTTTTGGACATGTGTTGTTCGTATATTAAAAGAACCCCAGCAGTTTAGGTGCATTCTCAAAGAAATTATGCTGCTAGCATCGTTTAAATAATGTCCAAATTTATTAAAATACATACTATATATACTCTATTAAAATTAACGTATTATATTCGCTTCAAGTAGTTCTTCAATAATTGATACAATCTCGTTATTGTGATTAGTATAACCTGCAGCTTGTGATGCGAGCAGTAGTCGTAAGTCGATCTACTAACTCATTTGGATCGTCCCAGTATATATAGTTGGGCTTATGGGTGTTAAATTGCACCAATCCATCACCTAAATAACTAGCTTTTGGCTTAGATCCTGTTGATTCAGATAAATTATTCGGGTTTTTTTCATTAATAAATTTCTTAATAATATGTTTATATTTATTTAGATGGTATTATCAAATATTGTTCCTTCTGCTAATTTCTTTGGTATATTTGTCTCTAACTTAACTTATGCTTTCTGAGGCTTTAAATTTGTATCATTTTCAACTTCTGTCTTGATTTTACTTTCTTCTTTCATATGAATTCTTTTAATAATTTAACAACTATTTATGAATTCTTTGAGAGGTTCTGTTATAGATTTAAATTTATCTCTTAGTTGTTCACGTGTATCTATTTCACCAGGTTTTATAATACGAAGCTTTTTCTTCAACACATTTCTTGTAAACACCAAAACTTTCTCATCCATGCTTGCTAACAGCAAATAACAGGTATCAGCTATTAGATCAGGTATCAGCTATCAGACCAGCTTATCAGGTATTAGATCAGATTATCAGGAGCTGGTCTGGTTTTCAGATCAGCTCATCAGCTATTAGATTAAGTATCAGCTATCAGCTAGCAGATCAGCTTATAGTAAATAGATGTATGAAGTTTAAAGTTAAATTAATAACTAAAGTCAATGTTTTATGAACAGTAGTTTATATAGTTATGAAATAGTCAAATCGCTTTCTGCGACCATCATTTAATTCATTATCTTTGCTTATAATTAAAAATCCATATTTATCCTTCCAACACTCGCCAAATTTCTTGGAACTTTTCATAACTCATATCGCTGCCAACATGATCCCTATAAACATGCTTCATATTTGTCTCATCTTGTTTAAACATTATAATAACATTTGCATTGTCTCTTACTTAATGCTTGGGAATTCTAGTATAAGTTTGACACAAGTAGAATGAGAAACTCAAATCGACAAAATAAAGAACAAATTAATAATATACCTTAAGGCATTGATATAATTCAAGAATATATTTAAATGCAAATTGATGGACTACAACGTGAAATAAAATTAGAGATAGAAGCCAGTTATAAAATTGAAAAAGGCAATCTAAAAATTAAATCGTTTTTTTAAAACAAATTGAAGAGTTGTACGATAAAATATGTAGATTAGAAAATTAACTACATGTAAGTATAAATAGCTGATAGTGCAACATGTACATCACAACACTCTCGAAAAAATCTGTAAAACAACTCAATATCTTTACAAAGAAATTTAGTAAACGAATTCCATATTAAATCTCAAAAATTTTTTGTGCTTTTAAGGAGCTGAGTAAGGTGAAATGGAGAACTTTTCTAAAGAAAATAGAAATTGTTGATTTTTGAAGACTGTAATTAACACATTCTCAAATTTTATATAGTCAGTACAGCTGAAAATAAAAGCTGCACTCCAAAAACCAAGGCAATGGAAAATATTTTTGAAATGTTACGGGTACCCAACAACTTACAAAAAGATGATGCTGAAGAATTTTTTTAATAAATACTGTGGAAAACTCATACATAATTAGCAGATTAATCATAACTTAATATGAAAGCATCAATGGTAGAAGGATTTAATAGATCATTAAAAGAAATGATGTGAAAAGAATTTAGAATTAATGATTCATATAAGTGGATTGGTATATATAAAGATTTACTTAGTGCATAAAATAGAAAAGTTCATCTCAACATTAAAAAGTTTACGATTAAAGTTTACTCAACAAATGTGAAAAAAGCTGCTTAATATAGTAATATAATATAATAATAAAAATAAAATTGTATGTCAGTCGTAAAGCAGCTCTGGGCGAGTCAACATCACGCGTCGTTGGCAATTATTTCTTAAATTCAACCAGGCCACCGTTGTTTATTGGCTTTCGAGAGTTTTGCGTCTCACTCGCACTGGTTGACTGATCTGCCACGGACTACCGTATAATCTTGCGGTTCTTTTGTGGAATTTCCTTAACAACCACGTTGCTTCTTCCTATGTGAAGGCATAGGTCGTGTACAGTCAGTCACAAAAACATTTTTAAGAATACTGTTAATAACACCATGTACATATGGTCCTAGTCACCCGTCCATTGTTGTGCAACCATATTCTGCAAATTTATTTTGTAGAATATGTACTATAAATAAATAAATAAATAAAATTGTGTATATAAATCAAATCATAAATAATTGTATATGTTTATATTGTTGTTTGATCAATGTATTTTTTAAAAAGGAAAAATCTAGTGTGTCTTGTTTTTTAGAAGGATTGATTAGGAATATTGGGTCTTAGGAATTATGATTAACTAAATGTACTGGAATTCTCTAAAAGTGTTGGTCTGTATGAAATATTGTGAAAACTTCAGCATTTCAAATGAACTATAACATAGTGCAATATTCAGCAACACATCATAGTATTACTTTTTATAGTAAAAGTTGTACATTTTACATTTCGAAAGCGCTAGCACACAAAATTTTAAAATATTAATATGGGCTTATTATTAAAGATCTTCGCTCTATTTATTTCTATAGTTATCAGATCTTTAGAAAATGCAGATAAACTACGGAAATTGGACTTTGATATCCAATCTTTACATGTGTATGAAAAAGTATCAAACAATCTTTGTGAATAAATATGGACTTCAACTAGAATCATGCTGAAGCATACATAAATTGTAAAATGGAATGTAAACAGATCTTATCTTTATCTGTATGAGTATCAAATAAATTTACAGAAAAAAATTAAAGCATGCCGAAGCATGTATAGTTTCAAAAAAATTCCTCACGTCATACAATTTTGTAAGCATAGAAATTTTATTACCTTGTTGCAAATGAAATACATATGTATCGGCTTTGTAAAAAATTCAAAAGAGTGAAATCGTAAATTCTAATTGTAACACTACTACATTTCGGACTCTTGCGTCACTATCGATAGAAGCATGCTAAGGCATGCTTACTAGCAAAATACATATATAATCATGTTAGAAGGATATGAGAAGCTTTTTTTAATAATAAATTCGCACGCAGCAATTGTATCTGGATCAACCCAACTCATGAATGTGTTGCATACGGGTATGATTGATGGTGATGATGTCCATTTTTAAGGCAGAAATCATTACATATAAATGCGATAGTGGTCAACAAGCAAACCTCATGTAGAAATATTTGAGGGAAAAATTCTCCCAGACATAGATATTTCAATGTTTCTAACACTTTATGAAAACACCGACGCTACAGTGAATTACTGGTAGAGGTAACTAAGTTATTTGAGATCGAATTGCTACAAAAGTTGTTTATTAAAGATGTATTTCTTTGTACATAAACTAATTTCTACAACATACGCATATTTACCCATATGTATATATGTATGTATACATTTAAAAATTAGACAGACATTCTCAATTTCTAGTACTTAAATCGGAAAAAAGTAGTGACACATTAGAAGAAAAAATAAATTGATATTGGCATCACTGAAGCGTATGGTTGATAAATAATTTTTTCTTCGATTAAATCTACGAAAATTAATAAAACTGTGCTTTTTATTCGTAAATATTCAACTCAATTTGGAGATTTGTGATTTATTCTGCCTGGCTGTTTGGTGTTTATTTATGAAACTGTATACGAACATTGATCGTTTCACAAAAACAAAGGAAGAAAGGAGTCTCCTTTGGTCTGGTGTCTCAACTGATAATTTGAAGTGCATCTTAAATTTGTGGTTTTGCTTGATCGGAAGATTTGAATTAACATTGGTATTATTTTGAACGTATGCACCGATATTACTGTGAGTTCTGTTTGGCGTTTTGCTGTAACGAGGGATCTTTTTAAACCAAAAAAAGGTTTGCAAATTTTTGGTCATAAGGCTGTGATAGAGTTGTTGTTGCTTTCATTTTTATTTATTGCTATTTAATAAACAGCTGATATATATCAAAGCTGGTTGATACGAAAACTTCAAGACATAAATTAAATAGTAGCGCCATCTATTGGATAATAGCTATTCATTAAATCCATAATTTCCCAACAAACAATACATCTACAATTAAATAATTACAAATACATACATATTATTTTTGATTTTCTTGCTTCTTTAATTATTAACTATGGAGTGTTCGAACGTAAAATGCCTTAATCCTGAAACAGATCGCATGGTATCGTTTTGGTTATGCCTCAAATATTATCACCTTAAATACTGTAGTAGTAATCTTAGGCCACGTGATATTGATGCTCTTGCTGACTCACAAAAGTCCTTGAATTGGACGTGCGTAGGCTGTAGAGACGTCGGGATAGAGTTCTATAGTCTACTTAAAAATTCCAAGGCTGAATTCGAAAAAATTAACCAAGAATTTCTGTCGCTGCAGGCGAAACTCGCCAGTTTTGGTGGGCTTTTTTCTTTCTAAGTATAATAACTTGGACAAATTTATGAACTCACTACAAAACTTGTCAACAAAGCATAAAAAGAAAAACGTTGAAACTGTGGCCACCCAGTGTTCTCTACCCATGTCTTCCTCTGGTTCTAATAAATCTAATATAATAAATTCTGAACTAGTACATAATTTTTCAGCGGATGAAGTAGTCTCTGTTGATGAAAACACTGTTTCTACGGTGGAACATGTGGACCGTCGTATTCGAACGTCTATTAATAACATATTACCACCTGTTAATAACGAATACATACATAATCCAAGTACTGCCGCTAATAATTTATTAGACGATCAAACTAGTTATGCTCAATCTTTAGCATCTACTGATATTGCTGTGAATAATTGTCTTAACACTCCTAAGCCGCTTAGAGTTATACCTCCGAACAAAACAATTTTCGTTTCTCGCTTGGCCTCTGATACTACTGTAGAGGATGTAAAATCTTACTTATATTCAAAGTGTGGTACCGGCGTATTTACTTCAGTATACAAATTTTCATATTCTGAGCCTAGAATTGTGTCATCTTTCAAAATAACTGTTGCTGATGAAATTTTTAACATCATTATTTCTCCTGGATTTTGGCCCCTTGGAATATATGTACGTGAATTTGTATTTAAGGCAAGACAGAGGATTCCTGTGCGACTGCCTGAAACTAACATCTCAAAAAACTAAGTTCTTGCGTTGAAAATTTTACTCTATTATACCAAAATGTTCGCGGCATTAACACGAAATTATATGCACTATTTAATCAGAGTTATGCATATAACTTCCAAACTATAGCTTTTACTGAAACTTGGCTCACTGATAATGTATTGGACACAGAAATGCTATGTACAAATTATATAATATATAGACGGGATCGGGGCAATAATATGAAAGAAGGTGGTGTTTTAATTGCTGTATCTAATCTGCTAGTATCTGAAGTACTATCATACTGGATATTGAATTTACTGGTGTGTTAGTAAAGCTTAAACGCAAAAGAATTTTCGTTACCTGTTCCTATATCACTCCCAACTCACCTGAAACAATTTACCAGAAACATTCTGATGCTATTTCTACTGTTGTACATATGTCTCATTTAAATGACACTATCATTGCCGTTGGTGATTTTAATATGCCTATGATTTCTTGGAATTTTTCAACTGACAATGGTTACTTTTTGCCATATAATTCTGGTGGCAACTTTAAATACGCTGAATTTATAAATTCTTTACTGGATTTGAATCTTTATCAGATAAATGGCAACTTTAATGGTAACCATAAACTTTTGGACTTAGTTTTTATAAATGATTGTGTTGATACCTCTGTCGTTCGAACTGATCCAATGACCATAGCGGAAGACCATCACCATCCTACAATCGAAGTAAATGTACATTTTTCGTCATATCATATATCTCTCGCTGCTAAAGCCTCGAAATTAAAAAAGTTTTGTTTCCAAAAAACTAATTATCACCGAATAAATGAATTGCTATACAATACCAACTGGAATAGTTTGCTATGCATTTCGAACTTAACCAACAATGGTGTTTTCTTTAATCATATTATAAAAAATTTTATGACAGGGTATACTGTATCATGAACCAATGTATCCCAAGCCAAACTGTTTATGTTTCCTCCGGTCCCCCATGGAATTCTAAACTTCTTTCTAAAATTAAAAATAAAAAAAAATAAATACTACAAAATGTATAAATAGTCTGGAATATCCGTGGACTTTCTGTGCCGCTTGTGCTGAATATAATAAACTAAATCAAAATGTTATAACTGCTATTTACTCAAAGTTAAAAACAACTTTAAGACGAACCCAAGGTCTTTCTACAACTTTGTAAATCTAAAAAGAAAAACAACTTCCTTCCCACCTTCTATGAAGATAAATGAATACGAAACTGACAATGATGCTGAAATTAGTAATTTATTTGCAGGCTTCTTTTCATCTACTTATGCCAACGATCAAGTAAATGATTCTGTTATACAATCATTCTTGGACCATAGAAGTCATTCCATTATAATTCCATTATTTGATAGAAGTTTCGTATAAAAGTGGACCTGATAATGTACATAGTTGTCTTCTTATTAAATGTGCTGATGCTTTTGTGCTCCCTCTTACTTATTATTCAATTTGTCGACAAAGTTTGGTATATTTCCAGATCTATGGAAGGATTCCTTTATTATCACGTTGTTTAAATATGGTAGCAAAGCTGACATCAAAAATTACAGGGGAATCGCTAAATTAAGTATCATACCAAAATTCTTTGAAAAACTTATTACTGATTATTTGTCTCATCACGTATCATCTTTATTATCGCCTAACCAACATGGTTTTCGTAAAGGCTGTTCAACTGTAACTAATCTCTTACAATTCACAACTTTGGTCAATCGTGTTTTTTTCAATAAACAACAAACTGATGTTGTTTATACAGATTTCAGTAAGGCATTTGATAAGGTCAATTTATGAACTCACTACAAAACTTGTCAACAAAGCATAAAAAGAAAAACGTTGAAACTGTGGCCACCCAGTGTTCTCTACCCATGTCTTCCTCTGGTTCTAATAAATCTAATATAATAAATTCTGAACTAGTACATAATTTTTCAGCGGATGAAGTAGTCTCTGTTGATGAAAACACTGTTTCTACGGTGGAACATGTGGACCGTCGTATTCGAACGTCTATTAATAACATATTACCACCTGTTAATAACGAATACATACATAATCCAAGTACTGCCGCTAATAATTTATTAGACGATCAAACTAGTTATGCTCAATCTTTAGCATCTACTGATATTGCTGTGAATAATTGTCTTAATACTCCTAAGCCGCTTAGAGTTATACCTCCGAACAAAACAATTTTCGTTTATCGCTTGGCCTCTGATACTACTGTAGAGGATGTAAAATCTTACTTATATTCAAAGTGTGGTACCGGCGTATTTACTTCAGTATACAAATTTTCATATTCTGAGCCTAGAATTTTGTCATCTTTCAAAATAACTGTTGCTGATGAAATTTTTAACATCATTATTTCTCCTGGATTTTGGCCCCTTGGAATATATGTACGTGAATTTGTATTTAAGGCAAGACAGAGGATTCCTGTGCGACTGCCTGAAACTAACATCTCAAAAAACTAAGTTCTTGCGTTGAAAATTTTACTCTATTATACCAAAATGTTCGCGGCATTAACACGAAATTATATGCACTATTTAATCAGAGTTATGCATATAACTTCCAAACTATAGCTTTTACTGAAACTTGGCTCACTGATAATGTATTGGACACAGAAATGCTATGTACAAATTATATAATATATAGACGGGATCGGGGCAATAATATGAAAGAAGGTGGTGTTTTAATTGCTGTATCTAATCTGCTAGTATCTGAAGTACTATCATACTGGATATTGAATTTACTGGTGTGTTAGTAAAGCTTAAACGCAAAAGAATTTTCGTTACCTGTTCCTATATCACTCCCAACTCACCTGAAACAATTTACCAGAAACATTCTGATGCTATTTCTACTGTTGTACATATGTCTCATTTAAATGACACTATCATTGCCGTTGGTGATTTTAATATGCCTATGATTTCTTGGAATTTTTCAACTGACAATGGTTACTTTTTGCCATATAATTCTGGTGGCAACTTTAAATACGCTGAATTTATAAATTCTTTACTGGATTTGAATCTTTATCAGATAAATGGCAACTTTAATGGTAACCATAAACTTTTGGACTTAGTTTTTATAAATGATTGTGTTGATACCTCTGTCGTTCGAACTGATCCAATGACCATAGCGGAAGACCATCACCATCCTACAATCGAAGTAAATGTACATTTTTCGTCATATCATATATCTCTCGCTGCTAAAGCCTCGAAATTAAAAAAGTTTTGTTTCCAAAAAACTAATTATCACCGAATAAATGAATTGCTATACAATACCAACTGGAATAGTTTGCTATGCATTTCGAACTTAACCAACAATGGTGTTTTCTTTAATCATATTATAAAAAATTTTATGACAGGGTATACTGTATCATGAACCAATGTATCCCAAGCCAAACTGTTTATGTTTCCTCCGGTCCCCCATAGAATTCTAAACTTCTTTCTAAAATTAAAAATAAAAAAAAATAAATACTACAAAATGTATAAATAGTCTGGAATATCCGTGGACTTTCTGTGCCGCTTGTGCTGAATATAATAAACTAAATCAAAAATGTTATAACTGCTATTTACTCAAAGTTAAAAACAACTTTAAGACGAACCCAAGGTCTTTCTACAACTTTGTAAATCTAAAAAGAAAAACAACTTCCTTCCCACCTTCTATGAAGATAAATGAATACGAAACTGACAATGATGCTGAAATTAGTAATTTATTTGCAGGCTTCTTTTCATCTACTTATGCCAACGATCAAATAAATGATTCTGTTATACAATCATTCTTGGACCATAGAAGTCATTCCATTATAATTCCATTATTTGATAGAAGTTTCGTATAAAAGTGGACCTGATAATGTACATAGTTGTCTTCTTATTAAATGTGCTGATGCTTTTGTGCTCCCTCTTACTTATTATTCAATTTGTCGACAAAGTTTGGTATATTTCCAGATCTATGGAAGGATTCCTTTATTATCCCGTTGTTTAAATATGGTAGCAAAGCTGACATCAAAAATTACAGGGGAATCGCTAAATTAAGTATCATACCAAAATTCTTTGAAAAACTTATTACTGATTATTTGTCTCATCACGTATCATCTTTATTATCGCCTAACCAACATGGTTTTCGTAAAGGCTGTTCAACTGTAACTAATCTCTTACAATTCACAACTTTGGTCAATCGTGTTTTTTTCAATAAACAACAAACTGATGTTGTTTATACAGATTTCAGTAAGGCATTTGAAGAGGTCAACCATAAACTTCTTTTGAAGAAGTTGCACTCCATGGGTTTTTCGAAAAACTCCTTAAATTGGATCACTTCATACTTAACTAACAGGAAACAAAATGTCATATTTAAAAATATTACATCTAAATCTATTCCCGTTACATCTGGTGTTCTACAAGGAAGTCATCTTGGACCACTACTTTTCTCTTTATTTATCAATGATTTACCTAGTGTAATCAAGAATTCGTTCATATTAATGTACGCTGATGATGTAAAAATATTCCTTAGCTACAACGACTACAAAGATCATATGTTACTACAAGAAAATTTAAATTCCTTACATTCCTGGTGTAATATGAACTTTATGCAATTAAATTTTAAAAAATGTAAGCATATGTGTTTCTACCGAAAGAACAATTTGGCCGTTAAATGCTTCTCAGGCACCTATGAGCTGGAAACTGTTTGTGCTTTTACTGATCTTGGAATATTGCTGGATCCTTAACTTAATTTTATTCAACATATTACATTGATTATAAATAAAGCAAGATGTCTACTCGGCTTCATCAAACGTTGGGCTAAGGAATTTGAAGACCCCTATATTACTAAGCAACTGTTTACATCTCTTGTTCGTCCTGTTCTGGAATATGGCTCAATAATTTGGGACCCAACATATAAAATATATATTAATGCAATGAATCGGTACAAAAACAATTATTAATTTTTTGCCTTCGCGGATTGCAATGGAATCTCCTATGTCTTCCTTCGTATCAAGCTAGGCTTGCGCTTATTAAACTACCATCTTTAAGTAGTCGAAGAACTATGCTAAATGTTTTGTGTATTTTAAATGCAATTAATGGTAATACTGGCTGCAATTTTTTAATTGAAAACGTTTCTTTTTGTGTTCCGCAGCGTCCTACACGACATTACTTACCACTTTATATTAAAGCGTTGAGAACCAATTATGCTAACTCTGATTCCTTTATAAGAAGTTGTAGAGATTTTAATAAACTTTATTTTTATGTTGATTTCTCTTTGAAAGATCATTTAATCAAAAGTAATATTCTAATCGCATTGAATAATTAATAACTTTTGCAAAAATTGTATATACGTACATGTATAAATAGCCTGTAAGAATTGTAAATTCATAGACTTAGTAAGTAAATAAGTAAATAAAGACTGACTGACCAACTGATACGTACACTCTGTCCGACAGGCACACAAAGTACACTTGAACATTTCAGAAATATATACACAATACGTTGAACTTAAATAAAATGAGAAAAAAAATCATCTAAAACATCAAATGTAAGCCATAGATGATCACCCTTTTTAAAATAAACATATTATCAGTATAAAGCAACACAATTTTGGGAATTAAAACTTTAAAATTTAATTACCGTTAACGCTGACAGACAGGAATTTTGTCATAAAAAGTCATCTTGTATCCTAGAGGAATCGTCGAGAGGGTATACATAAATTCTATGAAAACGAGTTCATTTTCTGTTGATCGCTATTCAAGAAGAAAATAAGTTTGCTCATTATGGTTTAACTAATTTAAAGTACATTTAAATTCATTCTCATATGCATACTTCTTAACATAAAAATTAAAAATAAATCTTTGCCAATTCTATATTATATGTGACTAAAATTCCAACAAAGCTATTCTATAAAACAATCTCAAGCGCTTCTAACTGCATCAGAGTTTAGGATAAAAGCTCCTTTTATTCGGGCCAATTGAATAAAATTTTAATTTGAAACAGTAAGCAAAGACATCAGCTTACTGCATTCTTATTCATAATCGTATAATAGAATATATACCCACCAAAGGACAAATTCTAAAAATCATATAAATTAAGCAATATAGAAAATAACATAATTTTTATAGACGCGTAAGGTTTCAAATGATTTCATAGAAGAAGTAGCGATTGTTTTCAACAATTATGAGCATATCAGTTTCATTTAAAAATGTTTATACATTTTTAAAAGGCAATGAAAGATTTCCAAAATAAATGTAGAAGGTGAAGAAAAAAGACGATGGTTAGAAAAAATTGTATAATCCAAAAATTTCTAAAGGTGACTAAATAACGTTGCATCAACTTTAAAAAAATGTAAATTAAGTATAAGAAATATTTCTTATACTTAAAATTCCGTATGAACTCCGTACCAGGCTTAAATTAGGAAATTCGGTATTCACTTAAATTTCTTTTAGAAAATTTTGTTCTACACAATATAAATAATACCTTCGATTTGAAACATGCCAAAGTATAAGCTAAAGTATGGTAATATTCCATATGAGATTATAAAAAAAGAGATAAGAAGTAAGTCATCGCGCTATAACTTCCTAAAAAACCGCATAAAGTAAATAAAATTTTGTATAGGGGTAATTTCTAATATGGAGATTACATGCGTATCATCAACTTAAAAACAGTTTATCTCGACTTAAGCACTTTTTGGTTTTTTGCCACAGATAAATTCTACACATAACTTTAGATTTAATACGAACAAATGAAATTTAGTTAAACTTACGTCATGTTCAACATTGTTGTGGCAAATAAGAAACGAGTATTTTTGACCGATACGAGTACATTTTACCGATACCTACTTGGTACTCGGTAGTAAAGTATCGATACCAAAAGTCCTTGGTTTGTGAGAAAAAGTATCGAGTACTTACTTGTATGGTTTCATCCTTATAAAAAACTGATAGAAAAGGCGTTTATAACTCGTGTTATGCAACTTCTCCTTTTTCATGCGGTAAAGTCATGTTTTAGAATCGGCGGTTTTTCTTGCTCAACTTTTGATTTTATAATCAGAATGGAAAAGATAACTCTCAACTCTCTCATACAAAATCAAAAGTTGAGCAACTAAAACTGAAGAGTCTAAAACCTGACAAAGTTTGCGGCCTTCGAAAACAGTATGTTGGTTCCGTTTAGCTGGTATTTGTCAGAATATTTACAATTGGTGCAATTTATTCTTTAAAAATTATCAGATAATTTCGCTTACTCAAATTACGAACTGTAGCCTATGTTTGTATGTAATTCAATAAAAAACAGAGAAACAAACAATAAGTTCGAACAGAAAATTAATTTTTTTTTATTATTAATTTAGGAAGAAACAATTGCAAGTCTTGATAAGGAGATGGAAAAAATCAATGATCATTTATACAACAGTTGTCCAAATACACCATTCAAAAAAAGTGACAAATGCATAATTGGACAAAATCCATCGCGTTCCCTCAGTATGAATGAAGTATCAGCGTCTACAACAAAATCAAATTCAAAAATGTTCAATGTAATGGAAGGATATAATAGCTTAAAAAATGTATTGCACAATTCTTTCCGAAAGAGTAAAAGCTATATTCGAGAGAAGGGAAAACATTTGTCCTACTCTTTGAATTTTTCAATGAGTAACGCAACAGCAAACCCTTGTAAACAGTCAATTGCGGATTCTATTCCTGATCTAGACGACGTGTTAACCTTCAATGAATCAGCGTCCATTAGTGAGCAAATCGCGCACACTGTAAGCTTTTGTCGTAAATTGCCCGTTATGGAAATTTCAATGGAAATGGTTGAGGCTGAGAGGCTGTTGTTGTTTTCAGAAATTCGTCGGAAAAATAAACTAACTTCTTCAAGAGCAACAAAAACTCAAAGCATGTGTCAAAAATCAAAAATACGATTATTTATAGATGATATCTTTTTACCTGTTGCTTCGCATGTTAACGATGATATTTTTTTTAATAATTTTTATATTATTACCTTTGAATGTAACGGTGTTATTAAATCCACACAATCATCAGAGTGTCTAAATGGTAAAGTTATGTTTCGCGATATCGGCATGGAATTCTTGTATTTTTCGGAATTGGGAACAGATACTATGAAAGGAAAAAGTTGGACCGCTGTTAAATGCAATATTTTTATGCTTCGCTTGCGCAAAATATCTAACATCGCAATTGAACAAAAAAAAAAAGTAAGTTATAAGAAAGGACCCCCGAATTTAATTTTGCCTTAATTATAATTTTTAATTATGAATGTATGTGTGTTTATTTCCAGACAATAATTGAGACATTGACAAAAACTACTGCTGAAACACTAAAGTCGTCTTCATCATCATCTTCAACATCATCATCCACTTTTAGCGAAGTCGTTTCCAGATTTCGTTTGCATGCATCATTTACTATAGATGCTAAAGATTTTGTACCTTATGAATACGTGCATCAAGAATCAGTCAACTCAGATCGTATTTGTATACGATCGTCTTGCTTTTGCAACCTTCCCCTAACAACTCGAACGAAGTCAACAAATTTATTACGAGAAATATGTTTAAAAGGTAGAGCGGAAGTACGCATTCCCAAAAATTCATTCAACGGTTTTTTAAATGTGCAAGATCCTCATAAGCATCATAATTGGAATAGACGGTGGTGTACGTTAGATGGTATTTTCTTACATATTTGGAGAGATGAAAGTAGTTTCAGTTCATCGCCTGTTCTATCTATTGATTTAAGAGACTCCACACATAATAATGTTCCTTTGATTTGTTCACCTAGGGAATTATGTGCGCGTCCACGTTCATTTTGTCTAGAGAGCCAAGTCAATAAACCATCTGAAGACATAACTAAGTCATTAGTATTTTTTTCAGCTGACACGCAGAATAATGTAGATGATTGGCTAAAGAACTTAAACATTGCATTAGATTTCATTGCAATATGGCTGTATTAAATACATACATATGTATACATATATATCAGTGTTGCCAGAAGTAGGGGAAAATTCCTACATGTAGGTATATTTGATACTAAAATAGAAGCGTAGGGAAAATCGGACAGATTTTTTATTTTTTCCAAAATGTAGGGATTTTTTCGTCATGTCGTATTATTTATAAAATAAATGCAAACATAACGTTTTTTTTAGTAATATTTTCTTTTTTAAAACGGTTAAAAAATTTTGTTTTCGTTAAAATCGCTTAAAAATATATTTCCAGAGCTGTTTGTAGTTTAAAAAGTTGACGTCACTAATATGTATGTATGTGCCAAGGCGAATTCATATACCAGTTGGTGCCTGGCCCGCAACAACAAAATCTGCCTAGGACTTTATTGCAATGGAAATTGATTGACAAATCACACTTCCTACAAATAAAACAAGCCAAACTTCCTCAAAAAGCAGATGTTAACTTTTGTACCACCTGGTACATGAATTCGCCTTGGTATATGCTTTTTCAAATATATGATTCAATGTTGAAAGATGACTTGAATTTATCTTTTAAAATTTTATTTGTATTAACTAAAAAAAAATTATGTATATATTTTTGTTTGTTTTTTACTTATTTTTTTTACCAATGCTTTTTTTATAACTTATGGGTTTCTTCTATTTTAATGACAAAAATGCGAAGGAATTTTTGTAGGAGAAATTTTTTCAACGTGTAGGGAAAAATCGGATTTTTTTTAGCATGTGAAGGTATTTTTTTTTCGAGAAATCAACTGGCAACACTAATACATATATACATTAGTGTGTCCCAAAAATTTTTTTTCTTTCGCAACAGCATTTTTTGTAAACTTATAGGGCACAGTATTTTTTTGATTTTTATCAGATTTTTCGGAAGAGGTCGCTAAAATCGATTTTAACCCAAAAATCAGGTTTTCTCGACTTTTTTAATTTAGTTCATTACGCGGCTCATTAGCACGATTGGTTTTCTTACTAAGTCAATTTTTTAAAGAAAACTGTTCAAACTTTACTTCTCTGTGCAGATATTATAAGTTTCGGTTATTCTTTTGCTCATTTGGGTATTTGAAATTTTTGTGTAAATTTAGTATAAACTTTAAAAATAATTTAAATAATAATTTAAATAAAAATATATAATAAATTTTAAAATTTCTATTGAAGTTAAAAAAAACTACTGACGTCTTCTTCTTAAGAAAATCACAAAAATACTGTACCCTATAAATTTCAAAAAATGCTGGGGTACCTATCAAAATCGAAAAATTTTTTTTTGAGACACACCAATATACTATACATACGTACAAATTAAATATAAACAGCCGTATTCATAAAAATTTTAAACAGCATTTCAAATGTTTAAGCAAAATTCGCTAAAATTCTATTCATAATAGAATTTTAGCTTAAAAAACGTTTTTTAAACCGTGTGTAAATCAGCAAATTTTAAAATTGACTGCACCCATGTTTAAACCAATTTTAAGATGACGTTGTTGTAATTTTGCTTCGTTTTTGTTTGCATTTTTAACTTTGTCTGTATGTATGTACGTACTTATTTATGTATTGTTTAGAAGAAAACAATGTAATTTTTTTATAGAAACTATTGCCGAAATATGAAATAGACCTAAAAAAAATATTTAAAAGAAAACGATCGATCCAGTTTCCATTCCCAGTCATTGTTTTCTCATTTTATGTTTTAACAAAAATAATGTAATTGCAGAAAATATAGCTCGTTATTCTGGTGCTTCTTAATCTGCAATAAAATAAATCATATAAAAAGCACTTTTAACAAAGATTTGTTGTAAATTATTTTTTTTATTAAATACAAGTTGGAACACATCTTATATTTTATATAAACAATATTTCTCTGAAAAGTGACAAATAAACAAATATAGACTCGAGTACTTTGTGAATTAACAATCGTTGTTTTGCAGAACTAATATGCAAGTGACAAATAAAGAATACAGTGTTGCCACGATATTTTAAAAAAAATAAAGTTAATTGATTTTTTAATTAAAATACTGTAATGCAGTTTTATTTTCCAGCTGAGGTAAGTTCACACCATTGCCCTGCTTGCGTACTTAGTTTTCTGTACCCTAAGACGTGCACGCTTTGTACCCGACGAAACGAATACGTCGCTTCTTAGGCGGTTAGTTGCTATTCGTAATACGACTGTTAACGTAGGCTGGTAATGTGCACTTCTTAAGCTGGTCGTTTAATTACGGTTCAGAGATACCTGGAATGTGAAAGCATATGGTTACACTGCTTAAGTTGAAATTTAATATAAGTATACAAGTTAATAGCATTTGCTCTAGCATCCGAATTTAGAAGAAAAATGATTTGGAAAAGGACGAATTCCCATTTTTTGATTTCTCCGCTGCGTTTTGCTTTCATAAGACTGTTTTCAAGTGAGAATAATATGATTTTCATGTTTCAGAAGTGAAAATTGACATACATATGCATTTGTTTGAAAAGAAATGCGTAGTGAAACCCCAATATTCCTTAAATGTACTTAATTTGTCATTGATGTACTATTTTACTTTCCGAGTTTGAATAGTACCAAAAAAGGTACAATTGTACCAACATTGCCATTCCTGCTGTGCATAATTCTGGTAGTGAGTGTGTTGTTGTGTAGTTTTTTATTGTTTTGTTTTGTGTATGTTCGGTAGAAGTATTAGTAGCTGGTTTATACGAGTTAAGAACTTGTAAAATAAAAGTTCTAAAAAAATTTGTTTTTTGGTCAGAATGACCGCACTTTAATAAATCAAAAGAACAACTAACTTAAACTTAAAAGTACTTTATTTATATTGACTTAAATCTAAAGGTGGCGTGATTATTTAGCAATAATTGCACAACTGCAATTATTGGGAAAAATATGCTGATTTGGTTTCAGTTTATTGGGAAACAGTTAGTTAACCTCTTTTGAATTAACTTATAAAATACGCTGACTCAATATTCAATTTAGTGCAAAATGTTTGTTAACTTATTTTGTGTTAACTCCTCCCCTCTTAAGTCGATTGTCCTCAATCGGGGTGGCTTAATAGGGGGATCGGTAAACTGAGATGTTGAAATTGTAAGATATGGGTCAATTGTTTTGTGTGCCTCATTTCCTACATTAAATGATGTTAAGAAGAGTTTTTGTTTATACTTTACAAGTGAAAAAATGATAAAAGTTACAGAAATGATAATAACTAAAATTAAAGCGTCGGTGCTTTTGCTAACAGTATTTATATACTTATTTTTATCCATTAATAGCTTAATATCATTTTCATGATTTATTTGTTTAATATATAAATTCTCTAATTTTAAATCAAGTTTTGTTACATATTTCCTCTCTTTAATTTTTGTTATCAGATTAGGTAATATAAATGCTTCATGCGTTTTAATATTAACATTTGTGTATGTAGTAGTGGATACATTGATTTTACAATTTTCAAACTTTACAAGGAATGTTCCTTTTTGTCTTATTTCTAATTTATTACAGTTATGGGTAATATCATTATAAAAATTCTTAAAAATTAATATTACTGACACCACTTCTGTTACCAGTGACTCTTCTAATAGTTCTAACTCACAATGTTCTTCTTGAAATTTAAGAATGTTTTCTATACATTTGTTCTCTAATCTTACCAATTCTTTTTTCTAAATTTTCCTTTATGTTTGTATTATAAATGTTGTTATTATTATCAACTAATATCTCGTATTGGCTTAAAACAAGAGATTTATTCATGGCATTAGGGTGTGGTGACGACAAATTGTATTAAGGTTGATTTAGGATTTTACAGGCATTATTTTTGTGGGTGTTAGAAATAATACTTTGTACTTTAAAAAAAAATTATAAAAATTTGTTTTAATTGGCTTAGAATTGTATATAATTGGAAAAAATTTGAAAACTTTGAGGGATTGAAAAAAATAATTTGAAGAAAGAGGATCGCAATTTTGAAGACAGATTTTTTTTTTAACAAATATAATTTGAAAATTTCTGGAGAGAGAAAAAAAAGAAGAAATATTTGATTGGAAGCATAGCTGAATTGTGTCTATTGTGCCATTGAGTCATCCGAAGTTGTTGTGGAGTTATATGATTGTTACAAGATGTGCTGCAAATAACTTTGTTTTCTTGGAGAGTTGTAAATCAACTATCAACATAATTGGGTGGGGGAACATCCATAAGATTTCCCAATTGGTCAAATCTGCAAAATTTACACTGGGATCTACATTAGTGATACAACAATAAATTGCTGTTCGTAGTTCTTCCATACAACTTTAATTAAAAGCAAGTCGTAAGGTTCTAAAGTTCCTGCAGAGGTTTCACTTATTGCGAAAACCACTTCTTTTTAGTGTGATTATCAATACAGTTTGTATTGCCGAATTAAAGAACTTTAATTTGTTTATACCAATTAGATAAATCTTTTTTTTTAAACTTTTTTTTAATTTAGTTTTGTTAACTTCTAAACTCTAGATGAATTTGATTCGCGGTATCAACACAATTTTTAAAAAAAGATTCTTGTAATATTGATTTTACTTTTACTAATTAGTCATAAAAATGGCTACTTTGATCAATTTTAACTTAACTTAACAATTAATTAAATAATAACAATAAGTACCTATTTACACTATTCACCGACACTAGAGATCAGAAATTTTACACACAAAAAATAAAAAAAATATTTCCAATTCAGTAAGCTTCGCTTGATTATAAATTTAAATAAAAGTCTAGATTAATACACCACACATACATACTATTATCTCAAAATGTATACTCAAATTAAGTTCAAATCGCAACTATTCTACTGTCATCTGGCGCCTGCTGACAACGTGGGATAATGAAAACGTAAGTTGTGAAAATATTTATTTATACATATATACACACATATTTGAAGTGTTACTCTCTTAAAAGAAAAGAAAAGACCGAATTTTAAATTTAATTTTAAGAAAACGTAAGAATAATATCTATTAAATTTTAATTTAGTTTTTGCAAATTTTCTTTCTTACTCAAAAACTAACAGTGTTAAAATAGCCTAAATTTAATATTTTACGATTAACAAATTCATGTTACATTTTCTTAATTAGCTTACTTTAGGGATGCCAATCGGGATCGATTTTTGGGATTTTCGGGGTCTCGAGATTTTCGGGATCCCGGGATTTTTCGGAATCACGGGATTTTCGAGATTTCGGGATCTAAATATTTCTCGTAAAATAAATTATTTTTTTAAATAAATATTACTTTAATAACAATTTAAGGCATTTTAAAAGGTTTTATGATCATAATTTATCATTGCAAAATTGTCTTTAAAGTGAACAATTTTCTAATACCAGTATGAAATAAAAATCAAAAGAATTTTTCTCATCTATTTTTAAGTTGATTAATCACATTTGATGCTTTAGAGAATTTATAGTGAAAGCAATAACTAAATATGAAATCTTGTTTTTCTATTATCTAAACCAAAACGAATATACATATCGGTAGACTTTTAGCACTACCGCTTAAGTTGACTTACAAAAATTTTTAGATTTACTTTCATACAAATAAGATGCAAAAACAATATTGTTTTGTTAAAAATATATCTACTAACGTTTTTTAATTGCGATTGATCAACAACAAGTACAGTAGTTTTCCGATTTAACGAACCTAATTGTTGTCAGTGTTGTTCGTTAAAGTGAATTGTTCGTTATATCCAGTACTAAGTTAACAAGTAAATGCAACCTGTTGTTTTATAAAAAACTCAAAGAATATGTACTCGTAGTATTTTTAATATTTTATTAAAGGAATATATGCACGTATTTTATTAAAATATCAGTAAAAGAAAAATTCAGAAAGCAATATAATACAAAAATAATTTATTTATAAAAACTGGTCTGATTTTTGGAATTGATATCTTTCTCCTAATGCATCTTCTTGAAGCTCTCTCCAAAGCATTAAATTTGAGCTAATAATTTTGTTTTGTTGAACCCATTTAATACAAATTTCGAAATGCTTAATGACTCTTCGTGTTTTATTTTGGGGTCTTGAATTTCAGTTCCATCCAGATCTTCTTCACTTTCCTTTTGTTCATCGGGTAAAGGGCTATTTTCAATCCATTTATTCAAATTTAAATTAAATTTTTTATAAATCTGGTCAGCCAACCATGGCTTGCATTAGACATGGCTTGCATTAGACTATCTTCCATAAATTTTGTTGTGAATTTCTTTGGCTTTGTATTACAAAATGGCAATTGCGTTGAGGAACCATTGAAAAAGTTTGTTTTTCATTCTCGGGACCTCACCTTGCTTTACAGCACTTCTATTGTGATACCCAAAATGACTGTTTTCAACATTCCTTAAAAAATTTTCCTTTGATTTTAGTATTGTACTAATGGTAAATTTATGCAGTAGATATTTTCCACATAAATCTGTAACCCGCAGACCATTTCGATGATGATCGATAAATTTAACTTTATCTCTCAAGAACAATCAATTTTATCCATTTCGATGTTCGTAGCAAAAATTACTTCACACAACTTACTCTCATATGATATCAAACAAAACCATCAAAAGAAGATAACTAACGGTACATTTTTATTTATATTCGTTCTTAGTAACTTTCTGATATGTAGCAATTATATTTCTTATTTAATTTTACATTTGTTCGTTATACCGAGCACAAAATATAATTTTTGTACGTCACTAGAAAAAAATTGGATGTTCGTTAAATGCGATGTTCACTAAATCGAATGTTCGTTAAATCGGAAAACGGGTTTGATCTTTGATTTGTATCAAAAAACTACCTAAACGGTCTAAATAATAAACAAAATAATTTTGATGCAATGTAAAAAACATACATACGCGCTCGAGTAGTTTTTTAGACAAAACACTCCGCATTATTCTGCAAATATTTTTCGCTTTTTCATCAACCCGACAACAAAAAGTTTTCACTTGCCTTGTATTGTATTCTACTACAATTGTAAGGAGGTGTCAATAGTACTCAATTGTTACCGACAAGTAGATAAGTGCTAATTTTTTTTAGCGTTGAGGAGTCGACATACAGTTATACACTGCAATTATGAATAAATTTCCGCAAGAAATTTCTCCCTTTTCCAATTAGATTTTTTTGTTTTCCCTATTATTTGTTACTGTTTGAAATTATTCCCCGGGAAAAATTTCTGGTGGAATTTGAATTATAATTGCCCTCATAATATAAAATAAGACGGAATAAATTTGTCAAACTTATGAATTTTGGAAATGTTATTTCCCTTTCAAAGCTAATATGTTTCTTTTGTTTGCAAAATAATTCTAAAATGTACATATATTGTAGCACCTTTGATGAAAATAACCGTAAGAAAGTAGTTAATTTATTTTGCTCTTGTTGTTAATTTATAAGAAATATGTCACGAATAGTCATTAAATTGTTAAAACTGTACGTATAAAATTGTATGGAACTTTTAAATATTATAAAAATTACCTTAAAATCAACGAAAATTCGAATTTATAAAGTTTTTATATAAAAATAGCTAAGAAATGCCGAAAAGGAAATCTCGGGATTGATTTTACAAATCCCGGGATTCGGGATTTCCCGTTTGGCATCCCTAGCTTACTTACATTGTTGGAATTATTTATAAAAAAAACAACATAAGAACATCAAATTAAGCAAATTTTACCATAAAATTTCACTAAATATCCTAATTGGTTTCTCTTATTAATTTTTTTTTAAATGGTTACCAAACTTTTTTCTAATTAACACTGTCATCACTTAGTTTTAATTCTGATTTTTTTTGTTGACTAGTTATAAATAAAATGGTAAATGGTATTTTTATATTACGAAAGGTGAAGTCCTGTATGGGGGAAAATTAGTTATAATTTTTTTTTTTTGCTATGGGCTGATAACTATGGCTTAGAGCTAGTGTAGTAAATTCTATCATAAGCTACACTCCAACCATCAACCAACATATATTCTTTCACCCCCTTTTTTCTTTCGTATGGATTAATTCTCTTTATATAGCTACCTAAATTTTAATATCTATTGTAGCGAACTATAATTGTTAGTATTATTTGGGAACAACGTAGCCCACCCAACGACGAGCACGGCCGGAATATTAGGTAGCACCGTTCCCAAAAACAGTTTGCAAGTTACATGGAATCGTTACAGAGATTTTTGGCGCCCAACGTGGGGCCTCTGTTGTCGTTATTTTCAGATTTTTATTGTGCATTTTCCAAAATGTGCAAAAATCCAGTTCCAAAAACTTTGGAAAATAGTTAGTTGTACTTTCTAGTTAATCATGAAATCTATCTAGAAAAATATTTATTGATCGTGAAAGTTAGCTTCGAAAACAATAAAATAACTTTGGTTTACTACAATATTTATTACAAAATCTAAGTATTTTCGCATATTCTTCAATATACGTATTCATATATTTGCTTTGTAAAATTATGATTTTTAACAATCCCAAAAAAGGCACAAGTTTTATAATTATGTTACAAAATTCTATTTGTTTATAATTTTAGGCTATTCTATTAAATTTTGCATTTTTGTGAGCAAAAAAAAACCCATTAAATTTTTAATACTTTTAGGCAATCAGTAATCTATTAACTTTTGGATATTTGTAGGCAAAAAGTATAGGGTACCGCATACTTTTTGAATTTCTCAAACAAAAATAATGGGTTATTCAGTCAAAATATAAGTACTCACGACTGGAGAGTACTTTTTTGCTGGGATGTTGTATATATGCATTAATTTTCCAAAGTTTTTGTTGAAAAATTCTTTACCATCATCTGTTTGTAAGTTTTTTGGTACTCGTTCCAATTCAAAAATATCTTCCATTGCCTTAGTTGTTTCGAGTGCAGTTTTTGTTTTTAGCGTCACTGCTCATGTAAATTTTGAGAATGTGTCCATTACAGTCAACAAAAATAGATAATTTCTATTTGCTATAGAATAATTCCCCATTTCAACTAAATCAGCTTGCCAAAGATCATCTAGTCCTTTCCTTACAACTCTACACCGCATAAAAAATTTTCGAGCTTGCTTATGGAGTTCGCTTACTTAATTTGTTTTTGAAGACATTAAGTTGTTTTTACAGATTTTTGGGAGAGAGATCTATATCATTAAGCTGTTTAATTTGTTCTTCAAAGGATGTTTTAATTTTTAAAATATATTTTAAAATTTTATAATTGTCTTCTATCTCTAATTTTATTTCGCGTTGTAGTTCTTCGATTTGCATTTGAATATCTTCTCGAATTATAGTATTGTCCCCCTTAAAGTATGTTAATAATTTCTCTTCTAGTTTTTCAATTTGAGTTTGCAGAAGCAATTTATTGATAACATCTTTTTCCTCCAGAGCTTTTTCAACATTTTTGATCCTTTTGTTTTGGACATGTGTTGTTCGTATATTAAAAGAACCCCAGCAGTTTAGGTGCATTCTCAAAGAAATTATGCTGCTAGCATCGTTTAAATAATGTCCAAATTTATTAAAATACATACTATATATACTCTATTAAAATTAACGTATTATATTCGCTTCAAGTAGTTCTTCAATAATTGATACAATCTCGTTATTGTGATTAGTATAACCTGCAGCTTGTGATGCGAGCAGTAGTCGTAAGTCGATCTACTAACTCATTTGGATCGTCCCAGTATATATAGTTGGGCTTATGGGTGTTAAATTGCACCAATCCATCACCTAAATAACTAGCTTTTGGCTTAGATCCTGTTGATTCAGATAAATTATTCGGGTTTTTTTCATTAATAAATTTCTTAATAATATGTTTATATTTATTTAGATGGTATTATCAAATATTGTTCCTTCTGCTAATTTCTTTGGTATATTTGTCTCTAACTTAACTTATGCTTTCTGAGGCTTTAAATTTGTATCATTTTCAACTTCTGTCTTGATTTTACTTTCTTCTTTCATATGAATTCTTTTAATAATTTAACAACTATTTATGAATTCTTTGAGAGGTTCTGTTATAGATTTAAATTTATCTCTTAGTTGTTCACGTGTATCTATTTCACCAGGTTTTATAATACGAAGCTTTTTCTTCAACACATTTCTTGTAAACACCAAAACTTTCTCATCCATGCTTGCTAACAGCAAATAACAGGTATCAGCTATTAGATCAGGTATCAGCTATCAGACCAGCTTATCAGGTATTAGATCAGATTATCAGGAGCTGGTCTGGTTTTCAGATCAGCTCATCAGCTATTAGATTAAGTATCAGCTATCAGCTAGCAGATCAGCTTATAGTAAATAGATGTATGAAGTTTAAAGTTAAATTAATAACTAAAGTCAATGTTTTATGAACAGTAGTTTATATAGTTATGAAATAGTCAAATCGCTTTCTGCGACCATCATTTAATTCATTATCTTTGCTTATAATTAAAAATCCATATTTATCCTTCCAACACTCGCCAAATTTCTTGGAACTTTTCATAACTCATATCGCTGCCAACATGATCCCTATAAACATGCTTCATATTTGTCTCATCTTGTTTAAACATTATAATAACATTTGCATTGTCTCTTACTTAATGCTTGGGAATTCTAGTATAAGTTTGACACAAGTAGAATGAGAAACTCAAATCGACAAAATAAAGAACAAATTAATAATATACCTTAAGGCATTGATATAATTCAAGAATATATTTAAATGCAAATTGATGGACTACAACGTGAAATAAAATTAGAGATAGAAGCCAGTTATAAAATTGAAAAAGGCAATCTAAAAATTAAATCGTTTTTTTAAAACAAATTGAAGAGTTGTACGATAAAATATGTAGATTAGAAAATTAACTACATGTAAGTATAAATAGCTGATAGTGCAACATGTACATCACAACACTCTCGAAAAAATCTGTAAAACAACTCAATATCTTTACAAAGAAATTTAGTAAACGAATTCCATATTAAATCTCAAAAATTTTTTGTGCTTTTAAGGAGCTGAGTAAGGTGAAATGGAGAACTTTTCTAAAGAAAATAGAAATTGTTGATTTTTGAAGACTGTAATTAACACATTCTCAAATTTTATATAGTCAGTACAGCTGAAAATAAAAGCTGCACTCCAAAAACCAAGGCAATGGAAAATATTTTTGAAATGTTACGGGTACCCAACAACTTACAAAAAGATGATGCTGAAGAATTTTTTTAATAAATACTGTGGAAAACTCATACATAATTAGCAGATTAATCATAACTTAATATGAAAGCATCAATGGTAGAAGGATTTAATAGATCATTAAAAGAAATGATGTGAAAAGAATTTAGAATTAATGATTCATATAAGTGGATTGGTATATATAAAGATTTACTTAGTGCATAAAATAGAAAAGTTCATCTCAACATTAAAAAGTTTACGATTAAAGTTTACTCAACAAATGTGAAAAAAGCTGCTTAATATAGTAATATAATATAATAATAAAAATAAAATTGTATGTCAGTCGTAAAGCAGCTCTGGGCGAGTCAACATCACGCGTCGTTGGCAATTATTTCTTAAATTCAACCAGGCCACCGTTGTTTATTGGCTTTCGAGAGTTTTGCGTCTCACTCGCACTGGTTGACTGATCTGCCACGGACTACCGTATAATCTTGCGGTTCTTTTGTGGAATTTCCTTAACAACCACGTTGCTTCTTCCTATGTGAAGGCATAGGTCGTGTACAGTCAGTCACAAAAACATTTTTAAGAATACTGTTAATAACACCATGTACATATGGTCCTAGTCACCCGTCCATTGTTGTGCAACCATATTCTGCAAATTTATTTTGTAGAATATGTACTATAAATAAATAAATAAATAAAATTGTGTATATAAATCAAATCATAAATAATTGTATATGTTTATATTGTTGTTTGATCAATGTATTTTTTAAAAAGGAAAAATCTAGTGTGTCTTGTTTTTTAGAAGGATTGATTAGGAATATTGGGTCTTAGGAATTATGATTAACTAAATGTACTGGAATTCTCTAAAATTGTTGGTCTGTATGAAATATTGTGAAAACTTCAGCATTTCAAATGAACTATAACATAGTGCAATATTCAGCAACACATCATAGTATTACTTTTTATAGTAAAAGTTGTACATTTTACATTTCGAAAGCGCTAGCACACAAAATTTTAAAATATTAATATGGGCTTATTATTAAAGATCTTCGCTCTATTTATTTCTATAGTTATCAGATCTTTAGAAAATGCAGATAAACTACGGAAATTGGACTTTGATATCCAATCCTTACATGTGTATGAAAAAGTATCAAACAATCTTTGTGAATAAATATGGACTTCAACTAGAATCATGCTGAAGCATACATAAATTGTAAAATGGAATGTAAACAGATCTTATCTTTATCTGTATGAGTATCAAATAAATTTACAGAAAAAAATTAAAGCATGACGAAGCATGTATAGTTTCAAAAAAATTCCTCACGTCATACAATTTTGTAAGCATAGAAATTTTATTACCTTGTTGCAAATGAAATACATATGTATCGGCTTTGTAAAAAATTCAAAAGAGTGAAATCGTAAATTCTAATTGTAACACTACTACATTTCGGACTCTTGCGTCACTATCGATAGAAGCATGCTAAGGCATGCTTACTAGCAAAATACATATATAATCATGTTAGAAGGATATGAGAAGCTTTTTTTAATAATAAATTCGCACGCAGCAATTGTATCTGGATCAACCCAACTCATGAATGTGTTGCATACGGGTATGATTGATGGTGATGATGTCCATTTTTAAGGCAGAAATCATTACATATAAATGCGATAGTGGTCAACAAGCAAACCTCATGTAGAAATATTTGAGGGAAAAATTCTCCCAGACATAGATATTTCAATGTTTCTAACACTTTATGAAAACACCGACGCTACAGTGAATTGCTGGTAGAGGTAACTAAGTTATTTGAGATCGAATTGCTACAAAAGTTGTTTATTAAAGATGTATTTCTTTGTATATAAACTAATTTCTACAACATACGCATATTTACCCATATGTATATATGTATGTATACATTTAAAAATTAGACAGACATTCTCAATTTCTAGTACTTAAATCGGAAAAAAGTAGTGACACATTAGAAGAAAAAATAAATTGATATTGGCATCACTGAAGCGTATGGTTGATAAATAATTTTTTCTTCGATTAAATCTACGAAAATTAATAAAACTGTGCTTTTTATTCGTAAATATTCAACTCAATTTGGAGATTTGTGATTTATTCTGCCTGGCTGTTTGGTGTTTATTTATGAAACTGTATACGAACATTGATCGTTTCACAAAAACAAAGGAAGAAAGGAGTCTCCTTTGGTCTGGTGTCTCAACTGATAATTTGAAGTGCATCTTAAATTTGTGGTTTTGCTTGATCGGAAGATTTGAATTAACATTGGTATTATTTTGAACGTATGCACCGATATTACTGTGAGTTCTGTTTGGCGTTTTGCTGTAACGAGGGATCTTTTTAAACCAAAAAAAGGTTTGCAAATTTTTGGTCATAAGGCTGTGATAGAGTTGTTGTTGCTTTCATTTTTATTTATTGCTATTTAATAAACAGCTGATATATATCAAAGCTGGTTGATACGAAAACTTCAAGACATAAATTAAATAGTAGCGCCATCTATTGGATAATAGCTATTCATTAAATCCATAATTTCCCAACAAACAATACATCTACAATTAAATAATTACAAATACATACATATTATTTTTGATTTTCTTGCTTCTTTAATTATTAACTATGGAGTGTTCGAACGTAAAATGCCTTAATCCTGAAACAGATCGCATGGTATCGTTTTGGTTATGCCTCAAATATTATCACCTTAAATACTGTAGTAGTAATCTTAGGCCACGTGATATTGATGCTCTTGCTGACTCACAAAAGTCCTTGAATTGGACGTGCGTAGGCTGTAGAGACGTCGGGATAGAGTTCTATAGTCTACTTAAAAATTCCAAGGCTGAATTCGAAAAAATTAACCAAGAATTTCTGTCGCTGCAGGCGAAACTCGCCAGTTTTGGTGGGCTTTTTTCTTTCTAAGTATAATAACTTGGACAAATTTATGAACTCACTACAAAACTTGTCAACAAAGCATAAAAAGAAAAACGTTGAAACTGTGGCCACCCAGTGTTCTCTACCCATGTCTTCCTCTGGTTCTAATAAATCTAATATAATAAATTCTGAACTAGTACATAATTTTTCAGCGGATGAAGTAGTCTCTGTTGATGAAAACACTGTTTCTACGGTGGAACATGTGGACCGTCGTATTCGAACGTCTATTAATAACATATTACCACCTGTTAATAACGAATACATACATAATCCAAGTACTGCCGCTAATAATTTATTAGACGATCAAACTAGTTATGCTCAATCTTTAGCATCTACTGATATTGCTGTGAATAATTGTCTTAACACTCCTAAGCCGCTTAGAGTTATACCTCCGAACAAAACAATTTTCGTTTCTCGCTTGGCCTCTGATACTACTGTAGAGGATGTAAAATCTTACTTATATTCAAAGTGTGGTACCGGCGTATTTACTTCAGTATACAAATTTTCATATTCTGAGCCTAGAATTGTGTCATCTTTCAAAATAACTGTTGCTGATGAAATTTTTAACATCATTATTTCTCCTGGATTTTGGCCCCTTGGAATATATGTACGTGAATTTGTATTTAAGGCAAGACAGAGGATTCCTGTGCGACTGCCTGAAACTAACATCTCAAAAAACTAAGTTCTTGCGTTGAAAATTTTACTCTATTATACCAAAATGTTCGCGGCATTAACACGAAATTATATGCACTATTTAATCAGAGTTATGCATATAACTTCCAAACTATAGCTTTTACTGAAACTTGGCTCACTGATAATGTATTGGACACAGAAATGCTATGTACAAATTATATAATATATAGACGGGATCGGGGCAATAATATGAAAGAAGGTGGTGTTTTAATTGCTGTATCTAATCTGCTAGTATCTGAAGTACTATCATACTGGATATTGAATTTACTGGTGTGTTAGTAAAGCTTAAACGCAAAAGAATTTTCGTTACCTGTTCCTATATCACTCCCAACTCACCTGAAACAATTTACCAGAAACATTCTGATGCTATTTCTACTGTTGTACATATGTCTCATTTAAATGACACTATCATTGCCGTTGGTGATTTTAATATGCCTATGATTTCTTGGAATTTTTCAACTGACAATGGTTACTTTTTGCCATATAATTCTGGTGGCAACTTTAAATACGCTGAATTTATAAATTCTTTACTGGATTTGAATCTTTATCAGATAAATGGCAACTTTAATGGTAACCATAAACTTTTGGACTTAGTTTTTATAAATGATTGTGTTGATACCTCTGTCGTTCGAACTGATCCAATGACCATAGCGGAAGACCATCACCATCCTACAATCGAAGTAAATGTACATTTTTCGTCATATCATATATCTCTCGCTGCTAAAGCCTCGAAATTAAAAAAGTTTTGTTTCCAAAAAACTAATTATCACCGAATAAATGAATTGCTATACAATACCAACTGGAATAGTTTGCTATGCATTTCGAACTTAACCAACAATGGTGTTTTCTTTAATCATATTATAAAAAATTTTATGACAGGGTATACTGTATCATGAACCAATGTATCCTAAGCCAAACTGTTTATGTTTCCTCCGGTCCCCCATGGAATTCTAAACTTCTTTCTAAAATTAAAAATAAAAAAAAATAAATACTACAAAATGTATAAATAGTCTGGAATATCCGTGGACTTTCTGTGCCGCTTGTGCTGAATATAATAAACTAAATCAAAAATGTTATAACTGCTATTTACTCAAAGTTAAAAACAACTTTAAGACGAACCCAAGGTCTTTCTACAACTTTGTAAATCTAAAAAGAAAAACAACTTCCTTCCCACCTTCTATGAAGATAAATGAATACGAAACTGACAATGATGCTGAAATAAGTAATTTATTTGCAGACTTCTTTTCATCTACTTATGCCAACGATCAAATAAATGATTCTGTTATACAATCATTCTTGGACCATAGAAGTCATTCCATTATAATTCCATTATTTGATAGATGCTCAGTTCTTGAAGGCTTAAAAAAGCTGAAAGTTTCGTATAAAAGTGGACCTGATAATGTACATAGTTGTCTTCTTATTAAATGTGCTGATGCTTTTGTGCTCCCTCTTACTTTATTATTCAATTTGTCGTTAAAGTTTGGTATATTTCCAGATTTATGGAAGGATTCCTTTATTATCCCGTTGTTTAAATATGGTAGCAAAGCTGACATCAAAAATTACAGGGGAATCGCTAAATTAAGTATCATACCAAAATTCTTTGAAAAACTTATTACTGATTATTTGTCTCATCACGTATCATCTTTATTATCGCCTAACCAACATTGTTTTCGTAAAGGCTGTTCAACTGTAACTAATCTCTTACAATTCACAACTTTGGTCAATCGTGGTTTTTTCAATAAACAACAAACTGATGTTGTTTATACAGCTTTCAGTAAGGCATTTGATAAGGTCAACCATAAACTTCTTTTGAAGAAGTTGCACTCCATGGGTTTTTTGAAAAACTCCTTAAATTGGATCAGTTCATACTTAACTAACAGGAAACAAAATGTCATATTTAAAAATATTACATCTAAATCTATTCCTGTTACATCTGGTGTTCTACAAGGAAGTCATCTTGGACCACTACTTTTCTCCTTATTTGTCAATGATTTACCTAGTGTAATCAAGAATTCGTTCATATTAATGTACACTGATGATGTAAAAATATTCCTTAGCTACAACGACTACAAAGATCATATGTTACTACAAGAAAATTTAAATTCCTTACATTCCTGGTGTAATATCAACTTTATGCAATTAAGTTTTAAAAAATGTAAGCATATGTGTTTCTACCGAAAGAACCATTTGGCCGTTAAATGCTTCTCAGGCACCTATGAGCTGGAAACTGTTTGTGCTTTTACTGATCTTGGAATATTGCTGGATCCTTAACTTAATTTTATTCAACATATTACATTGATTATAAATAAAGCAAGATGTCTACTCGGCTTCATCAAACGTTGGGCTAAGGAATTTGAAGACCCCTATATTACTAAGCAACTGTTTACATCTCTTGTTCGTCCTGTTCTGGAATATGGCTCAATAATTTGGGACCCAACATATAAAATATATATTAATGCAATGAATCGGTACAAAAACAATTATTAATTTTTTGCCTTCGCGGATTGCAATGGAATCTCCTATGTCTTCCTTCGTATCAAGCTAGGCTTGCGCTTATTAAACTACCATCTTTAAGTAGTCGAAGAACTATGCTAAATGTTTTGTGTATTTTAAATGCAATTAATGGTAATACTGGCTGCAATTTTTTAATTGAAAACGTTTCTTTTTGTGTTCCGCAGCACCTTTATAAGAAGTTGTAGAGATTTTAATAAACTTTATTTTTATGTTGATTTCTCTTTGAAAGATCATTTAATCAAAAGTAATATTCTAATCGCATTGAATAATTAATAACTTTTGCAAAAATTGTATATACGTACATGTATAAATAGCCTGTAAGAATTGACTTAGTAAGTAAATAAGTAAATAAGTAAATAAAGACTGACTGACCAACTGATACGTACACTCTGTCCGACAGGCACACAAAGCACACTTGAACATTTCAGAAATATATACACAATACGTTGAACTTAAATAAAATGAGAAAAAAATCATCTAGAACATCAAATGTAAGCCATAGATGATCACCCTTTATAAAATAAACATATTATCAGTATAAAGCAACACAATTTTGGGAATTAAAACTTTAAAATTTAATTACCGTTAACGCTGACAGACAGGAATTTTGTCATAAAAAGTCATCTTGTATCCTAGAGGAATCGTCGAGAGGGTATACATAAATTCTATGAAAACGAGTTCATTTTCTGTTGATCGCTATTCAAGAAGAAAATAAGTTTGCTCATTATGGTTTAACTAATTTAAAGTACATTTAAATTCATTCTCACATCCATACTTCTTAACATAAAAATTAAAAATAAATCTTAGCCAATTCTATATTATATGTGACTAAAATTCCAACAAAGCTATTCTATAAAACAATCTCAAGCGCTTCTAACTGCATCAGAGTTTAAGATAAAAGCTCCTTTTATTCGGGCCAATTGAATAAAATTTTAATTTGAAACAGTAAGCAAAGAGATCAGCTTACTGCATTCTTATTCATAATCGTATAATAGAATATATACCCACCAAAGGACAAATTCTAAAAATCATATAAATTAAGCAATATAGAAAATAACATAATTTTTATAGACGCGTAAGGTTTCAAATGATTTCATAGAAGAAGTAGCGATTGTTTTCAACAATTATGAGCAGATCAGTTTCATTTAAAAATGTTTATACATTTTTAAAAGGCAATGAAAGATTTCCAAAATAAATGTAGAAGGTGAAGAAAAAAGACGATGGTTAGAAAAAATTTTATAATCCAAAAATTTCTAAAGTTGACTAAATAACGTTGCATCAACTTTAAAAAAATGTAAATTAAGTATAAGAAATATTTCTATTATAGTTACTATTACTATAGAGTATGTATATTCAGGAATTCATTTTTAAACATTTAAAACAGAAAATCCTCACAATCTTTTAAGTAAATGCAAAAAAAAAATTAAAAGAACGTTTTTTGTATTTCAAATAAAAAAACTATGAAGATATTTTACATCTATACACAAAAGACAAGGCTAATATTTACAACAACAAGAAAAGACATCACATGACAAAAAGAAATGTATTCAAAGATTGAGTTAAACACTTATTTGTATGTACATTAGGGGGCCGTTATTTAATTCTTTTTTGATTTCTTCTACTCTCACCCCCCTCGGTTCAGTTTTATGTAAAAAAAATACAAAAAAATTTCATACCGATAAGTTGTGTTTTAGGGGGTGCGTCCGGCCCTCAAAGTTGGCCCTCAATCCCATATATTCAATGCATTTTTTGTGTTTAGTTTATTTTTATTTTGGCTATATGTATATGTATGAAATAATTTAATATATGTTATCTCTTACTGTACATGCTTAAAATAAAAAATTTCCATATAAATATAATTTTTATAATTTTGTTACATAAAATTGTTGGTATTTTGTTGGTTATTTTCCTCATTATTTTCTAAAATATTAATTTTAGCAGAAAACTTTCTTTGAGACTAATATTGTTGACTTGAAGAGCTAAAATATTGCCATATGTCATATTCTTGTATAATGATTTGTTAAAAAAATAGTTATATGCAAAAAATTGCATTGAAAAATGGGCTTGAAAGCCAACTTTGATGGCCGGACGCACCCCCTAAAACGCAACTTATCGGTATGAAATTTTTTGTATTTTTTTACATGAAACTGAACCGATTTGGGGGTGAGAGTAAAAGAAATCAAGAAAAAAAGTCTCCATACAATTAACGGCCACTCTAATGTACATACATATATACATACATAAAATCAATTTGTAGATATGTATGTACACATATTATCAAATTTCTTCTCAGTGCTCAAGTATTTATTAGGTCTTAACAATCACACTTACATATCTCTAGTCGAAGCGCATGTCAAAGATAAACAAACTTATTATGGACAGAGAAACTCTGTAGATTCCCATGATCGTATGAAAAGACGATCAGTCAAAGAAGGCAGAGTATTTAAATAAACAAAATCTGTGATATAAACAAATTTCTCACAGGCAGACTTTAACTCGAGACAAATTTAAGCATGAAAATATATAAAGCAATCTTAAGTACAAAAACATACTAGGATTAGAGAAGTTCAGATATATGATAGTATTTTATGGTACCAAATGTCGATATTGAAAACAATTTATTTCTACGTACATATACATAAATACCAGCGCGAGAAAATCATATACACACAGGCACACATATACCAGAATTCATCTAAGAAAAATCGAAGAAAATTTCAACAACACCCCACCCCTCACAAATTACCGGCATCCTTTAATTCTCCCCATAATATATATACATACACCAATTTCCATGGTCATACATACATACACAATCGATCAATCCAATGCCGCCCACAGAGAGAAAACCGAGAGAAATGTATAAGCGTATGTGTATTCATTTGTATAAAGCCGATTGATGTTCGGCACTCTGGCGCTTCTCTGGGTAGCCTGGGATTAATCTCAACAACACAAATCATGATCAGCGTTAAACTCCAGCAGACATACATACACACAGATTCGCACGGATCCATATTGCAACAACACTCTCACCTACCCGAAATCATAATAAATTACAATCAGCCTTAAATTCGCCACAGATAAATTCTACACATAAATTTAGATTTAATACGAACAAATGAAATTTTGTTAAACTTACGTCATGTTACATTGTTGTGGCAAATAAGAAACGAGTATTTTTGACCGATACGAGTACATTTTACCGATACCTACTTGGTACTCGGTAGTAAAGTATCGATACCAAAAGTCCTTGGTTTGTGAGAAAAAGTATCGAGTACTTACTTGTATGGTTTCATCCTTATAAAAAACTGATAGAAAAGGCGTTTATAACTCGTGTTATGCAACTTCTCCTTTTTCATGCGGTAAAGTCATGTTTTAGAATCGGCGGTTTTTCTTGCTCAACTTTTGATTTTATAATCAGAATGGAAAAGATAACTCTCAACTCTCTCATACAAAATCAAAAGTTGAGCAACTAAAACTGAAGAGTCTAAAACCTGACAAAGTTTGCGGCCTTCGAAAACAGTATGTTGGTTCCGTTTAGCTGGTATTTGTCAGAATATTTACAATTGGTGCAATTTATTCTTTAAAAATTATCAGATAATTTCGCTTACTCAAATTACGAACTGTAGCCTATGTTTGTATGTAAAAAAGTGACAAATGCATAATTGGACAAAATCCATCGCGTTCCCTCAGTATGAATGAAGTATCAGCGTCTACAACAAAATCAAATTCAAAAATGTTCAATGTAATGGAAGGATATAATAGCTTAAAAAATGTATTGCACAATTCTTTCCGAAAGAGTAAAAGCTATATTCCTACTCTTTGAATTTTTCAATGAGTAACGCAACAGCAAGCCCTTGTAAACAGTCAATTGCGGATTCTATTCCTGATCTAGACGACGTGTTAACCTTCAATGAATCAGCGTCCATTAGTGAGCAAATCGCGCACACTGTAAGTTTTTGTCGTAAATTGCACGTTATGGAAATTTCAATGGAAATGGTTGAGGCTGAGAGGCTGTTGTTGTTTTCAGAAATTCGTCGGAAAAATAACTTCTTCAAGAGCAACAAAAACTCAAAGCATGTGTCAAAAATCAAAAATACGATTATTTATAGATGATATCTTTTTACCTGTTGCTTCGCATGTTAACGATGATATTTTTTTTAATAATTTTTATATTATTACCTTTGAATGTAACGGTGTTATTAAATCCACACAATCATCAGAGTGTCTAAATGGTAAAGTTATGTTTCGCGATATCGGCATGGAACTCTTGTATTTTTCGGAATTGGGAACAGATACTATGAAAGGATAAAGTTGGACCGCTGTTAAATGCAATATTTTTATGCTTCGCTTGCGCAAAATATCTAACATCGCAATTGAACAAAAAAAAAAAGTAAGTTATAAGAAAGGACCCCCGAATTTAATTTTGCCTTAATTATAATTTTTAATTATGAATGTATGTGTGTTTATTTCCAGACAATAATTGAGACATTGACAAAAACTACTGCTGAAACACTAAAGTCGTCTTCATCATCATCTTCAACATCATCATCCACTTTTAGCGAAGTCGTTTCCAGATTTCGTTTGCATGCATCATTTACTATAGATGCTAAAGATTTTGTACCTTATGAATACGTGCATCAAGAATCAGTCAACTCAGATCGTATTTGTATACGATCGTCTTGCTTTTGCAACCTTCCCCTAACAACTCGAACGAAGTCAACAAATTTATTACGAGAAATATGTTTAAAAGGTAGAGCGGAAGTACGCATTCCCAAAAATTCATTCAACGGTTTTTTAAATGTGCAAGATCCTCATAAGCATCATAATTGGAATAGACGGTGGTGTACGTTAGATGGTATTTTCTTACATATTTGGAGAGATGAAAGTAGTTTCAGTTCATCGCCTGTTCTATCTATTGATAGAACTCCACACATAATAATGTTCCTTTGATTTGTTCACCTAGGGAATTATGTGCGCGTCCACGTTCATTTTGTCTAGAGAGCCAAGTCAATAAACCATCTGAAGACATAACTAAGTCATTAGTATTTTTTTCAGCTGACACGCAGAATAATGTAGATGATTGGCTAAAGAACTTAAACATTGCATTAGATTTCATTGCAATATGGCTGTATTAAATACATACATATGTATACATATATATCAGTGTTGCCAGAAGTAGGGGAAAATTCCTACATGTAGGTATATTTGATACTAAAATAGAAGCGTAGGGAAAATCGGACAGATTTTTTATTTTTTCCAAAATGTAGGGATTTTTTCGTCATGTCGTATTATTTATAAAATAAATGCAAACATAACGTTTTTTTTAGTAATATTTTCTTTTTTAAAACGGTTAAAAAATTTTGTTTTCGTTAAAATCGCTTAAAAATATATTTCCAGAGCTGTTTGTAGTTTAAAAAGTTGACGTCACTAATATGTATGTATGTGCCAAGGCGAATTCATATACCAGTTGGTGCCTGGCCCGCAACAACAAAATCTGCCTAGGACTTCATTGCAATGGAAATTGATTGACAAATCACACTTCCTACAAATAAAACAAGCCAAACTTCCTCAAAAAGCAGATGTTAACTTTTGTACCACCTGGTACATGAATTCGGCTTGGTATATGCTTTTTCAAATATATGATTCAATGTTGAAAGATGACTTGAATTTATCTTTTAAAATTTTATTTGTATTAACTAAAAAAAAATTATGTATATATTTTTGTTTGTTTTTTACTTATTTTTTTTACCAATGCTTTTTTTATAACTTATGGGTTTCTTCTATTTTAATGACAAAAATGCGAAGGAATTTTTGTAGGAGAAATTTTTTCAACGTGTAGGGAAAAATCGGATTTTTTTAGCATGTGAAGGTATTTTTTTTTCGAGAAATCAACTGGCAACACTAATACATATATACATTAGTGTGTCCCAAAAATTTTTTTTCTTTCGCAACAGCATTTTTTGTAAACTTATAGGGCACAGTATTTTTTTGATTTTTATCAGATTTTTCGGAAGAGGTCGCTAAAATCGATTTTAACCCAAAAATCAGGTTTTCTCGACTTTTTTAATTTAGTTCATTACGCGGCTCATTAGCACGATTGGTTTTCTTACTAAGTCAATTTTTTAAAGAAAACTGTTCAAACTTTACTTCTCTGTGCAGATATTATAAGTTTCGGTTATTCTTTTGCTCATTTGGGTATTTGAAATTTTTGTGTAAATTTAGTATAAACTTTAAAAATAATTTAAATAATAATTTAAATAAAAATATATAATAAATTTTAAAATTTCTATTGAAGTTAAAAAAAAACTACTGACGTCTTCTTCTTAAGAAAATCACAAAAATACTGTACCCTATAAATTTCAAAATCGAAAAATTTTTTTTTGAGACACACCAATATACTATACATACGTACAAATTAAATATAAACAGCCGTATTCATAAAAATTTTAAACAGCATTTCAAATGTTGTTTAAGCAAAATTCGCTAAAATTCTATTCATAATAGAATTTTAGCTTAAAAAACGTTTTTTAAACCGTGTGTAAATCAGCAAATTTTAAAATTGACTGCACCCATGTTTAAACCAATTTTAAGATGACGTTGTTGTAATTTTGCTTCGTTTTTGTTTGCATTTTTAACTTTGTCTGTATGTATGTACGTACTTATTTATGTATTGTTTAGAAGAAAACAATGTAATTTTTTTATAGAAACTATTGCCGAAATATGAAATAGACCTAAAAAAAATATTTAAAAGAAAACGATCGATCCAGTTTCCATTCCCAGTCATTGTTTTCTCATTTTATGTTTTAACAAAAATAATGTAATTGCAGAAAATATAGCTCGTTATTCTGGTGCTTCTTAATCTGCAATAAAATAAATCATATAAAAAGCACTTTTAACAAAGATTTGTTGTAAATTATTTTTTTTATTAAATACAAGTTGGAACACATCTTATATTTTATATAAACAATATTTCTCTGAAAAGTGACAAATAAACAAATATAGACTCGAGTACTTTGTGAATTAACAATCGTTGTTTTGCAGAACTAATATGCAAGTGACAAATAAAGAATACAGTGTTGCCACGATATTTTAAAAAAAATAAAGTTAATTGATTTTTTAATTAAAATACTGTAATGCAGTTTTATTTTCCAGCTGAGGTAAGTTCACACCATTGCCCTGCTTGCGTACTTAGTTTTCTGTACCCTAAGACGTGCACGCTTTGTACCCGACGAAACGAATACGTCGCTTCTTAGGCGGTTAGTTGCTATTCGTAATACGACTGTTAACGTAGGCTGGTAATGTGCACTTCTTAAGCTGGTCGTTTAATTACGGTTCAGAGATACCTGGAATGTGAAAGCATATGGTTACACTGCTTAAGTTGAAATTTAATATAAGTATACAAGTTAATAGCATTTGCTCTAGCATCCGAATTTAGAAGAAAAATGATTTGGAAAAGGACGAATTCCCATTTTTTGATTTCTCCGCTGCGTTTTGCTTTCATAAGACTGTTTTCAAGTGAGAATAATATGATTTTCATGTTTCAGAAGTGAAAATTGACATACATATGCATTTGTTTGAAAAGAAATGCGTAGTGAAACCCCAATATTCCTTAAATGTACTTAATTTGTCATTGATGTACTATTTTACTTTCCGAGTTTGAATAGTACCAAAAAAGGTACAATTGTACCAACATTGCCATTCCTGCTGTGCATAATTCTGGTAGTGAGTGTGTTGTTGTGTAGTTTTTTATTGTTTTGTTTTGTGTATGTTCGGTAGAAGTATTAGTAGCTGGTTTATACGAGTTAAGAACTTGTAAAATAAAAGTTCTAAAAAAATTTGTTTTTTGGTCAGAATGACCGCACTTTAATAAATCAAAAGAACAACTAACTTAAACTTAAAAGTACTTTATTTATATTGACTTAAATCTAAAGGTGGCGTGATTATTTAGCAATAATTGCACAACTGCAATTATTGGGAAAAATATGCTGATTTGGTTTCAGTTTATTGGGAAACAGTTAGTTAACCTCTTTTGAATTAACTAATAAAATACGCTGACTCAATATTCAATTTAGTGCAAAATGTTTGTTAACTTATTTTGTGTTAACTCCTACCCTCTTAAGTCGATTGTCCTCAATCGGGGTGGCTTAATAGGGGGATCGGTAAACTGAGATGTTGAAATTGTAAGATATGGGTCAATTGTTTTGTGTGCCTCATTTCCTACATTAAATGATGTTAAGAAGACTTTTTGTTTATACTTTACAAGTGAAAAAATGATAAAAGTTACAGAAATGATAATAACTAAAATTAAAGCGTCGGTGCTTTTGCTAACAGTATTTATATACTTATTTTTATCCATTAATAGCTTAATATCATTTTCATGATTTATTTGTTTAATATATAAATTCTCTAATTTTAAATCAAGTTTTGTTACATATTTCCTCTCTTTAATTTTTGTTATCAGATTAGGTAATATAAATGCTTCATGCGTTTTAATATTAACATTTGTGTATGTAGTAGTGGATACATTGATTTTACAATTTTCAAACTTTACAAGGAATGTTCCTTTTTGTCTTATTTCTAATTTATTACAATTATGGGTAATATCATTATAAAAATTCTTAAAAATTAATATTACTGACACCACTTCTGTTACCAGTGACTCTTCTAATAGTTCTAACTCACAATGTTCTTCTTGAAATTTAAGAATGTTTTCTATACATTTGTTATCTAATCTTACCAATTCTTTTTTCTAAATTTTCCTTTATGTTTGTATTATAAATGTTGTTATTATTATCAACTAATATCTCGTATTGGCTTAAAACAAGAGATTTATTCATGGCATTAGGGTGTGGTGACGACAAATTGTATTAAGGTTGATTTAGGATTTTACAGGCATTATTTTTGTGGGTGTTAGAAATAATACTTTGTACTTTAAAAAAAAATTATAAAAATTTGTTTTAATTGGCTTAGAATTGTATATAATTTAAAAAAATTTGAAAACTTTGAGGGATTGAAAAAAATAATTTGAAGAAAGAGGATCGCAATTTTGAAGACTGATTTTTTTTTAACAAATATAATTTGAAAATTTCTGGAGAGAGAAAAAAAGAAGAAATATTTGATTGGAAGCATAGCTGAATTGTGTCTATTGTGCCATTGAGTCATCCGAAGTTGTTGTGGAGTTATATGATTGTTACAAGATGTGCTGCAAATAACTTTGTTTTCTTGGAGAGTTTTGAATCAACTATCAACATAATTGGGTGGGGGAACATCCATAAGATTTCCCAATTGGTCAAGTCTGCAAAATTTACACTGGGATCTACATTAGTGATACAACTATAAATTGCTGTTCGTAGTTCTTCCATACAACTTTAATTAAAAGCAAGTCGTAAGGTTCTAAAGTTCCTGCAGAGGTTTCACTTATTGCGAAAACCACTTCTTTTTAGTGTGATTATCATATACAGTTTGTATTGCCGAATTAAAGAACTTTAATTTGTTTATACCAATTAGATAAATCTTTTTTTTAAACTTTTTTTTAATTTAGTTTTGTTAACTTCTAAACTCTAGATGAATTTGATTCGCGGTATCAACACAATTTTTAAAAAAAGATTCTTGTAATATTGATTTTACTTTTACTAATTAGTCATAAAAATGGCTACTTTGATCAATTTTAACTTAACTTAACAATTAATTAAATAATAACAATAAGTACCTATTTACACTATTCACCGACACTAGAGATCAGAAATTTTACACACAAAAAATAAAAAAAATATTTCCAATTCAGTAAGCTTCGCTTGATTATAAATTTAAATAAAAGTCTAGATTAATACACCACACATACATACTATTATCTCAAAATGTATACTCAAATTAAGTTGAAATCGCAACTATTCTACTGTCATCTGGCGCCTGCTGACAACGTGGGATAATGAAAACGTAAGTTGTGAAAATATTTATTTATACATATATACACACATATTTGAAGTGTTACTCTCTTAAAAGAAAAGAAAAGACCGAATTTTAAATTTAATTTTAAGAAAACGTAAGAATAATATGAAATTTATTTGCTGGTGGTTCAGCGTTGTCTATATGCATTTCATTGTGGCTGTAACAAATCATCAGTAGACTTCAACCACACATTTTGAATAGTCACAAACCTCTTAACTTATGCGCAGACTTTCAAGAACTATTTGAGAATTCACAAATAATAATATTTTTGAAAATCACAAAAGAAAAATAAGCGTAGTAGGCTTTGAAACTAATACAAAAAAAACCCAGCAAATAATTTATATTCGATTTGAATCTATTTTATTTTTCTACACCTTTATACAATTAGAAATCCATTGGATAACAATAAAAGTAATTATAAGGCAAAATGAAAAATAAAATCTAAATTTAACATTTAAGATATTTATTATTCGACATATTGTCAGAAGTTTATTTTAATTTGAAATTTATTTGCTGGTGGTGAGAATTCACAAATAATAATATTTTTGAAAATCACAAAAGAAAAATAAGCGTAGTAGGCTTTGAAACTAATACAAAAAAAAAAAAGCCTACTACGCTTATTTTTCTTTTGTGATTTTCAAAAATATTATTATTTGTAAATTCTCAAATAGTTCTTGAAAGTCTGTGCATAAGTTAAGAGGTTTGTGACTATTCAAAATGTGTGGTTGAAGTCTACAATGAAATGCATATAGACAACGCTGAACCACCAGCAAATAAATTTCAAATTAAAATAAACTTCTGACAATATGTCGAATAATAAATATCTTAAATGTAAGAATAATATCTATTAAATTTTAATTTAGTTTTTGCAAATTTTCTTTCTTACTCAAAAACTAACAGTGTTAAAATAGCCTAAATTTAATATTTTACGATTAACAAATTCATGTTACATTTTCTTAATTAGCTTACTTTAGATATGCCAATCGGGATCGATTTTTGGAAACCCCGGGATCCCGAAAATCCCGGGATTTTCGGGGTCTCGAGATTTTCGGGATCACGGGATTTTCGAGATTTCGGGATCTAAATATTTTTCGAAAAATAAATTATTTTTTTAAATAAATATTACTTTAATAACAATTTAAGGCATTATTAAAGGTTTTATGATCATAATTTATCATTGCAAAATTGTCTTTAAAGTGAACAATTTTCTAATACGAGTATGAAATAAAAATCAAAAGAATTTTTCTCATCTATTTTTAAGTTGATTAATCACATTTAATGCTTTAGAGAATTTATAGTGAAAGCAATAACTAAATATTTTTTTTTTTTGTAATGCATGTATTTATTTATTGTATCTTCATATATGAACTAACAATAAGTATTCAAATCCTAAATCTATAAAAAAAAATTATTAGGCCCGACCAGTGTCGGACATAAACTTAGTGGTAGTTATAAATAATACATTAGTAGTGATAATAAAAAAAAAGTGGGGGGGGAAGTATTTTCAAGTAGTCCCGTCTGGAGTGTTAGGTATAAGAGCCTGTGTGTCCCTCTTTTTTAAGCGGATGTGTCCAGTAAAGTTCAAAATATTACGAGCAAGCGGATTAGGATGTGATTCGAGTTTTGTTAAATATTTGCCTGCGTATTTTGCAGTTTCTTCAGTCACTAGTGGCATATTTAAATCACGATGTATATTAGAATTTTGGATGTACCATGGAGCCGATGTTATTAACCGTAAAATTTTGTTTTGCCTTCGTTGGATTCTCTCGACATTGGAAGCTGAAGCAGTGCCCCATAACTGAATTCCGTAGCACCATATTGGCTTCAAAAGCGACTTGTACAGTAAAAGTTTGCAGTCTAAGCTGAGTGTTGAGTTTCTGCCAATCAACCAATAGATTTGAGTTAACTTAAGTTTCATCTGAGTTAACTTAGAGTCAATATGATGTTTCCATGTAAGTCTTCGATCAAGGTGTATACCAAGGTATTTCACTTGGGAATGTTAAGGAATATTATGATTGTTGATTCGAATGGGGGAGCAAGTATCTCTTCTTAGGGTGAACGTTATATGGACACACTTTTGTTCATTGACTTTAATTCTCCATAAGTTCAACCATATTTCCAGCTGAGTGATATGTTCCTGGAGATTGCGGGATGCCTCATAAGGGTTTTCGTGCACACTCATACAGGCTGTATCATCGGCAAAAGTAGAAATATGGATATTATTGCTCACAGGCATATCACAAGTATATATTAAACACAAGACAGGACCCAGAATACTACCCTGGGGCACACCAGAAGATATAGATTCGGGCACACTCGTGAACTCTCCTTCCACAACAGTGAACTTCCTATCAATAATATAACTTTCCAAAAGCTTTTGAATGTTTATTGGCAGATATGTCTTCAGTTTTGAAAGTAGGCCTTCGTGCCATACTTTATCAAATGCCTGAGAAACATCAATAAAGAGAGCAGAACAATACTTCTTTTCTTCAAATGTTCTTCTTACAACTTGGACCAGTCTATGCGTATGTTCAATCGTGCTGTGCTGACTTTTAAAGCCAAATTGATGGTCCGGGATGCACCCATTATCAGTTAAAATTTTGGACAATTTAGTCATGAGCAGCTTTTCGAAAAGCTTTGAGATTGTAGATAGTAAGCTTATAGGCCTATATGACTCAGTCTTGGTAAGATCTTTGCCCGCCTTTGGAATCATTTTGATCTTGGCCAGTTTCCAGTTATGTGGAAAATACTGCATTCTTAAAATAGCATTAAAAGTAAATAGCAGGATTCTTATTGCAATATGAGGCAAGTTCATGAGCATTTTGTTACTAATGCCATCAATACCTGGAGCTTTCTTCGGGTTGAGTTCAGCAATTACTTTTTGTACTTCACGCATCTTAAACCTTAAGGGACGAGGGGGTAGAGAAACTACACTCGGTAAATCAGCAGCACCCGTACATGAATTGGGAGTGAATACAGATTTTAAATGCTCAGAAAATAAGTTACCTTTCTCACTATCACTTCTTGCCCAGCCTCCGGTCGCAGTACGCAATGGTGATTTAAGATCAACGGGTCGTTTAAGATTTCTAGTAGCGCGCCATAAAGAGTAATTAGATGCGGACGTTACATCAAGACCTTCTAAATACTTTTCCAGTTGTGCAGTTTTTTCCGACGATAGTAGCTCTTTGAGTCGTTTAGTACATTCTTTAAGTCTGACCGTAGAATAAATTCTGTTAAAGCCGGTCTGCGGATAGGAGGTAGTGGCGTGTTCAGTAGCCTGTTATTATTTTCGTTAAGATTGGCAATGTTAAATTCAATATCATCGCATGATCTAAGCTGAATATTTTCTACGCAGTGACTACTAAGATATTTTTTGAATGCCAGCCAGTTGATTCCATTAATCATCTTCACATATGAGTTAGTTAAATCACTCCTTAGTAGGTTGAAAATTGTAACTATTGTTGGAGAGTGATCGGAGGACAGATCTAGAGAGGCCTCTACATGAATTAAGTCCATATGAATATTTTTCGTGACGGAAAAATCTATAACATGTGGAATTTTTCTTACGTCAGTAGGCCAGTAAGTAGGCTCACCACTCGAAATGACATCTAAGCCCATTTTTGAAATTGTATTGAACAAGGCTCGACCTCTAGGTGTAACAAGACGCGATCCCCAGTAGGTATGTTTTGCATTGTAGTCACCAGCTGCCACGAAACAAGATCCAAGCGATTTGTAGAACTTCTCATACTGATCTTCGGTAACTGAAAATCTGGGAGCTGAGTAAATTGATGATATAACGAAATTCGCACAAAAATTTTCTACGAAAATATTCGTTGCTTGCAAATATTCTTCACTAACGTTGTCAAGGACATAGTGCTTGAGTCTTGACTTAATCAGAATTGCTGATCCACCACTCAGGAACCAACATTATATCAATATTTTTTTCCATGAGGAAGTGCTCAAGTTCATAATAATAACTAAATATGAAAACTTGTTTTTCTATTATCTAAACCAAAACGAATATACATATCGGTAGACTTTTAGCACTACCGCTTAAGTTGACTTACAAAAATTTTTAGATTCACTTTCATACAAATGAGATGCAAAAACAATATTGTTTTGTTAAAAATTTATCTACTAACGTTTTTTAATTGCGATTGATCAACAACAAGTACAGTAGTTTTACGATTTAACGAACCTAATTGTTGTCAGGCCTGTTCGTTAAAGTGAATTGTTCGTTATATCCAGTACTAAGTTAACAAGTAAATGCATCCTGTTGTTTTATATAAAACTCAAAGAATATGTACTCGTAGTATTTTTAATATTTTATTAAAGGAATATATGTACGTATTTTATTAAAATATCAGTAAAAGAAAAATTCAGAAAGCAATATAATACAAAAATAATTTATTTATAAAAACTGGTCTGATTTTTGGAATTGATATCTTTCTCCTAATGCATCTTCTTGAAGCTCTCTCCAAAGCATTAAATTTGAGCTAATAATTTTGTTTTGTTGAACCCATTTAATACAAATTTCGAAATGCTTAATGACATCTTCGTGTTTTATTTTGGGGTCTTGAATTTCAGTTCCATCCAGATCTTCTTCACTTTCCTTTTGTTCATCGGGTAAAGGGCTATTTTCAATCCATTTATTCAAATTTAAATTAAATTTTTTATAAATCTGGTCAGCCAACCATGGCTTGCATTAGACTATCTTCCATAAATTTTGTTGTGAATTTCTTTGGCTTTGTATTACAAAATGGCAATTGCGTTGAGGAACCATTGAAAAAGTTTGTTTTTCATTCTCGGGACCTCACCTTGCTTTACAGCACTTCTATTGTGATACCCAAAATGACTGTTTTCAACATTCCTTAAAAAATTTTCCTTTGATTTTAGTATTGTACTAATGGTAAATTTATGCAGTAGATATTTTCCACATAAATCTGTAACCCGCAGACCATTTCGATGATCATCGATAAATTTAACTTTATCTCTCAAGAACAATCAATTTTATCCATTTCGATGTTCGTAGCAAAAATTACTTCACACAACTTACTCTCATATGATATCAAACAAAACCATCAAAAGAAGATAACTAACGGTACATTTTTATTTATATTCGTTCTTAGTAACTTTCTGATATGTAGCAATTATATTTCTTATTTAATTTTACATTTGTTCGTTATACCGAGCACAAAATATAATTTTTGTACGTCACTAGAAAAAAATTGGATGTTCGTTAAATGCGATGTTCACTAAATCGAATGTTCGTTAAATCGGAAAACGGGTTTGATCTTTGATTTGTATCAAAAAACTACCTAAACGGTCTAAATAATAAACAAAATAATTTTGATGCAATGTAAAAAACATACATACGCGCTCGAGTAGTTTTTTAGACAAAACACTCCGCATTATTCTGCAAATATTTTTCGCTTTTTCATCAACCCGACAACAAAAAGTTTTCACTTGCCTTGTATTGTATTCTACTACAATTGTAAGGAGGTGTCAATAGTACTCAATTGTTACCGACAAGTAGATAAGTGCTAATTTTTTTTAGCGTTGAGGAGTCGACATACAGTTATACACTGCAATTATGAATAAATTTCCGCAAGAAATTTCTCCCTTTTCCAATTAGATTTTTTTGTTTTCCCTATTATTTGTTACTGTTTGAAATTATTCCCCGGGAAAAATTTCTGGTGGAATTTGAATTATAATTGCCCTCATAATATAAAATAAGACGGAATAAATTTGTCAAACTTATGAATTTTGGAAATGTTATTTCCCTTTCAAAGCTAATATGTTTCTTTTGTTTGCAAAATAATTCTAAAATGTACATATATTGTAGCACCTTTGATGAAAATAACCGTAAGAAAGTAGTTAATTTATTTTGCTCTTGTTGTTAATTTATAAGAAATATGTCACGAATAGTCATTAAATTGTTAAAACTGTACGTATAAAATTGTATGGAACTTTTAAATATTATAAAAATTACCTTAAAATCAACGAAAATTTGAATTTATAAAGTTTTTATATAAAAATTGCTAAGAAATCCCGAAAAGGAAATCTCGGGATTGAATTTTACAAATCCCGGGATTCGGGATTTCCCGTTTGGCATCCCTAGCTTACTTACATTGTTGGAATTATTTATAAAAAAAACAACATAAGAACATCAAATTAATACAAAACCTTTTTTTTACCATAAAATTTCACTAAATATCCTAATTGGTTTCTCTTATTAATTTTTTTTTAAATGGTTACCAAACTTTTTTCTAATTAACACTGTCATCACTTAGTTTTAATTCTGATTTTTTTTGTTGACTACTTATAAATAAAATGGTATATATGTATTGATTGCAAATATGGAATTTTAATTTAATTATTTTTATATTACGAAAGGTGAAGTCCTGTATGGGGGAAAATTAGTTATAATTTTTTTTTGATATGGGCTGATAACTATGGCTTAGAGCTAGTGTAGTAAATTCTATCACAACCATCAACCAACATATATTCTTTCACCCCCTTTTTTCTTTCGTATGGATTAATTCTCTTTATATAGCTACCTAAATTTTAATATCTATTGTAGTGAGCTATAATTATTAGTATTATTTGGGAACAACGTAGCCCACCCAACGACGAGCACGGCCGGAATATTAGGTAGCACCGTTCCCAAAAACAGTTTGCAAATTACATGGAATCGTTACAGAGATTTTTGGCGCCCAACGTGGGGCCTCTGTTGTCGTTATTTTCAGATTTTTATTGTGCATTTTCATCTAGATGCTGAGGGCCTTTGGATCTTAAGTGTGTTGAATTATTCATATTTATACCTTTTGTTTTGGTTTTCTTTAGGCTTGCTTATTTCGATCGTGAGTTTGGAATTAATCGTTTATTGTAGTTATGATAGACGATTCCTTATTTACAATAATTAATATACCCTTTGAGTTTTGAATTGGAGAAGTTGTTCTGGTTAGCATCGGATCAATCCTCATTTAACTCTTTGTCTTCTTTATTTTATTTTCTCCAAAATTTGGGTTTTCTATCCTAGTATGATTTTATATCCCCCTATCTTCCTTTTGTTTTAAATTTATATTTTTCCTTTTTTGTTTTATTTTTCAAATGTGTGGACTAAAGTAAGTTATCTCTTACTATATTTTGTTTCGACAATATTTTTTTTTTTGGCATTTGTCAGAAGATTCCAACAATTATAGTAATTTTCTCCTGATCTATTTATTTAATTTTGTTGGTTGATGATGGATTCAATATAGCTTTTTTATATATATTATTTTTATTTTGGTATTATTTTTTTTCTTTTGGATATACCCATACTTAAAGGCTTCACTGATTAGTAATAATATTGTTTTTACTGGTTATTGAGAAAAGTTTGAGACTTTGAGATAGTTTTGATTTCTACTTCTTGTATTTCAGCTCTAGGTATTACGCTATTTTTTTTTCTCTTGAATTAGTTTGTTAGGTTATTATTAAATTAAAATGCCTTTGATCCGCAGTACCGGAATTATACCCGATGAAGTAGAACGGGATATTGCAAATAACAATGCTACATTAGATGAAGGAGCTTGGGGTGGTGTGCCAGTTTCAATGAATTCGGTTTGAAGGCCAAGGACTCGATTGCAATCTCGAAGGGAAGCATTAGAGCAGGGAAGTTTGGATGACAATGGAGTTCGGGAAATTGTAAATGATTCGCTTAGGAGTTTTAGGGATGAAATTATTACTATGATGACTGATGGATGATGGATTTCTTGTCTTAACGACAAGATATAGTAGATGACAGAAATATTGAATCACGCAGTGAACGATGCGACCAGGGAATTCGCAATGCACCTTTTGTTGAAAAAGACTCGGATAGGAACTCAGAGAGGATACTTGGCTTGATTCGGAATTGGCGAATTCGTTTTAATGGCGATACCTCAGATTTTACTATAGATGATTTTATTTATAGAGTTAATACACCCACAAACACAAATCTTAAGGGGAATTTTAGACTTTTTTGTGAACAGGCTCATATACTTTTCGAAGGAAAAGCATTAAAATGGTTTTGGCGATTTCACAAAAGTTGTGTTGATATGGACTGGGACAAACTGTGCGATGCTTTAAAAAGACAATATAAAGACTATAATACAGATTTTGATATTAAGGAAGATATTTTGCGTAGGATGCAACATCAAGGCGAATCATTTGAAGAGTATTACGATGCTATTATGGTATTATGTGATAGGCTACGCACTCCCTTGCCGGACTCGGAATTGTGCGAAACTATTCAGCGGAACTTAAGACCTGAGGTGAGGCATGAGCTGCTTCATTTAGAGATTTCTAGAGTTGCTCAACTAAGACGTGCTGTTAGAAGGCATGAAAAATTTGTTAAAGATATGCTTGCTTCTAACACAAATAAACGCACTTATCAAAAAGGACACGTTTCAGAGGTCATTCATGATTATACCCAAATGGATTTAGATCCTAATTCAAGTGAACACAACACGGAAGTTTGTTTGATGGTTAAAACATCGGTATGTTGGAACTACGAAAAAGTTGGTCACAGTTTTATCGATTGTATAGGAACACGAACTGTATTCTGTTATGGATGTGGAGCTAGAAACATCTATAAACCAAAATGCCTGAATTGCTCTAAGAAACGGGGAAACTTAGCGTGGGATTTTCGCCAGCAGAAGGACGGACATCCAAGACAAACTTAGAATGCACACTATCGAACGTTAATAACCAACCATATGAATCTGATCTACCTAATGTGACCAAACAATTTACTGAACGAGAGACACCTAATATAAAAAATGGACCGGATTTGACACCAATTCATCCTTTGCAACGACCCTATCATGTTCGTTTGCGAGATTATAATATTGTCAGACATAGAATTTTTAATGGACCTGATCTTGCTCGCAAGCCCAACAGATCGGCGAAAAGAATTAATGAATATTTCAAACGAAGAAAACATTTTAGGAATTGTGTTATATCATCAGTGTTGACCAAGCAGAATAATAATAGGCCCTATATTTTACTAAACCTGCAAGATAAAAATCGTTTCGCATTGTTAGATAGTGGCGCTAATGTTAATGTTATTGGTGATAGTTTATGTGAAGAAATCGTTAATAGTGGCGTCTATAGGCAAGGAATTGGCAACGTCAAGACAGCTGATGGACAAAGTCAATGCGTTATAGGAACAGTGGGCTTAGAAATTGGATATAATGGCCAAAACAAATTAACCGACTTTTTGTTGATTCCGCCTATTAATCAAGAGATTATTTGCGGAATGGACTTTTGAGAGAAATTTGGGATTCAAATTATCTCAGTAAATACCTTAGACGAAACAAGTTTGGACGAAAATCCAGACAAGATCCCATTGACTACAATTCAGCAACAACTATTACAGCGTACTATCGATTACTTTCCAAATTCGGAACGTGATGGCTTGGGTTGTACATCTCTTTTAGAGCATAATATTGATACAGGAAATGCAACCTCCATTAAACAGAAATGTTACCCAATTTCTCCTGCTAGAGAAAAACTTTTGTGCGGGGAAATTGACCGGATGTAAAAAGCAGGTGTCATAGAAGAGTGTCCGACATCTCCCTGGTCATCTCCGGGTGTTTTGATTGTAAAGTCAGGAAAGGTACGTTTTTGTGTGTACAGCCGCAAATTAAATTCACTTACAACAAAGGACACATACCCTATCCCAAACATTGACGGACTAATTTCAAGGCTTCCTCCAATTTATTTTATTTCCAAAGTGGATTTAAAAGACGCCTTTTGGCAGATTAAATTGGATGAATCCTCTAAACCAAAAACCGCGTTTACCATCCCTAATCGGCCATTGTACCAATTTACAAGGATGCCGTTTGGATTGCGCAATGCACCACAGACAATATGTAGACTGATGGACCAAGTCATTCCATATCAGTTAAAGTCCAATGTTTTTGTGTATCTGGATGACCTACTTATTATTTCAAAAGACTTCGACGAACACATTCGACATTTAGAGGAGGTAGCAACACAATTACGTAAAGAGAATCTGACCATAAACATTAAGAAAATCAGCTTTGGTATAAAACAAGTTCAATATTTAGGATATATTGTTGGTGAAGGATGCCTTAAAACTGATCCTGGAAAAATTAACGCTATCTCCGACTTTCCGATACCAAAATCGGTACGACAACTTCGACAATTTCTCGGTAAGGCAGGTTGATACCGTCGATTTATTGACGATTATGCTACCATTACATTTCATTTGACGGAATTATTGTCTAAAAGGAAAAACTTTATGCGGACGGAAGATGCTCAGAGGTCGTTTGAAGCCATTAAGCAGAGGTTAACTTCTGCACCTGTTTTGGTTCATGCAAATTTCAACAAGGCATTCATACTGCAATGCGATGCAAGTTCATTTGGAATTGGGGCTGTTTTAGCTCAGCTCGATGAAGAAGGTAATGAGAGACCGATAGCGTATATGTCCCAAAAGATGACAAGGCACAGAGGAATTATTCGATAACGGAGTTGGAGTGTCTAGCAGTAATTTTGGTAATTAAGTAGTTCAGAGCATATATCGAGGGCCACCCATTTAAGGTTATTACTGATCATTCAAGCCTAAGATGACTGATGAGACAGAAGGACTTATCTGGACGTTTGGCGAGGTGGTCACTTAAATTACAGGGATTCGATTTCGTTATTGAACACCGTAAAGGTAAGGACAATATTGTACCAGATGCCTTATCTCTATCATTTGATGAAGGAAATTTAATTTCGCAACTAGACCTAGAAGTTCTACCCTCAATCGATCTTAATTCTGCTGCTTTTGAAAGTCCTGAATACTCCAGACTAAGAGACGAATTTATAAAAGCAGAGCTTCCGGACTATAAAGTTCTTGAGAAATTCATAAGAGAACCAATTTTACATCAGGAAATATTGACGAATCCAATTCTTGGAAGCTCTTTGTCCCAGAAGAACTCCGTAAGGGCGTGTTATATGCAGCGCATGACGTACCCAATACAGCTCATGGTGGTATAGCCAAAACCGTAGATCGCATTAGGAATTATTTTTTTTTTTTGCCCAAATTGGTTTCAGATGTAAAAAATTACGTAACACATTGCTCGTTATGCAAAACGTCTAAAGTGGCAAATATATCACTTAAGCCACCTATGGTCTCAAAATCGAGAGGCCATTTCAGCGCATGTACATAGATTTCATTGGACCGTTTCCTCGTACCAAGAAAGGAAATATAGGAATATTAATTATTCTAGACCATTTTTCGAAATACACTTTTTTAAAGCCCTTGAAGAAATTTGTTGCAAAACTTGTTGTTGAGTATCTTGAAAACGAAATATTTACGCGTTTTGGTGTTCCGGAAATCGTAGTTTCTGATAATGGTAGCCAGTTCAAGTCGAATGAATTTAAGAGGTTAATTGATAAATTCCCAATAGATCACAAATTTACAGCTGTGCACAGTCCTCAATCGAATGCCAGTGAAAGAGTCAACAGCTCTATTAATGAAGCTCTCCGATCATATGTTCGCGATGATCAACGCCATTGGGATAAATATTTGGCAAGTGTAAATTGTGCTATTCGTAACAGCGTACACCAGACGACTAATAAGACGCCTTATGAACTTGTGTTTGGGCAGAAGATGATCGTTCATGGGGGAGACTATAGAATTTTACGGAACTTGAAACTTTTAGCGGAAACGGATGCGGAAATAAACAAACAAGACAATTTTACTATGTTACGAGACTCTATACGGACGAAGATACAAGAAGCATACGATAGAAACGTGAAGACATATAATTTGAGAACCCGAAGGAGGGTATTCGATATCGGCCAGCCAGTTATCCGTAGGAATTTTGCGCAAAGTTCACGGATAGATAGTTTTAATTCAAAGTTTGCTCCTACTGGAGTGCAAGCAGTTGTTAAGAAACGGATTGGCAATGTCAATTATGAGCTGGAGGATCTATTAGGAGGTCATGCCAGTGTACACCATGTTAAAGATATATGGATATAAACTTTATTCTTTAAATCTAAATTTTGTCGTTTGTTTCATATTAAACTCTGCAGCAATGTGTGTTTTTAATCTGCTTTGTGATGACGACAAATTGTATTAAGGTTGATTTAGGATTTTACAGGCAGAAATAATACTTTGTACTTTAAAAAAAAAAATTATAAAAATTTGTTTTAATTGGCTCAGAATTTTATATAATTGGAACCAATTTGAAAACTTTGAGGGATTGAAAAAAATAATTTGAAGAAAGAGGATCGCAATTTTGAAGACTGAATTTTTTTTAATAAATATAATTTGAAAATTTCTGGAGAGAGAAAAAAAAGAAGAAATATTTGATTGGAAGCATAGCTGAATTGTGTCTATTGTGCCATTGAGTCATCCGAAGTTGTGGAGTTATATGATTGTTACAAGATGTGCTGCAAATAACTTTGTTTTCTTGGAGAGTTGTAAATCAACTATCAACATAATTGGGTGGGGGAACATCCATAAGATTTCCCAATTGGTCAAGTCTGCAAAATTTACACTGGGATCTACATTAGTGATACAACTATAAATTGCTGTTCGTAGTTCTTCCATACAACTTTAATTAAAAGCAAGTCGTAAGGTTCTAAAGTTCCTGCAGAGGTTTCACTTATTGCGAAAACCACTTCTTTTTAGTGTGATTATCATATACAGTATGTATTGCCGAATTAAAGAACTTTAATTTGTTTATACCAATTAGATAAATCTTTTTTTTAAACTTTTTTTTAATTTAGTTTTGTTAACTTCTAAACTCTAGATGAATTTGATTCGCGGTATCAACACAATTTTTAAAAAAAGATTCTTGTAATATTGATTTTACTTTTACTAATTGGTCATAAAAATTGCTACTTTGATCAATTTTAACTTAACTTAACAATTAATTAAATAATAACAATAAGTACCTATTTACACTATTCACCGACACTAGAGATCAGAAATTTTACACACAAAAAATAAAAAAAATATTTCCAATTCAGTAAGCTTCGCTTGATTATAAATTTAAATAAAAGTCTAGATTAATACACCACACATACATACTATTATCTCAAAATGTATACTCAAATTAAGTTCAAATCGCAACTATTCTACTGTCATCTGGCGCCTGCTGACAACGTGGGATAATGAAAACGTAAGTTGTGAAAATATTCATTTATACATATATACACACATATTTGAAGTGTTACTCTCTTAAAAGAAAAGAAAAGACCGAATTTTAAATTTAATTTTAAGAAAACGTAAGAATAATATCTATTAAATTTTAATTTAGTTTTTGCAAATTTTCTTTCTTACTCAAAAATAACAGTGTTAAAATAGCCTAAATTTAATATTTTACGATTAACAAATTCATGTTACATTTTCTTAATTAGCTTACTTACATTGTTGGAATTATTTATAAAAAAAAAACAACATAAGAACATCAAATTAATACAAAACCTTTTTTTACCATAAAATTTCACTAAATATCCTAATTGGTTTTTTTTTATTATTTTTTTTTTTTGTAAATGCTTACCAAACTTTTTTCTAATTAACACTGTCATCACTTAGTTTTAATTCTGATTTTTTTTGTTGACTACTTATAAATAAAATGGTATATATGTATTGATTGCCAATATGGAATTTTAAATTAATTTTTTTTATATTACGAAAGGTGAAGTCCTGTATGAAAATTAGTTATATATTTTTTTTTGCTATGGACTGATAACTAACCCCCTTATGCAAAAATGTTTGTTAAAGTTAAGGCATGTGTTAAAACCGGTTTTGCCATACAAAATTCGTTTGCTGAACTAACTTTAAGTTTAACAATCGTTTTTGCATAAGGGGGTAAGCTTTTAATTTTATCAGCATGGAAGTAGATTAGTAATGGGGACGATAGTCCTGTTTTGGGAATTCAAAACCGGGAAAAAATAAAAACGATGGAAACCCTGTTACAAATGGGGGGATTGTAGGGATTTCCATGCTGAGAGTTTCTTGGCTATGTGTGTGTGTGTGTGAGTTTGATTCTTTGTTTATGTGTATGTATACTTGTGTGCCCAGCTTTTGTTGTTATTGTAGAGAAACGTTGTGCTTACAGTGCATGGATGTGTGTATATATGGGTGTTGTATATGTGTATGTGTGTGAGTTTGATTCTTTATGTGTATGGGAATGTATGTACACTTGTGTGTACAGTTTTGTTGTTATTGTAAAGAAACGTTGTGCTTACAGTGGATGTATACATACAGTGTATGTATGTTTGGGATGTTTGTGTGTGTATGTATGTGTGTGTGTATATGTGTTCGTTTATGTATTTAATTGTATGTTTGTCGGTCTCAGATACTTTTGTCGTAGTGGCAGACAATCATTATACCCAGTAGGAAATGTCGATGGTGAAAATGTACTGAGTCGCTTTTGACTTTGTCACCAGTACTACTATATAATTATATCCCATTCAATAATTTTCACTATAGACATTTAGCATATGCTTGTCATTTAAAATATACTAGTAACACTAAAACAATTGAATAGGTATGACTACGTGGTTCTTATTGGAACGTAGAGACATACCAACCAGACAGTTAGTTACTGGTATATTTCTATAATTTATGTACATACAAAAAGGTATGTATATTGACAAGTTGTTGCAAAATCTTACCTTTTTACTGACAGATAGAATAAAACGTATTATATAGGGTGTTTTTTACTGAGGTATAGAACTTTAAGTTGGCATCACTTTTTTAACTGGCGGCCATTTTGCCAGCTGTCAAGTGATTAATATTTAGTTTGGTTTGCCATTTCATCATGAACAGGTTGACAAAAGAACAACGCTTGCAAATCGTGAGAATTTAGTTCGAAAATAATGGTTCAGTTCGCGAAGTTTACCGCAAGCTCCGTCCATTTTATGGTCGATGCGCGCATAATTTCGCGGAATGGACCTGTCAATTGGCCACCAAGATCGTGTGATTTGACACCATTGGATTATTTTCTTTGGGGATATGTGAAGTCGCTCGTCTACGCCAACAAACCAGAAACGTTAGGGGACTTGGAAGCCAACATTCGTGGCGTTATTGCCAACATACGGCCCCATATGCTCGAAAAAATGGTTGAAAATTGGACCTGTAGAATTGGCTTTATTCGAGCCAGCCGCGGCGGCCACATGTCCGAAATCATATTTAAACATTAATGGCATAAAATTATCCTTCCAATAAAGCCAAATTGATGGACATTAAAACGATTTTCTTGTGTTTTATTTCAATTCGAAGTTCTATACCTCTAAACAAAACACCCGTTACTATAATGGTCACTAGAATTTTAGTGTTGACACAAAGATACTTGATCCCTGTCTGACTGCAGGTTAGTGACAACGAATTCGTGTGTATGTAGAATCATTATTTTTGTTGTTGTGAGTTGTCGTTGCTATGCATATGTATGGTTATTGTGCTCGTATGTATGCATGCATTTTTTTATTTCTGGGGAAATATTCTAGTAGCTGCAGATAGTGGCAACCCTGATATCTGCTGAAAATGGAAGTGGAGAGGGAATGTATTTGATAATGTATGTACATAAAAGGTTTTGGAGTAATGTACGTGATCGTATGGTGGGGGACGAAGGTGATGTTATGAAATCTTCGTTTATTTATTTAAGAAATATTGTTTCGTATTTCATGACAGAGGAGTTTGAATTTCATAATATTATAAAATTGCATTATGTATGTATGTTTCTGTATTACGTGATCACTTCTTTGTGTATGTGTGTGTGCCAGTATGTAAATGATTTTCTCGCGCTGATATTTATATGTAGGTAGAAATAAATTGTTTTCAATATCGACATTTGGTACTATAAAATACTATCATATATCTGAACTTCCCTAATCCTAGGATGTTTTTATAGATTAACGAAGGTTTATTCATATTGAAATTTCTCATTTCAATACGGAAAAATATTAATTTACAGTATTCATTTATTGAACTCATTAGTTTTTAGGTATATCAATATACATTTTCTATTATATTGAAAATTATTGAATTAATGTGAAGCATTCTTATTTTTAAGCTGCACATTTTCCCTGAGTGTATTGATTGCTTATCTATACATTGTGCTTTGACTATATTTTCATGATGTAGATATGTAAGTGTGATTGTTAAGATCTAATAAATACTTGAGCAGTCCATGCAAATAATATTGGAGTATGTGGTCCAATCTAGATGAAACAGTCTAGTTACATCATAGTCTCATGTAATGCAGTCATGGATCATATCGTTTTCATACAACCATTCAATGCTGCACCATAACTATTCGTGTTTAAACGAATATGATCGTTCTTCTTAGGCACTCACAAATTGTATGCGAGTAGTCTATAACTATTGCATATGGGGTAGTTTTTGGGGTTAGTCCGATGTAATGCAACGTTGTACCATGTGGTCTAACCCTAGGACATCGCAATGTTAAATCGACCACCTTTTTTTTCATATATTTGGAGTAGTTTTGGAGTACTACAACTCCTCTTTGGACTAGTCCTTACATGCATGTATGGACTAGTCGCATTATCTGCAGGGTTGATAAGAAATTTGATATGTATACATACAAATTGATTTTATGTATGTATGTATGTATGTACGTACATACAAATAAGAGTACAACTCAATCTTTGAATTCATTTTTTTGGTCATGTGATATCTTTTCTTTATTTCTTTTCTGTATTTTCTCTCGTTAAACAGGCTATGGGTCAAAAACCCAAGTTAACTCCAACTCTACAAGTAAACGCGAACTCCGACACTTTTGCTCAAATCAGCCAACCAGTTACTTCACGTGTATCGTATGCTGATGCTGTTAAGACTAGTTCAATTCCCACGCAAAATGTTCCACCGCCAAATAATTCAACGAATTCAAACTCAAGCTTTAACTTTAGTCGCCTTGAAGCTACTATTGAGAATCTGGTGCTAACTATAAACAACTTTACTACAAATATGACAAGTATGATGCAAGAAATGCTGCGAATGCAGAATACACTGCTTCAAGCATTAGTTAATAAACCATGAACACGTTAAAAATATGTTTCTGGAACGCAAACGGCATTCGCCAACATAAAAATGAACTTGAGCACTTCCTCATGGAAAAAAATATTGATATAATGTTGGTTTCTGAGACTCATTTGACCTCAAGAAGCTTATTTAAAATAAATGGTTACACTTTATATGATACAAAGGACCCGAGAGAGAGAGCATGTGGTGGATCAGCAATTCTGATTAAGTCAAGACTCAAGCACTATGTCCTTGACAACGTTAGTGAAGAATATTTGCAAGCAACGAATATTTTCGTAGAAAATTTTTGTGCGAATTTCGTGATATCATCAATTTACTCACCTCCCAGATTTTCAGTTACCGAAGATCAGTATGAGAAGTTCTACAAATCGCTTGGATCTTGTTTCGTGGCAGCTGGTGACTACAATGCAAAACATACGTACTGGGGATCGCGTCTTGTTACACCTAGAGGTCGAGCCTTGTTCAATACAATTTCAAAAATGGGCTTAGATGTCATTTCGAGTGGGGAGCCTACTTACTGGCCTACTGACGTAAGAAAAATTCCAGATGTTATAGATTTTGCCGTCACGAAAAATATTCATAGGGACTTAATTCATGTAGAGGCCTCTCTAGATCTGTCGTCCGATCACTCTCCAACAATAGTTACAATTTTCAACCCACTAAGGAGTGATTTAACTAACTCATATGTGAAGATGATTAATGGAATCAACTGGCTGGCATTCAAAAAATATCTTAGTAGTCACTGCGTAGAAAATATTCAGCTTAGATCATGCGATGATATTGAATTTAACATTGCCAATCTTAACGAAAATAATAACAGGCTACTGAACACGCCACTACCTCCTATCCGCAGACCGGCTTTAACAGAATTTATTCTACGGTCAGACTTAAAGAATGTACTAAACGACTCAAAGAGCTACTATCGTCGGAAAAAACTGCACTACTGGAAAAGTATTTAGAAGGTCTTGATGTAACGTCCGCATCTAATTACTCTTTATGGCGCGCTACTAGAAATCTTAAACGACCCGTTGATCTTAAATCACCATTGCGTACTGCGACCGGAGGCTGGGCAAGAAGTGATAGTGAGAAAGGTAACTTATTTTCTGAGCATTTAAAATCTGTATTCACTCCCAATTCATGTACGGGTGCTGCTGATTTACCGAGTGTAGTTTCTCTACCCCCTCGTCCCTTAAGGTTTAAGATGCGTGAAGTACAAAAAGTAATTGCTGAACTCAACCCGAAGAAAGCTCCAGGTATTGATGGCATTAGTAACAAAATGATCATGAACTTGCCTCATATTGCAAAAAGAATCCTGCTATTTACTTTTAATGCTATTTTAAGAATGCAGTATTTTCCACATAACTGGAAACTGGCCAAGATCAAAATGATTCCAAAGGCGGGCAAAGATCTTACCAAGACTGAGTCATATAGGCCTATAAGCTTACTATCTACAATCTCAAAGCTTTTCGAAAAGCTGCTCATGACTAAATTGTCCAAAATTTTAACTGATAATGGGTGCATCCCGGACCATCAATTTGGGTTTAGAAGTCAGCACAGCAGGATTGAACAAACGCATAGACTGGTCCAAGTTGTAAGAAGAACATTTGAAGAAAAGAAGTATTATTTTGCTCTCTTTATTGATGTTTCTCAGGCGTTTGATAAAGTATGGCAGTTTTAAAATTGAAGACATATCTGCCAATAAACATTCAAAAGCTTTTGGAAAGTTATATTATTGATAGGAAGTTCACTGTTGTGGAAGGAGAGTTCACGAGTGTGCCCGAATCTATATCTTCTGGTGTGCCACAGGGTAGTATTCTGGGTCCTGTCTTGTATTTAATATATATTTATGATATGCCTGTGAGCAATAATATCCATTTGTGATTTGAACGGGCTAAAGTTCGTATCGCTTTTTAAGCGAAATTACATGTGATAATTATTAATGAACAAATAACACCAAAGTCTGTTGTAAATATTCTGGCTAACAACACATAGTTGAACGGAACAGCCAGCCGTTTTCGAAGGCCACTAAACCTTCATCATCAGCGTTCTTTTGTGTTTGGTCCACTGTGTGTGGTGTCAGTTGATGTAGATTTCTGCTTTATATACTTAGCATTTTATTGCAAATGGAATATGTGAATTGTTTTGATTCATCGTATTTCAATTTGCTGAAAGCTTTTTTGTATTGTAAGCTCAATTTTACCATCACTATATTTACAACAGTCTTACCATTGTCGTTTTTGTTCTTTTTACTAATTATACACATGTTACTTAATTTGCTTATTTTTTGTTCTACTTAAGACAAACTTTTTTGGTTTGTTACTATTAGGTATATTTTTATTTAATTTTTGCCACAGGCCCATGGCTATTAATTTTTAGTTATTTTAATTATTATTCGAACTCCATTTGTTTCTATATTTGTGATTTGAACATATTTCTACTTTTGCCGATGATACAGCCTGTATGAGTGTGCACGAAAAGTCTAATGAGCCATCCCGCAATCTCCAGGAACATATCACCCAGCTGCAAATATGGCTGAACTTATGGAGAATTAAAGTCAATGAACAAAAGTGTGTCCATATAACGTTCACCCTAAGAAGAGATACTTGCTCCCCTATTCGAATCAACAATCAAAATATTCCTCAACATTCTCAAGTGAAATACCTTGGTATACACCTTGATCGAAGACTTACATGGAAACATCATATTGACTCTAAGTTAACTCAGATGAAACTCAAATATATTGGTTGATTGGCAGAAACTCAACACTCAGCCTAGACTGCAAACTTTTATTATACAAGTCGCTTTTGAAGCCAATATGGCGCTACGGAATTCAGTTATGGGGCAGTGCTTCAGCTTCCAATGTCGAGAGAATCCAACGAAGGCAAAACAAAATTTTACGGTTAATAACATCGGCTCCATGGTACATCCAAAATTCTATTATACATCGTGATTTAAATATGCCACTAGTGACTGAAGAAATTGAAAAATACGCAGGCAAATATTTAACAAAACTCAATTCATATCCTAATCCGCTTGCTCGTAATATTTTAAACTTTAATGGACACGTCCGCTTAAAAAAGAGGGACACACGGGCTCTTATACCTAACACTCCAGATGGGACTACTTGAAAATACTTTCCCCCCTTTTTTTTTTTTTGATTATCACTACTAATGTATTATTTATAACTATCACTAAGTTTATGTCCGACACTGGTCGGGCCTAATAATTTTTTTTATAGATTTAAGATTTGAATACTTATTGTTAGTTCATATATGAAGATACAATAAATAAATACATGCATTAAAAAAAAATGTGATATCTTTTGTTGTTGTGTATTATCTGAAATTAAAAACGTTGTTTTATCTGCATTTACTTAAAAGTTTGTGAAGATTTTCTGTTTTAAGTAAAACTGAATTCCTGAAGATACATACTCTATAGTAATAGTAACTATAATAGAAATATTTCTTATACTTAATTTATATTTTTTTTAAAGTTTCTTCACTTTCTACATTTATTTTTGGAAATCTTGCATTGCTTTTTAAAAATGTATAAACATTTTTAAATGAAACTGATCCGGCACTCCAGCTTAGATACTGATAGTGTTTTTTTTCTATTGTTTTTTGTTACTCAACTTACTGTTTATTTTTTATTGATAAACATTTAAAATCAAAAGGGAGTTTTATATTGAAATTATTATTTTCATAATTGTTGAAAACAATCGCTACTTCTTTTGCGATGAAATCATTTGAATTACTTTTGAAACCTAGATGTTTATAAAAATTATGTTATTTTCTATATTGTTTAATTTATAAGACTTTTAGAATTTGTACTTTGGTCGTTATATTTTCTATTATACGATTATGAATAAGAATGCAGTAAGCTGATGTCTTTGCTTACTGTTTCAAATTAAAATTTTATTCAACTGAATAAAAGGAGATTTTTTCTTAAACTTTAATGCAGTTAGAATCGCTGGAGATTCTTTCATATAACAGCTTTTTTGGAATTTAAGATACATATAATATAGAATTGGATAACATTTATTTTTAATTTTTATGTTAAGAAGTACAGATATGAGACTGAATTTAAATGTACTTTTAAATTAGTTAAATCACAATGAAAAAACTTATTTTCTTCTTGAATAGCGATCAACAGAAAACGAACTCGTTTTCATTGAATTTAGGTATACCCTTTCGACGGTTCCTCTGGATACAAGATGATTTTGTATGACGAAATTTCTGTCTGTCAGCGTTATGGGTAATTAAATTTTTAAAATTTTAATTCCCAAAATTGTGTTGCTTTATACTGATAATATGTTTACATTAATAAGGTACATATATGTTTATTTTATGAAGGGATATCACCTATGGCATTCATTTGATGTTCGAAATGATTTTTTTTCTCATTTTATTAAAGTTCAGCGTATTGTGTACATACATATTTCTGAAATGTTTAAGTGTGCTTTGTTTGCCTATCGGACAGAGTGTACGTATCAGTTGATCAGTCAGTATCTATTTTTATTTATTTTTTCTTCTAATGTGTCAGATTTTTTTCAGATTTTACTGCTTGAAATAGTGAATGTTGGTCTAATTTTTTGGTGGATATATACATATAGGTAAATATGTGTATGTATATAGAAAATAATTTACATACAAAGAAATACATATTTAATAAACAACTCTTGTGGCAAATCGATCTCAAATAACTCAGTTACCTCTAACACCGTCGGTGTTTTCATAAAGTGTTAGAAACATTCCCTCAAGTATTTATACATGAGGTTTGTTGGTTGACCCCTATCGCATTCATATGTAATGATTTCTCACTTAAAAAAGCTTCTCATCACCTTCTAACAGGTTTGTATATTTTGCTAGTATGCATACCTTAGCATGCTTCTATCAATATTGACTTAATAGTCCGAGATGTAGTAGTGTTAAAATTAAAAATCTTTACTATTAGAATTTACCAGTTCACTCTCTTGAATTTTTTTACAAAGTATATACATATTTATTTCATTTGCAACAAGGTAATAAAATGTCTGTGCTTGCAAAATTGTATGACGTGAGGATTTTTTTGAAAATTATACATGCTTCGGCATGCTTTCATTTTTTTCTGTAAATTTATTTAATACTCATACAGATATAGATATAAAGTAAGATCCGTTTACATTCCATTTTAAAATTTATGTATGCTTCAGCATGATTCTAGTTGAAGTCCATATTTATTCACTAAGTTTGATTGATACTTATTCACACACATGTACATTCTTAAAGATAGGATATCAAAGCCCAATTTCCGTAGTTTATCTACATTTTCTAAAGATCTGATAGCTAAAAAAATAAATAGAGCGAAGATCTTTTATAATAATCCCATTTTCATATTGTAAAATTTCGTGTGCTAGCGCTTTCGATGGGAAAATGTACATACAACTTTATAAAAAATGATAATATGATGTTTTCCTGAATATTGCACTATGTTATAGTTCATTTTAAACACTGAAGTTTTCGCAATATTTCATTCAGACCAACAAGTTTAGAGAATTTAATTTAGTTAATTATCTTTCTTAAGACCCATCATTCCTAATCAATCCTGCAAAAAACAAGACAAACTAGATTTTTCGTTTTTAATTTTATTTTTATTTTTATTAAATTCAACATTTTGTACATCTTTAAATTACTTTATACTATATTAAGCAGCTTTTTCTCATTTGTTGAGTTAACTTTAATCGTAAACATTTTAATGGTGAGATCAATTTTTCTATGTTATACACTAAGTAAATCTTTATATATACCAATCCACTTACCATTAAAGCTAATTCTTTTCACATCATTCCTTTTAATGATCAATTAAATCACTGTACTATTGATGTTTTCATATTAAGTAATGTTTAATCTTTTATTTATGTATGAGTTTTCCAAAGTATTTACTAAAAAAATCTTTAGAATCATCTGTAAGTTGTTTTTTTTTTTGGTACCCGTAACACTTCAAAAATATTTTCCATTACCTTGGTTTTTAGAGTGCAGCTTTTATTTTCAGCTGTACTGACTATATACACTTTGAGAATGTGTCAATTACAGTCTTCAGAAATCAACAATTTCTATTTTCTGTAGAATACTTCTCCATTTCACCTAACTCAGCTCTATAAAAGATTCCCGTCATTACATCTCTACAAACACAAACAATTTTTGAGATTTAATATGGAGTTCGTTTACTAAATTTCTTTTTAAAGACATTGAGTTGTTTTACAGATTTTTTCGAGAGTGTTGTGATCTACATGTTGCAGTTTCAGCTATTTATACTAACATGTAGTTAATTTTCTAATATATATATATATATATATATATATATATATATATATTTAATTGTACAACTCTTCAATTTGTTTTTCAAAAAATGATTTAATTTTTAGAATGTCTTTTTCAATTTTATAACTGTCTTCTTTCTCTAATTTTATTTCACGTTATAGTCCATCAGATTCCAGTCCATTCCAGATACCTGAAAACCAGACCAGCTCCTGATAAGCTGATCTGAAAACCAGACCAGCACCTGATAAGCTGATCTGAAAACCAGACCAGCTCCTGATAAGCTGATCTCAAAACCAGACCAGCTGCTGATAAGCTGATCTGAAAACCAGACCAGGTCCTGATAAGCTGATCTGAAAACCAGACACCTGGTCTGGTTTTCAGATCCTTAATGATAAGGTGATGTGAAAACCATACCAGGTCCTGATAAGCTGATCTGAAAACCAGACCAGCTCCTGATAAGCTGATCTGAAAACCAGACCATCTAACTGAAAACCAGACCAGCTCCTGATAAGCTGATCTGAAAAACAGACCAGCTCCTGATAAGCTCATAAGAAAACCAGACCAACTCCAGATAAGCTGATCTGAAAACCAGACCAGGTCCTGATAAGCTGATCTGAAAACCAGACCAAGTACTGATAAGCTGATCTGAAAACCAGACCAGGTCCTGATAAGCTGATCTGAAAGCTAGATCAGGTCCTGATAAGCTGATCTGAAAACCAGACCAGGTACCTGGTAACCTGATCTGATAGCTGATAGCTGTTATTTACCCTCAGCAAACAGGGATGAGAAAGTTTTAAAGTAGTTTCTGTTGACAAGAAATGTGTTTTAGAAAAAGCTTCGTAATGTAAAAACTGGTGAAATAGATACAAGTGAACAACTAAGAGATACATTTAAACCTATAACAGAACCTCTTACTGAATTCGTAAATAGTTCGAAAAAATTAAAATAATTCTTATGAAAGAATAAAGTAAAATCAAGACTGAAGTTGAAAATATACAAGTTTAAAGCCTGAAAAAACATCAGTAAAGATAGAGACAAGTATCCCAAAGGAACTAGCAGAATGATAATGACTATGAGGACGATGATTTTTACTCACAGACTTCCAATTCCGAAGACACTTATACTGACTTATAAGTATTGGAAGGAAGAAATGAATTAGATACGAGCTCAAACTAAATGAAGATAAAATACAAGTTGGTGGTCAAATATGGGCTCTATCACAAGCACTATTTTCTCTAATGTTTCATAAAATACTAAAAAACTGTGATAGATTTGAACTCGAAATCTATAAAAAGATTTTAATTACTACTAATGTATGCATACAGAGTGATCATCGTTCACTACGGAGAACGATATCAGTTAATTTTTTTTTTGTGGAAACTCAAATTGACAAACTAAAGAAGAAATTAATAATATATGTAGCTTAAGGCATTGATATAATTTAAAAATATATTCAAATGCATATTGATGGACTATAACGTGAAATAAAATTAGAGAAAGAAGACAGTTGTAAAATTGAAAAAGACATTCTAAAAATTAAATCATTTTTTGAAAAACAAATTGAAGAGTTGTACAATTATATATATATATATATATATATATATATATATATATATATATATATATATATATATGTATATATATATATTATATATATTATATATATTATATTATATTATATTATATTATATTATATTATATTATATTATATTATATTATATTATATTATATTATATTATATTATATTATATTATATTATATTATATTATATTATATTATATTATATTATATTATATTATATTATATTATATTATATTATATTATATTATATTATATTATATTATATTATATATATATATTATATTATATTATATATATTATATATATATTATATATATATATATATATATATATATATATATATATTAGAAAATTAACTACATGTTAGTATAAATACCAAAAAAAAACAACTTACAGATGATTCTAAAGAATTTTTTAGTAAATACTTTGGAAAACTCATACATAAATATAAGATTAAACATTACTTAATATGAAAACATCAATAGTACAGTGATTTAATTGATCATTAAAAGGAATGATGTGAAAAGAATTAGCTTTAATGGTAAGTGGATTGGTATATATAAAGATTTACCCCCTTATGCAAAAAAATATTTTACTTTAGCTTTAAAGTTCATAGTAGTTAATAAGCACTTTAAGGCTAACATAGCTTTATTAAAAAATCATATGCAAAAGACAACTTTAAATATTTTGTGATTTAATAATGAAAACTGGTAACACCACCGTGTTCAACAACCACTTCACAGCTTATGATGTACAAAATTGAATACAATTTCATTCGGGTATTCAAATATTTTTTTTATTTTATTAAATAAATTTTTATTATCTTGAAGTAAAGCTTCCTAATTTAAAAAATATGAGCTTCTGACTTAATAGGAAAACAGATAAACACAACCATGAAGTAAAAGTAAAAAAAATTGAAAAATTATCACAATTTGTTTTATTCGATTTGTTTTGATTGTATGTACATCACTAAAACATTTTTGTATAATTGTATTTATTTTAATATTTTTTTATTGATTTTGCTATATATTTCGAAGCAGTTGGATAATTTGGTGATGTTTCCCATTACATGACAGAAATAATAAATTTAAGATAAGAGCAGGCACTTCTAACTTCACTTTCAGATATAACATGAATCAGTATGTGCTATATTAGTAAAAATATTTGAGGTACAAAATACACATTTTGGAAATATCAACTTAAAGTAGTCTTAACAAACGTGGGTGCCTACTTTAGAATTTTTATACAATAATTTTTTTAGAATACAACTTTACTTAACATTGCTTGGCAAAGCTTTATTAAGTTTTTTTGCATAAGACCCTTACTTAGTGTATAACATAGAAAAATTGATCTCACCATTAAAATGTTTACGATTAAAGTTAACTCAACAAATGAGAAAAAGCTGCTTAATATAGTATAAAGTAATTTAAAGATGTACAAAAAGTTGAATTTAATAAAAATAAAATTAAAAACGAAAAATCTAGTTTGTCTTGTTTTTTGCAGGATTGATTAGGAATGATGGGTCTTAAGAAAGATAATTAACTAAATGTAGTGGAATTCTCTAAACTTGTTGGTCTGAATGAAATATTGCGAAAACTTCAGTGTTTAAAATGAACTATAACATAGTGCAATATTCAGGAAAACATCATATTATCATTTTTTATAAAGTTGTATGTACATTTTCCCATCGAAAGCGCTAGCACACGAAATTTTACAATATGAAAATGGGATTATTATAAAAGATCTTCGCTCTATTTATTTTTTTAGCTATCAGATCTTTAGAAAATGTAGATAAACTACGGAAATTGGACTTTGATATCCTATCTTTAAGAATGTACATGTGTGTGAATAAGTATCAATCAAACTTAGTGAATAAATATGGACTTCAACTAGAATCATGCTGAAGCATACATAAATTTTAAAATGGAATGTAAACGGATCTTACTTTATATCTATATCTGTATGAGTATTAAATAAATTTACAGAAAAAAATGAAAGCATGCCGAAGCATGTATAATTTTCAAAAAAATCCTCACGTCATACAATTTTGCAAGCACAGACATTTTATTACCTTGTTGCAAATGAAATAAATATGTATATACTTTGTAAAAAAATTCAAGAGAGTGAACTGGTAAATTCTAATTGTAAAGATTTTTAATTTTAACACTACTACATCTCGGACTATTAAGTCAATATTGATAGAAGCATGCTAAGGTATGCATACTAGCAAAATATACAAACCTGTTAGAAGGTGATGAGAAGCTTTTTTAAGTGAGAAATCATTACATATGAATGCGATAGGGGTCAACCAACAAACCTCATGTATAAATACTTGAGGGAATGTTTCTAACACTTTATGAAAACACCGACGGTGTTAGAGGTAACTGAGTTATTTGAGATCGATTTGCCACAATAGTTGTTTATTAAATATGTATTTCTTTGTATGTAAATTATTTTCTATATACATACACATATTTACCTATATGTATATATCCACCAAAAAATTAGACCAACATTCACTATTTCAAGCAGTAAAATCTGAAAAAAATCTGACACATTAGAAGAAAAAATAAATAAAAATAGATACTGACTGATCAACTGATACGTACACTCTGTCCGATAGGCAAACAAAGCACACTTAAACATTTCAGAAATATGTATGTACACAATACGCTGAACTTTAATAAAATGAGAAAAAAAATCATTTCGAACATCAAATGAATGCCATAGGTGATATCCCTTCATAAAATAAACATATATGTACCTTATTAATGTAAACATATTATCAGTATAAAGCAACACAATTTTGGGAATTAAAATTTTAAAAATTTAATTACCCATAACGCTGACAGACAGAAATTTCGTCATACAGAATCATCTTGTATCCTAGAGGAACCGTCGAAAGGGTATACCTAAATTCAATGAAAACGAGTTCGTTTTCTGTTGATCGCTATTCAAGAAGAAAATAAGTTTTTTCATTGTGATTTCACTAATTTAAAAGTACATTTAAATTCAGTCTCATATCTGTACTTCTTAACATAAAAATTAAAAATAAATGTTATCCAATTCTATATTATATGTATCTTAAATTCCAAAAAAGCTGTTATATGAAAGAATCTCCAGCGATTCTAACTGCATTAGAGTTTAAGAAAAAATCTCCTTTTATTCAGTTGAATAAAATTTTAATTTGAAACAGTAAGCAAAGATATCAGCTTACTGCATTCTTATTCATAAGCGTATAATAGAAAATATAACCACCAAAGTACAAATTCTAAAAGTCTTATAAATTAAACAATATAGAAAATAACACAATTTTTATAAACATGTAAGGTTTCAAAAGTAATTCAAATGATTTCATCGCAAAAGAAGTAGCGATTGTTTGCAACAATTATGAAAATAATAATTTCAATATAACTCCCTTTTGATTTTAAATGTTTATCAATAAAAAATAAACAGTAAGTTGAGTAACAAAAAACAATAGAAAAAAAACACTATCAGTATCTAAGCTGGAGTGCCGGATCAGTTTCATTTAAAAATGTTTATACATTTTTAAAAAGCAATGCAAGATTTCCAAAAATAAATGTAGAAAGTGAAGAAAAAAGGTTATAGTTAGAAAAAATTGCATACCCCCAAAAATGTCAAACGTTGACTAACTAACGTTGCGTCAACTTTAAAAAAATGTAAATTAAGTATAAGAAATATTTCTATTATAGTTACTATTACTATAGTGTATGTATCTTCAGGAATTCAGTTTTACTTAAAACAGAAAATCTTCACAAACTTTTAAGTAAATGCAGATAAAACAACGTTTTTAATTTCAGATAATACACAACAACAACAAAAGATATCACATGACAAAAAAAATTAATTCAAAGATTGAGTTGTACTCTTATTTGTATGTACGTACATACATACATACATACATACATAAAATCAATTTGTATGTATACATATCAAATTTCTTATCAACCCTGCAGATAATGCGACTAGTCCATACATGCATGTATGCTTCACATTAATTCAATAATTTTCAATATAATAGAAAATGTATATTCAAATACCTAAAAACTAATGAGTTTAATAGATGAATACTGTAAATTAATATTTTTTCGTATTGAAATAAGAAATTTCAATATGAATAAACCTTCGTTAATGTAAAAAACATACTAGGATTAGGGAAGTTCAGATATATGATAGTATTTTATAGTACCAAATGTCGATATTGAAAACAATTTATTTCTACCTACATATAAATATCAGAAGAGAAAATCGTTTACATACTGGCACACACACATACACAAAAAAGTGATCACGTAATACACAAACACACACACATAATGAAATTTTATAATATTATTATATATATATTATATATTATATTAACTCCTCTGTCATGAAATACGAAACAATATTTCTTAAATAAATAAACGAAGATTTCATAACATCACCTTCGTCCCCCACCATACGATCACGTACATTACTCCAAAAACATATATGTACATACATTATTGCCACTATCTGCAGCTACTAGAATATTTCCCCAGAAATAAAAGAATGCATGCATACATACGAGCACAATAACCATACATATGCATAGCAACGACAACTCACAACAACAAAAATAATGATTCTGAAAATTATTGAATGGGATATAATTATATAGTAGTACTGGGGGTCGATTCTGGTTCTGTGATAATGTGAAGTGAAGAAAAACGTTTCATTTTCGTTTTCATAGCAACTTTTCACACCGTCTTTTCACAGTTTCACAGATTGCGATTCTGGTTCAAGAAATGAAAAAATTTTTCATTCCAGTGTAGCTGTGAAAAGTTTCTATTCATGTTATTTAACTTTAATTGTGAAATGCAGAGATCTAAGTTTCGCAGTTACGATGCCGCGCTAAGCCGCATGCAATTTTTTATTAATTCCTGAGCCACTGCCGCTGCTTATATTTATGAATGAAGTATATAATCTGGCTTATATTTGATCCTGATTTATTTATAAAAAAAAAACAAATATATACATAAATAAAAAAGAAATAGTAATTGTTTTTGCAACTACATACATATGTACAATGTACATTGTACATACATATGTAATTTAAATAAGAATGTACATGAGGAAAAGTTAAGTTCAAACAAGACAAACAGTTGCTTTCCTTTTTTTCATGCATACTTATGTACATACTTATAAAGGGTGTTTTTTTTAGAGGTATAGAACTTTGAATTAAAATAAAACACAAGAAAATCGTTTTAATGTCCATCAATTTGGCTTTATTGGAAATATAATTTTATGCCATTAATGTTTAAATATGATTTCGGGCATGTGGCCGCCGCGGCTGGCTCGAATAAAGCCAATTCTACAGGTCCAATTTTCAACCACTTTTTCGAGCATATGGGGCCGTATGCTGGCAATAACGCCACGAATGTTGGCTTCCAAGTCCCCTAACGTTTCTGGTTTGTTGGCGTAGACGAGCGACTTCACATATCCTCAAAGAAAATAATCCAATGGTGTCAAATCACACGATCTTGGTGGCCAATTGACAGGTCCATTCCGCGAAATTATGCGCTCATCGAATGTTTCCTTCAATAAATCGATTGTGACGTGCGCTGTGTGGCATGTAGCGCCGTCTTGTTGGAACCACAACTCATCCACATTCATGCCATCCAATTCGGGAACAAAATAGTCGGTTATCATGGCTCTATACCGGTCTCCATTAACGGTAACTGACTCTCCAGCATTATTTCGGAAGAAGTATGGCCCAATGACTCCACCAGCCCATAGAGCACACCAAACAGTCAGTTTTTGTGGATGTAATGGCGTCTCAAGGGTCTCATGTGGATTCTCTTCACTCCAAATACGGCAATTTTGCTTGTTGACGTAGCCATTCAACCAAAAATGAGCCTCATCACTGAACAAAATTTTGCGATGAAAATCAGCATCGAGATCAATCTCATTTTCGGCCCATACACCAAAATCACGACGCATTGCGTAACGTTATCATGTTGCGTAACGTTATTGATTTGTTCTGATAAGAAATTATTTACATGAATTAAATTTTTAAGTGTATTATTAGTAATCCGTTCGATGTCCCGTATTTGAGTTATAGCTTCGTTGATCAGTACTTTATCGTCATTATCCATAGATCCTGCAATATATTTCAGTCCTTTTCCTAATATATTTACCAGTCCTCGTTTTGATTTTGAGTGTACTTGTAAGCTATTTAGTTTTGCCTGTAATAGTATTAAGTTCTTGTTAATAGTTCCTAAAAGTCGTTTGTCCTCGAGGGTTGCGGTTTTTAAAGCATTAATATTTTCAGAGATTGCTGACATGCATTCATCATACGATTTCAAATTGATGAAGTGTAGAACTTTGTCGTAATGGTTTATGGTTCTGAGTTCTCCTCTTTGAATGGGTATGTAGCCATGGTTAATTGTGAGGTCCTGTATGTCAAGATGTTGAGCAGTCACTATCGTCAAGCTTATAATAGTTATCATGTTTCATCCTGTAAAAAAAGGTATTAAAATATAATATATTTAAGGGTGTTTTATCAGGATTGTTTAATGTTATTTTTATGTACAATTATACCACTCCTAGTTTCGACTGTCGTATTATAATTTTGGGCCACTATCTCTTTCCGATATCTAGGCGATAACTTATTTCCTAATCTTCTATTTACTTTTACAAATATTTCCTGTCCTTCTACATATTCTTTGGGAATGGCTCTGTTTTTGTTATGGTACGCCAGGTCAGCAATTTGCTTCTGCGAAAGTTTCTTAACTGTTTCCTATCTGTCTTGCTAGCAACTCGGGATCACTGCTTACTATTCTACCGAAAAATATTTTTGGTATTTTGCCTGTAACCGTGCGGGCTGAAAAGTTACACTCTTTTACTGCTCTTTCTAATAATTCCTGGAAAGATCGATGTACTCGTTCACTTTGTAAGCAACGCATTATTTCCTGTAGGGTTGAATGGAATCGTTCAACTTGTCCGTTTGAACAGCTTGTATATGGAGCTGTTCGGAAAATTTGTGTTCCAAACTCATTTTCAATCATGAATTTAATAGATTCCGAATAGAAAGATTTTTCATTATCCATGACCAACGTTTCAGGAACAAGTGAAAAAAGGATGTCCCTTAGAGGCTGTCGTATATCCGCTGCCGCTCTGGACTTTATGGGTTTCGCCACAGCGTATTTAGAGAATTTATCAATTGCTGTCAGCACTAATTCTGTCCCGATTACAAATATATCTAGATGAACTAACTGACCGGGAAAATTCGGTATGGGCGTTGGTTGAATTTGAGGCTTCATTGGGTGACGATTATATTTGTTCTCTTTACACGTTATACATCTCTTTATAACTCTCTTAATCTTGCTTTCCATTGAGGGAAAATAGAACTTTTCAAGAATTTGAGCTCGATTTTCTTTACAATTTCTGTGTGCTGTTGTACCCTCACTATAATATTTTCTTGTTCCTCTTCATTAGTTACATCGTCCACCATTACTTGGGTGAATCTTATCTTATATTTCTGAAAATGAAATGCGTACAATTCTTGTATTTTACCCATTATCCGTTCCTCTGTTTTTATACAATTTATCACTGATGAATTTAAATATCTCTTCAAAATGGAAATCAATTTATGATCGTTATAGTCTTGTTCTCTAATGATATGACGGTGGTATGTGGGAAAACTATTTTAAATTGGTATGTTGACATCAAATTCCTGTTTAAAAATATTTGGGTTTTAAAGGCGTTTATAAGTGCTTCTACACTGTAAATTAAATTATGTTCTGAACTTTCGTCTGAATTCGTGGCTATTGATAACGAGTTCTGGTTTCGCTATTCTTGAAAGAGCATCTGCCACAACATTTGCCTTTCCAGGTTTGTAAAACATTTCATAATTATACTCCTCGAGTATGGCCTTCTACCTCTTCATCTTGCTATTATTGTTTTAATTGCTCAATTCAAAGGTTAAAGGCTGGTGGTCTGTGTTTATTTTTACCTTAGCCGAACCATAAAGGTAATTCCTCAATGAATTCAAAGCCAATATTATGGCTAGCATTTCCTTTTCATTAGTGGCGTAATGCTCTTTCGCTTTATTTAAAGTTCTGGAGATAAATGATATTGGCCTACCATTTTGCGATAAGACTGCGCCGATCGCAAAGTTTGGGACATCCGTTACTAGCTCAAAATCTTTGATGAAATCTGGGTAAGCAAGGATAATATCTTCAGATGCAAGTGAATGCTTAATTTTGTTAAAGGATTCTTTAACCTCATTATTTAAACACATTCTGAATTTCGCGGACTTATTTTTGGACGTTCGTCCTCCCACCCCTCTTAAGAGGGATGTCAGGGGTTTAGCAAGTTTAGAGTAGTCCTTGATAAACCGACGGTAATATCCTGACATGCCAAGAAAACTACGAAGCTCTTTAAGGTTTTGTGGCTCTGGAAAATTGTTTATGGCCATTACTTTTTCCTGATTTGTTCTTATACCATGAGGTGTAATATTGTACCCTAAAAATTCAACTTATTTTTTGAAAAAATTGCATTTATCCAACTGCACCTTCATATTAGATTCTTCTAATGCTTGAAATATCTTTGTTATGTGTTCAAACGTTCATTTTCTGATTTACTGAAAATAATGTTGTCGTCTATGTAAACATAACAACATCTTCCTATATGATCAGTTCTCGTGGAACCTTCATAGTGAAGAGACGTTAAAGCGGATTTTTTTATATACATACATACGAAACAAATATAAAAAACAATAAAATCAAAAATCATACAGAAAATATTCGTAATACATATTCACCTTGATAAATATGCTTATTGGCTTTACTAATATTTTTTACATAGCAAGAAATAGCAAAAACAAAAAAAAACCGTAAACACAAAGAAAGTACCCTTGACGAATAATACTCTGTATGAGTACCTCAAAGGAACAAATTTTTGAAGTGAGTTCTAACGGCAGAAATGCTTATTTTACTATGAGTTCTGAAACTCTTAATGAAAACAATATAAATAATAAACCTGATAAAGTCTTTTTCTAACGGAAAAGCAACTTTTTCGTCATCGACCAACTTCGCTTTGTCCAATGCCAACTAGTGAATCGTTAACATTAACCATTGCCTAGTACTTCTTCATTTAAGTCTGCGATATCATCCGCATCGGGCTCGCGTTCATCACTAAACCAAGTTATCACTACAGATAGCAGTAGCTCAAAACCCAAGGTACAAGTGGGAATGGACAGATATATAACCGTGGTAAAGCGTGGGCGAAGCCCAAATTCTTCAAAAATTTCATCTGCTCCAAAGATGTCTAGGGATAACAGCGTATCATCTACCAATCGTCAAAATCGTTATTCATTATTGCAAAACACCGACGACAAGCCCTCTACATAATCGCAAAAGTCTTTTAAGCCACCACCTATTTATCTGAGAGAAAAAAATTCCAGCGCGCTCATCAAAAACTGCTGTCGACCATTGGTGAAAATACTTTTCACAGCATTCCAATTAAACGAGGTAATATTGATGAAACTAAAAGCCAAATATATAATAAAAAAGATTTCCGAAAAATTGTTAGTGAATTCGAAAAAAATTAAACAAATTTTTACACATACCAACTTAAGAGTGCTAAAGGCCTACAGATAGTATTAAAGGGCATAGATTCATATGTTGAACCCAAAGAAGTAAAATGTGCATTTGTCGACCAAGGATTTAAGGTAAAAAATGTTACCAACATAATTAATAGAGAAAAGGTCCCCCAACCCCTATTTCGGGTTGAACTGGAGCCCATCCAATTTATAGCGTAAAGTACCTCTTACATCGAAAAAATCTCTTACATCGAAAAATCACAGTTGAAGAGCCACGTAAACGTTTAGGTCCCGTACAGTGCCATAATTGCCAAGAATATGGCCATACGAAAACTTACTGCAAGTTACCTACAGTGCGTGTCATATGCGGTGAATTGCATGGTACTGCTAGCTGCACTAAGCCAAAAGGTCAAGCAGAAAAAAATGTAGTAATTGTGGAGGTAATCACACAGCTAACTATAGAGGGTGCCCTGTATATTCTTTCGTTAAACAGGCTATGGGTCAAAAACCCAAATTAACTCCAGCTCAACCAGTAAACGCGAACTTCGCCACTTTTGCTCAAATGAGCCAACCAGTTACTTCACGTGTATCGTATGCTGATGCTGCTAAGACTAGTTCAATTCCCACGCAAAATGATCCATCGCCAAATAATTCAACGAATTCAAAGTCAAGCTTTAACTTTAGTCGCCTTGAAGCTACTATTGAGAATCTGGTGCTAACTATAAACAACTTTACTACAAATATGACAAGTATGATGCAAGAAATGCTGCGAATGCAGAATACACTGCTTCAAGCATTAGTTAATAAACCATGAACACGTTAAAAATATGTTTCTGGAACGCAAACGGAATTCGCCAATATAAAAATGAACTTGAACACTTCCTCATGGAAAAAATATTGATATAATGTTGGTTTCTGAGACTCATTTAACCTCAAGAAGCTTATTTAAAATAAATGGTTACACTTTATATGATACAAAGGACCCGAGAGGGAGAGCATGTAGTGGATCAGCAATTCTGATTAAGTCAAGACTCAAGCACAAGACAACGTTAGTGAAGAATATTTGCAAGCAACGAATATTTTCGTAGAAAATTTTTGTGCGAATTTCGTGATATCATCAATTTACTCACCTCCCAGATTTTCAGTTACCGAAGATCAGTATGAGAAGTTCTACAAATCGCTTGGATCTTGTTTCGTGGCAGCTGGTGACTACAATGCAAAACATACGTACTGGGGATCTTAATTCACGTAGAGGCCTCTCTAGATCTGTCATCCGATCACTCTCCAACAATAGTTACAATTTTCAACACACTAAGGAGTGATTTAACTAACTCATATGTGAAGATGATTAATGGAATCAACTGGCTGGCATTCAAAAAATATCTTATTAGTCACTGCGTAGAAAACATTTAGCTTAGATCATGCGATGATATTGAATTTAACATTGCCAATCTTAACCAAAATATTAAACAGGCTGCTGAACACGCCACTACCTCCTATCTGCAAACCGGCTTTAACAGAATTTATTCTACGGAAATTGAACGTCTTTTATGTGAAAAAATGAGAGCTGGAAGAGAATGGCAACAACACAGATCACACCTAAATAAAAGAATGTACTAAACGACTCCAAGAGCTGCTATCGTCGGAAAAAAACTGCACTACTGGAAAATTATTTAGAAGGTCTTGATGCAACGTCCGCATCTAATTACTCTTTATGGCGCGCTACTAGAAATCTTAAATCACCACTGCGTACAGCGACCGGAGGCTGGGCAAGAAGCGATAGTGAGAAAGGTAACTTATTTTCTGAGCATTTAAAATCTGTGTTCACTCCCAATTCATGTACGGGTGCAGCTGATTTACCGAGTGTTATTTCTCTACCCTCTCGTCCCATAACGTTTAAGATGCGTGAAGTACAAAAGGTAATTGCTGAACTCAACCCAAGGAAAGCTCCAGGTATTGATGGCATTAGTAACAAAATGCTCATGAACTTGCCTCATATTGCAATAAGAATCCTGCTATTTATTTTTAATGCTATTTTAAGAATGCAAATGATTCCAAAGGCGGGCAAAGATCTTACCAAGACTGAGTCATATAGGCCTATAACCTTACTATCTACAATCTCAAAGCTTTTCGAAAAGCTGCTCATGACTAAATTGTCCAAAATTTTAACTGATAATGGGTGCATCCCGGACCATCAATTTGGCTTTAGAAGTGAGCACAGCACGATTGAAAAAACGCAAGTTGTAAGAAGAACATTTGAAGAAAAGAAGTATTGTTTGCTCTCTTTATTGATGTTTCTCAGGCGTTTGATAAAGTATGGCACGAAGGCCTAGTTTTAAAATTGAAGACATATCTGCCAATAAACATTCAAAAGCTTTTGCAAAGTTATATTATTGATAGGAAGTTCACTGTTGTGGAAGGAGAGTTCACGAGTGTGCCCGAATCTATATCTTCTGGTGTGAGTAGTAGTGATCTCCCACTTCGGGCGCCGATTAAATTGTGGCTGAAATTATTAAATTGTGGGCTGAAATTGTTAAATTGTTGCTGAAATTGTTAAATTTGGGTAATTAAAATTTGAAAATTGTTAAATTCTTGGAAATTTGTGTTTTTTGTTTACATTAGGAGTTTTTCTTTACATTAGGAGTTTTTGTTTACATTAAGTGTGTGTCTGTCTGTCTGTCTGCCTGACCGTGGAAATTTGTGTGTGGAATATTTTGTGTGAATATATTAAGGCGGTTCATAGTTTGACAGTTTTTATGTGCTTAAGGCACATTGTGATTTATGAGGGGTGAGGTGTTCTAGTAATATGCAACCAGGGGAATCTGTTTGTTTGTATGTCTGTAAGAGTTTAAGGATGACCATGATTTGGGTAGGCAGGGTTGTTGCCGTAATATGTAACCATAGGAATTTGTGGATGTGTCTATCTATAGTAGTTTAAGGCTGATCTTGATTTGAGGTGGGTGAGGATGTTGTTGAGGTAAATTGGTTATGTGTATGTATGTATGTATTTCTGTAAGAATTTAAGATGATTGTGATTTATTAGGGGCGAGGTGTTCTTGTAATACGTTTCCGTGAAAATCTATGTGTATATATGTCTGTAGGACTTTAAGACTATCTCTAATTTCGGGTAGGTGAGAGTGTTGTGTTCTTGAGATTAGTCTCGTATATTGTATATGGATGTATGTATGACCATGGGAATTTGTGTATGTATATCTGAGGGAGAATTTAAGGCTCTTCATGAATTGCGAAAGGTGGGGTGTTATTGAAATTTTCTTCGATATTTCTAATATGAATTCTGCAATGTGTGTGTATTTGAGCAGGTATTTATATCTAGGTAGAAATAAATTGTTTTCAATATCGACATTTGGTAGTATAAAATACTATCATATATCTGGACTCCCTAATCCTAGTATGCTTTTATACTTACGATTGCTTTATATTTATTTTCTCATGCTTAAATTTGTCTCGCGTTAAAGTCTGTCTGTATGAAATTTGTTTATATTACAGATTTTGTTTATTTAACTACATTCGTCTTCTTTGACTGAATGAGTTTTCTACACATAGAGAAAAACCAACTTAAAATCAGTAAAAACCATGTTGAATTAATAAGAAACATTAACGAAGGTTTAGTCATATAGAAATTTCTTATTTCAATATGGACAAAATATTAATTTACAGTATTCATTTATTAAACTCATTGGTTTGTAAAGGGTGTTTTTTTAGAGGTATAGAACTTCAAATTGAAATAAAACACAAGAAAATCGTTTTAATGTCCATCAATTTGGCTTTATTGGAAGGATAATTTTATGCCATTAATGTTTAAATATGATTTCGGACATGTGGCCGCCGCGGCTGGCTCGAATAAAGCCAATTCTACAGGTCCAATTTTCAACCACTTTTTCGAGCATATGGGGCCGTATGCTGGCAATAACGCCACGAATGTTGGCTTCCAAGTCCCCTAACGTTTCTGGTTTGTTGGCGTAGACGAGCGACTTCACATATCCCCAAAGAAAATAATCCAATGGTGTCAAATCACACGATCTTGGTGGCCAATTGACAGGTCCATTCCGCGAAATTATGCGCTCATCGAATGTTTCCTTCAATAAATCGATTGTGACGTGCGCTGTGTGGCATGTAGCGCCGTCTTGTTGGAACCACAGCTCATCCACATTCATGCCATCCAATTCGGGAACAAAATAGTCGGTTATCATGGCTCTATACCGGTCTCCATTAACGGTAACTGACTCTCCAGCATTATTTCGGAAGAAGTATGGCCCAATGACTCCACCAGCCCATAGAGCACACCAAACAGTCAGTTTTTGTGGATGTAATGGCGTCTCAAGGGTCTCATGTGGATTCTCTTCACTCCAAATGCGGCAATTTTGCTTGTTGACGTAGCCATTCAACCAAAAATGAGCCTCATCACTGAACAAAATTTTGCGATGAAAATCAGCATCGAGATCAATCTCATTTTCGGCCCATACACCAAAATCACGACGCATTGCATGATCTCGCGGCTTTAATTCTTGCACAAGCTGGATCTTGTAAGGTCGCAAGCCAAGATCTTTGCGCAAAATCTTCCATAAAGTTGATGGACAAAGCTCCAATTGCTGTGCACGGTGGCGAATCGATTCATTCGGGTCCTCTTCAACACTTTGCTCTACAGCGGCAATTGTTTCTTCGGTGCGCACTGTTCGACGTCTCTGCGGATGCGTATTATCACATAGAGTAAACGTAGTGCGAAAACGATCCATGGTTAACCGAATTAATTGCTCTGATGGACGATTATGTCGACCATAAAATGGACGGAGCTTGCGGTAAACTTCGCGAACTGAACCATTATTTTCGAAATAAATTTGCACGATTTGCAAGCGTTGTTCTTTTGTCAACCTGTTCATGATAAAATGGCAAACCAAATTAAATATTAATTACTTAACAGCTGACAAAATGGCCGCCAGTTAAAAAAGTGATGCCAACTTAAAGTTCTATACCTCAATAAAAAACACCCATTAGATATCTCAATATACATTTTCTATTATATTGAAAATTATTGAATTAATGTGACGCATTCTTATTTTTAAGCTGCAGATTTTCCCTGCTTGTACGGATTGTTTATATTTGCATTGTGATTTAACTAAACGACGCTTCATATATTTTCATGATGTAGATCTAATAAATACTTAAGCATTGATAAAAAATTTGATATATATACATACATATCTGCAAATTGATTTTATGTATGTATGTATGTACATACAAATAAGTGTTTAACTCAATCTTTGAATACAATTTAATTTTTTTGTCATGTGATGTCTGTTGTTGTTGTTGTTGTTGTTGTTGTTGTAAATATTCGCCTGTGTGTATATACGAAAGATTCATCGTTTTTTTATTTGAAATTAAAAACGTTTTAATTTTTATCTGCGTTTTCTTAAAAGTTTGTGAGGATTTTCTGTTTTAAGTAAAACTGAATTCCTGACATACATACTCTATAGTAATAGTAACTTTAATAGAAATATTTCTTATACTTTTTATATTTTTTAAAAGTTGATGCAACGTTAGTTAGTCAACGTTTGACATTTTTGGGGTATAAAATTTTTTCTAACTATAGCCTTCTACATTTATTTTGGAAAGCTTGCTTTGCTTTTTAAAAATGTATAAACATTTTTAAATGAATCTGATCCGGCACTCCAGCTTAGGTACTGATAGTTTTTTTTTTTTTTTTTTTTTTTTTTTTTTTTTTGTTAGTGAACTTACTTCTTTTTTTATTTTTTATTGATAAACATTTAAAATCAAAAGGGAGTTTCAATATGTAATTACTATTTTCATAATTGTTGAAAACAATCGCTGATGTCTTTTCTTACTGTTTCAAATTAAAATTTCATTCAATTGAATAAAAAGAGCTTTTTTTCTTAAACTCTGATGTAGTTAGAAGCGCTGGAGATTCTTTCATATAACAGCTTTCTTGGAATTTTAGATGCATATAATATAGAATTGGATAACATTTATTTTTAATTTTTATGTTAAGAAGTACGGATATGAGACAGAATTTAAATGTACTTTTAAATTAGTTAAATCATAATGAACAAACATATTTTCTTCTTGAAAAGCGATCAACAGAAAACGAACTCGTTTTCATATAATATAATAATAATAATAATTTAGGGAGTTCTCGTGGTACCTTCATAGCGAACAGTCGATTAGCGGAATTTTACTGTATGTAAAAAAATTAAAAAAAAAATTATACAAAAAATATTCGTAGTACATATTATTCGTAATAGGTACATACTGACTTTAATAAATAAGCTTTATGCTTTGCACATATTTTTTTTACATAGCAGAAATAACAGAAACAAAAAAAAAAATAACCGCAAACAAAAAAACAGAAACAAAGTTACATTGAGGAATACTATGTGTATTCAATTCAATACCCACACAAAATATTTCCCCACTAAATAATTCAACAAATACAAACTCAAATTTTAATTTTAATCCCCTTGAAGCCACTATTGAAAATCTTGTGCAAACTATCAACAACTTTACAACAAATATGACTAACATGATGCAAGGAATGCTACGAATGCAGAATACACTGCTTCAAGCATTAATTAACAAGCCATGAACACGTTAAAACTATGTTTCTGGAACGCAAACGGCATTCGCCAACATAAAAATGAACTTGTGCACTTCCTTACGGAAAAAAATATTGATGTAATGTTGGTCTCTGAGACTCATTTGACTTCAAGAAGCCTCTTTAAAATGAATGGCTACACATTATATGATACATACCCTAGAGGGACAGCATGCGGTGGATCAGCAATTCTTATAAAGTCAAGACTCAAGCACGATATTCTTGACAACATTTGTGAAGAACATCTACAAGCAACAAACATTTGCATTGAGAATTTTTGTTCAAATTTCGTGATATCTTCAGTTTACTCCCCCTCCTAGATTTTCAATCACTGAGGATCAATACGAGAAATTCTACAAATCTCTTGGACCTTGTTTCGTAGCAGCTGGCGACTACAATGCTAAGTATACGTTCTGGGGTTCGCGGCTTATTACGCCTAGAGGTATGGCGTTGTTTAGCACAATTTCAAAAATGGGCTTGGATATTATTTCGAGTGGGGAGCCCACTTACTGGCCTGCTGACGTACGGAAAATTCCGGATGTTATAGAGTTTGGCGTCATAAAAAGAATATCTAGGGAATAAATTCACGTTGAAGCTTCCCTAAATCTCTCGTCCGATTACTCTCCCACGATCGTTACAATCTGTAGCCCACTACGAAGTGACTTACCTCATCCATATATGAAGATGATACATCGTGTTAATTGGCTGGGGATCAAAAAATACCTTAGTATTTGTACGGAAAATATTAAGCTAAGAACACCAAATGATATTGAATCTAACCTAGCCCATCTCAACGAGAATATTAAACAGGCTGCTGAACATGCCACTACCTCTCATCCGCAGACTGGGTTTAATAAAATTTATTCTTCAGACATTGAACGTCTCGTACGTGAAAAAAGAAGAGCTAGAAGGGAATGGCAACAGCACAGATCACCCCAAAATAAAATTAGATTTAAAGAGTGCACAAAACGACTCCAAGAGTTGCTTGCATCTGAGAAAACTGCATCTTTTAAAAATTATCTGGAAGGTCTTGATGTCACACCAGCATCTAATTTCTCTTTGTGGCGCGCTGCTAAAAAGCTTAAAGGACCCGTTGAGTTTAAACCACCTCTGCGGACTTTGACCGGTGATTGGGCAAGAAGCGATTCTGAAAAAGGTGAAATATTTGCCGAGCATTTAAAATCCGTATTTACCCCAAATACATGTACTGGTGTTGCTGATTTGCCGAGTGTAGTTGGTCTTCCCCTCGACCCTTAAAGTTTAAGATGCGTGATGTACATAAAATAATTGCTGAGCTCAACCCGAAGAAAGCTCCAGGTATTGATGGTATTAGTAACAATATGCTGACGGATCTGCCTCGCACTGCAACTAGAATCTTACTATTTATTTTTAATGCCATATTACGACTAAAGTATTATCCACACAGCTGGAAGCTTGCCAAGGTCAAAATGATTCCAAAGCCGGGCAAAGATCTAACTAAAGCTGAGTCTTACAGGCCAATAAGTTTACAATCAACAATATCAAAGCTTTTCGAAAAGCTGCTCATGACAAAATTATCCCCAATTCTAAGTGATAGTGGGTGCATACTGGACCATAAATTTGGTTTTAGAAGTCAGCATAGTACCATTGAACAAACCCATAGATTTGTTCAAGTTATAAGAAGAACATTTGAACAAAAGAAGTATTGTTCTACTCTCTTTATTGATGTTTCTCAGGCATTTGATAAAGTATGGCATGAAGGCCTAATTTTAAAATTGAAGATAAATAATAATAAATAAATGTTCTAAAGCTATTGGAAAGTTATATTCTATCCCGGAAATTCATTGTTGTGGAAGGAGACTTCATGAGTGTTCCCGAATCTATATCTGCCGGTGTGCCACAGGGGAGTATACCGGGACCAGTTTTGTATTTGATTTATACTTGTGATATGCCTGTTAGCACTAAAATCCATACATCTACTTTTGCCGATGATACAGCCTTCTTTAGCATGCACGAAAACCCTTACGAAGCATCCCGATATTTTCAGGAACATATTACTCAACTGGAACTATGGTTAAACTTATGGAGAATTAAAGTAAATGAGCAGAAGTGTGAGCAGGTAACATTTACTCTATGAAAAGTTACTTGTTCCCCCATTAGAATCAATAATCAAATTGCTCCTCAACATTCACATGTAAAATACCTTGGTATACACCTTGATCGACGGCTTACATAAAAACAACATATTGATTCTAAACTAACACAAATGAAACTAAAATTAGCTCAGGTACATAAATAACAAAAACAAAAAAAGACCGCAAAAAAAAATACAAACGAATAACCCCTGAGGAATTCTTTGTATGAGTGCCTCAAATACAAAAAATATTGAAGTGAGTTCTAACGGCAGAAATGCTTATTTTACTGTGAGTTCTGAAACTCTTAATGAAAAAAATATAAATAATAAATCTGATGAAAACCCTTTTTTTAACGGCAAAGCCAATTTTTCGACAGCGGTCAACTTCGCTTTGTCCAACGCCAAATAGTAATGATGCATTAACATTACAGTTGCTTAGTATTTCTTCACACAAGCCAGTAATATCACCCCCTTCAGGCTCGTGTTCATCATTTAACAAAGTTATCACTACAGATAACAGCGGCTCGAAACTCAAGGTACAAGCCGGAATGGACAGATATATAACCGTAGTAAAGCGTGGGCGAAGCCCGAATTCTTCAAAAATTTCATCTACTCCAAAAATGTCTAGGGATAACAGCGCAGCCTCAACTAATCGCCAAAACCGCTTTAAAATAATGCAAGATGAGAACGACAAACCCGATGTATCCTCGAATAAAACATCCAAGCCGCCACCAATCTATTTGCGAGAGAAAAATTCAAATGCCCTTATTAAAAAATTAATTTCGGTCATTGGTGAGAATAAGTTTCACATTGTCCCAATAAAACGTGGCAACATCGATGAAACGAAAATTCAAATTTATGACGAAAAAGATTTCCGCAAAATGGTTTCTGAATTTGAAAAAAATAAAACAAACTTCTACACATACCAGCTTAAGAGTGCTAAAGGCCTGCAGATCGTATTGAAGGGCATAGATTCCTATGTTGTTCCTGAAGAAATAAAAGATGCACTCGTCCTCCAGGGATTTAAGGTAAAAAATGTATCTAACATAATAAGCAGAGAAAAGGTACCCCAACCCTTATTTCGTGTTGAACTGGAGCCGAATGATATACAGTTGAAAAAAAACGAGACTCATCCTATTTATAGCCCAAAATACCTTTTATACAGAAAAATCACAGTCGAAGAGCCACACAAGCTTTCAGGTCCCGTGCAGTGCCATAATTGCCAAGAATATGGTCATACAAAAACTTACTGCAATGTACCTACTGTTTGTGTTGTGTGCGGCGAATTACACGGCACTGCTAGTTGTACTAAACCAAAAGATCAAGCGGAAAAAAATGCAGTAATTGTGGAGGTAATCACACCGCTAACTACAGAGGTTGTCCTGTGTACTCTTTCGTAAAAAAGACTATGGTGCAAGAACCTAAATTAGCTCCAGTTCAAACAAAAAACGCTTCCTCAGCCACTTTTGCGCAAATTAGCCAACCAGTTACTTCCCGTGTATCGTATGCAGATGCTGCTAAGACCAATTCAATTCCCACACAAAATATTTCCCCACTAAATAATTCAACAAATACAAACTCAAATTTTAATTTTAATCCCCTTGAAGCCACTATTGAAAATCTTGTGCAAACTATCAACAACTTTACAACAAATATGACTAACATGATGCAAGGAATGCTACGAATGCAGAATACACTGCTTCAAGCATTAATTAACAAGCCATGAACACGTTAAAACTATGTTTCTGGAACGCAAACGGCATTCGCCAACATAAAAATGAACTTGTGCACTTCCTTACGGAAAAAAATATTGATGTAATGTTGGTCTCTGAGACTCATTTGACTTCAAGAAGCCTCTTTAAAATGAATGGCTACACATTATATGATACATACCCTAGAGGGACAGCATGCGGTGGATCAGCAATTCTTATAAAGTCAAGACTCAAGCACGATATTCTTGACAACATTTGTGAAGAACATCTACAAGCAACAAACATTTGCATTGAGAATTTTTGTTCAAATTTCGTGATATCTTCAGTTTACTCCCCCTCCTAGATTTTCAATCACTGAGGATCAATACGAGAAATTCTACAAATCTCTTGGACCTTGTTTCGTAGCAGCTGGCGACTACAATGCTAAGTATATGTTCTGGGGTTCGCGGCTTATTACGCCTAGAGGTATGGCGTTGTTTAGCACAATTTCAAAAATGGGCTTGGATATTATTTCGAGTGGGGAGCCCACTTACTGGCCTGCTGACGTACGGAAAATTCCGGATGTTATAGAGTTTGGCGTCATAAAAAGAATATCTAGGGAATAAATTCACGTTGAAGCTTCCCTAAATCTCTCGTCCGATTACTCTCCCACGATCGTTACAATCTGTAGCCCACTACGAAGTGACTTACCTCATCCATATATGAAGATGATACATCGTGTTAATTGGCTGGGGATCAAAAAATACCTTAGTATTTGTACGGAAAATATTAAGCTAAGAACACCAAATGATATTGAATCTAACCTAGCCCATCTCAACGAGAATATTAAACAGGCTGCTGAACATGCCACTACCTCTCATCCGCAGACTGGGTTTAATAAAATTTATTCTTCAGACATTGAACGTCTCGTACGTGAAAAAAGAAGAGCTAGAAGGGAATGGCAACAGCACAGATCACCCCCAAAATAAAATTAGATTTAAAGAGTGCACAAAACGACTCCAAGAGTTGCTTGCATCTGAGAAAACTGCATCTTTTAAAAATTATCTGGAAGGTCTTGATGTCACACCAGCATCTAATTTCTCTTTGTGGCGCGCTGCTAAAAAGCTTAAAAGACCCGTTGAGTTTAAACCACCTCTGCGGACTTTGACCGGTGATTGGGCAAGAAGCGATTCTGAAAAAGGTGAAATATTTGCCGAGCATTTAAAATCCGTATTTACCCCAAATACATGTACTGGTGTTGCTGATTTGCCGAGTGTAGTTGGTCTTCCCCTCGACCCTTAAAGTTTAAGATGCGTGATGTACATAAAATAATTGCTGAGCTCAACCCGAAGAAAGCTCCAGGTATTGATGGTATTAGTAACAATAAGCTGACGGATCTGCCTCGCACTGCAACTAGAATCTTACTATTTATTTTTAATGCCATATTACGACTAAAGTATTATCCACACAGCTGGAAGCTAGCCAAGGTCAAAATGATTCCAAAGCCGGGCAAAGATCTAACTAAAGCTGAGTCTTACAGGCCAATAAGTTTACAATCAACAATATCAAAGCTTTTCGAAAAGCTGCTCATGACAAAATTATCCCCAATTCTAAGTGATAGTGGGTGCATACTGGACCATAAATTTGGTTTTAGAAGTCAGCATAGTACCATTGAACAAACCCATAGATTTGTTCAAGTTATAAGAAGAACATTTGAACAAAAGAAGTATTGTTCTACTCTCTTTATTGATGTTTCTCAGGCATTTGATAAAGTATGGCATGAAGGCCTAATTTTAAAATTGAAGACATATCTACCAATAAATGTTCTAAAGCTATTGGAAAGTTATATTCTATCCCGGAAATTCATTGTTGTGGAAGGAGACTTCATGAGTGTTCCCGAATCTATATCTGCCGGTGTGCCACAGGGGAGTATACCGGGACCAGTTTTGTATTTGATTTATACTTGTGATATGCCTGTTAGCACTAAAATCCATACATCTACTTTTGCCGATGATACAGCCTTCTTTAGCATGCACGAAAACCCTTACGAAGCATCCCGATATTTTCAGGAACATATTACTCAACTGGAACTATGGTTAAACTTATGGAGAATTAAAGTAAATGAGCAGAAGTGTGAGCAGGTAACATTTACTCTATGAAAAGTTACTTGTTCCCCCATTAGAATCAATAATCAAATTGCTCCTCAACATTCACATGTAAAATACCTTGGTATACACCTTGATCGACGGCTTACATAAAAACAACATATTGATTCTAAACTAACACAAATGAAACTAAAATTAGCTCAGGTACATAAATAACAAAAACAAAAAAAGACCGCAAAAAAAACACAAACGAATAACCCCTGAGGAATTCTTTGTATGAGTGCCTCAAATACAAAAAAAATTGAAGTGAGTTCTAACGGCAGAAATGCTTATTTTACTGTGAGTTCTGAAACTCTTAATGAAAAAAATATAAATAATAAATCTGATGAAAACCCTTTTTTTAACGGCAAAGCCAATTTTTCGACAGCGGTCAACTTCGCTTTGTCCAACGCCAAATAGTAATGATGCATTAACATTACAGTTGCTTAGTATTTCTTCACACAAGCCAGTAATATCACCCCCTTCAGGCTCGTGTTCATCATTTAACAAAGTTATCACTACAGATAACAGCGGCTCGAAACTCAAGGTACAAGCCGGAATGGACAGATATATAACCGTAGTAAAGCGTGGGCGAAACCCGAATTCTTCAAAAATTTCATCTACTCCAAAAATGTCTAGGGATAACAGCGCAGCCTCAACTAATCGCCAAAACCGCTTTAAAATAATGCAAGATGAGAACGACAAACCCGATGTATCCTCGAATAAAACATCCAAGCCGCCACCAATCTATTTGCGAGAGAAAAATTCAAATGCCCTTATTAAAAAATTAATTTCGGTCATTGGTGAGAATAAGTTTCACATTGTCCCAATAAAACGTGGCAACATCGATGAAACGAAAATTCAAATTTATGACGAAAAAGATTTCCGCAAAATGGTTTCTGAATTTGAAAAAAATAAAACAAACTTCTACACATACCAGCTTAAGAGTGCTAAAGGCCTGCAGATCGTATTGAAGGGCATAGATTCCTATGTTGTTCCTGAAGAAATAAAAGATGCACTCGTCCTCCAGGGATTTAAGGTAAAAAATGTATCTAACATAATAAGCAGAGAAAAGGTACCCCAACCCTTATTTCGTGTTGAACTGGAGCCGAATGATATACAGTTGAAAAAAAACGAGACTCATCCTATTTATAGCCCAAAATACCTTTTATACAGAAAAATCACAGTCGAAGAGCCACACAAGCTTTCAGGTCCCGTGCAGTGCCATAATTGCCAAGAATATGGTCATACAAAAACTTACTGCAATGTACCTACTGTTTGTGTTGTGTGCGGCGAATTACACGGCACTGCTAGTTGTACTAAACCAAAAGAACAAGCGGAAAAAATGCAGTAATTGTGGAGGTAATCACACCGCTAACTACAGAGGTTGTCCTGTGTACTCTTTCGTAAAAAAGACTATGGTGCAAGAACCTAAATTAGCTCCAGTTCAAACAAAAAACGCTTCCTCAGCCACTTTTGCGCAAATTAGCCAACCAGTTACTTCCCGTGTATCGTATGCAGATGCTGCTAAGACCAATTCAATTCCCACACAAAATATTTCCCCACTAAATAATTCAACATATACAAACTCAAATTTTAATTTTAATCCCCTTGAAGCCACTATTGAAAATCTTGTGCAAACTATCAACAACTTTACAACAAATATGACTAACATGATGCAAGGAATGCTACGAATGCAGAATACACTGCTTCAAGCATTAATTAACAAGCCATGAACACGTTAAAACTATGTTTCTGGAACGCAAACGGCATTCGCCAACATAAAAATGAACTTGTGCACTTCCTTACGGAAAAAAATATTGATGTAATGTTGGTCTCTGAGACTCATTTGACTTCAAGAAGCCTCTTTAAAATGAATGGCTACACATTATATGATACATACCCTAGAGGGACAGCATGCGGTGGATCAGCAATTCTTATAAAGTCAAGACTCAAGCACGATATTCTTGACAACATTTGTGAAGAACATCTACAAGCAACAAACATTTGCATTGAGAATTTTTGTTCAAATTTCGTGATATCTTCAGTTTACTCCCCCTCCTAGATTTTCAATCACTGAGGATCAATACGAGAAATTCTACAAATCTCTTGGACCTTGTTTCGTAGCAGCTGGCGACTACAATGCTAAGTATACGTTCTGGGGTTCGCGGCTTATTACGCCTAGAGGTATGGCGTTGTTTAGCACAATTTCAAAAATGGGCTTGGATATTATTTCGAGTGGGGAGCCCACTTACTGGCCTGCTGACGTACGGAAAATTCCGGATGTTATAGAGTTTGGCGTCATAAAAAGAATATCTAGGGAATAAATTCACGTTGAAGCTTCCCTAAATCTCTCGTCCGATTACTCTCCCACGATCGTTACAATCTGTAGCCCACTACGAAGTGACTTACCTCATCCATATATGAAGATGATACATCGTGTTAATTGGCTGGGGATCAAAAAATACCTTAGTATTTGTACGGAAAATATTAAGCTAAGAACACCAAATGATATTGAATCTAACCTAGCCCATCTCAACGAGAATATTAAACAGGCTGCTGAACATGCCACTACCTCTCATCCGCAGACTGGGTTTAATAAAATTTATTCTTCAGACATTGAACGTCTCGTACGTGAAAAAAGAAGAGCTAGAAGGGAATGGCAACAGCACAGATCACCCCAAAATAAAATTAGATTTAAAGAGTGCACAAAACGACTCCAAGAGTTGCTTGCATCTGAGAAAACTGCATCTTTTAAAAATTATCTGGAAGGTCTTGATGTCACACCAGCATCTAATTTCTCTTTGTGGCGCGCTGCTAAAAAGCTTAAAGGACCCGTTGAGTTTAAACCACCTCTGCGGACTTTGACCGGTGATTGGGCAAGAAGCGATTCTGAAAAAGGTGAAATATTTGCCGAGCATTTAAAATCCGTATTTACCCCAAATACATGTACTGGTGTTGCTGATTTGCCGAGTGTAGTTGGTCTTCCCCTCGACCCTTAAAGTTTAAGATGCGTGATGTACATAAAATAATTGCTGAGCTCAACCCGAAGAAAGCTCCAGGTATTGATGGTATTAGTAACAATATGCTGACGGATCTGCCTCGCACTGCAACTAGAATCTTACTATTTATTTTTAATGCCATATTACGACTAAAGTATTATCCACACAGCTGGAAGCTTGCCAAGGTCAAAATGATTCCAAAGCCGGGCAAAGATCTAACTAAAGCTGAGTCTTACAGGCCAATAAGTTTACAATCAACAATATCAAAGCTTTTCGAAAAGCTGCTCATGACAAAATTATCCCCAATTCTAAGTGATAGTGGGTGCATACTGGACCATAAATTTGGTTTTAGAAGTCAGCATAGTACCATTGAACAAACCCATAGATTTGTTCAAGTTATAAGAAGAACATTTGAACAAAAGAAGTATTGTTCTACTCTCTTTATTGATGTTTCTCAGGCATTTGATAAAGTATGGCATGAAGGCCTAATTTTAAAATTGAAGATAAATAATAATAAATAAATGTTCTAAAGCTATTGGAAAGTTATATTCTATCCCGGAAATTCATTGTTGTGGAAGGAGACTTCATGAGTGTTCCCGAATCTATATCTGCCGGTGTGCCACAGGGGAGTATACCGGGACCAGTTTTGTATTTGATTTATACTTGTGATATGCCTGTTAGCACTAAAATCCATACATCTACTTTTGCCGATGATACAGCCTTCTTTAGCATGCACGAAAACCCTTACGAAGCATCCCGATATTTTCAGGAACATATTACTCAACTGGAACTATGGTTAAACTTATGGAGAATTAAAGTAAATGAGCAGAAGTGTGAGCAGGTAACATTTACTCTATGAAAAGTTACTTGTTCCCCCATTAGAATCAATAATCAAATTGCTCCTCAACATTCACATGTAAAATACCTTGGTATACACCTTGATCGACGGCTTACATAAAAACAACATATTGATTCTAAACTAACACAAATGAAACTAAAATTAGCTCAGGTACATAAATAACAAAAACAAAAAAAGACCGCAAAAAAAAATACAAACGAATAACCCCTGAGGAATTCTTTGTATGAGTGCCTCAAATACAAAAAATATTGAAGTGAGTTCTAACGGCAGAAATGCTTATTTTACTGTGAGTTCTGAAACTCTTAATGAAAAAAATATAAATAATAAATCTGATGAAAACCCTTTTTTTAACGGCAAAGCCAATTTTTCGACAGCGGTCAACTTCGCTTTGTCCAACGCCAAATAGTAATGATGCATTAACATTACAGTTGCTTAGTATTTCTTCACACAAGCCAGTAATATCACCCCCTTCAGGCTCGTGTTCATCATTTAACAAAGTTATCACTACAGATAACAGCGGCTCGAAACTCAAGGTACAAGCCGGAATGGACAGATATATAACCGTAGTAAAGCGTGGGCGAAGCCCGAATTCTTCAAAAATTTCATCTACTCCAAAAATGTCTAGGGATAACAGCGCAGCCTCAACTAATCGCCAAAACCGCTTTAAAATAATGCAAGATGAGAACGACAAACCCGATGTATCCTCGAATAAAACATCCAAGCCGCCACCAATCTATTTGCGAGAGAAAAATTCAAATGCCCTTATTAAAAAATTAATTTCGGTCATTGGTGAGAATAAGTTTCACATTGTCCCAATAAAACGTGGCAACATCGATGAAACGAAAATTCAAATTTATGACGAAAAAGATTTCCGCAAAATGGTTTCTGAATTTGAAAAAAATAAAACAAACTTCTACACATACCAGCTTAAGAGTGCTAAAGGCCTGCAGATCGTATTGAAGGGCATAGATTCCTATGTTGTTCCTGAAGAAATAAAAGATGCACTCGTCCTCCAGGGATTTAAGGTAAAAAATGTATCTAACATAATAAGCAGAGAAAAGGTACCCCAACCCTTATTTCGTGTTGAACTGGAGCCGAATGATATACAGTTGAAAAAAAACGAGACTCATCCTATTTATAGCCCAAAATACCTTTTATACAGAAAAATCACAGTCGAAGAGCCACACAAGCTTTCAGGTCCCGTGCAGTGCCATAATTGCCAAGAATATGGTCATACAAAAACTTACTGCAATGTACCTACTGTTTGTGTTGTGTGCGGCGAATTACACGGCACTGCTAGTTGTACTAAACCAAAAGATCAAGCGGAAAAAAATGCAGTAATTGTGGAGGTAATCACACCGCTAACTACAGAGGTTGTCCTGTGTACTCTTTCGTAAAAAAGACTATGGTGCAAGAACCTAAATTAGCTCCAGTTCAAACAAAAAACGCTTCCTCAGCCACTTTTGCGCAAATTAGCCAACCAGTTACTTCCCGTGTATCGTATGCAGATGCTGCTAAGACCAATTCAATTCCCACACAAAATATTTCCCCACTAAATAATTCAACAAATACAAACTCAAATTTTAATTTTAATCCCCTTGAAGCCACTATTGAAAATCTTGTGCAAACTATCAACAACTTTACAACAAATATGACTAACATGATGCAAGGAATGCTACGAATGCAGAATACACTGCTTCAAGCATTAATTAACAAGCCATGAACACGTTAAAACTATGTTTCTGGAACGCAAACGGCATTCGCCAACATAAAAATGAACTTGTGCACTTCCTTACGGAAAAAAATATTGATGTAATGTTGGTCTCTGAGACTCATTTGACTTCAAGAAGCCTCTTTAAAATGAATGGCTACACATTATATGATACATACCCTAGAGGGACAGCATGCGGTGGATCAGCAATTCTTATAAAGTCAAGACTCAAGCACGATATTCTTGACAACATTTGTGAAGAACATCTACAAGCAACAAACATTTGCATTGAGAATTTTTTTCAAATTTCGTGATATCTTCAGTTTACTCCCCCTCCTAGATTTTCAATCACTGAGGATCAATACGAGAAATTCTACAAATCTCTTGGACCTTGTTTCGTAGCAGCTGGCGACTACAATGCTAAGTATACGTTCTGGGGTTCGCGGCTTATTACGCCTAGAGGTATGGCGTTGTTTAGCACAATTTCAAAAATGGGCTTGGATATTATTTCGAGTGGGGAGCCCACTTACTGGCCTGCTGACGTACGGAAAATTCCGGATGTTATAGAGTTTGGCGTCATAAAAAGAATATCTAGGGAATAAATTCACGTTGAAGCTTCCCTAAATCTCTCGTCCGATTACTCTCCCACGATCGTTACAATCTGTAGCCCACTACGAAGTGACTTACCTCATCCATATATGAAGATGATACATCGTGTTAATTGGCTGGGGATCAAAAAATACCTTAGTATTTGTACGGAAAATATTAAGCTAAGAACACCAAATGATATTGAATCTAACCTAGCCCATCTCAACGAGAATATTAAACAGGCTGCTGAACATGCCACTACCTCTCATCCGCAGACTGGGTTTAATAAAATTTATTCTTCAGACATTGAACGTCTCGTACGTGAAAAAAGAAGAGCTAGAAGGGAATGGCAACAGCACAGATCACCCCAAAATAAAATTAGATTTAAAGAGTGCACAAAACGACTCCAAGAGTTGCTTGCATCTGAGAAAACTGCATCTTTTAAAAATTATCTGGAAGGTCTTGATGTCACACCAGCATCTAATTTCTCTTTGTGGCGCGCTGCTAAAAAGCTTAAAGGACCCGTTGAGTTTAAACCACCTCTGCGGACTTTGACCGGTGATTGGGCAAGAAGCGATTCTGAAAAAGGTGAAATATTTGCCGAGCATTTAAAATCCGTATTTACCCCAAATATATGTACTGGTGTTGCTGATTTGCCGAGTGTAGTTGGTCTTCCCCTCGACCCTTAAAGTTTAAAATGCGTGATGTACATAAACTAATTGCTGAGCTCAACCCGAAGAAAGCTCCAGGTATTGATGGTATTAGTAACAATATGCTGACGGATCTGCCTCGCACTGCAACTAGAATCTTACTATTTATTTTTAATGCCATATTACGACTAAAGTATTATCCACACAGCTGGAAGCTTGCCAAGGTCAAAATGATTCCAAAGCCGGGCAAAGATCTAACTAAAGCTGAGTCTTACAGGCCAATAAGTTTACAATCAACAATATCAAAGCTTTTCGAAAAGCTGCTCATGACAAAATTATCCCCAATTCTAAGTGATAGTGGGTGCATACTGGACCATAAATTTGGTTTTAGAAGTCAGCATAGTACCATTGAACAAACCCATAGATTTGTTCAAGTTATAAGAAGAACATTTGAACAAAAGAAGTATTGTTCTACTCTCTTTATTGATGTTTCTCAGGCATTTGATAAAGTATGGCATGAAGGCCTAATTTTAAAATTGAAGACATATCTACCAATAAATGTTCTAAAGCTATTGGAAAGTTATATTCTATCCCGGAAATTCATTGTTGTGGAAGGAGACTTCATGAGTGTTCCCGAATCTATATCTGCCGGTGTGCCACAGGGGAGTATACCGGGACCAGTTTTGTATTTGATTTATACTTGTGATATGCCTGTTAGCACTAAAATCCATACATCTACTTTTGCCGATGATACAGCCTTCTTTAGCATGCACGAAAACCCTTACGAAGCATCCCGATATTTTCAGGAACATATTACTCAACTGGAACTATGGTTAAACTTATGGAGAATTAAAGTAAATGAGCAGAAGTGTGAGCAGGTAACATTTACTCTATGAAAAGTTACTTGTTCCCCCATTAGAATCAATAATCAAATTGCTCCTCAACATTCACATGTAAAATACCTTGGTATACACCTTGATCGACGGCTTACATAAAAACAACATATTGATTCTAAACTAACACAAATGAAACTAAAATTAGCTCAGGTACATTGGCTGATTGGTAGAAATTCAACTCTCAGTCTAGATTGCAAACTTTTGATATACAAATCACTTTTGAAACCTATATGGTGCTACGGAATTCAACTATGGGGCACTGCTTCAGCTTCCAATGTCGAGAGAATCCAACGAAGGCAAAACAAAATTTTACGTATGATAACTTCGGCATCATGGTACATCAAAAATTCAAATATACATCGTGATTTGAATATGCCACTAGTGATTGAAGAAATTGCAAAATACGCAGTCAAATATTTAACAAAACTCGAATCACATCCTAATCCGCTTGCTCGTAATATATTGAACTTTACTGGACACATCCGCCTTAAAAAGAAGGACACAAGGGCTCTTATACTCAACACTCCAGATGGGACTACTTGAAAATAATTTTTTTCCCTTTTTGATTCACTACTTATGTATTATTTATAAGTATCACTAAGTTTATGTCCGACAGTGGTCGGGCCTATTAATTATATTCCTGATTTTCTAGTTCATATTAAAAGATACAATAAATAAATACATGCATTAAAAAAAATATATATAATTTAGGCATACCATATCAACGGTTCCTCTAGCATACAAGATGACTTTGTGTGACGAAATTTCTGTTGCTTTATACTGATTATATGTTTACATTAATAAGGTTCATATACATATGTTTATTTTATGAAGGGTGAGCACCTATGGCTTTTATTTGATGTTCTTGATGATGATTTTTTTTTTCATTTTATTAAAGTTCAGCGTATTGTGTATATATTTCTGAAATGTTTAAGTGTGCTTTGTGTGCCCATCGGACAGAGTGTACGTATTAGTTGGTCAGTCAGTCTCTTTTTTTATTTATTTTTTTCTTCTAATGTGCCACTCCTTTTTTCAGATTTTACTACTTGAAATATAGAATTTTTGTCTAATTTTTTGTTGGGTATATATACTAGATATGTAGAAATTAGTTTACATACAAAGAAATGCATGTTTAATAAACAACTATTGTAACAAATCGATCTCAAATAACTCAGTTACCTGTACCAGCAATTCACCGTTAATGTTTTCATAAAGTGTTAGAAACAATGAAATATCTATGTTTGGGAGAATTTTTCCCCTCAAGTATTTCTACATGAGGTTTGCTGGTTGACCCCTATCGCATTCATATGTAATGATTATTCACTTTAAAAAGGTCATCATCACCATCAATCATTCCCGTATACAATACATTCATGAGTTGGGTTGTTCCAGATACAATTGCAGTCTCATCACCTTCTAACAGCTTTATATATTTTGCTAGTATGCATGCCTTAGCATGCTTCTATCGATAGTGACGTAAGAGTCCGAGATGTAGTAGTGTTACAATTTTTATTTTTAATGCATGTATTTATTTATTGTATCTTCATATATTCATAAGTATTCAAATCTTAAATCTATAAAAAAAATTTTATTAGGCCCGACCAGTGTCGGACATAAACTTAGTGATAGTTATAAATAATACATTTGTAGTGATAATCAAAAAAGGGGAAAAAAGTATTTTCAAGTAGTCCCATCTGGAGTGTTAGGTATAAGAGCCCGTGTGTCCCTCTTTCTTAGGCGGATGTGTCCAGTAAAGCTTAAAATATTACGAGCAATCGGATTAGGATGTGATTCGAGTTTTGTTAAATATTTGCCTGCGTATTTTTCAATTTCTTCAGTCGCTAGTGGCATATTTAAATCACGATTTATAATAGAATTTTGGATGTACCATGGAGCCGATGTTATTAACCGTAAAATTTTGTTTTGCCTTCGTTGGATTCTCTCGACATTGGAAGCTGAAGCAGTGCCCCATTACTGAATTCCATAGCAGCATATTGGCTTCAAAAGTGACTTGTACAGTAAAAGTTTGCAATCTAGGCTGAGTGTTGAGTTTCTGCCAATCAACCAATATATTTGAGTTAACTTAAGTTCATCTGAGTTAACTTAGAGTCAATTTGATGTTTCCATGTAAGTCTTCGATCAAGGTGTATACCAAGGTATTTCACTTGGGAATGTTGAGGAATATTTTGATTGTTGATTCGAATGGGGGAGCAAGTATCTCTTCTTAGGGTGAACGTTATATGGACACACTTTTATTCATTGACTTTCCAGTTGGGTAATATGTTCCTGGAGATTGCGGGATGCCTCATAAGGGTTTTCGTGCACACTCATAAAGGCTGTATCATGGGCAAAAGTAGAAATATGGATATTATTGCTTACAGGCATATTACAAGTATATAATAAATACAAGACAGAATCCAGAATACTACCCTGTGGCACACCAGAAGATATAGATTCGGGCACACTCGTGAACTCTCCTTCCACAACAGTGAACTTCCTATCAATAATATAACTTTCCAAAAGCTTTCGAATGTTTATTGGCAGATATGTCTTCAATTTTAAAACTAGGCCTTATTAAAACTAGGCCTTATTAAAAAAGCGTGCAAAAGCAGAGTTGTAAAATAATGAAGCTTTCTTCTATCTCTTCCATCACCACCTGTCTTCTATCACTATCAATTTCCTAAAGAAGGTAACACCTAGTAATCGTAGTAGGGATTAGTTGCCTTCTCTTTATAAAAAAAAAAAAAAAAAAAAAAAAATATCATCACATGATCTAAGCTGAAAGTTTGCTACGCAGTGACTACTAAGATATTTTTTGAATGCCAGCCAGTTGATTCCATTAATCATCTTCACATATGAGTTAGTTAAATCACTTCTTAGTGGGTTGAAAATTGTAACTATTGTTGGAGAGTGATCGGAGGACAGATCTAGAGAGGCCTCTACATGAATTAAGTCCCTATGAATATTTGTCGTGACGGCAAAATCTATAACATCTGGAATTTTTCTTACGTCAGTAGGCCAGTAAGTAGGCTCCCCACTCGAAATGACATCTAAGCCCATTTTTGAAATTGTATTGAACAAGGCTCGACCTCTAGGTGTAACAAGACGCGATCCCCAGTACGTATGTTTTGCATTGTAGTCACCAGCTGCCACGAAACAAGATCCAAGCGATTTGTAGAACTTCTCATACTGATCAGTAGATTGTTAATGGCGGTGGACGACATGTTTTGGGAATTAAAAAACTGGGAAAAAACAAAAACGTTGGCAACCATGTTACAAATGGGGGGATTTTAGGGATTTTCATGCTGATATTGTGTGTGTGTGTGTGTGTGACTTTGATTCTTTGTTCATGTGTATGTATGTATACTTGTGTGCACAGCTTTTGTTTGTTGAGTGTGTGTATGAGTGTGTGTTTTTGTATTTACTTGTATGTTTGATGGTGTCCGATACTTTTGTTGTAGTGGCAGACAATCATTATACCCAGTAGGAAATGTCGATGGTGAAAATGTACTGAGTCGCTTTTGACTTGTCGCTTGTGCGACTTACATACAAATGTATGTATATTGACAAGTTATTGACAATTCCACCACAAGTACACCATATCTGTTATACTGACGGATAGAAGAAAACTTATTATACCAAAACTGTGACTAGAACTTTAGTATTGACACAAAGACACTTGCTCCCAGTCTGACTGCAGGATAGTTACAAAGGATCTGTGTGAATTTGTGTGCATGTAGTGATTGTTATTTGATAGACTTAGGATTGCTGTTTTGAGTTATCGTTGGTATGCTTATATAGGATTATTGTATGTATGCATTTATGTTTGCGATCTCTGGGGAAATAATCTGGCAACCCTGTTGCGAATGAAAGTGGATAGGGAATGTATTTGGTAATGTATGTATATGTTGTTGGATTCATGTATGTGATCGTATCTATTTTTGCCTTGAAGAATGTCATTGCTTGTGTGAATTACATTATCACTTTTTCATACATATTTACAAATGAATGTATATATGTTTTCTAGACTATTCACGTTGCTATTCTTATGGAGATAGAAAATATTGTGTTGGCATAGGTTTTATGTGTACAAGTGCATTTCAGATGTTAAATGTTTTGAATCCAATCAGGTTGATAAGCAGAGTTTTTGAATAGGGGGTAGTGATATTTTTATTTCGGTATATTTTACTTTAATATAACAATTATAAGAAATAGCTTTTGGAGAAATACAGCAAAAACTTATAGAAGCACCTTCTTTCACGTGTCCCGATTTTTCTAGTACCTTTATATTGCAAACTGATGCTAGCGATTTTGTTCTGGGTGTTGCTGTGTATATGAATTTCATCATATATCGTAATACCAACAGAGAATTGTGGAAATGTGTGTGTGTATGTATGTGTATGATATGTGTTTATGTGTGTGTGTGTGTGTGTATATGTATGTTTGTAGGAATTTCAATGTGTGTATTTCTGTAGGAGCTTAGGGCTGATTGTGATTTATGAAGGGTGAGGTGTTCTAGTAATATGTAACCGGGGGAATCTGTGTGTTTGTGTGTCTGTAGGAGTTTAAGGCTGACCATGATTTGGGTGGGCAGGGTTGTTGACGTAATATGTATCCATGGGGATTTGTGGATGTGTCTATCTATAGTAGTTTAAGCCTGATCGTGATTTGAGGTAGGTGAGGATGTTCTTGAGGTAAATTGGTTATGTGTATGTATGTATGTATGTATGTATTTTTGTAAGAATTTAAGATGATTGTGATTTATTAGGGGCGAGGTGTTCTTGTAATATGTAGCCGTGAGAATCTATGTGTATAGACGTCTGTAGAAGTTTAAGACTATCTGTAATTTCAGGTAGGTGAGAGTGTTGTGTTGTTGAGATTAATCTTATATATTGTATATATGTATGTATGTATGATCATGGGAATTTTTATATGTATATCTGGGATCGTGATTTGTGAAAGGTGGGGTGTTGTTGAAATTTTCTTGGATATTTCTTATATGAATTCTGCTATGTGTGTGTGTATTTGCGCTAATATTTATATGTAGATAGAAATAAATTGTTTTCAGTATCGACATTTGGTACTATAAAATACTATCATATGTCTGGACTTCCCTAATCTTATTATGTTTTTATACTTACGCTTGTTTTATATTTTCTCATACTTAAATTTGTCTGGCGTTAAAGTCTGCCTATATGAAATTTGTTTATATTACAGATTTTGTTTATTTCAATCTTTGAATACATTTTTTTTTGTCGTTGATGTCTTTTGTTCTTCTTGTTGTTGGTGTTGTTGTTGTAAATATTCGTCTGTGTATAGATGCGATATATTCAGTTTTTTTTTTATTTGAAAATAAAAACGTTTTAATTTTTATCTGCGTTTACTTAAAAGTTTGTGAGGATTTTCTGTTTTTAAGTAGAACTGAATTCCTGAAGATACATACTCTATAGTAATAGCAACTATAATAGAAATATTTCTTATACTTAATTTAAATTTTTTTAAAGTTGATGCAACGTAAATAAGTTAACGTTAGAAATTTTTGGGGTACATAATTTTTTCTAACTATAGACTTTTTTCTTCACTTTCTACATTTGTTTTCGAAATCTTGCTTTGCTTTATGAAAATGTATAAACATTTTTAAATGAAACTAATCCGGCACTCCAGCTTATATACTGATAGATTTTTTTTTCTTTGGTAGTCAACTTACTTCTTTTTTTATTTTTATTGATAAACATTTAAAATCAAAAGGGAGCTTTATATTGAAATTATTATTTTCATAATTGTTGAAAACAACACTAGTTTTTTTTTGTGATGAAATCATTTGAAGTTGAAGTTGATATATTTGCTTACTGTTTTAAATTAAAATTTTATTCAATAGAATAAAAGGAGATTTTTTCTTAAATTCTGATGCAGTTAAGATCGAATATGAGACTGAATTTAAATGTACTTTTAAATTAGTCACAATGAACAAACTTATTTTCTTGTTGAAAAGCGATCATCAGAAATCGAAGTGGTTTTCAGAGACTTTAGGTATACCCTTTCGGCGGTTCCTGTAGGATATAAGATGACTTTGTTTGACGAAATTTCTGTTGCTTTATACTGATAATATGTTTACATTAATAAGGTACATATGTACATGTTTATTTTATGAAGGGCTATTACCTATAGCTTTCATTTGACGTTCTATATGATTTTTTTCTTCTCATTTTATTAAAGTTCAGCGTGTTGTGTATATATTTCTGAAATGTTTAAGTGTGCTTTGTGTGTCCATCGGACAGAGTGTATGTTTTAGTTGGTCAGTCAGTCTATATATTTATTTTTTTTTCTTCTAATGTACCACACCTTTTTTTCACATTTTACTACTTGAAATAGAGAATTTTTGTCTAATTTTTTCTGGGTATCTACATACATTAGTTATGAAATATGTGTATGAATTTTTGAGAAAAAATTTTAAATAAAATATTGGAAAAAGAATTAATTATGTGAATGGTTTTTATTTCTTTATTAGCTTACTTCGCTAGATCAAAAAAATTTTTGTTTTTGCTTATTTGCAAATTCTTGTTTTCATGTCGCTTAAACATGTACAGTCTTGTTTTCATGACGCTTAAACATGCACAGTCTTGCTTCCATATCGTTTAAGCATGCACAGTCTTGTTTTCATGTCGCTTAAACATGTACAGTCTTGTTTTCTTTGAAAAGTTATGCACATGACAAATTGAATTTCACAATGTTATGAAATTCCATTAAATTTCATTAGATTTTTTCATAAAGAAAAACAATTTAGACAATCGGATAAGTCCTTATATTTTTCACTACATACAAGTTTCTGTTATTTTATATTCGAATAGATGAATCCTAAATTTCCTTTAAAAAATAACACACAACAAGGAATAATTTAATTTAATTTTATTTATATTAATAATACATTTTAATTTAATTTTATTTATTTTTATTATAATGATGGAAACATTTCATAATATCCAATTATTAAATTTTCTAATATACTTTTACGCAAAAAATATATTGTACATTTGCAAGTATCTGGTCCTTCCTCATACTCAGGATTATACCAAGGACAGCTTTTGAAGTGTCCTTCTGTGTTGTCTTCATCTTCCATGATACCATATTCTTCGTTCTCATCCAGCATATTTTGAAAAAATTTGATCATCTCCCAATGATCAAAAAGCCTGAAGCTTTCAAAATCTCTTATAAATTGGTTTAGAGTACGTCTAATTTGGCTCATTATATTTGCCGATAAATTAATGAATGATGATTGTTTGAAGGTTTCTTTAAGACTAATTTGCTCTTTAAATTTTTAAAGTACTATCTTTTGATATTTAAAATATCTATACCATCATCTATATTCCATACTTCTTTTTTAGCACTCTATCTCTCTCTATCCCTTTTCTCTCTATAACTATCTCTTTCTGTCTATCACTACCCCTCCACTTATTCACTATTTCACCATATTTTCGATTAGCCTTCTTGAAGTCGTCATCGCCACTTTTAAGATCATTTTCAGTTAAACATTCAAAGTGCGGAGAAGTAAATAAAAAAAAAAATAAATAAATAAAACAAAAATGGAGTCTACAACAAATCTAACATCAAAATTTAATTCACTAAAAAATAAAACCTTAATCCACATAAAGGAGCTTGAGACATCAACTAAATACACCATTCGAAAAGTGTCAAGAGTAACAACAAAATATGGGCCAACACTAAAAGTTGAAATGGAAAACCACATAATGTTCCTCCCAAAGTGATATAATGCTTTAACCGATGCTGAAATTAAAGAACTCTCGAGCGGATCATATTGCTTAAGTAGAGAAGGTGAACAAAGCTTAATTGTTGAAAGCGAGCTGAGTGAATTTCTAATTCAAAATTCCCAATTTCTAATTTGGCAATACTATATAATAATTTTGTATTTTAAATTATAAATAAAAATACATGAAAGAGTTTTGTAAAATATAAATGTTTGTGCTCTTTTATTTAATATTTTCAGTTATTTCATAAAGAAATTTAAGACATAAATGACCACAGGTAAATGTATTGAAATTCTGATGTTGATTATAGTTGTATTTTATATTTCTACCAAGATATTTGACTACTTCCGAAGGAGGTTGTAAGTTTCCAAAGCTGTCGAAATATTCTTTTTCATTATTGTTTTTATAATATGCTACCCAATGTGTACCAGGTCCTGTTGATACGTCTAAATTGATTATTCCACATTCTATTTTCTTTGATCGTTTTGGTAGAGTATTCAACATGAAAACTCCTCTAAAATATGGAATATTTATAGAGAAACGGTATATGTCCACATCAGATATTGGTCTGTTCGTAGCATCTCTAAGAGTTTTTTGATTCCTTCTTGTAAACTAAACCATAACCCTTTTTATATGGTTTTAAGTAAAGTCCCTTTCCAACTGCTATATATTCCATTGCTGTATTATGTCTAATTGCTTCACCAGGTTGATTTTTTGCATTCTTTGTTGCATTAACAGCTTTAGCTATAGAAACACCTCCAGTTGTTAGACTACCAATTGCACCCAGAGCAGTTAAAATCGGTATTAGAGGCAGAAACCCACCAATTTTTGGTACACGTATTACATGTTGTACTATAATTTGAGATTTTCTTCCTTTTAATGATTTGTTGATAGTTTTTCGGGCAATTTTAATTGCTGAGTTAATATCTAATGGTTTTTCCTTCTTTAGTATTTTTGTTGCAGCTCTAATTGATGTTCTAAACAGTTTTTTTATCATTTATCTTGTTCTTTTTAACATTTTTCTTTTTGTCCACACCCATACCAAATTTTGTTTTGGCTTTCATTGCGTTAGTAACCATATAGGCAAATGATTTTTCAGCAATACTACTATCTTTTGATAAAACTCGATCCCAAGCTGAATTTTCAAGTATTTTATCAGCTTTCTGTCTAATGCTTAAATCCTTATTTTTTGAATAAGCTATATCGTGATCTTTACAAGAAGAGTCCAATAAATTAATTCTTTTGTCACCTCAATTTAAACGTTTTTGTAGTTTTGTTTCAGGTCCACAATACTAATATCCAGGAAGATAAAGTTCACCAGTTAGAGAGTTTATTTTTTTTTATCTACTATACCTCCACCAACGAAAATGTTCTTATGACTAAACGTTTTCTGATATTGTGTAACTATATCATCTAATTTTGTCGATAATAACAGGTAACATTTATAAAATCTATTTAGTTCGTAATATTGCTCCTTCTACTAATTTCTTATTTTTTTTTTTTTTTTTTTTTTTACTTGCCTCTATCTTGACTGATGGTTTCTCAGTCTTTAAACTTGTATATTCTCAACTTCTGTCTTGATGTTACTTTCTTCTTTCATGCGAATTCTTGTTTTTTCTTTTTATATCGCTTAAACATGCACAGTCTTGTTATCTTTGAAAGGTTCTGCACAAAACAAATCGAATTTCACAATATTATGAAATTCCATTATATTTCATTAGGTATTTTCTTATCGACACCAACTGCTTTAACACCATCTCATTTACGTTTGCTAACAGCAAATAGTACAATAGGTGTCAGCTATTAGATCAGCTTATCAGCTATTAGATCAGCTTATTAGCACCTGGTCTGTTTTTCAGATCAGCTTTTCAGGAGCTGGTCTGGTTTTCAGATCAGCTTATCAGGACCTGGTCTGGTTATCAGATCAGCTTATCAGGACCTGGTCTGGTTTTCAGATCAGCTTATCACGACCTGGTCTGGTTATCAGATCAGCTTTTCAGGACCTGGTCTGGTTTTCAGATCAGCTTTTCAGGACCTGGTCAGGTTTTCAGATCAGGCTATCAGGACCTGGTCTGGTTTTCAGATCAGCTTATCAGGAACTGGTCTGATTTTCAGGTCAGCTTATTAGGAGCTGGTCTGGTTTTCAGGTCAGATGAAATAACTAAAGTCTATCTTTTATTAACAGTTTTTTTTCTATAACGAAAATCGTTTAATTCAATATATTTGCTTATAATCAAAAATCCATATTTATCCTTCCAACACTCTACAAATTTTTTAAAACTTGTCAAAATTCATATTACTGCCAACATGAACCTTGTAAACATGCTTCATATTTTTCTCATCTTACTTAAGCATTATAATTACATTTGCATTGTCTCTTATTAAATGCTTATAGCCATATTCATAAAAATTATAAACAATATTTCAAATGTTGTTTGAACAAAATTCGCTAAAATTGTATTCACAATAGAATATTAGCTTAAAAACGTTTTTTTAACTTGCGTAAATCAACAAATCTTATAAATTAAATGCACCCATACTTAAAATAATTTTGAGCTGACGTCGTTCTAGTTTTGCTTCTTGTTTATTTATATTTTTAACTTTGCCTGTATGTATGCATGTATTAAGAATTATGCTTATGTTTGGCACAAGTAGAATGAGTCATCATTCTTCCGTCGCCCCATACAAAAATATACACGTACACGTACATATGTATGTATATTATTCTGCTTTCCACATGCAACATCAGCAAATATCATAATTGAAATGTATTAAGCTTCATTACCAGAAAAAAAGAAATGTATAATAACCCATTCTTTTACTTATGAAATTATGTAATTTCTTTAAGTATTCATATTTGTAGTAGTATATAGATAATTTTAGTATAAATATATGTTTTTAAACCTCAGATAGTAGTAGGGAACTGGGCATCTGGCTTAGATTAAAATTTTAAAGTTTAATTAGTCATAACTCCGACAAAGGACACCAACAAATTATTACACACCCCAAATCACTGACAGACTCAAATTTCCACGGTCAGGTAGGTAGACAGACAGACAGACATAAACTTAATGTAAACAAAAGCTCTTAGTGCAAACAAAAAATAAAAAACGGACTTATTGAACCACCCTCGAAAAATATTTAAAGGACTTATTGAACCACCCTCGTAGGTATCAAAATTTCAAGAATTTTAAAATTTTCAATTTTTAATTACCCAAATTTCACAATTTCAGCCACAATTTAACAATTTTAATTGTCGCCGAATGCCCAATTCCCTACTACTATCTGAGGTTTAAAAACATATACTTATACTAAAATTATCTATATATACTACAAATGTGATCTTTGTCCGCCTTTGGAATCATTTTGATCTTGGCAAGTTTCCAGTTATGTGGAAAATACTGCATTATTGAAATAGCATTAAAAATAAATAGCAGGATTCTTATTGCAATATGAGGCAAGTTCATAAGCATTTTGTTACTAATGCCATCAATACCTGGAGCTTTCCTTGGGTTGAGTTCAGCAATTACCTTTTATACTTCACGCATCTTAAACCTTAAGGGACGAGCGGGTAGAGAAACTACACTCGTTAAATCTGCAGCACCCGTACATGAATTGGGAGTGAGTACAGATTTTAAATGCTCAGAAAATAAGTTACCTTTCTCACTATCGCTTCTTGCCCAGCCTCCGGTCGCAGTATGCAGTGGTGATTTAAGATCAACGGGTCGTTTAAGATTTCTAGTAGCGCGCCATAAAGAGTAATTAGAAGCGGGCATTACATCAAGACCTTCTAAATAATTTTCCAGTAGTGCAGTTTTTTCCGACGATAGCAGCTCTTGGAGTCGTTTAGTACATTCTTTAAGTCTAATTTTATTTAGGTGTGATCTGTGTTGCTGCCATTCTCTTCTAGCTCTCCTTTTTTCACATACAAGACGTTAAATTTCCGTAGAATAAATTCTGTTAAAGCCGGTCTGCGGATATGAGGTAGTGGCGTGTTCAGCAGCCTGTTTAATGTTTTCGTTAAGATTGGCATTGTTAAATTCAATGAGGGTGGCGTTGGCTGAAGTAGTTATCACATTGACTACAAAACTGAAGATCCTGAATTCAATCCCTGTATTCGACAATCATTAAAATAACAACACCACGCATTTTTCTGATGTGCATTAGAGTCCCTTTTCATCAGTTGTTGTAGGAAAGTTCAAGTGATGAAGGCATAGTCACTGGTCACTGAACTATACCGACTTCAACAGATGCTAATCCTAATGTAACATCAGAGCGCCCTCCTTCGTCGGAATTGTGTAGCAAAAATCATCGGCGAAGTAATATAACCAATAAAATGGCTACTAAAAACAAGGCTTCAAAATTTAATACGCCTCATTTAACACCAGAAGGCGCTGCAACACTGCATTATTAAAAAAGCGTGCAAAAGCAGAGTTGTAAAATAATGAAGCTTTCTTCTATCTCTTCCATCACCACCTGTCTTCTATCACTATCAATTTCCTAAAGAAGGTAACACCTAGTAAACGTAGTAGGCATTAGTTGCCTGAGTGTTACTTCTCTTTATAAAAAAAAAAAAAATATCATCACATGATCTAAGCTGAAAGTTTGCTACGCAGTGACTACTAAGATATTTTTTGAATGCCAGCCAGTTGATTCCATTAATCATCTTCACATATGAGTTAGTTAAATCACTTCTTAGTGGGTTGAAAATTGTAACTATTGTTGGAGAGTGATCGGAGGACAGATCTAGAGAGGCCTCTACATGAATTAAGTCCCTATGAATATTTTTCGTGACGGCAAAATCTATAACATCTGGAATTTTTCTTACGTCAGTAGGCCAGTAAGTAGGCTCCCCACTCGAAATGACATCTAAGCCCATTTTTGAAATTGTATTGAACAAGGCTCGACCTCTAGGTGTAACAAGACGCGATCCCCAGTACGTATGTTTTGCATTGTAGTCACCAGCTGCCACGAAACAAGATCCAAGCGATTTGTAGAACTTCTCATACTGATCAGTAGATTGTTAATGGCGGAGGACGACATGTTTTGGGAATTAAAAACTGGGAAAAAACATAAACTTTGGCAACCCTGTTACAAATGGGGGGATTTTAGGGATTTTCATGCTGATATTGTGTGTGTGTGTGTGTGTGACTTTGATTCTTTGTTCATGTGTATGTATGTATACTTGTGTGCACAGCTTTTGTTTGTTGAGTGTGTGTGTGTGTGTGTATGAGTGTGTGTTTTTGTATTTACTTGTATGTTTGATGGTGTCCGATACTTTTGTTGTAGTGGCAGACAATCATTATACCCAGTAGGAAATGTCGATGGTGAAAATGTACTGAGTCGCTTTTGACTTGTCGCTTGTGCGACTTACATACAAATGTATGTATATTGACAAGTTATTGACAATTCCACCACAAGTACACCATATCTGTTATACTGACGGATAGAAGAAAACTTATTATACCAAAACTGTGACTAGAACTTTAGTATTGACACAAAGACACTTGCTCCCAGTCTGACTGCAGGATAGTTACAAAGGATCTGTGTGAATTTGTGTGCATGTAGTGATTGTTATTTGATAGACTTAGGATTGCTGTTTTGAGTTATCGTTGGTATGCTTATATAGGATTATTGTATGTATGCATTTATGTTTGCGATCTCTGGGGAAATAATCTGGCAACCCTGTTGCGAATTAAAGTGGATAGGGAATGTATTTGGTAATGTATGTATATGTTGTTGGATTCATGTATGTGATCGTATCTATTTTTGCTTTGAAGAATGTCATTGCTTGTGTGAATTACATTATCACTTCAATCACTATGCTAGCGATTTTGTTCTGGGTGTTGCTGTGTATATGAATTTCATCATATATCGTAATACCAACAGAGAATTGTGGAAATGTGTGTGTGTGTGTGGGTATGTGTTTATGTGTGTGTGTGTATGTTTGTAGGAATTTCAATGTGTGTATTTCTGTAGGAGCTTAGGGCTGATTGTGATTTATGAGGGGTGAGGTGTTCTAGTAATATGTAACCGGGGGAATCTGTGTGTTTGTGTGTCTGTAGGAGTTTAAGGCTGACCATGATTTGGGTGGGCAGGGTTGTTGACGTAATATGTATCCATGGGGATTTGTGGATGTGTCTATCTATAGTAGTTTAAGCCTGATCGTGATTTGAGGTAGGTGAGGATGTTCTTGAGGTAAATTGGTTATGTGTATGTATGTATGTATGTATGTATTTTTGTAAGAATTTAAGATGATTGTGATTTATTAGGGGCGAGGTGTTCTTGTAATATGTAGCCGTGAGAATCTATGTGTATAGACGTCTGTAGAAGTTTAAGACTATCTGTAATTTCAGGTAGGTGAGAGTGTTGTGTTGTTGAGATTAATCTTATATATTGTATATGTATGTATGTATGATCATGGGAATTTTTATATGTATATCTGGGATCGTGATTTGTGAAAGGTGGGATGTTGTTGAAATTTTCTTGGATATTTCTTATATGAATTCTGCTATGTGTGTGTGTATTTGCGCTAATATTTATATGTAGATAGAAATAAATTGTTTTCAGTATCGACATTTGTTACTATAAAATCATATGTCTGGACTTCCCTAATCTTATTATGTTTTTATATTTACGCTTGTTTTATATTTTCTCATACTTAAATTTGTCTCGCGTTAAAGTCTGCCTATATGAAATTTGTTTATATTACAGATTTTGTTTATTTCAATCTTTGAATACATTTTTTTTTGTCATTGATGTCTTTTGTTCTTCTTGTTGTTGGTATTGTTGTTGTAAATATTCGTCTGTGTATAGATGCGATATATTCAGTTTTTTTTGTTTATTTGAAAATAAAAACGTTTTAATTTTTAATTTTGCGTTTACTTAAAAGTTTGTGAGGATTTTCTGTTTTTAAGTAAAACTGAATTCCTGAAGATACATACTCTATAGTAATAGCAACTATAATAGAAATATTTCTTATACTTAATTTAAATTTTTTTAAAGTTGATGCAACGTTAGTAAGTTAACGTTAGAAATTTTTGGGGTACATAATTTTTTCTAACTATAGACTTTTTTCTTCACTTTCTACATTTGTTTTCGAAATCTTGCTTTGCTTTATGAAAATGTATAAACATTTTTAAATGAAACTAATCCGGCACTCCAGCTTATATACTGATAGATTTTTTTTTCTTTGGTAGTCAACTTCCTTCTTTTTTTATTTTAAACAACATTAAATCATTAAATATTAATCATTTAAAATCAAAAGGGAGCTTTATATTGAAATTATTATTTTCATAATTGTTGAAAACAATCACTAGTTTTTTTTTGTGATGAAATCATTTGAAGTTGAAGCTGATATCTTTGCTTACTGTTTTAAATTAAAATTTTATTCAATAGAATAAAAGGAGATTTTTTCTTAAATTCTGATGCAGTTAAGATCGAATATGAGACTGAATTTAAATGTACTTTTAAATTAGTCACAATGAACAAACTTATTTTCTTGTTGAAAAGCGATCATCAGAAAACGAAGTGGTTTTCAGAGACTTTAAGTATACCCTTTCGGCGGTTCCTGTAGGATACAAGATGACTTTGTTTGACGAAATTTCTGTTGCTTTATACTGTACATGTTTATTTTATGAAGGGCTTTCATTTGACGTTCTATATGATTTTTTTCTTCTCATTTTATTAAAGTTCAGCGTGTTGTGTATATATTTCTGAAATGTTTAAGTGTGCTTTGTGTGTCCATCGGACAGAGTGTACGTTTTAGTTGGTCAGTCAGTCTATATATTTATTTTTTTTTTCTTCTAATGTACCACACCTTTTTTTCACATTTTACTACTTGAAATAGAGAATTTTTGTCTAATTTTTTCTGGGTATCTACATACATTAGTTAAATATGTGTATGAATTTTTAAGAAAAAATTTTAAATAAAATATTGGAAAAAGAATTAATTATGTGAATGGTTTTTATTTCTTTATTAGCTTTACTTCGCTAGATCAAAAAAATTTTTGTTTTTGCTCATTTGCAAATTCTTGTTTTCATGTCGCTTAAACATGTACAGTCTTGTTTTCATTACGCTTAAACATGCACAGTCTTGTTTCCATATCGTTTAAGCATGCACAGTCTTGTTTTCATGTCGCTTAAACATGTACAGTCTTGTTTTCTTTGAAAAGTTATGCACATGACAAATTGAATTTCATAATGTTATGAAATTCCATTAAATTTCATTAGATTTTTTCATAAAGAAAAACAATTTAGACAATCGGATAAGTCCTTATATTTTTCACTGCATACAAGTTTCTGTTATTTTATATTCGAATAGATGAATCCTAAATTTCCTTTAAAAAATAACACACAACAAGGAATAATTTAATTTAATTTTATTTATATTAATAATACATTTTAATTTAATTTTATTTATTTTTATTATAATGATGGAAACATTTCATAATATCCTATTATTAAATTTTCTAATATACTTTTACGCAAAAAATATATTGTACATTTGCAAGTATCTGGTCCTTCCTCATACTCAGGATTATACCAAGGACAGCCTTTGAAGTGTCCTTCTGTGTTGTCTTCATCTTCCATGATACCATATTCTTCGGTCTCATCCAGCATATTTTGAAAAAAATTGATCATCTCCCAATGATCAAAAAGCCTGAAGCTCTTATAAATTGGTTAGAGTACGTCTAATTTGGCTCATTATATTTGCCGATAAATTAATGAATGATGATTGTTTGAAGGCTTCTTTAAGACTAATTTGCTCTTTAAAGTACTATCTTTTGATATTTAAAATATCTATACCATCATCTATATTACATACTTCTTTTTTAGCACTCTATCTCTCTCTATCCCTTTTCTCTCTATAACTATCTCTTTCTGTCTTTCACTACCCCTCCACTTATTCACTATTTCGCCATATTTTCGATTAGCCTTCTTGAAGTCGTCATCGCTACTTTTAAGATCATTTTCAGTTAAACATTCAAAGTGCGGAGAAGTAAAAAAAAAAAAAATAAATAAATAAAACAAAAATGGAGTCTACAACAAATCTAACATCAAAATTTAATTCACTAAAAAATAAAACCTTAATCCACATAAAGGAGTTTGAGACATCAACTAAATACACCATTCGAAAAGTGTCAAGAGTAACAACAAAATATGGGCCAACACTAAATGTTGAAATGGAAAACCACATAATGTTCCTCCCAATGCGATTAATGCTTTGACCGATGCTGAAATTAAAGAACTCTCGAGCGGATCATATTGCTTAAGTAGAGAAGGTGAACAAAGCTTAATTGTTGAAAGCGAGCTGAGTGAATTTCTAATTCAAAATTCCCAATTTCCAATTTGGCAATAATATATAATAATTTTGTATTTTAAATTATAAATAAAAATACATGAAAGAGTTTTGTAAAATATAAATGTTTGTGCTTTTTTATTTAATATTTTCAGTTATTTCATAAAGAAATTTAAGACATAAATGACCACAGGTAAATGTATTGAAATTCTGATGTTGATTATAGTTGTATTTTATATTTCTACCAAGATATTTGACTACTTCCGAAGGAGGTTGTAAGTTTCCAAAGCTGTCGAAATATTCTTTTTCATTATTGTTTTTATAATATGCTACCCAATGTGTACCAGGTCCTGTTGATATGTCTAAATTGATTATTCTATTTTCTTTGTTCGTTTTGGTAGAGTATTCAACATGAAAACTCCTCTAAAATATGGAATATTTATAGAGAAACGGTTTATGTCCACATCAGATAGTGGTCTGTTCGTAGCATCTCTAAGAGTTTTTTGATTCCTTCTTGTAAACTAAACCATAACCCTTTTTATATGGTTTTAAGTAAAGTCCCTTTCCAACTGCTATATATTCCATCGCTCTATTATGTCTAATTGCTTCACCAGGTTGATTTTTTGCATTCTTTGTTGCATTAACAGCTTTAGTTATAGAAACACCTCCAGTTTTTAGACTACCAATTGCACCCAGAGCAGTTAAAAACGGTATTAGAGGCAAAAACCCACCAATTTTTGGTACACGTATTACATGTGGTACTATAATTTGAGATTTTCTTCCTTTTAATGATTTGTTGATAGTTTTTCGGGCAATTTTAATTGCTGAGTTAATATCTAATGGTTTTTCCTTCTTTAGTATTTTTGTTGCAGCTCTAATTGATGTTCTAAACAGTTTTTTTATCATTTATCTTGTTCTTTTTAACATTTTTCTTTTTCTCCACACCCATACCAAATTTTGTTTTGGCTTTCATTGCAATACTACTATCTTTTGATAAAACTCGATCCCAAGCTGAATTTTCAAGTATTTTATCAGCTTTCTGTCTAATGCTTAAATCCTTATTTTTTGAATAAGCTATATCGTGATCTTTACAAGAAGAGTCCAATAAATTAATTCCTTTGTCACCTCAATTTAAAAGTTTTTGTAGTTTTGTTTCAGGTCCACAATACTAATATCCAGGAAGATAAAGTTCACCAGTTAGAGAGTTTATTTTTTTTTATCTACTATACATATATATATTCTCAACTTCTGTCTTGATGTTACTTTCTTCTTTCATGCGAATTCTTGTTTTTTCTTTTTATATCGCTTAAACATGCACAGTCTTGTTATCTTTGAAAGGTTCTGCACAAAACAAATCGAATTTCACAATATTATGAAATTCCATTATATTTCATTAGGTATTTTCTTATCGACACCAACTGCTTTAACACCATCTCATTTACGTTTGCTAACAGCAAATAGTACAATAGGTGTCAGCTATTAGATCAGGTTATCAGTTATTAGATCAGCTTATTAGCACCTGGTCTGTTTTTCAGATCAGCTTTTCAGGAGCTGGTCTGGTTTTCAGATCAGCTTATCAGGACCTGGTCTGGTTATCAGATCAGCTTATCAGGACCTGGTCTGGTTTTCAGATCAGCTTATCAGGACCTGGTCTGGTTATCAGATCAGCTTTTCAGGACCTGGTCTGGTTTTCAGATCAGCTTTTCAGGACCTGGTCTGGTTTTTAGATCAGCTTTTCACGACCTGGTCTGTTTTTCAGATCAGCTTTTCAGGACCTGGTCTGGTTTTCAAATCAGCTTTTCAGGACCTGGTCTGGTTTTCAGATCAGCTTTTCAGGACCTGGTCTGGTTTTCGGATCAGGCTATCAGGACCTGGTCTGGTTTTCAGATCAGCTTTTCAGGAGCTGGTCTGATTTTCAGGTCAGCTTATTAGGAGCTGGTCTGATTTTCAGGTCAGCTTATTAGAAGCTGGTCTGGTTTTCAGGTCAGATGAAATATGTTATTTAATATGTAATTTCTTTAAGTATTCACATTTGTAGTAGTATATAGATAATTTTAGTATATATATATGTTTTTAAACCTCAGATAGTAGTAGGGAATTGGGCATTCGGCGATAATTAAAATTGTTAAATTGTGGCTGAAATTGTGAAATTTGGGTAATTAAAATTTGAAAATTTTAAAATTCTTGAAATTTTGATACCTACGAGGGTGGTTCAATAAGTCCTTTAAATATTTTTCGAGGGTGGTTCAATAAGTCCGTCTTTTATTTTTTTGTTTGCACTAAGAGCTTTTGTTTACATTAAGTTTATGTCTGTCTGTCTACCTACCTGACCGTGGAAATTTGAGTCTGTCAGTGATTTGGGGTGTGTAATAATTTGTTTGCAAAGCAAGATTTCGAAAACAAATGTAGAAAGTGAAGAAAAAAGTCTATAGTTAGAAAAAATTATGTACCCCAAAAATTTCTAACGTTAACTTATTTACGTTGCATCAACTTTAAAAAAATTTAAATTAAGTATAAGAAATATTTCTATTATAGTTGCTATTACTATAGAGTATGTATCTTCAGGAATTCAGTTTTACTTAAAAACAGAAAATCCTCACAAACTTTTAAGTAAACGCAGATAAAAATTAAAACGTTTTTATTTTCAAATAAAAAAAAAACTGAATATATCGCATCTATACACAGACGAATATTTACAACAACAACACCAACAACAAGAAGAACAAAAGACATCAATGACAAAAAAAAATGTATTCAAAGATTGAAATAAACAAAATCTGTAATATAAACAAATTTCATATAGGCAGACTTTAACGCGAGACAAATTTAAGTATGAGAAAATATAAAACAAGCGTAAGTATAAAAACATAATAAGATTAGGGAAGTCCAGACATATGATAGTATTTTATAGTACCAAATGTCGGTACTGAAAACAATTTATTTCTATCTACATATAAATATTAGCGCAAATACACACACAGATAGCAGAATTCATATAAGAAATATCCAAGAAAATTTCAACAACACCCCACCTTTCACAAATCACGATCCCAGATATACATATAAAAATTCCCATGATCATACATACATACATATACAATATATAAGATTAATCTCAACAACACAACACTCTCACCTACCTGAAATTACAGATAGTCTTAAACTTCTACAGACGTCTATACACATAGATTCTCACGGCTACATATTACAAGTACACCTCGCCCCTAATAAATCACAATTATCTTAAATTCTTACAAAAATACATACATACATACATACATACACATAACCAATTTACCTCAAGAACATCCTCACCTACCTCAAATCACGATCAGCCTTAAACTCCTACAGACACACAAACACACAGATTCCCCCGGTTACATATTACTAGAACACCTCACCCCTCATAAATCACATGCAGCCCTAAGCTCCTACAGAAATACACGCATTGAAATTCCTACAAACATACACACACACACACACACACACATACACACACACACATAAACACATACCCACACACACACACATTTCCACAATTCTCTGTTGGTATTACGATATATGATGAAATTCATATACACAGCAACACCCAGAACAAAATCGCTAGCATCAGTTTGCAATATAAAGGTACTAGAAAAATCGGGACACGTGAAAGAAGGTGCTTCTACAAGTTTTTGCTGTATTTCTCCAAAAGCTATTTCTTATAATTGTTATATTAAAGTAAAATATACCGAAATAAAAATATCACTACCCCCTATTCAAAAACTCTGCTTATCAACCTGATTGGATTCAAAACATTTAACATCTGAAATGCACTTGTACACATAAAACCTATGCCAACACAATATTTTCTATCTCCATAAGAATAGCAACGTGAATAGTCTAGAAAACATATATACATTCATTTGTAAATATGTATGAAAAAGTGATAATGTAATTCACACAAGCAATGACATTCTTCAAGGCAAAAATAGATACGATCACATACATGAATCCAACAACATATACATACATTACCAAATACATTCCCTATCCACTTTCATTCGCAACAGAGTTGCCAGATTATTTCCCCAGAGATCGCAAACATAAATGCATACATACAATAATCCTATATAAGCATACCAACGATAACTAAAAACAGCAATCCTAAGTCTATCAAATAACAATCACTACATGCACACAAATTCACACAGATCCTTTGTAACTATCCTGCAGACAGACTGGGAGCAAGTGTCTTTGTGTCAATACTAAAGTTCTAGTCACAGTTTTGGTATAATAAGTTTTCTTCTATCCGTCAGTATAAAAGAAGAGAAAACAGATATGGTGTACTTGTGGTGGAATTGTCAATAACTTGTCAATATACATAGATTTGTATGTAAGTCGCACAAGAGACAAGTCAAAAGCGACTCAGTACATTTTCACCATCGACATTTCCTACTGGGTATAATGATTGTCTGCCACTACAACAAAAGTATCGGACACCATCAAACATACAAGTAAATACAAAAACACACACTCAACAAACAAAAGCTGTGCACACAAGTATACATACATACACATGAACAAAGAATCAAAGTCACACACACACACAATATCAGCATGAAAATCCCCCATTTGTAACAGCGTTGCCAACGTTTTTGTTTTTTCCCAGTTTTGAATTCCCAAAACATGTCGTCCTCCGCCATTAACAATCTAATCTGATCTTCGGTAACTGAAAATCTGGGAGGTGAGTAAATTGATGATATCACGAAATTCGGACAAAAAATTTCTACGAAAATTTTCGTTGCTTGCAAATATTCTTCACTAAGGTTGTCAAGGACATAATGCTTGAGTCTTGACTTAATCAGAATTGCTGATCCACCGCACGCTCTCCCTCTCGGGTCATTTGTATCATATAAAGTGTAACTATTTATTTTAAATAAGCTTCTTGAGGTCAAATGAGTCTCAGAAACCAACATATCAATATTTTTTCCATGAGGAAGTGTTCAAGCTCATTTTTATGTTTGCGAATGCCGTTTGCGTTCCAGAAACATATTTTTAACGTGTTCATGGTTTATTAACTAATGCTTGAAGCAGTGTATTCTGCATTCGCAGCATTTCTTGCATCATACTTGTCATATTTGTAGTAAAGTTGTTTATAGTTAGCACCAGATTCTCAATAGTAGCTTCAAGGCGACTAAAGTTAAAGCTTGAGTTTGAATTCGTTGAATTATTTGGCGGTGGAACATTTTGCGTGGGAATTGAATTAGTCTTAGCAGCATCAGCATACGAACACGTGAAGTAACTGGTTGGTTCATTTGAGCAAAAGTGGCGGAGTTCGCGTTTACTGGTTAAACTGAAGTTAATTTGGGTTTTTGACCCATAGCCTGTTTAACGAAAGAATATACAGGGCACCCTCTATAGTTAGCTGTGTGATTACCTCCACAATTACTACATTTTTTTCTGCTTGATCTTTTGGCTTAGTGCAGCTAGCAGTACCATGGAATTCACGGCAGATAACACACACTGTAGGTAACTTGCAGTAAGTTTTCGTATGGCCATATTCTTGGCAATTATGGCACTGTACGGGAACTGAACGCTTACGTGGCTCTTCAACTGTGATTTTACGATGTAAGAGATACTTTATGCTATAAATTGGATGGGTTTAATTTGTTTTAATTGTATGTCTTTCGGCTCCAGTTCAACCCGAAATAGGGGTTGTGGGACCTTTTCTCTATTAAATATGTTGGTAACATTTTTTACCTTGAATCATTGGTCGACAAGTGCACATTTTACTTCTTCGGGTTCAACATATTTCAACATATTTATTTTTTTCGAATTGACTAGCAAGTTTTCGGAAATCTTTTTCATTATATATTTGTATTTTAGTTTCATCAATATTACCTCGTTTAATTGGAATAATGTGAAAAGTATTTTCACCAATCGTCGACAGCAGTTTTTTGATAAGTGCGTTAGAATTTTTTTCTCTCAGATAAATAGGTGGTGGCTTAAAAGACTTTTGCGATGATGTAGAGGGCTTGTCGTCGGTGTCTTGCAATAATGAAAAACGATTTTGACGATTGGTAGATGGTGCGCTGTTTTCCCTAGACATCTTTGGAGCAGATGAAATTTTTGAAGAATTTGGGCTTCGCCCTCGCTTTACCACGGTTATATATCTGTCCATTCCCATTTGTACCTTGGGTTTTTAGCTACTGTTATCTGTAGTGATAACTTGGTTTAGTGATGAACGCGAGCCCGATGCGGATGATATCGCAGATTTAAATGAAGAAGTACTAGGCAATGGTAATGTTAACGATTCACTAGTTGGCATTGGACAAAGCGAAGTTGATCGATGACGAAAAAGTGGCTGTTCCGTTAGAAAAAGACTTCCATCAGGTTTATTATTTATATTGTTTTCATTAAGAGTTTCAGAACTCACTGTAAAATAAGCATTTCTGCCGTTAGAACTCACTTCAAAAATTTGTTCCTTTGAGGTACTCATACAGAGTGTTATTCTTTGTTTGTGCTTACGGTTTTTTTTGTGTTTGCTATTTCTTGCTTTGTAAAAAATATTAGTAAAGCCAATAAGCTTATTTATCTAGGTGAATATGTATTACGAATATTTTTTGTATGATTTTTGATTTTGTTGTTTTTTATATTTGTTTCGTATGTATGTATGTAAAAAAAATCCGCTTTAACGTCTCTTCAGTTCTCGTTGAACCTTCATAGTGAAGAGACATTAAAGCGGATTTTTTTACATACATACATACGAAACAAATATAAAAAACAACAAAATCAAAAATTATACAAAAAATATTCGTAATACATATTCACCTTGATAAATAAGCTTATTGGCTTTACTAATATTTTTTACATAGCAAGAAATAGCAAAAACAAAAAAAAAACCGTAAACACAAACAAAGTTCTCTTGAGGAATAATACTCTGTATGAGTACCTCAAAGGAAAAAAATTTTGAAGTGAGTTCTAACGGCAGAAATGCTTATTTTACTGTGAGTTCTGAAACTCTTAATGAAAAAAATATAAATAATAAATCTGATGAAAATCTTTTTTTAACGGCAAAGCCAATTTTTCGTCAGCGATCAACTTCGCTTTGTCCAATGCCAACTAGTGAATCGTTAATATTACCATTGCCTAGTACTTCTTCATTTAAGTCTGCGATATCATCCGCATCGGACTCGCCTTCATTACTAAACCAAGTTATCACTACAGATAACAGTAGCTCAAAACCCAAGGTACAAGTTGGAATGGACAGATATATAACCGTGGTAAAGCGTGGGCGAAGCCCAAATTCTTCAAAAATTTCATCTGCTCCAAAGATGTCTAGGAATAACAGCGCATCATCTACCAATCGTCAAAATCGTTTTTCATTATTGCAAGACACCGACGACAAGCCCTCTACATCATCGCAAAAGTCTTTTAAGCCACCACCTATTTATCTGAGAGAAAAAAATTCTAACGCGCTTATAAAAAAACTACTGTCGACCATTGGTGAAAATACTTTTCACATCATTCCAATTAAACGAGGTAATATTGATGAAACTAAAATCCAAATATATAATGAAAAAGATTTCCGAAAAATTGTTAGTGAATTCGAAAAAAATAAAACAAATTTTTACACATACCAACTTAAGAGTGCTAAAGGCCTACAGATAGTATTAAAGGGCATAGATTCATATGTTGAACCCGAAGAAGTAAAATGTGCACTTGTCGACCAAGGATTCAAGGTAAAAAATGTTACCAACATATTTAATAGAGAAAAGGTCCCCCAACCCCTATTTCGGGTTGAACTGGAGCCGAATGACATACAATTAAAAATAAATGAAGCCCATCCAGTTTATAACGTAAAGTATCTCTTACATCGAAAAATCACAGTTGAAGAGCCACGTAAGCGTTCAGGTCCCGTACAGTGCCATAATTGCCAAGAATATGGCCATACGAAAACTTACTGCAAATTACCTACAGTGTGTGTTATCTGCGGTGAATTGCATGGTACTGCTACCTGCACTAAGCCAAAAGATCAAGCAGAAAAAAAATGTAGTAATTGTGGAGGTAATCACACAGCTAACTATAGAGGGTGCCCTGTATTTTCTTTCGTTAAACAGGCTATGGGTCAAAAACCCAAGCTAACTCCAGCTCTACAAGTAAACGCGAACTCCGACACTTTTGCTCAAATCAGCCAACCAGTTACTTCACGTGTATCGTATGCTGATGCTGCTAAGACTAGTTCAATTCCCACGCAAAATGTTCCACCGCCAAATAATTCAACGAATTCAAACTTAAGCTTTAACTTTAGTCGCCTTGAAGCTACTATTGAGAATCTGGTGCTAACTATAAACAACTTTACTACAAATATGACAAGTATGATGCAAGAAATGCTGCGAATGCAGAATACACTGCTTCAAGCATTAGTTAATAAACCATGAACACGTTAAAAATATGTTTCTGGAACGCAAACGGCATTCGCCAACATAAAAATGAACTTGAGCACTTCCTCATGGAAAAAAATATTGATATAATGTTGGTTTCTGAGACTCATTTGACCTCAAGAAGCTTATTTAAAATAAATGGTTACACTTTATATGATACAAAGGACCCGAGAGAGAGAGCATGTGGTGGATCAGCAATTCTGATTAAGTCAAGACTCAAGCACTATGTCCTTGTCAACGTTAGTGAAGAATATTTGCAAGCAACGAATATTTTCGTAGAAAATTTTTGTGCGAATTTCGTGATATCATCAATTTACTCACCTCCCAGATTTTCAGTTAGCGAAGATCAGTATGAGAAGTTCTAGAAATCGCTTGGATCTTGTTTCGTGGCAGCTGGTGACTACAATGCAAAACATACGTACTGGGGATCGCGTCTTGTTACACCTAGAGGTCGAGCCTTGTTCAATACAATTTCAAAAATGGGCTTAGATGTCATTTCGAGTGGGGAGCCTACTTACTGGCCTACTGACGTAAGAAAAATTCCAGATGTTATAGATTTTGCCGTCACGAAAAATATTCATAGGGACTTAATTCATGTAGAGGCCTCTCTAGATCTGTCCTCCGATCACTCTCCAACAATAGTTACAATTTTCAACCCACTAAGGAGTGATTTAACTAACTCATATGTGAAGATGATTAATGGAATCAACTGGCTGGCATTCAAAAAATATCTTAGTAGTCACTGCGTAGAAAACATTCAGCTTAGATCATGCGATGATATTGAATTTAACATTGCCAATCTTAACGAAAATATTAAACAGGCTGCTGAACACGCCACTACCTCCTATCCGCAGACCGGCTTTAACAGAATTTATTCTACGGAAATTGAACGTCTTGTATGTGAAAAAAGGAGAGCTAGAAGAGAATGGCAACAACACAGATCACCCCTAAATAAAATCAGACTTAAAGAATGTACTAAACGACTCAAAGAGCTGCTATCATCGGAAAAAACTGCACTACTGGAAAAGTATTTAGAAGGTCTTGATGTAACGTCCGCATCTAATTACTCTTTATGGCGCGCTACTAGAAATCTTAAACGACCCGTTGATCTTAAATCACCATTGCGTACTGCGACCGGAGGCTGGGCAAGAAGTGATAGTGAGAAAGGTAACTTATTTTCTGAGCATTTAAAATCTGTATTCACTCCCAATTCATGTACGGGTGCTGCTGATTTACCGAGTGTAGTTTCTCTACCCCCTCGTCCCTTAAGGTTTAAGATGCGTGAAGTACAAAAAGTAATTGCTGAACTCAACCCGAAGAAAGCTCCAGGTATTGATGGCAGTAGTAACAAAATGCTCATAAACTTGCCTCATATTGCAATAAGAATCCTGCTATTTACTTTTAATGCTATTTTAAGAATGCAGTATTTTCCACATAACTGGAAACTGGCCAAGATCAAAATGATTCCAAAGGCGGGCAAAGATCTTACCAAGACTGAGTCATATAGGCCTATAAGCTTACTATCTACAATCTCAAAGCTTTTCGAAAAGCTGCTCATGACTAAATTGTCCAAAATTTTAACTGATAATGGGTGCATCCCGGACCATCAATTTGGCTTTAGAAGTCAGCACAGCACGATTGAACAAACGCATAGACTGGTCCAAGTTGTAAGAAGAACATTTGAAGAAAAGAAGTATTGTTCTGCTCTCTTTATTGATGTTTCTCAGGCATTTGATAAAGTATGGCACGAAGGCCTAGTTTTAAAATTGAAGACATATCTGCCAATAAACATTCAAAAGCTTTTGGAAAGTTATATTATTGATAGGAAGTTCACTGTTGTGGAAGGAGAGTTCACGAGTGTGCCCGAAACTATATCTTCTGGTGTGCCCCAGGGTAGTATTCTGGGTCCTGTCTTGTATTTAATATATACTTGTGATATGCCTGTGAGCAATAATATCCATATTTCTACTTTTGCCGATGATACAGCCTGTATGAGTGTGCACGAAAACCCTTATGAGGCATCCCGCAATCTCCAGGAACATATCACTCAGCTGGAAATATGGTTGAACTTATGGAGAATTAAAGTCAATGAACAAAAGTGTGTCCATATAACGTTCACCCTAAGAAGAGATACTTGCTCCCCCATTCGAATCAACAATCAAAATATTCCTCAACATTCCCAAGTGAAATACCTTGGTATACACCTTGATCGAAGACTTACATGGAAACATCATATTGACTCTAAGTTAACTCAGATGAAACTTAAGTTAACTCAAATATATTGGTTGATTGGCAGAAACTCAACACTCAGCCTAGACTGCAAACTTTTATTATACAAGTCGCTTTTGAAGCCAATATGGCGCTACGGAATTCAGTTATGGGGCACTGCTTCAGCTTCCAATGTCGAGAGAATCCAACGAAGGCAAAACAAAATTTTACGGTTAATAACATCGGCTCCATGGTACATCCAAAATTCTATTATACATCGTGATTTAAATATGCCACTAGTGACTGAAGAAATTGCAAAATACGCAGGCAAATATTTAACAAAACTCGAATCACATCCTAATCCGCTTGCTCGTAATATTTTGAACTTTACTGGACACATCCGCTTAAAAAAGAGGGACACACGGGCTCTTATACCTAACACTCCAGATGGGACTACTTGAAATTACTTCCCCCCCCCCCCTTTTTTTGATTATCACTACTAATGTATTATTTATAACTACCACTAAGTTTATGTCCTACACTGGTCGGGCCTAATAATTTTTTTTTATAGATTTAAGATTTGAATACTTATTGTTAGTTCACATATGAAGATACAATAAATAAATACATGCATTAAAAAAAAAAAAAAAAACGTCTCTTCACTATGAAGGTTCAACGAGAACTGATTATAATGAGAACTGTTACAATTAAAAATCTTTACTATTAGAATTTACCAGTTCGCTCTTTTGAATTTCTACAAAGTAGATACATATGTACATATGTATTTCATTGACCACAAAACCATAAAATTTCTTTGCTTACAAAATTGTATGACGTGAGGATTTTTTTTTTGAAATTATGCATGCTTCGGCATGCTTTAATTTTTTTCTCTAAATTTATTTAATACTCATACAGATACAGATCCCTTAAGCTATATTATTAATTTGTTCTTTAGTTTGTCGATTTCAGTTTCCATCGTTCTCTGAGGGAGAACGATGATGATTCATACAATACATTAGTAGTAATTAAAATCTTTTTATAGATTTGGAGTTCAAATTTATCATAATTTTTTGGTATTTCATCAAACATTAGAGAAAATAGTCCTAGTGTTGGAGCCCATATTTGACCACCAACTTGTATTTTATCTTCATTCAGTTTGAGGTTACTATCACCATTAGTTTGTATCTAATTCATCTATCCCTTCCAATACTGATAAGTCTTCGGAATTGGAAGTCTGTGAGTACAAATCATCGTCATCATCGTCATCATCATTCTCAGTATTAGCATAAGTAAATAAGATGTTATTATCAAATATTGTTCCTTCTGCTAGTTCTTTGGTGTACTTGTCTCTATCTTGACTGCTGGTTTCTCAGGCTTTAAACTTGTATATTTTCAACTTCTGTCTTGATTTTACTTTTTTCTTTCATAAGAATTCTTTTAATATTTTTAGAACTATTTATCAATTCTTCTGTTATAGGTTTAAATGCATCTCTTAGTTGTTCACGTGTATCTATTTTACCAGTTTTTATACTACGAAGCTTTTTCTTCATCACATTTCCTGTCAACACCAACTGTTTTAAAATTTTCTCATCCATGTTTGCTAAGAGCAATTTCAGGTATCGGCTACTACATCAGCTTATCAGGAGCTGGTCTGGTTTTCAGATTAGCTTATCAGGACCTGGTCTGGTTTTCAGATCAGCTTATCAGGAGCTGCTCTGGTTCTTAGATCAGCTTATCAGGAGCTGGTCTGGTTTTCAGATCAGCTTATCAGGACCTGATCTGATTTTCAGATCAGCTTATCAGTATCTGGTCTGGTTTTTAGATCAGCTTATGAGGAGCTGATCTGATTATCAGATAACTCCTGATAGCCTGATCTGTTACCTGATAAGCTAATCTGATAATCAGATCAGCTCCTCATAAGCTGATCTAAAAACCAGACTAGGTACTGATAAGCTGATCTAAAAATCAGATCAGGTCCTGAAAACCAGACCAGCTCCTGATAAGCTGATCTGAAAACCAGACCAGCTCCTGATAAGCTGATCTGAAAACCAGACCACGTCCTAATAAGCTGATCTGAAAACCAGACCAAGTCCTGATAAGCTGATCTGAAAACCAGACCAGCTCCTGATAAGCTGATCTGAAAACTAGAATCATGCTGAAGCATGCATAAATTTTAAAATTGAATGTAAACAGATATTACTTTATATCTGTATCTGTATGAGTATTAGTAGGGTATTGAAGAGAGTTCTGGAAATAGGAGCAGGGAGCAAAAATAGTGTGGTACTTATATACGTGGAAGTTTTTGAAATTGTGTGTGAGTAATGAGATTCGCACAGGGCTGGCACGACTTGGATTGGCTTGGGTGAGTTTGGTCGGGGTTTGGTTGGGGTTTGGTCGGGGTTTGGGTGGGGTTTGGGTGGGGTTGGTTAGGATTTGTATACTAATTTTGTATGAGAAAACTAACAACGATGATTTAAGTGCCACCCTATTGTATTGTTGTTCTGTTGTCAAAAGTTCTGTTGTGGTTTTTTCTTTTTCGTTGACATGTATGAATGTGTTTGGTATGTACCTACAAGTTTTTAAAATTGTGTGTAATCAGATTCGGTTTCTGTTGTGGTTTTTTCATTGATATCTATGAATGTGTTTGAAACAGTTGATTTAATTAAATTTTTTGAATACAAAAGCTTGACCCTAACCATACACAACAAAGTTGATTAGAAATAAAAATCAAAACAATACTATTTATGTACATATATATATTTTATTTATTAATTTGTTTGAAAATTTTATAATATATTAAAAAAATAGTAAAAAAATAAATCTCATATTGAAGTATATATATATATAATATTATTGAAGTTCATCTTTATTGATCCAAGAATTATGTTGATTGGAAAATCCCAACCATTTTACGTACGCCTGGTGTCCCTTAGTTTTAATAACATTTTCAATCAAGTATGTATTTGGAAAATGTGTCTTTAATAGTTCATGTTCATAGAATCCACCAACAATCGGGTTCCTTTGATATTCTTCCAATAAATAAGTAATGGGGTTTGTGTTCTGTAAGGTACGAATTTTAAAAATTTCAGTTGTCCAGTTTGGAGTATATCCTTTTGAAAAAATATGTTTATATTTGCTAATTCGAACGTGATCTCCAACTTTTAGTTTACCAAATTTATATATTTTGGGATGATTATAGACTTGTTTTAGTATAGAACTTTCATTTTCTGTGTTAACAGACTTTGGCGTCATTCCAATTGTTCTATGCTTTTTATTATGATATTGATTAATTAAATCCTTGCATATATGTATCCATTGATAATTTCCTTGCAGACTAAAATTTTTCCACATCATTCCTTTTAGTGTTCTATTAAATCGTTCTACAATAGACGCTTTGATGATACTATATGTAGAATAGTGGTTGATATTATGTTTTATCATCAAGTTTTGAAATATTTTATTATAGAACTCTTTACCATTATCTGTTTGCAAGTTTTTTGGAATTCTCTTTAGCGAAAAAATAGATTGCATAGCATTGGTTATATCTTCACTACTTTTAGATTTTACGGGTACAGCCCAAGCAAACTTTGAAAATGTATCTATAACTGTCAGAATAAATCTATAGCCTTTGTTATATTTTGAGTAAACACCCATTTCAACAAGATCTGCTTGCCAAAGATCATCAATTCCCTTGATCACCACTCGACGCCGAATGAAATTCCTACGTGCTTGCTTATGAAGCTCCTGAACCACTTCTTGTCGCTCCATTTCTAACGTCTATCTTAGGTTACATCAATTTAAATGCTGCTGATATTGAATTTAAATCAAAACGATTTATATATCTATGTTTAAATGGTTTGTAATGAGCTTCGTTTTTCATTTAGACGTTCTTCAACTGAATCAATTTTGTAATTAAATAATGATCTCATTTCTTTTAGTGATTGATTGAGATTATTTGGTATTATACTTTGATCATGTATTAATTTACTTAAACGTGTTTCTACATTATCAAATTTTTCTGTAGTCAACACGTTTTGTTGATGTATTATTTCGTTAAAACGATCCTCCATTTCCTTAATTCTCTCCATATACATTGTATCCAGTTGTTTCTTTATTTCACTTAAATAACTTTTCATGTAAATTTTGTTTACAGCATCGTTTTCCAATACAGGACTAGCAATATTTTTTATTCTCCGCAAGTTAAAGTTGAAATTACGATCACTATCCAAATGAATCTTGAAATGTTGATTTTGGTATCTAACAGATTTTTCAATATAATGTCCAAACTTATCGATAGGCATTTTATGAATATGAATTGTTAAACATTTTTAAGTCTATTTATATAATAATTTTTGCTTCTCTCAATTCCTCAATAATTGATACAATTTCATTATTATGATTTGAGTGACCAGCTGTTGTTGATGAAATCAAAAGACGCAATCTATCAACCAATTCATTAGGATCATCCCAATAAACATAATTATGCTTTTTTCTATTCAATTTCATTAAACCTTTTCCCTTATGAATTTTCTGTTGTTGTTTAAACAGGTTTTTAATAATCGTTGTATATTTAATTGAACGATTTCCTTTAATTTGACCATTAATACTGTTATTTCGTTTATGGACATTAGTCATCTCCAATATTTGTTTATAATTATTTAAATCTGTTTTATTATAACTGATTGGTTTCTTATAAACTAACAATTCATATAAGCCTGATGTGAAGGGCCATTTTAAATTACCTACAGTAATATTGGTTGAATTGAAAGTGATGGGTTCATTACCCAGTCTCCATATTTGATTTTTATCCTTATGAGGACCATAGGTTTTATCATATATATTTAAGTTAACTTTTGATAAATTATATTGAATACTTTGATTGGGATGTATTGCAATGGTGTTATCATCATCATCATTGTTATCATCCTCATTATCAACATTATCATTATTATCATCATCATCATCATCATGGTCATCATGATCATTTTCATCATCAAATGATTGAAACGTGTTTGAACTTTTCTCGATTTTCTTGTTATTAAAGTTTGGAGAAAACGTGTTATAATCAAGCTTACTCTTTTTATATTGTGTACTGAAGGCAACTTTATTATTCTCAAGATCATGTTTAAAAGAGTTATCCGGATATTTTTCATGTTTTATAATGGTGTTATTATTATTATTATTAGTTGATTGAACTAATTCTTTTAATGGTTTTGATATTGGTTTCAATGTCTTTTCCAACAATTCATCATTTGCAATTTCTCCAAGCAAAATATTCTTATATTTCTTTTTTAAAATATTTCGAGTTTTAATAAGATTATTAACTAGATTTGTATTCATATTTATAGATTGAATTAGAAACAGATTCAAAACAGATCAGTTTAGCAGTTAGCGGTTTAATAGTTGAGAAGCTGTTAGTTTAATAATTAATCTTGTACTGATTTTAAAATATCTGTAATGTTTCTTTTATAGATTTATAAATATATCGAAACCTTTTCTATATCGACCATTATTCATAGGATCATCTTTGTTAATAACTAGAAAACCATATTTTTCTTTCCAACACTCGGCACATAACTTATGAAATGTTTTTAAAGTCATATCAGAACCAACATGATCATTGTAAATATGCTTAATATTCATTACATCCTGTTTAAAAATTATAATCATATTTGCATTATCGCGAATCAAGTGTTTTGGTATACGTGTATAAGTTTGACATAAATAAAAACTATCAATATCTTTATGACGACCCACACAGAAGTAAGAACGTACATGATTTTGTTTCTCACAAGCTATATCGTCGAATATAAGTACTGAATTTGGTTTAACTTCGTCTGGGGATAGAACATCATCATTATTGGAAAATGATGAAAAATTTATCTCCTTGATAGGTTTAATTAGACTTCTAAGTACTTATATTTCGGTTGTTGTGTTGACTTTGAATATAAGTAAATATTTTTAAATTTCAATCCATGAGGACTTTCAATAAGACTGATCATCACATTTGTTTTTCCACAATTTGATGGACCTACAATAAGAGCTCGAATAGAATTCGGTAGTAATGAGCTATGACGAATTTTATTTGATGAATCGAACTTTGATTCGATATTCTTTACATTAATCCTTTTATGTTGTTTAAAAAAGCGCATTCTGAAATCTAATGATAACATAATATATAAACCAGTCTCTTTTATTTGTTTTCAATCAATTTGATTTTAATCTTTAATCGACAAAGTATCAATTATAGTTATAGAAACAAATAAAACGTACATCGAAATTTAAACCTAATTTAACATAGCGTTTATCTATTAAAGATAAAGATTTATCATGGTCTCGCGGCTTTAATTCTTGCACAAGCTGGATCTTGTAAGGTCGCAAGCCAAGATCTTTGCGCAAAATCTTCCATAAAGTTGATGGACAAAGCTCCAATTGCTGTGCACGGTGGCGAATCGATTCATTCGGTCCTCTTCAACACTTTGCTATACAGCGGCAATTGTTTCTTCGGTGCGCACTGTTCGACGTCTCTGCGGATGCGTATTATCACATAGAGTAAACGTAGTGCGAAAACGATCCATGGTTCACCGAATTAATTGCTCTGATGGACGATTATGTCGACCATAAATTGTCAACCTGTTCATGATGAAATGGCAAACCAAACTAAATATTAATCACTTGACAGCTGACAAAATGGCCGCTAGTTAAAAAAGTTATGCCAACTTAAAGTTCTATACCTCAATAAAAAGCACCCTTTATAAAGATTTCACGAAAAGTTGTAAACAATATTTTCAAGGGGAAGAAAAAATCGTTAATAAAAACACCTCGAATAATACCGCCACCAAAATCTGGAGGTTTTCTTCCACTTGCCCCTATATTTGCTGCACTGGGTGCACTTGGCGGTTTAGATGGTGGTGTATCTGGTATTACAAAAGCAATCAATGCAGTTAAAAATGGAAAGGAACAATTGACTGAAGCAAAACGACACAATAATACAATGGAAGCCATTGCGATGGGAAAAGGCATGTTCTTAAAACCATATAAAAAAGGATTTGGAATATATTTAAAACCTTATCAACAAAATTTTTAATGAAGCTACCTAAAAGAGCTCTTTCTGATGTAGACTTGAGAAAATATGCAAAACATATTCCAAATTTTAGAGGTGTGTTTATGTGTAACACTCTTCCAAGCAAACCATTTAAGAAAGAATGTGGAATAATCAATCTGGATACTTCAAAGGGACCTGGCACACATTGGGTAGCATACTGGAAAAACAACAATCAAATTGAATATTTTGATAGCTTTGGCAATTTGCAGCCACCAAAACAATTAATAAAATATTTAGGAAAAAACATTAGTTATAATTATGATAGATATCAAAATTTTAATACAATAAATTGTGGTCATTTATGTTTAAAATTTTTGTTTTCGAAGCTAAACTAAAAAGAAACTATAAATGTTTTAATAAAATACATTGATTAAGAATTTGTTTTATTTATAAATAAACATATTATTTCATTTATTAAAAAAATTTCAAAATAAATATAATTAAATAATTTTTCTAATTTCGCTTGTTAGAGGTGAGTATTCGATTAAGCGATCATGAATAACTAAACAGTATGCTGATGTTTTTTCTGGAATTGGTTTGTTTGCTTCAGTATCAAATTCAATTCGTACATCAATAGGTCCAATTTTAACAGTCTCATTTTGATGCGAAACCTCAACAACAATAAGCGGTGCGTAAGACTTGTAATCATTAGCATCCAGCAATGGTTCAGGTTCTCGCATGTAAAAGCTTTGTTGAAATTTTGCATACATATTATATAGTACAGAATACTGACCATTTTCAAAACGATTATTTAAATCGTCATATGGATATGACTCTGAGTTTAGATATACTTTTAAATTAGAGATATTACAATGGTCAAATATATTTCCTTGTTCTTTACTTTTCTCTTTTTGTAAACCAATTATAAGAAATCGTGGTCTTTCGTTTTGTGGAGAAAGCTTCACATTCCATAAAACCTTTGTATTCGTTGGTAGTGCAGGATTTACATGACAATCCCAACTACGAAATGCAATTGGTATAGAATTTTTGCTGTTGATTATCTTAAACATTTCCAATTTTGCAAAGTCCGATAGTTGAATATGCGGCATTTTCCATGTTATATCCAGAATTGTTAATTTCAAATAATCAGTTGTATTTGTAGGATAATATGATCTCTCATCGGATGTAGAACGTTGAAGAATGAGCTCATGTTTCGAATTTAATAGTATTTTGTTATAATCTTCAGCAAACCCCATCAACATTTTCAGAGGTATACAACAGCTAAAATGACTTTTCTAAAACGAAAGTTTCGTTAAGACACCAACCAGCGTTTTTTAGTGTAGCACTTTCAGCCTTATTCAATGATACAAAATTTTTCATGGTGGATGAAATTCCAAGTTTGCGTGTACGATCAACTTCAAAACCATTAATTTCATAACGAATTTCATCAAACAAATATGAAACAAAGTTGTTTTTAAATTTCACATCTATAGCTGGAACCTCTTTGTTTGCTTCCGTCTTTACTATAAAACCATGAATGTAAATCATACTCTCACTTGGTAAGACAAAGAGATCCTGATTTTGAATTGGTATACGAATTTCATCATTGTTGTTGAATGATTTTAGATATGGAGAGTAAGTGATATTCTCTTTTTACAATACTCTCATCATATATAGGTTTTTGAAGGACATTTTTTTCATTCATGGTTGAAGATTAAATCCTAATGATTTTAAGTATTCTGTATTATATAATGTTAACGGTTTTTTATTTTTTATACTTTCTCGAATGTGAGTTGATGAAGGATTGAATGGAAATCCTCTTTGCATTACGTTTTTATTGTAAATGATCATTATTCTGGTTTGAAGTGGAGTCTAAGAGTGATTTTTTCTCCTCTAAAATTTATAAGTTCACCGTCTTGATTTAAGATTCTAATCGTTATGTTGTTTATTTGCTGACAGTTGACGGGTAAATAAATAACATTTCGAGGTTTTTCGCTTATTTTATATCCTGGAGGAACATCAAGGGGAAATTCATGAATAACATGATTCGAAGTATTATTAATAAATGATCCGGTTGTTAAGTTGTTTTCAATGCGTATTGTATTAACATAAGTAATATGTGTAGGTAAGTCAGATTCAAATAACCTTGTAGTATTCAATTGATTAATATCTACAATCATCACTTCCAAAGATTTATCATTTTGAAGATTTTGATCAGTGTTATAATATTCAGTTGAATTTACTTCTAATTTTCTTTTGCTAAATCCGAGCAACTTTCCTATACTGTTTGGTTGTGAAAAATCTATATCCATTGATGAGGTTATTTCAGTTTTAAGTGTGTTATTGTTAGCTTCAATTATTAGATAAATTGGTTCATCAATACCTTTTAAGCTTGAGTTTAAGAAAAAAGCAATATCCTCAAATTCATATGAACCAACCGGAATAGTAATAATATGATTTCCTATATGAAACAAATTGTTGTGAACATCTACATTGGGTATGGAATTGAATGTTACAAAATCAATAAGTCCACAAACATATTTTGTAGGGAGTTCAATTGGAGGAAAATATTCTCCAACCAGAGTTGAAGTGTTTCCGTTTAAAGATATTGTTATTGACATTTCAAGTATTCAGAATGAACTGATGTTTGATGATTATTTTACCTGATTTAAGTGTTAAATAATAAATCAAAAAAAAAAATGTCTTTTATAATTTTATGTTTTCTTTATTAATATTTGATTTAATAAACTTTCTTTAGAGTATTACATTTTTTGAACACATATACAATATTTTCTATGATAACAACAAACATTCACAGATTTATCATTTTGATATAATGTTTTTAAATTTGGGCAATTTAGATCGTCTAGGTTATAAAAATAAATTTTATCCTCAAAAATATTTTGAATCCACTTAATTTTTTCTAATCCTTTAGCATAACAAATAAAATTTTTATCTATAACATGCTCAATATAATATTCCACAATATTTGCTAAGGTTGAATCGCCATCTTTCCATTTTAATCCATGATGATGATTATAAAGCCAATTGATTGAATATTTTTCTTTTGTTGTCAACAATGAATATGGAAAAGGTGGTTTAATAATAAATGTTTGCACTTGTATATCGTTAATTGCAATACTCAGTTCTTTTCCGATGAATTTATTGTTGAGATAGAAACCTTGTACATCTACAACTAATATTCTCTCCTCAGACATTGTGCAATACTAATCAAGTACAACGTCGACGACGACTGTAAAACTGTTTTTAAATTATTATAAAAATTCATTAACAAATGTTCTTATATACTTTTTATTCTTACTAAAATACAAGTTTGATAAAAAGTTGTGGTCAAGAGTATAAAAAAATTAGTGAACAGAAGCGGAAATCAGTTGATCTGAATGATAAAGTCTATGTTTTTAAATTATTATAAAAATTCATTAACAAATGTTCTTATATACTATTTCTTCTTACTAAAATACAAGTTTGATAAAAAGTTGTGGCCAAGAGTATAAAAAAATTAGTGAACAGAAGCCGAAATTAGTTGTTCTAAATGATAAAGTCTATCCCCCTTATGCAAAAAAATATTTTACTTTAGCTTTAAAGTTCATAGTAGTTAATAAGCACTTTAAGGCTAACATAGCTTTATTAAAAAATCATATGCAAAAGACAACTTTAAATATTTTGTGATTTAATAATAAATACTGGTAACACCACCGTGTTCAACAACCACTTCACAGCTTATGATGTACAAAATTGAATACAATTTCATTCGGGTATTCAAATATTTTTTTATTTTATTAAATAAATTTTTATTATCTTGAAGTAAAGCAACCTAATTTAAAAAATATGAGCTTCTGACTTAATAGGAAAACAGATAAACACAACCATGAAGTAAAAGTAAAAAAAATGTGAAAAATTATCACAATTTTTTTTATTCGAATGAAACGAGTATTTGGATATCCAGCTTTTTTCGATTTGTTTTGATTGTATGTACATCACTAAAATATTTTTGTATAATTTCATTTATTTTAATATTTTTTTATGGATTTTGCTATGTATTTCGAAGCAGTTGGATAATTTGGTGATGCTTCCCATTACATGACAGAAATAATAAATTTAAGATAAGAGCAGCTTCATTTTCAGATGTAACATGAATCAGTATGTGCTATATTAGTAAAAATATTTGAGGTACAAAATACACATTTTGGAAATATCAACTTAAAGTAGCCTTAACAAACGTGGGTGCCTACTTTAGAATTTTGATACAATAATTTTTTTTGAATACAACTTTACTTAACATTGCTTGGCAAAGCTTTATTAAGTTTTTTTGCATAAGACCCTATGTTTTTAAATTATTATAAAAATTCATTATACATAATGCTTGTTCCCAACTTTTATCGATAAGGGAACATTTACAAGTATCAGGTCCACAAGTTGTTTCATTGTTGAACCACACACAATTGGTGTAAACTTTGATTTACTTTTCTTATAAAATGCATATTCATCGAATTGAGTTTTTAATTTCTTCAAAATAATCTCATGTTCATACCACAAAAACCTTTCTTCGTTCAAGAAGTCATGTAAAATTTTCGAATAAAACTGATTGTTCATTATTTTTCTTATTTTAATTTTTTTATTTATGTTAAATAAATGTTCTTAACACATCAGCAACAAAGTTTATATTAAGTAGTAGTAAATGTATTTCATCATATTAGTTAATTTATAATATTTCCATATCCAAATCCAAATGGGTATAATCTTGAATGTTGATTAATGTCATATCGGATCGGTATGTAGTATCATCCTCAGAAACCGTCTCAATTTCACCATTACAATAAGAAGTTATTGAAAAAACTAAACGTCTTATACTATCAATTACTGGATATAAAGAATCAGTTTGAAAGTTCGTTTTACGGTGAAAAGTTGAAAGCAAAAAAAAAAATGAGGGCAAGTTTAAGAAAATTGTTTCAAAATCCTAATATTACATACTTACCTTTAAAGGATATGGAAGAAAATACTATATATGAAATCAACAAGATAGATCGAGTAGATACAAAATATGGTGAAAGTATAAGATGTCTTCTAAATAAAGAATATTACATTTATTTACCTAAACGATTTCTGATTATTACTAAAAATCAGATGGATTATCTAAACACAACTCCACACATTTTAAAGAAAGTTAAGGAAGTGAAGGGATTATATACTCTAATCATTAAAAAGAAGAAGCAATATGTATTCTACAACAACAACTTGTATGACAGTACTGATGATGATGATGATGATGATGATCATGATGATGAAATAAAAAACATATTTTAAATAAACCTCGAAACAGAAACTTTTTTAAAATTATGAAAACATATGTAACAATAAAAGCCTCCAAAATCTAAAATTTCTCACGTATTTAATAAATTAGGAACTTTATAAAAATGAAAAACCGCAACGGAAGCTTTTAAAAATTAAAACCTGCAACATTAAAATTTCTACCACATTTTTCATGTTTAGAAATAAACCACGAAACAGAAACTCTCGCGTATTTAATAAATTAAGAACTTTATCAAAATGAAAAACCACAACATTAAAATTTCTAGCACATTTTTCATGTTTAGTAACAAAATTACATTTCTAAATTTTGTATAAAAACCGCCTCTAGTTTTACTTTAAGTATTATTCAAGTTAAGTAAACCGCTAAAGATGGAAGCACATTTAAAAACCATATTTAAAAAATCCCAAAATAAAACCATTCTCCCTATAAAGGAGATGGTTTTTAACCACAATTATGAAATTACAAAGATGGAGCGTGTACAGACATGCTATGGGATGAAAATTCGTTGCTTGGTGGAGAGAAATAAATATATATACCTGCCCAGTATATTCAACGATACCATCGATGATGATACTATTGCGGAATTTGACCGCAATACCTACTACCTTTCCAAAGATAGGAAAGGAAGCAGTAAGGTTAATTATGAATTAACTATTAATGCAAAAACAACAGGTAATTTCTGGTAAAAAAAGTTTTTATTTATTTATTTATTATTAAATCTAATAATTAATTATTATCGTTTTAGTTCGAGATACACCAAAGAAGTAAACTGAATGTTATTGAAGTCAACCACAAACAGAAGCCGAAATTATTTGTCCTGAATTATTATGTTAATAATAAATGTGCTGTTATTATGTTAATAATAAATGTGGTTAATTTAAGTATTTGTTTGCTCATTTTTTTTAATTTTGTTTGTTTTTATACTCTTGACCACAACTTTTTATCAAACTTGAATTTTAGTAAGAATAAAAAGTATATAAGAACATTTGTTAATGAGTTTTAATTAAACAATTGATTTTCATTATTCTAAGAAAACGTGTTACACGCAAAAAAAGAAAAAAATAATCAAAAACCGTCATCAGTGATTGAAAACTATATTAAACAAGCATTCTTAAAACAGAAAATTATAATTTATATATATAATTTAAAAACTGTTTAAAATCATATTTATATAAAAAAGTTAAAAAACTACGTAAAAGTAATCCTTTAAAGCGAAATTGTGAAATATTTAAATATTTATATAAACATCTTCACTAAGTCCAGGTGTGTGTTGTAGATATTAAGAGCAAATCTATAATTTGTGTTTATTTTAATTTCAAATACTTTCAGTACAGTACTTCCATTTCTGGTGTTATATCATGTACATCTGTGAAGTATGTGGAATGTCTTTCGCATCCAAATTTAATTTTAAGAGACATTTTAATAATAAACATATTGTGTCAAAATCAAACAAAACAAAACTAAATTTAAAAAATGAAAATATTGAAGAAACTCCATCATGTAGCTATATACGATGTGAAACTTGTAAATTAAATATAAGAAAAGGTTCTTGGTCTCATCATTTGCGAACTAATGATCATAAAAAAAATAATAATCGTTTGTTTATAAACAACGATATATATATAAGTAAAAATTTATTTACTAAGCGTATTCAAACTTTTGTATATGAAAATAAAAAGGTAGATGAGCTTTCAATAAACATTTTATTTTCGAATGCAAAAGAAAGTATTATAAATATTTTAAAAAATATGTTATTAGAACATCAAAATATAATATTTAATATAGAACTTTTTGCAGAATATATAAAATTCTCAAAAACTAATGAAATTGAAATTGATGATAGCGCACTAATTAGTATGAAATCTTTTCAAACGAAAATGGTAATAGTACAATTAGAACAAGATCTATCAAACATGTACGATAATCATAGTATAGAAATAGCAACCAAAATGGATGAATTTCAAGAGAGAGACAGTGGTTGGTCTCTAGTTTGTATCAATAAAATTGAAATAAACGTTAACAAGTATTGTCCTATAAAAGGATCTAAATATTTAGAACTACCAATATTTATCAGAAATAAAAAAGCGTGCATCAACATTAAAAATAATGATAATTATTGTTTCAAATGGGCTCTAATAGCTGCATTAGAAAACAATCATTTAAATCCAAAATATTCACATTATAGTAATGTTATCACACAAAGCTTAATAACACTAACAAATGGAACAACAATTGATTTCACCAACTTAACCTTTCCTCTATCTATTGCTGATATTAAGATATTTGAGAAATACAATTTAAATATAAGCGTGAATGTTTTTGGATGTGATGTGATAAAAAAAGAAATCGTTGGACCATATTATAAAACAGCTGATGAAAAAATTAATCATATCAATTTACTATACATTCAAGATGATGAAAACGATGAATCACATTATGTTTGGATAAGAAACATAAGTCGTTTATTGAGTACACAAGTTTCAAAACATCTAGGTGCTAAATATTTTTGTAATTTTTGCTTACACTATTCAAGCAGTGAACTCTTGTTATTAAAACATAAACAAGAATGCAATAAAATTGTCACCAAAATGCCTTCGGGTCGTAAGGATGATAATATATTGCAGTTCAAAAATTTTAAAAATCAATTAGATGTACCATTTGTTATCTATGCGGATTTTGAATGTATAGGGTGTTTTTTAAGAGGTATAGAACTTTGAATTGAAATAAAACACAAGAAAATCATTTTAATGTCCATCAATTTGGCTTTATTGGAAGGATAATTTTATGCCATTAATGCTTTAATATGATTTTGGGCATGTGGCCGCCGCGGCTGGCTCGAATAAAGCCAATTCTACAGGTCCAATTTTCAACCACTTTTTCGAGCATATGGGGCCGTATGTTGGCAATAACGCCACGAATGTTGGCTTCCAAGTCCCCTTACGTTTCTGGTTTGTTGGCGTAGACGAGCGACTTCACATATCCCCAAAGAAAATAATCCAATGGTGTCAAATCACACGATCTTGGTGGCCAATTGACAGGTCCCCATTCCGCGAAATTGTGCGCTCATCGAATGTTTCCTTCAATAAATCGATTGTGACGTGCGCTGTGTGGCATGTAGCGCCGTGTTGTTGGAACCACAACTCATCCACATTCATGCCATCCAATTCAGGAACAAAATAGTCGGTTAGTCGGCTCCAATTGCTGTGCACGGTGGCGAATCGATTCATTCGGGTCCTCTTCAACACTTTACTCTACAGCGGCAATTGTTTCTTCGGTGCGCACTGTTCGACGTCTCTGCGGATGCGTATCATCACATAGAGTAAACGTAGTGCGAAAACGATCCATGGTTAACCGAATTAATTGCTCTGATGGACGATTATGTCGACCATAAAATGGACGGAGCTTGCGGTAAACTTCGCGAACTGAACCATTATTTTCGAAATAAATTTGCACGATTTGCAAGCGTTGTTCTTTTGTCAACCTGTTCATGATGAAATGGCAAACCAAACTAAATATTAATCACTTGACAGCTGACAAAATGGCCGCCAGTTAAAAAAGTGATCCCAACTTAAAGTTCTATACCTCAATAAAAAACAACCTTTATATTAAGTAAAATGAACAACAAAAATTCTAATAATATCACAAGCATTCAAAAACATATACCTATAGCTTACAGCTACTACATAAAATCATCTTTTGATTCTAAACTGAATAAGCTTAGAACGTATACGGGTGACGATGTTGTTAAAGATTTTGTTCAAAATTTGATTGAGGATGCACGTTTTTTGTGTACAAACTTTCTAATGAAAGTAGTGCCAATGAATTCTCTATTACCCCATGAAGTTGAAAAACATTATAATACAAATGAGTGTCATATATGTAAACAAATTCTAGATGATGATGATAGATGTGCTGATCATTGTCATTTAACTGGTCAATATCGCGGTCCAGCTCATTGGAAATGTAATATTAATTATCAATTACCTAACTTTATTCCAATAATTTTTCATAACTTTTCAGGCTATGATTGTCATTTGTTTATAAAGGCTCTAGCAGATTATCCGGGCGATATAGATGTTATACCACTTAATAAAGAATTGTATATATCTGTTAGAAAAAGAATTCAAATAACTGACAAATATAATTTAGAAATACGTTTTCTCGATTCTTTTAAATTTATGTCGTCTAGTTTAGATAAATTATCTAATTATTTGCATGACGATAACTTTAAAACACTGCAATCAATATATCCAAATCATTTAGAGTTTAATCTTTTGAAAAGAAAAGGTATATTTCCTTATGATTATATCGATTCAGTTGAAAAATTAAATGAAAATGTCTTACCTTCTCGTGAACAGTTTTTCTCTACATTAAATAATAAAGAATGTACTATTGTTGATTATGAGCACGCGTTAAGTGTTTGGTCTACATTTAAATGTCAATCTCTAAATGAGTATATGCTTTTATATCTAAAAACTGATGTACTTCTTTTAACTGATGTATTTGAAAATTTTCGTTCTGTTTGTAAATCAATATATCATCTTGATCCATGTCATTACTATACAACACCTGGTTTATCGTCGGATGCCATGTTAAAAATAACTAAAATTAAATTGGAATTATTCACTGAAATAAATATGTATAATTTCATTAAAAAAGGAATAAGAGGTGGTATTGTTCAATGCACAACACGTCGAACAGTTGCAAATCATAAATATATCAAAACATATGATTGCTCTAAACCCTCACGATATCTTATGTAATTAGATGCGAACAACTTGTATGGTTGGGCAATGTCTGAATCTTTACCAGAAGGTAAATTTGAATGGATTGAAGATATAGATAGCTTTGATATTTCGAAAGTATCTGAAAACTTTGATTTTGGTTACATTTTAGAAGTTGATTTAGACTATCCTGAAGAACTACATGATAGTCATAATGATTTACCGTTTTGTGCTGAACTTAAAAGTCCACCAATACAACATCATAATATAAAGAAACTAATTCCCGATTTAACTAACAAAAAATCATATATAATTTACTATCGAAATCTTCAACAGTGTATTAGAAATGGTTTAAAATTAGTTAAAATTCATAGAATATTAAGATTTAAACAATCAACTTGGTTGAAACAGTATATCGATTTAAGTACCTTTCATCGAACCAATGCCAAAAATGAGTTTGAAAAAAATTTTTTTAAACTTTTAAATAATGCGGTATATGGTAAAACTATGGAAAATGTTGAAAAACGTAAAAATGTAAAAATCGTTAATGCTTGGGAGAGTGAACACAACCGTTTGGGCGCACGAGCTCTTATAGCAAAACCTAATTTTCATAGTTCAACACATTTTACCGATAATATGATTGCAATTCAAATGAGTATGGATAGCGTAACATTTAATAAACCTATATATTTAGGGTTTTCAGTTCTAGAACTATCTAAATATAAAATGTACGACTTTCACTATCAGTATATGCAGACAAAGTTTAATGAAAATTTAAAATTAAATTATATGGATACTGATTCTTTAATTTACACAATAAGAACAAACGATTTTTATAAAGATATTTACAATGATCTTCATCTAAACTTTGATACATCAGACTATTCAATTAATAATGTTTTCAATTTCCCCTTGCAAAACAAAAAAGTCTTGGGAATGATGAAAGATGAGAATAATGGACATGTAATGTTAGAATTTATTGGGCTTCGATCAAAAGTATATTCAATAGCTGTTGACGATAAAGAAGAAATCAAAAAAGCTAAAGGTGTAAAAAACTCTGCTTTAAAAAAACTAACTATAAATGATTAACGTAAGTGTTTGATAGATAAAACCATATATCACGATAAAATGTATATATTTAAATCTATCCTACATGAAATTTATACAAAACAAATATCAAAAGTTGTATTAAGTTATGATGATAATAAACGTTATATAAGAGAAGATGGTATTAATACCTATGCTTGGGGACATTTCAAAATAAACAAAAATTGAAATTTTAATAAAGTCTAAATCATAAAAAAAGGTTTTTTCTTTTAAAAATACAATACTTATTTATACATATTTATATTATTACATATATATATATATATATATATATAGATACACACACACATACATACTTCAATATGAGATTTATTTTTTACTATTGTTTATTATATTATAAAAATTTCAAGCACATTAATAAATAAAATATATAAATACATAAATAGTATATTTATTTTTGGGTTTTTATTTCTTATCAACTTTGTTGTGTATGGTTAGGATCAAGCTTTTGTATTCAAACAACTTAATTAAATCAACTGTTTCAAACACACATTCATACATATCAACGAAAAAGAAAAAACCACAACAGAACTTTTGACAACAGAACAACAATACAATAGGGTGGCACTTATATCATCGTTGTTAGTTTTCTCATACAAAATTAGTATACAAATCCTAACCAACCCCACCCAAACCCCACCCAAACCCCGACCAAACTCACCCAAGCCAACCCAAGTAGTGCCAGCCCTGTGCGAATCTCATTACTCACACACAATTTCAAAAACTTCCACGTATATAAGTACCACACTATTTTTGCTCCCTGTTCCTATTTCCAGAACTCTCTTCAATACCCTACTAGTATTAAATAAATTTACAGAAAAAAATGAAAGCATGCATAATTTCAAAAAAAAAAAAAAAATCCTCACGTCATACAATTTTGTAAGCAAAGAAATTTTATGGTTTTGTGGTCAATGAAATACATATGTACATATGTATCTACTTTGTAAAAATTTAAAAGAGCGAACTGGTAAATTAGTAAAACATTTTTAATTGTAACGCTACTACATCTTGGACTCTTACGTCACTGTCGATAGAAGCATGCTAAGGCATGCATGCTAGCAAAATATATAAAGCTGTAGAAGGTGATGAGACAGCAATTGCATCTGGAACCACCCAACTCATGAATGTATTGTATACGGGAATGATTGATGGTGATGATGACCTTTTTTAAGTGAATAATCATTACATATGAATGCGGTAGGGGTCAACCAGCAAACCTCATGTAGAAATTCTTGAGGGGAAAAATTCTCCCAAACATAGATATTTCATTGTTTCTAAAACTTTATGAAAACACCAACGGTAAATTGCTGGTACAGGTAACTGAGTTATTTAAGATCGATTTGTTTTAGTTGTGGAAGTTAGATGTGTCCTGTAAAGTTCAAAATATTACGAGCAAGCGGATTAGGATGTGACTCGATTTTTGTTAGGTATTTGCCTGCGTATTTTGCAATTTCTTCAGTCACTAGTGGCATATTCAAATCGCGATGTATTTTTGAATTTTTGATGTACCATGGAGCCGATGTTATCATGCGTAAAATTTTATTTTGCCTTCGTTGAATTTTCTCTACATTTGAAGCTGAAGCAGTGCCCCATAGTTGAATTCCGTAACACCATATTGGCTTTAAAAGCGACTTGTATATTAAAAGTTTGCAGTCTAGGCTAAGTGTTGAATTTCTACCAATCAGCCAATGTACCTGAGTTAATTTAAGTTTCATTTGAGTTAACTTAGAGTCAATGTGGTGTTTCCATGTAAGTCGTCGATCAAGGTGTATGCCAAGATATTTCACATGTGAATGTTGAGGAACAACTTGATTGTTAATCCGAATGGGGGAGTAAGTATCTCTTCTTAGGGTGAACGTTATATGGACACACTTTTGTTCATTGACTTTAATTCTCCATAAGTTTAACCAAAGCTCCATCTGGCTAATGTGTTCCTGGAGTTTGCGGGATGCCTCATCAGGGTTTTCGTGCATACTAAGGCAGGCTGTATCGTCGGCAAATGTGGAAGATACTACTGCTCACAGGCATATCACAAGTATAAATCAAATATAAAACTGGTCCCAGTATGCTCCCCTGTGGCACACCGGATGAAATAGTTTCAGGCCTACTCGTAAAGTCTCCTTCCACAACAGTGAACTTACGGGAAATAATGTAACTTTCCAAAAGATTTAAAATGTTTATTGGTAAGTAAGTCTTCAATTTTAAAATTAGGCCTTCATGCCACACTTTATCAAATGCCTGGGAAACGTCAATAAAGAGCGCAGAGCAATACTTTTTTTCCTCAAAAGTTCTTCTTATAAATTGAACCAGTCTGTGAGTTTGTTCAATGGTGCTATGCTGACTTCTAAAACCAAATTGATGGTCTGGTATGCACCCACTACTAATTAGAATTTGGGACAATTTTGTTTTGAGCAGTTTTTCGAAAAGCTTTGACATAGTTGATAGTAGACTTATTGGCCTATATGACTCAGCCTTGGTTAGATGTTTGCCCGGCTTTGGAATCATTTTAACCTTGGCAAGCTTCCAGCTGTGTGGATAATACTCCAGTCGTAAAATGGCATTAAATATGAATAATAGGATTCTCATTGCAATACGAGGCAAGTTCATAAGCATCTGGTTACTAATTCCATCAATACCCGGAGCTTTCTTCGGGTTGAGTTCGGCAATTAATTTTTGTAAATCACGCGTCTTAAACTTTATGTGTTGAGGGGGTAGAGCGACTACATTCGGCAAATCAGCAACACCAGTACATATGTTTGGCGTAAAAACGGATTTTAAGTGCTCAGCAAATATTTTACCTTTTTCAGTATCGCTTCTTGCCCAACTTCCGGTAGATGTGCGTAGAGGTGGCTTATACTCAACGGGTGTTTTAAGCTTTCTAGCAGCGCGACACAAAGAGTAATTAGACGCTGGTGTGACATCAAGACCTTCCAGATAATTTTTAAGAGATGCAGTTTTTTCAGATGCAAGCAACTCTTGGAGTCGTTTAGTGCACTCTTTAAATCTGATTTTATTTTGTGGTGATCTGTGCTGTTGCCATTCCCTTCTAGCTCTTCTTTTTTCACGTACGAGACGTTCAATGTCTGTAGAATAAATTTTATTAAACCCAGTCTGCGGATGGGAGTTAGTGGCATGTTCAGCAGCCTGTTTAATATTCTCGCTGAGATTCAATATCATCGGATGTTCTAAGCGTAATGTTTTCCGTACAATGACTACTGAGATATTTTTTGAACCCCAGCCAATTAACACGATTGATCATCTTCACATATGGGTCAGGTAAGTTACTTCTTAATGGATTACAAATTGTAATGATCGTCGGAGAGTGATCGGACGAAAGATCAATAGAAGCTTGAACTTGAATTAAATCCCTAGAGATATTTTTTATGACGCCAAAATCTATAACATCCGGAATTTTTTGTATGTCAGTAGGCCAATAAGTGGGCTCCCCACTCGAAATGACATCCAAGCCCATTTTTGAAATAGTGTTGAACAATGCTCGAAGACGCGAACCCCAGAACGTATGCTTAGCATTGTAGTCGCCAGCTGCTACAAAACAAGGTCCAAGAGATTTGTAGAAATCCTCATATTGATTCTCAGTGATTGAAAATCTGGGAGGGGAGTAAATTGATGATATAACAAAATTTGTACAAAAACTTTCAATGCCAATATTTGTTGCTTGTAGGTGTTCTTCACAAATGTTATCAAGAACATAGTGCTTGAGTCTTGACTTTATTAGAATTGCTGATCCACCGCAAGCCCTTCCTCTAGGGTCCTTTGTATCATATATAGTGTAGCCATAAATTTTAAAAAGACTTCTCGAAGTCAAATGAGTCTCAGATACTAACATTACATCAATATTTTTTTCCATGAGGAAGTGCTCAAGTTCATTTTTATGTTGGCGAATGCCGTTTGCGTTCCAGAAACATATTGTTAACGTGTTCATGGCTTATTAATTAATGCTTGAAGCAGAGTATTCTGCATTCGCAGCATTTCTTGCATCATGCTAGTCATATTTGTTGTAAAATTGTATATAGTTTGCACCAGATTTTCAATAGTAGCTTCAAGGCGATTAAAATTAAAGCTTGCGTCAGTATTTTTTTATTTATTTGGCGAGGAAACATTTTGTGTGGGAATTGAATTTGTCTTAGCAGCATCTGCATACGATACACGGGAAGTAACTGGTTGGCTCATTTGCGCAAAAGTGGCAGAGTAAGCTTTTGCTGATTGAGCTGGAGTTAATTTAGGTTTTTGCACCATAGTCTTCTTTACGAAAGAGTACACTGGACAACCTCTGTAGTTAGCGGTGTGATTACCTCCACAATTACTGCATTTTTTATCACTTTGATCTTTTGGCTTATTGCAACTAGCAGTGCCGTGTAATTCGCCGCACACAACACAAACAGAGGGTAAATTGCAGTATGTTTTTGTATGGCCATATTCTTGGCAATTATGGCACTGTACAGGACCTGAACGCTTATGTGGCTCTTCAACTGTGATTTTTCGGTACAAGAGGTATTTCAAATTATAAATTGGAGGCGTTTCATTTTTTTTCAATTTTATATCATTAGGCTCAAGTTCAACACGAAATAGGGGTTGGGGAATCTTCTCTCTATTTATTATATTGGACACATTTTTTACCTTAAACCCCTGGAGGACGAGTGCATCTTTTATTTCTTCGGGAACAACTTAAGAATCTATGCCCTTCAATACGATCTGCATGCCTTTAGCGCTCTTAAGCTGGTATGTGTAGAAGCTTGTTTTATTTTTTTCAAATTCAGCAACCATTTTGCGGAAATCTTTTTCGTCATAAATTTGGACTTTAGTTTCATCGATGTTGCCACGTTTTATTGGAACAATGTGAAATTTATTCTCACCAATGACCGAAATTAATTTTTTAATAAGGGCATTTGAATTTTTTTGTCTCAAATATATTGGTGGCGGCTTGGATATTTTATTCGAGGCTACCTCGGGTTTGTCGTTGTCATCTTGCAAAATTTCGAAGCGGTTTTGGAGTTTAGTTGAGGCTGCGCTGTTATCCCTAGACATTTTTGGAGCAGATGAAATTTTTGAAGAATTCGGGCTTCGCCCACGCTTTACCACGGTTATATATCTGTCCATTTCGACTTGTACCTTGAGTTTCGAGCCGCTGTTATCTGTAGTGATAACTTTGTTAAGTGATGAACACGAGCCTGAAGGGGATGATATTACTGGCTTATATGAAGAAGTACTGGGCAACTGTAATGTTAATGCATCATTACTATTTGGCATTGGACAAAGCGAAGTTGATCGCTGACGAAAAATTGGCTTTGACGTTAAAAAAAGACTTTCATCAGATTTATTATTTATATATTTTTCATTAATAGTTTCAGAACTCACAGTAAAATAAGCATTTCTGCCGTTAGAACTCACTTCAATTTTTTTTGTACTTGAGGCACTCATACAAAGAATTCCTCAAGGGATATTTGTTTGTGTTTTTTTTATGTTTGCGGTCTGTTTTGTTTTTGTTATTTATGATTGTTTATTTGTTTAGAGGTACACATATATAGCATTCCTCAATATCACTTTGTTTAATTTTTTTTTGTTTGCGGTTTTTTTTTGTTTTTGTTATTTTTACTATGTAAAAATATTAGCAAAGCATAAAGCTTATTTATTAAAGACAGTATGTACCTATTACGAATAATATGTACTACGAATATTTTTTGTTTGTATGTACCTATTACGAATAATATGTACTACGAATATTTTTTGTTTGTTTAATTTTTTGTAAGAAAAATTCCGCTAATCGACTGTTCGCTATGAAGGTACCACGAGAACTGGTAAACGCAGATAAAAATTAAAACGTTTTTAATTTCAAATAAAAAAACGATGAATATTTCTTATATACAAACATGCGAATATTTACAACAACAACAACAACAGACATCACATGACAAAAAAATATAAAATGTATTCAAAGATTGAGTTAAACACTTATTTGTATGTACATACATTTTTTTTTTTTTTTTTTTTAATGCATGTATTTATTTATTGTATCTTCATATATGAACTAACAATAAGTATTCAAATCTTAAATCTATAAAAAAAATTATTAGGCCCGACCAGTGTCGGACATAAACTTAGTGATAATAAATAATACATTAGTAGTGATAATCAAAAAAAAAAAAAAGGGGGGGGGGGGAAAGTATTTTCAAGTAGTCCCATCTGGAGTGTTAGGTATAAGAGCCCGTGTGTCCCTCTTTTTTAAGCGGACGTGTCCAGTAAAGTTCAAAATATTACGAGCAAGCGGATTAGGATGTGATTGGAGTTTTGTTAAATATTTGCCTGCGTATTTTTCAATTTCTTCAGTCACTAGTGGCATATTTAAATCACGATGTATAATAGAATTTTGGATGTACCATGGAGCCGATGTTATTAACCGTAAAATTTTGTTTTGCCTTCGTTGGATTCTCTCGACATTGGAAGCTGAAGCAGTGCCCCATAACTGAATTCCGTAGCGCCATATTGGCTTCAAAGGCGACTTGTATAATAAAAGTTTGCAGTCTAGGCTGAGTGTTGAGTTTCTGCCAATCAACCAATATATTTGAGTTAACTTAAGTTTCATCTGAGTTAACTTAGAGTCAATATGATGTTTCCATGTAAGTCTTCGATCAAGGTGTATACCAAGGTATTTCACTTGGGAATGTTGAGGAATATTTTGATTGTTGATTCGAATGGGGGAGCAAGTATCTCTTCTTAGGGTGAACGTTATATGGACACACTTTTGTTCATTGACTTTAATTCTCCATAAGTTCAGCCATATTTCCAGCTGGGTGATATGTTCCTGGAGATTGCGGGATGCCCCATAAGGGTTTTCGTGCACACTCATACAGGCTGTATCATCGGCAAAAGTAGAAATATGGATATTATTGCTCACAGGCATATCACAAGTATATATTAAATACAAGACAGGACCCAGAATACTACCCTGGGGCACACCAGAAGATATAGATTCGGGCACACTCGTGAACTCTCCTTCCACAACAGTGAACTTCCTATCAATAATATAACTTTCCAAAAGCTTTTGAATGTTTATTGGCAGATATGTCTTCAATTTTAAAACTAGGCCTTCGTGCCATACTTTATCAAACGTCTGAGAAACATCAATAAAGAGAGCAGAACAGTACTTCTTTTCTTCAAATGTTCTTCTTAAAACTTGGACCAGTCTATGCGTTTGTTCACTCGTGCTGTGCTGACTTCTAAAGCCAAATTGATGGTCCGGGATGCACCCATTATCAGTTAAAATTTTGGACAATTTAGTCATGAGCAGCTTTTCGAAAAGCTTTCAGATTGTAGATAGTAAGCTTATAGGCCTATATGACTCAGTCTTGGTAGGATATTTGCCCGCCTTTGGAATCATTTTGATCTTGGCCAGTTTCCAGTTATGTGGAAAATACTGCATTCTTAAAATAGCATTAAAAGTAAATAGCAGGATTCTTATTGCAATATGAGGCAAGTTTATGAGCATTTTGTTACTAATGCCATCAATACCTGGAGCTTTCTTCGGGTTGAGTTCAGCAATTACTTTTTGTACTTCACGCATATTAAACCTCAAGGGACGAGGGGGTAGAGAAACTACACACGGTAAATCAGCAGCACCCGTACATGAATTGGGAGTGAATACAGATTTTAAATGCTCAGAAAATAAGTTACCTTTCTCACTATCACTTCTTGCCCAGCCTCCGGTCGCAGTACGCAATGGTGATTTAAGATCAACGGGTCGTTTAAGATTTCTAGTAGCGCGCCATAAAGAGTAATTAGATGCGGACGTTACATCAAGACCTTCTAAATACTTTTCCAGTAGTGCAGTTTTTTCCGATGATAGCAGCTCTTTGAGTCGTTTAGTACATTCTTTAAGTCTGATTTTATTTAGGGGTGATCTGTGTTGTTGCCATTCTCTTCTAGCTCTCCTTTTTTCACATACAAGACGTTCAATTTCCGTAGAATAAATTCTGTTAAAGCCGGTCTGCGGATAGGAGGTAGTGGCGTGTTCAGCAGCCTGTTTAATATTTTCGTTAAGATTGGCAATGTTAAATTCAATATCATCGCATGATCTAAGCTGAATGTTTTCTACGCAGTGACTACTAAGATATTTTTTGAATGCCAGCCAGTTGATTCCATTAATCATCTTCACATATGAGTTAGTTAAATCACTCCTTAGTGGGTTGAAAATTGTAACTATTGTTGGAGAGTGATCGGAGGACAGATCTAGAGAGGCCTCTACATGAATATTTTTCGTGACGGCAAAATCTATAACATCTGGAATTTTTCTTACGTCAGTAGGCCAGTAAGTAGGCTCCGCACTCGAAATGACATCTAAGCCCATTTTTGAAATTGTATTGAACAAGGCTCGACCTCTAGGTGTAACAAGACGCGATCCCCAGTACGTATGTTTTGCATTGTAGTCACCAGCTGCCACGAAACAAGATCCAAGCGATTTGTAGAACTTCTCATACTGATCTTCGGTAACTGAAAATCTGGGAGGTGAGTAAATTGATGATATCACGAAATTCGCACAAAAATTTTCTACGAAAATATTCGTTGCTTGCAAATATTCTTCACTAACGTTGTCAAGGACATAGTGCTTGAGTCTTGACTTAATCAGAATTGCTGATCCACCACATGCTCTCTCTCTCGGGTCCTTTGTATCATATAAAGTGTAACCATTTATTTTAAATAAGCTTCTTGAGGTCAAATGAGTCTCAGAAACCAACATTATATCAATATTTTTTTCCATGAGGAAGTGCTCAAGTTCATTTTTATGTTGGCGAATGCCGTTTGCGTTCCAGAAACATATTTTTAACGTGTTCATGGTTTATTAACTAATGCTTGAAGCAGTTTATTCTGCATTCGCAGCATTTCTTGCATCATACTTGTCATATTTGTAGTAAAGTTGTTTATAGTTAGCACCAGATTCTCAATAGTAGCTTCAAGGCGACTAAAGTTAAAGCTTGAGTTTGAATTCGTTGAATTATTTGGCGGTGGAACATTTTGCGTGGGAATTGAATTAGTCTTAGCAGCATCAGCATACGAACACGTGAAGTAACTGGTTGGTTCATTTGAGCAAAAGTGGCGGAGTTCGCGTTTACTGGTTAAACTGAAGTTAATTTGGGTTTTTGACCCATAGCCTGTTTAACGAAAGAATATACAGGGCACCCTCTATAGTTAGCTGTGTGATTACCTCCACAATTACTACATTTTTTTCTGCTTGATCTTTTGGCTTAGTGCAGCTAGCAGTACCATGGAATTCACGGCAGATAACACACACTGTAGGTAACTTGCAGTAAGTTTTCGTATGGCCATATTCTTGGCAATTATGGCACTGTACGGGAACTGAACGCTTACGTGGCTCTTCAACTGTGATTTTACGATGTAAGAGATACTTTATGCTATAAATTGGATGGGTTTCATTTTTTTTAATTGTATGTCATTCGGCTCCAGTTCAACCCGAAATAGGGGTTGTGGGACCTTTTCTCTATTAAATATGTTGGTAACATTTTTTACCTTGAATCCTTGGTCGACAAGTGCACATTTTACTTCTTCGGGTTCAACATATTTCAACATATTTATTTTTTTCGAATTGACTAACAAGTTTTCGGAAATCTTTTTCATTATATATTTGTATTTTAGTTTCATCAATATTACCTCGTTTAATTGGAATGTTGTGAAAAGTATTTTCACCAATCGTCGACAGCAGTTTTTTGATAAGCGCGTTAGAATTTTTTTCTCTCAGATAAATAGGTGGTGGCTTAAAAGACTCTTGCGATGATGTAGAAGGCTTGTCGTCGGTGTCTTGCAATAATGAAAAACGATTTTGACGATTGGTAGATGATGCGCTGTTATCCCTTGACATCTTTGGAGCAGATGAAATTTTTGAAGAATTTGGGCTTCGCCCACGCTTTACCACTGTTATATATCTGTCCATTCCCACTTGTACCTTGGGTTTTGAGCTACTGTTATCTGTAGTGATAACTTGGTTTAGTGATGAAGGCGAGCCCGATGCGGATGATATCGCAGACTTAAATGAAGAAGTACTAGGCAATGGTAATGTTAACGATTCACTAGTTGGCATTGGACAAAGCGAAGTTGATCGCTGACGAAAAATTGGCTTTGCCGTTAAAAAAAGATTTTCATCAGATTTATTATTTATATTTTTTTCATTAAGAGTTTCAGAACTCACAGTAAAATAAGCATTTCTGCTTGTATGTATTACGTATGTATTACGAATATTTTTTGTATGATTTTTGATTTTGTTGTTTTTTATATTTGTTTCGTATGTATTTATGTAAAAAAATCCGCTTTAATGTCTCTTCACTATGAAGGTTCAACGAGAACTCACATACATACATAAAATCAATTTGCAGATATGTATGTATATATATCAAATTTTTTATCAATGCTTAAGTATTTATTAGATCTACATCATGAAAATATATGAAGCGTCGTTTAGTTAAATCACAATGCAAATATAAACAATCCATACCAGCAGGGAAAATCTGCAGCTTAAAAATAAGAATGCGTCACATTAATTCAATAATTTTCAATATAATAGAAAATGTATATTGAGATATCTACAAACCAATGAGTTTAATAAATGAATACTGTAAATTAATATTTTGTCCATATTGAAATAAGAAATTTCTATATGACTAAACCTTCGTTAATGTTTCTTATTAATTCAACATGGTTTTGTTTTTGGTTGGTTAATTTTTCTCTATGTGTAGAAAACTCATTCAGTCAAAGAAGACGAATGTAGTTAAATAAACAAAATCTGTAATATAAACAAATTTCATACAGACAGACTTTAACGCGAGACAAATTTAAGCATGAGAAAATATAAAGCAATCGTAAGTATAAAAGCAAACTAGGATTAGGAAAGTACAGATATATGATAATATTTTTTAGTACCAAATGTCGATATTGAAAACAATTTATTTCTACCTACATATAAATACCAGCTCAAATACACACACATAGCAGAATTCATATAAGAAATATCCAAGAAAATTTCAACAACACCCCACCTTTCGCAATTCATGACGAGCCTTAAATTCTCCCTCAGATATACATACACAAATTTCCATGGTCATAAATACATCCATATACAATATACGAGACTAATCTCAACAACACAACACTCTCACCTACCCGAAATTACAGATAGTCTTAAAGTCCTACAGACATATATACACATAGATTTTCACGGCTACGTATTACAAGAACACCTCGCCCCTAATAAATCACAATCATCTTAAATTCTTACAGAAATACATACATACATACACATAACCAATTTACCTCAACAACATCCTCACCCACCTCAAATCAAGATCAGCCTTAAACTACTATAGATAGACACATCCACAAATTCCTATGGTTACATATTACGGCAACAACCCTGCCTCCCAAATCATGGTCAGCCTTAAACTCTTAAAGACATACAAACACACAGATTACCCCGGTTGCATATTACTAGAACACCTCACCCCTCATAAATCACAATCAGCCTTAAGCTCCTACAGAAATACATACATTGAAATTCCTACAAACATACACACACGCACACACACACACACACACACACATACACACATATATACACGCAATCGATCTACTTCAACTACACCCCGCCCCCTGCAAATCAAACCTTCACCTAAATTCTCACAGACAGACACACATCCACAAATTCCTATGATTACATATTACGCCAGCAACGCCACCCACTCAAATCACGGTCAGCCTTAAATTCCCACAGTCTAGCAACACCTACATTAGCATTAGAAAAAATAACTTTCACGTTTTCCCGTCGTCATTAGGAAATATCATTTTCCCGTCGGCATATACACACATAAAAACAGTCAAACTATGAACCGCCTTAATACATTCACACAAAATATTCCGAACACAAATTTCCATGGTCAGGCAGACAGACAGACAGACAGACACACACTTAATGTAAACAAAAACTCCTAATGTAAAGAAAAACTCCTAATGTTAACAAAAAACACAAATTTCCAAGAATTTAACAATTTTCAAATTTTAATTACCCAAATTTAACAATTTCAGCAACAATTTAACAATTTCAGCCCACAATTTAACAATTACAGCCAAAATTTAACAATTTTAATCGGCGTCCGAAGTGGGAGTTCACTACTACTGGTGTGCCACAGGTTAGTATTCTGGGTCCAGTCTTGTATTTAATACATATACTTGTGATATGCCTGTGAGCAATAATAACCATATTTCTACATTTGCCGATGATACAGCCTGTATGAGTGTGAACGAAAACCCTTATTAGGCATCCCCCAATCTGCAGGAACATATTACCCAGCTGGTTGAACGTATGGAGAATTAAAGTCAATGAACAAAAGTGTGCCCATATAACGTTCACCCTAAGAAGAGATACTTGCTCCCCCATTCGAATCAACAATCAAAATATTCCTCAACATTCCCAAGTGAAATACCTTGGTATACACCTTGATCGAAGACTTACATGGAAACATCATATTGACTCTAAGTTAACTCAGATGAAACTTAAGTTAACTCAAATCTATTGGTTGATTGGCAGAAACTCAACACTCAGCTTAGACTGCAAACTTTTACTGTACAAGTCGCTTTTGAAGCCAATATGGTGCTACGGAATTCAGTTATGGGGCACTGCTTCAGCTTCCAATGTCGAGAGAATCTAACGAAGGCAAAACAAAATTTTACGGTTAATAACATCGGCTCCATGGTACATCCAAAATTCTATTATACATCGTGATTTAAATATGCCACTAGTGACTGAATACGCAGGAAAATATTTAACAAAACTCGAATCACATCCTAATCCGCTTGCTCGTAATATTTTGAACTTTAATGGACACGTCCGCTTAAAAAAGAGGGACACACGGGCTCTTATACCTAACACTCCAGATGGGACTACTTGAAAATACTTTCCCCCCCTCCCCACCTTTTTTTTTTGATTATCACTACTAATGTATTATTTATAACTATCACTAAGTTTATGTCCGACACTGGTCGGGCCTAATAATTTTTTTTATAGATTTAAGATTTGAATACTTATTGTTAGTTCATATATGAAGATACAATAAATAAATACATTAAAAAAAATCTTCCTATATATTCCCGTAGGATATCGTCGAGCGCGCACTGGAAAATTGATGGCGCGTTTTTTAACCCGAATGGCAGCCTCGTAAATTCATATTTTCCGTTGTTGATACTAAATGCAGTTTTTTCGGTTTCAGATTTTTTTAGTGGAATCTGATGAAAACCACTTTTGAGGTCGAGGACAGAAAAAAATTTACTAGAGCCCAATTGAGATATAAATTCTGAAATCTCTGTAGTTGGATATCTGTCGGCGATTATGATTGAGTTTAATTTTCTATAATCTATCACCATTCTGTATTGTTTATTCCCAGCCGAGTCTGGTTTCTTCGGGACTATCCATACAGGGGAATTGAAAGGAGATCTAGATGGTTTTATAATTCCATCTTTTAATAGTTTTTCTACTTGACTCTCTACTTCGGTTTTTAGCGAAGCAGGGTAAGGATAAAACTTCGTATAGAGAAGCGAGTCTGTTGTGGTTCTTATTTCACCCACAACTCTTGTTGTAAGCTTTTCATCAGGTTCGGAAAAAAACTTAGTGTGATTATTTACTATTTTTTCTATTCCTTTTTTTTGTTCGATTGACAAATTTTCCTTCTAATGTTAATTGCATTCACGCTTTGCGTCGAGAGCTGCTTAAGGCTTATTTTCAGACCATTTTTTAGTACCATAGTATTTTTGTTTGTATGAATAACCGCCCCTAATTTCCTTAGGGTATCATTCCCTAAAATACCATCGAAGGTTTCCAAAGAGGGCATTAGGTAAAATTTTATCTTATCATCTAATTTGAAAAGTTTTACTAATGTGTGCTCGCTAATTTTTTTTTATCCCCCATAATTGATCTAGCAAAAAATGGATTTTTATTCAATATACGTTTTTTTGCTAATTCAGGTTTTACATAATTTTTACTTGATCCTGTGTCAACCAAAAATTTCAAAATTTTTTCTCTCTCCGTTTTCACCTCAAAATATGGTAACGAAGAGCTAATCATGCTAAAAAATGGATATTGGTAGGTTCACCGAATTGATTATCATCATCTAAACGTTGCTCGTTTCGTTGCTATTTCGGATGTGTTAATATGAAATGTTCTTTGGGTTTTCCTTTGTTGCTGATTTCCGAACTGCTCTGGCCTCTTTCCGAAATATTGGTTCGGTTGTGCCCTGTTCATGTAGTTTATTCTACGAGAATGAATGCTGGAATCCACTGGCCGTGGCTGTGGCTTAGGAGGACGAGCAGGATTCGCGTTATTTTGTTCTTGTTGATTAAAGAATGGTCGGGATGGTTACGGCATGTAGGCTAATTGTGAGTAAAACGTTTTTTGTTGTTGCCCAAAGTTTCGCTTTGAGGAAGGTTGTGGTGGCTGGCTCCATTTTGTGCTGTAAGAGTGGTTCGAACGAAAATTTTGATTCTCCAATTTGAGACAAAGGTGGAGAGCCTGCGGTAAGTCCGCTGGTTCTCTGATTCCCAGGAGGCGGGGCAAGTCTCCATCCAGACCCCTTACAAAAGTATCCAGAGCCTTGTCTCTGTAGGCCTTAGTAAGCATGCTAAGAGATTCGTTACCCATCTCAAGGCATCCTAATCTATTCAAAATTAGTGAAAGGTGCGAGTAGACCTGGTAAAATTGTATTAACCTGTACCAGAGTTGTCATTTGGTATTCCAGAGTCGAAAGGTAACGTTTGTCACCATAGTGTGTTAGTAAGCATTGCGAGATCGCATGCCAATTTAGAGGAGTGTTGTAGGACTCTAATGCTATGTCGGTGTTTCCCGTAACTTTGTTCCTAATTACACTTAGAAACACATAGTATTTAGGGGTTCTCTTTATTGGCTCATATATTGTCAGTATTCTGTCTACGCTTTTTTTCCCAAGAATTGAATTCTCCTGGTTGCCCAGAGAATTCTTTTAAGCATTTCACAACGTCTGGTATTTTGTCCATATCGTTTAAATCGTCTCTGTTTCTATCTATTGGTTGGTCACTAACATTTGCTAACGTGGCATTTGGGTAAAGAGTTTCCTGTATAACCTGCGGTCCTTGATTTCTAAAGACTTCCCCGCGATATCGAGATAAGTGCCTTTAAGTCTTCTATACTTAACTGAGCGTTCTGGGAAGTACTATGAGTAGGATTTGAAGGAAGTACATGAGGTCGTATCACATTATTTTGGTTTGCCATTTTGTTATTTTTATAAAAAAACCCTTTTCCACAATATTAATATTAGCTTAAAATTAAATTTTTGAAGATGTCACAGAACTGGAGGGTCCCGTAGGATTCGCAGCTCTTATCGCTTATTTTTTCTTAATTCACACTTTAATAAATTTACTATGCTTATTATATATGCATGTATGTATATAATTCATGTATAAAAAATTCTCAAAATCTAAATACCTCTTTTTAACCGCTGCTTATGTTGCTAGAGACTGATGACTTCTTATCCGGATGATGGTCTCCTCTTTTCCCACACTGCTACTGAATATAACTTATTTTGACAAGGCTGAGGATTTGCTGAAGACAGGCACTTGATGATTTGTGATTTTATTTTTTATTTCAGTTTTGTTCAATATGTTCTTCAAGATTACTTTTCCTTTTGCACATTTTTGGATTTTAGTCTTAGCTTCCAATTTTGCTTTTCCTTGCTAGCTTTTTTTATTACTAGGCATTATCACTGTTTTTCACTATTATCTTCTCAATGTCACAATATTTCTCTTTTGAGCACTTTTTTATCTGCGTATATTCACTTTTTACAAAATTGTTCTTATATTTTGTTATATTTTATTGATATTTATCACTTTTGTCCTTTTTTATCCTTTTCGGATTTAATAATGTTTGTCCTTTACGGATTTTTTATATTTTCAATGTTTGTCCTTCACGGATTTTTTATTTTTATCCTTTATGGATTTTTTATTAATTTTTTCCTTGTAGTACAGGCTGGCACGTTGTATACCCCCGGTTTGCTTTAGCTACTAAGGAGCCTACGTACTAACAAAAAGATTTTTATTTATTTTTATTCGGACACCAGTTTTTTCTACCGGGCCGACCGAAAACTGCTCGGGCGCCAGTTAAGAACTTGTAAAATAAAAGTTCTAAAAAAAATTTGTGTTTTGGTCAGAATGACCGCACTTTATTAAATCAAAAGAACAACTAACTTAAACTTAAGAGTACTTTATTTATATTGACTTAAATCTAAGGGTGACGTGATTATTTAGCAATAATTGCACAACTGCAATTATTGGGAAATAATTTCATTATGCTTTTTTATTAAAATACTTTACAAAATTTGCTGACTTGCTATTCAGTTTATTGGGAAACAGTTTGTTAACCTCTTTTGAATTAACTTATAAAATACGCTGACTTAATATTCAATTTAGTGTAAAATGGTTTGTTAACTTACGCAAGTTGTACAAGTGAATGTAAATGCAAATATTGGGTAAGGGTAATTGTAACGTCACGTACAGTCTCTTCTTAATTTAAACAATAAAAAAATAAAAAATAAAAGATTTATTTTTATTAGGCGAGTTTTGACTTTGTAGTTCGATAATAAACCAGTATCAATTACACTGCACAACAAAATAGCAAAATAGAGGTTTTTTATGATGTTTAAATAAAAATGACTGGTCCTTATGTATTTTTGTCTCCAAATTACGATGGCGTCATTAGTTTTTCTCTATCAGCTCTAGTTTTGAAGATATAGTGTCATTTAGGATTTGCACAATTTGTATCTCTTTTTGTATTATACCGTTAATATAATTATTACGAATGGTACTCCAAACTTAAAAATAGTTTCTGGATTAATTATCACTGATGAGTATATCAGGGTATCTGACTATTAAAAATCGTGTGTTTTTAGTTTAGTCCTTTTAAAAATTTTTGATTATAATTTTTTTGACCAAATAGTGATACTTACATATGTATTTACCAAAGGTAAATCAATAATTGTACACAACAATCATTTCTCACATTCCGTTTCATTAGAATTTTACGTTAAATAGCTGATGTTAATAACAATCTCTACCGAAGTAGATAGACTAAGGTGCTGATGAAGTGCGTTGCTTTACAGAAAAATATCGGTATTTCCCCCAGCGTAAAAGTCTAATTTAATTTTTCTTCTCTTCTTTAGAAGCTCACATTAATTAATAAAAATATTTCATTCAATAAAAGAATTGAAATTACTGAACTTAAGCCTGACTAAAAATTATTTCTGATTAAAAATTCACTGTAGTTCCATTAAAATCTAAAAATGACTCAAATAAAAAAAATTCTTGAAATTTTTCTTTTCGAAAGCCATCCAAAAAAATTGTTTTTTATATAACATTTGTCCATTTACAAGTTATTAATGCAATTATGACGCAAACAAAAATGTTGTATGTATCAGTTAAGAAAATTTGTATGCTATTTGTAGCTAATATTTTAAATTTGTCACATATTTTAAATTTCCAGCTTTTACGAAATAAATAAAAAATATATGTGTTTTGTATGTTGTTAACGGTGATGGGTAAGTAGTATCTGCATGGTAGGTGATTCCATGCACGCACAATCTCTTCATATTATACCATCCTGCTCACAACGGGAACAGAATAATCTGCGTAAATTACTACACTGTGATCTTTTGTGGCTTTTTGCTTACACTTCCAACAGACTTTAGAGACATTATATGGCGGTGAGTTGTTAGTTATACGTAGGTAGTGGCTTGGTTGTGGACGTGTCTGCCTTATTTCTTCTCGTCGAAGTAGCTCGTATTCATCGACTAGTTCCATTAATTCTTCTACAGTATTGAAGTCACTGCGTCTTACATACAACTTTTATTCATATCTGAGCTCATCGTAAATTCTTTCGATGTGATTCAGTTGTCTTAATTCAGGATGTTGCCGTATAAGAGTTTGTAAGGTCATTATAAAATCCTTAGCCTTTTCCCCAAGTGCTTGTTTTCGGTAGTAAATTTTCTCTTCCAAATGAGCTAGGTGTCGTCTCGGAAGAAAAAATTGTGTCAAATAATTTGTTTAATAAAAATTTTATATTTTCGTAAACGTTTTTATTTCAATTCAAAATAATAATTAATACCAAAATCAATCAAATCCAAAAAATTGTTCTCAAAATTCGTCGTAGAAAAAGCATACTCCTTTTTATTTTATTTATACAGTAGTAATAAGTAGAGTTAATTTTCTAAGTAATAGTTCCTTCTTGGTCTGACAGCTCGGCCAATCCTGGATCCAAGACGACCTCGGCTTCATCGTCGTCATTTATATCAATATCAGGCTCACCATTGCACCACCTTTTGATTTTATCGGAACTATATACAGAGCAAAACTTACGGCTTGTTATCTTCAGACCTGGTATGTCCTCGATTAAATATCTGTCATTACCTAGCACCTTGGTAACTGTATACGGACCACGATATTTAGGCACAAGTTTACGTGAATCACCCGATGACTGAGGCTCATTTTCAATAAGAACTAAATCACATTCATTATACACTGTAGGTCGTGTGTGTTTATTATCAAAACGCTGTTTCCAGCGTTCTCTTCCTCGTTGGATATTCTGAGCGGCTAACGCACGCTTTTCGTCGATGGTTATTTTACATTCAGACTCCACGTCGTCTTGTATAGCAGCCAACAAACGATTTCGTATTAAATCAATTGGATTATAGTTAAAAATCAGTTCATTCAGACAAAAACCACTAGTTGAATTTTTTTGTGAATTAATCGACCACTGTAGAGTATGTAATGATGTGTCCCAACCCTTCGTTTCTTGAATAGTTGTACGGAGGTAATTTAAAATACTTTGGTGGACTCCTTCAACCTGGCCATTAGCTCTGTGTGTTCAAACTGCTGTTTTTATGTGTTGAATATTATTAACTTCACAGTATTCTTCAAACATTTTTGACGTGAACGCTGTACTACGGTCAGCTACGATACGTTTCGGCAAGCCAAAATAACTAGTCAGTTCATTCCATATTGTTATTACTGGTGCTGACTTGGTATTACGAACCGCTTTTACAATAGCGAACTTTGTAAACGCGTCGGATATAGTTAAAACATGAGTGTATCCACATTTACTCTTTACGAGTAGTCCTAAGTGATCAATATGTATGAGACGGAACGGAAGGGGGTCTAGAGTACTGTAATGTAATTCACCTTCACGTTTTCCTCCTTTGACTTTGTTGTAGCAACACTCGGTGCACGCAGAAATATATTTCTGCAAATACTTTCTCATCCGCGAAAACCAAAACGATTTTCCGACTCTTTCAATGGTTTTCTCAAGGCCATAATGACCTACATTGTCATGGCAATGTTTGGCAATACGCCACCTTGTGGCTTTAGGTATTACCAGTCTAAACCCATTCTGCGTTTTACGGTAAAGTCTTTGATTTTATAAAATAAAGTCTATATATATCTGACGATACTGATCAGATTTTATATCATCACTTAGAATTTTTATTAAATTACTCAAATTTTCATCGGTTAGTTGCATAGAAAAAATCCAGTCATCACTTCCAACATTTATATTCATAATTAAACCGGCTGGTTCCGGCTCACTTGCTGGTAAATCGGGTGATCGGCTCAAAGCGTCGATATGGGCCATACGTGAGACCGCGCGGTCAACAAACTTGCAATCAAATTCTAGTAGCTTTATCAACCACCTAGCAACCCTTGGTAGTAGCTCCTTGCCAGCTTTAGTCCTGGTAATAGCTGCACAATCAGTCACCACGCGAAATGGTTTACCCAATGGTAAATTCGAAACCTCTCTAATGTTTCGACTACGGCCAATACTTCCAACTCGTAGCTATGGTATTTAGCATCGGTATAGAGCAATGTCGACTGAAGTAGAACACTGGATACCACTTACCATTTCCATTACACTGCAACAGTACACCTGCCAGTCCTAAGCTACTGGCATCGGTATGTACCTCGTGTTCTGCTGCCATATCATAAGCGTCCAGTACTGGCTCGTTACAAAGAGTCTTGATTAGTTTATTAAATGATTGTTCTTGTGGTTCAACCCAATGGAAATGTTTCTCTTCACTTTTACGCGGCAAGTTGGTGAGCGGTCTGGCTATAATTGCGTAATTTTCTACGAACTTCCTGAAGAAACCAGTTAGACCAAGAAATCGTTGAACCTCGGTGATATTTTTCGGTGTTTTATAATTACGAATGGCACTTATCTTTTCTTTTCCTGGTGTTATACCATTTATCGAAACGTTGTGGCCCAAATATGTGATGTGCTCTGCCAAGAAGTTGCACTTATCCATTCTCAAAGTAAGACCACTTTCCGCCAAAATTTTAAGAAATCTGTCTAAACGTTCAATACCTTCATCGCAAGTTCTACTAGGTATTATAACGTCGTCCAAATAAGTCAAAACTTCACCTGGCAATACGATTCATCATACCTTGAAATACAGCCGGAGCATTAACGAGTCCAAAAGGCATTCGATTATATTCGTAATGACCCTCAGATGTAACGAACACTGTGAATTTTTTTGAATCCTCCTCGATTTCAATTTGATGGTAACCCATGCGTAAATTGAGTGTCGTAAAATAACGATTTCCAGATAATCGTGCGAATTGCTCCTCTAATATCGGCATTGGATAAGGAATCTTCGTAGTAATCTTGTTAAGTTGTCGATAATCGACGTATAGTCGGTGCTCCCCATTCTTCTTCTCCACAAGTACAACACCAGAAGCATAAGGAGAATTTGATTTTCGTATAATGTTGTTATCTAAAAGTTCTTTAACGATGTTGGAGACATTAGCAAATGGAATTCTATAAGCCTTAACACAAATCGGATGAGGTGTTGTGACTTGAATCTCCATTTTCAACAAGTTGCATTTGCCTAATTCCTTGATATTTTCGGCGAAACAAGCTTTTCGGTTTATAAGTAATGATTGTAGTTATTTATCGTTATCATGCGTTGTACTCTCCAATCGTACAATCGTTTCCTTCTATTACAGTCCGTTTACCTTTTTGACAAAGTACATCGCGGGCCAAATAAACATTTTGGGATAACAACTTATCATCCACCACCAATAATTTAGTCTCGAATTGTATGTCATCTATTTGCATATTTACTATTACTTTTTCGGTACTATAAAATTCTCCTCCAGCAAAACCTCTCAAAATTTCGTTACAATTAAACCTGTTCGTGATATTATTTGTAAGTGTATTTTTAATAAGACTGTAATCACTGCCGGAGTCAATAAAGGCTTCCATTTGAACGTCATTTATTTTAACCACCTTAGTCAGTTTTTCTTCTGATTTCGAAGTGTTGACATCCGCATTTTCGTTACGAATTCGACAATCAGCCATTTTGTGCGATGTTCGATTACATTTTGTACAACGCATTTTTTTCTGTGGTTTGGGGCATTTAGCAGAATAGTGTCCATAATTTGAACAATTATAGCATTTTATCTTATTCATTATCGTACTACCATCCCTCATGCTGAATTCTGTTTTTGTAATGTTATTATTACCATTTTTCTTCACCTTATTATAGGCTGTATTTGATATTTTGACTTCATTGTAATTACAGTAGCTATTAATGTCCCGAAGAAGTTGGTCGCACGTTATATATTCGTTAGAGATCTTCTTTTTAAGGTCAGTGTCGTTGATGCCATTTACAATATGACGTATAATAGCACATTCCGTCAAACCACCCTTTTTCCCAAGGCCTAGAATTTTGTAATAATACTCCTGAGCAGTTTCATTTACGTGACGAATCGTTGTTGACATTTTTATATGCGTGTCGGCAACATTATCTGTGCATGGAAAATTCGAAAGAAATTGATTAGTAAACTGGAACCATGAAAGAAATACCTCTTGCATCGAATCAACCCAATGCTTTGCAGGACCAATCATCTTCTGCTGTACCGCTTTGATCATCCCAACAATACGCATTTTTTTAAATCTCCACACGTTTCACAAATTGTGAAGAGTTCATTGACTCATTTGACGTTAGATTGAAATCAGGTAATAGGTTTATTATTTCTCTAACATTCGCATAAGGATTACCAGAATTACCAGGATTAATTAAAACCGTTTTGGAATCCAGGTTGTATTGAAGCACCTTGTGGTATGGTGTTAGCATAATTATTATTTACAACTGGCTGCCGAACACAAGTTGACGTTAGCGTTTGTTACCCTTGTGCGTTTACTGGTATCTCCTGATTGTAATTTCTATAATAAAATGTATTTGCTTGTGTGCTCATAGGAACGTTTGTTACAGGAATATTGTTATGTGCAGAAATATTTTGAGATGATATCAGCGGCGTTGATAATGGTGATGTTGATGTAGCTGTTGTATAACCGTTGAACGAAGCGCTATTTGTGTGTGGACCAGAATAATTTTTTGGCAACGAAGAAGACGTAATGTCTGCAACAAAACTTGCTGGTTCGTTACCATTAGCGTAAGCTTACATATTCGATACAAGCTCTTCCAATTGTAAAACTCATTCAGCGAGATCAACGGCCTCAGTGTCAATACGTGCCTCAACGTTGTTTGCTTCAAGGCGTTCAATTAGTACAGCCTTTTTCCCAGAGGCTGAGAACCCCTTTTCTTTGCATCTCGATTGCAGTTGTTTGAGAGTCAAGCTGTACAAATTTTCCATTAAGCTGCTTAGGTATCTTGATCCCACTTCTGAATATTGTCAAATAATTTCTTTAATAAAAATTTTATATTTTCGTAAACGTTTTTATTTCAGTTCAAAATAATAATTAATATTTCAAAAACCAAAATCAATCACATCAAAAAAATTGTTCTCAAAATTCGTCTTAGAAAAAGCATACTCCTTTTTATTTTATTTATACAGTAGTAATAAGAAGAGTTAATTTTCTAGGTAATAGTTCCTTCTTGGTCTGACAATTGTATGGCCTTGTCTCTAAAATCTTCCCAGGAAATGATTTCGGTTCGTTTTATCCGATACCACTGGAGAGCACGACCTTTTAAAATTTCTAATAAAGAAAATAATAGACGTCGTCGAGAAAACGCATAGCTTTCTGCTAATTCTTCTAGACGCTCTATAAACTCCATTAGATTTTCATCTCCTTCGTACGTTAGGTGTGCTCTATGGGCTGGTGGAGTCATTGGTCCATACTTCTTCCGAAATAATGCTGGAGAGTCAGTTACCGTTAATGGAGACCGTTATGGAGCCATGATAACCGACTATTTTGTTCCCGAATTGGATGGCATGAATGTGGATGAGTTGTGGTTCCAACAAGACGGCGCTACATGCCACACAGCGCACGTCACAATCGATTTATTGAAGGAAACATTCGATGTGCGCATAATTTCGCGGAATGGACCTGTCAATTGGCCACCAAGATCGTGTGATTTGACACCATTGGATTATTTTCTTTGGGGATATGTGAACTCGCTCGTCTACGCCAACAAACCAGAAACGTTAGGGGACTTGGAAGCCAACATTCGTGGCGTTATTGCCAACATACGGCCCCATATGCTCGAAAAAGTGGTTGAAAATTGGACCTGTAGAATTGGCTTTATTCGAGCAAGCCGCGGCGGCCATATGCCCGAAATCATATTTAAACATGAATGGCATAAAATTATCCTTCTAATAAAGCCAAATTGATGGACATTAAAACGATTTCTTGTGTTTTATTTCAATTCGAAGTTCTCTAAAAAAACACCCGTTAGTTAAGTTGGCTTTAAGTTAACTAGAATTAAGAATTCATTAAGTCAATAAAAGCATAACAAGATGGTCGCATTAGCTGCCGTACAGACTAATAATTTATTTATTATTATTACAGAGTTAGGTCCCTGCTCGGGCGCCATTTTGTAATGCAGTTTTGTTTTCCAGCTGAGGTAAGCTCAGTCTGTCCAGGGTCGTCAAAGGTCTGCTTCCTTTGTAAATTGTCCACCACACCGTTGCCCTACTTGCGTACTTAGGTTTCTGTACCCTAAGACGTGCATGCTTTGTACCAGACGAAACGAATACGTCGCTTATTAGCCGGTTAGTTGCTATTCGTAATACGACTGTTAACGAAAGCTGAACGTGTAATACAATTTATTTGCAAAGACTTCAATAAAGTTTGTAAATTTGTTATTTTATCACATTATTATTTTTTTTAGTTCTCATTTCTTCAATTTATTCTTTATTTGTAGGAGAAAGTTATAAAATATTCATAAAAATATTATTGAACACTTTTGTTTTGATTATTGTTTTATGTTATTTATAGAAAGTACACGCACATTTTAAACAAAAAGAATGTAGTTATAAAGAAAAACAGTAATAATATGCTGTTGCTGTGCGACTATTTTGTTTTTTTTTGTTTTTTAAATGCATGTTTATTATTTATTGTATCTTCGAATATGAACTAACAATAAGTATTCAATTCTAAAATCTATAAAAAAAATTATCAGGCCCGACCAATGTCGGACATAAGCTTAGTGATAGTTATTAATAATACATAAGTAGTGATAAGCAACAAAAAGAAAAAGGTGTTTTCAAGCAGCTTCATCATCTAGAGTGTTGAATATTAGAGCCCGTGTATCTCTCTTTTTTAAGCGGATGTGTCCAGTAAAGTTCAAAATATTACGAGCAAGCGGATTAGGATGTGACTCGAGTTTTGTTAAATATTTGCCTGCGTATTTTGCAATTTCTTCAGTCACTAGTGGCATATTCAAATCGCGATGTATATTTGAATTTTTGATGTACCATGGAGCCGATGTTATCATGCGTAAAATTTTATTTTACCTTCGTTAAATTTTCTCTACATTTGAAGCTGAAGCACTGCCCCATAGTTGAATTCCGTAACACCATATTGGCTTTAAAAGCAACTTGTATATTAAAAGTTTGCAGTCTACCGATCAGCCAATCTACCTGAATTAATTTAAGTTTCATTTGAGTTAACTTAGAGTCCATGTGGTGTTTCCATGTAAGTCGTCGATCAAGGTGTATACCAAGATATTTCATGTGAATGTTGAGGAACAACTTGATTGTTAATCCGAATGGGGGAGCAAGTATCGCTTCTTAGGGTGAACGTTATACGGACACACTTTTGTTTTTTGACTTTAATTCTCCATAAGTTTAACCAATCCATCTGGCTAATGTGTTCCTGAAGTTTGCGGGATGCCTCATCAGGGTTTTCGTGCATACTAAGGCAGGCTGTATCGTCGGCAAATGTGGAAGATACTACTGCTCACAGGCATATCACAAGTATAAATCAAATATAAAACTGGTCCCAGTATGCTCCCCTGTGGCACACCGGATGAAATAGTTTCAGGCCTACTCGTAAAGTCTCCTTCCACAACAGTGAACTTACGGGAAATAATGTAACTTTCCAAAATATTTAAAATGTTTATTGGTAAGTAAGTCTTCAATTTTAAAATTAGGCCTTCATGCCACACTTTATCAAATGCCTGAGAAACGTCAATAAAGAGCGCAGAACAATACTTTTTTTCCTCAAAAGTTCTTCTTATAAATTGAACCAGTCTGTGAGTTTGTTCAATGGTGCTATGCTGACTTCTAAAACCAAATTGATGGTCTGGTATGCACCTACTACTAATTAGAATTGGGGACAATTTTGTTTTGAGCAGTTTTTCGAAAAGCTTTGACATAGTTGATAGTAGACTTATTGGCCTATATGACTCAGCCTTGGTTAGATGTTTGCCCGGCTTTGGAATCATTTTAACCTTGGCAAGCTTCCAGCTGTGTGGATAATACTCCAGTCGTAAAATGGCATTAAATATGAATAATAGGATTCTCATTGCAATACGAGGCAAGTTCATAAGCATCTGGTTACTAATTCCATCAATACCCGGAGCTTTCTTCGGGTTGAGTTCGGCAATTAATTTTTGTAAATCACGCGTCTTAAACTTTATGTGTTGAGGGGGTAGAGCGACTACATTCGGCAAATCAGCAACACCAGTACATATGATTGGCGTAAAAACGGATTTTAAGTGCTCAGCAAATATTTTACCTTTTTCAGTATCGCTTCTTGCCCAACTTCCGGTAGATGTGCGTAGAGGTGGCTTATACTCAACGGGTGTTTTAAGCTTTCTAGCAGCGCGCCACAAAGAGTAATTAGACGCTGGTGTGACATCAAGACCTTCCAGATAATTTTTAAGAGATGCAGTTTTTTCAGATGCAAGCAACTCTTGGAGTCGTTTAGTGCACTCTTTAAATCTGATTTTATTTTGTGGTGATCTGTGCTGTTGCCATTCCCTTCTAGCTCTTCTTTTTTCACGTACGAGACGTTCAATGTCTGTAGAATAAATTTTATTAAACCCAGTCTGCGGATGGGAGTTAGTGGCATGTTCAGCAGCCTGTTTAATATTCTCGCTGAGATTGGCAATGTTAGATTCAATATCATCGGATGTTCTAAGCGTAATGTTTTCCGTACAATGACTACTGAGATATTTTTTGAACCCCAGCCAATTAACACGATTGATCATCTTCATATATGGGTCAGGTAAGTTACTTGTTAAGGGACTACAAATTGTAATGATCGTCGGAGAGTGATCGGACGAAAGATCAAGACAAGCTTGAACTTGAACTAAATCCCTAGAGATATTTTTTATGACGCCAAAATCTATAACATCCGGAATTTTTTGTATGTCAGTAGGCCAATAAGTGGGCTCCCCACTCGAAATGACATCCAAGCCCATTTTTGAAATAGTGTTGAACAATGCTCGACCTCTGGGGGTAATAAGACGCGAACCCCAGAACGTATGCTTAGCATTGTAGTCGCCAGCTGCTACAAAACAAGGTCCAAGAGATTTGTAGAAATCCTCATATTGATTCTCAGTGATTGAAAATATGGGAGGGGAGTAAAGCCAATATTTGTTGATTGTAGGTGTTCTTCACAAATGTTATCAAGAACATAGAGCTTGAGTCTTGACTTTATTAGAATTGCTGATCCACCGCAAGCCCTTCCTCTAGGGTCCTTTGTATCATATATAGTGTAGCCATAAATTTTAAAAATACTTCTCGAAGTCAAATGAGTCTCAGATACTAACATTACATCAATATTTTTTTCCGTGAGGAAGTGCTCAAGTTCATTTTTATGTTGGCGAATGCCGTTTGCGTTCCAAAAACATATTGTTAACGTGTTCATGGCTTATTCTGCATTCAGAGTATTCTGCATTCGCAGCATTTCTTGCATCATGCTAGTCATATTTGTTGTAAAATTGGCGATTAAAATTAAAGCTTGCGTCAGTATTTTTTGAATTATTTGGCGGGGAAACATTTTGTGTGGGAATTGAATTTGTCTTAGCAGCATCTGCATACGATACACGGGAAGTAACTGGTTGGCTCATTTGCGCAAAAGTGGCAGAGTAAGCGTTTGCTGATTGAGCTGGAGCTAATTTAGGTTTTTGCACCATAGTCTTCTTTACGAAAGAGTACACAGGACAACCTCTGTAGTTAGCGGTGTGATTACCTCCACAATTACTGCATTTTTTATCACTTTGATCTTTTGGCTTATTGCAACTAGCAGTGCCGTGTAATTCGCCGCACACAACACAAACAGAGGGTAAATTGCAGTATGTTTTTGTATGGCCATATTCTTGGCAATTATGGCACTGTACAGGACCTGAACGCTTATGTGGCTCTTCAACTGTGATTTTTCGGTACAAGAGATATTCCAAATTATAAATTGGATGCGTTTCATTTTTTTTCAATTTTATATCATTAGGCTCAAGTTCAACACGAAATAGGGGTTGGGGAATCTTCTCTCTATTTATTATATTGGACACATTTTTTACCTTAAACCCCTGGAGGACGAGTGCATCTCTTATTTCTTCGGGAACAACATAGGAATCTGTGCCCTTCAATACGATCTGCATGCCTTTAGCGCTCTTAAGCTGGTATGTGTAGAAGCTTGTTTTATTTTTTTCAAATTCAGCAACCATTTTGCGGAAATCTTTTTCGTCATAAATTTGAACTTTAGTTTCATCGATGTTGCCACGTTTTATTGGAACAATGTGAAGTTTATTCTCACCAATGACCGAAATTAATTTTTTAATAAGAGCATTTGAATTTTTTTGTCTCAAATATATTGGTGGCGGCTTGGATATTTTATTCGAGGATACCTCGGGTTTGTCGTTGTCATCTTAAAAAATTTTAAAGCGGTTTTGGCGATTATTTGAGGCTGCGCTGTTATCCCTAGACATTTTTGGAGCAGATGAAATTTTTGAAGAATTCGGGCTTCGCCCACGCTTTACTACGGTTATATATCTGTCCATTCCGACTTGTACCTTGAGTTTCGATCCGCTGTTATCTGTAGTGATAACTTTGTTAAGTGATGAACACGAGCCTGAAGGGGATGATATTACTGGCTTATATGAAGAAGTACTGGGCAACTGTAATGTTAATGCATCATTACTATTTGGCATTGGACAAAGCGAAGTTGATCGCTGACGAAAAATTGGCTTTGACGTTAAAAAAAGACTTTCATCAGATTTATTATTTATATTTTTTTCATTAAGAGTTTCAGAACTCACAGTAAAATAAGCATTTCTGCCGTTAGAACTCACTTCAATTTTTTTTGTATTTGAGGCACTCATACAAAGAATTCCTCAAGGGATATTCGTTTGTGTTTTTTTTTTGTTTGCGGTCTTTTTTTGTTTTTGTTATTTATGATTGTTTATTTGTTTAGAGGTACACATATATATAGTATTCCTCAATATCAATTTGTTTAATTTTTTTTGTTTGCGTTTTTTTTTGTTGTTGTTATTTTTACTATGTAAAAATATTCGCAAAGCATAAAGCTTATTTATTAAAGACAGTATGTACCTATTACGAATAATATGTACTACGAATATTTTTTGTTTGTTTAATTTTTTGTAAGTAAGAAAAATTCCGCTAATCGACTGTTCGCTATGAAGGTACCACGAGAACTTGACTATTTTGTTGAATTCTTTTTGGTTGTTCGACTAACTACGGTTTTAAATATATTACGAACAATATTATAAATAATTCTTCGGATATTGTTCGGCTAATTACGAACAATACTTGATCGTCAAGACATTCCACATTGTCTTCTTCTTTTTAATACATCGTATCGGAATTAACTTTTTCAACATATCTTGCGAAGGTATAAAAGAAGTGCAACATGTGCTATTTACATTCATATAATTTATAACTTGTAATAACGCGTCAAGAAGTTTAATTGCATGCTATTTCGGAAGCGCGTTTTAGTTGATTTCATTATTGAAAATACCCTTTCAACGCACGCACTACTAGTTGCAATTAACATTATGTAAAGTACAGCCAAAGCAAGTTTTTTAAAATTGTACCTACCTGCCGTATCCTTATAATTAGGGCTAATTAAAATATACAAAAAAAAAATTCAAAATATTCGCCAGAAATAGAACGAAAAAATTTCAAAATATGCACGGTATATGCACAAATATGCAAGAATAAAATCAACAATTTTGTTACCTTAAAGTATTTTTATTCAAAGAGATCGTTATTATAATGAACAATCATTTGCTTTTTTAAATTTTCAAAAAGAAATGATCTAGTTATTGTCACATAAAACAGATGAATACATGGAAAATAAGCGTTCAACATCAGTGGATGTAACAGGAGCGTATTTAAATACGAGAATTTCAGATGGGGACAAATTTTCAATATATTGATCGGTTTCGGTTTTATTGAAATATATATAATTTTTAATTATGATTAAGGTCTTCAGACCTGTGTTTCTGTTCAAAGCTTTGTTGAATTTATCAATGAATACATTTTGGTTTGTATTTTCAATACTTTCTTTCACACGTTCTATAACAGCTAAACTTTCACTAATAGGAAGTCCTTTAGTTTCTAGTCGGGTGATGCTTGAGCAGAGGCATTCAAAATTATGTTTTATATAAACTAAATCTGATTTCATTGACGCTTTTGAAACAATAATTTTGCATTGCGTATAGACTCTGCCTCATCGTCATCAAGTTTATCTAAAACGACACAAATTTCTTTGAAAATTTCAGAATAATATGTCTGAGCAACGATGTTCGCCATGAGATTCGCCGTCCGACACCATTTACAATAAAAAGAAAAGAGACAGAACAAAATTGGTAAACATTCTATCTCTGTTGCGCTACCGCAAAATACTTTGTTATGCCTGAACATGGACATCGCCCGTGTTCACCACAACAAAGAAGTTGATGACTTTTTCACAGTTACTCTGCCCGCGTCATGTTCATGTCATGTCCAAGTTGATGGCTCGTGAAAACGTAGGGTAACGAAAGGTATTTTTGAATCGAATATCCGCAAGCAAACAATCATATGCCTCTGGCGGTAATAGTTTCGAATCGACTTTGTGGTAGAAGTTATAGAAAAGTAAAGAAAAAAATTAATAACATGCAGACATACATGTGCAAGAAGAGGAAAGAAATATATTTCATGTGAATTTCTTTTACACCAGTTTGAGTTATATGTTATGTCGTTATATATTAATCGCGTTGCCAGAGTGAAAAATAAGCTTTTTTATGCAAGGTGATCCAAAATAAGTATTTTTCTACAAAAAAAATTAAAATATTCAAAAAAATGCCCTGCTTTTAATCATATACTTTTGGCCAAAAACTGTTTTAAGTTAGATGGAATATCACTATTAAAATAATCTTTCCAGTCCACAAATGGTAATTTTGTCCATTGTGTTTTATAAACATCTAGCGGTATGTTAGGATTCATAAAAATCTTTAAAATATCTTTAAAAACAACAAATTTAATTAGTGCTTTTTATGGGAATTGTTAAAATTTAAGTTTAAAATTTCTTAAACGCACTAATAATCCCAAATTAATATTTTACTTATTAAGTAAAATATTTTTTTTATTAAAAATACATTGAAATTGATTATTGAGGGGTTTAGCTGGATCCTATGCGCATTTACGCCATGTCGCCAAATCGAATCCTATTCCAATTAATTCCTCTCTTTTATAATAGAAAAATGTTCGTAAACTTTAAATTTATTTATGTTTTCAGGAATTCTATTTATTAATTCTTTCACGAGCATCTTTAAATATGAAAAACAATTTTCTCGACGTTTTTAATATCTTCATTAGCCATTTCAACATTGCTTCATTCAGTTTCAAATGCTGACCGAAAATCGATTGCTTTTAGTGGGAGAACAGTGTTTGGTATATCAAATCTATAACAACATTGTTTATCAATATTTCGCTATTATGAGTTTCATTCAAAATTGTTGGTTTGAACATTTTTGAGAATAATGATAGAAGAGTAGAATATAGATTCTGATGCATACTGCCTGCATGCCTGACTGAAATTCAAGATTTAAATGGTTAATTTCATTTACTATTGGATTTATAAATATCTAAAAAAGTCTTGTCTTTTCGTCACATAATTCTTTGTATATATTTTGGGCATTCTTATGATTTTCGGCTTTCGAAATAAGTGAAAAATGATGTTTAAGCTCCACCCATTGCTCCAAAATTCGTCAATAGCCGCTCCATAAGACAACCAACGAGTTGCAGAAATTTCCACAAGTTTTCTAAAACGGTTGCTTTAAATACCAGTATTAAATGTTCTTAGCACACCATCAACACGAGACAAATATCATAATAAAAACAATCTTTAACGATTTTCAAGCCAGTTCATGGCTCATCAAAAATAGCCAAAAAAATCGCCAACTTTTTTATAAAACGCCAATATATCGCCATGTCGCCAAATCGAATATTAGGACGCCAAACTAATTTTAAAATCGCCACGTTTGGCGACAAATCTGACAGCCCTGATACTACTATGCGAGCATTAACTACAAGGAAAGAATCCTATTCCAATTAATTCCTCTCTTTTGTACAAAACTTTTATCTCTTTTTTTTTAATGCATGTTTTTTTATTTATTGTATCTTCAAATATGAACTAACAATAAGTATTCAAATCTTAAGTCTATAAAAAAATTATTAGGCCCGACCAATGTCGGACATAAGCTTAGTGATAGTTATTAATAATAAATAAGTAGTGATAAGCAACAAAAAGAAAAAAGTGTTTTCAAGCAGCTTCATCATCTAGAGTATTGAATATTAGAGGCCGTGTATCTCTCTGTTTTAAGCGGATGTGTCCAGTAAAGTTCAAAATATTACGAGCAATGGTATTACGATGTGACTCGAGTTTTGTTAGATATTTGCCTGCGTATTTTACAATTTCTTCAGTCACTAGTGGCATATTCAAATCGCGATGTATATTTGAATTTTTGATGTACCATGGAGCCGATGTTATCATGCGTAAAATTTTATTTTTTTATCGTCGTTCAAGGTGTATACCAAGATATTTCACATGTGAATGTTGAGGAACAACTTGATTGTTAATCCGAATGGGGGAGCAAATATCTCTTCTTAGGGTGAACGTTATATGGACACACTTTTGTTCATTGACTCTTATTCTCCATAAGTTTAACCAAAGCTCCATCTGGCTAACCTGTTCCTGGAGTTTGCGGGATACCTCATCAGGGTTTTCGTGCATACTAAGACAGGCTGTATCGTCGGCAAATGTGGAAGTATGGATACTACTGCTCATAGGCATATTACAGGTATAAATCAAATATAAAACTGGTCAAAGTATACTCCCCTGTGGCACACCGGATGAAATAGTCTTAGGCCTACTCGTAAAGTCTCCTTCTACAACAGTGAACTTACGGGAACTAATGTAACTTTCCAAAAGATTCAAAATGTTTATTGGTAAGTCTTCAATTTTAAAATTAGGCCTTCTTGCCACACTTTATCAAATGGATGGGAAACGTCAATAAAGAGCGCAGAACAATACTTTTTTTCCTCAAAAGTTCTTCTTATAAACTGAACCAATCTGTGAGTTTGTTCAATGGTGCTATGCTGACTTCTAAAACCAAATTGATGGTCTGGTATGCACACACTACTAATTAGAATTAGGGACAATTTTGTTTTGAGCAGTTTTTCGAAAAGCTTTGACATAGTTGATAGTAGACTTATTGGCCTATATGACTCAGCCTTGGTTAGATCTTTGCTCGGCTTTGGAATCATTATTATGTAACTAGTGGAGAAAAACAAAATCATATATATATATATATATATATTTGATTATTAGAAACGACTTACTTTGAAATATCTTTGATATACACATAGTGGAAGTTTTCATTTGAATTGAGCAAAAGTAGGTTTATATGATTTTGTTTTTCTCCACTAGTTACATAATATGGTCCTATTAGTGATGATTCATTATGTCCAAAAACGTTTACACTAATATCATTCTGCACTTCAAACTTTTTTAGTTGTTTTAATGGAAGTGGAAAATCTAACCCTTTAAGGTTGATTTCTAAGCCCGCTAAAACAATCCTTTCACTTCTTATGTTTTCAATGTTATACGAGTAGTGAAATTTTCTTTGTGCCACACTTAGCATATCATCTTGATATAAAGCAGCAACTAAGCACCATTTGAAGCAGTGAATATCATCATTCTCGATATTGATGCATGTTCCTTTATTAGCTATAGCTTTTGGCAAGGGTATGAAATATGATCCTCTTATAATTGTTGACTTGTTAATATTTATTTCAAGCAATTTTATACAGATTAAAGTCCATCCACTGTCTGTCTCTTGAAATTCATAAATTTTTATAGTAATTTCATTCACATGTCTCCTGTATAATTTTTCGACATCATCCGAAATGGTTACTAATGTCATTTTTGATATGTGCACCAGTGGAGAAACAATCATATCATCATTCTGCAGTTGAGAAAGCAATCACCTCATTGCAAGCTTTGCAATGTCTGCATAAAATATTCCTTGTATTCTCCATCCTGACAGAAGAATGCGTTTTTATATGATCCCTCCCTATACTATACTATATATATACTTTTCTATTTTAGACTTTTACGATCCAGCATTACATCTCACACTTCTAAAATCTTTCTTTGTAACACCTGTTTATACCACACTCACGATGAATATGTTTCTAAACATCACAAGAACATTTGTTCAAAGAAAGTCGTCAAAATGCCTAAGCCCGAAGATGTCTTCAAGAGCTTCAAAAACTTTCAGAAACAGATGGAAGTTCCATTTTTAATTTATGCTAATTTTGAGTCAATTTTACAAAGAGTTGACGAAAAAGTAAGTAGTAATACTACAAACATTCAAAAGCATATTCCTTGTGCATTCAGTTACTATGTTAAGTGTAGCCTTAAGAAAGAATATAATATGCATAGGTATTACTTTGGTGAAGATGCGGCAGCTATGTTTGTTAAAAAAATAGTGGAAGATGCATCAAACATATTTGTCAAAAACTAAATGCATTAATATGACTACCGAAAATATACAAGATCACAATAATGCACAAATGTGCCATATTTGTAAAAAAGAATTGATTAAGGATAAAGTTATAGATCACTGTCATCTTACGGGTAGTTATCGTGGTGCAGCTCATAATGTATGCAATTTAAATTATAGAGTACCTAATTTTATACCTGTGCTTTTTCACAATCTTTCTGCGTATGATTTACATCTCTTTTTTCATCACCTTTCTTCAATAAAAAATGCTACCATAAAAGTTATACCCCTAAACAAAGAGCGTTATATATCCCTCTCAGTTTATATTTCATTAAAAAAGAATCATGGATTCGAAATACGCTTTATAGACTCTTTCAGGTTTATGGCCTCAAGTCTAGATTCTTTAGCAAAAAATTTTGATGTTTCTGATTTGCATACAGTTCGTGAAATATTTCCAAATGACAACCAATTTCAATTATTAAGAAGAAAAGGAGTGTATCCATACTCTTATATGGACTCTATTTTAAAGTTTGATGAAACTGAACTTCCAAGTAGGCAGAACTTTTTTAATATTTTAAGCAATGATGAATGTTCTGTTGATGACTATGAACATGCACAAAAAGTCTGGAGTGCGTTCGATTGTAGAAACCTTCTGGATTATACTGAGCTTTACCTCAAAACTGATGTCAGATATTTTTGAAAATTTTCGAAAAATATGTAAGAGTATTTATAATCTAGATCCAGCTCATTATTATACTGCACCAGGACTATCATGGGATGCCATGTTGAGGACTACAGAAGTAACTTTAGAGCTAATAACAGACTGTGAAATGCATTCATTTGTTCAAAATGGTATAAGGGGTGGGCTAGTGCAGTGCTCAAAAAGATATTCAAAGTCTAACAACAAATACATGAATGATTTTGATAATAATAAGCCTTCAGAATATTTGATGTATTTAGATGCTAACAATTTATATGGTTGGGCAATGTCTCAACCTTTACCTTATGGAGGATTCGAATGGTTAAGTTCTAGTGAAATTGAAGCCTTTAATATCAATGAAGTTACTAATACACCAGAAGTCGGTTACTATTTGGAAGTAGATATTGAGTATCCAGACTCACTTCATGACGATCATAATGACCTCCCTTTTTGCCCCCAAAACAAAAGAACATCACATTATAATACTTAAAAGTTAATAGCAGACTTTACCATCAAAAAGAATTATGTTATTCATCATAAAATCTTGCTTCAATGTATTTCAAACGGACTTGTATTGCATAAAATACACAGAATATTAAGATTTAAGCAGTCCCCTTGGCTTAAAAAATACATTGACCTAAATACTTCATATCGTACGAATGCCAAAAATGCATTTGAGAAGGACTTTTTTAAGCTTCTTAATAATGCGGTTTATGGGAAGACGATGGAAAACGTAGATAAAAGAAAAGTTATCCATATTGCGACAGAGTGGGAAACTACAAACAGAAATCATTTGGGTTTGAGGGCATTGATTTCTAAACCGAATTATTTAAGTTTAATAAAATTTGGGGATAATATGTATGCAGTTGAGTTAAAAGAACTGGAACCATATTACGATAAACCCACAAATATAGGTCTAGCAGTTTTAGAATTATCTAAGTGGAAGATGTACGACTTCCACTACGGCTACATGAAATAAAAGTTTAAAGATAAAATTTCTCGATAAAATTTCTATTAACTATATGGATACAGACTCTTTCATCTACACGATTCAAACTGAAGATTTTTATGATGATATTCGTAATGATATTGATTCCAATTTCGATACTTCGGATTATTCTGAAGAGAATCAGTTTAGCTTACCTCTAGCAAATAAAATGGTTTTAGGAATGATGAAGGATGAGAATAAGGGTGATATAATGACAGAGTTTGTAGGTTTAAGATCCAAAATGTACTCATTTTCAACCCATAGCTCTGAAGAAGTAAAAAAATCTAAAGGAGTTAAAAAATCTGCCGTCAAAAAGTTAACTCTAAACGATTATAAAAATTGTTTATTTGATCAGAAAGTGATATCAGATGAAATGTATTTGATTAGATCAAAAACTCACAAACTGTACACACAAAAGCTATTTAAAGTAGTCCTTAACTACAATGATTATAAAAGAAATATTTTGGAAGACCATGTAAAAACAAGAGCTTGGGGTCATTATAGAGATCGAGTTAGTGACTCAATGGTAGTTGAGTAACCTATTGAAATTTTTATATATATATATATATATATATATATATATATAGTGATCTATAACATATATTACAAAAGAATTAATTAATTAATAAAAATACATACAATATTTAATCGTGAATGTATATTTATTCCAAATATTTTTTTTTTTATGATTATGTATTACATTCAAATGCTTATGTATTACGTTCATTCATTCATTCACTTTTAAGATATATATATAAATACGTTTTTACGTATTTATTTTTATATTTTTTATTTAAATATTATTTTTATATATACATAAGTTTATAAATTTGTAACATAAATATAATTACTATTTAGTTTTTACAAAATTTTTATTTATACACTTTAATTAAATTTAAGATTGTAACATATCAACATATGTACATATATTAATATATATGTTTAAAATAAAACAAGTAATATACTAAAAAAATAACTCATGCCAATTTGTTTTCATTCTGATGTTTCTTTTTCAAGTAATATTGCATTTCGTAAAGCACAAATACCATTGAAGTGATAGCTGCAATAAAATATTTCATCCCCATTTGACTAAAGTTGATACAGCCAATATCTTCAATATTAAAAACATTTTTTGCACCATTTTTTCTAACCATTGCCTCTTTTCCTCGCCTTTAACATAGATATATGAATTACCTACATTAGCTCTTAAAAATTCGCAAATGCTTTTAAATGAAACAGTCCCATCGTTCCAGCTTAGATGATGATAACCAGTTTGCTTCTCTTTGCTTTTTTGTTGATAAACATTTAAAGTCAAAAGGAGGTTTTATGATAAAATTGATGTGTTGGTTATTGTTAAAAACGATTGCGAGTTCTTTTGCAATAAAATCATTTGCATTACTTTTGAAACCTTGCATGTCTATGAAAACTATATTATATTTCATCTTTTTAATTTATAATATTCTACGAACTTGTCCTCTTATAAGTATGTATTCAATCATGAATAAGAATGCAATAAGCTGATGTTTTGGGTGGAATATTTGTTGCTGTTTCAAATTCAATTTTTATGTCAATTGGCCCATTATTAAGTGTTTCGTTTTGATAACTAACATCCACTACAATAATGGGTGCGTTATTTTTAATCTCTTGAGAAGTTAGAAGAGGTTGTGACTCCTTCATATAATAGTTTTGTTGAAATCTTACATACATATCATATAGAATTGCGTAGCGTTCATTTTTAAATTTTATGTTAAGATCATCATATGGATATGAAACTGAATTCAAATGTACTTTTAGATTAGTGAGATCGCAATGAACAAACTTGTTTTCTTGTTGAAATGCAATCAATACAAAACAGGGTCGTTTTCTACTTGCAGCCATCTTAACATTCCAGATGTGGCTAGTTCCTGTAGTTAATTGTGGATTTACATGACAATCCCAACTGCGGAATGCTATTGGTATAGCAGCAGCATTGTTTATAATTTTAATCATATTCAATTTACCATGATCGGATAAGTGTACATGAGGAATTCTCCATGAGATTAACGAAATTGTAAGTTTTGGTTTGTCAGTAGAAGTGCTCGATTGTACAAGATCTTCATCATTCTTGTTACGCAAGAGTATTAATTCATGTTTAACCATTTAGTATTATTTTATTGTAATCTTCGGCAAATCCTAAGAGCATTTTAAGTGGAACATAGAAATTAAAATATCCATTTTCAATATTCAAATTATCAATTTTGTTCCATCCAGGATTTTGCATGACAATTCTCTCCGTTGGTGATAAAGAAATCAGATTTTTTATTGTGCTTGTCTGTCCTAAATACCTTGTATGATCAATTTCAATACCATTAAATTCATAACGGATTTCATCAAAGAGATACGCTATAAAGTTGTTTTTTAATTTAAAGCTTAAATCAGAGGATTTTGAGCTTTTATCATCTACAACAAATCCTTCCACATATATAAATATAACTTTCACTGGGCAATACGTACAAATCTTGATTTTGTATTGAAATACGAATTTCATCATTATTGTTGTATGATTGTAGATATGGTACATATGTATGATAGTCTTTTTTGATTATGCTCACATCAGATAATGGTTTATCTAGTACATCCATTATAGAATTAATTTTTTCGTTTTCAATTTTAAATTTAAAGACTTGAGAAAGTTTTGATTTATTTTAGTTAGATTTTTTCGATTGTCTGATCTCTTCAACTGTCGCTTAGGTTCTAGTATAGTCTTAGAATTATATACAGCTTTATTTTTTGATATGCTTGTGTTATATATTATCATTATTTAGTTGGTCTCAAATGTATGCGAATGGTTATTTCCTCTCCTCGGAAATTTATTAGGTCACTGTGCTGATCAACCACGCGTAGAGCTAGTGAACTAATCTCTTGAGAGTTAACTGGTAAATAAATCAAATTTCTAGGGATTTCATCTATTTTATAGCCTGGATGAACATTAATCGGAAATTCATGTAGTATATGTGCCTTGGAATTGTTCATGTATGTATTAACAGCGATACTGCTTTCAACTCGCAGGAGATTTACCTTAAATATATTGACTGGAAGATCTAAGTAATGATCATGGTTTGGAGTCAAGATTTTAGTATTAAATCCCAAAAGTTTTCCAATTGTATTTTCTTTATTAAAATCTATTAAATCTGTAGAGCTATTAATTTTAACTTGCATTATATTGTTATTAGCTTCAATTCGAATTTTATTTGTTGGACTGCAGTCTTTATATCGTTTATCTAAGTAATCGACTATATCATTTAATTCATAAGAAACATATTGAAACACATAGACGTCTACATTCGGTATACTATTGTATGAATGAAAAGCAGTTAGAGCGCACTCATATGCTCCGTTTAACTCGATAGGAGGGAAGTAATTTGCAGATAACTCTGATGAGATAGAGCTCAAAGTAAGTGTTATTGACATTATGACAATCTGATTGCAAATAAATAAAACTACTGCAATATTGTTTATAAAAACGATTTATTTCTTATATATATATATATATATATATATATATATTATTACATTATGTACTAAATGCAAGTAATGCTGTTGTTGATGTTGTTTTACTCCAACTAGAATATATCATCTTTACTTATCCAATAATTGTGTTGACTAGAAAACCCCAACCATTTAACATATGCCTCCTCTCCTTTAGTTTTAAGAACCTTTTCAACTAGATATGTATTTGGATATCTAGTTTTTGCAATTTCTTCTTCATAGAATCCACCTTTAATAGGATTTCCAAGATAATCTTGTAATATGTATGTTGTAGGATATGTATTTTGAACTTTTTTGATTGTGAAAATTTCTGTTGTCCAATTTGGTGTGTAGCCCTTTTCAAAAGTATGCTTATATTTGCTTATGCGTACATGGTCTCCAACATTAAATTTTGACATTTTATACATCTTCAAATGATTGTATACAGTGTTTAGCAACTTTTTCTCATTTGTTGCGTTGACTTTAACAGGAGACATCTTCATTGTGCCATGAAATTTTTTATTGTATGCATGAAGTAAATCTTTATATATATCAATCCACTTATATGAACCATTAAAGCTGAATTCTTTCCACATCATCCCTTTTAATGTTCTATTAAATCGTTCTACTATTGATGCTTTCATGCTGCTATATGTTGAGTAGTGATTAATGTTGGATTTCTGCATTAATTTTCCAAAGTGTGTATTGAAAAATTCTTTAACATCATCCGTTTGCAAGTTTTTTGGAACTCGTCCTAATTGAAAAATATTTTCCATTGCTTTGCTTGTTTCGAGTGCAGTTTTTGTTTTCAGCGGTACTGCCCATGCAAATTTTGAGAATGTGTCAATTACAGTAAACAAAAATCGATAATTTCTATTTTATGATGAATAAATACCCATTTCAACTAAATCAGCTTGCCAAAGATCATCTTTTCCTTTCATCACAACTCTACGACGTACAAAAAAATTTCGGGCTTGCTTATGGATTTCGTTAACTAAGTTTCTTTTTGGAGACATTGAGTAGTTTTATGGATTTGTTGGCGAGTGTTGTGATCTATTTGATGCACTTTCAGCTATTGATACGAACATGTAATTTTCTAATCTATAAATTTTCTCGTTAAGCTGTTCAATTTGATCTTCAAAAGATGATTTAATTTTTAAAATTTCTTTTTCAATTTTATAATTGTCTTCTATCTGTAATTTTATTTCCCTTTGTATTTCCTCGATTTGTACTTGAATCTTTTCTTGAATTAGATTATTATCTTCATTGAAGCTATTTAATAATTTGACTTCTAGTTTTTCGATTTGAGTTTGCAGAAACAATTTATTGACAGCATCGTTTTCCTCCACAGCTTTTGAAACATTTTTGATCCTTTTGTTTTGGACATCAATGTTGTTGTTCGTATCCATAAAGAACCCCAGCAGTTTAGGTGCATTTTTAATAGAAATTATATCACTAGTATCGCTTAGATAATGTCCAAACTTATCAACAGACATACTTCATACATATGTAAATACTTTATTAGAGTTAATGTATTATATTCGCTTCACGTAATTCTTCAATAATTGATACAATCTCGTTGTTGTAATTAGTATGACCTGCAGCTTGTGATGCAATCAGTAGTCGAAGACGATCTACTAACTCATTGGGATCATCCCAATATATATAGTTTTGTTTTCGAGGGTTAAGGTGCATCATTCCATCACCTTTATAATTAGGAATTGCTGCATTTGCTACTGCACTACTCTTCTGAGTATTTTCTTTAAATATTTTTTGAATTATATGCTTATATTTATAACCTCTCGTCCCCTTGATCTGACCATCAGGATTATAGTCTCTCCTGCATGTATTAGTTGTAATTAAAATTTTTTGTAGATTTCAAGTTCAAATTTGTCATAGTTTTTTGGTTTTTTATGAAACATTAAAGAAAACAAACCAGGTGTTAGAGCCCATCTTTGACCACCAACTTGAATTTTATCTTCATTTAGCTCAATGTTACTACTACCAAATTTCCATTCGTTAAATTTCCACTCTATGTGGACCATAGTAAGTATCTAATTCATTCCTCGCTTCCAAAAGTGATAAGTTTGTATAATTGTGTTCAGAATTGAAAGTCTGTGAGTAAAACTCATCTTCATCCTTATCACAGACGTCATTCACATCATTAAATAAGATGGTGTTATCAAATATTGTTCCTTCTACAAGTTTCTTTGGTGTACTTGTCTCTACCTTGACTGATGCTTTCAAGGACTTTAAACTTTTTTATTCGCAATTTCTGTTTGGAATTTATTTTCTTCTTTTTTGGGATTTCTTCCAATATTTTTAGAACTATTTATGAATTCTTTGAGAGGTTCTTTTATAGGTTTAAATGTATCTTTTAATTGTTCAAGTGTATCTATTTCACCAGTTTTTATACTACGGAGCTTTTTCTTCAAGACATTTCTTGTCGTAACCAGCTCTTTTAAAACTTTTTCATTCATGTTTAGTAACGTCAAATATTAGATCAGCTTATCAGCTAACAGATCAGTTTATCAGCTATCAGATTAGGTTACTATGTATTTTATTGTGTTATCAGATCCGGTTTTGAGGTATGAGATCAGGTTTTCAGGTATCAGAACCGGTTATCAGATCGGTTAACAGATATCAGATCAGTTAACAGGTATCAGATCAGTTATCAGATATCAGTACAGGCTATCAGATATCAGTACAGGTTATCAGATCACTTAACAGATACAGATCACTTATCAGGTTAGGTTCTCAGACCAGTTATCATGAATGAGATCAGTTTATCAGATAAGATTATCAGCTATCAGATAATGTTATCAGGTTTTAGGCATCTGATCAATTTTAAAAAAATAGATGTATGAAGTTTAAAGCCAGATTAAGAACTAAAGACTACCTTTTATGTGAAGTAATTTATATTGTTATGAAATAGTCAAATTGTTTTCTGTAACGACCATTGTTTAATTCATTATCTTTGCTTATCATCAAAAATCCATATTTATCCTTCCAACACTCTCGACAAATTTCTTGAAACTTTACAAAATTCATATCGCTTGCGACATGATCATTATAAACATTTTTTATTTTTTTTTAATTCATGTTTTTCTTATTTATTGTATCTTCAAATATGAACTAACAATAAGTATTCAAATCTTAAATCTATAAAAAAATTATTAGGCCCGACCAATGTCGGACATAAGCTTAGTGATAGTTATTAATAATACATAAGTAGTGATAAGCAACAAAAAGAAAAAAGTGTTTTCAAGCAGCTTCATCATCTAGAGTGTTGAATATTATAGCCCGTGTATCTCTCTTTTTTAAGCGGATGTGCCCAGTAAAGTTCAAAATATTAGAGCAAGCGGATTAGGATGTGACTCGAGTTTTGTTAGATATTTGCCTGCGTATTTTACAATTTCTTCAGTCACTAGTGGCATATTCAAATCGCGATGTATATTTGAATTTTTGATGTACCATGGAGCCGATGTTATCATGCGTAAGATTTTATTTTGCCTTCGTTGAATTTCCTCTACATTTGAAGCTGAAGCAGTGCACCATAGTTGAATTCCGTAACACCATATTGGCTTTAAAAGCGACTTGTATATTAAAAGTTTGCAGTCTAGGCTAAGTGTTGAATTTCTACCAATCAGCCAATGTACCTGAGTTAATTTAAGTTTCATTTGAGTTAACTTAGAGTCAATGTGATGTTTCCATGTAAGTCGTCGATCAAGATGTAAACCAAGATATTTCACATGTGAATGTTGAGGAACAACTTGATTGTTAATCCGAATGGGGGAGCAAGTATCTCTTCTTAGGGTGAACGTTATATGGACACACTTTTGTTCATTGACTTTAATTCTCCATAAGTTTAACCAATGCTCCATCTGGCTAATGTGTTCCTGAAGTTTGCGGGATGCGTCATCAGGGTTTTCGTGTATCGTCGGCAAATGTGGAAGATACTACTGCTCACAGGCATATCACAAGTATAAATCAAATATAAAACTGGTCCCAGTATGCTCCCCTGTGGCACACCGGATGAAATAGTTTCAGGCCTACTCGTAAAGTCTCCTTCCACAACAGTGAACTTACGGGAAATAATGTAACTTTCCAAAATATTTAAAATGTTTATTGGTAAGTAAGTCTTCAATTTTAAAATTAGGCCTTCATGCCACACTTTATCAAATGCCTGAGAAACGTCAATAAAGAGCGCAGAACAATACTTTTTTTCCTCAAAAGTTCTTCTTATAAATTGAACCAGTCTGTGAGTTTGTTCAATGGTGCTATGCTGACTTCTAAAACCAAATTGATGGTCTGGTATGCACCTACTACTAATTAGAATTGGGGACAATTTTGTTTTGAGCAGTTTTTCGAAAAGCTATGACATAGTTGATAGTAGACTTATTGGCCTATATGACTCAGCCTTGGTTTGATGTTTGCCCGGCTTTGGAATCATTTTAACCTTGGCAAGCTTCCAGCTGTGTGGATAATACTCCAGGCATTAAATATAAATAATAGAATTCTCATTGCAATACGAGGCAAGTTCATAAGCATCTGGTTACTAATTCCATCAATACCCGGGGTAGAGCGACTACATTCGGCAAATCAGCAACACCAGTATATATGTTTGCCGTAAAACCGGATTTTAAGTGCTCAGCAAATATTTTACCTTTTTCAGTATCGCTTCTTGCCCAACTTCCGGTAGATGTGCGTAGAGGTGGATTATACTCAATGGGTGTTTTAAGCTTTCTAGCAGCGCGCCACAAAGAGTAATTAGACGTTGGTGTGACATCAAGACCTTCCAGATAATTTTTAAGAGATGCAGTTTTTTCAGACGCAAGCAACTCTTGGAGTCGTTTAGTGCACTCTTTAAATCTGATTTTATTTTGTGGTGATCTGTGCTGTTGCCATTCCCTTCTAGCTCTTCTTTTTTCACGTACGAGACGTTCAATGTCTGTAGAATAAATTTTATTAAACCCAGTCTGCGGATGGGAGATAATGGCATGTTCAGCAGCCTGTTTAATATTCTCGCTGATATTGGCAATGTTAGATTCAATATCATCGGATGTTCTAAGCGTAATGTTTTCCGTACAATGACTACTGAGATATTTTTTGAACCCCAGCCAATTAACACGATTGATCATCTTCATATATGGGTCAGGTAAGTTACTTGTTAAGGGACTACAAATTGTAATGATCGTCGGAGAGTGATCGGACGAAAGATCAAGAAGCTTGAATTAAATCCCTAGAGATATTTTTTATGACGCCAAAATCTATAACATCCGGAATTTTTTGTATGTCAGTAGGCCAATAAGTGGGCTCCCCACTCGAAATGACATCCAAGCCCATTTTTGAAATAGTGTTGAACAATGCTCGACCTCTGGGGGTAATAAGACGCGAACCCCAGAACGTATGCTTAGCATTGTAGTCGCCAGCTGCTACAAAACAAGGTACAAGAGATTTGTAGAAATCCTCATATTGATTTTCAGTGATTGAAAATCTGGGAGGGGAGTAAATTGATGATATAACAAAATTTGTACAAAAACTTTCAATGCCAATATTTGTTGCGTGTAGGTGTTCTTCACAAATGTTATCAAGAACATAGTGCTTGAGTCTTGACTTTGTTATAATTGCTGATCCACCGCCCTTCCTCTAGGGTTCTTTGTATCAAATATAAAAAATAATATAAAATAATAAAAATTAAATTAAAATAAATATAAAAAGACTTCTCGAAGTCAAATGAGTCCCAGATACTAACATTACATCAATATTTTTTCCGTGAGGAAGTGCTCAAGTTCATTTTTATGTTGGCTAATGCCGTTTGCGTTCCAGAAACATATTGTCAACGTGTTCATGGCTAATTAATTAATGCTTGAAGCAGAGTATTCTGCATTCGCAGCATTTCTTGCATCATGCTAGTCATATTTGTTGTAAAATTGTTTATAGTTTGCACCAGATTTCCAATAGTAGCTTCAAGGCGATTAAAATTAAAGCTTGCGTCAGTATTTTTTGAATTATTTGGCGGGGAAACATTTTGTGTGGGAATTGAATTTGTCTTAGCAGCATCTGCATACGATACACGGGAAGTAACTGGTTGGCTCGTTTGCGCAAAAGTGGCAGAGTAAGCGTTTGCTGATTGAGCTGGAGTTAATTTAGGTTTTTGCACCATAGTCTTCTTTACGAAAGAGTACACAGGACAACCTCTGTAGTTAGCGGTGTGATTACCTCCACAATTACTGCATTTTTTATCACTTTGATCTTTTGGCTTATTGCAACTAGCAGTGCCGTGTAATTCGCCGCACACAACACAAACAGAGGGTAAATTGCAGTATGTTTTTGTATGGCCATATTATTGGCAATTATGGCACTGTACAGGACCTGAACGCTTATGTGGCTCTTCAACTGTGATTTTTCGGTACAAGAGGTATTTCAAATTATAAATTGGATGCGTCTCATTTTTTTTCAATTTTATATCATTAGGCTCAAGTCCAACACGAAATTTATTATTATTTTAGACACATTTTTTACGTTAAACCCCTGGAGGACGAGTGCATCTTTTATTTCTTCAGGAACAACATAGGAATCTGTGCCCTTCAATACGATCTGCAGGCCTTTAGCACTCTTAAGCTAGTATGTGTAGAAGCTTGTTTTATTTTTTTCAAATTCAGCAACCATTTTGCGGAAATCTTTTCCGTCATAAATTTGGACTTTAGTTTCATCGATGTTGCCACGTTTTATTGGAACAATGTGAAATTTATTCTCACCAATGACCGAAATTAATTTTTTAATAAGGGCATTTGAACTTTTTTGTCTCAAATAGATTGGTGGCGGCTTGGATATTTTATTCGAGGATACCTCGGGTTTGTCGTTGTCATCTTGCAAAATTTTAAGGCGGTTTTGGCGATTAGTTGAGGCTGCGCTGTTTCCCTAGACATTTTTGGAGCAGATGAAATTTTTGAAGAATTCGGGCTTCGCCCACGCTTTACCACGGTTATATATCTGTCCATTCCGACTTGTACCTTGAGTTTCGAGCCGCTGTTAGCTGTAGTGATAACTTTTTTAAGTGATGAACACGAGCCTGAAGGGGATGATATTACTGGCTTATATGAAGAAGTACTAGGCAACTGTAATGTTAATGCATCATTACTATATGGCATTGGACAAAGCGAAGTTGATCGCTGACGAAAAATTGGCTTTGACGTTAAAAAAAGACTTTCATCAGATTTATTATTTATATTTTTTTCATTAAGAGTTTCAGAACTCACAGTAAAATAAGCATTTCTGCCGTTAGAACTCACTTCAATTTTTTTTTATTTGAGGCACTCATACAAAGAATTCCTCAAGGGATATTTGTTTGTGTTTTTTTTATTTTTGCGGTCTGTTTTGTTTTTGTTATTTATGATTGTTTATTTGTTTAGAGGTACACATATATATAGTATTCCTCAATATCAATTTGTTTAATTTTTTTTGTTTGCGGTTTTTTTTTGTTTTTGTTATTTTTACTATGTAAAAATATCAGCAAAGCATAAAGCTTATTTATTAAAGACAGTATGTACCTATTACGAATAATATGTACTACGAATATTTTTTGTTTGTTTGATTTTTTGTAAGTAAGAAAAATTCCGCTAATCGACTGTTCGCTATGAAGGTACCACGAGAACTGATTATTATTATAAACATGCTTCATATTTTTCTCATCTTGTTTAAACATTATAATTACATTGGCATTGTCTCTTATCAAATGTTTTGGTATTCTGGTATACGTTTGACATAAGTAAAATGAATCAACATTCTTATGTCGTCCCATACAAAAATATGCACGTATATTATTTTGCTTTTCACATGCAACATCGTCAAATATCATAATTGAATTGCTTTTAGCTTCATTAGGGGAAATAACGGATTCATTATCTGTAAATGTGTAATATCCCATTCCTTTTATTGGTAAAATTAAGTTTTTCAGGTATTCATATTTCGGCTGATATAACGATTTCGAGTATAAATAGATGTTTTTAAACTTGAGACCATTAGAACTTTCTATCAAGCTAATCATAATATTAGTCTTTCCACAATTTGATGGACCAACTATTAGAGCACGAATAGAATTTGGTAAGAGGGCACTATGCTTTAATTTTGAGCTGATGTTTGATGAAGCATCAATATTACGGATTAAAATATTTTTATGTTGTTTTACTAACTGCATTTTTGTAACTAAATGCAATTTATAAATACTACCTTTTATTATAGAAAAAAAATAAAATAATATGGTTATACGATATCGGAAAACGTTTAGTCATAAGAAACTGTCATTGGAGAAGGTTTAGTTAACAACATAATAAACTCTCTACCTGTTGAACTTCATCTTCCTGGATATCAGTACTGTGGACAAAAACGTTTACGTAGAGGTGATAAAGGAATTAATATATTGGATTCTGCTTGTAAAGAGCATGACATTGCTTATTCTCAACATAAGGATTTAAGTACTAGACATAAAGCTGATAAAATACTTGAAAACAAAGCTTGGAACCGAGTTCTTTCAAAAGATAGCACTCTCACAGAAAAATCATTTGCATATATGGTTACAAACGTAATGAAAGTCAAAACAAAGTTTGGTATGGGTGTGGAGAAGAAGAAAAATGATAAAAAAAATATTTTAAATGCTAAAAGGCTGTTTAGTACATCAATTAGAGATGCATCAAAAATGTTGAAGAAGAAAAAACCGCTGGATATTATCTCAGCTATTAAAATTGCACGAAAAACTATTAACAGTTCTTTGAAGGGGAAAAAATCACAAATTATAGCACCACGTATAATACGTGTTCCAAAAATTGGTGGTTTTCTGCCATTAATTCCAATTTTAACTGCTCTGGGCCCAATTGGCAGTCTAGCGACTGGAGGTGCTGCTATAGCGAATACTATAACTGCAACCAAAAATGCAAAAAGACAACTTGAGGAAGCAGCTAGACATAATAGAGCGATAGAATCTATAGCAGTAGGTGAAGGTCTTTTCCTCAAACCTTATAAGAAAGGTTATGGATTGATTTGTAAAGAAATCTCAAAAAACTAATACAAATGCTGCTCACTAGACCATTGACTGAATTTGATCTAGAAATTTTTTTATTAAAAATTCCATATTTTAGAGGAGTTTATATGTTGAACACTCTACCAAAACGTGCTAGGAAAAGAGAATGTGGAATAATAAATTTAGATATGTCAACAGGACTTGGCACACATTGGGTAGCATATTTTAAAAACAATAAAGAAATAGAATATTTCGATAGCTTAGGAAACTTACAACCTCCTACAGAAGTAATCAAATATCTGGGTAAAAATATAAGATAAAACTATAATCAATATCAGAATTTTAATACATTTAATTGTGGTCATTTATGCCTTCAATTTCTTTACGAAGTAAATAAAAAGACTAGAATTTAATATTAAATAATTTATATAAAATTTTGTTTTATTATTTGGAAAATATATATGTATATAACAACAAATTTACACTATTGCCAAATGGGATATTGGCCATTTGTGATTAAAAACTCCTCCACCTCCTCCTTATCCAAAATTAGATTTCTCTACCCTTGTCTTTGCACACGGAATGTGCCATCTGAGAGGTGGTTGAGCTCCTCGTCCGACAGGGAGTTGTATCTGTTAGGTAGGAACATGAAGTTATCCTCCATTTCCATCTCACAGTTGCCCCGTACTTCGTCGTTGTCCTCTGGGCAGTAATAATGCGATATTTCTTTGAAATATCTAAGTCCTTGATATGAATCAAGGACTTGTTGTTCAATGAACAGAACTTTTTGATGAGGTTTTGCGAAAAGTCCATTTGAAGTTGTTTTAGCTTTGAGTATTTTACTGAAATTGATATTAAATGCAGATTCGATGAGTCTAAGAAGCCTACTCGAAAATATTTATTGTGAAATAGTGAATATCTCCATACTAGGAAAAGTTGATGAGAGAAAACGAGAAAGAAAGAGAGAAAGGGATAGAGTATGCTAAAAGGGGGAGTAACAATTGATTTGATTATATGTACATGTACACTGTTTTAAACATCAGATTTTTCAAAAATATGTAAATACAAGCCCTTCCTCTAGGGTCCTTTGTATCATATATAAAGGGTGTTTTTTATTGATGTATAGAACTTTAAGTTGGCATCACTTTTTTAACTGGCGGCCATTTTGTCAGCTGTCAAGTGATTAATATTTAGTTTGGTTTGCCATTTCATCATGAACAGGTTGACGCTTGCAAATCGTGCAAATTTATTTCGAAAATAATGGTTCAGTTCGCGAAGTTTACCGCAAGCTCCGTCCATTTTATGGTCGACATAATCGTCCATCAGAGCAATTAATTCGGTTAACCATGGATCGTTTTCGCACTACGTTTACTCTATGTGATAATACGCATCCGCAGAGACGTCGAACAGTGCGCACCGAAGAAACAATTGCCGCTGTAGAGCAAAGTGTTGAAGAGGACCCGAATGAATCGATTCGCCACCGTGCACAGCAATTGGAGCCGACTAACCGACTATTTTGTTCCCGAATTGGATGGCATGAATGTGGATGAGTTCTGGTTCCAACAAGACGGCGCTACATGCCACACAGCGCACGTCACAATCGATTTATTGAAGGAAACATTCGATGAGCGCATAATTTCGCGGAATGGACCTGTCAATTGGCCACCAAGATCGTGTGATTTGACACCATTGGATTATTTTCTTTGAGGATATGTGAAGTCGCTCGTCTACGCCAACAAACCAGAAACGTTAGGGGACTTGGAAGCCAACATTCGTGGCGTTATTGCCAACATACGTCCCCATATGCTCGAAAAAGTGGTTGAAAATAGGACCTGTAGAATTGGCTTTATTCTAGCCAGCCGCGGCGGCCACATGCCCGAAATCATATTTAAACGTTAATGGCATAAAATTATCCTTCCAACAAAGCCAAGTTGATGGACATTAAAATGATTTTCTTGTGTTTTATTTCAATTCGAAGTTCTATACCTCTTAAAAAAACACCCTATAGTGTAACCTCTTTAAAAAGACTTCTCGAAGTCAAATGAGTCTCAGATACTAACATTACATCAATATTTTTTTCCGTGAGGAAGTGCTCAAGTTCATTTTTATGTTGGCGAATGCCGTTTGCGTTCCAAAAACATATTGTTAACGTGTTCATGGCTTATTAATTAATGCTTGAAGCAGAGTATTCTGCATTCGCAGCATTTCTTGCATCATGCTAGTCATATTTGTTGTAAAATTGTTTATAGTTTGCACCAGATTTCCAATAGTAGCTTCAGTATTTTTTGAATTATTTGGCGGGGAAACATTTTGTGTGGGAATTGAATTTGTCTTAGCAGCATCTGCATACGATACACGGGAAGTAACTGGTTGGCTCGTTTGCGCAAAAGTGGCAGAGTAAGCGTTTGCTGATTGAGCTGGAGTTAATTTAGGTTTTTGCACCATAGTCTTCTTTACGAAAGAGTACACAGGACAACCTCTGTAGTTAGCGGTGTGATTACCTCCACAATTACTGCATTTTTTATCACTTTGATCTTTTGGCTTATTGCAACTAGCAGTGCCGTGTAATTCGCCGCACACAACACAAACAGAGGGTAAATTGCAGTATGTTTTTGTATGGCCATATTATTGGCAATTATGGCACTGTACAGTACCTGAACGCTTATGTGGCTCTTCAACTGTGATTTTTCGGTACAAGAGGTATTTCAAATTATAAATTTTTTTCAATTTTATATCATTAGGCTCAAGTCCAACACGAAATTTATTATTATTTTGGACACATTTTTTACGTTAAACCCCTGGAGGACGAGTGCATCTTTTATTTCTTCAGGAACAACATAGGAATCTGTGCCCTTCAATACGATCTGCAGGCCTTTAGCACTCTTAAGCTAGTATGTGTAGAAGCTTGTTTTATTTTTTTCAAATTCAGCAACCATTTTGCGGAAATCTTTTCCGTCATAAATTTGGACTTTAGTTTCATCGATGTTGCCACGTTTTATTGGAACAATGTGAAATTTATTCTCACCAATGACCGAAATTAATTTTTTAATAAGGGCATTTGAACTTTTTTGTCTCAAATAGATTGGTGGCGGCTTGGATATTTTATTCGAGGATACCTCGGGTTTGTCGTTGTCATCTTGCAAAATTTTAAGGCGGTTTTGGCGATTAGTTGAGGCTGCGCTGTTTCCCTAGACATGGAGCAGATGAAATTTTTGAAGAATTCGGGCTTCGCCCACGCTTTACCACGGTTATATATCTGTCCATTCCGACTTGTACCTTGAGTTTCGAGCCGCTGTTATCTGTAGTGATAACTTTGTTAAGTGATGAACACGAGCCTGAAGGGGATGATATTACTGGCTTATATGAAGAAGTACTAGGCAACTGTAATGTTAATGCATCATTACTATATGGCATTGTTTTACTAACTGCATTTTTGTAACTAAATGCAATTTATAAATACTACCTTTTATTATAGAAAAAAAATAAAATAATATGGTTATACGATATCGGAAAACGTTTAGTCATAAGAAACTGTCATTGGAGAAGGTTTAGTTAACAACATAATAAACTCTCTACCTGTTGAACTTCATCTTCCTGGATATCAGTACTGTGGACAAAAACGTTTACGTAGAGGTGATAAAGGAATTAATATATTGGATTCTGCTTGTAAAGAGCATGACATTGCTTATTCTCAACATAAGGATTTAAGTACTAGACATAAAGCTGATAAAATACTTGAAAACAAAGCTTGGAACCGAGTTCTTTCAAAAGATAGCACTCTCACAGAAAAATCATTTGCATATATGGTTACAAACGTAATGAAAGTCAAAACAAAGTTTGGTATGGGTGTGGAGAAGAAGAAAAATGATAAAAAAAAATATTTTAAATGCTAAAAAGCTGTTTAGTACATCAATTAGAGATGCATCAAAAATGTTGAAGAAGAAAAAACCGCTGGATATTAACTCAGCTATTAAAATTGCACGAAAAACTATTAACAGTTCTTTGAAGGGGAAAAAATCACAAATTATAGCACCACGTATAATACGTGTTCCAAAAATTGGTGGTTTTCTGCCATTAATTCCAATTTTAACTGCTCTGGGCCCAATTGGCAGTCTAGCGACTGGAGGTGCTGCTATAGCGAATACTATAACTGCAACCAAAAATGCAAAAAGACAACTTGAGGAAGCAGCTAGACATAATAGAGCGATAGAATCTATAGCAGTAGGTGAAGGTCTTTTCCTCAAACCTTATAAGAAAGGTTATGGTTAAAGAAATCTCAAAAAACTAATACAAATGCTGCTCACTAGACCATTGACTGAATTTGATCTAGAAATTTTTTTATTAAAAATTCCATATTTTAGAGGAGTTTATATGTTGAACACTCTACCAAAACGTGCTAGGAAAAGAGAATGTGGAATAATAAATTTAGATATGTCAACAGGACTTGGCACACATTGGGTAGCATATTTTAAAAACAATAAAGAAATAGAATATTTCGATAGCTTAGGAAACTTACAACCTCCTACAGAAGTAATCAAATATCTGGGTAAAAATATAAGATAAAACTATAATCAATATCAGAATTTTAATACATTTAATTGTGGTCATTTATGCCTTCAATTTCTTTACGAAGTAAATAAAAAGACTAGAATTTAATATTAAATAATTTATATAAAATTTTGTTTTATTATTTGGAAAATATATATGTATATAACAACAAATTTACACTATTGCCAAATGGGATATTGGCCATTTGTGATTAAAAACTCCTCCACCTCCTCCTTATCCAAAATTAGATTTCTCTACCCTTGTCTTTGCACACGGAATGTGCCATCTGAGAGGTGGTTGAGCTCCTCGTCCGACAGGGAGTTGTATCTGTTAGGTAGGAACATGAAGTTATCCTCCATTTCCATCTCACAGTTGCCCCGTACTTCGTCGTTGTCTCTGGGCAGTAATAATGCGATATTTCTTTGAAATATCTAAGTCCTTGATATGAATCAAGGACTTGTTGTTCAATGAACAGAACTTTTTGATGAGGTTTTGCGAAAAGTCCATTTGAAGTTGTTTTAGCTTTGAGTATTTTACTGAAATTGATATTAAATGCAGATTCGATGAGTCTAAGAAGCCTACTCGAAAATATTTATTGTGAAATAGTGAATATCTCCATACTAGGAAAAGTTGATGAGAGAAAACGAGAAAGAAAGAGAGAAAGGGATAGAGTATGCTAAAAGGGGGAGTAACAATTGATTTGATTATATGTACATGTACACTGTTTTAAAAATCAGATTTTTCAAAAATATGTAAATACAAGCCCTTCCTCTAGGGTCCTTTGTATCATATATAAAGGGTGTTTTTTATTGATGTATAGAACTTTAAGTTGGCATCACTTTTTTAACTGGCGGCCATTTTGTCAGCTGTCAAGTGATTAATATTTAGTTTGGTTTGCCATTTCATCATGAACAGGTTGACGCTTGCAAATCGTGCAAATTTATTTCGAAAATAATGGTTCAGTTCGCGAAGTTTACCGCAAGCTCCGTCCATTTTATGGTCGACATAATCGTCCATCAGAGCAATTAATTCGGTTAACCATGGATCGTTTTCGCACTACGTTTACTCTATGTGATAATACGCATCCGCAGAGACGTCGAACAGTGCGCACCGAAGAAACAATTGCCGCTGTAGAGCAAAGTGTTGAAGAGGACCCGAATGAATCGATTCGCCACCGTGCACAGCAATTGGAGCCGACTAACCGACTATTTTGTTCCCGAATTGGATGGCATGAATGTGGATGAGTTCTGGTTCCAACAAGACGGCGCTACATGCCACACAGCGCACGTCACAATCGATTTATTGAAGGAAACATTCGATGAGCGCATAATTTCGCGGAATGGACCTGTCAATTGGCCACCAAGATCGTGTGATTTGACACCATTGGATTATTTTCTTTGAGGATATGTGAAGTCGCTCGTCTACGCCAACAAACCAGAAACGTTAGGGGACTTGGAAGCCAACATTCGTGGCGTTATTGCCAACATACGTCCCCATATGCTCGAAAAAGTGGTTGAAAATAGGACCTGTAGAATTGGCTTTATTCTAGCCAGCCGCGGCGGCCACATGCCCGAAATCATATTTAAACGTTAATGGCATAAAATTATCCTTCCAACAAAGCCAAGTTGATGGACATTAAAATGATTTTCTTGTGTTTTATTTCAATTCGAAGTTCTATACCTCTTAAAAAAACACCCTATAGTGTAACCTCTTTAAAAAGACTTCTCGAAGTCAAATGAGTCTCAGATACTAACATTACATCAATATTTTTTTCCGTGAGGAAGTGCTCAAGTTCATTTTTATGTTGGCGAATGCCGTTTGCGTTCCAAAAACATATTGTTAACGTGTTCATGGCTTATTAATTAATGCTTGAAGCAGAGTATTCTGCATTCGCAGCATTTCTTGCATCATGCTAGTCATATTTGTTGTAAAATTGTTTATAGTTTGCACCAGATTTCCAATAGTAGCTTCAGTATTTTTTGAATTATTTGGCGGGGAAACATTTTGTGTGGGAATTGAATTTGTCTTAGCAGCATCTGCATACGATACACGGGAAGTAACTGGTTGGCTCGTTTGCGCAAAAGTGGCAGAGTAAGCGTTTGCTGATTGAGCTGGAGTTAATTTAGGTTTTTGCACCATAGTCTTCTTTACGAAAGAGTACACAGGACAACCTCTGTAGTTAGCGGTGTGATTACCTCCACAATTACTGCATTTTTTATCACTTTGATCTTTTGGCTTATTGCAACTAGCAGTGCCGTGTAATTCGCCGCACACAACACAAACAGAGGGTAAATTGCAGTATGTTTTTGTATGGCCATATTATTGGCAATTATGGCACTGTACAGTACCTGAACGCTTATGTGGCTCTTCAACTGTGATTTTTCGGTACAAGAGGTATTTCAAATTATAAATTTTTTTCAATTTTATATCATTAGGCTCAAGTCCAACACGAAATTTATTATTATTTTGGACACATTTTTTACGTTAAACCCCTGGAGGACGAGTGCATCTTTTATTTCTTCAGGAACAACATAGGAATCTGTGCCCTTCAATACGATCTGCAGGCCTTTAGCACTCTTAAGCTAGTATGTGTAGAAGCTTGTTTTATTTTTTTCAAATTCAGCAACCATTTTGCGGAAATCTTTTCCGTCATAAATTTGGACTTTAGTTTCATCGATGTTGCCACGTTTTATTGGAACAATGTGAAATTTATTCTCACCAATGACCGAAATTAATTTTTTAATAAGGGCATTTGAACTTTTTTGTCTCAAATAGATTGGTGGCGGCTTGGATATTTTATTCGAGGATACCTCGGGTTTGTCGTTGTCATCTTGCAAAATTTTAAGGCGGTTTTGGCGATTAGTTGAGGCTGCGCTGTTTCCCTAGACATGGAGCAGATGAAATTTTTGAAGAATTCGGGCTTCGCCCACGCTTTACCACGGTTATATATCTGTCCATTCCGACTTGTACCTTGAGTTTCGAGCCGCTGTTATCTGTAGTGATAACTTTGTTAAGTGATGAACACGAGCCTGAAGGGGATGATATTACTGGCTTATATGAAGAAGTACTAGGCAACTGTAATGTTAATGCATCATTACTATTTGGCATTGGACAAAGCGAAGTTGATCGCTGACGAAAAATTGGCTTTGACGTTAAAAAAAGACTTTAATCAGATTTATTATTTATATTTTTTTCATTAATAGTTTCAGAACTCACAGTAAAATAAGCATTTCTGCCGTTAGAACTCACTTCAATTTTTTTTGTATTTGAGGCACTCATACAAAGAATTCCTCAAGGGATATTTGTTTGTGTTTTTTTATGTTTGCGGTCTGTTTTGTTTTTGTTATTTATGATTGTTTATTTGTTTAGAGGTACACATATATATAGTATTCCTCAATATCAAATTGTTTAATTTTTTTGTTTGCGGTTTTTTTTGTTTTTGTTATTTTTACCTTGTAAAAATATCAGCAAAGCATAAAGCTTATTTATTAAAGACAGTATGTACCTATTACGAATAATATGTACTACGAATATTTTTTGTTTGTTTAATTTTTTGTAAGTAAGAAAAATTCCGCTAATCGACTGTTCGCTATGAAGGTACCACGAGAACTGATTATTATTATAAACATGCTTCATATTTTTCTCATCTTGTTTAAACATTATAATTACATTGGTATTGTCTCTTATCAAATGTTTTGGTATTCTGGTATACGTTTGACATAAGTAAAATGAATCAACATTCTTATGTCGTCCCATACAAAAATATGCACGTATATTATTTTGCTTTTCACATGCAACATCGTCAAATATCATAATTGAATTGCTTTTAGCTTCATTAGGGGAAATAACGGATTCATTATCTGTAAATGTGTAATATCCCATTCCTTTTATTGGTAAAATTAAGTTTTTCAGGTATTCATATTTCGGCTGATATAACGATTTCGAGTATAAATAGATGTTTTTAAACTTGAGACCATTAGGACTTTCTATCAAGCTAATCATAATATTAGTGTTTCCACAATTTGATGGACCAACTATTAGAGCACGAATAGAATTTGGTAAGAGGGCACTGTGCTTTATTTTTGAGCTGATGTTTGATGAAGCATCAATATTACGGATTAAAATATTTTTATGTTGTTTTACTAACTGCATTTTTGTAACTAAATGCAATTTATAAATACTACCTTTTATTATAGAAAAAAAATAAAATAATATGGTTATACGATATCGGAAAACGTTTAGTCATAAGAAACTGTCATTGGAGAAGGTTTAGTTAACAACATAATAAACTCTCTACCTGTTGAACTTCATCTTCCTGGATATCAGTACTGTGGACAAAAACGTTTACGTAGAGGTGATAAAGGAATTAATATATTGGATTCTGCTTGTAAAGAGCATGACATTGCTTATTCTCAACATAAGGATTTAAGTACTAGACATAAAGCTGATAAAATACTTGAAAACAAAGCTTGGAACCGAGTTCTTTCAAAAGATAGCACTCTCACAGAAAAATCATTTGCATATATGGTTACAAACGTAATGAAAGTCAAAACAAAGTTTGGTATGGGTGTGGAGAAGAAGAAAAATGATAAAAAAAAATATTTTAAATGCTAAAAAGCTGTTTAGTACATCAATTAGAGATGCATCAAAAATGTTGAAGAAGAAAAAACCGCTGGATATTAACTCAGCTATTAAAATTGCACGAAAAACTATTAACAGTTCTTTGAAGGGGAAAAAATCACAAATTATAGCACCACGTATAATACGTGTTCCAAAAATTGGTGGTTTTCTGCCATTAATTCCAATTTTAACTGCTCTGGGCCCAATTGGCAGTCTAGCGACTGCAACCAAAAATGCAAAAAGACAACTTGAGGAAGCAGCTAGACATAATAGAGCGATAGAATCTATAGCAGTAGGTGAAGGTCTTTTCCTCAAACCTTATAAGAAAGGTTATGGTTTGATTTGTAAAGAAATCTCAAAAAACTAATACAAATGCTGCTCACTAGACCATTGACTGAATTTGATCTAGAAATTTTTTTATTAAAAATTCCATATTTTAGAGGAGTTTATATGTTGAACACTCTACCAAAACGTGCTAGGAAAAGAGAATGTGGAATAATAAATTTAGATATGTCAACAGGACTTGGCACACATTGGGTGGCATATTTTAAAAACAATAAAGAAATAGAATATTTCGATAGCTTAGGAAACTTACAACCTCCTACAGAAGTAAACAAATATCTGGGTAAAAATATAAGATAAAACTATAATCAATATCAGAATTTTAATACATTTAATTGTGGTCATTTATGCCTTCAATTTCTTTACGAAGTAAATAAAAAGACTAGAATTTAATATTAAATAATTTATATAAAATTTTGTTTTATTATTATTTGGAAAATATATATGTATATAACAACAAATTTACACTATTGCCAAATGGGATATTGGCCATTTGTGATTAAAAACTCCTCCACCTCCTTATCCAAAATTAGATTTCTCTACCCTTGTCTTTGCACACGGAATGTGCCATCTGAGAGGTGGTTGAGCTCCTCGTCCGACAGGGAGTTGTATCTGTTAGGTAGGAACATGAAGTTATCCTCCATTTCCATCTCACAGTTGCCCCGTACTTCGTCGTTGTCCTCTGGGCAGTAATAATGCGATATTTCTTTGAAATATCTAAGTCCTTGATATGAATCAAGGACTTGTTGTTCAATGAACAGAACTTTTTGATGAGGTTTTGCGAAAAGTCCATTTGAAGTTGTTTTAGCTTTGAGTATTTTACTGAAATTGATATTAAATGCAGATTCGATGAGTCTAAGAAGCCTACTCGAAAATATTTATTGTGAAATAGTGAATATCTCCATACGAGGAAAAGTTGATGAGAGAAAACGAGAAAGAAAGAGTGTGTAACCATAAATTTTAAAAAGACTTCTCGAAGTCAAATGAGTCTCAGATACTAACATTACATCAATATTTTTTTCCGTGAGGAAGTGCTCAAGTTCATTTTTATGTTGGCGAATGCCGTTTGCGTTCCAAAAACATATTGTTAACGTGTTCATGGCTTATTAATTAATGCTTGAAGCAGAGTATTCTGCATTCGCAGCATTTCTTGCATCATGCTAGTCATATTTGTTGTAAAATTGTTTATAGTTTGCACCAGATTTCCAATAGTAGCTTCAAGGCGATTAAAATTAAAGCTTGCGTCAGTATTTTTTGAATTATTTGGCGGGGAAACGTTTTGTGTGGGAATTGAATTTGTCTTAGCAGCATCTGCATACGATACACGGGAAGTAACTGGTTGGCTCGTTTGCGCAAAAGTGGCAGAGTAAGCGTTTGCTGATTGAGCTGGTGTTAATTTAGGTTTTTGCACCATAGTCTTCTTTACGAAAGAGTACACAGGACAACCTCTGTAGTTAGCGGTGTGATTACCTCCACAATTACTGCATTTTTTATCACTTTGATCTTTTGGCTTATTGCAACTAGCAGTGCCGTGTAATTCGCCGCACACAACACAAACAGAGGGTAAATTGCAGTATGTTTTTGTATGGCCATATTATTGGCAATTATGGCACTGTACAGGACCTGAACGCTTATGTGGCTCTTCAACTGTGATTTTTCGGTACAAGAGGTATTTCAAATTATAAATTGGATGCGTCTCATTTTTTTTCAATTTTATATCATTAGGCTCAAGTCCAACACGAAATTTATTATTATTTTGGACACATTTTTTACGTTAAACCCCTGGAGGACGAGTGCATCTTTTATTTCTTCAGGAACAACATAGGAATCTGTGCCCTTCAATACGATCTGCAGGCCTTTAGCACTCTTAAGCTAGTATGTGTAGAAGCTTGTTTTATTTTTTTCAAATTCAGCAACCATTTTGCGGAAATCTTTTCCGTCATAAATTTGGACTTTAGTTTCATCGATGTTGCCACGTTTTATTGGAACAATGTGAAATTTATTCTCACCAATGACCGAAATTAATTTTTTAATAAGGGCATTTGAACTTTTTTGTCTCAAATAGATTGGTGGCGGCTTGGATATTTTATTCGAGGATACCTCGGGTTTGTCGTTGTCATCTTGCAAAATTTTAAGGCGGTTTTGGCGATTAGTTGAGGCTGCGCTGTTTCCCTAGACATTTTTGGAGCAGATGAAATTTTTGAAGAATTCGGGCTTCGCCCACGCTTAACCACGGTTATATATCTGTCCACTCCGACTTGTACCTTGAGTTTCGAGCCGCTGTTATCTGTAGTGATAACTTTGTTAAGTGATGAACACGAGCCTGAAGGGGATGATATTACTGGCTTATATGAAGAAGTACTAGGCAACTGTAATGTTAATGCATCATTACTATTTAGCATTGGACAAAGCGAAGTTGATCGCTGACGAAAAATTGGCTTTGACGTTAAAAAAAGACTTTCATCAGATTTATTATTTATATTTTTTTCATTAATAGTTTCAGAACTCACAGTAAAATAAGCATTTCTGCCGTTAGAACTCACTTCAATTTTTTTTGTATTTGAGGCACTCATACAAAGAATTCCTCAAGGGATATTTGTTTGTGTTTTTTTTATGTTTGCGGTCTGTTTTGTTTTTGTTATTTATGATTGTTTATTTGTTTAGAGGTACACATATATATAGTATTCCTCAATATCAAATTGTTTAATTTTTTTGTTTGCTGTTTTTTTTGTTTTTGTTATTTTTACCTTGTAAAAATATCAGCAAAGCATAAAGCTTATTTATTAAAGACAGTATGTACCTATTACGAATAATATGTACTACGAATATTTTTTGTTTGTTTAATTTTTTGTAAGTAAGAAAAATTCCGCTAATCGACTGTTCGCTATGAAGGTACCACGAGAACTGATTATTATTATAAACATGCTTCATATTTTTCTCATCTTGTTTAAACATTATAATTACATTGGTATTGTCTCTTATCAAATGTTTTGGTATTCTGGTATACGTTTGACATAAGTAAAATGAATCAACATTCTTATGTCGTCCCATACAAAAATATGCACGTATATTATTTTGCTTTTCACATGCAACATCGTCAAATATCATAATTGAATTGCTTTTAGCTTCATTAGGGGAAATAACGGATTCATTATCTGTAAATGTGTAATATCCCATTCCTTTTATTGGTAAAATTAAGTTTTTCAGGTATTCATATTTCGGCTGATATAACGATTTCGAGTATAAATAGATGTTTTTAAACTTGAGACCATTAGGACTTTCTATCAAGCTAATCATAATATTAGTGTTTCCACAATTTGATGGACCAACTATTAGAGCACGAATAGAATTTGGTAAGAGGGCACTGTGCTTTATTTTTGAGCTGATGTTTGATGAAGCATCAATATTACGGATTAAAATATTTTTATGTTGTTTTACTAACTGCATTTTTGTAACTAAATGCAATTTATAAATACTACCTTTTATTATAGAAAAAAAATAAAATAATATGGTTATACGATATCGGAAAACGTTTAGTCATAAGAAACTGTCATTGGAGAAGGTTTAGTTAACAACATAATAAACTCTCTACCTGTTGAACTTCATCTTCCTGGATATCAGTACTGTGGACAAAAACGTTTACGTAGAGGTGATAAAGGAATTAATATATTGGATTCTGCTTGTAAAGAGCATGACATTGCTTATTCTCAACATAAGGATTTAAGTACTAGACATAAAGCTGATAAAATACTTGAAAACAAAGCTTGGAACCGAGTTCTTTCAAAAGATAGCACTCTCACAGAAAAATCATTTGCATATATGGTTACAAACGTAATGAAAGTCAAAACAAAGTTTGGTATGGGTGTGGAGAAGAAGAAAAATGATAAAAAAAAATATTTTAAATGCTAAAAAGCTGTTTAGTACATCAATTAGAGATGCATCAAAAATGTTGAAGAAGAAAAAACCGCTGGATATTAACTCAGCTATTAAAATTGCACGAAAAACTATTAACAGTTCTTTGAAGGGGAAAAAATCACAAATTATAGCACCACGTATAATACGTGTTCCAAAAATTGGTGGTTTTCTGCCATTAATTCCAATTTTAACTGCTCTGGGCCCAATTGGCAGTCTAGCGACTGGAGGTGCTGCTATAGCGAAGACTATAACTGCAACCAAAAATGCAAAAAGACAACTTGAGGAAGCAGCTAGACATAATAGAGCGATAGAATCTATAGCAGTAGGTGAAGGTCTTTTCCTCAAACCTTATAAGAAAGGTTATGGTTTGATTTGTAAAGAAATCTCAAAAAACTAATACAAATGCTGCTCACTAGACCATTGACTGAATTTGATCTAGAAATTTTTTTATTAAAAATTCCATATTTTAGAGGAGTTTATATGTTGAACACTCTACCAAAACGTGCTAGGAAAAGAGAATGTGGAATAATAAATTTAGATATGTCAACAGGACTTGGCACACATTGGGTGGCATATTTTAAAAACAATAAAGAAATAGAATATTTCGATAGCTTAGGAAACTTACAACCTCCTACAGAAGTAAACAAATATCTGGGTAAAAATATAAGATAAAACTATAATCAATATCAGAATTTTAATACATTTAATTGTGGTCATTTATGCCTTCAATTTCTTTACGAAGTAAATAAAAAGACTAGAATTTAATATTAAATAATTTATATAAAATTTTGTTTTATTATTATTTGGAAAATATATATGTATATAACAACAAATTTACACTATTGCCAAATGGGATATTGGCCATTTGTGATTAAAAACTCCTCCACCTCCTTATCCAAAATTAGATTTCTCTACCCTTGTCTTTGCACACGGAATGTGCCATCTGAGAGGTGGTTGAGCTCCTCGTCCGACAGGGAGTTGTATCTGTTAGGTAGGAACATGAAGTTATCCTCCATTTCCATCTCACAGTTGCCCCGTACTTCGTCGTTGTCCTCTGGGCAGTAATAATGCGATATTTCTTTGAAATATCTAAGTCCTTGATATGAATCAAGGACTTGTTGTTCAATGAACAGAACTTTTTGATGAGGTTTTGCGAAAAGTCCATTTGAAGTTGTTTTAGCTTTGAGTATTTTACTGAAATTGATATTAAATGCAGATTCGATGAGTCTAAGAAGCCTACTCGAAAATATTTATTGTGAAATAGTGAATATCTCCATACGAGGAAAAGTTGATGAGAGAAAACGAGAAAGAAAGAGTGTGTAACCATAAATTTTAAAAAGACTTCTCGAAGTCAAATGAGTCTCAGATACTAACATTACATCAATATTTTTTTCCGTGAGGAAGTGCTCAAGTTCATTTTTATGTTGGCGAATGCCGTTTGCGTTCCAAAAACATATTGTTAACGTGTTCATGGCTTATTAATTAATGCTTGAAGCAGAGTATTCTGCATTCGCAGCATTTCTTGCATCATGCTAGTCATATTTGTTGTAAAATTGTTTATAGTTTGCACCAGATTTCCAATAGTAGCTTCAAGGCGATTAAAATTAAAGCTTGCGTCAGTATTTTTTGAATTATTTGGCGGGGAAACATTTTGTGTGGGAATTGAATTTGTCTTAGCAGCATCTGCATACGATACACGGGAAGTAACTGGTTGGCTCGTTTGCGCAAAAGTGGCAGAGTAAGCGTTTGCTGATTGAGCTGGTGTTAATTTAGGTTTTTGCACCATAGTCTTCTTTACGAAAGAGTACACAGGACAACCTCTGTAGTTAGCGGTGTGATTACCTCCACAATTACTGCATTTTTTATCACTTTGATCTTTTGGCTTATTGCAACTAGCAGTGCCGTGTAATTCGTCGCACACAACACAAACAGAGGGTAAATTGCAGTATGTTTTTGTATGGCCATATTATTGGCAATTATGGCACTGTACAGGACCTGAACGCTTATGTGGCTCTTCAACTGTGATTTTTCGGTACAAGAGGTATTTCAAATTATAAATTGGATGCGTCTCATTTTTTTTCAATTTTATATCATTAGGCTCAAGTCCAACACGAAATTTATTATTATTTTGGACACATTTTTTACGTTAAACCCCTGGAGGACGAGTGCATCTTTTATTTCTTCAGGAACAACATAGGAATCTGTGCCCTTCAATACGATCTGCAGGCCTTTAGCACTCTTAAGCTAGTATGTGTAGAAGCTTGTTTTATTTTTTTCAAATTCAGCAACCATTTTGCGGAAATCTTTTCCGTCATAAATTTGGACTTTAGTTTCATCGATGTTGCCACGTTTTATTGGAACAATGTGAAATTTATTCTCACCAATGACCGAAATTAATTTTTTAATAAGGGCATTTGAACTTTTTTGTCTCAAATAGATTGGTGGCGGCTTGGATATTTTATTCGAGGATACCTCGGGTTTGTCGTTGTCATCTTGCAAAATTTTAAGGCGGTTTTGGCGATTAGTTGAGGCTGCGCTGTTTCCCTAGACATTTTTGGAGCAGATGAAATTTTTGAAGAATTCGGGCTTCGCCCACGCTTAACCACGGTTATATATCTGTCCACTCCGACTTGTACCTTGAGTTTCGAGCCGCTGTTATCTGTAGTGATAACTTTGTTAAGTGATGAACACGAGCCTGAAGGGGATGATATTACTGGCTTATATGAAGAAGTACTAGGCAACTGTAATGTTAATGCATCATTACTATTTAGCATTGGACAAAGCGAAGTTGATCGCTGACGAAAAATTGGCTTTGACGTTAAAAAAAGACTTTCATCAGATTTATTATTTATATTTTTTTCATTAATAGTTTCAGAACTCACAGTAAAATAAGCATTTCTGCCGTTAGAACTCACTTCAATTTTTTTTGTATTTGAGGCACTCATACAAAGAATTCCTCAAGGGATATTTGTTTGTGTTTTTTTTATGTTTGCGGTCTGTTTTGTTTTTGTTATTTATGATTGTTTATTTGTTTAGAGGTACACATATATATAGTATTCCTCAATATCAATTTGTTTAATTTTTTTTGTTTGCGGTTTTTTTTGTTTTTGTTATTTTTACCTTGTAAAAATATCAGCAAAGCATAAAGCTTATTTATTAAAGACAGTATGTACTTATTACGAATAATATGTACTACGAATATTTTTTGTTTGTTTAATTTTTTGTAAGTAAGAAAAATTCCGCTAATCGACTGTTCGCTATGAAGGTACCACGAGAACTGATTATTATTATAAACATGCTTCATATTTTTCTCATCTTGTTTAAACATTATAATTACATTGGCATTGTCTCTTATCAAATGTTTTGGTATTCTGGTATACGTTTGACATAAGTAAAATGAATCAACATTCTTATGTCGTCCCATACAAAAATATGCACGTATATTATTTTGCTTTTCACATGCAACATCGTCAAATATCATAATTGAATTGCTTTTAGCTTCATTAGGGGAAATATCGGATTCATTATCTGTAAATGTGTAATATCCCATTCCTTTTATTGGTAAAATTAAGTTTTTCAGGTATTCATATTTCGGCTGATATAACGATTTCGAGTATATATTGATGTTTTTAAACTTGAGACCATTAGGACTTTCTATCAAGCTAATCATAATATTAGTCTTTCCACAATTTGATGGACCAACTAATAGAGCACGAATAGAATTTGGTAAGAGGGCACTATGCTTTATTTTTGAGCTGATGTTTGATGAAGCATCAATATTACGGATTAAAATATTTTTATGTTGTTTTACTAACTGCATTTTTGTAACTAAATGCAATTTATAAATACTACCTTTTATTATAGAAAAAAAATAAAATAATATGGTTATACGATATCGGAAAACGTTTAGTCATAAGAAACTGTCATTGGAGAAGGTTTAGTTAACAACATAATAAACTCTCTACCTGTTGAACTTCATCTTCCTGGATATCAGTACTGTGGACAAAAACGTTTACGTAGAGGTGATAAAGGAATTAATATATTGGATTCTGCTTGTAAAGAGCATGACATTGCTTATTCTCAACATAAGGATTTAAGTACTAGACATAAAGCTGATAAAATACTTGAAAACAAAGCTTGGAACCGAGTTCTTTCAAAAGATAGCAGTCTCACAGAAAAATCATTTGCATATATGGTTACAAACGTAATGAAAGTCAAAACAAAGTTTGGTATGGGTGTGGAGAAGAAGAAAAATGATAAAAAAAATATTTTAAATGCTAAAAAGCTGTTTAGTACATCAATTAGAGATGCATCAAAAATGTTGAAGAAGAAAAAACCGCTGGATATTAACTCAGCTATTAAAATTGCACGAAAAACTATTAACAGTTCTTTGAAGGGGAAAAAATCACAAATTATAGCACCACGTATAATACGTGTTCCAAAAATTGGTGGTTTTCTGCCATTAATTCCAATTTTAACTGCTCTGGGCCCAATTGGCAGTCTAGCGACTGGAGGTGCTGCTATAGCGAATACTATAACTGCAACCAAAAATGCAAAAAGACAACTTGAGGAAGCAGCTAGACATAATAGAGCGATAGAATCTATAGCAGTAGGTGAAGGTCTTTTCCTCAAACCTTATAAGAAAGGTTATGGTTTGATTTGTAAAGAAATCTCAAAAAACTAATACAAATGCTGCTCACTAGACCATTGACTGAATTTGATCTAGAAATTTTTTTATTAAAAATTCCATATTTTAGAGGAGTTTATATGTTGAACACTCTACCAAAACGTGCTAGGAAAAGAGAATGTGGAATAATAAATTTAGATATGTCAACAGGACTTGGCACACATTGGGTAGCATATTTTAAAAACAATAAAGAAATAGAATATTTCGATAGCTTAGGAAACTTACAACCTCCTACAGAAGTAATCAAATATCTGGGTAAAAATATAAGATAAAACTATAATCAATATCAGAATTTTAATACATTTAATTGTGGTCATTTATGCCTTCAATTTCTTTACGAAGTAAATAAAAAGACTAGAATTTAATATTAAATAATTTATATAAAATTTTGTTTTATTATTATTTGGAAAATATATATGTATATAACAACAAATTTACACTATTGCCAAATGGGATATTGGCCATTTGTGATTAAAAACTCCTCCAGCTCCTTATCCAAAATTAGATTTCTCTACCCTTGTCTTTGCACACGGAATGTGCCATCTGAGAGGTGGTTGAGCTCCTCGTCCGACAGGGAGTTGTATCTGTTAGGTAGGAACATGAAGTTATCCTCCATTTCCATCTCACAGTTGCCCCGTATTTCGTCGTTGTCCTCTGGGCAGTAATAATGCGATATTTCTTTGAAATATCTAAGTCCTTGATATGAATCAAGGACTTGTTGTTCAATGAACAGAACTTTTTGATGAGGTTTTGCGAAAAGTCCATTTGAAGTTGTTTTAGCTTTGAGTATTTTACTGAAATTGATATTAAATGCAGATTCGATGAGTCTAAGAAGCCTACTCGAAAATATTTATTGTGAAATAGTGAATATCTCCATACGAGGAAAAGTTGATGAGAGAAAACGAGAAAGAAAGAGTGTGTAACCATAAATTTTAAAAAGACTTCTCGAAGTCAAATGAGTCTCAGATACTAACATTACATCAATATTTTTTTCCGTGAGGAAGTGCTCAAGTTCATTTTTATGTTGGCGAATGCCGTTTGCGTTCCAAAAACATATTGTTAACGTGTTCATGGCTTATTAATTAATGCTTGAAGCAGAGTATTCTGCATTCGCAGCATTTCTTGCATCATGCTATTCATATTTGTTGTAAAATTGTTTATAGTTTGCACCAGATTTCCAATAGTAGCTTCAAGGCGATTAAAATTAAAGCTTGCGTCAGTATTTTTTGAATTATTTGGCGGGGAAACATTTTGTGTGGGAATTGAATTTGTCTTAGCAGCATCTGCATACGATACACGGGAAGTAACTGGTTGGCTCGTTTGCGCAAAAGTGGCAGAGTAAGCGTTTGCTGATTGAGCTGGAGTTAATTTAGGTTTTTGCACCATAGTCTTCTTTACGAAAGAGTACACAGGACAACCTCTGTAGTTAGCGGTGTGATTACCTCCACAATTACTGCATTTTTTATCACTTTGATCTTTTGGCTTATTGCAACTAGCAGTGCCGTGTAATTCGCCGCACACAACACAAACAGAGGGTAAATTGCAGTATGTTTTTGTATGGCCATATTATTGGCAATTATGGCACTGTACAGGACCTGAACGCTTATGTGGCTCTTCAACTGTGATTTTTCGGTACAAGAGGTATTTCAAATTATAAATTGGATGCGTCTCATTTTTTTTCAATTTTATATCATTAGGCTCAAGTCCAACACGAAATTTATTATTATTTTGGACACATTTTTTACGTTAAACCCCTGGAGGACGAGTGCATCTTTTATTTCTTCAGGAACAACATAGGAATCTGTGCCCTTCAACACGATCTGCAGGCCTTTAGCACTCTTAAGCTAGTATGTGTAGAAGCTTGTTTTATTTTTTTCAAATTCAGCAACCATTTTGCGGAAATCTTTTCCGTCATAAATTTGGACTTTAGTTTCATCGATGTTGCCACGTTTTATTGGAACAATGTGAAATTTATTCTCACCAATGACCGAAATTAATTTTTTAATAAGGGCATTTGAACTTTTTTGTCTCAAATAGATTGGTGGCGGCTTGGATATATTATTATTATTTATTTTTATTTTACCTTGATTTTCGAGCCGCTGTTATCTGTAGTGATAACTTTGTTAAGTGATGAACACGAGCCTGAAGGGGATGATATTACTGGCTTATATGAAGAAGTACTAGGCAACTGTAATGTTAATGCATCATTACTATTTGGCATTGGACAAAGCGAAGTTGATCGCTGACGAAAAATTGGCTTTGACGTTAAAAAAAGACTTTCATCAGATTTATTATTTATATTTTTTTCATTAATAGTTTTAGAACTCACAGTAAAATAAGCATTTCTGCCGTTAGAACTCACTTCAAATTTGTTTGTATTTCAGGCACTCATACAAAGAATTCCTCAAGGGTTATTCGTTTTTGTTTTTTTTTTGTTTGCGGTCTTTTTTTATTTTTGTGATTTATGATTGTTTATTTGTTTAGAGGTTCACATATATATAGTATTCCTCAATATCACTTTGTTTAAGTTTTTTTTTGTTTGCGGTTTTTTTTGTTTTTGTTATTTTTACTATGTAAAAATATTAGCAAAGCATAAAGCTTATTTATTAAAGACAGTATGTACCTTGTTAATAAACTCGTTTGTTAATTAGATGCTTGTTTTAATCTCAGCACATAAACTGGATTAAAGTATTAAAGTGTTAAGGTTTATTCAACAACAAACAGTACTTGAACCGAGTTGTTTGAAGATATGATTTGATGTAGACTCTTTAATGTTCAATAACAAAAAGGTTTTCTTTATTTAAATTTTTCTTCATTTTATACAGAAATATTGATTACTATTAATTTAATATAAAATGTTATTTACTGTTAATTTTACATACTTAGCATTTATGGTATTATGTATCATATTTTAAGTTCATTGGCTGTGTGACCATGAACATGAGGTGAACAAAATACTTAGCATGCAATTTAATATCTAAAAGGTGATCGTACTACAAAAAACAAACAAATTAACAAAAAATGCATAATAGACAAGAGTGACTTACAAATAGACTATATAATTGTAATAAAATACTTAAGAGTGCAACGAAACTAAAAATGCATAATAAGCATGAGTTAATCAGAATTATAAAGACATAATAAAACCATAATAATAAATTTATAAATAAAAAACTATGTTAATTATAAACATGCTCCCCCCGTTGAGCGCAGCTCAAAATCGGTGTTGAATTGCGGTTTGTTGAAGATGCTGAACTGACATTTCTTATCTTCTTGAGTTGAAGTGCTGGGTAAACATCTTTTGGTCTAAATATGGACTGTGAAATCTGGTGTGGGTTGCAAGTTACGAGGAGCTGGAGTTAGTGTGACGCGCGCCGCTGGTAAGTTGCCCATAATCTGATTGAGCAGCCTTGGCTTGGCCTTGGAGCTTCGTATACAATGTTGTACAGTAGATCTTGCTGCGGATTTTCTCTTGATTGGCCAATATCTTTGTCTAATGTATGACAGGAGTGCTTGTGGACCGCAATGTCTGTTTTGTTCATGCACCATTTGCATGAGTAACTTTGCGATTGGGTCATTGTAGGGAAGCAGCATCGGATGTTTGGCGTCATATGAAAGGGAAGATGTGCTTAATCGTCCCCCCACTCTAATTATACCATTTGAATCCAAGAATGGGGTAAGGTTGCTGAAAGGACTTGCCTTACTAACTACATTACTTCTTTTTAAATGTTTTAAGTCGTCTTCGAAATCTGACTGCATTGCTCGTACAATAACTACAAGGGCTTGTTCGAGTTCCATTACTGTCAAGGCGAGTTCTGGACGTGTGTTTATTTTTCTTGTCTTGTTAATAAATCGTAGCATATAGGCTACAATTCTTTGCAATGTTCGAAATGATCCCTTGTGATCAACGTTGTAGATTATTGGTGTTGTATTCTCAATTGCTAACACGGTAGCTGTTTTCTTTCGCTCCATGTTACCTTCCAGTATTTCTGTGGCCTTCGAGTATCTTTGTGGCCAAACTGCTTCATGCCCATGTAGGAAGATTGGGCCATAGAACCATAACTTGCATGATGGTAATGCCTTTGGAGACAGTCCTCGCGATATGATGTCAGCAGGATTTTCTTTTGAAGTTACATGTCGCCATTGTTCGGCCATTGTTAACTTCTGAATCGCGGCTATTCGATTGGCCACAAACGTTTGATGAGATGATGACTGCGAGTTAATCCAGGCCAAAACAATCATTAAGTCTGTCCAGAGGAAGGTAGGCTTATCCTCAAGTTTTAAGTCCTCTTTCACTCGAGCCGTTAGTTGAGCACCTAAGCGTGCTGTACAGAGTTCAAGACGGGGAAGGCTTTGTTGTTTTAAAGGTGCTATTCGTGATTTTGAGCATAGTAGCCTTACTATTATTTGGCCATTTTTTATAATTGACCTTATGTATATTGCTGCCCCATATGCTCTCTCTGAAGCGTCTACAAATGTATGAATTTGCATTTCTGATGCAATCTGCCCTTGGAAGATATGTCTCGAAAACTTGAGGTTGTCTATGTGTGTCGTTCCGAAAGTTCATCCATTTTGTATGTAGTTCTGCTGGTAGGGCTTCATCCCATTCAAGTTTTAATTGCCACAATTCCTGAATGAACATTTTTGCCGTGACTACAATTGGAGATACAATTCCCAGCGGGTCGAATAATCGAGCCAAATCTGAGACAAGTGTTCGTTTAGTAACACGTTTGGTATCACCCAAACATACCTTTATACAAAACTCATCGACTTTTGGTATCCATGTCAATCCCAGGGTTTTGACTGTTTGATGATTTTCGTTGTTAAAATCAATGTTTACTTCTTCGTTCGTTGAGATGTTTTGCACTCCACTTTTGCAAAGTTAGGCCATGCTGTTTTAATATGTGCTTCAATTCTTGCTGAATTGTGATTGTTGTACTCAAACTATCATCTCCTCCCATCCCATCATCGACGTAAAAATTATTGAGTAGAAAGTTGGCTCCAAGAGGGTATCGTGCTATATTCTTTTTTGCGATTTTTTTCAGGTATTTAGTTGCTAAATACGGTGCAGCTCGGGTGCCATAGGTTATTGTGTTCAATTGGTAATGCTTGATTGCTGCAGTTGGACTCTCTCTCCAAATGATGGTTTGAAATTTCCTGTCTTCCGGATGTATAAGCATTTGTCGATACATTTTTTCCACGTCTGTGGTAAACACAAAGCGTGGTATTCGAAAACGGAGTATAATGGAAAAGAGTTCGCTTTGAACGGTTGGCCCAGTGTACATTAAGTCATTTAATGATACACCAGTAGAAGTCTTCGCAGAGGCATCAAAGACTACTCTTAATTTAGTTGTCGAACTTTCAGGCTTGAGTATGCAGTGGTGAGGAATGAAGTAGTTAGGTTTATCTATGGAATTGGTGTCTATTTCGGTCATATGTCCTAACGACTTATACTCTTCCATGAATCGTATGTATTGCATTTTAATTTCTGGTGTCTTTGCAAGTCGACGCTCTAAAGCAAGAAACCTGTTGAATGCTATTCCCTGAGACTCCCCTAGTTCCTCGGGATTACTGCAAAATGGCACGACACGACAAATCTTTCATTCTGATCGACTGTATAAGTATTTGCGAAATGATTTTCACAAAGCCTTTCTTAAGTAGAAAGTGTTTTATCTGCTGCTTCCACCTTTTCTAGCTCCCATAGTTGCGTAATTGTTTCTTCCAGCTTGATTTCCTCCTCAGTACACATTCCACAGGTTGTCGATGATAGCTGAATTTCACCAACCCTTCCTGAAATAACCCATCCCAATACCGTATTTTGCAATTTTATTTTATTATATTATTTTGCCCAATTTTATTTGTCCGATTGAAAATAACTGATGATAAAACTCTGCACCTAGAAGCACATCTATTTTATCAGGACGATTGAATTCCGGGTCTGCAAGTTTGAATTTTTTGGGAATTGGTCAATTGTCCATGTTAATTGTTTGTGACGGTTGTGAAGATATTATCTGAGGAAGAACAGCTGCTTCGAGTTGCGTCGTGAAGTTGTTTAGTCTATATTTATATAGATAGAAGCTGGTTTTGTTGAAAATCCTAAGCGCTTAACTAGTCGCTCACTGACGAAATTAAGTTGAGATCCGGATTCAAGAATTGCTCGGCATTGTATTTCTTTTCCGTTTACCTTGACGATGATTAATGCTGTGCTAAGAAGCACGTAATTGCTTGAACTTGAATTTTTAGCTGTGGTTAATGTGGCAGCTTCTTGTGCATTAAGAGTTAAGCTTCCTTTAGATGTCTGGTTCTTTGAAGCCGTGTTGCTTCTGGTTTGTTCTGAGGTTTCTAGGTGAAGAAGTGTGTTGTGTTTTTCGTTACACTTCATGCAGCTTCTAGAAATGCAATTCTTTACGTTATGGCCTGTTTTTAAGCAATTGAAACAATATTTTTTCTTTTTTTGAATTGAAGCCGAGCTACCGGTGATGATTGAAGGAAAATCTTGCAAGCAAATAAGGGGTGTTTACCGTTTCTGCACATGACACAGGAATCGTCTTGAGTTACCACTGAAGTGCAAACCTTCGAAATTGGGTGCTTCTTTTTGACCCCCATTGCTTCAATGGACTGGAAGTGTTTTTCCAAAAACATCAAAAATTCTTTAACTGTTGGAACTTCTCGTGGTTGTAATAGATACTGTTCAAAGCGCAATCGTGTGTTTCGATCTAGCCTTTTTAGTAATAAGTGCAGCAGAAGCGGGTCCCAAGATGATGTATCAATTTGAAGGTTCTGTAGTGCTAAAAGGCACTCTTGAGTCTTGTCATGAAGCTCTTTAAAGTTGTCACTTATTCTATCATCTGCATCTTCGACCAATTCATGAACTAATCTGCTGACTAGTAATCTCTTGTTCTTGTAGCGGTCTATGACCATCGTTCATGCGGCTTCAAAATTTTCTTCTGTTGCAGCAAAATGTTTTATCAAGTTTGCTGCCTCTCCTACTAAGTGTGTTTTTAAGTACCAAATTTTTTGGACTCTTGTCATTGGTTGATTGACAACCAGTGATAAAAATAGATCATGAAATTCCTGCCATTTCATCTGGTTTCCATCAAATTTGGGTATAGTGATTTTCGGAATAGGTACTGTCAATGTGTCTGAATGCCCAATGTTTTGCCCATGATTACTCTGAACTGTGTTGTCTCTAAGTCTTCTGGAGGCTGCTCGGACTGCCCCTCAAGCTGGATAAACCTCTCCATATTGTATACATTCTGATTTCCTTCATCACATATTTCTGAGATTTTGTAGTGTAGCTCCTCAATGTCTTGCAAATAACCTGGTGGCGGCTATGGCATCGTCATGACTAACGTCATCTGTTAATAGTCGATTGACCGATGCCATCATGGCTGCCTGCCTTCGCATAAGTTTTACCAGCTCACCAACTGGTGCCATGGCTTTCTTAGCGAGTTCTACCTTCTTTGATCATCTGTATTCGTGGCTTCAGGCATAGGTAGTTTCAGCATTGATACTTCAAACTCCCTCCTGTATTGCTGCACGATATTTAGGATTGATGTGTAATAATCCTTTTGGAAGTAGTCATGGTCGAGTTGAATCTTCTCCAGCTCGCGAATTTGGCTGTCATTGACTTCAAAGGCTGTCCATTCCTCGTCCAGTGTTCTTAATCGCTCTTGGAAGTAGCTTGTTGATCTCTTCCTCGATGCTGCATCCTTTTTATAGTTGTGGATGATGGTTTCGATCCGCTGGCCAATTTGCTGCTGAGAAGTAACCAGTTCCGTAAATGAGCTCATGTTGAATTATTTTTTCTCTACGAAAAGATGATATTAACCAATCAATAAACTGACGATCACGTCGGGGTCACCAAAATGTTAATTAACTCGTTTGTTAATTAGATGCTTGTTTTAATCTCAGCACATAAACTGGATTAAAGTGTTAAAGTGTTAAAGTGTTAAGATTTATTTAACAACAAACAGTACTTGAACCGAGTTGTTTGAAGAAATGATTTGATGTAGACTCTTTAATGTTCAATAACAAAAAGGTTTTCTTTATTTAAATTTTTCTTCATTTTATACAGAAATATTGATTACTATTAATTTAATATAAAATGTTATTTACTGTTAATTTTTATGGTATTATGTATCATATTTTAAGTTCATTGGCTGTGTGACCATGAACATGAGGCGAACAAAATACTTAGCATGCAATTTAATGTCTAAAAGGTGATCGTACTACAAAAAACAAACAAATTAACAAAAAATGCATAATAGACAAGAGTGACTTACAAACAGACTATATAATTGTAATAAAATACTTAAGAGTGCAACGAAACTAAAAATGCATAATAAGCAAGAGTTAATCAGAATTATAAAGACAAAAGAATAAAACCATAATAATAAATTTATAAATAAAAAACTATGTTAATTATAAACATCACTATTGCACAATTTGTCAATGCAAGAATTTAGCAAGGCAACCAAGTGAATGAACTGGTTGCTGCTGCGTTAACAAATTAGTGCAATGTGCGGTTACGAGGGTTGTTCAATTCTGATTCACTACATCCCTCCCCCCTTGGCGGAAGAAAGTATCTAGTTATAGATATTTTCCACACATACTAATTGGATCAAATGTTTTTACATATTTTATAATCTTAAATTTAGTTGATCTTATCCTAAGTTTTATTATATAAAATAACTATTGTCCTTGCCTGTGTGATTGCTGTTTATGTTATGGTTGTAATCTGAGGAGTTGTATGCGTGAGAACTGTTCCAAGATGATCTTGCAGAAGGTTCTCCACAATTTTGCTTAATTCTGGGCCACGTTCCGGAAATTCGTTGTTTATTTTTACTTTTATACGAACTCGTCTTCTGTATAACACCAGCACGATCAATATTATTACACCTATTGTAAGAATTACTGCTGTGGAGTAAGCAATGTTATTAAAAACATTCTGTTGAAATTTAAGTTCCTTGATCGTTTTGATGTTGTTAATCTTCATTATGTGTAGTTTCTCAAGGGTTGGTTTAACTGCGGTGGTGACACTTCTATTGTGTCCTAGTATTAGAAACTTCTGGGTCACATCTATGACATGGCTAATGAAACTTTGTCCTCCTATTGTTATGCTGCAATTGAAAAATGAGAAAAGGAAATTCCCTGAGAGGTTTGACCGTCGGTCATCGCAGTTTGTTGACATTAAGGTTTTGTCTGCGTTGCTTAATATAAGCGTACTTTCCTCTATTAATTCTATTGTTTCAGCTTCATGTAAGATCAGGTTGCACTTCCCTCTAAAAATACAGTTTTGCGATGGCCTCAAACTTTTAAAATCCCTCTCACCATTATAACCAAAACTCTTTTTAGCAGTACGTACCACATATTCTCTTTCAGCATCTATTTGGTAGCGGCTGTCATTTGGGATTGGTATTATAGGGATTTCTTTAAAGATATAGTTTCGATAGGTATCCGGATAACGAACATCAAGGTATTTTTTCTGTGTAATGCCACTCCAATCTGCATCTCTTGTATGGTTTCAATATTAATTCTATATTTCTGAATTTGTTCTATGGTCAAAAGTGCTGGATTAAAAATTTTCATTTTCGCCAATGCTATAGACTGCTGTACGGTCTTCACTTGGCTTTTCATCTCCATCGGTTTGAAGAACCTCTAATTCCTGCTTGATCTGAGTTAAGCTGTTCAGAGTCATCCTGTTTTCATTGATTGCTTCCACCATCTTGTTAATGGATGAATTAAACCTGTCGTTTATATGGACCTGTTGATTTGTTTGTTCTATTATTTGCTGTCCGTTGGCATCAACTACCTCAAAATGTTGATTTATCAGCTGTCTGTCATCATCATCTAGCGTTCCATATAGCCACTTCATCAGTTTCCCTCCAATATTCAATAACCCGCGTTTCGTGCGACCCGGCAGAAGTTATGAATACCGTTCTCAATCTCACTTATTTCCTTTATGATAAGTTCTCTGTAGGGACTGGGCAGCAGTTTCGGTGTATTAAGATATATTTCGCTAACGGAGTCTGCTATTTGTTGAATGTTAATTTGATGTTAAATGTATTCAAATTTGGACGCAACTTCCACCAACCCCATATGTATCTCTGCGTACCCGTCAACTGATTCTAGTTTTTCGATAGTCATCTCTCCGTCCGTGATCCAGATACCCAATAGAAGAACTCCTAAAATCTGAATAAATTCACTATTAGATATAGCTCTCGTGATCTTTCCAGCTTCACTTTTGTGTAAATGGATATCAGCTTCCAAGCACCACACAGCTTGCGGTAGTACTTATAAATAACATATATGTGTATAAGTTAATATCTTAGTAATACATTATTCTCTGAATTTTAAGTATATATATAAAATAGTTAATAAAATTTTTTTTTTTTTATAAACTTATTATATATTTATGCTTATCTAAGTGTAAAGTTACAAAAATTCATGTGAAATATAACTGTATATCTATATATATAGGTAAAGGTTACGAAAATTCCTGAGGCATACATACATATATTTTATGATTACATAAGCCTGCATGTTCATAACCATTTATTTATTTACAGCCTCCTAATCGTGTCCTTTCCTCCTCGCCCAATAATCAATACGTAGTCTTTTTCTTCTACTCTAATAATTCTTCTCAGATATCTATTTACTTCCCAACTTTCTTTTAACCTTGACAATTCTAATTGTAGGGTCTCCCTGTGTTCCCTGGGTACTCCCGTTTTGTTATCTGTATCAAACTTGTTCGTCCACCTACTCATAGCTTTCACAATATTTGATCTATTTATCCTGCTATCTTCGACGGTAATTTTTGTTACCCTTAGTACTTGTCCATTGTTGATTTCTCTTGCTACATTCTCCGCAAATATCAGGAGAAAGATACCACAGTCTATCATGTTATCTTGCTGGATAATCTGGGTAAAACCTTTGTAGAGGGACATGTAAAAAGCTTTTTTCTATTCCGTACTTCCTTGCCTCGTTTATAAAAAAATTCTCTATAATTTGGAAGATATGGTCAGTACACCTAGGCTTCAACGAGTCCAGGATTATTATTCTAGGCCATGAAATTATCCCCAACATCCAATGTTGGTTCTCGAAAATAGGAAACAGAATGTGCCTTTTTTCAAAAATATTTATTCGCCTAGTTGCGAGGTTAATCCTGTGTGTACTTCCCTCTGTAGGCCAGTTGCACCAGTCCTTAATAGCAGTATACCACTGTGATCCAAAAATGTGAACGTCCTGCATATTTGATGTTTTCAACGTATTTTGCAAAACCCAATCCAAAAAAACATCAATGTGCTTATCATTCAACCAACGTTTTTGTAGGATGTCTTTATAATCATTGGCTAGTTTATCTACGTACCGTTTCCCCATTCTATATCTACAAGGGCCTTCCCCATTCTTATCATACCCTTTTTTATGCATAGAAAACGCTGGTTGAACTGAGAGTTTAATGGAATTCAAATTGACTCTAAATTAAACCACAATGCAGGGACAGTGCAACAGAAATATGCAATGAATACTTTAATTAATCACTTTGCACAGAAAATTTTGGTAGATCTGTAGTTAGCTGTAAAAGCTCTTCTAGCAGGATACCTTTCAATCTGTATAGCAGTTTAAATTAAGTTTCAAAATTACACATAAACTAATCACTGTGCAGAAAATATTTGTAAGCCTGTAGTCAACTGTAAAAGCTCTTCTAGCAGGATACCTTACAATTCGCACCGCAGTTTCAGTTTAGTTTGAAAATTACTCATAAATTAATCGCTGTGTGCAGAAAATATTTCTAAACCTGTAGTCAGCTGTAAAAGCTCTTCTAGCAGGGTACCTTATAATCTGCACCGCAGTTTCGATTTAGTTTCACAATTATACATCCATACATACGTGGATGCTATTCAAGTATGTTATATCTCCGCTACGTGTCCCACAAACCTATTCTTTACTAACACTCGGATCCAAATCTCATTTAAAAAAAACTTTTAATTAAATTTCACAAACACTGAAAAAATATTAGTATCACAAAGTACTGAAATTCCTCTCCAAGACTTTAATAAGACTGTTCGGCTTATTGCCGGATACCATGTCTATATTGCTGTTTGTTGCGAAATTGCCGCCTACTTGCGAGAAAAAAAATATTTATTTTTTTATTTTTTATTAAAACTAAAATTATTGAATTTAAATGGTAATCAAATCTAAAGTAGGTCAACATAAAGTTGTTGTACTTAAAAAATAAACAAAAACAGAACAAATAATTACGTCATCAGCACTTTGATACTTCAGGTTGTTGACGCGCGCAAGTTAACACACGTCACACCAACACATAGATAAGAACAATATTATTAAATGTAACTATGCTAAACTAGAGATAAGACGGATATCATAAGTAGAACTATGACCATTGTTATCACAGTAACGTTAATAAACATATTTTCCCTTTTCTAATAACTAATAGATAAAGAAAACTCAGAACATGTTTTTACTGATAAAAAAGGTACTTGTAACCTAAATAAAGAAAAACATATTTTGAGATAGAACAAAGAATAAAACGAAAAACATATTTTCGTGTTGATACCAGCTATAAGAAAATACACAACAGATAAAGAAATATTAAACATAATTATTAATATAAATAGAGGTTAAGAAAAATATTGTAAGGTAGTTTTAAGAATATAGTAAAATAAAGAAGAGCACATTAAGTGCTAAAATAAAAATATATATTTTTTTACTCCTTCCTTAAGATAGGAAGATTAACTGGGGGCTCAACCGGGATCCTGGTAAAATAAGCAAGGATTCCCAAGCAAACCAAGAGTTCATATTGGAAAAAACTATACTAAATATAAGGTAATAGTGAATCCAGTTATAAAATAGTGAAGTGTACAAGAAAAGAACATCCAATAATAGAAAGGACAGTTCAACAGCTACACAAAAAATAGCACCACGTAACCTGAAAAAGCGGTATTAAAATAAAATAAAAGGATATAGTAGAATAACAAAGTTCGCGACATCCTACACAGAAATAGTAGAATATAAAAATATTCACGATTCTATTAAATTGAAAAGAATGAGCAGGACATTACTAAAAAAGTCCACAAGTTCATCCAAAATAAAAATAAAACTGGAAACCCAAACTATAGGGTGTTTTTTTAAGAGGTATAGAACTTTGAATTGAAATAAAACACAAGAAAATCGTTTTAATGTCCATGAATTTGGCTTTATTGGAAGGATAATTTTATGCCATTAATGTTTAAATATGATTTTGGGCATGTGGCCGCCGCGGCTGGCTCGAATAAAGCCAATTCTACAGGTCCAATTTTCAACCACTTTTTCGAGCATATGGGGCCGTATGTTGGCAATAACGCCACGAATGTTGGCTTCCAAGTCCCCTAACGTTTCTGGTTTGTTGGCGTAGATGAGCGACTTCACATATCCCCAAAGAAAATAATCCAATGGTGTCAAATCACACGATCTTGGTGGCCAATTGACAGGTCCATTCCGCAAAATTATGCGCTCATCGAATGTTTCCTTCAATAAATCGATTGTGACGTGCGCTGTGTGGCATGTAGCGCCGTCTTGTTGGAACCAGAACTCATCCACATTCATGCCATCCAATTCGGGAACAAAATAGTCGGTTAGTCGGCTCCAATTGCTGTGCACGGTGGCGAATCGATTCATTCGGGTCCTCTTCAACACTTTGCTCTACAGCGGCAATTGTTTCTTCGGTGCGCACTGTTCGACGTCTCTGCGGATGCGTATTATCACATAGAGTAAACGTAGTGCGAAAACGATCCATGGTTAACCGAATTAATTGCTCTGATGGACGATTATGTCGACCATAAAATGGACGGAGCTTGCGGTAAACTTCGCGAACTGAACCATTATTTTCGAAATAAATTTGCACGATTTGCAAGCGTTGTTCTTTTGTCAACCTGTTCATGATGAAATGGCAAACCAAACTAAATATTAATCACTTGACAGCTGACAAAATGGCCGCCAGTTAAAAAAGTGATGCCAACTTAAAGTTCTATACCTCAATAAAAAACACCTTTTAGTAAAAGGCAAAAGATTTTTGATCTAGCAAGAAGAATAATCTCGGATACAGACACAATTAAAATGTCTATCCAAGATTTAGCAACCCTCCAAGCTCAAAGTGCTACACTGGTAGCCGCTCAAACTGAGACGCAAAGAACTCTCGCAGCATTAAAAAATAATAGGGCATTCAACATAGAACCGACAGTACAATTGACTCCATGCTCAAGTGGAATAACAAACGAAAGTCAAATAAATTTAGAAGTGTTTAAAACTCTCCCAATATTTGATGGAGACAAAAAGAAATACCGTGCCTGGAGATCATCCGCATGGACACATATGGAGACCATTAAAAACTTCGAGAACACACCAACATACTATACAGCGCTTGCAATCGTACGAGCAAAAATTCAAGGTGTGGCTGCAGATAAATTAATCAACTACAACACCATATTCAATTTCTATTCAATAATAAATAGACTTGATTATACATATGCCGACCAACGTCCAATGTACGTTTTGTTCGAAGAAATGAGAAAGATTACTCAAGGGAGAAGAGAATTAGCTGAGTATCATTCAGCAATGAACGAAGCACTTAATCTCATACTTTCAAAAATTGAAATGGAAAAAGGAGATGAAACAATGAAATTATTTGCAAACCAAGAGGCTGTTCGAGCATTCATAACAGGTTTGAATTCCAAATATACGATTGGAACTCTCTACGCTCAAAATCCAAGAGACTTAGAGACAGCATACGCTATAGCCAGTACTATATACCATGATGACAAACATCTACAGTTTGATTCACCAAGTCATCGACCACACCCAATGAGTCAACAACATAATCAACAGAAACCACGCCATCAACAATTTGAACAGCGGAAGTATAGACCAAATGTACAATACAACCCAAATCAACAGCCACCATACATCCAAAGACAACCTCCAGTACAACCAATGGAAGTGGATAAAAGTGACAGAAATGTTCGTCAATCAACACAATTCCAAAGGTACAACAATCCCTTCAAGCAAAATCAACCCTTCAAGAGAGAATTCAACTACTCCAACAACAACTTTAATCCTAATAAACAACAAAGAATTAACAACACCAAAGAGGAAGACGAAGCCAATTCAACCAGAGCTGAATACGATGAAGATGAAGACACGAAAGTAGCTTTTTTAGATTAAAGGATGGCCTACCTCATCTACAAAGACACGATAGAGGAACAGGTAAGACCATCAATATATTAATAGACTGCGGTGCAACAAATAATTATATAGATATAAACTGTAAAATAGGTTATAGTAAAAAATTAGATACTCCTGTAAAAGTAAGAACATTACACGGGTATTCATACGTTCAAAGTAAAAAGTTGATAAACCTACTAAATTATGAGTTGACATTCTTCGAAATAGATTCACTGACAGGTTCAGATATGATATTAGGAATGCAAGGATTAAAAGAAATAGGTGCAACTATAGATTTAATTAATAATAGACTCAATTATAAATGTAGAGGAAAAATGCATAAGATAAATTTTATAGTGAACAATGAAGATTACAGGGAAAGAATAGAAGAAATTATGAATAAAAATTTATACACAAATGAAAAACTACCATACACCACTACTATTGAAGGAACTATTCGAACAAAGTCGGATGAACCTATATGGATAAAACAATATCCATATCCGTACTCTGATAATGAATTTATAAATAAAGAAATCCAAGATCTATTACGTAACGAAATTATACAACCTAGTAGAAGTCCCTACAATAGTCCCATCTGGACCGTAGCAAAAAAAGGTACCGATGACCAAGGTAAACCTAAACGGCGAATGGTCGTAGATTTCCAAAAATTGAACGCACAAACAATTACAGATAGATATCCCATCCCAGATGTGAATATGACTATCCAAAACTGAGGTAAGGCAAAGATTTTCACAACGTTAGATTTGGAATCAGGCTTTCACCAAATTCGAATTAAAAAAGAAGACCGTGAAAAAACAGCCTTCTCAATCAACGGCGCTAAGTATGAATTCCTTCGGATGCCATTCGGGTTAAAGAATGCTCCATCAATATTTCAACGATGCGTAGATGATATTTTGAGGCCATACATAGGTAAATTTGCATACGTCTATATTGACGATGTACTAATATATTCTTCCACACCCGAGGAACATATCGAACATATGGAGACAATAGTTAACGCTTTGCACAAAGCAAATATGAAAATTTCAAGTGAAAAGTCTCACTTCTTTAACCCTAGACACATAACCTTCGTCGAAACGACGAACACCGGACGAAAAAATAGCTATTTCTTTTTAACACGTGCACCGATCGCCGCTAAATTTCTTGCCAACTTAGTTTTCGCTGAGCTTTTGCAGGAGACAACCAAACTCGGCGCGTAAGCACGTAATTATTGAGATATGATAAACTTGTTCGTCGCTTCGACGAGTGTTGGCGAGCATAAAGTTGATTTCTGCACACAATGCGCTTCAAAAAATTAATTTTTTATATTTTTTTAAATGACAATAGTGTTATAGTTAAGTTTTGCCAAAGACAAAAAGGCTTTTTTGTTTTGTTTGTTTATATAAATTTTATAACAATGTGATCTCAAAAAAAAAGTGCTTTTTGGAAAAATGGATTATAATAAATATCCTTGTAACAGAATAGAAATATATAGTTGTATTTACTAACAAAGTACTTGCTAAAGGTATGTATGTGTTGCAAGTACAAAAATATATATGTTTAGAACCGATATTATACGCCCCAAAACGTGCTCGTCGAAACGACGAATGGTTAGGTTTAGAGGGATACGTTCGAGGGTTACGTGTGCAGGGTTAAAGAAGAAATAGAATATTTAGGTCACATTATTAAACATAATGGAATTACTGTAGATCCTACAAAAATAGAGACAATTAGAAATTACCCTGAGCCAACTACACTAAAAGAGTTAAGATCCTTCTTAGGCTTAGCCAGTTATTATAGGAAATTTGTCAAAAATTTCGCTGCAATTGTTAAACCCTTAACAACATTTTTGAGAGGAGAAAATGGAAGCATATCAAAAAATCAGAGTGCAAAAGTAAATATAAAATTAGATTAACCTGCTCTAGAAGCAATGAATAAAATCAAGGACGAGCTCGAAGCTCAAGTACAATTATTTCAACCCGATTTCAAAGAACCTTTCGAGTTAACTACCGATGCAAGCAATTTTGCTATAGGCGCCGTACTATCACAAAAACAGAGACCCATTGCATTTATTTCCAGAACTCTAAACGAGACTGAACAAAACTATTCAACAAATGAGAAAGAACTTTTGGCCATAGTCTGGGCCCTACAAAAGTTAAGAAATTATTTATACGGAATAGCAGATCTAACAATTTACACAGACCACCAGTCACTTATTTTTTCTATATCTGATAAAAACCCAAATACAAAGTTGAAACGATGGAAAAATTTTATTGAGGAATATGGTGCAAAAATATTATATAAACCTGGACACCAGAATATAGTTGCTGACGCGTTGTCAAGACAACAAATAAATTCAAGTACGAATGAATCTCAGCATTCAGCCCAAAGTTCACCAATTGAAATTATACGAGAAAGTCCTAAACCCTTGAATCATTTCAAAAATCAAATAACTTTAACACACACCAATGAAGATTCACTGGAATCAAAAAATATTTTTAATTTCAGACGCCACCATATTAAATTCACTACCAACGAAAAATTGATAAGTAACATGAAATTAATACTGAAACCAAAGGTAATTAATGCATTACTCGTGGATTCAGAGACAATGTTTAGTATTAGGTATTCATTGAAAGAAACCTTCCCTACAGTAAAATTTGTAAAAGCGAACAGTTTAGTTGAAGATATATTAGACAAAGAAAGACAGAAACAACTAGTTAAGCAAATTCATGAGAGAGCTCATAGAAACGTACAAAATAATATTTTAGAATTAGAAAGAGATTATTTTTGGCCTGACTTAAAAAAACAGTGCCACGAAATTAGTAGTAACTGTGAATCATGTCCAACTCACAAATACGACCGAAAACCCAATAAAATTCCTATTGGCAAAGCACCAATACCTACAAAACCTGGTGAGCATATACACATGGATATATTTTACTTTAGCGGACAAATGTTTATAACTAGTCTAGACAAGTTCTCTAAATTCTGTCATATACCACACATCCCAACAAAAAAAGACATGTATAAAAATATTGATGAAATTCTGTCTCTCACTTACCCCAACGCCAAATTTGTCGTCACTGATAACGAAGCAAGTTTTAATGGTATTCTAGCAAAACAAATATACGATAGACTACAAATACAACATGTAGTTACAGCCCCATTTCATTCAACAACTAATGGTCAAGTCGAGCGTATACATAGTACAATTATCGAACTCGCAAATTTATTATCTAAAAAAGGAATTACTGCTCCCGACGAAAAAATATTCGAAGCGGTCCGCCAATATAACAAGACTATACATTCAGTCACTAAAGAAAAACCCGAGGACGTGTTTTTTAATCAGCAGGGGTATCCTCATATATACGATTTAATCAAACAAGTTCAAACAAAGACTTTAGCCTACCACAACAAAGACCGCAAATTTATTCAATATAAAAAAGGGGACATCATTTATTCCAGGACCCATAGAAGAAATAAGAACGTAGCTAAATTTGCTAAACATTTGGTTGAGACAGACAACGGTGAAACGATTACTACATCTAGGAAGTTAATCATACATAAGGATAATATTAGAAGTAATCATGTCAACAAGGATAGTGATAATATTGTCAATAATGCAACTCATAATAGCTAATAATATAATTGATTTAAAACAGAAAAGATATGTCTTAATTGAAGACAACTAAGTGTATTTACACAATAACTATGAATACTTGTATCATGTTGTGAATTTTACAAAAATATTAGAACCATTTGAAAATATAATGAAAGATGCATACAATATAGAAGATAATGTAGAACTTCAAGTTTTAATTAAAAAAATAGAAAATTTAAAAACACAATTAACTGATAATAGAAGTAAAAGATCCTTAAACTTTTTGGGATCGGCCCTTAAATTCATCACTGGTACTCCAGATCATGATGTTGAAATTGAAATAAAAACTAGACTAAACCAACTTGTAGAAAATAATAAGCAACAAAAAGTAATTAACTCACAATTTGAAAAAATACTAAATAATTTAAACATTAAAAAAATAAATGAAGAATTCATATTAAATGAAGTTTACAACGAATTAATGACACTAACTAATACAATTAATTTTGCAAAAAATAAAAATTTTTACTCAGGCACATTAGACATGCAAGAAATCGAATCTGTCATAAAAAATGAGAAATTAAAAATACCTGTAATCAATATACTTGAATATTCAGATATACATATCTGCGAATTTAACCAAGCAATTATTACAATTTTTAAATATCCTATTATTGAAGAGGAATGTAAACTGTATAATATCTACCCCTTAGCTAATAAACTTGGAAAATTATTATTAGATGATAAGATTGCCTTATGCAAAAATAATTATCAAAGAGTAACTAAATGTAAAAATATTATTGGTTCCCATATATGTAAAATTGAATCTAAAGATAATTGTACATTAACTATTTTAAACAATGAACCAGCACAGTGTAAAACAAGACTTGAGAATAACCCGGACATTGAAGACTTAGGCAACGGAAACATTTTTATCGACAATAAACATACAGTAAACAATCTAACTATAAACGGACCACATTTGGTACAGTTTGACCAAAATATAACTATAGATGATAAGATATACTTTAACGAAAAACAAAGAATTTATGACATCATTCATAAAAGACATAACGAAGAATTAAGTATACTCGAGATCTTGTATACAAACTCAAAAAATAAATTTACAAATATTCAACAAATATCAAAATTATTCATTCCGTTGGAAGAACATCCATTAAGAACCATACTACACATAATTTTAATATTCACCATACTATTAGCAATAATTTACTCTTTAGTACAGCTTTGCAAGTGTTACGTGGCACAACAAGAAAAAAGGAAACAAGAATTACATAACAGATATTATGAAGCAGAATTACTCAGACTTCAGACTCGAGTATGAAACGAGGACGTTTCTTTTTAACACATGGGAGAGTTAACACACGTCACACCAACACATAGATAAGAACAATATTATTAAATGTAACTATGCTAAACTAGAGATAAGACGGATATCATAAGTAGAACTATGACCATTGTTATCACAGTAACGTTAATAAACATATTTTCCCTTTTCTAATAACTAATAGATAAAGAAAACTCAGAACATGTTTTTACTGATAAAAAAGGTACTTGTAACCTAAATAAAGAAAATCATATTTTGAGATAGAACAAAGAATAAAACGAAAAACATATTTTCGTGTTGATACCTAGCTATAAGAAAATACACAACAGATAAAGAAATATTAAACATAATTATTAATATAAATAGAGGTTAAGAAAAATATTGTAAGGTAGTTTTAAGAATATATTAAAATAAGGAAGAGCACATTAAGAGCTTAACTTTCCCCATGCTCGTATTGCAATTAAAAAAAATTCTTTTTATATTTTTTTGTATCATTTTGCGTTTGTCAACAATTTTGTTTAAATGCAATTACTTATTCTTTTTATTTTTTTGTATCATTTTGCGTTTGTCAACAATTTTGTTTAATTGCAATTACTTATTGTAGCAGGGGTTTATTCAACTAACTTTTTTTTTTGTTTAGAAAATTTTTTTCTTTATTTAAAGAACATTTAGTAAGTATATTTGTGTTTTTTGTTTGTTTTAGTACGCGGAAATAAATTCGTTGTTATTGTTAAACAACTTAAAAAAGTAAAATAATTAAAGTTCAATGCTTTCCCTTATAAACTAAATAGCCTGGATTGTAAATGAATGATCAATTATATTAAATGCCGTTCCTTGTAGGGTTTTAGTAAATTCTTATGGTAGACCTTTTCACTCTTTTTTACTCTCAATTTTATGTTTCCTCGAGGCACCTTCATAGCGAACAGTCGATTAGCGGAATTTTTCTTACTTACAAAAAATTAAACAAACAAAAAATATTCGTAGTACATATTATTCGTAATAGGTACATACTGTCTTTAATAAATAAGCTTTATGCTTTGCTAATATTTTTACATAGTAAAAATAACAAAAACAAAAAAAACCGCAAACAAAAAAAATTAAACAAAGTGATATTGAGGAATGCTATATATGTGTACCTCTAAACAAATAAACAATCATAAATAACAAAAACAAAAAAAGACCGCAAACAAAGAAAAAAAAAAAAACACAAACGAATATCCCTTGAGGAATTCTTTGTATGAGTGCCTCAATAACAAAAAAAATTTAGGTGAGTTCTAACGGCAGAAATGCTTATTTTACTGTGAGTTCTGAAACTATTAATGAAAAAAATATAAATAATAAATCTGATGAAAGTCTTTTTTTAACGTCAAAGCCAATTTTTCGCCAGCGATCAACTTCGCTTTGTCCAATGCCAAATAGTAATGAAACATTAACATTACAGTTGCCCAGTACTTCTTCATATAAGCCAGTATCATCCCCTTCAGGCTCGTGTTCCTCACTTAACAAAGTTATCACTACAGATAACAGCGGCTCGAAACTCAAGGTACAAGTCGGAATGGACAGATATATAACCGTGGTAAAGCGTGGGCGAAGCCCGAATTCTTCAAAAATTTCATCTGCTCCAAAAATGTCTAGGGATTGTTAGCTCCAACTAATCGCCAAAACCGCTTTAAAATTTTGCAAGATGACAACGACAAACCCAAGGTATCCTCGAATAAAATATCCAAACCGCCACCAATCTATTTGCGACAAAAAAATTCAAATGCCCTTATTTTTTTTTTTTTTTTTTTTTTTTGTAGTGCATGTATTTATTTATTGTATCTTCATATGTGAACTAACAAAAAGTATTCAAATCTTAAATCTATAAAAAAAATTATTAGGCCCGACCAGTGTCGGACATAAACTTAGTGGTAGTTATAAATAATACAATACAAATACAATACAAATAATACAATAGTGATAATCAAAAAAAGGGGGGGGGGGGAAAGTATTTTCAAGTAGTCCCATCTGGAGTGTTAGGTATAAGAGCCCGTGTGTCCCTCTTTTTTAAGCGGATGTGTCCAGTAAAGTTCAAAATATTACGAGCAAGCGGATTAGGATGTGATTCGAGTTTTGTTAAATATTTGCCTGCGTATTTTGCAATTTCTTCAGTCACTAGTGGCATATTTAAATCACGATGTATAATAGAATTTTGGATGTACCATGGAGCCGATGTTATTAACCGTAAAATTTTGTTTTGCCTTCGTTGGATTCTCTCGACATTTTCTTTAATAAATTGTATTTTATTTCTATTTTTTTAATTCTATTAAAAATATTAGATATTTCCAAAAAACTTTAAATATTTTCACTTTTCTTGCAGTGTGTGTTTCATCTGTGTATTAAAATTTCATCATTTGTATTAAAATTTGTTTTCCTTTTTCTTTAAATATTGATTAAATTATTTTCACCTTTTCGGGTTTTATAGTGTTAGACAAAATTGTTTTATGGCTTATTTTAATTAATCTTAATATTTACGTTAAATATTGTTACGAAAATAGCCGTCAACAATCTAAAGCAGCATTACACAAAAATATTCCAACAGGGTTAATGTAAATGCTACGCGAAAATATTCCTACAGGGTCAAAGCAAAGAATAGTCTAGAATAGTAGCCAACAACTAAATAAGCATGCCTAGCGTGATTAAACGTAAACAAGCAAAAGCAACAACAACAAAAAGCTTCTGCTTATTGAAAAGATTCACATATTTACACACATACATACATGCCAATTCAAACGAAAAGCAGAAGATAAACAACCACCATGTATTGCTTAGTTAATGATGTACACACGTATGCATATACAGATGTATGTACATAGTTACCACATGAACTTAATTAGGCAGGATATAAGGAGATAATGATCAGACGATCATGTCTAGACAGACATTGCTTGAAACTTCTAGTGGAGTTTGTGTGAAATATAAAAAGAGGTAACGCATCCAAAGAGTTAGTTAGTTGCAGTTGTAAGTCAGTCGCGAACAGTTAAAGTTAGTGCTAATCAGAAAGTAGTGAAGTTAAGAAATCGTTAGTCAGTTGATAATTAAGTTGTGAATTAATAATAATCTGCGATACAGTAGTGAGTTGATAGTTAAGAGCATTCTGTGCTTTACACAAGAGTTGGAGTAAAAGGGAAACTATAGGACAGTCTATAGTGACAGCAAAGTCTGTCGTGGAATTGAGATTACTGTGGAGTCTATCGTGTCGACTGGATTAAAGGGAACAGCGCAGCGAATAGACGTGTGTAAGTAAAGCCAGTGCTTTATTGGTGTATCAACTGTAAGTGTCGGCAGAGTGAGTCTCGTAAGTGACGAGCAGCAGACAAAGAGGTGTCACGTGATTACTTGCGCAGCCAGCTAAGAGACGTGCGTAAACTACAGCGAGGAAGGCGTAGTGGTAACCAGTTGTGAATATCTGTGTGTAATTTATTAGTTTAAGTTGTATTAGTGTATTTAAGCTCTTAAGTAATTTAGTATAAGTGTATTTGTAAATAAAACTTGTATCATTCTTAACCCTAATTACTACACTCGGCTCTTGCATTCATTTGCAAATCTTCGGATCTACGGAAAAGCGTTTTTATAGAGAGAAAAACGTAACATTTGGTGTCAGAAGTGGGATTTGCAAATACAAGCGATACGTTTAAAAAGGGTTAAACGTAAAGTAAGAGTGATACGAAAAGAAGAACCTGGTTTGAAAAGGCTAAACGTGAATAAAACCATATACGTTTGAAAAGGTTAAACGTAGTAACTGGTTTTTGAGGAGAGATGAAATTACAAGAGCTTAACGTGGAGCAACTCAAGCTAGAGTTGAGTAAGAGGAAATTGACGACAACTGGTGACAAGGTAATACTACAGGAGAGATTACTGCAAGAGTTAGAGCGGTGCAATATTGACATTGATACTTATGAGTTCGATGAAAAAGAAGAAATTAAAGTATGTACTCGTGCAACGGAAACCAGAACAGATATCAGCGCAATGTTTGCTGCCATGATGAGCGAAATGGCGTCAAACAACGACAAACTTCTAGGCCAAATGGATGGGAGACTTCAGGAGTGTTCTAGAGCAATGAAGGCTGAAATTCAGGAGTCTTCTAGAGCTATGAAGGCTGATTTTCAAGAAACTTCTAAAGCCAACAACGAGAGAGTTTTAGCTGAAGTTAAGGCCACAAATAAGAAACTTCAAGAAATTTCTGAGGCCATAAAAATACGGGCATACCGTGAAGAAATGCAGGTCAGTAAATCTGACGAAAAGAATACTGGCTTGAATGACATTTCTGGCAAAGAGGAAAACGTTGACCAAAGACTGAAGGCAGAAGATTAAAATAGCATTGGGCAGTGTCAACAAGTTGGACGTGAGCCAGAAATTTTCCAGCAAAAAAAATGAAGCTAGTTTTTTTTTTTTTTTATAATGCATGTATTTATTTATTGTATCTTCATATGTGAACTAACAATAAGTATTCAAATCTTAAATCTATAAAAAAAAAAATTATTAGGCCCTTAGTGGTAGTTATAAATCATACATTAGTAGTGATAATCAAAAAAAAAGGGGGGGGGGAAAGTATTTTCAAGTAGTCCCATCTGGAGTGTTAGGTATAAGAGCCCGTGTGTCCCTCTTTTTTAAGCGGATGTGTCCAGTAAAGTTCAAAATATTACGAGCAAGCGGATTAGGATGTGATTCGAATTTTGTTAAATATTTGCTTGCGTATTTTGCAATTTCTTTAGTCACTAGTGGCATATTTAAATCACGATGTATAATAGAATTTTGGATGTACCATGGAGCCGATGTTATTAACCGTAAAATTTTGTTTTGCCTTCGTTGGATTCTCTCGACATTGGAAGCTGAAGTAGTGCCCCATAACTGAATTTCGTAGCACCATATTGGCTTCAAAAGCGACTTGTACAGTAAAAGTTTGCAATCTAAGCTGAGTGTTGAGTTTCTGCCAATCAACCAATATATTTGAGTTAACTTAAGTTTCATCTGAGTTAACTTAGAGTCAATATGATGTTTCCATGTAAGTCTTCGATCAAGGTGTATACCAAGGTATTTCACTTGGGAATGTTGAGGAATATTATGATTGTTGATTCGAATGGGGAAGCAAGTATCTCTTCTTAGGGTGAACGTTATATGGACACACTTTTGTTCATTGACTTTAATTCTCCATAAGTTCAACCATATTTCCAGCTGAGTGATATGTTCCTGGAGATTGCGGGATGCCTCATAAGGGTTTTCGTGCACACTCATACAAGCTGTATCATCGGCAAAAGTAGAAATATGGATATTATTGCTCACAGGCATATCACAAGTATATATTAAATACAAGACAGGACCCAGAATACTACCCTGGGGCACACCAGAAGATATAGATTCGGGCACACTCGTGAACTCTCCTTCCACAACAGTGAACTTCCTATCAATAATATAACTTTCCAAAAGCTTTTGAATGTTTATTGGCAGATATGTCTACAATTTTAAAACTAGGCCTTCGTGCCATACTTTATCAAACGTCTGAGAAACATCAATAAAGAGAGCAGAACAGTACTTCTTTTCTTCAAATGTTCTTCTTAAAACTTGGATCAGTCTATGCGTTTGTTCAATCGTGCTGTGCTGACTTCTAAAGCCAAATTGATGGTCCGGGATGCACCCATTATCAGTTAAAATTTTGGACAATTTAGTCATGAGCAGCTTTTCGAAAAGCTTTCAGATTGTACATAGTAGGCTTATAGGCCTATATGACTCAGTCTTGGTAGGATATTTGCCCGCCTTTGGAATCATTTTGATCTTGGCCAGTTTCCAGTTATGTGGAAAATACTGCATTCTTAAAATAGCATTAAAAGTAAATAGCAGGATTCTTATTGCAATATGAGGCAAGTTCATGAGCATTTTGTTACTAATGCCATCAATACCTGGAGCTTTCTTCGGGTTGAGTTCAGCAATTACTTTTTGTACTTCACGCATATTAAACCTTAAGGGACGAGGGGGTAGAGAAACTACACTCGGTAAATCAGCAGCACCCGTACATGAATTGGGAGTGAATACAGATTTTAAATGCTCAGAAAATAAGTTACCTTTCTCACTATCACTTCTTGCCCAGCCTCTGGTCGCAGTACGCAATGGTGATTTAAGATCAACGGGTCGTTTAAGATTTCTAGTAGCGCGCCATAAAGAGTAATTAGATGCGGACGTTACATCAAGACCTTCTAAATACTTTTCCAGCAGTGCAGCTTTTTCCGATCATAGCAGCTCTTTGAGTCGTTTAGTACATTCTTTAAGTCTGATTTTATTTAGGGGTGATCTGTGTTGTTGCCATTCTCTTCTAGCTCTCCTTTTTTCACATACAAGACGTTCAATTTCCGTAGAATAAATTCTGTTAACGCCAGTCTGCGGATAGGAGGTAGTGGCGTGTTCAGCAGCCTGTTTAATATTTTCGTTAAGATTGGCAATATTAAATTCAATATCATCGCATGATCTAAGCTGAATGTTTTCTACGCAGTGACTACTTATATCTTAATATATAATATCTTAATATTTTTTGAATACCAGCCAGTTGATTCCATTAATCATCTTCACATATGAGTTAGTTAAATCACTCCTTAGTGGGTTGAAAATTGTAACTATTGTTGGAGAGTGATCGGAGGACAGATCTAGAGAGGCCTCTACATGAATTAAGCCCCTATGAATATTTTTCGTGACGGCAAAATCTATAACATCTGGAATTTTTCTTACGTCAGTAGGCCAGTAAGTAGGCTCCCCACTCGAAATGACATCTAAGCCCATTTTTGAAATTGTATTGAACAAGGCTCGACCTCTAGGTGTAACAAGACGCGATCCCCAGTAGGTATGTTTTGCATTGTAGTCACCAGCTGCCACGAAACAAGATCCAAGCGATTTGTAGAACTTCTCATACTGATCTTCGGTAACTGAAAATCTGGGAGGTGAGTAAATTGATGATATCACGAAATTCGCACAAAAATTTTCTACGAAAATACTCGTTGCTTGCAGATATTCTTCACTAACGTTGTCAAGGACATAGTGCTTGAGTCTTGACTTAATCAGAATTGCTGATCCACCACATGCTCTCTCTCTCGGGTCCTTTGTATCATATAAAGTGTGACCATTTATTTTAAATAAGCTTCTTGAGGTCAAATGAGTCTCAGAAACCAACATTATATCAATATTTTTTTCCATTAGGACTTCCTCATTTTTTTAACGTGTTCATGGTTTATTAACTAATGCTTGAAGCAGTGTATTCTGCATTCGCAGCATTTCTTGCATCATACTTGTCATATTTGTAGTAACGTTGTTTATAGTTAGCACCAGATTCTCAATAGTAGCTTCAAGGCGACTAAAGTTAAAGCTTGAGTTTGAATTCGTTGAATTATTTGGCAGTGGAACATTTTGCGTGGGAATTGAACTAGTCTTAGCAGCATCAGCATACGATACACGTGAAGTAACTGGTTGGCTGATTTGAGCAAAAGTGTCGGAGTTCGCGTTTACTTGTAGAGCTGGAGTTAGCTTGGGTTTTTGACCCATAGCCTGTTTAACGAAAGAAAATACAGGGCACCCTCTATAGTTAGCTGTGTGATTACCTCCACAATTACTACATTTTTTTTCTGCTTGATATTTTGGCTTAGTGCAGCTAGCAGTACCATGCAATTCACCGCAGATAACACACACTGTAGGTAACTTGCAGTAAGTTTTCGTATGGACATATTCTTGGCAATTAGGGCACTGTACGGGACCTGAACGCTTACGCTCTTCAACTGTGATTTTTCGATGTAAGAGATACTTTACGTTATAAACTGGATGGGCTTCATTTTTTTTCAATGGTATGTCATTCGGCTCCAGTTCAACCCGAAATAGGAGTTGGGGGACCTTTTCTCTATTAAATATGTTGGTAACATTTTTTACCTTGAATCCTTGGTCGATAAGTGCACATTTTACTTCTTCGGGTTCAACATATGAATTTATGCCCTTTAATACTATCTGTAGGCCTTTAGCACTCTTAAGTTGGTATGTGTAAAAATTTGTTTTATTTTTTTCGAATTCACTAACAATTTTTCGGAAATCTTTTTCATTATATATTTGGATTTTAGTTTCATCAATATTATCTCGTTTAATTGGAATGATGTGAAAAGTATTTTATGTGAAACTTATTTATCAAGGTGAATATGTATTACGAATATTTTTTGTATAATTTTTGATTTTGTTGTTTTTTATATTTGTTTCGTATGTATGTAAAAAAAATCCGCTTTAATGTCTCTTCACTATGAAGGTTCACTATGAAGGTTCAACGAGAACTGAAAATGAAGCTAGTGACGTAGAAGATGTACATGTGGTTTGTGACGCAGCGGAACAAGCTATGGGTGAAATATTCTCACGTGCTCAGGGTAAAGAAACTGCTACAGTTTACAAAGCGCGTAGCATAAAAGCAGTCAGGAAGAAGAAGACAACTTCTATAAAGAACCTCGAGCGTGTGGTAAGGCAAACTCTAGTCAAGGGACAAAGTAAAGTCAGAGCCAAGGGCCATAAATGTGGAATGGTAAGACAAGCTCTAGTCAAGGGACAAGGTAAAGTCAGAGCCAAAGGCCATAAGTGTGGAAGGATTTGTCATCTACAGCGTACGGCAAGGCAAGCTGTAGTGGAAATACCAGGCAGATTCAGTACCATGGGCTGCAAATGTGGAAAAACCTGTCATCTTCAGCGCAAGGCAAGGCAAGCTGTAATGGAAACAAGTAGTAATAGAATGTATGAGCCTGAACAATTAAAATTGTCAAATTTGGGTAATTAAAATCGAAATTTTGTAATTTATGGGCTAAAATTTACATATAAAGGTAATTACTGTCAATGGTGTGAAGCGACGAGGGTTATGGACGGTTTGTACATAGAAAAGGATAGTTTGATGTCGGCCCGTCGATGTGTTTTTGTTTTAATTTTATGGTTTGATATCCGTTCGTCGATGTGCATAGTTAATTATGTAGGCACGCGGGGCTTGTTTGTACGTAGTATGTTTTTTCGTTTGTTAAGCGGTTGCAGCAGGTTTATGATTTTATATTGTGTGTGCGTGTGTGCATATTTTAGTTTTTTTGTAATATTCTTTTGTTTGTATGTAGTATGTTTTTTCGTTTGTTAAGCGGTTGCGGAAGGGTACTTGAGATAGAAATTGTGTGGGAATCTATGAATGTTTTTTGTTGTTGGTTTTATTTAGTTTGATTTTTATTTATTTTTTTTTCCTATGTTTAAAGAGTTCGAAGACATGAATAAAATATATGGTTTGTGACATAAGCATGGTTTGATATCCGTTCGTCGATGTACATAGTTAATTATGTATGTACGAAGGATTTTATGTAGGTTTTTGTTTTAATTTTAATTTTGAATTGAATTGAATTTTTTTTTTTTGTTTGTTAAGCGGTTGCAGCAGGTTTATGATTTTAGAGTGTAAGTGCGTGTGTGCATAGAGAAAAATGTTGCTTTGGTCTTTTTGCAATATTTTTTTTTAGCTGGTGGTCATCGAAGATTATTTTAGAAAGAAATTATGTATTCTTGTGGGAAATATATGAATGTTTTTGTTGTTGGTTTTATTTAGTTTGATTTTCTTATTTCCTATATTTAAAGAGTTTGAAGAGATAAACGAAATATGTAATTTATGAGCAATGAACTTATTTGAAGGTTGGAAAAATTGAAGTGTAAGATATTTAGGATTATCAAAGGGAATTAGAGATGCGTGATCATGGGAGCCAACGTTATGCTCATACGTGTGTATTTGTGTATGTTTGTACAATAATTTAAGCGTTGACATATGGGTAAGTAGTCGGATATATATATGCAATGCCGAGTACAAATCTGGCATTTTCTTATGTTCTAATCATTTTTTAAAATGTGTGCAACGCCTTTCACATTATGTGTTTTTATATGGAATGCAAATCGGAAATGATAAACCTTACCACTAGGGAACACTGTTGCGATGTCACAAAATATCATAGTGTGCACTCGGCATTACTTTTTTTGTTTGTAATATTCGTATTTAACTGGGGACATGGAAGGGTATTTTAGAAAGTAATTATGTATGCTGGTGAGATATCAATGTTTTGTTTTTGTTGTTGTTTGATTTTAATTTTTTTATGTGTAAAGAGTTTGAAGAAATGAATAAAATATACAATTTATGCGTGTTGTATTTATTCATTCTTTTCACTTATTTTGTAAAGAAATTGAAGTTTGTGATATTGAGGATTGTCAAAGATTGGTTGTTATTTTCACTGCTTGCTGATATTTGTCTCTGTCTCTTGTACATACCATATACATATAAATAAATGAATGAACAAAATTTTGTATATTTTTAATCTACATATTTATTTAAAAAAATATCCTAAATGTATGTTGTAGCAATGTAAGAATAGAAAATTAAAATACATTTTTTAGTTATTTTCCTGATAAAGTAAATATGCATTTCATAAGGCACAAACTCCATAATTGTGATAGCTGCAGTAAAAATATTCCGGATATTTAAGTTGTATTTGCTTAAAGTTGATGCTCGATGCTGAAAACTCTAAGTTGAAGTAGTTTCTCAAACCATTTCTTCTTTTCCATACCCTTAACATAGATTGAAGAATGTTTTAAATTGGATTTTAAAAATTTTACAACACTCTTAAATGATATTGATCCGTCATTCCAATTCAGATGATGAAAATTTCTTGTTAGCCAATTCGCTTCTCTTTGTTTTGCTACCGATAATCTTTTGAAGTTAAACGGTGGTTTAATAATAAAATTTATGTGCTCCTTATTGTTAAAAACAATTGATATTTCTTTTGCAATAAACATGTTTGAATTGGATTTAAATCCTTGCATATCGATGAAAACTTTACCCCCAATCATCTTATATTTTATTTACATTATTTTACGAACTTGACCTTTTAAGGGTATGTATTCTATTATGCGATCGTGGATGAGAATCCAAAAGGCTGATGTATCGGTAGGAATGTTGGAGTCCGTTTCAATTTCAATTTTTATATCAACAGGACCATTAGAGAGAGCTTCGTTTTGATAACTGACATCTACTACAACTATCGGCACACTATTTTTAAATTCTTGAGCAGTTAGAAGTGGTTGTGATTCCCTCATGTAGTAGCTTTGTTGAAACCGTAGATACATATCATATAGGATGGCATACCGATAATTTTTAAATTTTATATATAAATCATCAGATTCGGAATTTAAATGCACTTTTAAATTTTTTAGATTACAGTGAACAAACTTATTTTCTTGTTGAAAAGCAATCAACATAAAACGGGGTCGATCTCTATTTGCAGCCAATTTAACATTCCATATATAGCTAGTTCCTGTATTTAGTTGAGGATTAATATGGCTATCCCAACTGCGAAATGCCGTCGGTATAGAAGCTCCACTGTTAATAATTTTAATTATATTCAATTTGCTCAGATCAGATAATTGTACATGCGGAATTCTCCATGAGATGTTTGAGATACTAATTTTTGGTTTGTCAGTAGCAACAGTTGAGTATACGAGTTTTTCATCGTTCTTACTACGTAAGAGAACCAATTCATGTTTACCGCTAAGTCTTCAGCAAAGCCTAAAAATTGTTTCAATGGTACATAGAAATTAAAGTGTCCATTTGAAATATCCAAATCATCGAGTTTGTTCCATCCAGCATTGTACAAGCCTACACTTTTCGTAGGTGATACAGAAAAAAAGTTTTTTAGGCTGCTTGTAATCGCTAAATATCTTGTATGAACAATTTCTATGCCATTAAGTTCATTTCGAATTTCGTCAAAGAGATGTGCAACAAAGTTATTTTTTAATTTCAGATTTAAAAAAGAAGATATTTTGCTGTTATCATCTTCAACAGTTCCCTCGACATATATGTAGCTTTCGCTTGGTAGCACATATAAGTCTTAATTTTGTATTGAAATTCGAATCTCATCATTATTGTTGAAGGATTGTAGGTACGGTGTATATGTGTGCTAGTCTTTTTTAATTATACTCTCGTCTGATTGAGGTTTTTCTAGAACATCTAGTATGTAACTCATTTCTTTGTCAATTTTAAATTAAGAGATTTCAAAAACTTTTTATTTCCTTGTGTCAAATGTTTTTGTGTAATGATCTCTTTAATCTTGGTTTGGTTTGCAAGTGTGTTTTATAAGTGTATCCAATTTTATTCTTAGATTGCTTGACGTTATACATTATTATTATTTGCTTCATTATTCCTTTCATAACAACTCTTCGACGTGGAAAATTTTTTCGTGCTTGCTTATGCAGTTCATTTACTAAATTTTTTTTTGAAGTCATTATTTAACGTATTTTGAATTTTAAGGGATACGTAGAGTTCAGAGTGAGTTCATTTAAGTACTGTCGACCATCATATTTCTTACATACCCATAAATTAACTTATTTATCTTTTTAATTTCTTTTTCAAAAAATAGTTTCATACTTAAAATTTTTTCCTGAATTTCATTGAGTTTTTGACTTAAGCTCATGTTGATTTCATCTCGAACCTCTTGTATTTGACTTTGCAGAAGTAATTTATTAACAACGTCGTTTTTCTCCAAAGCTTTTGCCACATTTTTGATTCTTTTGTTTTGAACGTCAATGTTATTAGTTTTATCCATAACGGAGCCCAGCAGCTTAGAAACATTTTTCACAAAAACAGTACCAGTCGTATCATTAAGATAGTGCCCGAACTTATCGATGAACATGATTTATGCAGATAAATATTATTCTATAATGTTTGCTTCATATAATTCCTCAATAAGTGAGACAATTTCGTTATTGCGATGACCTGCAGCTTGTGATGCCAGCAATAGCTTAAGGCGATCTACTAACTCATTAGGATGGTCCCAGTATATATAGCTAGGTTTGTATGTGTGTAGTTGCATCAAACCCTCGCCCTTGTAAGGACTTTTTATTTTATGTTGTGATGATGAAGTTGATGAGTTCTTTTCACTTTCTTTCTTAAACAATTTACTGATAATATGCTTATATTTATATGCTCTCGTTCCTTTGATTTGTGCATCATGTCTATATTCTCTTTTATATGCATTTGTGCTTACTAAAATTTTTTTATGTATATCTAATTCATGTTTATCGTAATGTTTTGGTATTTTGTGAAACAGTAAAGAAAACAAACCTGGTGTAAAAGCCCATATTTGATTTCCAATCACTATTTTATCTTCAGTAAGTTTAATACTACCATTCCCAAACTTCCAATCATTATTTCAATCTTTATGTGGACCGTAGAGAGTATCTAATTCGTTTCTGCTAGGTCAGTATAACTCTTATTATTATTATCTGAGTTTTCTAGAGTTTCCGATTGAGAGTAAAAATGATCGTTGTCATCATCGTCATCATCATCAGTATCAACTTTATCAATCTTATTTGCGTTTCGATCACTAAGTGAGATATTTTTATTGCATAATGTTTCATCAGTAAGCTTCTTTGGAGTAATTGTCTCTAACTTAACTGATTGTTCGTTGAATGGAAAATTTGATTTTTTATAAACTTTCGTTTTAAATTCATCTTTTTCTGCTTTAATACTTCTTTTATTATATTTAGAACTGTTCACAAATTCTGTTAAAGGATCTATTATGGGTTTAAATGTATCTCTGAATTGCTCATGTGTATCTGCTTCATCAACTTTTATACTACGAAATTTTTTCTTTAAAACATTTCTTGTCTTTATTAGCTCTTTTAAAACTTTTTCATCCATTTTCAACTATTAGGCAATAGATCAGGTATCAGATATTAGATCAGCTAACAGATCAGGTATTAAATCAGATATTTGAGCAGCTTTCAGATCAGGTATGGGGGGTATCAGATCACGTATCAGCTATCAGATCAGGTAACAGATCAGCTATCAGATCCGGCATAAAATATTTTTAGGAAATAAGTAGATGTACTATGTCCAAAGCCAAATTAAGTACTAATGTTTTACTTTTATGTAGAGTAATTTATATTGTTATAAAATAGTCGAATTGTTTTCTATATTTCAAGTTCTATTTTTCAAGTTATTATCTTTGCTTATCATCAAAAATCCATATTTATCCTTCCAACACTCTCGACAAATTTCATGAAACTTCATAACTCATGTCGCTGGCAACAAGATCGCTATAAACGTGCTTCATATTTGTCTCATCTTGCTTAAACATTATAATGACATTTGCATTGTCTATTATTAAGTGCTTGGGAATTTTGGTATAAGTTTGACATAAATAAAATGAATCAACATCCTTATGACGTCCCATGCAAAAATATGCTCGTATATTATTTTGCTTCTCGCATGCAACATAACATCATCAAAGATCATAATTGAATTAGTTTTCGCTTCGTCAGGAGGAATAACTTTTTCATTATCTGTAAATGTGTAATATCCCATCCCTTTAATTGGCGAAATTAATCGCTTTAAGTATTCATATTTTGGTTGATAAAGGGATTTTTAGTATAAATAGATGTTTTCAAACTTGAGTCCATTAGGGCTTTCTAGCAAGCTAATCATAACATTAGTCTTTCCACAATTTGATGGTCCAACTATTAGAGCACGAATAGAATTTGGTAAGAGAGAGCTATGTTTTATTTTAGATCTGATGTTTGTTGAAGCATCAATATTGCGAATCACAATATTTTTATGTTGTTTTACTAATTGCATTCTTATAACTAATTGCATTTTATAAATGTTACTTTTATTATAGAAGAAAAAAAATAAAATAAGATGCTTATACATTATAACAAAACGTTTAGTTATAAAAAGCCAGCCGTTGGAAAAGGTTTAGTGAATAGAGTAATAAACTCTCTACCTGTTGAACTACACCTTCCTGGATATCAGTTTTGTGGACCCGGAACAAAATTACAAAAACGTTTAGATCGCGGTGACGAAGGAATAAATTTATTAAACGCTGCATGTAAAAATCACGACATTGCTTATTCCAAAACAAATGATTTAAATAGTAGACATCAAGCTGATAAAATTCTTGAAAATAAAGCTTGGGAACGAGTTCTTTCAAAAGATAGCAGTCTTGCAGAAAAATCGTTTGCGTACATGGTTAATAACGGAATGAAAGCCAAAAGAAAACTTGGTATGGGATTGAAGAAGGTTGCAAAAAAAATGAACAAAATGGAAAAAGGCTGTTCAGTACACCAATTAAAAATGCAACAAAAATACTGAAGAAGGAAAAACCTCAAGACATTAACTCTGCCATTAGGATTGCACGTAAGGTTATCAACAAGTCGTTAAGGGGAAAGAAATCGCAAGTTATAATACGACGCATAATTAATGTTCCACAGATTGGTGGCTTCTTACCTTTAGTACCTATTCTCACTGCTCTGAGTGCAATTGGTAGTCTTTCTACTGGCGGAGCAGCTATAGCAAAATCAATAAATGCTGCAAAGAATGCCAAACAACAACTTGATGAAGCAACTAGACATAATAAAACAATGGAAGCAGTAGCAATGGGGAAAGGTTTTTACCTTAAACCATATAAGAAAGGATATGGATTGGTTTGTCAAGAAAAACAAAAACCAAATTTTTCGTAATGCTACCCAACAAACCCCTATCTGATGTTGATCTGAGAAACTTTTCAACAAACATTACATACTTTAGAGGAGTTTTCATGTTGGATACACTACCAAAACGATCGAGAAAAAGAGAATGCGGAATCATTAATTTGGATTTATCAAGAGGACCTGGAACCCATTGGGTAGCATATTATAAAAACAATGAACATAAAGAATATTTCGACGGTTTTGGAAATTTACAACCTCCATTAGAATTAGTTAAATATCTAGGCAAAAATATAAAATATAATTACAATCAATATCAAGATTATAATTCATTTAAATGAAGACATTTATGTCTTCAATTTCTTTACAAAATAAGTGAAAAGAATAAATAAATACAACACACGAACATTTTTTTAAATTTTACTGTTTTATTAATAAAAAAGTTTATAAAATATACTTTCTACATATTATTCCCACTGTGGGTATTGAGCATTTGTTAGAAATATTCTTATTTCAGCAGCAGTATCCAATTTTAGGGAATTTCCTCCTTGCTTACATATGCAATATATCCCGGATGCTAGTTCTGTTATATCATCATCCGATAGCGTGTTGTACCGATTTGGTAAAAACATTATGTTATTTTCCAGTTCAATTTGAATTGTGGTGCCGTATTTACTTGTCACCCGTTTAGCATTTTTATCTGTATATTTAGTTGAGTCCTGGAGCTCTTTTATATGGATTAATGTCTTTTTATTTAAATTGTTGAACTTTGTTATCAAATTTGGTGGATTCATTATCAGAATATTAATTAATTAAATTTAATTTTTTTATATGTATTTTTTATGTGTTTTTTTTTTCTTCTTCTTTTGACAGATTGCTCTATGTGCTTTTGTAAACTGATGTATTAAAAATTTCTACCAATCTTTAAATAGGCAAAAAACAAAAAAAAAAATCTAAAAAACAAAGATAGAAATGTAAATGTCACTGATAGAATTTTAGTTGGTTTTTCTCTGTGTGTAGAAAACTCTTTCAGTCAAAGACGGATGTAGTTAAATAAACAAAATCTGTAATATAAACAAATTTCATACAGAGAGACTTTAACGCGAGACAAATTTAAGCATGAGAAAATATAAAGCAATCGTAAGTATAAAATGATACTAGGATTAGGGCAGTCCAGATATATGATAGTATTTTATAGTAACAAATCTCGATATTGAAAACAATTTATATATATTATATATATTTAAACATATAAATACCAGCGCAAATACATACACATTTTTTTTTAATGCATGTTTATTATTTATTGTATCTTCAAATATGAACTAACAATAAGTATTCAAATCTTAAATCTATAAAAAAAATTATTAGGCCCGACCAATGTCGGACATAAGCTTAGTGATAGTTATTAATAATACATAAGTAGTGATAAGCAACAAAAAAAAAAGTGTTTTCAAGCAGCTTCATCATCTAGAGTGTTGAATATTAGAGCCCGTGTATCTCTCTTTTTTAAGCGGATGTGTCCAGTAAAGTTCAAAATATTACGAGCAAGCGGATTAGGATGTGACTCGAGTTTTGTTAGATATTTGCCTGCGCATTTTACAATTTCTTCAGTCACTAGTGGCATATTCAAATCGCGATTTATATTTGAATTTTTGATGTACCATGGAGCCGATGTTATCATGCGTAAAATTTTATTTTGCCTTCGTTGAATTTTCTCTACATTTGAAGCTGAAGCAGTGCCCCATAGTTGAATTCCGTAACACCATATTGGCTTTAAAAGCGACTTGTATATTAAAAGTTTGCAGTCTAGGCTAAGTGTTGAATTTCTACCAATCAGCCAATGTACCTGAGTTAATTTAAGTTTCATTTGAAATAACTTAGAGTCAATGTGGTGTTTCCATGTAAGTCGTCGATCAAGGTGTATACCAAGATATTTCACATGTGAATGTTGAGGAACAACTTGATTGTTAATCCGAATGGGGGAGCAAGTATCTCTTCTTAGGGTGAACGTTATATGGACACACTTTTGTTCATTGACTTTAATTCTCCATAAGTTTAACCAAAGCTCCATCTGGCTAATGTGTTCCTGGAGTTTGCGGGATGCCTCATCAGGGTTTTCGTGCATACTAAAGCAGGCTGTATCATCGGTAAAAGTGAAAGTATGGATACTACTGCTCACAGGCATATCACAAGTATAAATCCAATATAAAACTGGTCCCAGTATGTGTGTGGCATACCGGATGAAACAGTTTCAGGCCTACTCGTGAAGTCTCCTTCCACAACAGTGAACTTACGGGAAATAATGTAACTTTCCAAAAGATTTAAAATGTTTATGGGTAAGTAAGTCTTCAATTTTAAAATTAGGCCTTCATGCCACACTTTATCAAATGCCTGAGAAACGTCAATAAAGAGCGCAGAACAATACTTTTTTTCCTCAAAAGATCTTCTTATAAATTGAACAAGTCTGTGAGTTTGTTCAATTGTGCTATGCTGACTTCTAAAACCAAATTGATGGTCTGGTATGCACCTACTACTAATTAGAATTGGGGACAATTTTGTTTTGAGCAGTTTTTCGAAAAGCTTTGACATAGTTGATAGTAGACTTATTGGCCTATATGACTCAGCCTTGGTTAGATCTTTGCCCGGCTTTGGAATCATTTTAACCTTGGCAAGCTTCCAGCTGTGTGGATAATACTCCAGTCGTAAAATGGCATTTAATATGAATAATAGGACTCTCATTGCAATATGAGGCAAGTTCATCAGCATCTGGTTACTAATTCCATCAATACCCGGAGCTTTCTTCGGGTTGAGTTCGGCAATTAATTTTGGTAAATCAAGCGTCTTAAACTTTATGTGTTGTGGGGGTAGAGCGACTACATTCGGCAAATCAGCAACACCAGTACATATGTTTGGCGTAAAAACGGATTTTAAGTACTCAGCAAATATTTTACCTTTTTCAGTATCGCTTCTTGCCCAACTTCCGGTAGATGTGCGTAGAGGTGGATTATACTCAATGGGTGTTTTAAGCTTTCTAGCAGCGCGCCTAATTAGACGCTGGTGTGACATCAAGACCTTCCAGATAATTTTTAAGAGATGCAGTTTTTTCAGACGCAAGCAACTCTTGGAGTCGTTTAGTGCACTCTTTAAATCTGATTTTATTTTGTGGTGATCTGTGCTGTTGCCATTCCCTTCTAGCTCTTCTTTTTTCACGTACGAGACGTTCAATGTCTGTAGAATAAATTTTATTAAACCCAGTCTGCGGATGGGAGATAATGGCATGTTCAGCAGCCTGTTTAATATTCTCGCTGAGATTGGCAATGTTAGATTCAATATCATCGGATGTTCTAAGCGTAATGTTTTCCGTACAATGACTACTGAGATATTTTTTGAACACCAGCCAATTAACACGATTGATCATCTTCATATATGGGTCAGGTAAGTTACTTGTTAAGGGACTACAAATTGTAATGATCGTCGGAGAGTGATCGGACGAAAGATCAAGAGAAGCTTGAACTTGAATTAAATCCCTAGAGATATTTTTTATGACGCCAAAATCTATAACATCCGGAATTTTTTGTATGTCAGTAGGCCAATAAGCGGGCTCCCCACTCGAAATGAGATCCAAGCCCATTTTTGAAATAGTGTTGAACAATGCTCGACCTCTGGGGGTAATAAGACGCGAAGCCCAGAACGTATGCTTAGCATTGTAGTCGCCAGCTGCTACAAAACAAGGTCCAAGAGATTTGTAGAAATCCTCATATTGATTCTCAGTGATTGAAAATCTAGGAGGGGAGTAAATAACAAAATTTGTACAAAAACTTTCAATGCCAATATATGTTGCTTGTAGGTGTTCTTCACAAATGTTATCAAGAGTCTTGACTTTATTAGAATTGCTGATCCACCGCAAGCCCTTCCTCTAGGGTCCTTTGTATCATATATAGTGTAGCCATAAATTTTAAAAAGACTTCTCGAAGTCAAATGAGTCTCAGATACTAACATTATAACAATATTTTTTTCCGTGAGGAAGTGCTCAAGTTCATTTTTATGAAGGCGAATGCCGTTTGCGTTCCAGAAACATATTGTTAACGTGTTCATGGCTTATTAATTAATGCTTGAATTAGAGTAATCTGCATTCGCAGCATTTCTTGCATCATGCTAGTCATATTTGTTGTAAAATTGTTTATAGTTTGCACCAGATTTTCAATACTAGCTTCAAGGCGATTAAAATTAAAGCTTGCGTCAGTATTTTTTTAATTATTTGGCGGGGAAACATTTTGTGTGGGAATTTGAATTTGTCTTAGCAGCATCTGCATACGATACACGGGAAGTAACTGGTTGGCTCATTTGCGCAAAAGTGGCAGAGTAAGCGTTTGCTGATTGAGCTGGAGCTAATTTAGGTTTTTGCACCATAGTCTTCTTTACCAAAGAGTATACAGGACAACCTCTGTAGTTAGTGGTGTGATTACCTCCACAATTACTGCATTTTTTATCACTTTGATCTTTTGGCTTATTGCAACTAGCAGTGCCGTGTAATTCGCCGCACACAACACAAACAGAGGGTAAATTACAGTATTTTTTTGTATGGCCACATTCTTGGCAATTATGGCACTGTACAGGACCTGAACGCTTATGTGGCTCTTCAACTGTGATTTTTCGGTACAAGAGGTATTTCAAATTATAAATTGGATGCGTCTCATTTTTTTTCAATTTTATATCATTAGGCTCAAGTCCAACAAGAAATAGGGGTTGGGGAATCTTCTCTCTATTTATTATATTGGACACATTTTTCACGTTAAGCCCCTGGAGGACGAGTGCATCTTTTATTTCTTTAGGAACAACATAGGAATCTATGCCCTTCAATACGATCTGCAGGCCTTTAGCACTCTTAAGCTAGTATGTGTAGAAGCTTGTTTTATTTTTTTCAAATTCAGCAACCATTTTGCGGAAATCTTTTTCGTCATAAATTTGGACTTTAGTTTCATCGATGTTGCAACGTTTTATTGGAACAATGTGAAATGAAGCCCATCCAGTTTATAACGTAAAGTATCTCTTACATCGAAAAATCACAGTTGAAGAGCCCCGTAAGCGTTCAGGTCCCGTACAGTGCCATAATTGCCAAGAATATGGCCATACGAAAACTTACTGCAAGTTACCTACAGTGTATGTTATCTGCGGAGAATTGCATGGTACTGCTAGCTGCACTAAGCCAAAAGATCAAGCAGAAAAAAATGTAGTAATTGTGGAGGTAATCACACAGCTAACTATAGAGGGTGCCCTGTATATTCTTTTGTTAAACAGGCTATGGGTCAAAAACCCAAGTTAACTCCAGCTCTACAAGTAAACGCGAACTCCGATACTTTTGCTCAAACAGCCAACCAGTTACTTCACGTGTATCGTATGCTGATGCTGCTAAGACTAGTTCAATTCCCACGCAAAATGTTCCACGGCCAAATAATTCAACGAATTCAAACTCAAGCTTTAACTTTAGTCGCCTTGAAGCTACTATTGAGAATCTGGTGCTAACTATAAACAACTTTACTACAAATATGACAAGTATGATGCAAGAAATGCTGCGAATGCAGAATACACTGCTTCAAGCATTAGTTAATAAACCATGAACACGTTAAAAATATGTTTCTGGAACGCAAACGGCATTCGCCAACATAAAAATGAACTTGAGCATTTCCTCATGGAAAAAAATATTGATATAATGTTGGTTTCTGAGACTCATTTGACCTCAAGAAGCTTATTCAAAATAAATGGTTACACTTTATATGATACAAAGGACCCGAGAGAGAGAGCATGTGGCGGATCAGCAATTCTGATTAAGTCAAGACTCAAGCACTATGTCCTTGACAACGTTAGTGAAGAATATCTGCAAGCAACGAGTATTTTCGTAGAAAATTTTTGTGCGAATTTCGTGATATCATCAATTTACTCACCTCCCAGATTTTCAGTTACCGAAGATCAGTATGAGAAGTTCTACAAATCGCTTGGATCTTGTTTCTTGTATTTTCAAGTAGTCCTGGAGTGTTAGGTATAAGAGCCCGTGTTTCCTTCTTTTTTAAGCGGATGTGTCCAGTAAAGTTCAAAGTATTACGAGCAAGCGGATTAGGATGTGATTCAAGTTTTGTTAAATATTTGCCTGCGTATTTTGCAATTTCTTCAGTCACTAGTGGCATATTTAAATCACGATGTATAATAGAATTTTGGATGTACCATGGAGCCGATGTTATTAACCGTAAAATTTTGTTTTGCCTTCGTTGGATTCTCTCGACATTGGAAGCTGAAGCAGTGCCCCATAACTGAATTCCGTAGCACCATATTGGCTTCAAAAGCGACTTGTACAGTAAAAGTTTGCAGTCTAAGCTGAGTGTTCAGTCGTCCCTCCTCCCCTCTTAAAATTAGGGTAAGTGGTTTTGCCAACTTAGCGTAATCCTTAATGAAACGTCTGTAAAATCCAGACATTCCAAAGAATTTTTTTTTTTTTTTTTTAAATGCATGTTTATTATTTATTGTATCTTCAAATATGAACTAACAATAAGTATTCAAATCTTAAATCTATAAAAAAAAAATTATTAGGCCCGACCAATGTCGGACATAAGCTTAGTGATAGTTATTAATAATACATAAGTAGTGATAAGTAACAAAAAGAAAAAGGTGTTTTCAAGCAGCTTCTTCATCTAGAGTGTTGAATATTAGAGCCCGTGTATCTCTCTTTTTTAAGCGGATGTGTCCAGTAAAGTTCAAAATATTACGAGCAAGCGGATTAGGATGTGACTCGAGTTTTGTTAGGTATTTGCCTGCGTATTTTGCAATTTCTTCAGTCACTAGTGGCATATTCAAATCGCGATGTATATTTGAATTTTTGATGTACCATGGAGCCGATGTTATCATGCGTAAAATTTTATTTTGCCTTCGTTGAATTTTCTCTACATTTGAAGCTGAAGCAGTGCCCCATAGTTGAATTCCGTAACACCATATTGGCTTTAAAAGCGACTTGTATATTAAAAGTTTGCAGTCTAGGCTAAGTGTTGAATTTCTACCAATCAGCCAATGTACCTGAGTTAATTTAAGTTTCATTTGAGTTAACTTAGAGTCAATGTGGTGTTTCCATGTAAGTCGTCGATCAAGGTGTATGCCAAGATATTTCACATGTGAATGTTGAGGAACAACTTGATTGTTAATCCGAATGGGGGAGCAAGTATTTCTTCTTAGGGTGAACGTTATATGGACACACTTTTGTTCATTGACTTTAATTCTCCATAAGTTTAACCAAAGCTCCATCTGGCTAATGTGTTCCTGGAGTTTGCGGGATGCCTCATCAGGGTTTTCGTGCATACTAAGGCAGGCTGTATCGTCGGCAAATGTGGAAGTATGGATACTACTGCTCACAGGCATATCACAAGTATAAATCAATTATAAAACTGGTCCCAGTATGCTCCCCTGTGGCACACCGGATGAAATAGTTTCAGGCCTACTCGTAAAGTCTCCTTCCACAACAGTGAACTTACGGGAAATAATGTAACTATCCAAAAGATTTAAAATGTTTATTGGTAAGTAAGTCTTCAATTTTAAAATTAGGCCTTCATGCCACACTTTATCAAATGCCTGGGAAACGTCAATAAAGAGCGCAGAGCAATACTTTTTTTCCTCAAAAGTTCTTCTTATAAATTGAACCAGTCTGTGAGTTTGTTCAATGGTGCTATGCTGACTTCTAAAACCAAATTGATGGTCTGGTATGCACCCACTACTAATTAGAATTTGGGACAATTTTGTTTTGAGCAGTTTTTCGAAAAGCTTTGACATAGTTGATAGTAGACTTATTGGCCTATATGACTCAGCCTTGGTTAGGTCTTTGCCCGGCTTTGGAATCATTTTAACCTTGGCAAGCTTCCAGCTGTGTGGATAATACTCCAGTCGTAAAATGGCATTAAATATGAATAATAGGATTCTCATTGCAATACGAGGCAAGTTCATAAGCATCTGGTTACTAATTCCATCAATACCCGGAGCTTTCTTCGGGTTGAGTTCGGCAATTAATTTTGTAAATCACGCGTCTTAAACTTTATGTGTTGAGGGGGTAGAGCGACTACATTCGGCAAATCAGCAACACCAGTACATATGTTTGGCGTAAAAACGGATTTTAAGTGCTCAGCAAATATTTTACCTTTTTCAGTATCGCTTCTTGCCCAACTTCCGGTAGATGTGCGTAGAGGTGGCTTATACTCAACGGGTGTTTTAAGCTTTCTAGCAGCGCGCCACAATGAGTAATTAGACGCTGGTGTGATATCAAGACCTTCCAGATAATTTTTAAGAGATGCAGTTTTTTCAGATGCAAGCAACTCTTGGAGTCGTTTAGTGCACTCTTTAAATCTGATTTTATTTTGTGGTGATCTGTGCTGTTGCCATTCCCTTCTAGCTCTTCTTTTTTCACGTACGAGACGTTCAATGTCTGTAGAATAAATTTTATTAAACCCAGTCTGCGGATGGGAGTTAGTGGCATGTTCAGCAGCCTGTTTAATATTCTCGCTGAGATTGGCAATGTTAGATTCAATATCATCGGATGTTCTAAGCGTAATGTTTTCCGTACAATGACTACTGAGATATTTTTTGAACCCCAGCCAATTAACACGATTGATCATCTTCACATATGGGTCAGGTAAGTTACTTCTTAATGGACTACATATTGTAATGATCGTCGGAGAGTGATCGGACGAAAGATCAATAGAAGCTTGAACTTGAATTAAATCCCTAGAGATATTTTTTATGAGATATTTTTTATTCCAAAGAATGATCTAAGTTCCTTGAGGGTCTTAGGAATAGGAACATTTTCTAATGCTTTCACTTTTGCTGGGTGCGCTTTAACTTCCTCATTTGTTACAATAAATCCTAAGAATTTAACTTCTCAGACGTTTGATAAAGTATGGCACGAAGGCCTAGTTTTAAAATTGTAGACATATCTGCCAATAAACATTCAAAAGCTTTTGGAAAGTTATATTATTGATAGGAAGTTCACTGTTGTGGAAGGAGAGTTCACGAGTGTGCCCCAGGGTAGTATTCTGGGTCCTGTCTTGTATTTAATATATACTTGTGATATGCCTGTGAGCAATAATATCCATATTTCTACTTTTGCCGATGATACAGCCTGTATGAGTGTGCACGAAAACCCTTATGAGGCATCCCGCAATCTCCAGGAACATATCACTCAGCTGGAAATATGGTTGAACTTATGGAGAATTAAAGTCAATGAACAAAAGTGTGTCCATATAACGTTCACCCTAAGAAGAGATACTTGCTTCCCCATTCGAATCAACAATCATAATATTCCTCAACATTCCCAAGTGAAATACCTTGGTATACACCTTGATCGAAGACTTACATGGAAACATCATATTGACTCTAAGTTAACTCAGATGAAACTTAAGTTAACTCAAATATATTGGTTGATTGGCAGAAACTCAACACTCAGCTTAGATTGCAAACTTTTACTGTACAAGTCGCTTTTGAAGCCAATATGGTGCTACGAAATTCAGTTATGGGGCACTACTTCAGCTTCCAATGTCGAGAGAATCCAACGAAGGCAAAACAAAATTTTACGGTTAATAACATCGGCTCCATGGTACATCCAAAATTCTATTATACATCGTGATTTAAATATGCCACTAGTGACTGAAGAAATTGCAAAATACGCTGGCAAATATTTAACAAAATTCGAATCACATCCTAATCCGCTTGCTCGTAATATTTTGAACTTTACTGGACACATCCGCTTAAAAAAGAGGGACACACGGGCTCTTATACCTAACACTCCAGATGGGACTACTTGAAAATACTTTCCCCCCCCTTTTTTTTTGATTCTCACTACTAATGTATGATTTATAACTACCACTAAGGGCCTAATAATTTTTTTTTTTATAGATTTAAGATTTGAATACTTATTGTTAGTTCACATATGAAGATACAGAACATTCCTTGCTGATTTCACTTACGTCCGGAATCGAATAAATCGGTTGATTTTTTGTACCAACAAAATTAGTTGCATTGTCACAGTATAGCTCTCTACAATGACCTCGCCTGCTCATGAATCGCCTTAGTGCGCCTATGAATGCTTCGGTGGTTAGATTGGTAGCCAATTCCAGGTGAACAGCCTTTGTAGCGAAGCAGCAAAATAAAGCAATGTATGCTTTATGAGGTTCTTCCCTCTTAATTTGTAATGAACCCAAAGAGGACCACAAAAGTCGACACCGGAGTTGATGAAAAGTCTAGCTTGTGTGACGCGTGTTGACGCTAAGTTACCCATTATTTGATTGAGCAAATTTGGTTTAGCTCTGGTGTATCGTATGCAATGTTGTACGATTGATCGTGCTGCTATCTTGCCTTTAACTGGCCAATTCCTTTGTCTTACATGTCCCACACTGGCGATTTTTTCATGTGTCATTTGCATTATCAACTTCGTTATTGGATCATTGTAGGGAATCAGGATTGGATGTTTTGCTTCATATTGCAGTGTTGATGATTTCAACCGTCCCCCAACTCTGATGATGCCGTTATTATCTAAAATGGGGGTAAGATTACTATATTGACTCCCTCTACTTACTTCTCTAAGCCTCTGCAAGTTATTCAAATCATTTTCAAAATCGGATCGTTGCATTCCACGTACAATGACTATGAGAGCCTGTTCCAATTCTTGAGCTGTTAAGTTTAGATCGGGATGTTGTTTGATCCTTCTCGTACGATTAATGAATCGCAGCATATAAGCCACGACTCTGAAGTGTTCGAAATGAACCCTTGTGTTGTATTTTGTAGATCATATCTGTTGATATTTTATCTACTTTTGCTACTGTAATCACCCTTTATCGTTCCATATCGTGCTCATTTATTGTGAGTGTGTTGGAAGTATTCTTTGGCCAAACTTCTTCTCTTCCATGCAAAAATATGGGCCCATAGAGCCATAAAGTGCTTGTAGCTAGTTTTGACGGGGATATACCTCGTGAAATAATATCTGCCGGGTTTTCCTTTGATTTGATGTGCCTCCACTGCTCAGCTATGGTTACTCATGTATCGCAGTGATTCGATTTGCCACAAACCTTTGGTAAGCTGATGATTTTGAGTTGATCCAGGTCAAAACGATCTCTGAGTCTGTCCATAGGTAAGTGGGTGTGTTCTCAAGATTTAAATCACTCTTTGCTCTTGCTGTTAGTTGAGCACATAAGAGTGCTGCGCAAAGTTCGAGACGAGGCAAAGTCTGGCGTTTTAAAGGAGCAACACGGGATCTTGCACACAGTAGCCTTACGATTACCTGCCCGTTCTTGATAATAGATCTGATGTTTACTGCTGCACCATTCTGAAGCATCCGCAAAGGCATGAATTTGTGTGTTTGATGAAATATGTCCTTCAAAAACATGTCGTGAAAATTCTAGGTTGCTTAATTGTTTTAATTCAGTACGGAATGTCATCCATCTTGTGTGTAAGTTTACTGGCAATACTTCATCCCAATCCAATTTTGTTTCCCAAAGCTCTTGAATGAACATTTTTGCGGTTATAACAATTGGTGTAAGTATACCTAACGGATCGAAGAGTCTTGCTACATCCGACATTACTGTTCGCTTAGTAATTTGTTTTACATCTCCTTCACACAAAACTTGTCAGCCCTTGGCATCCAGGTTAAGCCCAAGAATTTGACCGGTTAACCCTCTGTGCTGTTGAAGTCAATATTTACTTCTTGTTCTTTTCTTTCAATGCCTTGAAGGAGTTTTGTATGATCGGCATTCCATTTTTGTAGATTCAGGCCATGTTTCCTTAATATATGTGTCAGTTCTTGCTGCATTGTCAGTGTCACATGCAAATCATCACTACCGCCTATTCCATCATCCACATAGAAATTTTTAAGTAAAAATTGGCTTCCATAGGGATACTGGGCCATGTAATCCTTGGCAATTATTTCCAAACATTTTGTAGCTAAATATGGTGCAGATCGGGTACCGTATGTAACGGTGTTGAGTTGGTAATATTTGATTTGTGTAGATGGGTCATGTCTCCATATAATAATTTGGAACCTTCTGTCGGCTGGGTGTACTAGCATCTGGCGATACATTTTTTTAATGTCTGTTGTAAATAAAAAGCGTGGTAGCCGAAAGCGAAGCAGTATTGAAAACAGCTCGCTTTGATTAGTGGGACCTAAGTGCATCAGATCATTAAGGGCTAAGCCTGACGAAGTTTTCGTTGATGCATCGAATACTACTCGTAATTTTGTAGTTAGACTATCGGGACGTAATATACTATGGTGTGGAATGAAATAGTTTAGTTTGCATCTGGAATTTATATCAATTTGTGTCATGTGACCCAATTCCTCGTACTCTTTCATAAATTGTATGTATTGTGCCTTGACATCTGGTGCCTTTACCAGTCGATGATCCAGTGTCGAATCGATTGAAAGCTATCGAATCGGTTGAAAGCTATGTCATGTGACTCACCTAATGTTTTGGGATTGTCACAAAACGGGATTCTTACCACAAATCGTCCATTTTGATCAATGCTGGAGGTCTGCGCAAAATGAGTTTCGCACTATCTTTCTAATACTGACAGTGCTTTCTATACCGCCTTCACATTTTCTAGCTCCCATAGTTGAGCGATGTCTTCCTCTAAAGTTGTTTCATTTTCAGCGCACATTCCGCATGTTGCAGTGGAAGATTGGGTTTCCTCAATTTTTCCTGAGATGATCCAAACCAGCAAGGTATTTTGTAAGATGGGCAAGTTGTTGGCCAACTTGATTTGTCCACCTGTCAGTAATTGATGATGGAATTCCGCACCCAATAAAAAATCAAATCAATCGAGTGATTGATGTTAATTATTTGTGAGGAGAGATTATGTTGTTAAGAACAGCTGCCTCAAGTCGTGTAGTATAGTTGTTGAACCTGGAATTCAACTCGGTGTTGCTAGTTCCAATTCCACTTATAGCAATTGACGTTGAATTCGTTGGAATTACAAGACGTTTGACTAGGCGTTTACTTACGAAGTTAATTTGTGATCCAGAGTCAAGAAGAGTTCTACATTGAATTTCCTTTTCACCGGCTCTTATGAGGACCACGGCTGTGCTAAGCAGTATATAGTTATTTGATATCGTATGTTTTTCTGCGCTTAGTAATGCGGCTGCTTGGCTGAATTGTGTGGATTTTGTAGTCTCAGCTGAGTGATTATATGTAACCTTTGAACTTGGTTGTTGACTGCTCGCGGTTGAGTCCTTTATATGCAGCAAAGTGTTATGTTTGTTGGCACACTTCATACAGCTTCTTCGGCTACAATTTTTTGCGTTATGTCCAGGTTTTAAGCAATTAACACAATACCTTTGTTTTTGAACTAACTGAAGTCGTGCTGATGGTGACAGCTTCAGAAATTCTGGGCATGCGAATAATAGGTGTCTTCCATATTTGCACATTGAACAAAGTTCATTGTTTCGTCCTTCGATTGTGATAGAAGTACATACCTTTGCCCTTGGGTTTGAAAATTTTTCCTTTTCGGACATTGCTTCCACTGATTGAAAGTTTATCTCCAAGAATATTAAAAAGTCTTTGATAGTTGGCACTTCTCGTGGCTGTGCGAGAGACTGTTCATAACGGAGTCGTGTGACCTGATCCAGTCGTTTAAGAAGCAAATGGATGAGCAATGGATCCCATGTTGATGTGTTGATATCGAGATTTTGAAGTGCTAATAAACACTCCTTTGTTTTGTCAGGTAGGCCCTTATAATTGTCGGTTGGTGTCTTGTTTAGTGTATCTGTCCGTTTTTGAATTAACTTGCCAACTAATAACCTCTTGTTATGATAGCGATCTATTATAGATGACCATGCCGCATCGAAATTTTCCCCAGTGGCAGGGAAGTATTTGATTAGATTTGCCGCCTCTCCCACTAAATGAATTTTTAGGTACCATATTTTTTGCACCTTCGGAATTGATTGGTCTACTATCAGTGAGGAAAATAAGTCGTAAAACTCTTGCCAATTTAAATAATTGCCGTCAAATTTTGGTAGTGTTATTTTTCGTATTGGAACTGAATCGGCTGACTGTTATTTGAGAGAGAGGTTGGTTGAGAAGTTGCATGGTTGTTAACAGATCTTAATGCCTTCCGTACATCATCTTCTAATCTAAGAAAAATAAGCGCAGTAGGCTTATTTTTCTTTTGTGATTTTCAAAAATATTATTATTTGTGAATTCTCAAATAGTTCTTGAAAGTCTGTGCATAAGATAAGAGGTTTGTGACTATTCAAAATGTGTGGTTGAAGTCTACTGATGATTTGTTACAGCAACAATGAAATATATAGACAACGCTGAACCACCAGTTAATGTAAATTGTAAGGTCTTTCTTGCAAGCACTTGTAGCTTGAAGAATTGTAGTTAATGGTATTCTCACAAGCCCTTCAACTTGGAGATAGTTGTGTTATATTTGTTGTCCTCCCAAGCACTTGAACTTGAAGGCAGTGTTCAATAAAACAATTGATTTGTTATTCTACTAAAAACTAAAATTTTGATTTTATTTTACCTTCTTTTATACATAAAATTAAAGAAAAGAAATGCTCATTCTATAAATAATTAATTGTTTTGTTTTCTTTTTTTGTATAAAATTAATAATTGATAACTTAGCAATGACCTACTTTTGCATATTGCATGTAATGTAATGTTGTGTTTGCATAAAACATTTTGTGCAATACATACATGGTAATTGACTTGGTATGGTTACAAACAAAAACTTATTCTTTGTGATGAAATCAATACAATTAATAATAACGTAAACAATAATATATATATCCCAACGAACAAATAAAAAATATATTAACAGTTGAATTCGGCTCCCATAACGTTTATGCTTGAAAACCAATACGGAATTGAAATATTTATAACACCCCCATACACAAGTACTATTAACGGGCAAATAGAACGTTTCCATTCCACTCTGTCCGGAATCATGCTATGCGTAAAAACTGAAAAGACTCATCGAAATATTGAGGAATTAGGGTCTTATGCAAAAAAACTTAATAAAGCTTTGTCAAGCAATGTTAAGTCAAGTTGTATTCTAAAAAAATTATTGTATAAAAATTCTAAAGTAGGCACCCACGTTTGTTAAGACTACTTTAAGTTGATATTTCCAAAATGTGTATTTTGTACCTCAAATATTTTTACTAATATAGCACATACTGTTTCATGTTACATCTGAAAATGAAGCTAGAAGTGCCTGCTCTTATCTTAAATTTATTATTTCTATCATGTAATGGGAAACATCACCAAATTATCCAACTGCTTTGAAACACATAGCAAAATCCATAAAAAAATATTAAAATAAATACAATTATACAAAAATGTTTTAGTGATGTACATACAATCAAAACAAATCGAAAAAAGCTGGATATTCAAATACTCGTTTCATTCGAATAAAACAAATTGTGATAATTTTTCACATTTTTTTACTTTTACTTCATGATTGTGTTTATCTGTTTTCCTATTAAGTCAGAAGCTCATTTTTTTTAAATTATGTTGCTTTACTTCAAGATAATAAAAATTTATTTAATAAAATAAAAAAAATATTTGAATACCCGAATGAAATTGTATTCAATTTTGTACATCATAAGCTGTGAAGTGGTTGTTGAACACGGTGGTGTTACCAGTATTTATTATTAAATCGCAAAATATTTAAAGTTGTCTTTTGCATATGATTTTTTAATAAAGCTTTGTTAGCCTTAAAGTGCTTATCAACTACTATGAACTTTAAAGCTAAAGTAAAATATTTTTTTGCATAAGGGGGTTACTCTTTAGATCAATATACAAATACAGCATTTCAATACACTCGACAATTAAGAAGAGACCGATAGAAGCATTTTTTGGACGAACCGTGAGTACTGAACCAGAACAGATAGAAAAGGACAGAATGGACAATGTAACAAAACTTATAGACAAACAAAATAAAGACCCCGAGTTCCATAATAAAAAAAGAAATTCTTTCCCTAGTTATAACCAAAATAATATCGTATATTTAAAAATAAACAAAAGATTAGGTAAGAAAGAATAATAAATAAAATAATTAACTAATAACAAATTATAAGGACGATAATAAGAATAACAACAGAAACAAAAATAGCCAAGAGAAAAATCTACTTAGTCATAAAGGTGTTATAGAACACATTGGAAAAATAAGATTCGTAAAATTTTAAGTTTTTGTAGAGGAATTTATCAACACAGATATGCAAAGTTAAGAAATTAAGAATTAGAAATTAGAAAAAAGAACCCCCATTAGAATTTATACAATTGCGTACGAATCGACTAATATGCCATAGGTATACGATTTCAACCGTTTTTAAAAAATACGATGTAAGGAATGAAAATATTATAATGTTGAATAATATGCCATAGGCGTACGACCTAATAAAAATTAAGATACTAGATATGATTAAGAATACGGAAATATATTATGTTAATCTAATAAAGGAAAAGTGAATTGAAAGAATATATAATTAGATAATGATAATAAAATATATTTTAGATTTAACTATCGACTGATAAGGGGACATGGAAATTAAAATTTTATAGTTTTTTTAGAATTCTCACCTATATGGTGCATGCAGAGTTCCAAGTATTGAACTACACAAGCTCTCAGTAATTCACCATTAAAGATGACATAGCAAGAATACAGGAAGGTACTTTTAAGATAATTCACATAATTGACTTATCGGAATATGACCAACTGACGAACACAATAGAGAAAACAATAATCAATAACATAACAGAATCTCAGGAGTTATACCCATTTCTCTTACATGAGATGTCCCAAATTCGTACTCTAATATCAAGGATCACCCCTAAAACAAAAAAGAAACGATTACTAGACTTTATAGATCCGCATAGAAGTGGGTCGCAGGTAACCCCGACCATCATGACCTAGAAATTATAAACGATAATTTAAGGAATTTAGATGAAAATAATAACAGACAAATAGTTATAAACGAACAGTTAATTGAGAAAATAAATGAACAAAATCTAAGAATGAACCAAATAACGAGTCGTTAGAGATAATATTAAATAAGAATTAAGTTTAAAAACTAAATATCAATTGCAATTAATCAAGCAAGAATTATTGAATATTGAATATGCCTTGAACTGGGCCAAATCTAATATTGTAAACTCATTCATATTATCTAATTTAGAGATAAAAACTATTGAAAAAATTGTGAATCATAAAAGTATACCATATATAAATATAGAAGAAGACTTAGAATTCACAGATATTAATGTAGCCGTAAATGGCTCCATGATTGTTTACATCTTAAGTCTACCCACTACAAAAGAAGAAGAATGTGAAACTCTTATTTTGAAATCTGTTAAAAATAATAATAGAATAACTAAAATAGAATACGATAAAATCCTAAAGTGTAAGGAAAAAGTTTTTGGAATTAAATCTAACTGTAAGAAATATAACAAAAAAAAAGCAATCTCTAATGAACAAAATTTAGTAGAATTAAGAGAAAATAGTTGTATAATTAGATTATTGAAAAGCCAAGTGCCGAATTGCACGAGTACCAACGCTGATCATGTAAGTGATTTCGAAGAAATACAGCCTGGTTTACTATTTCTTAATGACTATAATGATACTGTTTTGATTGATAACCAGCCGATTCCACTAACGGGTACATTCATTATAAAACATCATAATTCGACTATAGCATTACACGATAAAGTGTTCTATGTGCCAGAGACAACATATATGGAACCATTGCCAGCTATTTTACAGCAGATAACAGCTAAAGATCAGTTGGAAGAAATATTATCCTTGGAGATGATTAAAGATCTTGGGATACAAAACAGAAATAGAATTTCAAAAATTAACCTGATCAATAAAATTGGCTTCAGCTTTAATACCACTTTTACGATAATAATTATTGTTTTGATCCTCATACTATTGGCAAAGTTTTTTTTTAAAACCCAACAAAAACAAGTTGAGCAAACCGAAGAGAGGAAAACAGTAACGCCAAAATCCATGCAGACGGGGACGTCAGCACTTGAGAAGGGAGGAGTTAACACCCCAAATGTTGCAATCCCACAAAAAGCAGTTCTGTTCGTCAAAAACAATTAATTTGCTGATATTCAATTTGCTGACGCTATCTTTCTTAATAACCAACGAGTTCATCAACATTTATTAAACTTATTTTATTGCTGATTTTGCGTCTACAATATTTTAAATATTTTAAATGGAATACCAGCAAAAAGTTAAATTCTGGTACATCGGCAAATTAAGGCTAAAAGCATAGGTAACATTATTTTTAGGTTTTAGCTTTTAAGTCAGTCTGTATTTGTAGTCAAAAAGTTAAAGTTGAAAATAAAAAGTAATTAAAAAAATAAATTATATTTTTTTTATGGGAAATTAATAAAAAATCCCTTAATATATATATTAGTATGCTCTTGTATAAGTAAACAAACCTACATCATTTTACTGAGTTCGTAACTTTTGTTCATGCATATGTATGAAATAGAAATGAAACGAATAAAAAAATTATAGCGAAAGTTTCATGAACATCATTATTAAGTTTCATGCATATGTCTAGTATGTAAAAAAAATTCTGCTATGAAGGTACAACGAGAACTGCCATTTCATAAAGTTTAAACATTTTTGTACTTCTGAATAGTTCAGAGACAAATAACATAGCAAAGGAGTAATAATACACATAATATGGTTGTTCAAGATCAAAATCTAAAAATGTATAAAATGGTTTACAAATTAGTAAGTTTCTAAAGTATGCGTGCTATATGTGATTATAGTTAAAACGGTTTTGAAAGTATGTAAATGTTTCTTAATTATGCTACTTATCACAAATCTAAATTCTTATTATGCTCAGCACTCACAAATATATATATATATATATATATATATAATTATATATATATATATGTATATTTCAAAAAGCAATAAACGGTGCGGAGGGAGGGTGGCGCCATTGGAATTATCGATTGTGCGGATTTGTTGTTCACGATGTCGTAGTGGTGGTGTGGACATTGCGCGTTCTCTGTGGAGAAATTTTTTAAGGGAAATGATTCTAAGTTCGATATACGGGGAATACGTGATGGACCGAGTGTAAATTTAATTCGTTCGTGGGTGCAGAGATTCCGCGCAACTGCTTCGGCTATGAATGTCCCACGGCCAGGAACCAGTCGATCTTCAAGGACTCCCGAAAACACTGAACTGGTTGAAAGCAGTTAACGTAAAAATCAGCGACTTTCAATACGGAAAATAACAGCCTCATTGGGACTTCCAAGAACAGCTATTCATGAAATTTTAAAAAAGATCTGAAGTTCCATCGTTTTGAAATTCAAATCAAGAACTAAAAGAAAGTGACTTTGATTTACGCACAAATTTTCTAAAACAATGTTGGAGCGTTTTCGCACTGTAAATCCCATTTTTCGGAGCGACGAGGCTCATTTTTACCTAAACGGCCACGTCAACAAGCCAAACTACTATTACTGGTCTCCAAGAACCCGTAACCCTCGATTGAAATATCAAAAACCATTTCATTGCCCAAGGGTAACTGTTTGGTGTGTCTTATCCACGCATGATATAATTGGACCATTCTTTTCTCTAAAATTCTCGAGGCCAGGGGACGAATGTCAACGGTGAAAATTATCGACGCATGATTACGGAACTCATCGCACATATCGATACTCCAACGACAATGAATATGATAGCACATTCGCATCAACAAGCATGCTTACATACAGGCATACATATCTATAGCTATCAACACAAATAAGTGCGCATATCGATAGGTGCGGGTTCGATCAAACAAATGTGCTATATATATTCGTATCAATACATGTGCGCACAAGCATGTAATGACTAGTATGACTATATGAACAATGTTACCAAATATGTACGTAAATAAAAAAAATTATTGTGTATGAATTTGACAAATGCCTAATTTATATTATGCATTTTTTTTATGAAAACTATTTCACGAAACTTTTTCTATATACACTAGAAATTTGTAAAGTTAGTGGCGCATATTCAGAAATCGTAATCAAAGTCAAAACTAATGAAACAGAAACTAAAATATAGTTCATAGATAGTTATAGCTCTTATTCACAATTCATAACTAGTGCAGCACCTGCTTTCAGCTGGTAAACGAAATGTAACCTTGCATATTGTTGTGTAGAGAGCATAAAATGTCCATAATATTTTGAACGATAATTTCTGCAAGTAATTAAAAAGTTTATGAAGCTATTAAAAAACAATTTTATTTACTTAAACAAATTTACAGATTCTAAAAAAGTAATTTTTAGTCATAGTCTGTATATAAATCAATTAAAATAAGGACCTGTAAAAATAAAGTTATTCAATAAAAATTTGTTGACTAAAAACACATCTCTTTTATTGCTTTATATGGATATTTTTTTGACGCTATAAAAATAAATGCAAGAAGTAAAGATAATAAGGCAAGCTTATTATATAGGAATTTGTTAGAAAATAAAGAGTATTTGTTGTTTTGTGCATTTTAAAGAACCACAAATTGATTTTACTTTTCAAATAAATTGTAAATGAAATCAACCAGCTGTTCTTTGAATGTATTAGTTAGTTGGTATTTAGTTACAGCTTTACCCTTAATTAAGAGTAAACTTTACTGCTGAATGTAATCAACTATGAATAACTTAAATAGGTACTTAAAAAAGTTAACACTATTGATAATTTCTGAATATGCGCCAGTGTATTTTTATACAGACTACAACAATTAACACTAAATTTAAATAATTTAAATTAAAGGGTGTTCCATCAGTTAATGCAATTTTGACTTTGTAATTTTGACAACTTGCTGTATCTTGGAAACCGTAAGAGCAAAACTCTTGAAATTTTCAAAAACGGTAAAACTAAGAAATCAAAAAATTGTAAAATCGCCAAATCTACAAAAATCTCCAAAACGAAAAAAGCACCAAATTAAAAAAAGTTCTAGGATTAAAATAAATCGCGAAAAACCTGAAAAATCGCCAAGATGAAAAAACCCTTAAACAAAAAAATCGCCAAAATGAAAAAATCGCCGAAATAAAAAAAACCAAAAACAGAAAAAATCGCCATAATGAAAAAAATTGCGAAAAAAACGCCAAAACGAGAAAAAGCGACAAAACTCAAAAAATCGTATTAACTGAAAAAACTTAAAAAAAGGAAAAAAGCAACATCAAAAAATGCTCAAAACCGAATGTACGGAACCCTTCGTGCGCGAGTCAAAGTCGCATTTTACTGAATTTATTTTAATTGCAATACGTACACAACAACAAGAACAGCAACAACTAAAGGCTGAACAACAGGAATTGAAAATTAAATAGTAAAAGTAAAGGCATTTACCATAGGTGAACAGTACCACTAAAATTTCAGCAAAAATAATACAAATTTTTTAACCAGTAAATTTTTACTGATTACTAAAAATTTTTTCTACAATTTTTATAAAGTACCTAAATGTTTTATTATGTAGTGAATCAGAATTGAACAAACCTCGTACCCGTACATTGCACTAATTTGTTAACGCAGCAGCAACCAGTTCATTCACTTGGTTGCTTGCTAAATTCTTGCATTGACAAATTGTGCAATAGTGATATTTCGTAATTGGGTCAAAATCTTAATAAGATTAAATAGTTTAGCAAGTTAGCATAATGATAATAGCTGTTAAACATAATATTGATGTTGAAGTAAGATTAAGTTTTGTATAAATAGTCCAGTTTTAATTAAAGAGTTTTGTCTTGTATTTTAGCAGTTAAAAGTTAGAGTCATACTTGCGATTCCCACTAGACCCTCCAGGTTTAAAGTTGTAAATTTGTAAAATAATCATACTAGTTATTAGCTTTTAATATACTCCAGAAAGAACCTGTGTTTAATTAAAACACAACATTTTTGGCGCAGCCGGTATTAGAAAAAGCACAGTTTGATACCTTTTGGCAGTTGAAAAGAAGTATATTGATATTTGAAAGCTATTTTAGCTCAATTTAATTTTAATATACTGAATTAAATTGTTAAAAGGATACGTTGTTCTGTATACCAACATTTACTACACAACGCAAGGTTTTAATGAGCTATTCTAGCTGCCTTAAGTCGCACAGAATTTGGTGGTAAACTCAACGACGATCAAACATTTGCTCGAGACAAATGGGACCAACGCATATGGTAAAAATATTTATATACGTGTTGAATTAGTAAATTAATCTAGACAAATACAACGCATAGATAAACGCATAGTGAAAAATTCAAAATGATTAGCAGTATTTAAATAGAAGGAAAGTTTGTTTGTGAAAGTGAACATTGAAAATAGAAATATAAATAGATTTAAGATATTGTGCTTGAGCTATATGGAGGATTTGAAAAAAGAATTACGAAAGACACAAGAGGAGACCAGGAAAATTTCTGAGCGAGTGTGGAATCTCATAAAGTACCTTAACAATACCAAAGAGTATATAGAGTTAGTAAAGCATAAAGTGAGGAGCCAGGGAAACATAAGTGAATTTGAAAAAATAGATATTTTATTGGAAGAACTACAAGTGATACGTGAACATCAACAAAGTCCTGCTATATCTAAGGAAATAGCAGAATACTTACACGTTAACAGGATCTTGAAGCTGTAGAACGAAAGCTTAAGAAAAACCATTGAAGAAGCTGAACAACAGATTCAAGAAAGCGAACAGAAGACACAGGCATTTAAAGACTTCGCGCAGCGCGTTAACCCTAACTTGACTCCTGATCAGTTGCAGCAAGTTATCGAAAATAGAAAAGTGATAGAGGAAAAAACTCAACAAATCGAAACGCTGAAGTCAAAGATACGAAACTTACAAGGAGAGACGAGAAAAGTGATTACAATTAACACCACAACAAATAGTAACAACATGACAACTCTTAGTGAACTCGTGAAAACCATATTCCATGTGGTACCAATTTTTTATGGAACTGAGGGGCCAGAACTGCCAAGGGAAGCAAAAAAGTTTATTGAAGGATGTATGATAACAAAGGATAAATGAAAACCAGGGGAACCAGATAATGTCGTCGACATAATCAAATGCTTCAAAACGAGATTATTTGGAAATGCTTACTCATATTTACACAATAAAGAGTTCGCAACAATAGAAGCCTTATGCTAGGCTATTAGAGAAAAATTTATAAAAGGCAAAACTCTAACAGAAATACAAGAACTAAATTTTAGTAGTAAGCAAGGTTCAACGGAAACAGCATATGAATTTGGAGAGAGACTAGAAGGACTACTAACAGATGCAATAGAACTAATTGAAGCACAATGGCCAGAAGTATCCCATCAAAAATCTATGATAGATCATTGCAACCAATCCGCAGTAAGGAGTTACATAAGGTTGCATGTATCTATAATGAAAATTATACATCTTCCATTTAGATAGTTCCAGCACACAAAATCCTAAATATATGGGCTTATTATAACATGTCTTCACTCGATTCATTTGAATCGCTACCATATCTTCTGAAAATATTGCTAAGCTATGAAAATTTGATTTAGATATCCAATTTTGAGCACCCAAACGGTTTCGGTTTAATGTACTCCAACTGGTAACAATCCTCACATCTTTCCTTTTGTCCACATTCTCCATGGTTTTCCCATATACTGCGTTGTTGAGTAATTTGAAAAAAAAATTTTCAAAGTTATTTCTAGCCTCGGCTCTGCATTTAGTATTAAGGTCTATATAATCTTTCAACTATGGAGACTGCTTAAAAGTTAGAACTCTATGTATTTTTTTTCAAAATCACACCGTTTTCTAGACATTGTTTAAGTACTCTGTAATGAATTATATAAGAATGTTTTGGCGAAAAATCAGTTATTAGTTTTTTATATTTTGATGCTCCAATTTCCTTGTTTTCGGCGCAGAAAGGAAGATCGTTATGCATATTATATAAATAAGAAGGATATTCTAAATCAACCTCATATACATAACCATCATTTGAATTATCATCTATTAACTGCGGATTAATATTTAGTTCTTCGCTTTTTAACCATCTGAATCCTCTATAAGGAAGATGTTCAGACATGGCCCAACCGTAAAGATTGTTTGCATCTAAATAGATAAAAAATTTGGAAGGTTTATTTTTACCAAAAGTATCTAAATACTTATTATTTGCATTGGAGTATCTTTTACAACATTGGACAATTCCACCTCGTATCCCTCTTTTAAAGAAATTGTACATGTCGATATCAGTTATTAGCTCTAATTCAATGTTTGTATGCTTAAACATAGCATCCCAAGATAGCCCCGGGGCAGTATAGTATTGACAGGGATCTAAGCTATAAATGTTTTACAGACATTTCTAAAATTTTCAAAGATATCCGTTAGGAGAAGCACATCTGTTTTCAAATACAATTCCATATAGTCTTTCAAAGTTTTGCAGTTAAAAATTGTCCAGACTTCATTTGCATGCGCATAGTCTTCAATAGAACATTCTTTGTTATTAAGTTTATTAAAGAAATCTTTTCTAGGTGGAAGTTGTGTTTCATTAAGTTTTTCAAATGAATCAAGATAATCATAGGGAAAAATTCCTTTTCTCCTTATGAGATTAAATTCTTGGCTTATTTAAATTGTGCTCTAATAGTATGAAAATCGTTGACGGTAAGATTATTTGCCAACGATTCCAAACTATCGGCCATAAAACGCATTGTATCAAGAAACCTAAGTTCAAGATCTGTACCATCACTCATATTAATAAATTGAGATAGAGATATATATAACTCTTTATTTAACGGAAGGACTTTTATATTTGTCGCAACATTACTTAATTCTTTCACAAAAAGATGAGAATCATAGGATGAATAGTTATGAAAATAAATTGGAATAAACTTGGGTACTTGATAACTTAGGTTGCATCTGTTATGATCTCTCACACGATCATTATTTAAGCATTGTCCACATATGTGACAAGTTATTGTAAAATGTTACATTTTCTTCATCTGTCAAGTTCTCCATTTCAATTGTTTTTGTGAGATAATTGTTATATATATCTTGACAATCTTGATTCAAAAATGTAACAAATTTTTCAGAAGCATCTTTACCCGTATAAATTCTCAGCTTATCCAATTTATTGCCATGGTTACACTTAATGAAGTAGCTGAATGCGCAGGGTACATGTATTTGATTTAATTTAGTTTTACTACTTATATTAAAGTCTATCTGTTGCAAAACGCATTCAAAATCGGCGTATACAACAAAAAGGACGTCAATTTTTCTATGGTGGCTCTTGAACCGCAGTATGGACTCTTCTGCTTTTGGCATTGTGGTAACTATTTTACCACATTCCATTTTATGTTTATCCATAATATTTTCAAGATGGGTGTATTGCAGACAGCTGTTGCAAAATAAGACTCGTTCACACTGTATCGTTGTTTGCCTTTTTAGTAGTCTGTAAGATATCAAACACGCGTATTGTATTATTTAATTTTAAATACTTTCCAATATATTACTTACTTTGAAATATCTTTTATAAAAATATAGTGATGCCCATCCATGTTTTCCAATAGCAATAAGTTAACATGCTTGGTCTTCTCATTTTGGGTTACATAAAATGGTCCAATTAGTTCATCACTGTCGTCGTCATATCCAAACACATTCACACTAACATCATTCCGCCTCTCAAATTCCTTAATATATTTTAGTGACATCGGAAATGTCAAATTTGAAAAATCAATTATAGTTCCATTTTGTGGCGAAATTATATCAGCACTAATATCTTCAATGTTATATGAAGAGCATCGAGTCGGAACATTGATAGATGAGGTACTCATTGCCACAATTAAGACCCACTTAAAACAGTAATTATCACTTTTTTCTATGTTAATGCAAGCACCACGACTAGCAAGCTTCTGCGGGGTGCTAATTCAATGAGCTCCTTTTACTAAAGAAGATTTATTAATATTTAGTTCAGCTAGAACTATGCGAACATGAGTCCATCCGGAATCTCTTTCCTGGAAATCACACATTTTATTTTGAATTTCTGTGAGCTGCTTACAGAAAAATTCGTTCACGTCATCTGCTCTACTCTACAAGCTCATTTTTGCTGTGTGCACTATCATAATTATTTCTAATTCTTCACCAACAATTTTTAGATATTCTGCAACTATACTTATATTAAATTTCAATATAGTATGTTGCCTTAAATGGTATTCAAGCCTCTCTATAAAAGTCGATTCATTTTCGCCAACAAAATCTTCAAAGAGAAGTTGATCCTTTTTATTTTGTATTCCATAAGAAATAATGTTGCTTTTAAATGCTTTTCTGATTTCATAATATTTCGTTCACTCGCCATCAATGTTGATATTATTTGTTGAGCTACTTCCAAAATCATGTGAACCTTGCTGCTGTTGTTGTTGTTGATGTTGTTGTTGATGTTTTTGTTGTTGTTGAGGGTGATGTTGTAGTGTTTGAGTTGGTCAGTATTTGGATACCAATGTATTGGAGTAAGAGGTTGCTGCAAATTTGGTTACCATTGCATGGGAGTAGCACTTTGCTGCCAATACATTTGTAGTTGTGGTTGTTGTTGTTCTTGATGAGGATATTGCTGATGAGGATATTGCTAATGAGGATTTTGCTGATGAGGATATTGCAGATGAGGATATTGCTGATGAGGATATTGCTGATAAGTATATTGTTGATGACGATATTTATGTTGTTGTTGAAGAAATTGTAGTTCTTGTTGTTGTTGTTCTTGATGAGAACATTGTTGATAAGGATATTGATATTGTTGTTGTTGAGGATATTGTAGTTGTTGTTCTTGATGAGGATATTGTTGATAAGGATATTGATATTGTTGAGCATATTGCAGTTGTTGAGGATAAGTGAAGCCTGTATTATTCCGTGGTAGTGGTCGTTCTTGATTTGAATCTCGACTTATGACCACTTGGTTCGCTACGCCATGATTTTGGATGTGATCCAAAAAGCATTTTTTATATTTATATACCTTTTTACACACATTGCACTCATAAACTAAAGAACTCATTTTATTTAGTTTATACAATATTATTATATGTATATATATATATATATATTTTTAATAGTCACTTTGATTATTTACGTATTAAAAGCAAAATTATTGAGGATATGACACTTGTAGATACAATGCTGTACTTGCTGCTAGAATAGAAAACTTCTCAATTTATACCAATTACGATTAAGTCATATGCAAAATTTAAAAGTCAATAGACAGAGACAAATGTCAGCAAGCAGTGACAATAAAAACCAATCTTTGACAATCATCAATATCACAAACTTCAATTTCTTTACAAAATAAGTGAAAAGAATGATTAAATACAACACGCATAAATTGTATATTTTATTCATTTGTTCAAACTCTTTACAGATAAAAAAATTAAATCAAACAACAACAAAAACAAAACATTGATATCTCACCAGCATACATAATTATTTTCTAAAATACCAGTCCCAGCTAAAAAACGAATATTACAAACAAAAAAAGTAATGCCGAGTGCACACTATGATATTTTGAGACATCGCAACAGTGTGCCCTAGTGGTAACGTTTACAATTTCCACATTTTAAAAAATGATTAGAACAGAAGAAAATGCCAGATTTGTACTCGGCATTGCATATATACATATCCAAATACTTACCCCTCTGCCAACGCTTAAATTATTGTAAAAACATACACATGTATGAGCATAACGTTGGCTCCCATGATCACGCATCTCTAATTCCCTTTGACAATCCTAACTTCAATTTTTCCAACCTTCAAATAAGTTCATTGCTCATAAATTACATATTTCGTTTACCTCTTCAAACTTTACCATTGCCTAGTACTTCTTCATTTAAGTCTGCGATATCATCCGCATCGGGCTCGCCTTCATCACTAAACAAAGTTATCACTACAGATAACAGTAGCTCAAAACCCAAGGTACAAGTGGAAATGGACAGATATATAACAGTGGTAAAGCGTGGGCGAAGCCCAAATTCTTCAAAAATTTCATCTGCCCCAAAGATGTCTAGGGATAACAGCGCATCATCTACCAATCGTCAAAATCGTTTTTCATTATTGCAAGACATCGACGACAAGCCCTCTACATCATCGCAAAAGTCTTTTAAGCCACCACCTATTTATCTGAGAGAAAAAAATTCTAACGTGCTTATAAAAAAACTACTGTCGACCATTGGTGAAAATACTTTTCACATCATTCCAATTAAACGAGGTAATATTGATGAAACTAAAATCCAAATATATAATGAAAAGGATTTCCGAAAAATTGTTAGTGAATTCAAAAAAAAATAAAACAAATTTTTACAGTGTAGTGTGTGTCGTGTGTCTGTGTGTCTGTCCGTGCCCACGTACAGGCCAATTGGCTGGACCGATTTTCATTTAGTGTGTTCTGTTTGAAAGATGACTTGATCGAGAGGGTTCTTAGCTATGTTTCAGGAAAATCGGTCCAGCCGTTTAGAAGATAAAATATCTTTTCTGAAAAAAAGCCGGGGGTTTTAAAATTTTTAATTTTTGTTATTAATGTTAGTTTTATAAGATTTAAAACACTGTAAACGCTGTGAATTAAAAAAATGCAATATTATATAAAACCATTAAAGACATTTGTAATATATCATTACTGAGCATTTACGAAGTAGTTCATTATCCAACGTTAACGAAACCGTTCATTATTTAACTCCGTCTTCAGTGCTCTTTTCATCATAGTATCACAAAACATACAGAAGTGTCACGAGACGGAAGATACGGGTATTTTTCTGTCTGTCTCGTTTTCCCTCAAATTTTGTCGTCGTTTTTGTTTTGCTACTTCTTTCTAGTGCAATAAATTTTTATTAGCTGTGTTAATTGGTAAGTAGTAATACAGTAATTTTGACTTAGCTGCACAATCAACTTTGCAGAACTTTTTGTGCAGATAAGTCAAAAATGATGTTATATTAAATGCACTTACCTGCCTAAATGTGCAGGTATAAAATTTTTGACTTCAGTTTTATACACATACATGGTTGCATATTTATGTAGCCACATTTTTTTAATGTGTGCAGGTAAATTAAATTTTTTATATGAGAATAATTTAAAACTGCCAAAAAATATGTTAAATGCGCAGGTATGGAAAGTGTACTTAAAAAAGGATTTTGAACAATAATTTCAGAAAAAATATATTTTGTGCAGTTAAGTCAATGTGCAGTTAACAATTACTTTTTGTGTGAAAATATTTTAAAATTACCAAAATTTTAGGGCACTTATCTTAAATGTGCAGGTATAGAAAGAATAGTGACAAAAATTTTTTATTTTAGGCAGTTAAGTCCAAAGTGCACTTAAACAAAAGGCAGCTAAATCAAAACTACTGTACACTACAGTATCAAATACACTATGCTTTTCTCTTTTTTCCACGAATTTTAACAAAAACCTGATTGGAGCTTTTTTACCTGTCACTTTCTTCACTTCTGTGTATTCTGTGATAGTATTTTTGTGAATGAAAACTATGATGAATATTCGTCACTGTTTTCGTCAACCGAATGTAATCCAATGTCATGTTAAATTCGTCACTCAAACGCACGGCGTAGGTATTGCCGAGCAAGTATAGGTCATATATGTCATACTTACATATGTATTTACCAAAGTAAATTAATAATTGTACGCAACAATCATTTCTCACATTCCATTTCATTAGAATTTACGTTAAATAGCTGATGTTAATAACAATCTCTACACAAGTAGATAGACTAGGGTGCTGATGAAGTGCGTTGCTGCACAGAAAAATATCGGTATTTCCCCCCAGCTTAAAAGTCTAATTTAATTTTTCTTCTCTTCTTTAAAAAGTCACATTTATTAATAAAAATATTTCATTCAATAAGAAATGAAATTACTGAACTTAAGCCCGAAAAAGAAATTATTTCTTATTAAAATTCACTACAGTTCAACTAAATCTAAAAATGTTTTAGTCATTGTGTTTAAATTTTGTTACGAGCATATTAATTATATTAATTATTTTCGTCTTTTAATTGTGGCGTAATACAATTCTTATTTATCATTTGGCAAATAACTAAAAAAATTAGTTTCGAAATCTAATTTTTTAATTGCAAAATGACGTATTTTATTTTTTGACTATAAATTAATCAGATCAGATTTAAACATATTAAAAATTAAAACCATGGATTAGATTTTGAAATATAAATTCGAAAAAAGATAATATGTAAAAGACAATTCCAACAAAAATGTGTATAACAAAAACAAATTATTTCTTAAATGTTTTTGGTTTGGGAGATTTTGTTTGAAGTTGTTTTTTTAAAAACTACTTTAAACGATCAAGTCTTGTCAATTGGACATATACATTTTGCACTTAATCAACAAGAGGGTATTAACTCGAAATTTTAAAATTTTCAGTAGAGACGAAAAACTATTTGTGGTTACATTTTAAGAGAATTTGAAAATCCAAATACATAAGAGTAAAGTATTGCCATACAAAATACTAGTTTTAAACTCTTAAAGTGTACTTTGTTTATGACTATGAATATGCGCCATTGTTTTTATTTTAAAATCTTGTAATTATTGGGAAAGAATATCTATATTTTGAAAAGAGTCACAAATAAAAAAAATAGTAATTTTATCATGAACACAGTCACATTTCGAACTAAAATCATGAAGTAAAACAAATTGCATAAACAAAAAAAGTAATCGAAATACGTTGATAGATATTGATGTTGTTACTTGATTTTAGTAGTAGGGAGCTATCATTCCTGCCCCAATTAAAATTTAAAATTTGGGTAATTAAAATTTGGAATTCTTTTAAATTCTTGGAAATTTGTGTGAAATTTTTAAATTCTTGGAAATTTGTGTGAAATTTGAGAAATTGAGTTTATTTTTTTGTTTACATTGGGAGCTTTTTGTTTACATTAAAAGTTTTTTGTTTACACTAAATGTATGTCTGTCTGTCTGCCTGACCGTGGGAATTTGTATGTGGCATATTTTGTGTGAATGGATTAAGATGGTTCATAGTTGGGAGGTTTTTATGTATACATGCCGACGGGGAAAATCATGAAAATTGTTTTTCCTAATGCCGACGGGAAAATCATCTAATGATTTTTTCTAATGCCGCGCCAAAACATGTTTTTTTTAAATGCCGACTGGAAAATGATGTTTCCTAATGACGACGGAAAACCGTGCTAATGCTAATGTAGGTGTTGCTAGACTGTGGGAATTTAGGCTGGCCATAATTTGGTTAAGTGGGGTTGTTGCCGTAATATGTAACCATAGGAATTTGTGGGTGTGTCTGTCTGTGAAAATTTAAGGGAGGCTTTGATTGGCAGAGGGCGTGGTGTAGTTGTGCAGTAGTAGTATGTAGTATGTAAGATGTGTGTACGTATGTCTGTGAGAATTTAAAGCTGGATTCACCCATTATTTCAGAACAAAATTTTTGTCCACACAAAATTTTTTTTACTGAGAGTTTTCTACAGCAGGATTCATTCATTTTGAACATTTTGTCTGGAAAATCAAAGCTACAATATGAAAAACGTGTATAAATGATGTGTATTAATTTTATCAGTGGCAGCAAAGCGGCAAATGATTACAATTCGCTGTCTTTTCAATTGTTCAATGCAATTCTTTCGTTCAACTCCATATGTATATGTTTTAGTTTACAATTTTGCTTTATTTCTATTGTAATTAATACAAGTATATGCTGTGCTTTTATTATTCATATAACATGATGTGACAGCTCAGTTCAACTTTGGCTGAAAAATTAAAATACTTGGCAGCTCAGTTCCATTTTGTCCTGACAAAATATAAAATTAAGCCAATTCAAACTGAGAGTTGTTCGTAAAAAATATTTTCTCTCTCTCAAGAGAGAAGTCAAACTACATATAAAAAAAAATTTTGGCCTTAAGTCTAATCGTGATTTATGAGGGGCGAGGTGTTCTAGTAATATGTAAGCGCCGAATTTGTGTGTTTGTATGTCTGTGGGAATTCTAGGCTGATCATGATTTGGGTGGGTAGGGTTGTAGCCATGGGGATTTGTGGGTGTGTCTGTCTGTAGAAGTTTAAAGCTGATCGTGGTTTGAGGTGGGTGAGGATGTTGTTGAGGTAGATTGATTGTGTGTATGTATGTATGTTTGTGAGAATTTAAGATGATTGTCATTTATTAGGGTAGAGGTGTTATTGTAATATGTAGCCATGGGAATCTATATGTATATATGTCTTTAGGAGTCTAGGACTATCAGTAATTTCGACCAGGTGAGAGTGTTGTGTTGTTGAGATTAATAGTTATGTGTAAATATATACAGTGCATATATGTACATACATATGTATATATATGGACGTGCATTCATATGCATGCATATGTACATATATATATATTCACACAATATATGTATGTACATACATGCAAACGTACGTTTAATTATTTGATGTACATATTTACAATATAACATACGCAACTTCTTACTTACTAATTGTTTCGACAGATTATTGATATTATTAAATACATATGTATGTACATATGTACATGAATATGTACATATGTACTTACGCATATTAAATGTTTGTTGCTTTCTTTTATAAATTACATTTTAAAATGTACGTTCATATGTATGTATGTATGTTTGTTCTTATATATGATCTCATGTAAGAATATACATATATGTATATATGTATGTAAATGTTAGTACTCTCTAGCATGATCGATCATGTTTTTCTTGTTACGTTGTTACTAAGCAAAATGTATTTATTGAAAATGGGCATGCAGAAGCATGCAGTATTATATTGGACAATATTAAATTGCATGCTTACAATTCCATATATACATATGTACATACTTACATATAAATATATTGTAATCTTCTTTCTCTTGCTTAATCCTAATTTACACCATGCAAGTCTTATTGCTAAGCTGATTAGTTTGTTAGAAGAGAGTGACGAGGGAAAAAGAAATTTTAATGTTCCCCACATCTCTCTCTCTCACTAAACTAATCAGTTTAGCAATAAGACTTGCAAATGTACGTTCTTAAGTACGCCTTTCTGGTAAGTAAAACCAAGAAATATGTAGAGTTGACCAATCATGAACGAACATGTATAAATCTTTGTCTTTAAGTAACAATTATCATAACTACATACATACATACATACATATTCTATATAAAAACGAAAAACGAAACCATAGAGTTAATAGAGTTTTGTAAGACGCAATTTACACTGTGCCTTTTCTGATTGCCTGTGCAGGCAGGCTTTTTTAGTTATTGGTGAGAGGGGGTGAGAAGCTTGCGGTGTAGAACAAAAAGCACGAAATGAAAATTCGAGGGTATTTATGACAATTCTCTTTGCCTCTTTCCTATTCTCAGCATTAAACGTGTATATAAATGCCAAAAAGGCATGAATAAAAAAGGCTTAATGTAAATGTGTGTGACTTTTCGTAGGGGTTTCAAAAGAAAGTTGTCAATACAAGGCAGGCTAAAAAGGCATAGTGTGAATAGCGACTAACACACAGAAATTTTGATTTGTAAACCAATTATGTACATACATATGTACCTATACAAAATTAAATAAGAAGTTTAATAAAAACTTAATAAAGTGTTTTATTTTTATAAGAAACAAAAAGGAAACACAACGGGTGCAGTCGGTAGGATTCCCGGGTATCCTTGCTAAAGTTTCAGAGAAGCTCGATACCTGACATTTTAATGTCCTAGCGGGAACAAATAAAGTATAAGAAAAGACATTTCTTTACAATTAATTAAAAAACACAATTAAACAATTAAAAAAAATTATACATGTGTATGTCATTACCAGGGAAACCGCAAATATGTATGTAATTTTATTTTTTTTTCTTGTGTGACGTATTAATGCAATGACAAGATATATATCCGTTTCAGAGTTTTTTATGAATTTTGGCATCGATTTGTTAGTGCATATTTTTGCATATTTTACCCTTTAAAGCATGTTTTCGAATATATCAGTCTTAAACGCATATTTTTGGCATATTTTCTAACGTTTAGAGCATAATTTACGCTTTTAGGGCATATTTTGTTACTTTATGGATTTTTTTAATATGCTTACAAGTTTATCTGTTGGTCAAAATTTTTATTTTTAGCTTTCGCCATTTAAATCTCATTTCCAATCTTCCATTTAGTATATGGAAGTTGGTTTAAATAAAAATTTGGGTTTGCTAGTTGTGACGGACTCTGCCCCGATTACACCAGTAGACGTTGAAGGAACATTGTCAATGTTTAAAAATTTACTTATATGTGACAGGCAATGATTTTTATTTGAAAATCTAGGTCAATCTAGGTTGTTTATTGCCATGAAATTATAAAAAATATCTTGGCTTATTTATCCAAAATACAGTTCCAAATTTTAGCTATTATATCATTATCTCTTTTGAAATTGAAGTTAAATTTTTACGAGAGTATAAAAAAAACTAACTTGTATTATTTGCATTAGTCAAAATATACCTGTTAGTTTTATTTTAACGTGCACTTCAATCCTAAATTATTGTTTTTAATACGGCAGATATTCTTTGTTAATAATTTTATTGTCTGCTTTTTTTGTTTATTTTATTTCTGTCTTATTTTATATGCAAATGTTGTCGAATTTCTAAATGAAGTATGTATTTTCGTTGACAAATAAACCAATTTATTTTATTTTTAAGAGCATATTTTTGAATTTTTAGTGCATATTTTCAATCTTTTAGTGCATATTGAATGCGCATAAAAAACTTTTTTAGAGCATATTTCTGTTTTCCCTGGTCATTACTAAATGTTATTGAACAATAAAATTCGGACATATGTAAATAATTGAAAAACACCAAAGAAAGTACACTTACTTGTAGCAAAACTGTGTAATACTGCTGCAAAAGCGTAATTTTTTTTTACATACATACATACATATATACTACCTACAATTCCACAAAATGCTATTTAGCAGTGACATCTATGTATATAAAAATTAATTGCTGTTCGTTAGTCTGACTAAAACTCGAGATGTTCAGCTGTGCTCGTTTTTTTTTTTTGATATATGTGATTTTCGTTAGACTCTTCCAGTTATTCCCCAATCAAGTTGCTGATGAACTAAATGCATGCCTAAAATCATCGAATTTGTGGCAGTATGTAAAAACACTCCAATTAACAACTAACATGCGAGTATTCTTGCAACAAAATGAAACTGGAAATGTATTTGCGAAGCAGTTGTTAGACATAGGAAATAACAAAAATGCAGTGGACACCTCGACCGGATTCATCACATTGCCAACATATTTCTGTCACATCACAGACTCAAAAGTGGAGGTTATTCAGCGTGTTTTCCCAGATATAGCGCAAAAGTTAAATTACCATAATTGGCTGGGTGAACGAGCAATATTGGCGGCGAAAAATAAAGATGTCGAGGATCTCAATGTGACCATTCAGAATTTTTTTCCAGGATAGTTGGTTTCCTTCAAATCAGTCGACACCGTTATGAACCAGGACGACGTAGTCAACTATCCCACGGAGTTTTTAAATTCACTGGAATTGACTGGATTACCACCTCACAATTTGCAGTTAAAAGTTGGATCAGTTGTCATCATGCTGGGTAACATTAATCAACCTCGACTCTGCAATGGAACAAGACTGGCTGTGAAAAAGCTGATAAATAACGTCATTGAGGCAACAATCATAAAAGGAAATTACAAAGGAGAGGATGTCTTGATCCCGCGGATACCAATGATACCAACGGATTTACCATTCGATTTTAAGTGCTTACAATTTCCAATACGTCTGGCCTTTGCGATGACCACGAATAAAGCGCAAGGACAGGCGTTAGAAGTTTCCGGAATCAACTTGAAGTTTCCCTGCTTCGCTCATGGACAATTATATGTCGCGTGTTCCTTGTTTCCTTGTTTATTTACGAACCACAAAACAAAACAAAAAATATAGTTTATGAGAAAGCTTTAAATTGATTAACAGACTGTATCATAAGAGTGTGTGTTTGTCAATATGAAATTTAAACCTTATAAATAGCCAGTATTTCAGGAAAGTAAGTAATACGGGATTTACACTATGACTTTTTACCGTACTTTCCTAGAGTTTATTGACAAAATGGGTACAAAGGTGATCAAAGAGGTAGCAACATAAAAGAGAATTCATGAAAAATGCAGAGGAAAGAGTCATAGTGTAAATCCCGTATAAGTAACATGATGCTTCGAAAATAATAATAAAACTTCATGCTTCATTCAAAAAATGTTTTTTAATTAAATACGGATACGGATCAAAAAAAATGGTAAAAAGGTATATCGATGGCTTAATATAAAAAGGGCCTAACTCAATTTTTTTTTTCGAAATCGTGTGTTTAATGTTTTCTGGGCGACAACGTACTTATGTATAATTGCATCCTCCTTGAAGATCTTAGTACGTTACAGTTCAAAATCAAGTACTTATGGCAACTTTAAAAACTATATCTGCATGTAAATGCTTTATTTTTTCTTCAGTTTTTTGCTTCTCCTGTAAAATATTGAAAATTCGAGTTAGGCCTTTTTTATATTAAACCATCGATTATATATCGATTTGTTTGTTTTAAGATTATTTTATACAAAAGTTTAGGTCTTTTATTTATCAACTGAGGCAGTATGAAGTCTGGTGGGTCAGCTGGTAAATAAATAAAATTGAAAGGAAAAAAACAATAATTGAAATATTTGATATGCAAAACAATGCGTACTGAAATATTTTTAAAACGAGTATAAAAAAATACATAGATAAGTCGGAAACTTACCACAACATGATACAATAAAATTTTAAGCCCTGGAACTATAATTTTGACTTTTCTAATTTTTAATACTAATTTATTTCGTTCTAAAATATGCAATATATGTATTTAATTACCAAAGAAATAATTAGTTATATATATCAGAAAAATTTTAAGTTTTCCAGGTCTGGACCTATGTTTTTTATTTTTATAATTTGTGTGCCAAACTATTTCTTTCTAAACAATAAAGTATAAATAAATTGCAGGAAAAAAATAGTTTGACCTACTTATTTGTATATAAAAAGATATTTAAGTTTCCAACCCTGGAATCATCCTTTTAGATTTTTTTAATTCCTTATACCAATCTAGTAGTTCTTACAAATATATATAAAGTAAGTTAAGTGAACAAGGAAAAATGGAAATTAAAAAAAATGTTTTATTTAGTTACTTTAATATCTACACCAAACTTTTCTTTCCAAAACGTAAAATATATATAGTTTATAAAGAAAAAGAAAAAAATTAATTGTACACTGTTATATGGTATACCACAAAAAGTGTATGTTTCCCAACCCTGGAATTATCCTCTGAATTTTCAGATTTCTTACATCAATATCTTTCTTTTAAGAATATAAAATATGTTTAATTTATAGAAAAAAGGAAAAAATTTGTTTTATACTTTTGTATAAAAAAAGTTAAAGTTTTCCAACCCTTGAAACGTTTTTTTTTAGTTAATTTTAATTATTATTCGAACTCCATTTGTTTCTATATTTGTGATTTGAACGGGCTAAGGTTCGTATTGCTTTTTAAGCCAAATTACATGTGATAATTATTAATGAACAAATAACAACAAAGTCTGTTGTAAGTATTCTGACTAACAACACATAGTTGAACGGAACAGCCAGCCGTTTTCGAAGGCCACTAAACCTTCATCATCAGCGTTCTTTTGTGTTTGGTCCACTGTGTGTGTTGTCAGTTGATGTAGATTTCTGCTTTATATACTTAGCATTATTGCAAATGGAATATGTGAATTGTTTTGATTCATCGTATTTCAATTTGCTGAAAGCTTTTCCATTGTCGTTTGTTCTTTACTAATTATGCACATGTTAGTTAATTTGCTTATTTTCGTTCTACTTAAGACAAACTTTTTTGGTTTGTTACTATTAAGTATATTTTTTATTTTTAATTTTTGCCACAGGCCCATGGCTATTAATTTTAGTTAATTTTAATTATTATTCTAACTCCATTTACTTCTATATTTGTGATTTGAATGTGCTAAGTTTTTTTTTTAATTTTTTTAATTTAAAATACCAATTTTATTCGTACTGAAGAGTGTAAGTTTCCCAACCCTGAAATCATCCTTTTTGATTTTTCTGATTTCTTACATTAATCACTTTTTTTATGAATATAAAATATGTTTAATTTATAGAAAAAAGGAAAAAATTGTTTTAGTAAGTACTTTTGTATAAGCAAAAAAGTTAAGGTTTTCCAACCCTGGAAACTTCTTTTTAATTTTTTATTTATTTTTTTTTTAATTTTACCAATTTTAGTCATACTGAAGTATAAAATAAGTTTAGCTAATAAAAAAAATAATAATTAGTTTTCGGTAGTTATTTTGTATGGCAAAATAAAGTTTAAGTTTTCCAGCTCTGAAACCGTCTCTTCAATTTTGCTGATTTTAAATACGAATCTTTTTTGGACCATTTTTGATACACCAGTCCAAGAACGAAGTCTCTAGCTTTTTTGGGAGCTTCGGAAACCCGATTTCACGTACAGACAGTCGGACATCGCTTGTTCGTCTCCCTTATGTGTAAGGATCCAGGATATATATTCTTAACTCTTAAAACGAACACAATTTAGTGAAAGTTTTCATATGACATTTAGGTCGTTTGAAAACGTTTGATGCTGTTTTATAAAATACATTTATTTTACGTAAAATTGAATTTTCGTTTTCAAATGTTTTACAAAATTCAAAATTAAAAATAAACCAAAATTTTCTGTTTGAAACGTTTCGTTCTGTATTACAAAATTAGGGCATTAAACTGAAATTTTTAACGTATTTCCACATAAACTTTATTGAAATATTTCGTAATTTAGTTCGATAACGAGTGCCGTAATTTGCCCCCTGATATTACTTTCATTTTGTATATAATTACATAGGTAGAAGAAATTGACGTTTCAGATATGCAAACATACATACATGTTAATAATATTGGTTTGAAATCCATCCAGAATCAGCATAGAGGGCACAAGTCTTTTTTAACAAACTTAAATTACACTTTGCAACAAATGAAAGCTTTTGGCGAAACACATGGACTGGATAGTTGGATAGTAAATAAAACCCTATAGTCAGTTTAGCAATAATGGACACTAATTGATTTTAAGGAGCTCCGAAGATTTCAAATATCAGTGCGCCCTGAAAAAACTGTGTAATGAGTTTTTGGCGAACTGCTAGTTTAGACTTGGTGATAGCTCTGGACTATATATGGTAAAAACGTAGCAAAAAGTCCTCCGAACAAATGTTATTAGCATTTTAAGCCAAAAAAATAATTTCTTCTTGCACTTCTTTTGCAAGAGTAAAGGAACATTTTTTTCACATTTTCAGAATAACTTACCACCAGATTATGTTGATATTTTCAAAAAACTTGTTCAACTTTACCGTAGCTATAACTTTGAAAATATTGTAGGCGAAAAATTAGAAAATTATTTAAAAAAAAGTGAAAAAAAAAATTAAATGTGAACTAGATTTGTTTGGTAGACCTCAGTCTGAATTATCTGTTGGCCAAGTACTCGACACAATTTTTAGGGGTCGCATAAAAAAATTGTTTACGAAAACCGCCAAAGTTAGTATAAAGTTTTGCTACCTTTTTTTTAGTGTTGCACAGTGTTATTAATTGTTTCTTTTTGTATACTTTAATATGTGGTAGTGACAGGAACATTAAGATTAAATACCACCGGAAAAACAAAGATCTTTTATTTCTTAATACTGGTTTTGTTGCTATGTCAATGTCTATATTCTTCGGACGCTTACATTTATCATTTTTATCAAGTTTAAAAAGTGTGTTCACAAGTTAGATTTTTATTTGATTGTTAATGTTATAATTTGTTCCTTTGCTTCATTTCATTGACTTTTTTTATACTTTTCTTAAAGTCTCTTTCGACAGGTTTTTTTCTTCCATTTAGTAATAGAAACACAATATTCAAAGTCCTTATTTAACTGTGTTGAATAACTTTATTATATGTATGCGTATGTCTTTTTTTCTTAATGATTGTGTACATAGGTGTGTGTTTCAGGCTGTGTGAGAGAGTATGATTTCTATGATATTAGTGACGGATTCTTAAGTGAGTTTGTGCTACCATTAGGGCCATTTGCGATGACATCATTTGCTTGATGTTTTGTTATTATGGATGTATTTGGTGGTGTTTCAGTATCACGCGTTGTTACTTCACTTGCACCTTCGATTGCATCCAAGACAACGACTAAATCCTGTATGGTTTCATTGCTATTGTTGCTAATGTTAGCGGAGATGTGGTTGTGAACTTCAATGTCTTGGTTGCAGTTTGAAATATCACGTTCATTGTTGTGAGACTTGCTGACATTTTTGTTGTTGTGGTTGTTGTCATCGATTAACAGCGGCATTGTTGTCGTCGCCGTTGTTTCAGTTTCTGCAGTAGTTATATATGTTGCAGTTGAAGAATTCGATGTATTCGCTATAAGTACACCTGAGTATTTAATACCATTTAAATCTAGGTTAACCGCTAATTCGTGTTCGCCATTAGAATTGATGCCTACATAGAGATATAAGATATAATAAAAGTTTTTTAATAAAATATAAAAATATAAAAATTTATATTATAAATAAAGTTTTTTGCAACATTCATTACTAGTATCTACAATACTTAGGTAAGTTAAGTACGAAATGCTTTAAACAGCTATTCGAGATTATTTAAAATATGGCTATTTCCATTCATACATAGATTATAAAATTATTATTTAATAAAAAATATTTACATAGCAGGTATTTCGTTTTTTTTTATAAAACTTTAGTAAGGGCAATGTACATATAAAACTTTACCGCCAGATTGTCGTCATCTTTGCAATAAAAAGGATAGATTAAAAACCATAAAGTAAAATTTTGAAAGACGCCACGGCCAAAGTTGTTTAGAAAAATGGCACTTGATTCATTTTCTAGACATATACCTGATTAATATTAAACATTTTTCTCATGAAATTACGAGGGCAGATCAATAAGTTCGTAACTTTTCGAACTTCCCTCGTTATATGAAGTGTAACAAACACTGCACTCATCAAGTACCACCTCTTAATAGACACCTGTCAAGTTTTGAGCAAGTGTCGTCATTTACTTTGCATTTAACCTCTGTTCAAAACATACAACCTCGTGTATATTTCTAAAACTGGAAAAAAGTGAATTTCAAGTGTTCATTTAACATTCTTTTTTGCAAAAAAAACCGTCAATCTAACTAAGGAAAAGATCGATAAATACTATGGGACCCTGCACCATCGAGTTTAATGGTAAAAAAGTGGTTTACTGACTTTCGTTGTGGTCGCACAAGTAAAAATTACGCTGAACGTTCTGTACGTTCGAAGAGTTAAAGTGCGTGAGATTGTTGATGTCATAGGCATCTCATAGGGCAGTGTGGTTTCGATTTCAAATGATCAGCTGGGTTTAAGAAAGTGGTCTGCAAGATGGGTGCCGCGTTTGCTCTCAATTGACCATAAACGTAAACGTGTGAAAACTTCAAAGGATTGTGTGAAAACTTTAAAGTTTTTGCGGCGTTTTGTAACTGTGGATAAAACATGGATTCATTACTATACTCCGGAGACCAAGCAGCAGGTTGATCCTGCTCCGAAGAAGGCAAGGTGAGTTTGTCGGCCAATAAGGTGATGGCAACAGTTTTTGGGATGCACGCGGGATAATCCACATCGATTGCCTTCAAAAATAAAAAACAATAAATTGCGAATATTATTATAGTATATTAACTTATTACACGGATTTAATTGGGATTTAAAAAGAAAACGACCCCATATGGCGAAGAAAACAGTAATTTTTCATCAAGATAATGCAGGAGTGCACACGTGTGCAGTCCCAATGGCAAAACTCTATGAATTGGGCTACGAATTAGTACCCTATCCTGATTTAGCCCCTATTGACTACTTTCTATTTCCAAACCTAAAAAAATGGCTCGGTGGAAAGAGATTTAGCAACAACAATGAAATTATTGACCAAACAAATGCCACTTTTAATGACTTCAAAAAATTCTATTTTTTTGAAAGCTATATAAAAACTGGAAAACGTTGGACTAAGTGTATAGAGTTAAAAGGATTATGTTGAAAAATAAATTTTTGTTTTGCAAAAAAAAAATGTGTTCATTAAAAGTCACGGACTTATTGATCCACCCTCGAAGTTGCATGGAAATTTTTTATTTGTCAATAGGAGGCCTGGAGGAGCAACTTATATCAAAAAAAGTTGCCAAAAATGCATCAGAGATTCATGTTTCGTCCTTTTTATACAACATTCTCTTTTATAGCTATGCAATTATTATAAATTCGTGCAACAAAATTAATGAAAAAAATGCTGAACATAAATCACCTAAATTTTTATAATTCTTAATTTTAATAAAAAAAATTGCTCATATTTTCTTTAAGCTGCATCCACACGTTCAATAAATCGGTTTCAATTTTATCACACATACTGTGTGTCAAAATTCCTTGAAATTGGTAGCTGTGACACAAATTGATAATCAATTTAATTTTTAAATGCCACCGACGGAAGAAACAACTTAAATTTTTCAAATTTCAATTATTAAAATTGAAAATTAAATTACTATATAAATGAATAGGTGAATTTGAAAGCAATCTAGTTTTCAATTTAAAAAGTTTGATTGTGTTAGTAAAATAGCGTGAGTGTATTGAAAATTGAATGTATTTGAAGGGCCAAAATTGAACGTGTGGCTCCCAAGTTCGAAAATAAGGGGCAATACCTTTCCTAATATTGGCTTTGTTATAAAAGAACATTATACCTTTCAAGGATGCAAATAATCTATTCTTTTCTAAGAAAGGAAATTGTAGAAAACAGCAGCTGAAGCTGCCATATTAGCAAGTACATACATTTTAATTCCGTTAAATATTGTTATATCAATATTATATGCTGACATTTTGAATGTAGTTACTAAAAACGAATTTCTTACATAAACTAATAAAGTATAACTAAGCAATTTTAAAGGAAATTACTAAAAAGCGGCTGCCTTACTTTTGTAAATACATACGTACACATATTACATACATACTTAAAAAACTCTTTACATTTTCTCTTTCTCCCATTTCGTTTAAAATATTTGTCGACTATCAATTGCAAAAACGTGTGATTTGAAATGACCTCTTTGCCCCCCTTAATAAGGGACAATTGGTTTGCGATATTGGCTTCCGATAGTCCTCAAAGTAAAAGAAAAAAACTTAACAGAGCAGATTCTCCTTTTGATTTCCCCTGCCTTACAAAAAAGACTCCAAAACCAAAATATGTTATCATATCTGCCCTCGGAGTACTCTTGCTTTGCACTACACAGAGCTCTGCATATTATCAGTGAAGATATTTTGTTAATCTCCCAACTAAGAGATGGAAAACTACTATTGCTCGTCAAAAACACTACAACTGCAAAAAATTTTTGGAGACTAAAGAGTTGTTTGGTTTATGCACTACAACTTGTAAGCTACACGATCACTTGAATTTATAAAACGGACGATTTTTGCCCCCTACCTTAGAAAAATTCCTGAGAAAGAAATCGTAGAAAAATTGAGTTCACAAGGAGTAGTCGAAGTTTATAAGCATGAAAGAACAACAGACAAAGTAAAGTAATACACTGGCGTTACTCTTTTAACATTTAACCTCTACCACCTTCCTGAAACTATCGATGTATCTTGGTACAAAGTCTAAATTAGGGAATACTTTCCCAACCCTATGCGTTGTAAAAACTGCCAATTACTTGGACATGCCATTAAACGCTGCAACAACCCACCTTCTTGTGTAAATTGCAATTTACTCCCCACACTCCCCTATAGAATGCATAAGAACATTTTGTGGAAATTGCTTTGAAAGGCATCCCGCATCTTCATTTACCTGCAGAAAATTTATTCAGCAAAAAGAAAAGCTTAAAATAAGAACAAAACAAAAGTGTTCAATGCGTGATGCTTTAGCCATATACAGAGAACAAAACAGGAACAACAACACAAACAACAACTCTTCTTATTCAGCTGTAGTTGAATTAAACAAAAATGATGAAACTATAAATAACGGGAATATGCCACAAAACAATTTGCCTAAGCTCTCTCCCACTCAACTTAACTCAAATAAGTCTTTAACGAAACAACAACAGAACAAGATAATAAAACAGAAAATTATGCTCAACCATCTACCTCCAACATTTTAAATCAAGAAGAACAAAATACTCAGAAATTCGAAAATTTAAAAAAACAAACAATACATAAAATAGGAAAATCTGCCAAAAACTAATAAACCTAATAATACAGAAAAATTAGTCAAATCTGAAACAACTGATAAATCTGCAATAAAAACTAAAACAACCAAATGTCAAGAAAATAAAATAAAGCTTTCGAAAGCTTCAACTTCGTTGTCTCTCAAGACCAACAAAACAAAATCTCATATAGAAAATTTATTCTCAACTCCAGTTAAAATCAATAAATTACTTTCCGATTCCACTTCTGATAATATAGAATTTATGAACACGAATGACGAACTTTATCTGTATCTGGTTCAATTCAATTTTGTAATGGTTCTGAACATCCTTCAATGGAATATTCGAGGTTATCACAATATTTTCATTAATTTACAAATCCTCATAAAAGAAATATCAGCAGATATAACATGCTTACAGGAAACCCATTGCGAAAGCAATTATAATAATACTTTTACTCCCCAGGGGCATACCAGTTAATTCTCAAACCACAATTTATCATTTACACAGGGCGTAGCAATTCTTATACGCAAATATACCTCATAGTTTAATAAATATTTCGTCACAATTGAACGTTATTGGCGTAGAAATAAATCATTCTATTTAATTTTCAATTATTTATATGTATAGGGTGTTTTTTTAAGAGGTATAGAACTTTGAATTGAAATAAAACACAAGAAAGTCGTTTTAATGTCCATCAATTTGGCTTTATTGGAAGGATAATTTTATGCCATTAATGTTTAAATATGATTTTGGGCATGTGGCCGCCGCTGCTGGCTCGAATAAAGCCAATTCTACAGGTCCAATTTTCAACCACTTTTTCGAGCATATGGGACCGTATGTTGGCAATAACGCCACGAATGTTGGCTTCCAAGTCCCCTAACGTTTCTGGTTTGTTGGCGTAGACGAGCGACTTCACATATCCCCAAAGAAAATAATCCAATGGTGTCAAATCACACGATCTTGGTGGCCAATTGACAGGTCCATTCCGCGAAATTATGCGCTCATCGAATGTTTCCTTCAATAAATCGATTGTGACGTGCGCTGTGTGGCATGTAGCGCCGTCTTGTTGGAACCACAACTCATCCACATTCATGCCATCCAATTCGGGAACAAAATAGTCGGTTAGTCGGCTCCAATTGCTGTGCACGGTGGCGAATCGATTCATTCCGGTCCTCTTCAACAAAAGTGATGCCAACTTAAAGTTCTATACCTCAATAAAAAACACCCTTTACATACCTCCACATGATAAGATCTCAATTTCAGATCTTGATTCTATTATTTCCTCTGCAAACTCACCGGTATTTGCGGTGGGCGACTTTAACGCATGGAGCTCAATTTGGGGTTCTCCTACATGCAATTACACATTTTACACATGTCATTACACATTTCAGTATCAGACTAAATTCAACACCAAAAAAGCTAATTGGAAAAAGTTTCAAAACAAAATTGTTCTTCAAAACGAAAATTTTCTGCAGTCTCTTAATATTAACCGCGAAGCTGCCCTTGTTAGGAAGATTATTATATCTTCAGCTAACGAACATATACCACAAACCTCAAATAAAAAATTGGAAATAAATCAGTATCAGTAGTCAAAAGCGTTAGAAGAGCTTAGAAGTAAAAAAACAGAATTCTTGGAAAAAATTCAAGCATAAGATGTCTATCGTAAATTTAATCGATTACAAAAAAAACTCTATATTCAACAGAGCAAAGAAGCAAGCAAAAATCAAATGTTTCAACGATTTCACTGAAAACTCAAACCTTCAAGTCCTTCCTCAACTTTGTGCAAAATATTCATAAACTTACTGGTAATTTCTCTCCACCTACAATAACTTCAATTTTAAATAACGCCATAACAATTACGAATCCCTCCGACATAGCCCAATCCTTTGCAAAGCATTGGTCCGCCAATTTCTAAGATTCCAGTTTCTCACACAACTTTTAACAATCTTATCAAAATATTTTATCTTCTCTTACACCAAACTCCACCGAAAAAAAACCCTAAAGACCGCTAAAGGCAAATCTCCGGGGTTTGATAAAATTTCCTATCCAATGATACAAAACTCCCCCACATCTTCAAAGTACGTATCTTAAATTTATTTAATAAAATTTTTGAGAGCGGAGTAATTCCACAATACTTTAAAATAGCTTCTGGGATAATTCCCAATTCTTAAAGCTGACAAACCTATAGATAATATAGATTCCTACCGCCCAATATCACTTCTTCCTTGCTTAACAGATTTACTAGAAAAAATGGTTTCGAGACGCCTCATTTGGTTTATTAAGAAACACAAACTCCTTTCGATAAACCAAGTCGGATTTCAAAAATTCCTAAGTACCATAGATGCACTACTGTTCATGGATCATACAATTACCAAAAATCGTTCAACACGCAACCATAGTTCTATCCTTTCAATTGATTCCATCAAAGCATTTGACAAAATAGAAGCGCATATCGTACTTGAAAAACTTTCAAAGTGGCCTATAGACTCGAAAATATTTAACTTCATAAAACCCTTTTTAACCAACAGAAAGTTCACTGTACGAGTTAACGGCTCGTATTCAGACATATTTCCTCTACATAATGGAATTCCACAAGGATCCCCTTTATCAGTAACCCTTTTTACAATAGCGTTAGACGATTTAACTTGAATTATTATCTAGGTAGTCTGTTTGAGTCGAAAAAAAAGTAAATCATTACGCATAATGTTATTAAAAAATAACTTAAAAAGTAGGCGTTTCACTTTTTATTAATAAATAAACCAAAAAAAATTTATATGTTACAAAAAATTGTATTTAAACACATTTATATTCGGCTGAGTACAGAGGTAGGCAAATACCCATTTTATAGCGGTCGATTATGCATCACTATTTTGTTTTAATTTTAAAATGTTATTGTACATACATACATATGTAAGCATGCAGTACCATACAAACATACGTATGCTTGTACTTACTTATGCCCTTATGTTTATAATTCTATTTTTCTTTTTGCCAATGAATGGGATTTCTTTAATTTTTAACGATGTTTGTATGTATGTATTTTTCTTTTTGTACAATTATGCATACATACATACATGTACCAACTTACATAAATTAATACGTTTGCCCAAGAACATTATTCAGGAGACATGAATAAGAATAAACAAGAAACATAAAAGTGAGAAACCACAGAAAATCTCACATAAGGGATAAAAAATCAAGAAAATATTATTTATAATTGTTTATCAAACGCTTAAAGTGGCATGGAGGCTACATTAAAAATCTCTGAGTTATGAAACGTTTATTAAACGTCTAATAGGCTATTAATCATTTATGAATACACATTTAGCGATTTTTGACTATTAATGTGTTATTGAACTGTTAATAATCATTTATGAATTATACCGTTAAGCTATAATAATAAAATCATACGTAATGTAGACAACTGTAAAATTCTTGGATTGTATATCGATAGTAAATATGTATGTATAACTTTAAAATATACTTTAATTATTTAAAGAATGACATAATGAAAAGACTCAACATTGTAAGATACTTATCATTACGAAATAATCATATGCATTCCAACACTCTACTACGACTAAATCTATAATATTATCTAAAATTGATTACGGTCTTATTATATATAGCAAAGGAGCGAAATCGGGCATAAAGGCTTTGGAAAAAATTATAAATTCAGCTTCTATATCGAGCTTACAGAATAACGCCAATTAAAATGCTTTAAGCAGACTCAAACATCGCTAAGTTTACAAAATTCTAAGCCATTCAACTCCTTTATTGAAGGCACCTCTATCCCTTCTCTCTAAAAGAAAAACTGAGTTGAAACACCAGTCTACTATAAGCTAAGTATATAAAATATGTAATAAATTAAAAACTTCTGTAACAACCCTTCCTAAAGAAACAAACTCTCCATGGAAATTTAAATCGGAGGTATTTATAAATAATTTAATATGTCACAAAAAATTGCACACTTCACCCGCTATATTTAATCACTACTTTAATGAAATATTTACCATATACAAAAGAGAACGTTGGAATTTCGTATTTACAGACGGTTCAAAATCAGAAACAAATGTTGGATTCGCTGCTGTCGGAGAACGCCGTTTGTTGCTCAATGGTATTTTACCACTTGACGCCTCAGTGTTTGAATCAGAAGCTGAAGCCATGCTGAGGGTTATCAAATTACACAAACAATCAATAAATAAGATTATAATTTGTTCAGATGGCCGTTCTGTTTTTGACGCAATACTCAATCAAAGAAACAACAATTAAACTATATCCAACATCGGACAACTTTTTATACAACAACAGAATGAAGTTAAGCTCATGTGGGTTCTAAGCCTCGTGGAAATAAAAGGAAATGAGCTCGCCGACAAAAAATTGGCCCACTTATATCCAACATTCCAATACATTTCCCAAACACATACAGAACATCAGTATCCAAATTGAATAAATCAGTGAGAAATTTTGGGATCAATACAGCTATCCGTACAAGGAGATCAATCCAGAAAAAATTAAAATTAAAATGCCAACAAACAACCAACTGTCATAAAAACAAAAGTTTTGTAAGGCTTAAGCTAATCCACACCAAACTCACGAATCAACATCTGCTGCTAGGAGAACCAAAACCTTTATGCACCTTTTGCAACCGAGATCCATGAACAATATTTAGCCTTCTTAGAGACTGTCTAGCTTTAAATCAAATCCGTATAAAACTATGTAAATCTCCAAATATCATTACTTTATTACAAAATCCGACAGAAGACAATATAATAATATCTATAAATTCTTCCATTATTTAAATTTAGCCAACAAAATATAACTGTCATTTAGTTTATTCATTTAAGCCGATATGCTATAGTAGCTAGTGCTTTGTATTAGTTTATTATAATTAACCAGGGTCCCAAAATAATCAGGGGTGTCACAGAAACCATGTCGGTTTTGCTGATTGTCATTTTTGCAAACCAATATTGGTTTCATTTGCTGTCATAAAACCAATTTAATTTTGGTAATTTCGAATGTAACTAAACCCAATAAAATAAAATAAATATAAAAAAATAAAATCTAAAATATAATTACACTGCACAACAAAATAGAGGTTCTTTTATGATGTTTAAATAAAAATTAGTGATCCTTATGTATTTTTGTCTCCTGATTACGATGGCGTCATTAGTTTTTATATATCAGCTCTAGTTTTGAAGATATAGTGTCATTTATGATTTGCATAATTTGCTTTTCTTTTTGTATTATACCGTTAATGTATTACGAATGGTACTGCAAACTTAAAAATACTTTCTGGCTTATTTATCTACAAAAAAATCTCTTTCATTTAAATAGATTCACATTCAGGGTATCTGACTATTATTGCAAGTAAATCGTGTTTTTAGTTTAGTCCTTTTAAAATTTTTTGATTATAATTTTTTTTTTTTTTTGACCTAATATAACTCATTCTTATGTATTTTTGTACGCTGATTACAAAAAAAGGTTTATTTATTTTCTAGCACCTCTAGTTTAAGAGATATTTTGTGTCACATAAAAAAAATTCTTAAAATTTTCCTTTTCGAAAGCCAACCAAATGTTGTACTGACCAGTCCAGAAAATTTTTATGCTATTTGTAGTTAAAATATCATATATTTTAAATTTCCAGCTTTTACGAAAAAAATATTTGTGATATGTGCTGTGTATTTTTCCTTGGCCAAGTTTTAAATTTCTAAATTGAGTTGAAGACTATTTCCTTTAGCTAATTAGGCCTAACGTGTTTCTATGACAATAAAAAACAATTTTATTTCATATTTCCCGACGTTTCGTGAATGTTTTGTTCACTTTTTCTAGGAATTCGTCTATTTATTTCATAAATTAAAAACATCAAAAATTATAAGTAAGTTTAACAATTTATAACAATATATGTATAACAAAAGCATAATGTTTACTTACAAATAAAAATTATTAATTTATATTCATAAGAACATTTATATACATGCTTAAAACTTTTTCAACAAATTCCAAGTTACATACATACATATATACGTATGCATATTTTAAAGGCTGGGTTAGCCGAACGTTGCTGTTGCTGTACCGTACCGTACCGTACTGTTAGCACGTTGGTGCACTTATAGAACATTTAAAAACGTGTGTATGCTTTACTTCGTTTTGTTGTTTTAATATGAAAAAGGAACAGCTGTTCACAAAACAGTGATGAGCAATAAAAAAGTTCAAATGGTGAATGTAGCGAAGAAAAAGTACCTAAAATATGTAAATGCTACTAAAACTGTATGGGAGCATGTACATAAAAATATATGTATGTATGTTATACATTTATAATAAATAAATATGTTCATACATACATACATATCGATGGACACAAGTACACCTCGTCACAAAAATTTATTGCAATAGCGTAAAAATAACACTTTTAAAAGCAGTTGTACTGTTTATTATTAAGTTTTTATCTTCCCCTGTAAAACTACAATTATTTGATTTAGGGCCTTTCTACTTGTGACCAACGATATGTATGCAACATGAAATAACTTTAACATGTGTCCTTACACAATAAGAAGTTTTGATAACATTTAAAGCCTTTAATACATAGCACATTTACATTATGCCCATACATAGTTATGCATTTCTTTATTATATATAAGTACATATACATACACATGTATGTATGTATTTGTGTACATAAGTATGTATATACATACCCAAATATTTATGTATTATTTTAAGTTGTTTTTTCACACAGATATTATTAACAAAAGTACCAAAAAACAGAGCCAAAAACCCATATTCCATTTAACTTACAATGTTACCATCACTGGCTTACAAACGTCACTTAACAACGTTAGGAAATTCTATTTTATAAGAAAAAAGTAAGTATAAGAAGAAAAAGTACCTAAAATATGTAAATGCTACTAAAACTGTATGGGAGCATGTACATAAAAATATATGTATGTATGTTATACATTTATAATAAATAAATATGTTCATACATACATACATATCGATGGACACAAGTACACCTCGTCACAAAAATTTATTGCAATAGCGTAAAAATAACACTTTTAAAAGCAGTTGTACTGTTTATTATTAAGTTTTTATCTTCCCCTGTAAAACTACAATTATTTGATTTAGGGCCTTTCTACTTGTGACCAACGATATGTATGCAACATGAAATAACTTTAACATGTGTCCTTACACAATAAGAAGTTTTGATAACATTTAAAGCCTTTAATACATAGCACATTTACATTATGCCCATACATAGTTATGCATTTCCTTATTATATATAAGTACATATACATACACATGTATGTATGTATTTGTGTACATAAGTATGTATATACATACCCAAATATTTATGTATTATTTTAAGTTGTTTTTTCACACAGATATTATTAACAAAAGTACCAAAAAACAGAGCCAAAATACCCATATTCCATTTAACTTACAATGTTACCATCACTGGCTTACAAACGTCACTTAACAACGTTAGGAAATTCTATTTTATACAGGTTGAGACGTGCCGTCAACGTTACAGCAAATTTCGGTAAGCGTTTGCATTGTTTTCAATGAACAAAAACGATCAGCTGCTTCGTTAGCTTACGTAGACGTTCGGCTAATTCTACCTTAAGGATTGTTATTTTAAATAAAGCAAAAACAAAAGTTCTAGCACAAACGATTAAAAGTTTTTTTCAAACTGATCAGCTGTTCTCTATGATAATTTTGTAGTTAGTGCTTAAATTGTCGGTATCTTCTTTTTTGTTCATTGTTCTGTTAATTTTTAGTTGTATTCTTAAGCTTTCAGTTATAAATCTCTTTCTCACCTTGTTTTCTTTATTAAGTATTTTTACATTTTCGAAGTCAGGTTTATGATAAGATTGTAATATGTGTTTTGATAACGCTGTGCTCTCTTTCTTTTTATTTATATCAGCTTTATGCTCGTTTATTCTTGTTTCTAAACTCCTTTTTGTGGTTCCAATGTAAACTAAGTTGCAGTTGTTGTTGTGATTCCCTTTACAAGGAATTTCGTAAACAAGGTTGTTTTGTTGTAGCTTTGGTATGGCTGTTTTTGTATTAGTAAATATTTCGCTCAATGTTTTGTTGGGTTTATACGCAAAGCTTATGTTATTTTTATTTATTATTTTTTCTCATCTTCTTCGAATCAGTGAGACCAGGGGGCAAATTACGGCACTCGTTATCGAACGAAATTGCGAAATATTTCAATAGAGTTTATATGGAAATGTTTCGTAATTTCGTTCGATAACGAGTGCCGTAATTTGCCCCGAGGTATGTACTTTACACTGTAAAAGCATTTATCATCTTCCTTAGGGTTGCCACGCTCTCCGTAATTTTTTCTTTTGTATGATTTTATTAGGAATTTAAAGATTATTAGGGAAACTGTTAGCTATTAATATGTTCGTGATTTTTTTAAACTTCTGTGCGTGGAATTGTTGGTGACTAATGTCAAGTACTCTTTGGATAACATTTTTTAGCTGTATTTATTATCTGGCTTTTGGGTTGAGTAGCATTAAAATTGATAATTCTTCCCGATGAAATATTTTTTGAATACCAGTCGAATGCTATTGTTTTATTATTCCTGTATAATTTTGTATCAAGATATGCGATTTCACCCCTGGTTTCAGTTTTTATGGTAAATTTGATTTTTGGATAATATCAGTTGAGAGAATGTAATATCTCATCCTTGTCGTTTATGTTAATTATTGCCAGAATATCATCTACATGTTGGCTATGTATTTGATATTAATGTTTTAATTCAATAATTCAGTCAGTGCTACGTCAAGTAAGTTATCCAAAACAATATCGGCAATTGTTGGAGAGAGGGGATTTCCCATGGGCATGCCAAAGACTTGGTTGTTAACTTTTTTATTGTAAATAAAATAATTGTTTTCGTACAGACAGAACTTTAATATGTCTAAGAATTGTGAGCGTGCGATAGTGGTATTGTTTTTATTATATTCCATTCGTCCATTATCGTATTTATCGCTGTACGAACCGGAATATTGGTGAATAAAGAAACCACATCAAAAGACACTAATAAGTCGTTATTGTCAAGATTTACGTTTTTAATTTTTTCCTTCAATTCTAATGAATTTTTTACATTATATTTTTCCGAAACTATGTTTTTAAGAATATTGCCCACAAATTTACTTAATTGGTAACACGGAACTTGGGAGTATGACACTATAGGTCGTAATGGCATGCCTTCCTTATGTACCTTAGGTAATCCATAAAATCTAGGAGCAGTTGCTGCAGAACAAAAAATCTTCAATTTCTGCCTGCTATCTATATGTTCTTTTTATACAGGTCCAAAACTATTGCGTTATTAGTTTTTCTCAATTTTAAAGTAGGGTCTGCTGTAATAATGCGATACGTGTTTCTATCTTCCAAAAGCATTTCCATTTTATTCTCGTATTCAGGCAACTATTTTGTTGCCTTTATCCGATTGTGTTATATTTATGTCTCTGTGTCTTTTCAAAAACATTTTGTATTTTCAAAAAAAAAAAAAAAAAAAATTCAGTTCTCGTTGAACCTTCATAGTGAAGAGACATTAAAGCGGTTTTTTTTTACATACATACATACGAAACAAATATAAAAAACAACAAAATCAAAAATTATACAAAAAATATTCGTAATACATATTCACCTTGATAAATAAGCTTATTGGCTTTACTAATATTTTTTACATAGCAAGAAATAGCAAAAACAAAAAAAAACCGTAAACACAAACAAAGTTCCCTTGAGGAATAATACTCTGTATGAGTACCTCAAAGGAAAAAAATTTTGAAGTGAGTTCTAACGGCAGAAATGCTTATTTTACTGTGAGTTCTGAAACTCTTAATGAAAAAAATATAAATAATAAATCTGATGAAAATCTTTTTTTAACGGCAAAGCCAATTTTTCGTCAGCGATCAACTTCGCTTTGTCCAATGCCAACTAGTGAATCGTTAATATTACCATTGCCTAGTACTTCTTCATTTAAGTCTGCGATATCATCCGCATCGGACTCGCCTTCATCACTAAACCAAGTTATCACTACAAATAACAGTAGCTCAAAACCCAAGGTACAAGTGGGAATGGACAGATATATAACAGTGGTAAAGCGTGGGCGAAGCCCAAATTCTTCAAAAATTTCATCTGCTCCAAAGATGTCTAGGGATAACAGCGCATCATCTACCAATCGTCAAAATCGTTTTTCATTATTGCAAGACACCGACGACAAGCCCTCTACATCATCGCAAAAGTCTTTTAAGCCACCACCTATTTATCTGAGAGAAAAAAATTCTAACGCGCTTATAAAAAAACTACTGTCGACCATTGGTGAAAATACTTTTCACATCATTCCAATTAAACGAGGTAATATTGATGAAACTAAAATCCAAATATATAATGAAAAAGATTTCCGAAAAATTGTTAGTGAATTCGAAAAAAATAAAACAAATTTTTACACATACCAACTTAAGAGTGCTAAAGGCCTACAGATAGTATTAAAGGGCATAGATTCATATGTTGAACCCGAAGAAGTAAAATGTGCACTTGTCGACCAAGGATTCAAGGTAAAAAATGTTACCAACATATTTAATAGAGAAAAGGTCCCCCAACCCCTATTTCGGGTTGAACTGGAGCCGAATGACATACAATTAAAAAAAAATGAAGCCCATCCAGTTTATAACGTAAAGTATCTCTTACATCGAAAAATCACAGTTGAAGAGCCACGTAAGCGTTCAGGTCCCGTACAGTGCCATAATTGCCAAGAATATGGCCATACGAAAACTTACTGCAAATTACCTACAGTGTGTGTTATCTGCGGTGAATTGCATGGTACTGCTAGCTGCACTAAGCCAAAAGATCAAGCAGAAAAAAAATGTAGTAATTGTGGAGGTAATCACACAGCTAACTATAGCGGGTGCCCTGTATTTTCTTTCGCTAAACAGGCTATGGGTCAAAAACCCAAGCTAACTCCAGCTCTACAAGTAAACGCGAACTCCGACACTTTTGCTCAAATCAGCCAACCAGTTACTTCACGTATATCGTATGCTGATGCTGCTAAGACTAGTTCAATTCCCACGCAAAATGTTCCACCGCCATTTAAGTCTGCGATATCATCCGCATCGGGCTCGCCTTCATCACTAAACAAAGTTATCACTACAGATAACAGTAGCTCAAAACCCAAGGTACAAGTGGAAATGGACAGATATATAACAGTGGTAAAGCGTGGGCGAAGCCCAAATTCTTCAAAAATTTCATCTGCCCCAAAGATGTCTAGGGATAACAGCGCATCATCTACCAATCGTCAAAATCGTTTTTCATTATTGCAAGACATCGACGACAAGCCCTCTACATCATCGCAAAAGTCTTTTAAGCCACCACCTATTTATCTGAGAGAAAAAAATTCTAACGTGCTTATAAAAAAACTACTGTCGACCATTGGTGAAAATACTTTTCACATCATTCCAATTAAACGAGGTAATATTGATGAAACTAAAATCCAAATATATAATGAAAAGGATTTCCGAAAAATTGTTAGTGAATTCAAAAAAAAATAAAACAAATTTTTACAGTGTAGTGTGTGTCGTGTGTCTGTGTGTCTGTCCGTGCCCACGTACAGGCCAATTGGCTGGACCGATTTTCATTTAGTGTGTTCTGTTTGAAAGATGACTTGATCGAGAGGGTTCTTAGCTATGTTTCAGGAAAATCGGTCCAGCCGTTTAGAAGATAAAATATCTTTTCTGAAAAAAAGCCGGGGGTTTTAAAATTTTTAATTTTTGTTATTAATGTTAGTTTTATAAGATTTAAAACACTGTAAACGCTGTGAATTAAAAAAATGCAATATTATATAAAACCATTAAAGACATTTGTAATATATCATTACTGAGCATTTACGAAGTAGTTCATTATCCAACGTTAACGAAACCGTTCATTATTTAACTCCGTCTTCAGTGCTCTTTTCATCATAGTATCACAAAACATACAGAAGTGTCACGAGACGGAAGATACGGGTATTTTTCTGTCTGTCTCGTTTTCCCTCAAATTTTGTCGTCGTTTTTGTTTTGCTACTTCTTTCTAGTGCAATAAATTTTTATTAGCTGTGTTAATTGGTAAGTAGTAATACAGTAATTTTGACTTAGCTGCACAATCAACTTTGCAGAACTTTTTGTGCAGATAAGTCAAAAATGATGTTATATTAAATGCACTTACCTGCCTAAATGTGCAGGTATAAAATTTTTGACTTCAGTTTTATACACATACATGGTTGCATATTTATGTAGCCACATTTTTTTAATGTGTGCAGGTAAATTAAATTTTTTTTTATATGAGAATAATTTAAAACTGCCAAAAAATATGTTAAATGCGCAGGTATGGAAAGTGTACTTAAAAAAGGATTTTGAACAATAATTTCAGAAAAAATATATTTTGTGCAGTTAAGTCAATGTGCAGTTAACAATTACTTTTTGTGTGAAAATATTTTAAAATTACCAAAATTTTAGGGCACTTATCTTAAATGTGCAGGTATAGAAAGAATAGTGACAAAAATTTTTTATTTTAGGCAGTTAAGTCCAAAGTGCACTTAAACAAAAGGCAGCTAAATCAAAACTACTGTACACTACAGTATCAAATACACTATGCTTTTCTCTTTTTTCCACGAATTTTAACAAAAACCTGATTGGAGCTTTTTTACCTGTCACTTTCTTCACTTCTGTGTATTCTGTGATAGTATTTTTGTGAATGAAAACTATGATGAATATTCGTCACTGTTTTCGTCAACCGAATGTAATCCAATGTCATGTTAAATTCGTCACTCAAACGCACGGCGTAGGTATTGCCGAGCAAGTATAGGTCATATATGTCATACTTACATATGTATTTACCAAAGTAAATTAATAATTGTACGCAACAATCATTTCTCACATTCCATTTCATTAGAATTTACGTTAAATAGCTGATGTTAATAACAATCTCTACACAAGTAGATAGACTAGGGTGCTGATGAAGTGCGTTGCTGCACAGAAAAATATCGGTATTTCCCCCCAGCTTAAAAGTCTAATTTAATTTTTCTTCTCTTCTTTAAAAAGTCACATTTATTAATAAAAATATTTCATTCAATAAGAAATGAAATTACTGAACTTAAGCCCGAAAAAGAAATTATTTCTTATTAAAATTCACTACAGTTCAACTAAATCTAAAAATGTTTTAGTCATTGTGTTTAAATTTTGTTACGAGCATATTAATTATATTAATTATTTTCGTCTTTTAATTGTGGCGTAATACAATTCTTATTTATCATTTGGCAAATAACTAAAAAAATTATTTTCGAAATCTAATTTTTTAATTGCAAAATGACGTATTTTATTTTTTGACTATAAATTAATCAGATCAGATTTAAACATATTAAAAATTAAAACCATGGATTAGATTTTGAAATATAAATTCGAAAAAAGATAATATGTAAAAGACAATTCCAACAAAAATGTGTATAACAAAAACAAATTATTTCTTAAATGTTTTTGGTTTGGGAGATTTTGTTTGAAGTTGTTTTTTTAAAAACTACTTTAAACGATCAAGTCTTGTCAATTGGACATATACATTTTGCACTTAATCAACAAGAGGGTATTAACTCGAAATTTTAAAATTTTCAGTAGAGACGAAAAACTATTTGTGGTTACATTTTAAGAGAATTTGAAAATCCAAATACATAAGAGTAAAGTATTGCCATACAAAATACTAGTTTTAAACTCTTAAAGTGTACTTTGTTTATGACTATGAATATGCGCCATTGTTTTTATTTTAAAATCTTGTAATTATTGGGAAAGAATATCTATATTTTGAAAAGAGTCACAAATAAAAAAAATAGTAATTTTATCATGAACACAGTCACATTTCGAACTAAAATCATGAAGTAAAACAAATTGCATAAACAAAAAAAGTAATCGAAATACGTTGATAGATATTGATGTTGTTACTTGATTTTAGTAGTAGGGAGCTATCATTCCTGCCCCAATTAAAATTTAAAATTTGGGTAATTAAAATTTGGAATTCTTTTAAATTCTTGGAAATTTGTGTGAAATTTTTAAATTCTTGGAAATTTGTGTGAAATTTGAGAAATTGAGTTTATTTTTTTGTTTACATTGGGAGCTTTTTGTTTACATTAAAAGTTTTTTGTTTACACTAAATGTATGTCTGTCTGTCTGCCTGACCGTGGGAATTTGTATGTGGCATATTTTGTGTGAATGGATTAAGATGGTTCATAGTTGGGAGGTTTTTATGTATACATGCCGACGGGGAAAATCATGAAAATTGTTTTTCCTAATGCCGACGGGAAAATCATCTAATGATTTTTTCTAATGCCGCGCCAAAACATGTTTTTTTTAAATGCCGACTGGAAAATGATGTTTCCTAATGACGACGGAAAACCGTGCTAATGCTAATGTAGGTGTTGCTAGACTGTGGGAATTTAGGCTGGCCATAATTTGGTTAAGTGGGGTTGTTGCCGTAATATGTAACCATAGGAATTTGTGGGTGTGTCTGTCTGTGAAAATTTAAGGGAGGCTTTGATTGGCAGAGGGCGTGGTGTAGTTGTGCAGTAGTAGTATGTAGTATGTAAGATGTGTGTACGTATGTCTGTGAGAATTTAAAGCTGGATTCACCCATTATTTCAGAACAAAATTTTTGTCCACACAAAATTTTTTTTACTGAGAGTTTTCTACAGCAGGATTCATTCATTTTGAACATTTTGTCTGGAAAATCAAAGCTACAATATGAAAAACGTGTATAAATGATGTGTATTAATTTTATCAGTGGCAGCAAAGCGGCAAATGATTACAATTCGCTGTCTTTTCAATTGTTCAATGCAATTCTTTCGTTCAACTCCATATGTATATGTTTTAGTTTACAATTTTGCTTTATTTCTATTGTAATTAATACAAGTATATGCTGTGCTTTTATTATTCATATAACATGATGTGACAGCTCAGTTCAACTTTGGCTGAAAAATTAAAATACTTGGCAGCTCAGTTCCATTTTGTCCTGACAAAATATAAAATTAAGCCAATTCAAACTGAGAGTTGTTCGTAAAAAATATTTTCTCTCTCTCAAGAGAGAAGTCAAACTACATATAAAAAAAAATTTTGGCCTTAAGTCTAATCGTGATTTATGAGGGGCGAGGTGTTCTAGTAATATGTAAGCGCCGAATTTGTGTGTTTGTATGTCTGTGGGAATTCTAGGCTGATCATGATTTGGGTGGGTAGGGTTGTAGCCATGGGGATTTGTGGGTGTGTCTGTCTGTAGAAGTTTAAAGCTGATCGTGGTTTGAGGTGGGTGAGGATGTTGTTGAGGTAGATTGATTGTGTGTATGTATGTATGTTTGTGAGAATTTAAGATGATTGTCATTTATTAGGGTAGAGGTGTTATTGTAATATGTAGCCATGGGAATCTATATGTATATATGTCTTTAGGAGTCTAGGACTATCAGTAATTTCGACCAGGTGAGAGTGTTGTGTTGTTGAGATTAATAGTTATGTGTAAATATATACAGTGCATATATGTACATACATATGTATATATATGGACGTGCATTCATATGCATGCATATGTACATATATATATATTCACACAATATATGTATGTACATACATGCAAACGTACGTTTAATTATTTGATGTACATATTTACAATATAACATACGCAACTTCTTACTTACTAATTGTTTCGACAGATTATTGATATTATTAAATACATATGTATGTACATATGTACATGAATATGTACATATGTACTTACGCATATTAAATGTTTGTTGCTTTCTTTTATAAATTACATTTTAAAATGTACGTTCATATGTATGTATGTATGTTTGTTCTTATATATGATCTCATGTAAGAATATACATATATGTATATATGTATGTAAATGTTAGTACTCTCTAGCATGATCGATCATGTTTTTCTTGTTACGTTGTTACTAAGCAAAATGTATTTATTGAAAATGGGCATGCAGAAGCATGCAGTATTATATTGGACAATATTAAATTGCATGCTTACAATTCCATATATACATATGTACATACTTACATATAAATATATTGTAATCTTCTTTCTCTTGCTTAATCCTAATTTACACCATGCAAGTCTTATTGCTAAGCTGATTAGTTTGTTAGAAGAGAGTGACGAGGGAAAAAGAAATTTTAATGTTCCCCACATCTCTCTCTCTCACTAAACTAATCAGTTTAGCAATAAGACTTGCAAATGTACGTTCTTAAGTACGCCTTTCTGGTAAGTAAAACCAAGAAATATGTAGAGTTGACCAATCATGAACGAACATGTATAAATCTTTGTCTTTAAGTAACAATTATCATAACTACATACATACATACATACATATTCTATATAAAAACGAAAAACGAAACCATAGAGTTAATAGAGTTTTGTAAGACGCAATTTACACTGTGCCTTTTCTGATTGCCTGTGCAGGCAGGCTTTTTTAGTTATTGGTGAGAGGGGGTGAGAAGCTTGCGGTGTAGAACAAAAAGCACGAAATGAAAATTCGAGGGTATTTATGACAATTCTCTTTGCCTCTTTCCTATTCTCAGCATTAAACGTGTATATAAATGCCAAAAAGGCATGAATAAAAAAGGCTTAATGTAAATGTGTGTGACTTTTCGTAGGGGTTTCAAAAGAAAGTTGTCAATACAAGGCAGGCTAAAAAGGCATAGTGTGAATAGCGACTAACACACAGAAATTTTGATTTGTAAACCAATTATGTACATACATATGTACCTATACAAAATTAAATAAGAAGTTTAATAAAAACTTAATAAAGTGTTTTATTTTTATAAGAAACAAAAAGGAAACACAACGGGTGCAGTCGGTAGGATTCCCGGGTATCCTTGCTAAAGTTTCAGAGAAGCTCGATACCTGACATTTTAATGTCCTAGCGGGAACAAATAAAGTATAAGAAAAGACATTTCTTTACAATTAATTAAAAAACACAATTAAACAATTAAAAAAAATTATACATGTGTATGTCATTACCAGGGAAACCGCAAATATGTATGTAATTTTATTTTTTTTTCTTGTGTGACGTATTAATGCAATGACAAGATATATATCCGTTTCAGAGTTTTTTATGAATTTTGGCATCGATTTGTTAGTGCATATTTTTGCATATTTTACCCTTTAAAGCATGTTTTCGAATATATCAGTCTTAAACGCATATTTTTGGCATATTTTCTAACGTTTAGAGCATAATTTACGCTTTTAGGGCATATTTTGTTACTTTATGGATTTTTTTAATATGCTTACAAGTTTATCTGTTGGTCAAAATTTTTATTTTTAGCTTTCGCCATTTAAATCTCATTTCCAATCTTCCATTTAGTATATGGAAGTTGGTTTAAATAAAAATTTGGGTTTGCTAGTTGTGACGGACTCTGCCCCGATTACACCAGTAGACGTTGAAGGAACATTGTCAATGTTTAAAAATTTACTTATATGTGACAGGCAATGATTTTTATTTGAAAATCTAGGTCAATCTAGGTTGTTTATTGCCATGAAATTATAAAAAATATCTTGGCTTATTTATCCAAAATACAGTTCCAAATTTTAGCTATTATATCATTATCTCTTTTGAAATTGAAGTTAAATTTTTACGAGAGTATAAAAAAAACTAACTTGTATTATTTGCATTAGTCAAAATATACCTGTTAGTTTTATTTTAACGTGCACTTCAATCCTAAATTATTGTTTTTAATACGGCAGATATTCTTTGTTAATAATTTTATTGTCTGCTTTTTTTGTTTATTTTATTTCTGTCTTATTTTATATGCAAATGTTGTCGAATTTCTAAATGAAGTATGTATTTTCGTTGACAAATAAACCAATTTATTTTATTTTTAAGAGCATATTTTTGAATTTTTAGTGCATATTTTCAATCTTTTAGTGCATATTGAATGCGCATAAAAAACTTTTTTAGAGCATATTTCTGTTTTCCCTGGTCATTACTAAATGTTATTGAACAATAAAATTCGGACATATGTAAATAATTGAAAAACACCAAAGAAAGTACACTTACTTGTAGCAAAACTGTGTAATACTGCTGCAAAAGCGTAATTTTTTTTTACATACATACATACATATATACTACCTACAATTCCACAAAATGCTATTTAGCAGTGACATCTATGTATATAAAAATTAATTGCTGTTCGTTAGTCTGACTAAAACTCGAGATGTTCAGCTGTGCTCGTTTTTTTTTTTGATATATGTGATTTTCGTTAGACTCTTCCAGTTATTCCCCAATCAAGTTGCTGATGAACTAAATGCATGCCTAAAATCATCGAATTTGTGGCAGTATGTAAAAACACTCCAATTAACAACTAACATGCGAGTATTCTTGCAACAAAATGAAACTGGAAATGTATTTGCGAAGCAGTTGTTAGACATAGGAAATAACAAAAATGCAGTGGACACCTCGACCGGATTCATCACATTGCCAACATATTTCTGTCACATCACAGACTCAAAAGTGGAGGTTATTCAGCGTGTTTTCCCAGATATAGCGCAAAAGTTAAATTACCATAATTGGCTGGGTGAACGAGCAATATTGGCGGCGAAAAATAAAGATGTCGAGGATCTCAATGTGACCATTCAGAATTTTTTTCCAGGATAGTTGGTTTCCTTCAAATCAGTCGACACCGTTATGAACCAGGACGACGTAGTCAACTATCCCACGGAGTTTTTAAATTCACTGGAATTGACTGGATTACCACCTCACAATTTGCAGTTAAAAGTTGGATCAGTTGTCATCATGCTGGGTAACATTAATCAACCTCGACTCTGCAATGGAACAAGACTGGCTGTGAAAAAGCTGATAAATAACGTCATTGAGGCAACAATCATAAAAGGAAATTACAAAGGAGAGGATGTCTTGATCCCGCGGATACCAATGATACCAACGGATTTACCATTCGATTTTAAGTGCTTACAATTTCCAATACGTCTGGCCTTTGCGATGACCACGAATAAAGCGCAAGGACAGGCGTTAGAAGTTTCCGGAATCAACTTGAAGTTTCCCTGCTTCGCTCATGGACAATTATATGTCGCGTGTTCCTTGTTTCCTTGTTTATTTACGAACCACAAAACAAAACAAAAAATATAGTTTATGAGAAAGCTTTAAATTGATTAACAGACTGTATCATAAGAGTGTGTGTTTGTCAATATGAAATTTAAACCTTATAAATAGCCAGTATTTCAGGAAAGTAAGTAATACGGGATTTACACTATGACTTTTTACCGTACTTTCCTAGAGTTTATTGACAAAATGGGTACAAAGGTGATCAAAGAGGTAGCAACATAAAAGAGAATTCATGAAAAATGCAGAGGAAAGAGTCATAGTGTAAATCCCGTATAAGTAACATGATGCTTCGAAAATAATAATAAAACTTCATGCTTCATTCAAAAAATGTTTTTTAATTAAATACGGATACGGATCAAAAAAAATGGTAAAAAGGTATATCGATGGCTTAATATAAAAAGGGCCTAACTCAATTTTTTTTTTCGAAATCGTGTGTTTAATGTTTTCTGGGCGACAACGTACTTATGTATAATTGCATCCTCCTTGAAGATCTTAGTACGTTACAGTTCAAAATCAAGTACTTATGGCAACTTTAAAAACTATATCTGCATGTAAATGCTTTATTTTTTCTTCAGTTTTTTGCTTCTCCTGTAAAATATTGAAAATTCGAGTTAGGCCTTTTTTATATTAAACCATCGATTATATATCGATTTGTTTGTTTTAAGATTATTTTATACAAAAGTTTAGGTCTTTTATTTATCAACTGAGGCAGTATGAAGTCTGGTGGGTCAGCTGGTAAATAAATAAAATTGAAAGGAAAAAAACAATAATTGAAATATTTGATATGCAAAACAATGCGTACTGAAATATTTTTAAAACGAGTATAAAAAAATACATAGATAAGTCGGAAACTTACCACAACATGATACAATAAAATTTTAAGCCCTGGAACTATAATTTTGACTTTTCTAATTTTTAATACTAATTTATTTCGTTCTAAAATATGCAATATATGTATTTAATTACCAAAGAAATAATTAGTTATATATATCAGAAAAATTTTAAGTTTTCCAGGTCTGGACCTATGTTTTTTATTTTTATAATTTGTGTGCCAAACTATTTCTTTCTAAACAATAAAGTATAAATAAATTGCAGGAAAAAAATAGTTTGACCTACTTATTTGTATATAAAAAGATATTTAAGTTTCCAACCCTGGAATCATCCTTTTAGATTTTTTTAATTCCTTATACCAATCTAGTAGTTCTTACAAATATATATAAAGTAAGTTAAGTGAACAAGGAAAAATGGAAATTAAAAAAAATGTTTTATTTAGTTACTTTAATATCTACACCAAACTTTTCTTTCCAAAACGTAAAATATATATAGTTTATAAAGAAAAAGAAAAAAATTAATTGTACACTGTTATATGGTATACCACAAAAAGTGTATGTTTCCCAACCCTGGAATTATCCTCTGAATTTTCAGATTTCTTACATCAATATCTTTCTTTTAAGAATATAAAATATGTTTAATTTATAGAAAAAAGGAAAAAATTTGTTTTATACTTTTGTATAAAAAAAGTTAAAGTTTTCCAACCCTTGAAACGTTTTTTTTTAGTTAATTTTAATTATTATTCGAACTCCATTTGTTTCTATATTTGTGATTTGAACGGGCTAAGGTTCGTATTGCTTTTTAAGCCAAATTACATGTGATAATTATTAATGAACAAATAACAACAAAGTCTGTTGTAAGTATTCTGACTAACAACACATAGTTGAACGGAACAGCCAGCCGTTTTCGAAGGCCACTAAACCTTCATCATCAGCGTTCTTTTGTGTTTGGTCCACTGTGTGTGTTGTCAGTTGATGTAGATTTCTGCTTTATATACTTAGCATTATTGCAAATGGAATATGTGAATTGTTTTGATTCATCGTATTTCAATTTGCTGAAAGCTTTTCCATTGTCGTTTGTTCTTTACTAATTATGCACATGTTAGTTAATTTGCTTATTTTCGTTCTACTTAAGACAAACTTTTTTGGTTTGTTACTATTAAGTATATTTTTTATTTTTAATTTTTGCCACAGGCCCATGGCTATTAATTTTAGTTAATTTTAATTATTATTCTAACTCCATTTACTTCTATATTTGTGATTTGAATGTGCTAAGTTTTTTTTTTAATTTTTTTAATTTAAAATACCAATTTTATTCGTACTGAAGAGTGTAAGTTTCCCAACCCTGAAATCATCCTTTTTGATTTTTCTGATTTCTTACATTAATCACTTTTTTTATGAATATAAAATATGTTTAATTTATAGAAAAAAGGAAAAAATTGTTTTAGTAAGTACTTTTGTATAAGCAAAAAAGTTAAGGTTTTCCAACCCTGGAAACTTCTTTTTAATTTTTTATTTATTTTTTTTTTAATTTTACCAATTTTAGTCATACTGAAGTATAAAATAAGTTTAGCTAATAAAAAAAATAATAATTAGTTTTCGGTAGTTATTTTGTATGGCAAAATAAAGTTTAAGTTTTCCAGCTCTGAAACCGTCTCTTCAATTTTGCTGATTTTAAATACGAATCTTTTTTGGACCATTTTTGATACACCAGTCCAAGAACGAAGTCTCTAGCTTTTTTGGGAGCTTCGGAAACCCGATTTCACGTACAGACAGTCGGACATCGCTTGTTCGTCTCCCTTATGTGTAAGGATCCAGGATATATATTCTTAACTCTTAAAACGAACACAATTTAGTGAAAGTTTTCATATGACATTTAGGTCGTTTGAAAACGTTTGATGCTGTTTTATAAAATACATTTATTTTACGTAAAATTGAATTTTCGTTTTCAAATGTTTTACAAAATTCAAAATTAAAAATAAACCAAAATTTTCTGTTTGAAACGTTTCGTTCTGTATTACAAAATTAGGGCATTAAACTGAAATTTTTAACGTATTTCCACATAAACTTTATTGAAATATTTCGTAATTTAGTTCGATAACGAGTGCCGTAATTTGCCCCCTGATATTACTTTCATTTTGTATATAATTACATAGGTAGAAGAAATTGACGTTTCAGATATGCAAACATACATACATGTTAATAATATTGGTTTGAAATACATCCAGAATCAGCATAGAGGGCACAAGTCTTTTTTAACAAACTTAAATTACACTTTGCAACAAATGAAAGCTTTTGGCGAAACACATGGACTGGATAGTTGGATAGTAAATAAAACCCTATAGTCAGTTTAGCAATAATGGACACTAATTGATTTTAAGGAGCTCCGAAGATTTCAAATATCAGTGCGCCCTGAAAAAACTGTGTAATGAGTTTTTGGCGAACTGCTAGTTTAGACTTGGTGATAGCTCTGGACTATATATGGTAAAAACGTAGCAAAAAGTCCTCCGAACAAATGTTATTAGCATTTTAAGCCAAAAAAATAATTTCTTCTTGCACTTCTTTTGCAAGAGTAAAGGAACATTTTTTTCACATTTTCAGAATAACTTACCACCAGATTATGTTGATATTTTCAAAAAACTTGTTCAACTTTACCGTAGCTATAACTTTGAAAATATTGTAGGCGAAAAATTAGAAAATTATTTAAAAAAAAGTGAAAAAAAAAATTAAATGTGAACTAGATTTGTTTGGTAGACCTCAGTCTGAATTATCTGTTGGCCAAGTACTCGACACAATTTTTAGGGGTCGCATAAAAAAATTGTTTACGAAAACCGCCAAAGTTAGTATAAAGTTTTGCTACCTTTTTTTTAGTGTTGCACAGTGTTATTAATTGTTTCTTTTTGTATACTTTAATATGTGGTAGTGACAGGAACATTAAGATTAAATACCACCGGAAAAACAAAGATCTTTTATTTCTTAATACTGGTTTTGTTGCTATGTCAATGTCTATATTCTTCGGACGCTTACATTTATCATTTTTATCAAGTTTAAAAAGTGTGTTCACAAGTTAGATTTTTATTTGATTGTTAATGTTATAATTTGTTCCTTTGCTTCATTTCATTGACTTTTTTTATACTTTTCTTAAAGTCTCTTTCGACAGGTTTTTTTCTTCCATTTAGTAATAGAAACACAATATTCAAAGTCCTTATTTAACTGTGTTGAATAACTTTATTATATGTATGCGTATGTCTTTTTTTCTTAATGATTGTGTACATAGGTGTGTGTTTCAGGCTGTGTGAGAGAGTATGATTTCTATGATATTAGTGACGGATTCTTAAGTGAGTTTGTGCTACCATTAGGGCCATTTGCGATGACATCATTTGCTTGATGTTTTGTTATTATGGATGTATTTGGTGGTGTTTCAGTATCACGCGTTGTTACTTCACTTGCACCTTCGATTGCATCCAAGACAACGACTAAATCCTGTATGGTTTCATTGCTATTGTTGCTAATGTTAGCGGAGATGTGGTTGTGAACTTCAATGTCTTGGTTGCAGTTTGAAATATCACGTTCATTGTTGTGAGACTTGCTGACATTTTTGTTGTTGTGGTTGTTGTCATCGATTAACAGCGGCATTGTTGTCGTCGCCGTTGTTTCAGTTTCTGCAGTAGTTATATATGTTGCAGTTGAAGAATTCGATGTATTCGCTATAAGTACACCTGAGTATTTAATACCATTTAAATCTAGGTTAACCGCTAATTCGTGTTCGCCATTAGAATTGATGCCTACATAGAGATATAAGATATAATAAAAGTTTTTTAATAAAATATAAAAATATAAAAATTTATATTATAAATAAAGTTTTTTGCAACATTCATTACTAGTATCTACAATACTTAGGTAAGTTAAGTACGAAATGCTTTAAACAGCTATTCGAGATTATTTAAAATATGGCTATTTCCATTCATACATAGATTATAAAATTATTATTTAATAAAAAATATTTACATAGCAGGTATTTCGTTTTTTTTTATAAAACTTTAGTAAGGGCAATGTACATATAAAACTTTACCGCCAGATTGTCGTCATCTTTGCAATAAAAAGGATAGATTAAAAACCATAAAGTAAAATTTTGAAAGACGCCACGGCCAAAGTTGTTTAGAAAAATGGCACTTGATTCATTTTCTAGACATATACCTGATTAATATTAAACATTTTTCTCATGAAATTACGAGGGCAGATCAATAAGTTCGTAACTTTTCGAACTTCCCTCGTTATATGAAGTGTAACAAACACTGCACTCATCAAGTACCACCTCTTAATAGACACCTGTCAAGTTTTGAGCAAGTGTCGTCATTTACTTTGCATTTAACCTCTGTTCAAAACATACAACCTCGTGTATATTTCTAAAACTGGAAAAAAGTGAATTTCAAGTGTTCATTTAACATTCTTTTTTGCAAAAAAAACCGTCAATCTAACTAAGGAAAAGATCGATAAATACTATGGGACCCTGCACCATCGAGTTTAATGGTAAAAAAGTGGTTTACTGACTTTCGTTGTGGTCGCACAAGTAAAAATTACGCTGAACGTTCTGTACGTTCGAAGAGTTAAAGTGCGTGAGATTGTTGATGTCATAGGCATCTCATAGGGCAGTGTGGTTTCGATTTCAAATGATCAGCTGGGTTTAAGAAAGTGGTCTGCAAGATGGGTGCCGCGTTTGCTCTCAATTGACCATAAACGTAAACGTGTGAAAACTTCAAAGGATTGTGTGAAAACTTTAAAGTTTTTGCGGCGTTTTGTAACTGTGGATAAAACATGGATTCATTACTATACTCCGGAGACCAAGCAGCAGGTTGATCCTGCTCCGAAGAAGGCAAGGTGAGTTTGTCGGCCAATAAGGTGATGGCAACAGTTTTTGGGATGCACGCGGGATAATCCACATCGATTGCCTTCAAAAATAAAAAACAATAAATTGCGAATATTATTATAGTATATTAACTTATTACACGGATTTAATTGGGATTTAAAAAGAAAACGACCCCATATGGCGAAGAAAACAGTAATTTTTCATCAAGATAATGCAGGAGTGCACACGTGTGCAGTCCCAATGGCAAAACTCTATGAATTGGGCTACGAATTAGTACCCTATCCTGATTTAGCCCCTATTGACTACTTTCTATTTCCAAACCTAAAAAAATGGCTCGGTGGAAAGAGATTTAGCAACAACAATGAAATTATTGACCAAACAAATGCCACTTTTAATGACTTCAAAAAATTCTATTTTTTTGAAAGCTATATAAAAACTGGAAAACGTTGGACTAAGTGTATAGAGTTAAAAGGATTATGTTGAAAAATAAATTTTTGTTTTGCAAAAAAAAAATGTGTTCATTAAAAGTCACGGACTTATTGATCCACCCTCGAAGTTGCATGGAAATTTTTTATTTGTCAATAGAAGGCCTGGAGGAGCAACTTATATCAAAAAAAGTTGCCAAAAATGCATCAGAGATTCATGTTTCGTCCTTTTTATACAACATTCTCTTTTATAGCTATGCAATTATTATAAATTCGTGCAACAAAATTAATGAAAAAAATGCTGAACATAAATCACCTAAATTTTTATAATTCTTAATTTTAATAAAAAAAATTGCTCATATTTTCTTTAAGCTGCATCCACACGTTCAATAAATCGGTTTCAATTTTATCACACATACTGTGTGTCAAAATTCCTTGAAATTGGTAGCTGTGACACAAATTGATAATCAATTTAATTTTTAAATGCCACCGACGGAAGAAACAACTTAAATTTTTCAAATTTCAATTATTAAAATTGAAAATTAAATTACTATATAAATGAATAGGTGAATTTGAAAGCAATCTAGTTTTCAATTTAAAAAGTTTGATTGTGTTAGTAAAATAGCGTGAGTGTATTGAAAATTGAATGTATTTGAAGGGCCAAAATTGAACGTGTGGCTCCCAAGTTCGAAAATAAGGGGCAATACCTTTCCTAATATTGGCTTTGTTATAAAAGAACATTATACCTTTCAAGGATGCAAATAATCTATTCTTTTCTAAGAAAGGAAATTGTAGAAAACAGCAGCTGAAGCTGCCATATTAGCAAGTACATACATTTTAATTCCGTTAAATATTGTTATATCAATATTATATGCTGACATTTTGAATGTAGTTACTAAAAACGAATTTCTTACATAAACTAATAAAGTATAACTAAGCAATTTTAAAGGAAATTACTAAAAAGCGGCTGCCTTACTTTTGTAAATACATACGTACACATATTACATACATACTTAAAAAACTCTTTACATTTTCTCTTTCTCCCATTTCGTTTAAAATATTTGTCGACTATCAATTGCAAAAACGTGTGATTTGAAATGACCTCTTTGCCCCCCTTAATAAGGGACAATTGGTTTGCGATATTGGCTTCCGATAGTCCTCAAAGTAAAAGAAAAAAACTTAACAGAGCAGATTCTCCTTTTGATTTCCCCTGCCTTACAAAAAAGACTCCAAAACCAAAATATGTTATCATATCTGCCCTCGGAGTACTCTTGCTTTGCACTACACAGAGCTCTGCATATTATCAGTGAAGATATTTTGTTAATCTCCCAACTAAGAGATGGAAAACTACTATTGCTCGTCAAAAACACTACAACTGCAAAAAATTTTTGGAGACTAAAGAGTTGTTTGGTTTATGCACTACAACTTGTAAGCTACACGATCACTTGAATTTATAAAACGGACGATTTTTGCCCCCTACCTTAGAAAAATTCCTGAGAAAGAAATCGTAGAAAAATTGAGTTCACAAGGAGTAGTCGAAGTTTATAAGCATGAAAGAACAACAGACAAAGTAAAGTAATACACTGGCGTTACTCTTTTAACATTTAACCTCTACCACCTTCCTGAAACTATCGATGTATCTTGGTACAAAGTCTAAATTAGGGAATACTTTCCCAACCCTATGCGTTGTAAAAACTGCCAATTACTTGGACATGCCATTAAACGCTGCAACAACCCACCTTCTTGTGTAAATTGCAATTTACTCCCCACACTCCCCTATAGAATGCATAAGAACATTTTGTGGAAATTGCTTTGAAAGGCATCCCGCATCTTCATTTACCTGCAGAAAATTTATTCAGCAAAAAGAAAAGCTTAAAATAAGAACAAAACAAAAGTGTTCAATGCGTGATGCTTTAGCCATATACAGAGAACAAAACAGGAACAACAACACAAACAACAACTCTTCTTATTCAGCTGTAGTTGAATTAAACAAAAATGATGAAACTATAAATAACGGGAATATGCCACAAAACAATTTGCCTAAGCTCTCTCCCACTCAACTTAACTCAAATAAGTCTTTAACGAAACAACAACAGAACAAGATAATAAAACAGAAAATTATGCTCAACCATCTACCTCCAACATTTTAAATCAAGAAGAACAAAATACTCAGAAATTCGAAAATTTAAAAAAACAAACAATACATAAAATAGGAAAATCTGCCAAAAACTAATAAACCTAATAATACAGAAAAATTAGTCAAATCTGAAACAACTGATAAATCTGCAATAAAAACTAAAACAACCAAATGTCAAGAAAATAAAATAAAGCTTTCGAAAGCTTCAACTTCGTTGTCTCTCAAGACCAACAAAACAAAATCTCATATAGAAAATTTATTCTCAACTCCAGTTAAAATCAATAAATTACTTTCCGATTCCACTTCTGATAATATAGAATTTATGAACACGAATGACGAACTTTATCTGTATCTGGTTCAATTCAATTTTGTAATGGTTCTGAACATCCTTCAATGGAATATTCGAGGTTATCACAATATTTTCATTAATTTACAAATCCTCATAAAAGAAATATCAGCAGATATAACATGCTTACAGGAAACCCATTGCGAAAGCAATTATAATAATACTTTTACTCCCCAGGGGCATACCAGTTAATTCTCAAACCACAATTTATCATTTACACAGGGCGTAGCAATTCTTATACGCAAATATACCTCATAGTTTAATAAATATTTCGTCACAATTGAACGTTATTGGCGTAGAAATAAATCATTCTATTTAATTTTCAATTATTTATATGTATAGGGTGTTTTTTTAAGAGGTATAGAACTTTGAATTGAAATAAAACACAAGAAAGTCGTTTTAATGTCCATCAATTTGGCTTTATTGGAAGGATAATTTTATGCCATTAATGTTTAAATATGATTTTGGGCATGTGGCCGCCGCTGCTGGCTCGAATAAAGCCAATTCTACAGGTCCAATTTTCAACCACTTTTTCGAGCATATGGGACCGTATGTTGGCAATAACGCCACGAATGTTGGCTTCCAAGTCCCCTAACGTTTCTGGTTTGTTGGCGTAGACGAGCGACTTCACATATCCCCAAAGAAAATAATCCAATGGTGTCAAATCACACGATCTTGGTGGCCAATTGACAGGTCCATTCCGCGAAATTATGCGCTCATCGAATGTTTCCTTCAATAAATCGATTGTGACGTGCGCTGTGTGGCATGTAGCGCCGTCTTGTTGGAACCACAACTCATCCACATTCATGCCATCCAATTCGGGAACAAAATAGTCGGTTAGTCGGCTCCAATTGCTGTGCACGGTGGCGAATCGATTCATTCCGGTCCTCTTCAACAAAAGTGATGCCAACTTAAAGTTCTATACCTCAATAAAAAACACCCTTTACATACCTCCACATGATAAGATCTCAATTTCAGATCTTGATTCTATTATTTCCTCTGCAAACTCACCGGTATTTGCGGTGGGCGACTTTAACGCATGGAGCTCAATTTGGGGTTCTCCTACATGCAATTACACATTTTACACATGTCATTACACATTTCAGTATCAGACTAAATTCAACACCAAAAAAGCTAATTGGAAAAAGTTTCAAAACAAAATTGTTCTTCAAAACGAAAATTTTCTGCAGTCTCTTAATATTAACCGCGAAGCTGCCCTTGTTAGGAAGATTATTATATCTTCAGCTAACGAACATATACCACAAACCTCAAATAAAAAATTGGAAATAAATCAGTATCAGTAGTCAAAAGCGTTAGAAGAGCTTAGAAGTAAAAAAACAGAATTCTTGGAAAAAATTCAAGCATAAGATGTCTATCGTAAATTTAATCGATTACAAAAAAAACTCTATATTCAACAGAGCAAAGAAGCAAGCAAAAATCAAATGTTTCAACGATTTCACTGAAAACTCAAACCTTCAAGTCCTTCCTCAACTTTGTGCAAAATATTCATAAACTTACTGGTAATTTCTCTCCACCTACAATAACTTCAATTTTAAATAACGCCATAACAATTACGAATCCCTCCGACATAGCCCAATCCTTTGCAAAGCATTGGTCCGCCAATTTCTAAGATTCCAGTTTCTCACACAACTTTTAACAATCTTATCAAAATATTTTATCTTCTCTTACACCAAACTCCACCGAAAAAAAACCCTAAAGACCGCTAAAGGCAAATCTCCGGGGTTTGATAAAATTTCCTATCCAATGATACAAAACTCCCCCACATCTTCAAAGTACGTATCTTAAATTTATTTAATAAAATTTTTGAGAGCGGAGTAATTCCACAATACTTTAAAATAGCTTCTGGGATAATTCCCAATTCTTAAAGCTGACAAACCTATAGATAATATAGATTCCTACCGCCCAATATCACTTCTTCCTTGCTTAACAGATTTACTAGAAAAAATGGTTTCGAGACGCCTCATTTGGTTTATTAAGAAACACAAACTCCTTTCGATAAACCAAGTCGGATTTCAAAAATTCCTAAGTACCATAGATGCACTACTGTTCATGGATCATACAATTACCAAAAATCGTTCAACACGCAACCATAGTTCTATCCTTTCAATTGATTCCATCAAAGCATTTGACAAAATAGAAGCGCATATCGTACTTGAAAAACTTTCAAAGTGGCCTATAGACTCGAAAATATTTAACTTCATAAAACCCTTTTTAACCAACAGAAAGTTCACTGTACGAGTTAACGGCTCGTATTCAGACATATTTCCTCTACATAATGGAATTCCACAAGGATCCCCTTTATCAGTAACCCTTTTTACAATAGCGTTAGACGATTTAACTTGAATTATTATCTAGGTAGTCTGTTTGAGTCGAAAAAAAAGTAAATCATTACGCATAATGTTATTAAAAAATAACTTAAAAAGTAGGCGTTTCACTTTTTATTAATAAATAAACCAAAAAAAATTTATATGTTACAAAAAATTGTATTTAAACACATTTATATTCGGCTGAGTACAGAGGTAGGCAAATACCCATTTTATTGCGGTCGATTATGCATCACTATTTTGTTTTAATTTTAAAATGTTATTGTACATACATACATATGTAAGCATGCAGTACCATACAAACATACGTATGCTTGTACTTACTTATGCCCTTATGTTTATAATTCTATTTTTCTTTTTGCCAATGAATGGGATTTCTTTAATTTTTAACGATGTTTGTATGTATGTATTTTTCTTTTTGTACAATTATGCATACATACATACATGTACCAACTTACATAAATTAATACGTTTGCCCAAGAACATTATTCAGGAGACATGAATAAGAATAAACAAGAAACATAAAAGTGAGAAACCACAGAAAATCTCACATAAGGGATAAAAAATCAAGAAAATATTATTTATAATTGTTTATCAAACGCTTAAAGTGGCATGGAGGCTACATTAAAAATCTCTGAGTTATGAAACGTTTATTAAACGTCTAATAGGCTATTAATCATTTATGAATACACATTTAGCGATTTTTGACTATTAATGTGTTATTGAACTGTTAATAATCATTTATGAATTATACCGTTAAGCTATAATAATAAAATCATACGTAATGTAGACAACTGTAAAATTCTTGGATTGTATATCGATAGTAAATATGTATGTATAACTTTAAAATATACTTTAATTATTTAAAGAATGACATAATGAAAAGACTCAACATTGTAAGATACTTATCATTACGAAATAATCATATGCATTCCAACACTCTACTACGACTAAATCTATAATATTATCTAAAATTGATTACGGTCTTATTATATATAGCAAAGGAGCGAAATCGGGCATAAAGGCTTTGGAAAAAATTATAAATTCAGCTTCTATATCGAGCTTACAGAATAACGGCAATTAAAATGCTTTAAGCAGACTCAAACATCGCTAAGTTTACAAAATTCTAAGCCATTCAACTCCTTTATTGAAGGCACCTCTATCCCTTCTCTCTAAAAGAAAAACTGAGTTGAAACACCAGTCTACTATAAGCTAAGTATATAAAATATGTAATAAATTAAAAACTTCTGTAACAACCCTTCCTAAAGAAACAAACTCTCCATGGAAATTTAAATCGGAGGTATTTATAAATAATTTAATATGTCACAAAAAATTGCACACTTCACCCGCTATATTTAATCACTACTTTAATGAAATATTTACCATATACAAAAGAGAACGTTGGAATTTCGTATTTACAGACGGTTCAAAATCAGAAACAAATGTTGGATTCGCTGCTGTCGGAGAACGCCGTTTTTTGCTCAATGGTATTTTACCACTTGACGCCTCAGTGTTTGAATCAGAAGCTGAAGCCATGCTGAGGGTTATCAAATTACACAAACAATCAATAAATAAGATTATAATTTGTTCAGATGGCCGTTCTGTTTTTGACGCAATACTCAATCAAAGAAACAACAATTAAACTATATCCAACATCGGACAACTTTTTATACAACAACAGAATGAAGTTAAGCTCATGTGGGTTCTAAGCCTCGTGGAAATAAAAGGAAATGAGCTCGCCGACAAAAAATTGGCCCACTTATATCCAACATTCCAATACATTTCCCAAACACATACAGAACATCAGTATCCAAATTGAATAAATCAGTGAGAAATTTTGGGATCAATACAGCTATCCGTACAAGGAGATCAATCCAGAAAAAATTAAAATTAAAATGCCAACAAACAACCAACTGTCATAAAAACAAAAGTTTTGTAAGGCTTAAGCTAATCCACACCAAACTCACGAATCAACATCTGCTGCTAGGAGAACCAAAACCTTTATGCACCTTTTGCAACCGAGATCCATGAACAATATTTAGCCTTCTTAGAGACTGTCTAGCTTTAAATCAAATCCGTATAAAACTATGTAAATCTCCAAATATCATTACTTTATTACAAAATCCGACAGAAGACAATATAATAATATCTATAAATTCTTCCATTATTTAAATTTAGCCAACAAAATATAACTGTCATTTAGTTTATTCATTTAAGCCGATATGCTATAGTAGCTAGTGCTTTGTATTAGTTTATTATAATTAACCAGGGTCCCAAAATAATCAGGGGTGTCACAGAAACCATGTCGGTTTTGCTGATTGTCATTTTTGCAAACCAATATTGGTTTCATTTGCTGTCATAAAACCAATTTAATTTTGGTAATTTCGAATGTAACTAAACCCAATAAAATAAAATAAATATAAAAAAATAAAATCTAAAATATAATTACACTGCACAACAAAATAGAGGTTCTTTTATGATGTTTAAATAAAAATTAGTGATCCTTATGTATTTTTGTCTCCTGATTACGATGGCGTCATTAGTTTTTATATATCAGCTCTAGTTTTGAAGATATAGTGTCATTTATGATTTGCATAATTTGCTTTTCTTTTTGTATTATACCGTTAATGTATTACGAATGGTACTGCAAACTTAAAAATACTTTCTGGCTTATTTATCTACAAAAAAATCTCTTTCATTTTAATAAATTCACATTCAGGGTATCTGACTATTATTGCAAGTAAATCGTGTTTTTAGTTTAGTCCTTTTAAAATTTTTTGATTATAATTTTTTTTTTTTTTTTGACCTAATATAACTCATTCTTATGTATTTTTGTACGCTGATTACAAAAAAAGGTTTATTTATTTTCTAGCACCTCTAGTTTAAGAGATATTTTGTGTCACATAAAAAAAATTCTTAAAATTTTCCTTTTCGAAAGCCAACCAAATGTTGTACTGACCAGTCCAGAAAATTTTTATGCTATTTGTAGTTAAAATATCATATATTTTAAATTTCCAGCTTTTACGAAAAAAATATTTGTGATATGTGCTGTGTATTTTTCCTTGGCCAAGTTTTAAATTTCTAAATTGAGTTGAAGACTATTTCCTTTAGCTAATTAGGCCTAACGTGTTTCTATGACAATAAAAAACAATTTTATTTCATATTTCCCGACGTTTCGTGAATGTTTTGTTCACTTTTTCTAGGAATTCGTCTATTTATTTCATAAATTAAAAACATCAAAAATTATAAGTAAGTTTAACAATTTATAACAATATATGTATAACAAAAGCATAATGTTTACTTACAAATAAAAATTATTAATTTATATTCATAAGAACATTTATATACATGCTTAAAACTTTTTCAACAAATTCCAAGTTACATACATACATATATACGTATGCATATTTTAAAGGCTGGGTTAGCCGAACGTTGCTGTTGCTGTACCGTACCGTACCGTACTGTTAGCACGTTGGTGCACTTATAGAACATTTAAAAACGTGTGTATGCTTTACTTCGTTTTGTTGTTTTAATATGAAAAAGGAACAGCTGTTCACAAAACAGTGATGAGCAATAAAAAAGTTCAAATGGTGAATGTAGCGAAGAAAAAGTACCTAAAATATGTAAATGCTACTAAAACTGTATGGGAGCATGTACATAAAAATATATGTATGTACATATGTTATACATTTATAATAAATAAATATGTTCATACATACATACATATCGATGGACACAAGTACACCTCGTCACAAAAATTTATTGCAATAGCGTAAAAATAACACTTTTAAAAGCAGTTGTACTGTTTATTATTAAGTTTTTATCTTCCCCTGTAAAACTACAATTATTTGATTTAGGGCCTTTCTACTTGTGACCAACGATATGTATGCAACATGAAATAACTTTAACATGTGTCCTTACACAATAAGAAGTTTTGATAACATTTAAAGCCTTTAATACATAGCACATTTACATTATGCCCATACATAGTTATGCATTTCTTTATTATATATAAGTACATATACATACACATGTATGTATGTATTTGTGTACATAAGTATGTATATACATACCCAAATATTTATGTATTATTTTAAGTTGTTTTTTCACACAGATATTATTAACAAAAGTACCAAAAAACAGAGCCAAAAACCCATATTCCATTTAACTTACAATGTTACCATCACTGGCTTACAAACGTCACTTAACAACGTTAGGAAATTCTATTTTATAAGAAAAAAGTAAGTATAAGAAGAAAAAGTACCTAAAATATGTAAATGCTACTAAAACTGTATGGGAGCATGTACATAAAAATATATGTATGTATGTTATACATTTATAATAAATAAATATGTTCATACATACATACATATCGATGGACACAAGTACACCTCGTCACAAAAATTTATTGCAATAGCGTAAAAATAACACTTTTAAAAGCAGTTGTACTGTTTATTATTAAGTTTTTATCTTCCCCTGTAAAACTACAATTATTTGATTTAGGGCCTTTCTACTTGTGACCAACGATATGTATGCAACATGAAATAACTTTAACATGTGTCCTTACACAATAAGAAGTTTTGATAACATTTAAAGCCTTTAATACATAGCACATTTACATTATGCCCATACATAGTTATGCATTTCCTTATTATATATAAGTACATATACATACACATGTATGTATGTATTTGTGTACATAAGTATGTATATACATACCCAAATATTTATGTATTATTTTAAGTTGTTTTTTCACACAGATATTATTAACAAAAGTACCAAAAAACAGAGCCAAAATACCCATATTCCATTTAACTTACAATGTTACCATCACTGGCTTACAAACGTCACTTAACAACGTTAGGAAATTCTATTTTATACAGGTTGAGACGTGCCGTCAACGTTACAGCAAATTTCGGTAAGCGTTTGCATTGTTTTCAATGAACAAAAACGATCAGCTGCTTCGTTAGCTTACGTAGACGTTCGGCTAATTCTACCTTAAGGATTGTTATTTTAAATAAAGCAAAAACAAAAGTTCTAGCACAAACGATTAAAAGTTTTTTTCAAACTGATCAGCTGTTCTCTATGATAATTTTGTAGTTAGTGCTTAAATTGTCGGTATCTTCTTTTTTGTTCATTGTTCTGTTAATTTTTAGTTGTATTCTTAAGCTTTCAGTTATAAATCTCTTTCTCACCTTGTTTTCTTTATTAAGTATTTTTACATTTTCGAAGTCAGGTTTATGATAAGATTGTAATATGTGTTTTGATAACGCTGTGCTCTCTTTCTTTTTATTTATATCAGCTTTATGCTCGTTTATTCTTGTTTCTAAACTCCTTTTTGTGGTTCCAATGTAAACTAAGTTGCAGTTGTTGTTGTGATTCCCTTTACAAGGAATTTCGTAAACAAGGTTGTTTTGTTGTAGCTTTGGTATGGCTGTTTTTGTATTAGTAAATATTTCGCTCAATGTTTTGTTGGGTTTATACGCAAAGCTTATGTTATTTTTATTTATTATTTTTTCTCATCTTCTTCGAATCAGTGAGACCAGGGGGCAAATTACGGCACTCGTTATCGAACGAAATTGCGAAATATTTCAATAGAGTTTATATGGAAATGTTTCGTAATTTCGTTCGATAACGAGTGCCGTAATTTGCCCCGAGGTATGTACTTTACACTGTAAAAGCATTTATCATCTTCCTTAGGGTTGCCACGCTCTCCGTAATTTTTTCTTTTGTATGATTTTATTAGGAATTTAAAGATTATTAGGGAAACTGTTAGCTATTAATATGTTCGTGATTTTTTTAAACTTCTGTGCGTGGAATTGTTGGTGACTAATGTCAAGTACTCTTTGGATAACATTTTTTAGCTGTATTTATTATCTGGCTTTTGGGTTGAGTAGCATTAAAATTGATAATTCTTCCCGATGAAATATTTTTTGAATACCAGTCGAATGCTATTGTTTTATTATTCCTGTATAATTTTGTGTCAAGATATGCGATTTCACCCCTGGTTTCAGTTTTTATGGTAAATTTGATTTTTGGATAATATCAGTTGAGAGAATGTAATATCTCATCCTTGTCGTTTATGTTAATTATTGCCAGAATATCATCTACATGTTGGCTATGTATTTGATATTAATGTTTTAATTCAATAATTCAGTCAGTGCTACGTCAAGTAAGTTATCCAAAACAATATCGGCAATTGTTGGAGAGAGGGGATTTCCCATGGGCATGCCAAAGACTTGGTTGTTAACTTTTTTATTGTAAATAAAATAATTGTTTTCGTACAGACAGAACTTTAATATGTCTAAGAATTGTGAGCGTGCGATAGTGGTATTGTTTTTATTATATTCCATTCGTCCATTATCGTATTTATCGCTGTACGAACCGGAATATTGGTGAATAAAGAAACCACATCAAAAGACACTAATAAGTCGTTATTGTCAAGATTTACGTTTTTAATTTTTTCCTTCAATTCTAATGAATTTTTTACATTATATTTTTCCGAAACTATGTTTTTAAGAATATTGCCCACAAATTTACTTAATTGGTAACACGGAACTTGGGAGTATGACACTATAGGTCGTAATGGCATGCCTTCCTTATGTACCTTAGGTAATCCATAAAATCTAGGAGCAGTTGCTGCAGAACAAAAAATCTTCAATTTCTGCCTGCTATCTATATGTTCTTTTTATACAGGTCCAAAACTATTGCGTTATTAGTTTTTCTCAATTTTAAAGTAGGGTCTGCTGTAATAATGCGATACGTGTTTCTATCTTCCAAAAGCATTTCCATTTTATTCTCGTATTCAGGCAACTATTTTGTTGCCTTTATCCGATTGTGTTATATTTATGTCTCTGTGTCTTTTCAAAAACATTTTGTATTTTCAAAAAAAAAAAAAAAAAAAAATTCAGTTCTCGTTGAACCTTCATAGTGAAGAGACATTAAAGCGGTTTTTTTTTACATACATACATACGAAACAAATATAAAAAACAACAAAATCAAAAATTATACAAAAAATATTCGTAATACATTGGCTTTACTAATATTTTTTACATAGCAAGAAATAGCAAAAACAAAAAAAAACCGTAAACACAAACAAAGTTCCCTTGAGGAATAATACTCTGTATGAGTACCTCAAAGGAAAAAAATTTTGAAGTGAGTTCTAACGGCAGAAATGCTTATTTTACTGTGAGTTCTGAAACTCTTAATGAAAAAAATATAAATAATAAATCTGATGAAAATCTTTTTTTAACGGCAAAGCCAATTTTTCGTCAGCGATCAACTTCGCTTTGTCCAATGCCAACTAGTGAATCGTTAATATTACCATTGCCTAGTACTTCTTCATTTAAGTCTGCGATATCATCCGCATCGGACTCGCCTTCATCACTAAACCAAGTTATCACTACAAATAACAGTAGCTCAAAACCCAAGGTACAAGTGGGAATGGACAGATATATAACAGTGGTAAAGCGTGGGCGAAGCCCAAATTCTTCAAAAATTTCATCTGCTCCAAAGATGTCTAGGGATAACAGCGCATCATCTACCAATCGTCAAAATCGTTTTTCATTATTGCAAGACACCGACGACAAGCCCTCTACATCATCGCAAAAGTCTTTTAAGCCACCACCTATTTATCTGAGAGAAAAAAATTCTAACGCGCTTATAAAAAAACTACTGTCGACCATTGGTGAAAATACTTTTCACATCATTCCAATTAAACGAGGTAATATTGATGAAACTAAAATCCAAATATATAATGAAAAAGATTTCCGAAAAATTGTTAGTGAATTCGAAAAAAATAAAACAAATTTTTACACATACCAACTTAAGAGTGCTAAAGGCCTACAGATAGTATTAAAGGGCATAGATTCATATGTTGAACCCGAAGAAGTAAAATGTGCACTTGTCGACCAAGGATTCAAGGTAAAAAATGTTACCAACATATTTAATAGAGAAAAGGTCCCCCAACCCCTATTTCGGGTTGAACTGGAGCCGAATGACATACAATTAAAAAAAAATGAAGCCCATCCAGTTTATAACGTAAAGTATCTCTTACATCGAAAAATCACAGTTGAAGAGCCACGTAAGCGTTCAGGTCCCGTACAGTGCCATAATTGCCAAGAATATGGCCATACGAAAACTTACTGCAAATTACCTACAGTGTGTGTTATCTGCGGTGAATTGCATGGTACTGCTAGCTGCACTAAGCCAAAAGATCAAGCAGAAAAAAAATGTAGTAATTGTGGAGGTAATCACACAGCTAACTATAGCGGGTGCCCTGTATTTTCTTTCGCTAAACAGGCTATGGGTCAAAAACCCAAGCTAACTCCAGCTCTACAAGTAAACGCGAACTCCGACACTTTTGCTCAAATCAGCCAACCAGTTACTTCACGTATATCGTATGCTGATGCTGCTAAGACTAGTTCAATTCCCACGCAAAATGTTCCACCGCCAAATAATTCAACGAATTCAAACTCAAGCTTTAACTTTAGTCGCCTTGAAGCTACTATTGAGAATCTGGTGCTAACTATAAACAACTTTACTACAAATATGACAAGTATGATGCAAGAAATGCTGCGAATGCAGAATACACTGCTTCAAGCATTAGTTAATAAACCATGAACACGTTAAAAATATGTTTCTGGAACGCAAACGGCATTCGCCAACATAAAAATGAACTTGAGCACTTCCTCATGGAAAAAAATATTGATATAATGTTGGTTTCTGAGACTCATTTGACCTCAAGAAGCTTATTTAAAATAAATGGTTACACTTTATATGATACAAAGGACCCGAGAGAGAGAGCATGTGGTGGATCAGCAATTCTGATTAAGTCAAGACTCAAGCACTATGTCCTTGACAACGTTAGTGAAGAATATTTGCAAGCAACGAATATTTTCGTAGAAAATTTTTGTGCGAATTTCGTGATATCATCAATTTACTCACCTCCCAGATTTTCAGTTAGCGAAGATCAGTATGAGAAGTTCTACAAATCGCTTGGATCTTGTTTCGTGGCAGCTGGTGACTACAATGCAAAACATACGTACTGGGGATCGCGTCTTGTTACACCTAGAGGTCGAGCCTTGTTCAATACAATTTCAAAAATGGGCTTAGATGTCATTTCGAGTGGGGAGCCTACTTACTGGCCTACTGACGTAAGAAAAATTCCAGATGTTATCGATTTTGCCGTCACGAAAAATATTCATGTAGAGGCCTCTCTAGATCTGTCCTCCGATCACTCTCCAACAATAGTTACAATTTTCAACCCACTAAGGAGTGATTTAACTAACTCATATGTGAAGATGATTAATGGAATCAACTGGCTGGTATTCAAAAAATATCTTAGTAGTCAATGCGTAGAAAACATTCAGCTTAGATCATGCGATGATATTGAATTTAATATTGCCAATCTTAACAAAAATATTAAACAGGCTGCTGAACACGCCACTACCTCCTATCCGCAGACCGGCTTTAACAGATTTTATTCTACGGAAATTGAACGTCTTGTATGTGAAAAAAGGAGAGCTAGAAGAGAATGGCAACAACACAGATCACCCCTAAATAAAATCAGACTTAAAGAATGTACTAAACGACTCAAAGAGCTGCTATCATCGGAAAAAACTGCACAACTGGAAAAGTATTTAGAAGGTCTTGATGTAACGTCCGCATCTAATTACTCTTTATGGCGCGCTACTAGAAATCTTAAACGACCCGTTGATCTTAAATCACCATTGCGTACTGCGACCGGAGGCTGGGCAAGAAGTGATAGTGAGAAAGGTAACTTATTTTCTGAGCATTTAAAATCTGTATTCACTCCCAATTCATGTACGGGTGCTGCTGATTTACCGAGTGTAGTTTCTCTACCCCCTGGTCCCTTAAGGTTTACGATGCGTGAAGTACAAAAAGTAACTGCTGAACTCAACCCGAAGAAAGCTCCAGGTATTGATGGCATTAGTAACAAAATGCTCATGAACTTGCCTCATATTGCAATAAGAATCCTGCTATTTACTTTTAATGCTATTTTAAGAATGCAGTATTTTCCACATAACTGGAAACTGGCCAAGATCAAAATGATTCCAAAGGCGGGCAAAGATCTTACCAAGACTGAGTCATATAGGCCTATAAGCTTACTATCTACAATCTCAAAGCTTTTCGAAAAGCTGCTCATGACTAAATTGTCCAAAATTTTAACTGATAATGGGTGCATCCCGGACCATCAATTTGGCTTTAGAAGTCAGCACAGCACGATTGAACAAACGCATAGACTGGTCCAAGTTGTAAGAAGAACATTTGAAGAAAAGAAGTATTGTTCTGCTCTCTTTATTGATGTTTCTCAGGCATTTGATAAAGTATGGCACGAAGGCCTAGTTTTAAAATTGAAGACATATCTGCCAATAAACATTCAAAAGCTTTTGGAAAGTTGATAGGAAGTTCACTGTTGTGGAAGGAGAGTTCACGAGTGTGCCCGAAACTATATCTTCTGGTGTGCCCCAGGGTAGTATTCTGGGTCCTGTCTTGTATTTAATATATACTTGTGATATGCCTGTGAGCAATAATATCCATATTTCTACTTTTGCCGATGATACAGCCTGTATGAGTGTGCACGAAAACCCTTGAGGCATCCCGCAATCTCCAGGAACATATCACTCAGTTGGAAATATGGTTGAACTTATGGAGAATTAAAGTCAATGAACAAAAGTGTGTCCATATAACGTTCACCCTAAGAAGAGATACTTGCTCCCCCATTCGAATCAACAATCAAAATATTCCTCAACATTCCCAAGTGAAATACCTTGGTATACACCTTGATCGAAGACTTACATGGAAACATCATATTGACTCTAAATTAACTCAGATGAAACTTAAGTTAACTCAAATATATTGGTTGATTGGCAGAAACTCAACACTCAGCCTAGACTGCAAACTTTTATTATACAAGTCGCTTTTGAAGCCAATATGGCGCTACGGAATTCAGTTATGGGGCACTGCTTCAGCTTCCAATGTCGAGAGAATCCAACGAAGGCAAAACAAAATTTTACGGTTAATAACATCGGCTCCATGGTACATCCAAAATTCTATTATACATCGTGATTTAAATATGCCACTAGTGACTGAAGAAATTGCAAAATACGCAGGCAAATATTTAACAAAACTCGAATCACATCCTAATCCGCTTGCTCGTAATATTTTGAACTTTACTGGACACATCCGCTTAAAAAAGAGGGACACACGGGCTCTTATACCTAACACTCCAGATGGGACTACTTGAAAATACTTTCCCCCCCACCCCTTTTTGATTATCACTACTAATGTATTATTTATAACTACCACTAAGTTTATGTCCGACACTGGTCGGGCCTAATAATTTTTTTTTATAGATTTAAGATTTGAATACTTATTGTTAGTTCACATATGAAGATACAATAAATAAATACATGCATTAAAAAAAAAAAAAAAAAATTTTCAAAAATCGCGAGAATAAGCTTCTCATTAGGCGAGCTTCTAAGGCTTCTCTTAGATTGCGCAATACCGTATGCCAATTTATTTCTAGTTGTTTCTTTTTCTTCACAACTATCGTCGTTGATCCTCTGGATGCATTGTTCTGCATCTGCTATAATTTGTAAAGTTGAAAAACTTTGTCTGTTGACGGGTAAAGCAAAATTTTTCCCCAGTGATAATAACCATTTGCTTTCTGGTGGTATCTCTACTTGAGTTTTATTTTCAAACCAGTGTTCGTTGTTAAAAATGCCTAATTTTGTAAAAAGTGTTTCTTTCAGTGTATCTATTTTTCTTATTTGTTTTACTTTTGCATTTGCACCTGTGTGTTTTGCTCTTTCAGTTTGATTTTTGAGAAACGATTCAAAATCATCTGCGGTCAAAAAACTATGTAAGCCTGTCTTGAGGTGATAAAGTTTTCTTTTTATTAGTTTTATATCGGCGTTAGTTTGCGAAATTTCCAGATTTAAAATCTTTTTGTGAAAATTATTTTCTATATGTTCCAATTGTTTTTTTAATAGTTTGACATAAAAAAAGTGTTCTAACTTGTGTTGTTGTATTTTGTGTGTGGTTAGGAATTATGCCATAGCTTCTACATGACAATAAAAACTTAAGTCTTTGTTGTTTAAGTGCCAATCTCTTTACCTCATTACAGTATTCCTTCATGCTCCTGCAAGTTTCCCCATCATATTTAAGGACAATGTGTTGAAAAAATCTTTTCATGTTTGTGTTTACTTTGCTAGTATATGATTTTTTATATTTCCAATTCTAAATATATATGAAAATAACTCCAAAGTTAGTTGTAAATATTCTGACAACACATAGTTGAACGGAACAGCTAACCATTTTCGAAGGCCACTAAACCTTCACCATTAGCGTTCTTCTGTGTTTGGTCAACTGTGTGCGGTGTCATTTGTTCATTAATAATTATCACATGTAATTAAATAAATATACTTAGTAACAAACCAAAAAAGTTTGTCTTAAGTAGAACAAAAATAAGCAAATTAACTAACATGTGTATAATTAGTAAAGAACAAACGACAATGGTAAGACTGTTGTAAATTTAGAGATGGCAAGGTGAGCTTTCATTACAAAACATCTTTAAGCAAATTGAAATACGATGAATCAAAGCAATTCACATATTCCATTTGCAAAAAAGTTTCGTATATAAAGCAGAAATCTACATCAACTGACACCACACACAGTGGACAAAACCAGCAGAACGCTGATGATGAAGGTTTAGTGGTCTTCGAAAACGGCTAGCTGTTCCGTTCAATTATTTGTTGTCAGGATATTTACAACTAACTTTTGTGTTATTTGTTCATTAATAATTATCACATGTAATTTGGCTTAAAAAGCGATAAAATGCCTGTTCAAATTATAAAATATAGAAACAAATGAAGTTCGAAAAATAATAATTAAATTAACTAAATTAATAGTCATTGGCTTGTGGCAAAAAATTAAATAAATATACTTAGTAACAAACCAAAAAAGTTTGTCTTAAGTAGAACAAAAATAAGTAAATTAACTAACATGTGTATAATTAGTAAAGAAAAAACGACAATGGTAAGACTGTTGTAAATTTAGAGATGGTAAGGTGAACCTTCATTACAAAACATCGTTTAGCAAATAGAAATACGATGAATCAAAACAATTCACATACTCCATTTGCAAAAAAGTTTGGTATATAAAGCAGAAATCTACATCAACTGACACCACACACAGTGGACCAAACACAATAGAACGCTGATGATGAAGGTTTAGTGGCCTTCGAAAACAACTAGCTGTTCCGTTCAACTATGTGTTGGCAGAATATTTGCAACTAATTTTGGTGTTATTTGCTCATTAATAATTATGACATGTAATTTGGCTTAAAAAGCGATTCGAACTTTAGCGTGTTCAAATCATAAAATATAGAAACAAATGAAGTTCGAAAAATAATAACTAAATTAATAGTCGTTGGTTTGTGGCAAAAACTTAAATAGATATACTTAGTAACAAACCAAAAAAGTTTGTCTTAAGTAGAACAAAAATAAGCAAATTAACTAACATGTGTATAATTAGTAAAGAATAAACAACAATGGTAAGACTGTTATCAATTTAGAGATGGTAACGTGAGCTTTCATTACAAAACATCTTGCAGCAAATTGAAATACGATGAATCAAAACAATTCACATATTCCATTTGCAAGAAAGTTTCGTAGTATATAAAGCAGAAATCTACAATCAACTGTAAATCTATAAATCAACGGACACCACACACAGTGGACCAAACACAGAAGAATGCTGATGATGAAGGTTTAGTGGCCTTCGAAAACGGCTAGCTGTTCCGTTCAACTATGTGTTTTCAGAATATTTACAACTCACTTTGGTGTTATTTGTTCATTAATAATTATCACATGTAATTTGGCTTAAAAAGCGATACGAACTTTAGCCTGTTCAAATCATAAAATAAATAAAGCTTTTTTTGTAATCAGCGAACAAAAGTACATAAGAATTCGTTATATTTGGTCAATAAAAATTATAATCAAAAAATTTTAAAAGGACTAAACTAAAAACACACGATTTTTAACATCCTTGCAATAATAGTCAGATACCCTGATATACTTATCAATGTGAATCTATTTAAATGAAAGGGATTTTTGTGTAGATAAATAATCCAGAAAGTATTTTTAAGTTTGGAGTACCATTCGTAATATATTAACGGTATAATACAAAAAGAGATGCAAATTATGCAAATCCTAAATGACACTACTTATATCTTCAAAACTAGAGCTGATAGAGAATAACTCCATCGTAATTAGCAGACAAAAATACAGTAGGATCGGCTATTTTTATTTAAACATCCAAATCACTGTTATGCAGTGTTATTAGTGATAAGCATAAATAAATTTTTTCAAACAGTTTTATCTGGGGTACTAAGTATTAGAGCCCTTGTGTCCCTGTTTTTTAAGTGGATGTGTCCAGTAAAGATGAAAATATTACGATCAAGCGGATTAGGATGTGACTAGTTTTGTTAAATATTTACCTGCGTATCTTGCAATTTCTTCAGACTCTTGTGGCATATTTAAATAACGATGTAAATTTGAGTTTTTTATGCACCATGGAGCCGATGTTATTAACCGTAACATTTTGTTTTGCCTCCGTTAAATTCTCTTGACATTGGAAGCTGAAGCGTTGCCGCATAGTTGAATTCCGTAGCACCATATACGTTTCAAAAGCGACTTGTATATTAAAAGTTCGCAATCTAGACTGAGAGTTGAATTTCTACCAATCAGTCAATTTACGAGGGTGTATCAATAAGTCCGTGACTTTTTGAATGAAACACAGTTTTTTTTGCAAAACACAAATTTATTTTTCAACATAATCTACTTTAACTCAATACACTTAGTCCAACATTTCTGCAGTTTTTGTATACCTTAAAAAAAAGGATTTTTTGAGGTCCTTAAAATAGGCAATAATTTCATCGCTGGAGCTAAATCTCTTTCCACTGAGCTATTTCCTTTAGTTTGGAAATAGGAAGAAGTCACTAGGGGCTAAATTCGGAGGATATGGCGGATGGGAAACCAATTCGTAGCCGAATTCATATAGTTTTGCCATTGCCATTGAGACTGCACACGTGTGCAATCGTGCATTATCTTGATGAAAAAGAACTTTTTTCTTTGTCATATGGGGTCGTTTTCTTTTTCAATCCGTCTAAAAAGTTGACATAATATTCGCCGTTTATTGCTTTTTCCTTTTGAAGGTAATCGATGTAGATTATTCCGCGTGTATAAAAAAAACTTACCATAACCTTCTTGGCCGTCAAACTCACCTTGACCTTCTTCGCAACAGGTTTAGACTGCTGCTCAGTCTTCGAAATACATTAATAGATCCATGTTTCATCCACAGTTACAAAACGCTGCAAAAGCTGATTCGGGTTGCAGTAAACCAACACCAAACAATCCTTTGAAGTTGTCACACGTTTACGTTTACAGTTGAGAGCAAACACGGCACCCATCGTGCAGACAACTTTCTTAAATCCAGCTGATCATTTAAAATCGAAACCATACCGCCATATGAAATGGCATCAACAATCTCACGCACTTCAACTCTTTGATCGGCCAACTCAATATCGTGGATTTATTCAACATTTCGGGATGTACTGACCGTCCAGAACGTTCACTGTCATTTGTACTTGTGTCACCACAATTAAAGTTAGTAAACCACTTTTTTTTGAGCACACGAAATTCACTTTTTTCCATTTTCTTCTCAAAAGACGAAGTAGTCTGTTATCAAAGGCTGCCAATTAGAAACTAAATGACTTGATCAAATTTAGACAGGAGTCAAATGACACTTGCCTATTGACAAGAGCAGTGTTGCAATTGCAATCAAGAGGCGGGAACTTCAAAAAGACACTAAGTTAATGATCCACCATCGTACCTGAGTTAATTATAGTTTCATTTGTGTTAGCTTAGAGTCAATGTGGAGTTTCCAAGTAAGCCGTTGATCAAGGCGTATACAAAGATATTTCACATGTGAATGTTGAGAAACAACAATCCGAATGGGGGAACGAGTATCTCTTCGTAAGGTAAATGTTACTTGAACACACTTTTGTTTGTTTACCTTAATTCACCATAAGTTTAACCATAGTTCCAGCTGGGAAATGTGCTCCTGAAGATCTCAGGACGCCTCGTGAGGTTTTTCATGCATGCTAAGCCAGGCTGTATCATCGGCAAATGTACAAGTGTTGATATGCTCACAGGCATATCACAAGTACAAATCAAATACCAAACTGGCCCCAGTCGACTCCTCTGCGGTACACCGGATGAGATAGTTTCAGGCATACTCATAAAGTCCCCTTCCACAACAGTAAATTTCCGGGCAAGCATGCAATTTTCAAAAAGATTTAGAAGGTTTTTTTGGTAGTATGTCTTCAATTTTAAAATTAGGCCTTTTTGCCACACTTTATCAAATGCCTGAGAAAGGTCAATAAACAGCGCAGAATAATACTTCTTTTCTTCAAAACTTTTTCGTATAAATTGCAAAAATCTATGACTTCTAACACTAAATTGATTGTCCAGTATGGGGACAATTTTATAATGAGTAACTTTTCATAGAGCTTTGACATTGTTGACAGTAAACATATTGGCCTATATGACTCAGCCTAAGATCTTTGCCCGGCTTTGGAATCATTTTAACCTTGGCAAGCTTAAAGATCTGTTTATAATACTCCAGTCGTAAAATGGCATTTTAAATTAAAAACGGGATTTCCATTGCACTACGAGGCAACTTCATCAGCATATGGTTACTAACTTTCATCAACACCCGTAGCTTTCTTCGGCATTTTAATGGTCGAATTCATAAAAAAATGTTTAAGGTTTATGACAGGTTTATTTGAAAAATTTCCCATAGAAATATGTCAAATAAACACTTTATAAACCTGAAATATTTTTTATGAATAAGACAGTAAGTCTCGAGGTAGTAGAACAACTACACCCGGCAAATCAGCAACACCAGTATATGTGTTTGGGGTAAATACGGATTTTAAATGCTCAGAAAATATGTTATCTTTTGCACTATCGCTTCTTGCCCAACCTCCGGTAGATGTGCGCAGAGGTGGCTTAAACTCTAGTAGCGCGCCACAAAGTGTAATAAGATGCTGGTGTGACATCAAGACCTTCCAGATAATTTTTAAGAGATACATTTTTTTAGATGCAAGCCACTCTTGGAGTCGTTTATTGCAGTCTTTAAACCTGATTTTAAGTTAATGTGATATGTGCTGTTGCCATTTCCCTCTACATCTTCATTTTTCACTTGCAAGACGTTCGATGTCAATAGAATAAATTCTATTAAACCCAATCTGCGGATGGGAGATAGAGGCATGTTCAGCAGGCTGTTCAGTATTTTCGTTAAGATTGGCAATATTAAATTCAATATCATCGCATGTTTTTAACTTAATGTTTTTCGTACAATGACAACTGAGATATTTTTTGAATCATAGTCAATTAAAACGATTGATCATCTTAACATATGGGGTAGGTAAGTCACTTCTTAATGGGCTACAAATTGTAACGATAAAGGGAGAGTGATCGGATGAAAGTTTTAGGGAAGCTTGAACTTGAATTAAATCCTTGGGGATATTTTTTATGACGCCAATATCTATATTTTTGTATGTCAGTATCCCGATAAGTGGGCTCCCCACTCGAAATGACGTATAAGCCCATTTTGGAAATTGTTTTAAGCAACGTTCGATATCTGGTTCGAACGTATGTTTGGCATTGCAGTCGCCAGCTACTACAAAACAAGGTCCAAGAGATTTAAGGAAATTTTCATATTGATCATCAGTGGTTGAAAATCTGGGAGGGGAGTAAATTGATGATATCAAGAAATTTGTACAAAAATTTCCAATGCCAATATTTGCTGCTTGTAGATGTTCTTCACAAATTTTGTCAATAATACAGTGCTTGAGTCTTCACTTTATTAGAATTGCTGATCCACCGGTTGCTGTTTCTCTCGGGTCCTTTGTATAATATATAAGGTGTAGCCATAAATTTTAAAAAGGCTCCTCGAAGTCAAATAAGTCTCAGAGACCAACATTATATTAATATTTTTTTCGTGAAGAAGTGCTCAAGTTTATTTTTATGTTAGCGAATGCGGTTTTCGATCCAGAAATATATTTTTAACGTGTTCATGGCTTGTTAACTAATGCTTGAAGCAGTGTATTCTGCATTTGAAGCATTTCATATTTGTTGTAAAATTATTTATGGTGTGCACCAGATTATCAATATTAGCGTCAAAGCGATTGAAAGTAAGCGTTTGCTGATTGAGCTGGAGTTTAGTTAGTTTTTTGCACCATAGTCTGCTTGACGAAAGAATACATAGGAGAACCTCTGTAGTCGGTTACCTCCAAGATTACTGCAGTTTTTATCGCTTTGATATTTTGGCTTATTGCAACTAGCAGTGCCGTGAAATTCGCCGCACAACACAAACAGTAGGAAAATCGGTAAATTTTCGTGTGGCCACATTCTTGACAATTATGGAATAGTACGGTCCTGAACGCTTGTGTGGTTCTTCAACTTCGATCTTGCGGTATTTAGGTACTTTAGGCTATAAATTTGTTGTGTCTAATTTTTTCAACTGGATATCATTCGGCTCCAGTTCAACACGAAAAAGAGGCTGGGGGATCTTCTACCTATTCATTATATTAGTAACATTTATTACCTTAAATCCTTGTATAATGAGTGCATCTTTTACTTCTTCGGGATTAACATAAGAATCTATGCCCTTCAATATGATCTGTAGACCTTTAGCACTGTTAAGCTGGTACGTTTAAAAACTTTTTTTATTTTTTTCGAATTCTGTTTTGCGGAAATCTTTTTCTTCGTATATTTGACTTTTAGTTTCATCAATATTATCACGTTTTATTGGAATAACATGAAATGCGTTATCACCAATGGCCGAGACTACTTTTTAAATAAGGGCATTAGAATTTTTTCTTTCACATATATTGGTGATGGAGGTTTTTTCAATGATACAGCGGGTTGGTCGTTAGTAGTCTGCAATATTGAAAAATTTTGATGGTTAACTAATGAAGCGTCATTATCCCTGGACATCTTCAAAACCAATGAGATTTTTGATGAATTTGGGCTTCGCCCGCGCTTTACAGTTGTGATATATCAGTCCATTCGGACTTGGACTTTAGATTTCAGACTACTGTTATTTATAGTGATAACTTGGTTGAGTGATGAACACGAGCCCGAAGTAATAGGCAACTGTAATGTTAACGAATCACAAGTTGGCATTGGACGGAGCGAAGTTGATCGTTGACGAAAAAGGGGCTTTGCCGTTTAAAAAAAAGACTATCATCAGATTGTTTATTTTTATTGGTTGTATTAAGAGCTTCAGAACTAACAGTAAGACTATTAACATATTTTTTTATTGTTTTTTAATTGAGAGCTTCAGAAGTCATCATAGCACCATTGAACAAAAGCATAGATTGGTTCAATTTATAAGAAAAACATTTGAAGAAAAGAAGTATTGTTCTGCCTGTTTATTGATGTTTCTCAGGCATTTGATAAAGTGTGGCATGAAAACCTAATTTTAAAATTGAAAACATATCTACCAATAAACATTCTAAAGCTTTTGGAGAATTACATCCTTGCCCAAAGTGTTTGCGTGGAAAAGAATAAAATAAAACAATTGGTATTAGGTTCAAAAACAAGAAGAATTATTCTCAATTTATTTATAATACCTTTTGATTTGCGTTTAAATAGAGTTCTTGTTCGTAACAACGAACAAACTTTCTAATAATAATTTATAGAGTATATCTAAATTTTCTAGCGAGTGAAATGTTTAACATAAGATCATTTGGGCCTTATTCTTTAGAATCTATGTAAAACCTCCAACACAAAGGTGAAAAAGAAGAATAATAAATCCTAACGAATTACCACCCAGAAAGAACGAAAATTATATTACTTGAAATTGTACCTAAATATTGCCGGCCATCTTGCAACATCAAAGTTGTTACAAACATAATAACTTAAAATTTTGAACTTAAAAAAACTATAGGCTCACGATATCGACAAAGTTCGAGTTGTCGCACACATACATTTGAAACAACAACAAAATTTTTAGTCAGGCTTAAGTTCAGTAATTTCAATTCTTTATTGAATGAAATATTTTTATTAATTAATGTGAGTTTCTAAAGAAGAGAAGAATAATTAAATTAGACTTTTAAGCTGGGGGAAATACCGATATTTTTCATCAGCACGCTAGTCTATCTACTTGGGTAGAGATTGTTATTAACATCAGCTATTTAACGTAAATTCTAATGAAACGGAATGTGAGAAATGATTATATATGTATTTGTATTTAATTACTCGACCTTATTTTTAATATGAATTTCTGTGGTTTTATAGATATTGTATCTATTCAGGCTTTCAAGGTCATTCAATTTCTTTAAAATTTATTTTTATTTCATTTTTAATGTATCCGACGTTTCGTTGGGATTTTCCAACATCTTCAAGGATAATTATTTTTATTGATTTAATGTGTTCGAAAAAATGCATTTTTCTTTCAATTTTAAATAATTTGTTAATTCGGCGGGCCCTCCAATAATTGAATATATATGTATTTGTATTTAATTACTCGACCTTATTTTTAATGATTGTTGTGTACAATTATTGATTTACCTTTGGTAAATACATATGTAAGTATCACTATTTGTTTCCCCTGTTTTTCCATATTTTCATTTTTGTATTTAGGTTAGCACGAAGTTATATTACTCTACCCACGTATGTTTAACTATTCTTGCTTATCTTTTATTCATTTATTTACAATTCATCTAATTTTTTTTTTCATAAACAAGTTATAATCAGATAAACTGGCAGAATTTGCCATAGAATAAATTACATGGGATGTAGTTTTCTGCAGACTACATACTGCACCCATGCGGGTAGGGCTTTAAAACCAAATATTTGTCCCCTTAAAAATGAGACTGGCCAGAGATGACCCTACCAAACTGGAATATGGAAACCTAGGGTTCGAGTATATTTTACCTTTCAAATAAGTGGAGCGACTTCCGGACCGATCACAAGCGCGATTCTTCCCGAAACGGTAAAATGAGGATCTGCCAAATGAATACCTGAAAAATTTTCCCGAATAGAATCATCAACCGTTTGGATCGGTATAATCACTCCTTTAATTTTTCGTACCTTAACGGTTAGCTGGACATGTTGAGACGAGTCATGTATCGAGCTAATGCGGACACACGCAATGGTTTCCTGGTTTATGGTGGACACAGGTAGCTTAAGGTTTTTATCCAAGCTGTCACACACATAGCTCATACTACAGCAAAGGTTGATGACTGCCCGGACCAGTATGAATTTGTTTCCCGCTTTCAAAAATACCTTAACACTAGGGGAAAAGGTTACCACGTGCCGAATAGGCAAATTAATAACGGGGTGTAACGCGGACTGATTTTGAGTTACAGATTGATGCTGTTTCCTTAGCTGCTCATTTGAGATAGTTCTCCTTTCTGAGTCTAAGAGAGAATTATGCTTCCCCTTATACTTTTGGCACTGAACTTGATTTTTACAGTCGCGCGCCACATGATCGTGCGAAAGACATCGCGAACAGTAACGATGCAACAGCACCATGCGAATTCTTTTCTAAAAATAATTTTCTTAAACACGGGACATCCAGCTAATTTATTTCGACGCTTACACAGACAACACACAGCTTCAGAAGACGTTAGCGCTGCTTTCGAACCCGAAGATTCGTTGGAACCTGATACATATAACATCAGAGTTTGACGACAAATGTGCAGCTACAGGAGCTGCACCCACTGTCAAAACAAAGGTGTCTTGATCAATTAGATCCGAAGTTGCGGTGACATTTACTTCCGGCGTAGAGAAAGCTACATCTACCTCTGGGTCACTGGGCACAATTTTGACCACAGGTTCCGATCCAGATTTCACCTCGGCTGTTCTATGCTCCATCTCCATTGCTTCCTCGTTAGTGTTATCAAAAAACCGACATTTTAAAAAAACGGGTTTTCGGTTAACCGAACTCAAAAAACCGGTTAATCGGTTAACCGACCATTAAATAACAAAATAAATTATATGTAAAAAAGAATTAATTTTAATTTAAAAAGCAACAAAAATAACTTACAAAATAGTATTTGTTACACGAAATTTGTAATCTGTTGAGAAAAACGAAAATAGTGACTAAAAGAATTTATAAAGACCAAATGTGAATTTTATGAAGTTTTTTAAAAGTATCGGGCCTGTTCTGCAAATCACAACATTTCAAATCGCGGTGATTTCAATAAATCAATAAAACCTTACTGTAGGAGATAAAATGGTGCTCTAGTTATGTTTTATTTTTGCTTCTTAACGTTGATTGTCGGTCGATATTTACAGAAGTTACAAGCTCCGAAAGAATTTCGACAACCGCAGTTTCCCACTTTGAGGCTCTCTGGAGCTACCCGGTCTTACAATAGGGTACCTCCAAATATACTTTCTGAAAAGTTCAACACTTCTTCTTTTCAAAATAGATAGTTTCATCGAAATCGGTTCACTAGTTCAAAAGTTGTCGACGATTTACCACTTTGACTGAAGAAATTGCAAAATACACAGGCATTAGTTTCTTTTCGCTCACTGGGTTAGACGTGTTTTTGTCGTGCTCTGTTGTTTTCTTATTTGAAAGTTGGTAATAAATCCGCAACCATTGACACAAGCCGTGATATTTTGTGTAAATATTGCCAGGGATCGCAATGATAAGTGCGTGTCATCTATAAATTTGCTGGTTTTCATTGGAATGTAGAGATTTGTTTTTATTTTCAAAGTCACTCAAAGTAAGCCATACTGGTTGAGCATATAAAATAAACAAAGACAGATGTTTCACTTTAGCAAAATACTGGTAAGACTGCTCTGGCAACTCTGTGTTTGATTTGGATTGTATCTGGGCTGATTTCTGCTATAATATATTGCCATATGTAATCCATTTCCTGGGTGTCCTACCATATTTCATATGGAGTGCTCTAATATAAATTGTATTAGTACTGGAAATGATCGTATGGTATCATGCTGGCTGTGTGTTAAAAATTTTCATTTAAAATGTAGTGGTCTTAAAGCTCGTGATGCTGATTCTCTAATACTCCTGATCCTCTGATCCTAATGCTGATCCTCTTAATTTGCCCCATTGGACTTGCCCGGCTTGTAGGAATATTTCTACTAGTTCTACAATCTTTTTAAAAGCTCTAAAGAAGAATTTGACAAAATATATAAGGAATTTATGGTTTTACAAGCTAAATTAGCTAAATATGGCGAGTTATTTAATAATTTCCCAAATTTGGATAAATTTGTCAGTTCCTCACAGAATTTATCTCCTGGTCGCAAGAAAGCTAACACTATATCTGCCGCGTCTCGGAATATAATAATTGTTCCTCAAGTTGATGTTGCTCATCCCTCTACTTCTCGTTCCACTGTAAATCCAATGGATTCTGAGAATGATTTCTCCGCTCATCTAGTATATGATAAACGTTCACCTCTTGCTAAAAAAATCTAACTAACTCCCAAACTGCGTCTCTAGCTAATACACTTAATACGTTGGAGATATATTCGCCGTTACCTGATATGCCTGTAATCACGCCACTGGCCAATAATATTCATGAGCCTGCCATTATAGAAACTGCGCAAACTTCTACTTCTTTACCAATTATGAATCAATTGGCACCTAAACCATTAAAATTTATACCACCAAGCAAAAATATTATCAAGATTAACATCAGAAACTACTGCTAAGGATGTTGACTATTATATAAAATCCAATTTAAAAATGAATGGCACTCTCGTCCGAGAACAATAACATCTTTTAAAATTAATGTAGCTGATGAATTATTTAAATATATAGTTGGTCCTAATTTTTGGGCTGTGAGTACATTTGTACGAGAATTCGTTTACAATGAACATCGTAGAAGAGTTGTTCACATGCCTGAGTCAATTACTCAGAAAAACTAAATACTAATACCGATTATGTTTCAAGCAGCTTCTTTCTACCCCGTCCTCCTGATGATAAATTAAATATTTTCTTTCAAAATGCGTCTGACGTCTTTAAGTTTACTGCTCAAGGTGACTATGAGGTTATTGTAATTGTGGAAACTTGGTTAAATTCTGACATATGTGATAATAATTATGCTCAATTATTTCGTAAATATCGTGACTTCGAATCCACCTGTAAGTCTCGTGGTGGCGGTGTTTTTATTGCTCTTAAAAGAACTTTAAATGCTAAAATTATTAGTTTGTGCGACACCAACACTACTTTTGACCAAATCTGTGTGTGCATTTCTGGCTTCAAAAGTTTGTTTATTTGTGCTTCATATATCCCTTCCAAAAGTGAAGATTCTATCTATGCTGCTCATGTTTTTAATATTGTTCATTTATCTGATTCTGTTGGTGCTGAAAATATATGTATACTTGGTTATTTTAATCTTAATAAAATTTTTTGGACTAATTTATTCGATGATGGTAGCCTGACGCCTGAAAATGTTAATAAAGCACATGAAATCAACCTTGTGGATTCGTTTTTAAGTCTTGGCCTAGTACAAATTAATTTATTCAGAAACAATTTAAACCGCATTCTGGACTTGATATGTATTTCTGATCATTTTAAATATTCCTTATCTGAATGTCCATTTCCCATGTGTGTAACTGATATGCACCATACTCCGTTAATTTTGGTTTTATCGTATTTCGAATATATTCCTAATGGACGTGAAGATAATAGTATTTATAATTTTAAAAGTTGTAATTATGCTATTAAATGCAGAAATTGTTGCTATAAATTGGGAAATGCTTTTTAATACTAAGAATACTGCTGATTGTTATAATATTTTTATTAATATTTTAAATGATAAAATTAATCGTTTTGTTCCTCGTTTGTCACGTAAAGTTTATAGACTTCCCTGGTAAACTAGGGGTTCAAAGAAGCTAAAAAATCTTAGAAATAAATTTCATAATAAGTTTAAAGTAACTGGTGATGTAAATTATAAAACACTTTACGAGCATTATATGACAGAATTTTTCTTGATAAGTTTTTATACAAACAGTATTTATTAAATTTTGAAAATTCTATTAAAAACAATCCTAAACAATTTTGGAATTTTATAAGATCTAAAAAGTCTGCGTCAGCTTATCCATCTACCATGCATTTTAATGGAAAACATTTAAGTTCCGGTATTCACAGTTTTTTCAATCTAATTCTATAGATCCTTATGTTTTGAAATTTATACAGCCTATTGTTGATTTTGGTTATATCCAATTAACTGTTAATGATATCCTAAATGGTATTAAAAATATAAAGAACTCCTTCGGAATTGATATCGATGGTCTTAGTTCCTTTTTATAAAAAATTTGGCTGAATGTTTAGTCGTACCCCTTCAGCACATTTTTAATAAATCCCTGGCTGATGGGTACTTTATTGAAAGATGGAAATTTGCCTCTGTTACCCCGATTTATAATGGACGTGAAAAATCTGATATTGGTAACTATCGTCCAATTTCAAAATTGCCTAATGTGTCAAAAATATTCGAACACATTATTAAGGAAAATTTATATTTTGCGATTAAGTGCCATATCTGTAATGAGCAGCTTGGATTTTTTCCTGGTCGTTCTACTGCTACAAATTGTGCAGTCTTTAACCACTTTTGTATTTCAGTTTTTGAAAGACATAATCAAGACGATGCTATTTTTATGGATCTTTGCGAAGCATTTGATAAGGTAGCATAAAATAGCATCGTCTTGATTATGTCTTTCAAAAACTGAAATACAAAAGTGGTTAAAGACTGCACAATTTGTAGCAGTAGAACGACCAGGAAAAAATCCAAGCTGCTCATTACAGATATGGCACTTAATTGCAAAATACAAATTTTCCTTAATAATGTGTTCGAATATTTTTGACACATTAGGCAATTTTGAAATTGGACGATAGTTACCAATATCAGATTTTTCACGTCCATTATAAATCGGGGTAACAGAGGCCTTTGTGCCTTAAACTTAATAACATGGGCTTTTATGGAACGTTTATCTGCTGGCTGAGATCTTATCTATTAAATAGAAAATATAAAGTTATTATAGAAAAGTTTGTATCCCTACCGTATACTGCTACTTCTGGTGTACCACAAGGTAGCATATTAGGTCCTTTGCTATTTTTAATCTTCATAAACGACATTGGAAACTCTTTTACAGGTTCTCGATTTTTACTACATATGTATATGCTAATGACCTGAAAATTTTTAAAGAAATAAGTTCTGATAATAATGCCCTTATTCTACAGAATTGCATTAATGGTATATCTCCTTGTTGTGATATTAGAGATTTATCTTTAAATATTAATAAGTGTTACCAAATGACCTTTCATAAACCTTGGCGTTGTTCTGGACTCGGAACTAAATTTTAATGCACACCTGGATTACGTAATACCTAAAGCCTATTCTGCATGTTCTTTTATAAGAAGAAACTGTAAAGACTTTTTAGATCCTATAACTCTGATAATTTTATATACTGCTTTTGTGCGCTCTAAGTTAGAATATTGCTCGTTTGCTTGGAACCCCATTTACCGTGTCCATTCGGACAGAATTGAGAGAATTCGAAAGAAATTTGTTAAATTTGCTCTTCGTAACAATTGTATTATCTAGTCGTCTACCTCATATTATGCTCGTTGCTTGCTTTTAGGCCAAGCTGTAGAGCTGCAATAAAATAAAACCTGTGATATTACCCTATCGGAAATTTGGTTAACTTTAAACTAACTTTAAGCTAACTATTTCGCAACTAGTACTGACTACACTTGGATTACTTTGCAATGTAATCAACAGACTATTTTAACATTGCGATATCCTAGGCGGTAGTCAATTGTCTCACTAGGCACTACTTTAAGCTAACTTAAAGTTGACTTTTTTAAATCAGCTGGTAGTCAGTAAATTAAAAAAAAATTCTGTGGCTCGAACATGTAACATCACACGTTGTGTACTCAACGCGCTACCACTCGGCTAAGCTGCCATCTAAAATAACAACAGCAAAATGTTAATATAAAACTGAAATGAGTTTTAAAGTAGCTGAGAATAAATTTGTTGGCTCTCACCAAATTCGATTACGTACTCAACTTTAGAATTAATTTTGGGTTCGTTCTGGATGACTTTGCAGCTAGCTTTTAGTCAGTCTGAGTAAAGTTAACTATAAGTTAACTATTTTTGTAGTCAACCACACATTCTCCGACAGGGTAGCTTTAAGCTGTGAAGTAAATATTTGTATGTATGCATGTATGTGTAACCAAAAATTTGTTTCATTTGTGTTAAATGTACATATATATTAATGTGAAAGAAAAAGAAAATAGAATTGCGAGTTAACAAAATATTATTGTTTTAAAATGATTCTTAAAATAACGTAATGTTTTTATATCTTTTATTCAAAAATAGATATATACGCTTGAAAAAGTCAACAAAACCATGACGAAACGTCGGGAAAAATGTATTAAAAAAGTTTTTTTATTTGAATTAAAGAAGTTAGGCCTAAAAGCTTATTTGAAAAATTAAAAAACAATTGTCTTTGGCCATAATACGTAAAGTTTATACAATAAATAATGATTTTATTAATTTTTCTGATATATATTTTTTTTAAATTTGACGCTTTACCTTTAAAGAAAGGAAGTAAAACAAACAAACAATAAGTTTAAAAAAATGCGTAAAGAAAATACGTTTTTATTTAATTTCTTGAATTCTACCAATAATTTTTTTGTGTTCTCAAACTGATGTTTTTTTATGAATTTTTATTTTAAATGATGATTGATAAGTTTGTGGTAAAATATCAATCACACACGTATACAGGGCTGCCAGATAATAGTATCGAAAAATCGTCGAAATGCCGATAAACTATAAAATAATCGTAATTTTACACTCGAAAAATCGTGAGAAAAATCGGAGATATCGCTACCTTAATATAGAAATGCCCTAGCTCATTATTTTTTTGAAATCGTGATTTTTACATTTTGCCATGTGTGTAAAATCAAACCCTGAGCTTGTTGTTTCACTACTGTCTGCCTTATTTTAAGACATTGACTTTAAACATGCAAATGGGGAACCAAATATTATGGATAAGTCTAAGGTAGCTCGCGAAAAAAAAATAAAAGCAGGAAGTACGTACGTGGAGAATGATTCAAATTTAGTTGCATTTATTTCAGTTTATACATTTTTTTATTTGAAAGGCTAACTTAAGTTTTGGAACGATCATTTCATACTGCAGTTGCAAGAATTTTTAATAATCTGCCTGACAGCCTTAAATCTTTTGTTTCTTCACATCAAACTTCTAAAAATAAAGATATATTGATAAATATTCTTTATATATGCTACATTTATTGTAATAGTCTACATTATATTTTAAGATTTTCACCAAATATTTTATTATTTAGTTTTTTCTTGTGAACTATTGTTTTAAAGAAGAGGAAATACATTTTCATGTCGAAAGGCGCTGTATAGGGTTTGATTTTAGACACGTGTTTTTTTCGGAGAATTTTCTCAGAATTTCGTTTAGATTACGTTTTTGCTATACGATTTTTGCAAAATAAAATCGACATTCCCTAGTGTATACCAGTGAACTGTATGAGTTGATTCACTTTCGCTCTCCACTTACTTTTACAGTTCTCTTGGTACCTTCATAGTGAACAGTCGATTAGCGGAATTTTTCTTACTTACAAAAATTAAACAAACAAAAAATATTCGTAGTACATATTATTCGTAATAGGTACATACTGTCTTTAATAAATAAGATTTATGATTTGCTAATATTTTAACATAGTAAAAATAACAAAAACAAAAAAAAAACCGCAAAAAAAAATTAAACAAAGTGATATTGAGGAATACTATATATGTGTACCTCTAAACAAACAAACAATCATAAACGAAACAAACGAATATCCCTTGAGGAATTCTTTGTATGAGTGCCTCAAATACAAAAAAATTTGAAGTGAGTTCTAACGGCAGAAATGCTTATTTTACTGTGAGTTCTGAAACTCTTAATGAAAAAAATATAAATTATAAATCTGATGAAAGTCTTTTTTTAACGTCAAAGCGAATTTTTCGTCAGCGATCAACTTCGCTTTGTCCAATGCCAAATAGTAATGATGCATTAACATTACAGTTGCCTAGTACTTCTTCATATAAGCCAGTAATATCATCCCCTTCAGGCTCGTGTTCATCACTTAACAAAGTTATCACTCCAGATAACAGCGGCTCGAAACTCAAGGTACAAGTCGGAATGGACATATATATAACCGTGGTAAAGCGTGGGCGAAGCCCGAATTCTTCAAAAATTTCATCTGCTCCAAAAATGTCTAGGGATAACAGCGCAACCTCAACTAATCGCCAAAACCGCTTTTAAATTTTGCAAGATGACAACGACAAACCCGAGGTATCCTCGAATAAAATATCCAAGCCGCCACCAATCTATTTGAGACAAAAAAATTCAAATGCCCTTATTAAAAAATTAATTTCGGTCATTGGTGAGAATAAATTTCTCATTGTTCCAATAAAACGTGGCAACATCGATGAAACTAAAGTCCAAATTTATGACGAAAAAGATATCCGCAAAATGGTTGCTGAATTTGAAAAAAATAAAACAAGCTTCTACACATACCAGCTTAAGAGCGCTAAAGGCATGCAGATCGTATTGAAGGGCATAGATTCTTACGTTGTTCCCGAAGAAATAACAGATGCACTCGTCCTCCAGGGGTTTAAGGTAAAAAATGTGTCCAATATAATAAACAGAGAGAAGATTCCCCAACCCCTATTTCGTGTTGAATTTGAGCCTAATGATATAAATTTGAAAAAAAATGAGACGCATCCAATTTATAATTTGAATACCTCTTGTACCGAAAAATCACAATTGAAGAGCCACATAAGCGTTCAGGTCATGTACAGTGCCATAATTGCCAAGAATATGGCCATACAAAAACATACTGCAATTTACCCTCTGTTTGTGTTGTGTGCGGCGAATTACACGGCACTGCTAGTTGCAATAAGCCAAAAGATCAAAGTGATAAAAAATGCAGTAATTGTGGAGGTAATCACACCGCTAACTACAGAGGTTGTCCTGTGTACTCTTTCGTAAAGAGGACTATGGTGCAAAAACCTAAATTAGCTCCAGCTCAATCAGCAAATGCTTAGTCTGCCACCTTTGCGCAAATGAGCCAACCAGTTACTTCCCGTGTATCGTATGCAGATGCTGCTAAGACAAATTCAATTCGCACACAAAATGTTTCTCCGCCAAATAATTCAAAAAATACTGGCGCAAGCTTTAATTTTAATCGCCTTGAAGCTAGTATTGAAAATCTGGTGCAAACTATAAACAATTTTACAACAAATATGACTAGCATGATGCAATAAATGCTGCGAATGCAGAATACTCTGCTTCAAGCATTAATATATGGAACGCAAACGGCATTCGCCAACATAAAAATGAACTTGAGCACTTCCTCACGGAAAAAAATATTGATATAATGTTAGTATCTGAGACTCATTTGACTTCGAGAAGTCTTTTTAAAATTTATGGCTACACTATATATGATACAAAGGACCCTAGAGGAAGGGCTTGCGGTGGATCAGCAATTCTAATAAAGTCAAGACTCAAGCACTATGTTCTTGATAACATTTGTGAAGAACACCTACAAGCAACAATTATTGGCATTGAAAGTTTTTGTACAAATTTTGTTATATCATCAATTTACTCCCCTCCCAGATTTTCAATCACTGAAAATCAATATGAGGATTTCTACAAATCTCTTGGACCTTGTTTTGTAGCAGCTGGCGACTACAATGCTAAGCATACGTTCTGGTGTTCGCGTCTTATTACCCCCAGAGGTCGAGCATTGTTCAACACTATTTCAAAAATGGGCTTGGATGTCATTTCGAGTGGGAGCCCACTTGTTGGCCTACTGACATACAAAAAATTCCGGATGTTATAGATTTTGGCGTCATAAGAAATATTGTGTTTAATGTAAAAAGTGAAAGAATAAATTATTATGGACCATAAAGAAGCAATTGCAATGATTTTGTCTGCATATATTTTATCAATTTTTTCTTTAAAATCAAGCGTGTGCAGTGTTGCCCATAGAAAGAATTCTCTTACAATGACGCCATTGTCAGATGCATAAACTGCGCACATCTGACAATATTAAAATGTATGACAAATATCTGGCAATAATTTTACAATGTGTTCACATGATTGTAAGATGTCTGACAATTTTTGGTCAGCTGCTAGTCTTGCAATGGACTGACAATGCTTTTTCTGGCAACGACGTCTGACAAAAATTGTCAGTTCACATGGTTGTAAGAAATTTTGAGCACATTTTACTAGCAATATTGTAAGATCTGACGGTTGTCTGTACATAGCTTAACACACAAAAACACATTATTTTCTAATAAATGACAATTTTTTTATTAAGTGTTAACCAAAGTGAGTTTTTTTACAATTATTACCAAAGAAACTAACTTTGTGAGACGAAACCTTTAGATATCCATCCGTTTCACCACATCCGTAAACGTTTCTCTAATCTTTCAACCTTACTGTTATACCCCCTTATGCAAAAAAATATTTTAATTTAGCTTTAAAGTTCATAGTAGTTGATAAGCACTTTAAGGCTAACACAGCTTTATTAAAAAATCGTATGCAAAAGACAACTTTAAATATTTTGTGATTTAATAATAAATACTGGTAACACCTCCGTGTTCAACAACCACTTCACAGCTTATGATGTACAAAATTGAATACAATTTCATTCGGGTATTCAAATGTTTTTTTTTATTTTTTTAAATAAATTTTTATTATCTTGAAGTAAAGCAACCTAATTTAAAAAATATGAGCTTCTGACTTAATAGGAAAACAGATAAACACAACCATGAAGTAAAAGTAAAAAAATGTGAAAAATTATCACAATTTGTTTTATTCGAATGAAACGAGTATTTGAATATCCAGCTTTTTTCGATTTGTTTTGATTGTATGTACATCACTAAAACATTTTTGTATAATTGTATTTATTTTGATATTTTTTTATGGATTTTGCTATGTATTTCGAATCAGTTGGATAATTTGGTGATGTTTCCCATTACATACAGAAATAATAAATTTAAGATAAGAGCAGGCACTTCTAGCTTCATTTTCAGATGTAACATGAATCAGTATGTGCTATATTAGTAAAAATATTTGAGGTACAAAATACACATTTTGGAAATATCAACTTAAAGTAGTCTTAACAAACGTGGGTGCCTACTTTAGAATTTTTATACAATAATTTCTTTAGAATACAACTTTACTTAACATTGCTTGGCAAAGCTTTATTAAGTTTTTTTGCATAAGACCCATAGACTTTACATAAAATTCCTGCCCCAAGCTGCCCCATTAAATTTTTTTTTTCATAAGTACCCAGCAAAAAATTACACATTACCATTAGAGCTACTTGCCATATAATGACTTACTCTTCTGATTGCCAATTTTCATTACTCGCACATTACCTAAAATTTAAAAAAAAAATGACGTGCAAGTTGCTTAATGAAGAGAATGATTTTTTTAGACGAAATAGATTACGTCAAATGTTGACAAATAAAAAAAAATATAAGTACTTCTCAAGAATCCATTATTTTAGTCTCCGCCTTGTTAAAATCATTAATTTGGTAATCCAGTAGGGAAGTGCTTCCACCAAAAATGCTTAATTCCAAACTCGATTACCTTTTTTGAAATTTTTTGCTGGGTACAATATGAGCAGCAACTCAGAATAAGTTGTTGTTATTTTTTTTTATTATTGTTAATTTATAAAATTTCTTTTACTTTTTTTATTCTAATATATGTGTGAACATAAATTTAGAGTACATACTTTATGAATATCACAAATATATAAATAATTTTGTTATATTATTGTTAACTTATGAAATTTCTTTTACTTCTATATATGTAAAAAATATGTGAAAATAAGTTAAAAGTACATATTTTGTAAATACCCCAAATATATAAATAAATTTAATAAGAACAAATTTATAAAAAAATTAAAATTTATAATTTTTGTCGTCCTAAATTCTTAAATCGAACACTGTGCGGGGGTGGGGGGGGGGGTGAATTTAAGCTACACGGACTCGAGGTTTTTTTTTGCTATATTTATGAAAACATACATACAATTTTGATTGAATATAAATAAAACATGACTTTGTTAAAAAATTATATATCTATTTCTATTTTTAAACAAAAAACATTTCATATTAAAAAGGTTAATAAAGGAGGCTTCTTCTAGCATAAATATAATAAACACTTACTTGTTTTTTAAGTCTTTAAAAATTTTCATTTTTATGCCTTTATGTCATATTTACCTTTTTTAACTTTACGGACATGTTACTCAGAAAGATTCAATATCTCTAGCTACTGAGAAGAGCATAGAGAAGAGAAGTACATTTTTAAAACCACAATCAATTCGAAAAGTGACGGGTAATTTTGACCCGTCCCCCCCGGCGCACGGTGGGTTGAATCAGCCCAAAGTTGCTATTAATTCAGGGAAAGGTGGAAAATAATTTTTTAATTTTTTTTGGAAAATGTATGTCTTACTGATTACAAAAATGTATTTTTGAAAACATTGGAATTTTTTTATTGTTGTTTTTTTAAAGGAAAAAATATGTATTTAGAAATTATTTTTATATAAATTATGGACAAAAATTACAATCTACATTGTCTCCTTCACTATAGTCACCACGATCATCATGGTCATTATCATAATTATCATCATCATTATTGTTAGGGCTAAATCACTTTACACTTAAATTAGCTTGTTTAATACATGAAAATAAAACACAGTTTTTTACGAAAACTTTGTCAATAATATTATATTATTTTTTATTAATAAAAATACTTTTCTGTAATAAAAACATTAACATTAGTTTTCATTTTCTTAAACACAAGTTAATAATTTTGAGTTTTGCCTATTGCCAATTCGTGTTTGCCTATATGCGTTTTTGTTTGTAAAATTCAAGGTAATGTCGAAGTATAACTTAAGAAGTGGTGCAGCCGCACAAGATCCCCTAGATCCTCAAGCAAATAATATTCGGAATATGGATTTGGACGAGGTAGACCTTAATATTACAATGATTGAACCAATTATGGCACCATCAACTGAAAATGATCAATTGTCTGTAATATTGGCTGGTCTTAATGACCTTACACGAGCTGTTTCTGAAAGCCAGAAAGATATTGATCTATTGAGAAGTCATATCATCATATCATCATCAACAAGGATCCAGGGATCAATTACAGAAACATCCGGCCAGATTTAGTCAGCCAGAATCAGTTTTAGTAAATCCAGAGCCACATCCGCCTAGATTTGATCAGCCAGGATCAGTTTCTGTAAGCCAATACCCGTTTAGATTGGACTATCAGTCCGTACAAAATATTCCAAGAGAACAGCCACTCAGTGCAGATTTTCAAACTGGTCAATATATCCCACAACAACAGCCATCAGGTGTCAATTGTCAATCTGGACAAAATATAACACAACACCCATCCTATATAGATGTTCATTCTCCTCAAAATATACACTCCACTTCACCTAATTGCTTCCAATCTAATAAAATTTATGATTTGCCCACATTTTCTGGAAAGCCAGAAGAGTGGCCATTATTTTATGCAAATTTTAAGGATAGCACTACTGAATTTAATGACAGTCATCGTCAAAATCTGATGGGATTACAGAAATGTCTAATTGGTGATGCAAAAGAAGCTGTTATGTCAATGCTTATATATCCAAATGATGTCCCAAAAGTAATAGAAGAATTAGAGTTTCGTTTTGGACGCACTCTGTTACAACTTGTTCAATAATTTCCTTCTGTAAGTGCTAGAAGATTGGATCAAGTTATAGCCTTTGCTACTAAAGTAAGAAATGAAGTAGCTTTTCTAAAGTCTTCCAACTGTTCCCATCACCTCCATAATTCTACTTTACTGGAGGAGCTAATATCGAAATTGGCGCTTGATAAGCAATATGAGTGGGCAAGGTCAAGTATGTTAATTAAACCGTATCCAAAAATTGAAGATTTTTCTATTTGGATCGGAGAATTAGCCAATGTAATAAGTGTAATGTCACTGAATGTTCCTCAAGTTAATCAAACACGATCCTTGATGCTGATTTAAAATCAGAATAAAACTTCAACGTTGAAATGTTATTTTTGCCATAGTCAACATACTTTATATGAAGCCAAAAATTTACTCAAGAATTGCCAGTTAGCAGTCGTTGGGAAAAGTTTAAAGAACTGAAGCTATGTTTCTGCTGTTTAAAAAGAGGACATGGTGCCTCTAACTGTCATTTTAAGAAAAATTGTGGAATCAATCACTGTAAGCGGCCTCATCATCCAATTCTTCATGAAGACAAACCGGTTCAATTTTCTTCAGTTAAAGCATCTCAGCCTTTGCTTAACTATAGAAGTCATCGTAAAGATGATAGTAAATTATTTGAAATAATACCAGTAAAGATATTTGGTCCGGTTGCTTCCTTTATAGGGTATGCCATATTTGATGAAGGTTCTTCAATTTCTCTGATAGACAAAAATATTTCTAAGCAGCTAGGCCTTAAAGGTCAACCATCTAGATTATATCTACAATGGTATTCAGATAATGTTGTATCCGAAAAGTTCTTAAGAACTTACACACTGTTAACAAACTGAATTTGCCAATGCACTCCTTTAAGAAATCTTCGTATCCTTATTTAAGTAAAATTACCATTGAAGATTACGAAAACGCCTGCCCCATACTATTGCTAGGTTTAGATAATATTCACTTAGCTATTCCTTAAGCCATAAAAGAAGCTGGCGAAACAAACCCTGTTGCCGTTCAAACAAAGCTAGGACGGGTAGCGTATGGGCCTACAAACGAGTCGTATCCTTTAAATACTACAATCTTATATTTGAAAGAGACAGAAAGTATACAATAGATCCATGATATTGTTGGAGAATTTTTCGCAACTGAAAATTTTGGTACCAACGCTGATGCCAAACTTCTTCTTTCTGATGAAGATCAAATTGGACGAACTATTACGGAAAATACAGTCAAACGAATTGGTGAGCGTTTTGAAATCGGTCTACTTTGGAAGAAATACCCTCTTGAACTTCCATCAAGTTATACTATGGCCCAGAAAAGATTATTTACTATTGAGAAGAAAATGATTCAAAATACCAAGTTCGGTAAGGATTATACTGCTGAAATTGAAAAATACCTTCAAAAAGGTTATGCGCGCATTTTGACTCCTGATGAAATTAAAACTAAAGAATATCCTATTTGGTATCTGCCGCATTTTGGTGTTACTAATCCTCATAAACCAGAAAAGCTTCGAGTTGTATTTGATGCATCCGCTGAAATATTAAATATTTCTCTGAATGCTACACTGGTAAAAGGACCTGAACAAGCAAAGCCACTACTAAGCATTCTTCTCAAATTCCGTGAAGGGATCATTGCGGTTGCTGTTGATATTCGAGAGATGTTCTCTCAAGTAAAAATTCGTGAAGAAGATCAACATGCTCAAAGATTTCTTTGGCGAAATGGAGATGTAAACAAGCCAATTCGGCAATATGTTATGGTCTCAATGACTTTTGGTGCTGTTTGCTCACCTTGTTGCGCAGAGTTTATTAAAAATAAGCACGCAAAAGAATTTGCCCGTATATGCCCTGAAGCTGCAGATGCTATTATTAATAAACAATCAAGTTAGTATAAAAAATCTATCGGCAACTGATAAAATTTTAGGAATGTTTTGGAATAAGTTCGATGATACATTTCAATTTAAAACAAAATTCCTTACTCTTAGTCCTGATGTTTATAACGGTGTACGTGTTCCTACTAAAAGAGAAATGCTTAAGATTGCGATGGCAGTTTTTGACACATTTGGTTTGATTGCAAACTTTCTACTACATTCAATGATATTGGCGCAATGTTTCTGGAAAGAAAATATAGCGTGGGATGATCCAATACCGAAATCATTACATAATCATTTAAAGTTATGGTGGAAAGAGTTCCAAAAAGTAAAAGACTTTAAAATTCAAAGATTTTGTCACCAGCACTATACAAAGCTTCAGATGTTCAACTTCACGTCTTCGTTGATGCTAGCCAATATGCTTTTGCAGCTGTTTGCTATTTAAGAATCGTTAACAAATCAAAAGTAAGTGTTTCCTTCGTATTTGGTAAAGTTCGATGTGCACCAAAAAAGATAATAAGTATTCCTCGCTTAGAATTACAAGCCGTCGTGCTGGGAGTACGTTTAAGTAAAATGCTAATCAAGGCTCAGGAATTTAAAATTTCTTCAATTTATTTCTGGTCGGATTCTCAAACTGTTATCAGCTGGATAAATTCTACAGAGCGCCGCTTCAAAGCCTTGTTAATCACAGAGTAGCTGAAATTCTTGCAAACTCTACACCAAATCAATGGAAGTGGATCCCAACCAGCTTAAATTCTGCAGATGCTGGTACATGTCCTTCTTATCCCCCAAAATTTATAAAGAACAGTTTGTGGATAACAGGACCCATTTTTTTATTAGAAAAAGAATCTTGTTGGCCGCATATACCGATGGTATGTTGTGATATGCTGCAAGATGAAATAAAGTCGTTTTTATTTGCAACACACAACAATGAAGTTATTAAATTTTCTCGATTTTCAACATACATTAAATTAAAAAGGTTTACTGCCTGGGTACTTCGCTTCGCTAAGAGACGTCAATTGTCGGGTCTGTTAACAGTTAATGAAATTAGATTAGCAGATGTTATTATATGCCGTTTAGTACAAACCGAGTGTTTTCCAAATGAACTAAAATACCTCAAGAATAATCAAAAAATTCCTAAGTCTAGCACAATTTACTCTTTAACTCCTTACTTGGATGAAGACGGCTTATTAAGAGTTAATGGGCGTTTAGATGAAGCCTTGTTTTTGCCTCTGGATGATAGAAGGCCAGTCATTTTACCTCAAAAGCATTATGTCTCTGAGCTTATAGTGGAATACTACCATAGGAAAAACCATCATCAAAATATGTCCGATACAGTAAATGAATTGCGGCAAAAATATTGGATACCACGGATAAAATCCTTGTGAAAGAATGTAGTAAAAAATTGCTTTGTTTGTCGATATTATAATTCTAAGCGCATGCAACCGCTAATGGGAACCTTACCACCAGGTCGTGTTACTCCCTTTGTACGACCATTCTATTACACAGGAGTTGACTTATTCGGACCATTTAATGTTGCTATTGGACACCGTAGAGAAAAGCGTTGGACAGTTATATTTACGTGCTTAACAGTTAGAGCGGCACACATTGAGTTGGCAGAAAATCTCTCTGCAGATGCATTTATTTTATGCCTGCGAAACTTTATAAATCGCCGAGGGACTCCTGTAAGATTACGAAGCGATAATGGAACAAACTTTATTGCATCTCAAAAACTTTTGAAAAAATAAGATAGATTACTAAATATTGATGACATTGAACAGGAAGCAGTCAAGCGTAACATTGATTGGATTTTCAACTGTCCAGCTAACCCAAGCTCTAGTGGTTGCTGGGAAAGGCTCATTAGAATAGTGAAATGGTTGCTGATAAATATTTTAAAAGAAGCAACATCTCGTCTTGAGACACTACGAAGTGCTCTTATTGAAGCTGAAAATATAATCAATTCACGCCCTTTGACAGAAATTTCACTTTCATCTGAAAAAGGCAATCTGGTTACACCAAACCATTTTTAACTAGGATGTTTGAATACAACACAAACTCCAAAGTCACCTGAAGAAAACATATGTCTTAGAAAGCAATGGAGGATTGCCCAAAATCTGAAGGATCGATTATGGAAGAGATGGGTTATTGAATATTTGCCTCAATTATTGCAAAGGCCAAAGTGGAAAGATGTTGTAATCCCAATACAAATAGATGATATAGTTTTAATATTCGATTCAAGCCAACCAAGACATCAGTGGCAGGCATAAAGGTCGGGTAATAAAAACATATCCTTCCAAAGATGGTCAAGTACGTTTTGCAGACATTAAAACTAAAAATGGTGTCACTCGTCGGCCAGTTTCAAAATTAGCAGTTATGAATTTGTCAAGTTGTGAACGAACAGTTGGTTCACGAAGAGGGGGAAATGTTAGGGCTAAATCACTTTACACTTAAATTAGCTTGTTTAATACATGAAAATGAAACACAGTTTTTTACGAAAACTTTGTCAATAATATTATATTATTTTTTATTAATAAAAATACTTTTCTGTAATAAAGACATTAACAATTATCGTCATCATCATTATAATCATCATCATTATCATCATCATCATTTTCATTATCGGAACAAAAGTTTTAAGCCAACAAGTAATTTCCTTAAAACTTAAATATTTAAAAAACGGCATTAAATTCGAATGATTTTTTTTTCTTGAGTATAAAAGCTGATATTATTTGCTTAGAACAAACAATTCGTTACATTTTTAGTTCTATTCCACCAAATATTGAAAATACTCTAATTTTGGAACATTTTTAACAATATCAACAAAAATATTTTTCAACCAAAATTTAAACAAAACTTTTTTAACCACGCACTAGAATACCTGAAATTGATGGTTCTACCATAAAATTTTCAATAAATAACTTTTAAACAGAAAAAAAGAACTTGAAATGTGTTGAATTTAAATTTTTTCACTATTAGCAAAACCACGAAAAAACGTTGTACTTTGACAGCACACTGCACAAAAAGTAAACAGCACTAAACATTGATTTTGGTCACTAGTGATGCGCAATTTTATGTATCTTCACTCGACATAAAACTTTATTCTATATATATATATATATATAATAACTTGAAAATATTAATTAATAGCGACTTTGGACTTGATTCAACCCAATGTGCGGCGCCGGGTTAAAAGTCATAACAATTACGGTTCCTATCATTAATAATCAATAGTTGTACATTGTTCCTTCTGCCCAACAGTGGGTAGAATTGCGAATCTCGTAGGTCAATATTATTTGATGGTCAGTCCATACGGCTTTGGGGATGCTGTGTTCACAAAAGATATTTAAAAAATTCTAACTCAATTTTTTAAGAACTATGAAAGTTTCGCTATTGCAAACTTCAGTAGTATTAATTTTTGATATAATGTTTGCAATACTCGTATTTTATTTTTCATATAAAATTATCAGTACTTTTAGAGCAATTTCTTAGCTATCGAGAAATCCTCTTTTTTTAATGATTTTGAAATGCTAACATTTATGACTTTAGTCCATCTAGATTAAGGATTCATCCCAATGTGCACCCAATTAAAAATGTGAAATCATGATAATTAATTTTTCGTAATGCCGACGGCAGAACATGATAATTTTTCTTCAAATGCCGACGGAAATAATATTTTTTCTAATGCCGACGGGAAAACGTGAAAGTTATTTTTTCTTATGCTAATGTAGGTCTTGCTAGAGTGTGGAATTTAAGGCTGACCGTGATTTCGGTGGGTGGGTTGTTGCCGTAATATGTAACCATAGGAATTTGTGGGTGTGTCTGTCTGTCTGTCTGTGGGAATTTAAGCGAAGTTTTGATTTGAAGGAGGCGGGGTGCAGTTTAGGTAGATCGATTGCGTGTATATATATGTGTACGTATGTCTCTGAGAATTTGAGTCTGATCGTGATTTATGAGGGGCGAGGTGTTCTTGTAATATGTAACCGTGGGAATTTGTGTATGCGAATGTTTGTAGGAGTTTACGGCTGTCCATAATTTGGGGTTGGTGAGGGTGTTGTAATATGTATCAGTGGGAATCTGTGTGTATGTACGTCTCTAGGAGTTTAAGGCTGAACGTGATTTGTGTTGTTGAGATTGATCAATTGTATGTGTATGCATGTCTGCAAGAATTTAAGGCTAATTGCGATTTATGGGGAGAGAGATGTGAGAGAGTCTGTGTGTATGTATGTCTGTAAGAATTTAAGGCTAATTGTGATTTATGGGGGGAGAGATGTTGTTGCAATATGTATCCGTGGGAGTCTGTGTGTATGTATGTCTGTAGGAGTTTAAAGCTGCCCATGATTTGGAGTAGGAGAGAGTGTTGTTGTAATATGTATCCGTTGTAATCTGTGTGTATGTATATATGTAGGAATTTAAGGCTGGCCGGGATTTGTGAGATGCGGGGTGTTGTTAAAATTATTTGAATTTTTCATAGTTAAATTCTGGTATGTTTATGTATGTATGTGATTTTTTCACGCTAGTATTTATATGTACGTAGAAATAGTTTTCAATATTGTAGTGAACTATGATTACATTCCTTTATAAACACAACAGTACATGTATTCATTGTTTTACAGGCATGCATATTAATAACTAAAAGAATATCAAATATCAAATATCATTTGCATGTGCAACGGACAGAATACACTTGACAATTTCTTTTGTGCCGCGAGCCGCTATATTAATATTTAAAATACTTAAAGCAATGCATGTATGTATGTATAATTGTTTTTGTAAACATAACGCGCACTTAACCTTCCACGATGGGAAAATAATTTATTGTTTTAAATAGATCATATAACATTTAATTTTCCCATGAAAATTTTAAATTTAAATTAAAAACCACTCAATCATAAATTTTGGCTAGCGCCTAAAATTTATGATGGACTGGTAAAATGTATATTAAATAGGCATAAGAATAGAAATAAGATATTGAGTGTATTTTATCAAATCACTCATTTATGCAATCTAGGTTATTCTCATAAGTAGTATATAAGACATGTAATTTTATTAAAATAAAAAAAGAGAAACGTGAACATTCTATGAGCTCTCATCGAAGAGCTCTAGAATAACAAATAAACAAATTTTATTAAACAAAACTTTTTATTCTTTTTACATGGCGATCCTGCCAGTTTAAACAATTTTTTAACTTAAAGTGATTTGTGTGTGTTAATTGGCCATTAATGGTCATAATAACAAAAAAACAAAAAAAAAAAATTTTTTTTGAGCGCCCTAAAGAGCGCCTAATTGAGACCCGACGGACAGCCAAGTTTCCGTCGGAAGAGTGTCTGGCCAAAAGACACTGGAGAATATAACATCCTATGGCCCAAAACAATGAACCGGTGCCTAAAGCCATAAGCATAGAAGAATACCTAAAAAGGACCACAAAGAAGAAAGAAGAAAAACCAATAAAAATCCCGAAAGTATTGAAGCCGAAAAGGAGAGGAGGATACCTATGCAGGCCCAAAAGGGAAAAAGCCCTGCTTTGAGAGAGGTCAACAGGGATCCCCCACCAACATGGTCTGACGCGACGCAGCGCATAGATGATATAAGTAAGCTAATAAACATTAAAACTAATAAAGAAGTGCACTATATGGAGCACTCTTAGTTCGGTAGGCGTTAACCGCCGTCGAAAAACATTTTTTTTCTCTTCTACACAAAAAAAAAAAGGAAATTTTTTTAATTAATTAATATAATTATATAAAGACAAAAAATATATATTGTAATACTGATATTATAAAAGTATGTTATTATGAATAAGGATATATAAAAAAAAAAATAAAACAATAATTAATAATATTTCTATTTTGTAATTAATTTTGTAAGGATAGAAAAGCGAAAAACGCAATTTATGAGGAGAAAAAAATACCTATGGAAGAACAAATAGAATATTTAGCACAGATTTGGAAAATAATAGGAATGCCAGGAGGAATGCCAAATGAGGACGATATTTTAAACAATACTCATGTAGAAGAAATGACAGTTCGTGCAATAAGGTGGTCAGAACGCATAGAAAAAGAAAATAATAAGCACCAATAATTCAGTAAGATAAATAAAAACGTAAACATGGGTAAAACAGAATCGAAATTAGAAAACCCAAATGCAAATGTAATAAACGAGGTAGAGGTAGTACCAGAAAAAATCAATTTAAAACTAATTGAAATAACTTTAATAATTATAACTATATTGTTACTTTTGAACTTCGTTTTAAAAATTTACTAAATGCACCACTTAAAATTTGAAAAAGAAATATTCTAGCAGATCAAATGACCTAGACAAAATATAACTTTAATAAGTTATAACAATTTTTTTTGATATTCACTAATGGAATGGAAGGATATTTTAAACAAGGCACGAATTATAAAAGAAGATTTTGAAAGGTCATATAAATGTATCAATATTGATAGACCAATGAAAAGTGAAACAATTAGTAATCATTTCCAAAATATTCTTACAAAATTGGAAGAGATAAGAGTTTTATTTAATGTTTATTACAATAGACTTACAGTAGCTCACCAAAGAGCAGCAGACGCATTTTTTCTTGACTTAACAAGCAGAGTTTCAAATTTAGCCGATAAAAAATCGATACAAATCAAACTACCAAATTCAATACACGAAAGTGTAACATTTAATATATCTGTACCAATAACTGAATGCGCAATGACTCAAACTGTTGTAGACTTTTTAAACACAGCATCAAAGCTAATTATTGACTTTGATGGAAAATCAGAAAATTTACGCTCCTTTCTTGACTCTTTGTCTCTGGTAGAATCAATAAAAGGTAGCCACGAATCTGTGGCAGTATCTCTAATAAAAACAAAACTAAAAGGAAACGCCAGAAATCTAATCAATAATGAGTCAACTATACTAGAAATAATAAACAAACTAAAAAATAGCGTCAAGGGAGAATCTGTGGAAGTATTAACGGCAAATATTTTAAATATAAAACAAAACAATAAAACTGCCAATGCTTATTGCAGTGAAATAGAAAATTTAACTAAAGCGTTAGAAACCGCATATATTTCAGATGGACTGTCATGCGACCTAGCTACAAAGTATTCCACACAAACTGCCGTAAAGGCATTAACTAAAAACTGCACCATTGATAAAGTCAAGCTTATCATGGAGGCAGGTCAATTTAATAGCATGAACGATATCAGTAAATTTGTAAATAGTTGTACTGATGCCACAGGTCAACAAAATGCCATCTTGTACTATTGACAAAAGTACAAATCTGGAAACAGTTACACGATCACGTGGAAGAAATAATTACCCACGTAGAAATAATAGCAACAACTATAATAATAAAAATAATAATAACGATTATTACAGAAACCAGCAAAGACTTAATAATGATAGTCGTCGGAATAATAACTACGTAAGAGCAACAGAATCAAATGAAAACAATTCGGAAAACTTCGAATTTCCCCTAGGATCAAATCAGTAAAAATTTTCCATCTAAATCTAAACTTGAGCTTCTTTATAAATATTAAATTAGACAATACTAACACTACACTCACACTCTTTGTAGACACTGGCGCAGACATTTTATTAATTAAATTAAAATTCTTTAAATTAAACGAAATAAACACTAATAAAACAACAATTCTAAGTGGAATAGGACAAGGTAATATCAAATCAATAGGAAACACATTTGTCGATTTAAAATTTAAAAACTTTTTAATACCACATAACTTCCAGGTAGTAAATAATAATTTTCCGATACCATGCGATGGAATCATTGGCATGGATTTTATCAAAAAATACAATTGTATATTAGATTTCAACGAAAATAATGATTACTTTATCCTTAGACCATTTAATATACCACATACAATAGATATACGGATTACGAATAACTGCGATGAAATTAATATACCTCCAAGATGTGAAGTAATACGTCAAGTAAATTTTACCAATTCAAATAATGAAATATTAATTCCAAATCAAGAAATTGAACCAGGTGTTTTTATACCAAATACATTAGTGAAATCTGCCAAAGCATTTATTCGTATTCTAAACACTAATAACACCATTGCTAATATCAAACAAAGTAACATAAAAACCGAAAACATCTCTGATTATAATATTATCACAAAAAATTTAGGCAAAAAATCACAACGAAAACCAGAAATATTAAAAATTTTAAAGAAAAATTTTCCACAACAATTTGTAAAAGATAACTATGTTGCTGACGCTCTATCGCGAATTACAATTAATGACTTAAAAGACATGAACAATAAAATTTATTCTATATTAAGAGTCACGACTAGATCGATGACCAATACAGAAAAAGAAAAGAATAGTAATACACTAAATAAACAGCATAAATTTGATAAAAATAAAAATAATGATAAGCCCAGTATATATGTACCTTTAACAAATAATGACGTCAGAAAATACTATAAACTAAAGATTTCCCCCGGAAGATGTTATATCAAACGTGGAAAATCTATAGTAACATATATACATATTAATGATTTGTTTACTAACGAGAACTTTGACTTAGGACAATTTTTCTCTAGGCTCGAAAAAGTGGCCGGTAAACACAATTTATATAATTTACAAGTGGCACCTAGTGAGAAAATTTTCGAATTTATCTCTATTAATGAATTTAAAATTATGGGCAATAAAATATTAAATAAAATTAAAGTAGCGCTACTAAATGAGGTGACCCAAATTGATAACAAGAATGCCAAGGCAATTCTTGAAATTATGCTGAAATATCACGATGATCCCATAGAAGGAGGACATTGTGGACTATATAGAACATTAGAAAAAATAAAAAGACATTACTATTGGAAAAATATGTCCAAAGACATATCTAAATACGTAAAAACATATCATAAATGTCAAACTGCTAAAACTTTAAAACATAACAAAAGTCCAATGACTGTGACACCAACGCCAACAAAACAATTTGATACGGTGTACGTAGACATAATAGGACCGTTTCCGAAATCATTATTTGGAAATGAATACGCTAAACTAAATATTTAGTAACTATACCAATACAAGACAAAAGCGCTAAAACAATCGCTAAAGCGATATTTGATAATTTTATACTTACCTATGGTCCAATGAAGACGTTCCTTTCGGACATCGGTACAGAATATATAAATGAATTATTGATAGAACTATGTAATATATTAAAAATAGAAAAACTAACTTCAACTGCATACCATCATCAGACATTAGGTACAATTGAAAGAAGTCATAGAACTTTTAACGAATACGTACGATCTTATATAACAGTTGATAAAAATGATTGGGATGAATGGCTAAAATATTTCACTTACTGTTTTAATACAACACCTTCAACAGTAAATAATTACTGTCCCTATGAACTAGTTTTTGCAAAACAGCCAAGTTCTTTTCAACAGTTTAATGAAGTAGATAGAATTATTCCACTCTATAATATAGACAACTATGCTAAGGAATCCAAATTTAGGTTAGAAGTAGCATATAAGAGAGCTCAACAACTACTAAATAAACATAAACTTAGACAAAAATTAAACTACGATAAGGAAATAATAGAATATAATTTTAAAATAGGAGATCTAGTTTTACTTAAAAATGAAGCAGGCCATAAGCTAGAAACCCAATATAGAGGACCTTACAAAATTAAGATAATAGACTTAAGAAATAATGTAACTATAGTTGATAAGGAAACAAATAAAACACAAGTAGTTCATAAAATAGGCTTAAATTATATAAAACTAAATAAAATTAATGTAAGCGTATGTCCGGACTACATATATATATATATATGTGTGTATATAATAAATATTTCTTCAAAAAAAAAAAAAAAAAAAATTTAAAAAACAAAACAACAATTTGTAAAAGAATGCCCATAAAACAAAAATTATATGAACATTCTTGTAAAAGGTGGAGGTGTAGTGAACTATGATTACATTCCTTTATAAACACAACAGTACATGTATTCATTGTTTTACAGGCATGCATATTAATAACTAAAAGAATATCAAATATCATTTGCATGTGCAGCGGACAGAATACACTTGACAATTTCTTTTGTGCCGCGAGCCGCTATATTAATATTTAAAATACTTAAAGCAATGCATGTATGTATGTATAATTGTTTTTGTAAACATAACGCGCACTTAACCTTCCACGATGGGAAAATAATTTATTGTTTTAAATAGATCATATAACATTTTATTTTCCCATGAAAATTTTAAATTTAAATTAAAAACCACTCAATTATAAATTTTGGCTAGCGCCTAAAATTTATGATGGACTGGTAAAA